>CP053457.1:133788433-135030851 GCA_022644695.1 Cenchrus purpureus | reverse complement strand
CACCAAAAATCCTTTCCTAAATTTCCTGTTTTCCCAAAATTTTCCCAATTTTCCCTTTTCCTTCTCTTTTCCTTTTCTTTCCCTTTTCTTTTCCTATTTCCTTATTTCTCTTTTTCCCATTTCTTTCCTTCCTTTTCCTTTTCTCCTTCCATCTTTCCTCTTCCTTTCTTCCTCCTCGCCCGCGCCTGCTCCGTCCCGCCTCTGCTCACGCCTCCTGCGCGCTCCTCCTTCTCCTTCAACCTCGGCCCGCGCCCCTAGTCTCCTTGCCGCCGAGCCACGGTGAGCCTAGCCACACGCACGCGCGGCCGCGCCTGCGCGCCGCGGCGTGCGCCACATTCGCCGGTTCCTCGCCACGGAGCCGGCGTGGCCGCGTAGCTCGGGCCATTAACTCGCTTTCACGCTGCGTTGCGTCGCCGACCCGCGCCCGCGATCCGCCGCGGCTCTGCGGGCACCACCGCTGCCGCCCGACGCTCGCGCGTCTCGCCCTTGAGCCATCCTATCACCGCCACGCTTCATCGCGTCGGCCGGAGTGACCGTGCGCTCTTTCCGCGCCGCGAGCCTTAACTCCGCCTGCTCGCCTCGTTGCCTCCACGCGCCGCCGTACCGGCCACCTCGCGAAAGCCGCCACCGTCATAAGGACCGGATCCCATCAACAAACCGCACTCCTCGCCACAAATCCGCGGGGACGCCCGTCGGACCGCCTTCTCCGCCATTGCCGGCCGCCGTGGTCCGCGTGCGGTAGTCTGCGCGCTATAAAAGGACGGCGGCGCCCTCGCACCTCGCACCACGCCCCTCCCTCTCCTTCCACAGCACCTAGCACCGCGGTAACCACCACGCAGCCCGCGCCGAGCCGCCTCACAGGTCACCAAGGTAAGGGGCGAATAGGTTGCCCACAAGCTCCTCTTTTGCCCCATCTCCGGTCGTTGCCATGGCCCGGCTCACCGGCAATCGCCGCCGGCCCGGCGTCGAGCGCCCCTCTCCCTTCTGCGAATTGAGGGAGAGGAAGGAGATGGCTTTGTTGCCAGAGCCCCCCTTTCTTTTCCTTCCACCGAGCCCCCTTCTCTATTCTCTCTCTTCCTTCTTTCAAATAAACCCTATCCACTAAACCACACTACAAACCAACCCCTACTATCCCAAAGTCAATTACAAAGACCCTTAGGCCATCTTATTTAAACCTCACCTTATTTACATATTGTAATTAAGTCCCTTTTCTATTAAACCTATTTACAACTAAGTCCTTAACCTCTTTTAATCAATCCTAATGGCGCTTTTCATGTTCATATTCTCGCCTTGATCAATCCCAGCTCTTGCCCCCTTCATCTATGTTTTTTGCCATATATCCATAAATAATATCCCCCATAATCTATTTATTTCCCCTCGAGCTCAGTAAATTTTGTGTGCTTGTATTGATTGCATGCTTGCGCTATAGCCCGTGGAGTGAACAAGGAGGAGTACCGTGGCGAGCTTGGCCAGTACTACTGAGCGAGACCGAGGTCCCGAATCATGACGGGAACTCCCAGGGACTTGAAGGCGACAAGTTCAATCTCATCCTTTGATGCATGCTTTGGTCCCAGTTTATAAACACAACCCTATGACCCGTTTATAAATTGCATATTGTTTCTTGCAAAACACGGTAGGATAGCCACCCTTGATTGCTATGATTGATCTTTGATTGCCCTAAATGATTTCTTTAAAATGTGTGAGTGCTTTAAAATGGGAATTGGGTATTTTGGAAAATGAGTAAAAAAGTGTGGGCGAGATGGACGTGTGTCGAGTTGGGAAAGCTCGTACCTTTGTGGTTGAGCGTGTTGGGAGATGTCCATCTTGTCATTAAGGACCGGGTTGCGTGACATCTCACCGCCCAATTATCGTACTACCACTCGACCGTTGTATGTGGCAGCACCATAAATCCCACTAGTTAATCTACTTGCCATCAAGAGTGCGGGTGAGCAGCGGGAGATCAAGGAGTAGGGCGATCTGTGTGAGGTACGCCCGGTTATGTGAGATAACCCCTTGGTTGCTTCCGTGGTGGCTCGTAGGGTTAGCTAAGGTGGGTAATGGCTTTGATAGGATCCGCGCTGACACTAAGGTGTTCGTGTGGCGGTACCCTACTTGTGGGTAAAGATGTACAACCTGCAGTGTAAAATCTATTCGAATAGCCGTGTCCACGGTATTGGACGAGTCACGGTGTGGTCACAAAACTAGTGTTTGGGTTTGGGATGGTTTTCATGGCGTGAGTTGATTTCTGGAAAAGTGTGTGGCTGTGTGCAGCTCTGCAGACGGGAGTCCGGTAGTCCTCAACTGGTTTTCTCAAAACAACTGAGTTACTTGGGTTATAAAAACTGTTTGCGAAAACCTTTTTGAAAACAAACCTTTGCATGAGTAAATGAGCTTGCAAAATAGACCTCATCCGATCCTTGATATATCACATGCATGATCGCTTTTTAGCCCCTCCGTGGGTGGGGTTGAACTTGTTGAGTACGTATGTACTCACCCTTATGATTAACTGTTTTTCGGAGGATCCCGACTTTGTCCCGAAGGCGTCGAGTAGGTTCTGTCACGCACAACCCGTGCACATGGATTCGGGGTCTCACGGAAGCTTCCATGCGCAAGACTCGAAGACATCTTAGATGCCTTTGCTATTGTAGTTTGGTCAGTAGTTCTTATGTTGCTTCTCGTGGCAGTGGCGCTCCCTTGCCCACACCTCGGCGTGTCGTCTGATGATGAACCATCGATGTAATAAATGTGTTACCGACCTCACAGGGGTGGTATTTGTATCACATTTAGTCACCTCGATGAGGGACGCTTCGGTGGTATCGAGGCCGGGTTGGCCGAGGGCCGACCCCTAGGACCCGAGACCCTTTTCTAAGCCTTTCTCTACTAGATCTTTCCACACAAGCACTTACCTTGGCCCCGTCTTTTGTACCCTACCCTTTGCACAACTTGTTCAACTCTACCTTTGTTTTCGGATGGTCAAGATGGATGGACCCAAGGCGTGTGCTAGGAGGAGCCTGGTTTTGCTCGCCTTCTTATCAACTCCCACAGCGCCTCGGTATCAGGCGCCCAAGGTACTACAGAGAAGTACGAGCAACTCGGCACTCTTCGTAGGGTGGTCCTCTCCATCGCAGCACACTACCCCAACAGCCGTGGCGCGTGGCCGCCCACAGGTTTTCGACATCGGGATACCTATCCCTTGGCCCTCGGAAAACTCTCGCTACATGCGGGATCTCGAGCACCTCGTCTCCACACCGATGAGGCTTTATCCTCCGCCATCCGGACTCAGTCTGGCGGGCGCATGAGAAACACAGGCAGTGCCGTCACCGAAGATCTTTTGTACCATGTAGTTGCCTACCTCGTCTCCTGGATAAACTCTTTGATGATCGGGCCAAGTTCGAGAGAGCAAATTGGTCGGGTGAGCAAGCGGAAGTCACAGTAAGGATGCACCAAGTTCGAGTAGCCCAAAATGAAGCAAGGACAGCGGCCGCCGCCATAAGTAGTGAAGTGTTGCCCATGAGAGCCTCGAGGCGGATCCGGGATCGGCGCATACGAGGAATGGACCAGCAGTGGAACACCGTTCTGGAGAAGCACAAGTCCTAGTTGGGACACCCTCATAGGATGGGGAGGAGTTCACGAGACTAACACCGTCTGTAGCAGCGAGCAACCAACATCAACCCCGAAGAAGGAACAGACCCCAAGAGCAGGAACCCCGGGATGATGGCGGTGATGAGCTGCTCATTCCACTGGAAGCACACCGAAGATGGCTCGTAGCATGTGAAGCCCTTGCCAAGGAATGAAGCCGTGTTGGTCCAAGCTTAGAGTCGCCTTAGCTTTTGTCATAGTGCCAAGTCGTGTAGTGTACCGTTGTACCGGTCGAGTAGTTCGGGATGTATCCTCCTCTCATGGTTGAAATAAAGTTGTTTGTGCTTGTTTGTCATGTGTGCTTGTTGTGTGCTTGTGGCTCAGATCTGTCTTTTCAAAAATCCGTCTTAATCAACTTAAACATCACATAAAACCTAGATCTCATAGAAACCCGCTCCCCTAGATGGTTTCAAGGCGTCCCGAGCTTCAAGGCTCGGTCGTATGGGACGGAAGGATCGCATCTGAGCGAAGGGCGCCATAACAAGAAGTGAATCGGGCGAAGATGGAGGAGAAAACATGGTTCCACACCGCCACCACTGTAGACTGGCGCAAGTGTTGGCCAACGGACCTTGTTCTTTGGAAGCCATAGCCAATGCCATCAACCGCCCAAAGCCCGTGTTACGGGCATGAATGAAAGCGATAGAATTTCTCGGACAAAGCCACCCACTTTTGGCGGATCCGGTGGATGCGGATATGGTGAGGGCCATCCTAAGGGAACTAGAGCCATTCAACTGAGGATCGAGACAAGGTTCTTTGGCCACCACTCAGGGCAGCCTTAGCTTGGTGGGAAAACTCTTGTCAGCCAAGATCCCTCCACCATCACTTGGGATGAGTTTGTGGAAGAAATTTCGCTACCACATCCCGGAAGCCACCTGAAGCGCAAAGGCGGAGTTCGTGAACTCCGCCAACAAGTCGTGGAGGAATACACCTACCCGGTTCATAGAGTTAGCCGCTATGCCCCGAAGAAGTGGATAAGGACTCAAGAAGCGGGACATGTTCAAGAAGGGCTTGACTCGGGCGAGGACTTTGCCTCGGATCTGACTTCAACACCCTCATGAACATGGCCATCCTCACGAGAGAGCCAGCGGAAGAAGAAGAAAGCACAAATTCATGGAGAACAAGGCTCGGAACGTTCCCGAGGCAAGCTTGGTCACCCCATGTCCAGTTCCAGCCCCATGCGATAAAACCCGGTCACAAGCCACGGGCTCTCGGGGCCCCACCAGTTCAAACAATACAACAACGAGCACCACCATGAAACCCCACAACAACCGCACAAACAACACGAGTATGTTTCAAGCTGTGAGACGGACACTTCATTGCCAAGCGCCCATACGCCAAAAAGCCGGCTTGACCTTCTCCAACTCGTGAATGGGCGAGACCGGTGTGTGGAGCCAACGCGTGCGGTTCGCAACAACAACAACCGGCAACAACAACAACCCGGCGGATGAGGCAGCCCGGCGGTCCTATGGGCGAGCTCAACCACATCAACGCACAAGAGGCTCAAGCGCAGGCGTAGTGCTCGGTGAGTTCTGGTCGGCTCGTCTTGGCAACTATTATTTGATTGAGCATCACATTCGTTCATATCTTCAAGTTTTGTGGAAAAACACAAGATACCTACAACTACTAAAAGCACCCTGTAACGGAGGTGACATCAAGTGTCAAGGGGTTGCTCCGGGTGAGAATCATTTTAAGTGGGGTAGAGTTCCTAGCGGACCTAGTAGTCTGAAGTCCAAAGGGATAGATGTGATTCTTGGGATGGACTGGTTAAGCCTTCACCACGGCCTTATAAGTTGTCGATAAGGTAGTACACCTAACCAACCGGTGCAAGTAAGTACTGCGTAGAAGCGGACCGGACATAATGGTTTTAGCATGGAGGCCAAGTCCTAGAAGAAATCCCAGTGGCGGGAATATCCGGATGTATTTCCAGAACTCCCGGAATGCCACGGATAGGGATATAGAGTTTGTCATCGACCTCATCCGGAACCTCTCCCATAGCCAAGAGACCCTATAGGATGGCAGCCCCGAGTTGGCGAGTTAAAGCGGTGAGAGAACTTGTGAATGGGTTCATCGGACCAAGCTCATCACCATGGGGAGTGCTCTTCGTCGAAAAGAAGGATAAAAGCACGAGGATGTGCGTGGACTATCGCTCACTAAGCAGTCACTATCAAGAACAAGTATCCTCTCCCGGAATAGATGATTTATTTGACCAACTGAAGGAGCCAAATATTTCTCGAAGGTCGACTTAAGGTCGGGGATACCATCAACTCAAGATTAGGAGAGTGACATCCCAAAGACCGTCACCGTTATGGACAATATGAGTTCACCGTGATGTCCTTTGGACTCACTAACGCGCATACTTTATGAACCTCATGAATAAGGTGTTTATGGAGGGGCTAGACAAGTTTGTCATAGTTTTCATCGACATACTTGTTTACTCCAAAGTGTGGAGGAACATGCAACACACCTTGAGTGGTCTTGGAGGCGAGGCACACAAGGCATGCGCTAAGTTCAGCAAGTGTGAATTCAGTTGGAGAAAATATCCTTCCTTGGACATATTCGAGGCGAAGGAGTAGCGGTAGACCACAGGAAAGTCGAAGCAGTTTCCAAGCGACAACCAACCAATGTGTAAATCGAAGCTTTCTTGGTTTAGCGGGATACTAGGAGGTTTATTGAAGGATTCTCCAAGATTGCCGACCCATGACGGTTGCTCAAGAAGGAAGAAGTTCTCGGACCGAGTCGTGTGAGAAGAGTTTTGAGTTGAAAAGAAGCCGACAACCGCCCAGTGCTAACCTTGCCGGACATTCAACGGGATTTTGTCGTCTATTGCGATGCATCCCAAGGACTAGGATGTGTCCTTATGCAAGATGGGAAAGTAGTGGCGTATGCTTCCCACCAACTCAAGCCCCACGAGCGAACTACCCCACCATGATTTAGTTTGCGGTAGTAGTGCATGCCCTTAAGATTTGGAGACATTACGATTGGAAATAAGTGCGAGATCTACACGGACCACAAGAGCTTGAAGTACATTTCACCCACTGACCGAACCTAAGGCAAAGAAGGTGGTTGGAATTAGTCAAGGACTATAACCTAGAAATCCATTACCACCGGGAAAAGCCAATGTAGTGGCGGATGCCTTAAGCGAAGTCCTATGAAAGCGATTGCCTAAGAGTGCCCAGTTGCAAGAGGAAATGGCACGACTCAACATGCATTGTTCCCCAGCTACGTCCGCCAACTAAGTATCCAACCCAGAAGACAAAATCGGAAAAGCCCAAGGGTCGATAAGGAGTTAATGAAGATCCATAGCACAGGAGAATAAGGCCCCAAACTTTAGGGTGGGCGATCACGGTACACTATGGTATAAGAACAGGATATGCGTGCACGAAGGCGGAGATTTCCGGCCATCATGGATGAGGCACACAACTCGCGTATTCCATCCACGGGATCCACTAAGATGTATATGGATTTAAAGCAGTATTGGTGGAATGGAATGAAAGCGGACATTGCAGTTCGTCACCTTTGCTTGTGAGGATTAAGGCGAACACGAAGCCAGCGGGGCTGTTGCAACCCTACCATCCTAGTTTGGAAGTGGGATGAGATAGGCATGGACTTTGTAGTAGGCTTGCCCAAGACACGAAGGATATAATTCCATATGGGTAATAGTGGACCGACTCACTAAAGTCGCTCACTTCATACCGTCAATAATTATGGAGAGAAGTTGGCCAAGGCTATATAGCAAACATAGTGCATGGAGTACCTAGCGATAGTTTCGGATAGAGGACCCTTCACCTCTAGGTTTTGGAAAGTTTGCATAAATCCATGGGAACCAAGTTGGATTTTAGCTCACTTATCACCCAGACGGATGGAAGAGGGTGAATCAGTTATGGAAGACATGTTGAGCATGTGTCCTTACCTATGGCAAAGGGGGAACAAAAGCTGTCACGAGTTTCGTACAACAACGTATCACAAGCCTAGGAATGTCACCATTTGAAGCTCTATATGGAGAAATCAGAACACCTTTAATGTGGTCGGTAGGAGGCGTGCCTTGGTAGGGCCGCACTCATAAAAAGCCGAGGAATGAGTGAGATCCGAGAAAAATTGAAGGCCGTCCAAAAAAGAGCTATGCGCAGGAAGAAGCTCAATGAGGGTTGCTTCAGGTTTCACCTATCAGGACTCGAAGATTTCAAGTGCACGGAGCCCCTCGGTACATTGGGATACAAGGTCTTAAAAGAGTTGGCGGTAGCATATGGTTTAAGCTACGGAAGAAATGGCGGATACATCGGTTTCCACATTTCAATTGAGGTGTTTGAAAGTGATCGAAGAAATGAGTGCCAATAGAAATGATCTGACGGATCTTAGGTACCGAGGTGTCAAATTTGACACGTGGTCAAAGGACAAGGACAATGCGGTGTGCGAGTCCAATGGGCGGACCACGAGTAGAAGCCACGTGGGAGCGAGAGGGCCTGAAGAAAAGTTTCCCACTTGTTGAACTAGCGAATCTAGGCGAGATTCATTTAAGTGTAGGTTTGTAACACTGCGTTTTAGCCTAATAAATCACACCTTTCATGTGTTTCAAAATCTCTTGAGCTCGATCGTTTCACCCCGATCATCAATTCCTTCTCCCTCCTCGGCGCCGCACCCGCCCAATCCTTCGGCACCGCCATCCGCCACACTACACTCGGCGTCCATAATCAGCAACATCCTTGAAATTGCTTGATTTGAAATAATTCAAAAACTTGCTTTGAGTCTCATGAAATCAACTAAATGTCTTCCTTTTCCTTCCCTAAATTTTCTTTCTTTAATTCCCTAATTTTCTTTTCTTTTTTTTTCATTTTTTTTTTTTTTTTTTCTTTTTATTCATTTGAATCTTAAATTTTCCTTTCCTTGCATGGGCCCAACCAATTGGCACTTCCTCTTGAGCGCGGCCGCCTCAACCCAGACAACCACCCTGCCCCAGAACTCAACTATTGACTTTGACCGCCGTGGTCACCCTCCTCCCCTTCAGTGGGGCGGTGCCGCCGCCGGCGCTGCGATCGGCAGCGCCCTCTGCATCCACGCGGCCATCGGCCACTATAAGTAGACCACCAGTTGCCAGGGCTCCCAACTGCCTAGACCTGCGCCAAGAAGAAGAAAAGGAGGACTTGAGAACGCCGTGACCGCCGTCCGGCCGTGGAGCCAGCTCACCGGCGTCTTCTTCCTCATTCCGCACAGCCTGCTCC
This sequence comes from Cenchrus purpureus, assembly GCA_022644695.1. Lineage (NCBI taxonomy): Eukaryota > Viridiplantae > Streptophyta > Magnoliopsida > Poales > Poaceae > Cenchrus > Cenchrus purpureus. Next base: position 135,021,996 of record CP053457.1, on the reverse strand, counting down.
TTGGGAGCACGCCGCCTCTTCGCCCGCACTGCCTCCGGTGAGGACAAGCGCTCATCTATGGATGCCCCCGGCCAGAGGGAGCTTTCATCCTTCCGCGCGATCCTGCAGTGGTTATCTCTTCTTCAGAGCTGGTCAGTAATACTTTTCCCACTTGTTTCCTTGGCCATCGCGCGCCCCGCCGATGCGGTCACGGCTTTCCCGCCCGCTCCGTGATTTCACGCACAGGCTGTGCAGGCGCCCGCGCCGCCTCTGAGCAAGGCAGGCCACTTTCCCTTCGTGGGCACCTCACCGCACGGGCACCTTTGCCACGGGTTGCCATGCGTGCAGGCGGGGAAAAGCCTTTACCTCGGCCCTCAGCCCGGACCAGCATCAGTGGTGTCCCGGGAGTTTCTGTTTCTTGCCACCGTACGCCATGCTCGCCATGGCGACCGCCTCGGCAGCATAAAAGCCCCTTGGGGCTTTTATATCGCTTGTTTCCCATTGCGTAGCATCTGATTTTATTGTCTTGACGCAAGCTAACCTTCTGCAGCCGCCTGCTAAATCTCGGCGTCTGTGCCGGGATTAGGCCCTTCTTTTCCTTGCCTGGCGGTCTTGTGGTGACCTTGTTGAAATCTTGGTTGTCAGGTAATGGGCTGAGTTGTGGCCGCCATGAGGAAACGTCGAGCACCTGGCTGCCTCTAAAACCAAGATTTTTAGTGAGACTTGATCCGGTGACCACAAATCACATCCTTGGGATTGCCTCAAATGTTGAGTACATGTATGACTTTAATTAGAAAGGCCCTTAAGATATTTGTGCGTATTTTATTTCGACTATTTATCTTTGGAAAATCATAGTAAATCCATTTTGATACAACCTTTTCAAATTTCTAAAATCTTAAACTCCATTACTAGAGTGTTGCTCTCTTTTGGCTCTTAATTCTTCTTTTGTTAATTTCAATGCGTGTTTATTTTCTTTAGCGTTAATAGGGATTTCGGAAGCTGATCCCGATGCGACTACAAAGCGATGGCAGAGGACTACTGGAGTTCATGACTTTGAATGCCTATTAGACATTGCAATGTGTATATAGCGCTTACTTTATATGCATGTTGATGAACCTTGCATTGCCTACAATTACCACTCCTTGATTGTCCTACTACTATATATGATTATAAGCGTGTATATTGGTGCTTATGCATGTGTTGGGATGGGATTAGTGGTTCTTGGCGTGTGGATAAAGGCGGAGAAGGCGTTTTGGTACTTTGCGGTGGCTGTGCCGTTGGGATCGGGATGTATTGGTGTCCCTACTGGACATTTTGAGCCTAGGTGTTGGGTTTTATACGCTTGGAGGATATGAGCTTTTTGAGTGGAGACCTTTTCACGGGACCTACGTCACCACGTGGCGTGGGGTGCAATTAGCGGCAAGTGAACCATACAGGCGGGGATCATGCGGTGGGAGGTGAGTGACCACCTCTGGGCGACTCATTGGCCACAGGGCATTTTGTTCGTGCAATCCCGAGTGGGTGAGGCAGATGCGAAGAGTAACTACAGATTGCATAGGGAGCTTGAGACAGTGATGCCGGTTGGGCAGGTGAGCTCTGCGAGTTGTTCGATCTATAAGGCGTCCTGTCATGGACATGTCCCTAGCTTTGTTCTCATTTTGACCTTCATAGTTGAAGTGGTGAGGTGGTTACGGGGGGAGAGGTGGCTCCCTCGTCATGGATCGATTGCAATCATTGAGGTGCGAGGTTTCATCGACCCTAGATATAGTTGGAGGTGACACATACCGATGGTTCGAGCTGTGTTGGAGCTTTGGGTTGGGATCTTGATGGAGATATCTTGTGCTACTCTTTATAGAAAGGCCTTGTCTTTTCCTTCCCTTTAGAAGTTAGGCCAGCTTGTCACATTGGACGTGGACCCCACTCTGGGGTAGACTTTGGGGAGTGTCACGAGTGCAGTCAAATGACAACATGGATGGCGTGAGGATCGTAAAGCTCAAGGTTGCGTGAATTTCACTCGATTCGAGGCTTGTAATGATGTTCATAATGGACATGTAATAAATTGTACTAATGTTTATGTGATGCGATGTATATTTGTGTTTTACTCTCAGAGGGCGTTAAAGCCGCAGTGATCAGACTATAAGTTGATTGGCTTTTGAAAATCCGTTTTGAACCACGTCGGCCACCGCCGAATCTGGCCAACACGGTCCGTGGAGCCTCACACCATGTCCGAAACGGAAATCCACCAAAATCCTTTCCTAATTTCTGTTTTCCCTCCAATTTTCCTCTTCCTTTTCCTTCTCTTTTCCTTTTCTTTCCTTTTCCTTATTTCTCTTTTCCATTTCTTCCTTCTTCTTTCCTCTTCCTCTTCCTTTCTTCTCTGCTCCCTCCTCGCCAGCGCCCTCTCCCGGCTCCTCCTTCTCCTTCAACCTCGCGCCTCCCTAGTCTCTTGCCGAGCCAGCCGGCCCTCACCAGCATGACCGTAGCCGCCCCGCCTTCGCCGCTTGCGCGCCGTGCGCCTCGCCACGCGGCCGCAGCCGCCCGCGCCATTAACTCGCCTGCCCCGCTGCTCTCGCGCCTGCCACCGCCCCGCTCGCACTCACATCCGCCGCGCTGCCCGGCGCGCCAGCGTCGCCCCGCCGCCATCCTATCACCGCGACGCCCCGCGCGCCCCGTGATGCCGTGTGCCTCACGCCGCAGCCGCCGCTCCGCCGCCTCATCACCTGCCGCCCGCCGCACACCACCTCGCGACGCTGCCGCGCCTCTGCCGAGCGCACGGATCCCATCCGCGCATTACTCCTCGCCACAAATCCGACGGGCGCCCCGGCGAGCCTTCTCGCCATTGCGGCGCCGCGTGGTCCGCGTGGCGCCATCGCTTTGCTATAAAAGGACGGCGCCCCTCATCGCCTCGCACCGACTCCCTCTCCTTCCAGAGCACCACCGCCGGTAACCACCGCGCCGCCCGCCAGCCGCCTCCTCACCCCAGACCAAGGTGAGGCGGAATAGGTTGCAGCTCTCTTTTGCCCATCTCCTCTTCGTTGCCATGGCCGCGGCAATCCGGCCAGCCGTCGACCGGCCCCTCTCCATCTCATTCGGGGAGAGGAAGGAGATGGCTGTTTGCCAGAGCCCCCTCTTTCTTTCCTTGAGCCCTCTCTATTCTCTCTCTTTTCTTTCAAACCCTATCCACTAACCACTACAAACCAACCCTTCTATCCCAAAGTCAATTACAAACAGACCCTTAGGCCATCTTATTTAAACCTCACCTTATTTACATATTGTAATTAAGTCCCTTTTCTAAACCTATTTACAACTAAGTCCTTAACCTCTTAATCAATCCTAATGGCGCTTTTTCGTCATTTCATCTTCACGATCAATCCCAACTCTTGCCTTCATCTATGTTTTTTCCATGAGCCATATATCCATAAATAATATTCCCCATTATCTATTTATTTCCTCGAGCTCGGTAAATTTTGTGCTTGTATTGATTGCATGCTTTTGTATGCGCTATAGCCTGAGTGAACAAGGAGGAGTACCGGCCGGAGCTTGGCCGAGTACTACGAGGCCGAGGTCCCAAACGCGGCAGAACTCCCGAGGACTTGAGGCGGCAAGTTCAATCTCATCCTTTGATGCATGCTTTGGTCCCGTTTATAAACACAACCCTATGACCCGTTTATAAATTGCATATTGTTTCTTGTTAAAACCGGTAGGATAGCCACCCTTGATTGCTATGATTGATCTTTGATTGCCCTAAATGATTTCTTTAAAATGTGTGAGTGCTTTAAAAATGGGAATTGGGTATTTTGGAAAATGAGTAAGAAGCGAGTGGCGGATGGGCGTGTGTGAGGAGTTGGGAGCTCGTACCTTTGTGGTTGGCGTGTTGGAGATGTCCATCTTGTCGTTAAGGACGGGTTGCGTGACATCTCACCGTGTCATTACTACCACTCGACCGTTGTATGTGGCAGCTTACCATAAATCCCACTAGTTAATCTACTTGCCATCAAGAGTGTGGGTGGCGGGAGATCAAGGGTAGAGTACATGCATGTGATGCCGTTATGTGAGATAACCCCTTGGTTGCTTAGTGGTGGCTCGTGGTTAGCTAAGGTGGGTAATGGCTTTGATAGGATCCGCTACACTCTTGGGTCATCTTACTAATCCGAGTCCGGTGCACCTCCTACTCTTGCGGCGCCATGACACCCTCATCATGCGGCCGTCTGCCCACTCCTCACACCGGTGCCACAGCTTCTTCTCATGCCCGCCAGCTGGCCGTCTGCGCCATCACATGAGACCGCCCCTCGCCCGCCCGCACCCCGAGGGTGACCCAGCCGGGTGGACCGCGTTTTCCGAAACCACGCTTTGCCCACAGGCAACTCGCGCCGAAATCCCTGCAGCGCCACCGCGCCAAAGGGAGAGGACAAGCCCCACCGTCCCCGGTCTCATTGACCCACACAAAAACCGCCTGCTCCAATTTGGCCTCGTCGCCCTTGGGTTCCTTTCCCCTTTCCTGTTGTGAGAGAAGGGGAAGTGGAGGAGAAGTGGAAGAGAGTCGGGCGCGCCACCCGCGCCATCCTACCAAAGCCGAAGCAAGCCGGGCCGGACGAGTCGGGAAGGCCGTCCAGGCAGCGGGACCGAGCGAGGGAGCGGAGCCGCCGAACTTGGCCGTCGTCGTGACACCTTCCCGCTGCCTTGCAACGCCTTCACCTCCGATGTGAGCCATCGTTGACCTCTCACCCCTTTCTCGATCTTACCTTGGGAGCGCCCTGCGCCGCCGGCCTTCGTCTTGAGCATCATCCGAGATCATGCCGCCGCCTCCCTCGCTGTTTTATCTTTATTGTCACGTGTTCTTTATGCTCATGTTCCTAGCCGCCTTGCGCCCTCAAGTTTCGTGCGCCACCGATCACCCAGAACGCGCCTACGCCTCTGCACCAGCAATCGCTTCGTCGCGTCCGCTTTTGGACTTGATGATCTTGCACTGAACCGCCTTGGTCGTCGGCGCCGCATCGCCGCCGCTTTTCGCGGTGCGGATTCGCCGAGCGCGATGGCGCCATGTCGCCTTAGCTCGGCTGTGACAGCCGGGTGCCCAAGCACACCCAGCTAGCTTGCTTCACCGTGTGTGCACGCATCATGCCGCTCACCCGCACCGCCGCATCGCCACGGCGTCGCGCCAAGAGCGCCGCCAAACCTTACGTGCGCGGATGCTCACCACTGCTGCGTCGGAAGACCACGTGCACCTAGTGAGCTCGAGCCGCTTGGTTGAACGCCGGAACCACCGCCTGCCGGGCGCCACGCCGTCGCCGCGCCTGCACCGGCGTGCGATTGGCGTGAGTGGCAAGGGGTGTCCGCTCCCTAGAACAGGACCCCAGGACTTCTCCGTCAGGTCGCGGGGTGATGGCCAACCGGCCCAAGCCATCGTGGCCCTTTCTCTTTTAACTGAACTCGGGTTTTGTTAAGGGTGATCGGATGGACTTGGTCCTTTGGCCCAGTGAGTCGATGGGCGATTTCACACTTTCGGCCCATTAAGGCCCACTAACCCGATGGTGACATCACCACAGCGGCATGATGGCGTCATCCCTATTTTCAAAATATAGAAATCCTTTCTGTTTTAAAATGATTTTGGAAATTATTTTATAAATCCTTTAACCTTTGAAAATCATAACTAATTATTTATAACTCAAAAATATGAAACCAGTTTCTATATTTTTCTAAAAATGAGACGGTGCTGTTGTGAGTGTGTTGTGAGCCCGACTTCGTGCCGTTGAGACGTGGGGATAGGAGATGGTGACCCCTTCGTCGCAGATGAGTGTAGGATCTTGGTTGAGATCCGGTGTTGGTGCTTCTTTCCTTGTTGGGGCGTTGACCCGGAGGTGTTGTCTCGGAGGTGTGGATCTCTTGAGAGATGGATACCTCTCGGTTGTCTGCTTACCTTGATGTTGCTACCGCTGCTTGCTTAACCTTCTACCATAAATAGGATTACTCATGCATAGTAGAATTATTCTCTCTTGCTTATGCTCTTTGTTGGGAAGCTGACATGATCTACTCGCTTATCGAGTAGATAACGGACTTTCGGACCGGGGCCGGGACTACGACTTTGAGGACGACGGATGGGAAGGCGATGCTCGCCCTACACTCGAGTTGCTGCGGATATGGTGTCTACTTGCTACATGAGAGCCGCTGCGTAGATGTTTACTCGATTGATTCATCTGTTGGACTTGTACCGGCATGCACCGAAATGATGTACTCGGATGCTTAATTATTATATTATATTATGTGGACCTTCATGTATATTCTTGTTGTACCAGACTTTGCTTTACTTTCGAGACAGATTTGCACGTGATAGCCTCGACTATCACAGAGGTGCAGGATCGGGTTCCCGCTCGAAACCCGTCGCTTCATTGGTATCGAGTCAGACTTGACTGTAGGACGAGCCTAGGAACGGACGATAGTATAGGAAAGCCCAAACACCTTGTGCTTTATATGCAATCCATGAAACTTTATATAAATACCTTGCACTTTACTATATACTACCTTGATTAACAATACTAACTCTTACTAACAACCCTAACAACGTGCAGATGGACCAGCTGACGTGGATCCCCCTCAAGACCGACGGGCCGAGGGTTCTGCAAGATCCTTAAGAACTGCTTGGAGACCGCAGGGAGTGGAGACAAGTGAGGTGTTCTACGAAGGACGCACCACGGCTGTCGTGGACCAGTCGCCGACGGAGCTGACCTTGAAGATACCGGCTGACCCACGCGTGCCAGAGTTCGAGGAGGTCAGAGTCACGTGTTTCGACAACTCTACCCTGGAGGCTCACTTGTTGTGACTCGCTACCAAGAAAGTATGTCCGACAGCTGGAGCAGAGGTTGAAGGATACACCCTTCGAGGTTCTGCATTTATGCGACCACAGCAGGTGGCACACAGACGAGGCAGCTTACACCGAGGAGAACACAAAGGGCAAGGATGAGAAGAACCAGTTGGCCAGCAAGTTCATTCAAGCTCAGGACCAGGCACTCTACTGGGCAGATTCAGAGATCATGTTTCTGCGACGTGGGACGACACCTTGGGACTAACGCACCGGAGAGAGAACAGCCAATTGGTGTACCTTCTCAACGAAGCGCACAGGAGGAACATCCAGATCACAGAGTGGGGACTCGCAGCTGCCAGAGCTAGCACAGAGAGGGATGCACTTGAGATCGCCACCGAGAGCCGACTAGAGGAGACATGACCGCCTTGCGTGGAGTCGAGGGCAGCGACCAGAGAGGAGCGGTTGAAGCTGCGTGAGAAGGAGTACTTAGTAGAGTCTCTTGGAGCAGCTTGCACCGACTACCAGCTACGGTTGTGGAGACACGAAGAGAGGTTGACTCAGAACTACAACCACCTCTGGTACTTGGGAGGCAGAGTCTTGGAGGGACTCCGACCCACGACAGTGGCGGAGTTCGGTGGAGTTGGCGAGATGCTACCACCGCAGAAGAGGCCCAGGGTGAGGACAGAGACATTTGAGCTACCCCCTACTCTACTACCATCACCACGACCTTACCCACGAGGCAGTTCAGACACCCTAGAGATGAGCAGAGCTTTGAGGAGCTTGGCGGTGCTACTTCAACCTACGAGATTGAGATACCGGACTACCCGGGAGTGAACGACCCACCGTTCTCGCCGGTTCCGCCAATCAAGACCGTGTCACCACCGTACTCTCCAGCCATCTCGTGAGGCAGGGCACCTTGAGGATGATCACCGTAGTCGAGATAGGATAGAGTTCTTCATGATGATCATGTTTAGTTGACCACCCTTATGTATCGCGATGTAGTTTCGTGTAAGCCATGTAATCTCAAGGTTGTGGAGAAGGCCTCGAGATACACACCTTTGTATGGTGATCTTGCATGAGTGATTGAGTTATCGATCTTTGCCAGTTTTCATGCTTCTTATATGTTTGTGTGAAATTGTTTGTTGTTAGCTAGATACTCCTTATATGCTTAAGTACATTAAAGTTAATTTCGACAACTCGCTTTCACGATCTTGAACTCTTAAAACAGATGTCGGTGGCAAGGAGGTCGGACGGCTCCTACGCCATTTCGAGGAGGCAGCCAGGAGGACGCCGAGCAGACGACGCCCCTCCCTCCGGAGGTCGAGGTCATGGCCGCCGTGGAGGCCGTGCACCACGTGGCGGACGCCGTGGTGGACACCACAGCGGGCGAGGAGGTCGAGGAGGCCGAGGAGGAGACCGAGCACCGGTGACCCGAGGAGGAGCTCGAGGGAGGCCGAGCTGAGCTGCAGCAGAGCCCGAGCAGCCGACACCGCCCAACCTAGCAGCCGTGATGGCGCTCCAGACCCAGGTGATGCAGATGATCGCCGATGCTGTGGTTCAGAACAACAACAACCGGAGAAACGCTGTGAACCAGCGAGAGCTTGCGAAGAGAGTGGAAGGTTTCACCAAGCTGCGCCCACCTACCTTTGACAACTCTGCACTCCACTCGTGGCGTATAACCTGGGTTGAGGGAGATTGAGAAGAAGTTGGAGCTCACCGACCTTTCGGAGGAGGAGGTGTGTACGCCACCGCGCACCGGTTGGCACGGCACGGCAGAGCTTGGTGGGACAGCTACTGTGACTCACACGCGGACCCTACCCGCATCACGTGGGAGGAGTTTGTGGAGGCTTTCAGAGCGTTCCACATTCCGAGTGATGATGATGAAGGCGAGCGAGTTCGTGCACTTGAAAGATGGGATCGATGGCGATGCGAGTACACGAATCGGTTCCAGGCTGATGCGACGCCCTGCACGACTCAACACCGAGAAAAGAAGATGTCTTGGTACCGCAAGGGACTCCACGGGATGGCACACCACTTGGCAGCTCACGATCCGTGACACTCTTCACGCCCTGGTGGGCAAGGCCTTGGTTGTGGAGAAGTCGAGACTGGACTACGTGGAGGTCCGCGGAGAGAAGAGACAGCGTGCAGAACGTGCAGGGTACCCAGGGTCACACCAGCGACAGAGGTCCGCTCCGCCACAGTACTCACAGCAGAGGCGGCCCTTACCCTCAAGAGGCGAGAGGACACCGAGGCAAGTGGAGGTTCGAGTCAGTGGAAGCCCAGGCGCGCAGCGCCACCTGACAGCTCACGGTCACTTGCTACTACTGCACGTCGCCGCTAGGCCACAAGTCTAACGTGTGCCGAAGTTTCAACAGGAGGTCGAGCAGAACACCCAGCAGACACCGCAAAGGCACCGGTTCCTGTGGAGGACAGCCTCGCAGAACCAGTGAGCGCACCCCCACCAACTCGAGGCAGACTGAACCACCTGACCGCAGAGGAGGCAGCTGCAGCGCCAGACGTGGCTCTCGGTGAGTTTTAGTCGCATTATGGCTTCCGTCTGTTTGACATCGGTGCTCGCCAGACATCTCTACTAAGTTTGTAAAGGAAAGGTCATTACCAACTAAGCCTGCACTACGACCTTATAGTTACGGCTCCGCTAGGTGAGAAGTGTACTGGAGTGTAGAGGAGTGAACATGGTGTTCGAGAAGTAGTTGTTCGTGGCACCGACCGCTCGAGTCGAGGATCGGCGTGATACTTGGGATGGAGTGGTTAGCTCAGGACAAAGGATTGGTGAACTGCAACCCAGTGTATGTGCAGTTGGAGCATCCCAGCGGAGTCAGAGTGTTGATCAAGCCACAGGGCCAGAGGTCGACGCCGATGTTGTGCAACATGAAAGGAAAGGATTTGGAGGAAATCCCGGTGGTGAGGGAGTACCCCGACGTGTTTCCAGGAGTTGATGAGTTACCACCAGACAGGGATATTGAGTTCGTGATTGAGCTGATGCCAGGAGCTGGACCCGTGGCCAAGAGCCCGTACAGGATGTCCGCGGATGAACTAGATGAGCTGAAGAAGCAACTCAAGAAACTGCAAGAGCAAGGGTTTATTCGGCCGAGTGCTTCACCTTGGGGTTAGCCAGTTCTATTTGTGGATAAGAAGGATGGCACCAAGAGGATGTGTGTGGACTACCGGACACTCAACTCGATGACGATCAAGAACCGGTACCCTTTGCCCAGGATTGACGATTTGCTAGGCCAGGAAGGCAAAGTTCTTTCCAAGATTGACTTGAGGTCGCTACTACAGATGAAGATTCGGGACCAGGATATCCCGAAGACAGCTTTCATGACTCGGTACGGCTTGTACGAGTTCGTAGTGGTTTCCTTCGATGACCAACGACCGCCTACTTCATGAACATGATGAACAAGGTCTTCATGGAAGAGCTGGACAAGTTCGTAGTGGTGTTCATAGATGACATTCTGATCTTCTCAGAGACAGCAGAGGAGCACGAGGAACACCTTGGATTGTGATGGAAAGGTGAGAGACAGTTGTACGCAAAGTTGCAAGTGTGAGTTCGGATGGAGGAAGTTGCTTTCTTGGGACACATGTTGTCGGCAGAGGGAGTCGCGGTTGACCCTTGTAGAGGCGATTACCAGTGGGAGCAGCCACTCACGTGACAGATATTTGGAGCTTTCTCGGGTTGGCATGTTACTACAGGAGGTTCATAGAAAACTTCTCCAAGATAGTGAAGCCAATGAGCTGTTGAAGAATGACAAGAAGTTCGTGTGGTCGAGGCTGTGAGAGGAGTTTCAGGAGTTGAAGAAGAGGCTCACGACAGCTCACGATTCTTACCACCGCCAGACATCAAGAAGGATTTCGTGGTGTCTTGTGGACGCCTCGAAGCAAGGATTGGGTTGTGTCTTGATGCAAGAGGGCAAGGTTGTTGCTTACGCCGAGGCGCCTTAAGAAGCACGAGGAGAACTACCCCACTCACGACTTGGAGCTAGCAGCAGCTGCTCACGCCTCAAGATTTGGAGGCACTACTTGATCGAACAAGTGTGAGCTGCACACGATCACAAGAGTGCAAGTACTTCTTTACTGACGGAGTTGAACATGAGGCAGAGAAGGTGGCTAGAGCTGATCAAGGACTATGACTTGGAGATTCACTACCACCCTGGCAAGGCAAATGTTGTGGCGTATGCAATGGCGAGAAAGTCCTATTGCAACAACTTGATGGTGAGGCAGGAGCAGCCAGCACTTCACGACGAGCTAGAGCAACTTCAGGTTGAGATTGTGGAGCAAGGACAGCTCAACACACTGCAAGTGACCTACGACTTGGAAGGCAGAATCCGGGAAGCTCAAAAAGGTTGCTCTGAGGTTTGGGAGCTCAAGGAGCTAATGGAGAAAGGAAGAGCTGAGGATTACCGTATGGACGAACAAGGCACGTGTGGTCTGAAAGATCGGATCTGTTCATGAACAAGGAACTCTGAGAGCAAATTCTGAAAGAAGCCCACGATTCAAGGTACTCCATTCACCCAGGAAGCACAAAGATGTACCAAGATTTGAAACAGAGGTTCTGGTGGAAAGACATGAAGAAGGACATAGCCTACTACGTGGCTTGTTGTGACACGTGCAGCAGAGTGAAGATCGAGCACCAGAGGCCAGCAGGACTGTTGAAGCCTTTGGATATTCCTCAGTGGAAGTGGGATGACATCTCCATGGACTTTGTGGTGGGACTACCCAGGACACGGAAAGGACACGACTGTGGGTCATAGTAGACCGCTTGACCAAGGTGTCACACTTTGTGCCGCCAAAGCTACGGATGCAAGATCGGGTTGGCGAACTGACGTGGACCACATTCTCAGACTACACGGAGCTCTGAGGAGCATAGTGTCAGACAGAGGGCCCCAGTTCGTGGCTAGGTTCTGGAAGAACTTCCATGCAAGAATGGGAACCACACTCAGTTACAACACGGCTTACCACCCATGGTATCGATGGTCGATCGAGAGAGTAAACCAAGTGTTGGAAGATATGCTGAGAGCTTGCGCTTTGACCTACGGCACAGATTGGGAGAGCAGTTTGGCCTTTGCAGAGTTTTCATACAACAACAGCTTCCAAGCAAGTCTCAAAATGTCACCGTTCGAGGACCTTTACGGGAGGAAGTGCAGAACACCCCTGATGTGGTCAGAGGTAGGAGAGAGGATGATCTTTGGTCCGGACATTCTCAAGGAGGCTGAGGAGAAAGTAGAGAAAGTCAGAGATAACCTAAAGATTGCTCGGGCAGAAAGCTACACGACCGTCACGGAGAGACTTGTCGTTCAGCAGAGGAGACTTTGTCTACCTGAAGGTGTCACCGATGAGAGGAACCAAGAGGTTTGTCGTAAAAGGAAAACTTGCCCCGAGGTACGTGGGACCGTACCAGATCACTCAGAGAGTTGGGAAGCTCGCTTACAGGCTCGCACTACCAGAAGAGATGTCCGCTGTACACCTCGTGTTCCATGTATCACAGCTGAAGAAGAGTGAGAAGGAAGTGGAAGCAAAGCAAGTTCCGGTGGAGATACTCGACCGAAGAACACCACGAGTATGCAGAGTAACCCGAGAAGATCTTGGATAGAGCAACAAAGGAAACCAGGAGGACCACAATTCCTTACTGCAAAGTGTTGTGGAGACACCACACGGAGCGAGAAGCAACCTGGGAGAAGGAAGCCGACCTCAGGAGAGAGTTCCCTCACTTGTTCGAGGGAGAGGATGGAGCTTAAATCTCGAGGACGAGATTCCCGGTGGTGTGGGAGAATGTAACAACCCAGAAAATTAAGTTATGAAAATGTGAGGAAATTTGAACTTTTCATTTGTTGATGATGTGTCACCTATATTTAAACCCTTTCTAGCCCTTCCCTTAATCTTACTTAAATAAAACCCAAAAATATAAAAATATAAATTCAAAATATGGTAAAGTTAGTGATTTGGATTTTATGGATTTCTTTTGGTTTTTATTGAGTGTGTTATGAATTTGAAATTATTCAAATTCAAACCTATAGTTTAAACCTTATTTCAAAACTAATTCAAAAATCTAAACTAACTCTTGGGTCATCTAACTAATCCCGGAGTCCGCTAGTGCACCTCCTACTCTTGGCCTGCGGGCGCCATGACACCCCAGTCATTTGTGCCCGCCCACGCCCAGGCTCACACCGGTTCTGCTTCTCCGCCAAGCCGCACTGCCACGCCGAGCTGCACCGTGCTGCAAGCCCATGCGCCAGACCGCACCACCTCGCCCCGCTGGTCCGCACCCCGAGGGGTGGCCCACACGCCGAGGTGGACCCACGCTTTCGGGCGAAACCACGCTTTGCCTCGGGCAAGGCGTCAAGAAATCTGGCCGGCCGCCCAAGGCAGCGAGAGGGACAAGCCTGCCCCACGCTGCCCCGGTCTCATTGGCCCACCACAAAACCCAGTGCCTGCTCCAATTTGGCCTCTGCCATTGGGGTTCCTTTCCTTTCCCCGCTCCGCCCGTGAGAGAAGAGAAGGGGAAGTGGAGGAGAAGTGGGGAAGAGGGAAGTGAGGCGCGCCACCACTGCGTGCCATCCCGCCAAAGCCGAGCACACGGGCCGAGCCGGACGAGTCGGGAGGAAGGCCCACCCAAGCGCCAGGACCGAGCAGGAGGACGCCGCCGCCAAACTGGCTGCCGTTGACACCTTCCCGCCGCGCCTTCACTGCAACGCCTTCACCTCCGCCCCGATGTGAGCCATCGTTCCGACCTCTCACCCCCTTTTCTCTGATCTTACCTTGGGAGCGCGCACTGCACCGCCGCCCGTGCACGCGATCGCCGCGCGCGGCCGCACCCGCCGCTCCTCGCTGTTTTGACCTATGTTGTTGTCTTCGTGTCACCGTGTTCTTTATGCTCATGTTCCTGGCCCGACCTTCGCGCCACTCAAGTTTCCGTGCGCCGCCACCGCGGATCACCCGTAACCGCGCCGATGACGCCGCCGCACTCCGCGTCCCCGCTCGACTTGATGCTCTTGCCTGTGAACCGGCCTTTGAGTCGCGGCGCCGCAGCACGCGCCGCCGCTTTTTCGCCAGCAATGCTTTGGTTCGCCGAGAGCCGCGCGATGGCCGGCCATGTCGCAGCCAGCTCGGCTGCAGTGCCCCGCCACACACCTGCCATAGCTACGTTTCACCGCTGTGTGCACGCATCCGCACCGCTGCTCACCCGCTTGCGCACCGCACTGTCGCCACGACGTCGCGCCAAGAGCGCCGCCAAACCTTACCGTGCGCAGGCGAGGATGCTCCACCCGTGGCCGTGGCCGCGCTGAAGACCACGCACCCAGTGAGCTCCGAACGCCGCTGGTTGAACGTCAACCACCATCGCTGCCGGGCGCCACACGCTGCCGCCGGGCCGCCTCCAGACCGGCAGGCGCCGACTCGGGCGTGAGGGCAAGGGGTGTCCCGCCCCTAGAACACTGAGGACCCCACCGGATTCTCGGCGAGGTCGCGGAGTGATAATAACCGCCCGCCAAGCCCATCGTGGCCCTTTTCTCTTTTAATCTGTGAACTCGGGTTTTTGTTAAGGGTGATCGGATGGACTTGGTCCTTTTGGCCCAGTAGGCTGAGTCCGATGGGCCGATTTCGGCCCACTGACACTTTCGGCCCATTAAGGCCCACTAACCCAGTGGCAGACGTCATCCCTGTTTTCAAAATATAGAAATCCTTTTCTGTTTTAAAAATGATTTTGGAAATTATTTTATAAATCCTTTAACCTTTGAAAAATCATAACTAATTATTTATAACTCCGAAAAATATGAAACTAGTTTCTATATTTTTCTAAAAATGAGACGGTGCTGTTTGTAGATAGTATGGTTCTGTTTGAATCTTCTAAAATTGGGTTTCTTTGGATTTATTGCATAGTTGTTTGTCGGTATCTTAGTGTCTCGTATCTCGGCCGCATGCACCGAGCTACAACCGTGAGGAGGCCTCGACCCCGACTACAACCGACAGGACTTGTGACGCCTTGACCTGTGTGTCATGTCACTCCCAACCATATAGATCCTATGCTTGCTTTAGTTGCTAGTGCTTAATTACTTTTGATGCATGATTTTGAATTGCATAGACAATTGATTAGCCATGCCTTGGAATTGTTTATCTTGTCCTTGGAATACCTACTTTTGGAACTAGCTACAGTCCTCTAGCTAGTTCACGGCACTATTTCATCCATATATTTTACCCTTAGTTATGGATGGATCTCAGGTTTGGACCGAGGTTAGGATACCTCGGAACTCTTGCGTGTGTTTTGGGTGAGTGTGTATCCTATGGAGCGAGCCGACTTGGTTACTTGTGAACGCCTATCTAGGGGAGATGCGACCTGGCCTCTCGCCCTAGTGGCGTGTCGGACGGTTGGAGTTGGTGAGTGCTTGCTCCTGCAATTAAGGACCGATCGACAGTTTAACCGTGATCTTTGGGCTATTTTCGTACAAACCGTTCGCTCACGTATGGGCGGGGTTTAGTCCGAGAACTAGTTGGTGGTTGGCACTCAGCTTGTAGGCGGACCGGTGTGGTCGTGTTAGGGGACGGTTATACCCCAGTAGACGCCCGGCTCCTCCGGGATGGTCTGCAAGTTTCGCACCCCCACTGTGACGAGTCGCTTGAGAGGCAGGAGAGTGCCACCAACTGCTAGGTCTCCTCCGTTAGGTAGGGATGTGGAACGGAGGCATCCGTTTCTGCCCTATCCGACGGGTCCAGTTGTACCACCTCTGCAGAGTGTTAAACCTATAGCTATAGTCTCGTGTCCATCGGTATGGACAGCCCACGGTCTCACATCTAGTCTCTTCTTGTGCCGCTTTCTCCCCTGTTGTGAGCCCGGCCGTGCCGTTGAGACGTGGGGATAGGAGATGGTGACCCCTCGCTTGCGAGATGAGTGTGGGATGTCAGTATCTTGGTTGAGATCCGATTTGGTGCTTCTTTCCTTGTTGGGCGTTGACCCCGAGGCGTTGTCCCTGAGGTGTGGATCTCTTGAGATGGATACCTCTCGGCTATTCGCTTACCTTGATGTTGCTACCGCTGCTTGCTTAACCTTCTACAGCCCATAAATAGGATTACTCATGCATAGTAGAATTATTCTCTTGCTTATGCTCTTTGTTGGGAAGTCGACATGACCTACTCGCTTATCGAGTAGATGACGGACTTTCGCACTGTGAGCCGGACTACGACTTTGAGGACGGATGGGAAGGCGATGCTCGCCCTACACTCGAGTTGCTCATGGATATGGTGTCTACTGCTACATGAGAGCAGCGCGTAGATGTTTACTCGATTGATTCATCTGTTGGACTTGTACCGCATGCACCGAAATGATGTACTCAGATGCTTAATTATTATATTATATTATGTGGACCTTCATGTATTTATTCTTGTTGTACAGTACTTTGCTTTACTTTCTCGAGAGGGGTTTGCACGTGATAGCCTCGGGACTATCACAGAGGTGCGAGGATCGGGTTCCCGCCTTCTAAACCCTTCGTTCATCCGTGGGTGGGTTAAACTTGTTGAGTACGTATGTACTCACCCTTGCTTGATTAACTGTTTTTCAGAGGAGGATCCCGACTTTGTCCCCCAAGACGCCGAGTAGGTTGTCGCCCCGCACCCAACTCGTGCTCGTGTATTCAGGGTCTCCACAGGAAGCTTCCATGGCGCAAGACTCTAAAGACATCTTAGATGCCTTTGCTATTGTAGTTTGGTCAGTAGTTCTTATGTTGCTTCTCGTGGCAGTGGTGCTCCCTTGCCCACACCGACCTCGACGTGTTGTACGGTGATGAACCATCTCGATGTAATAAATGTGTTACCACCTCACGACCGGTATTTGTATCACATTTAGTCACCTCTAATGAGGGGACGCTTCATCGGTTAATGGGCCAGCGGGGACGTGGGCCTGCTGGCCTATCTTCCCCGAGAGCCATGGAGCCTGGCACTCGGGGAAGCGTCTCTTCCCCGAGTGCCAGCGAAGGCACTGGGAACTTTCTTTTAGTTTTTGATCCATTTTATTGTGAGGTCATCCCATATTATTTGAAAATCCTTCCTCAAGTTTGGGGTAATTTTAAATTTTTTTGGTATATTTCACTAATTTTTTTCATTTTGTTGAATTTTTTTCATACTTCAAATTTGAACTATGGGTGCATGAAGTAATGAAATTTCTTGATTCAAAAAATGATATTCATTATATTTGGTGTATGTTGATACCGGTATCTAGGACCTCACATGAAACCCGAGCATCTTGTTGTAACATGACAACAACTCTCAGAGTATTTGTAAATTATAAAATTGACGAAGTCCGAAAATCATGAAACTTGACAGGTGTCAGTTATGGCATGAAGCTGTGTGACAAAATTGAGAAGATTTCGAGCAAGTTAGGGACGTCGGATGCCTAAAACCCCGACATCTCCACATGTGTTATCGCAGTGATCACATGTGGAGATGTCTCGGTTTTAGACATCCGTCATCGCAACTTGCTCGAAATGTTCTCAATTTTGTCACACAACCTCTACATGCCATAACATGACACCTAGACAAGTTTCATGATTTTCGGACTTCGTTCGGATTTTATATAATTTACAAATACTTTTCCCGCAAGTTGTTCGTCATGTTACGGCAAGAAGATGCTCGAAACTTCATGTGGGTTCCTAGATACAGCCTCAACATACCCCAAATATAATTAATATCATTTTTTGAATTAAGAAATTTCATTACTTCATGCACCTGCAGTTCAAATTTGAAGTATGCAAAAAAATCAACGAAAAGAAAAAAACTAATGAAATATACCAAATTTATTCAAAATTATCCCAAATTTGACTAAGGAGTTTTAAATAATGTGGGAAGACCTCACAAAAATACAAAAAAACAAAAATCTTCCCGAGTGCCTTCGGGACTGAGAAGATTTTTGTTTGCATCATTTTTCACATTATTTAAAACTCCTTAGACAATTTGAATAAATTTCATTGTTTTGCTGAATTTTTTCATGCTTCAAATTTGAAGTGCATGAAGTAATGAATTCTTAATTCAAAATATTCATTATATTTGGGGTATGTTGAGATCTAGGACCTCACATGAAATCTTGAGCATCTTGTTGCCGTAACATGAGAACAACTTGCAGTAGTAAATTATATAAAATCGAGCAAGTCCGAAAATCATGAAACTTTCGGTGTCATGTTATGATGTAGAGGCATGTGACAAAATTGAGAAGATTTCGAACAAGTTGGGACGTCGGATGCCTAAAACCTCGACATCTCCACATGTGTTATCGCAATGAACACATGTGGAGATGTCGGGGTTTTAGACATCCGTCGTCGCAACTTGCTCCAAATATTCTCAATTTTGTCACACAGCCTCTACATACCATAACATGACACTCAGACAAGTTTCATGATTTTCGGACTTCGTTCGGATTTTATATAATTTACAAATACTTTTCCTCGCAAGTTGTTCATCATGTTACGACAACAAGATGCTCGAAATTTCATGTGGGTTCCTAGATACGGCCTCAACATACCCCAAATATAATTAATATTATTTTTTGAATTAAGAAATTTCATTACTTCATGCACCTACAGTTCAAATTTGAAGTATGCAAAAAAATTCAACGAAAAGAAAAAACTAATAAAATATACCAAATTTATTCAAAATTGTCCCAAATTTGACCAAGGAGTTTTAAATAATGTGGGAAGGCCTCACAAAAAAATGATGCAAAAAAACAAAAAATCTTCCCCGAGTGCCTTCCGCTAGCACTCGGGGAAGCAAGCCTCTTCCCTGAGTGCCTAGCACTCGGGGAAGGGTCTCTTCCCCGAGTGCTAGGGGAAGGCACTCGGGGAAGAGTATTTTAGAAATAGCTCCGTCCATTCGCGTCGTTAAGTGCCACTTTTCGTCCGTGAGTGCCTCTCTTCCCCGAGTGTTGCACTCGGGGAAGAGGGCCTTCCCCGAGTACGGCACTCGGGGAAGCCTCTCTTCCCCGAGTGCTATTCTTCCCCGAGTGCAACACTCCCCGATTTTTGACACTCAGGGAAGCATTTGGCACTCAGGGAATTTCGCTTCTCCCGTAGTGATCGGAGATAACACGATTTCGGTGGAAGTCAGCTGGGCTGTCAATTCCCTACCTCATCCGACTGACCAAAGCCCAAAGGCATTGGTGCATTACACATTACAGTAGTCTCCATGATGATGAAAAATCAGTTGGAGTAGACCCTAGCTAATTTAAAAGCTGGCCGGAGCACTCAAGCCAAGAAGCTAAGAGAACCTCGTCACTGCTCTGTTCAAGCTTCATTTCAGAGCCAAAACCAGCTAGCAATGCAAACCTGACGGAGACCCTGAAGCAACCGCACCAATTAGGGCTTGTTCTTTTGATCACATTTGAACAGTGAATAACACTATTCACCTATTACATCCATCATATCTTCTCTCACAAGAAATACTATTCCAGCACTATTTATTTGCAACTTCACTATTCCTTTTCACCTAAAAGAACAGGCCCTTAACATCAGCCACGGCCAAGCATATCTATCAACAGTTCGACGCACAGCGAAACCTGTCTGTCTATAGCTTGTGTGTTGCGTGGAAATCGAATATGTTGACCCAGCCGCTGCCGGTTTCCAACTGGGTCTCCACGGCGGGTGGGCCAACCTTCCATTGACTCAGGCTACTGTTGCACACACTGGACTGAGCAAATAAAAGGATGCCGGCCAGTGTGCAGTGTGCATGGTCGAACTTAATTAATCCTCTGTTTGAGCACGTCTGAGCTTTGACACTCTTGGTCTTGATTTGTTCTGAGAGAAAATCTTTGGCATTTGGTGGTTGATAAACGAAGCAGGCCGTTCTACTTTTTTTATATAAAAAAAATCGTGGCATATCTATCCGTCCATGACTTCTCATAAGCTCCAAATAAATCTTGTTGGTTTGCATCAACCAAAGCATATATACTATGGATAAGAATGATCAGCTGGTGGTGGTTCTAAACAAGTTCCAACCAACCAAAGAAGGCTTTCATTTTCAGCAACTTTAAGGCCCCACAACCAACTCCTAAAACTGGTCCTAAAACAACACAAAAAACATCATGATATGGTTGCAGTTTGAGGTTCAGAGTCCCAATGCAGCTCAACTACCAGTTTTTTTTTTTGGACCATCTAGAGGTATAGCTGCTGCCGTTTATTCGATCGGCCACGTCATCGTTGAAGACTTGCAGTTGCAACGGACACCATGCGTACGTAGTGTGTGTGTGTGAGCGTGAAAAAGCCATGCATGCTCAACAAAGTCACCACCATGGTGGTGTTGGTTCTCGCACAAGCGGCCAAGACGGTTGGGAGCTTTTTCTCTCGTCATCTTCTGGGGTGTAGTGAGGACAGCGAGGAGTAAAGCAGCCCAGGGCCCAGGCACAGCCGAAAAGAGGTCAAAACGTCCGTGCAATGCAAACTGATGAACCATATGTTTGTTTGGGGTGGACTAAATTTTAGCTCACCTTTGACTGTTAATTAGATATATTAAAGAAATGAAGTTAACAAAGTTACCTATCTCTAAAAAAAATTCCTGCACAACTACTGCGCTTATTTGTGAGATGAATCAAATGAGGTGTTTGATCGTATGATTAGATGGCGGTTAGCATTACTTGGTAAATTATGAATTAATTAGGCTCATAGATTCGTCGCGTAAAGTTGTACTCATTTGTGAAAAGGTTTTGTAAATAAATTTTATTTGGTACTCTAAAATAGGAAGATTCTTCCGCGCTAAAATTTTGCCATCGCAAACCACAAACCAAACACGGTAGTAGCATTGTGCCAATAAGCTGCATTTGGAGAAACCTTGAAGTGGCGTTGATATTTTATTTTAGTTACCGTGCAATCCATCATGTTATTATTTTTTTGCGAATTAATCCATCATATTATTATAACATGGTTGTGCTTTTATAGAGTGGTAGTTGGTTTTTATCTATCGTTGACTCTACGCTAACACCTTCAATCATCTTTTTTATTGTCGTAGCCGACATCTGACCAGCTTTCCTCTTTTTAAATAAACACTATGTCTAAATATCATGTATTCCGAGCGGATTTTCTGAGTATGAGATCAAGTATGGGCGTTGTCACTATTGAATATAGATTTTTTATCTTTCGAATTTTACAGCAAGCTGGGATAAAATAGGAAAAGTAACTAGGGGCATATGCCCTCCCACTACGTAGCTCCCCATTTTGTTGACAACAGATACTATTGTCAGATCCTCAATAATCGACTATTATCCTCATACAATGACTGCGATAGCACAATATTCATACATGTGCGAACAATTCATTAGCATGATATCAAGAGCATATTTGATTGGTTAGTAGCCAGTGGCTGATGCTGATTTGTTCTGAGAGAAGTAGTGATGGCTGATTTCTGGTGGCTGGTTTATTTTGAGTGAAAAGTACTGCTCTCTGGTGGCTGAACATGTCACATGTATCGAGTTCTTACATTCCAATTGCATACTGAGCATTATAGCCTTTGGCTGCTACAATAAAAAAAATCGTCTAGCTACGATTTCATATAAAATACTTATCTGTTGAAGAGAGCCAACAAAATAATCGTAGTATCGTATATAAAAAAGTATTATACCGAACTAAAAGATCAATGTTATTAAATATACACGGTGGCTTGGCCCAAATATCATCTTACTATTACTAATTGGAGGCTCCTTTTGAAGTCTCCATGTGAAGCCACCTAGGATCCTAGGTGGACAACCTAGAAAAATAGAGAATTCCTAGAAAATCTCACAAAAAAGCAAAACATCTAGCCCTTAATCCTCCTCTCATGTGAATTTAGAGATACATCTAGCCCTTGATTCACTTCAAACATCAAGTAATCCTCGGGGGCACCCACGTGGTACTTTACTTTGTATCCAAACCGACACATGACCATCGCGAGACTTGATCTTGTCTCCTCCTCCCCTCTCTTCGGTGGATATTATAGCAGGAAGCAGATCAATCTCATCTATCGGCAAGGAGGTCTAATCAGAGATGTGTCTTCGAAAAGGAGCCTTAGTGCTGTGTGCATGACTGCTCTTGCGGCAATGGATCGATTTGATCAGGAGGCATGCCCCTAGTCACCGCGGAACGGGAACGATGCCGCGTTCCTCGTTCCGGGATCGTTCGTCCGGGCGGGCAGCGGGGACGAAATTGATCCCACAAGGTAAAACGGCATAAAAACGTCGTCCCCTGCTCCGGTTCGTCGTTCCTCGATCCGTCGTTCCCGGGAACTCCGTGACTAAGGGCATGCCTACGGAGGAGTTTTCATAGATGTGAGGCGCGCATATGGCCATACTTGCAGTTGTCACAAGATTTGGTGGCCGTCCGGCTCATCTCCTGTAAGTTATTCGTTTGATGTGTCTTGCCATTGCAGGAATAATCTGAGGAATTGATCTGTCTTGATCATACATGCATGTCGATCCAAGCAATCATGTCATGGAATTGACATCAACGTTTTGCGTTGGAATATAATGGGACGATCTGGCTAGGTTAATTCCTCAATGCCTTACTAATTGGAGGCTCTTTTTGAAGTCTCCACGTGAAGCCACCTAGGATCGGACAACCTAAAAAATAGAGAATTCCTAGAAATTCTCACAAAAAAGCAAAACATCTAGCCCTTAATCCTCCTCTCATGTGAATTTAGAGATACATCTAGCCCTTGATTCACTTCAAACATCAAGTAATCCTCGGGGCACCCACGTGGTACTTTACTTTGTATCCAAACCGACACATGACCATCGTGAGACCTTCCTTGATCTGTCTCCTCCTCCTTCCCCCTCTCTTCGGTGGATATTATAGCAGGAAACAGATCAATCTCATCTATCGGCAAGGAGGTCTAATCAGAGATGTGTCTTGAAAAGGAGCCTTAGTGCTGTGTGCATGACTGCTCTTGCGGCAATGGATCGATTTGATCAGGAGGCATGCCCCTAGTCACCGCTGAACGGAACGATGCGCGTTCCTCGTTCGGGATCGTTCGTCCGGGCGGGAGCGACGGACGAAAATTGATCCCACAAGGTAAAAGCGGCATAAAACGCGTCCCCGTTCCCGGTTCGTCGTTCCTCGATCCGTCGTTCCGGGAACTCCGGTGACTAAGGGCATGCCTACACAGAGGAGTTTTCATAGATGTGAGGCGCTGCGCATATGGCCATACTTGCAGTTGTCACAAGATTTGGTGGCCGTCCGGCTCATCTCCTGTAAGTTATTCGTTTGATGTGTCTTGCCATTGCAGGAATAATCTGAGGAATTGATCTGTCTTGATCATACATGCATGTCGATCCAAGCAATCATGTCATGCAGGGAATTGACATCAACGTTTTTGCGTTGGAATATAATGGGACGATCTGGCTAGGTTAATTCCTCAATGCCTTACTAATTGGAGGCTCCTTTTGAAGTCTCCATGTGAAGCCACCTAGGATCCTAGGTGGACAACCTAGAAAAATAGAGAATTCCTAGAAAATCTCACAAAAAAGCAAAACATCTAGCCCTTAATCCTCCTCTCATGTGAATTTAGAGATACATCTAGCCCTTGATTCACTTCAAACATCAAGTAATCCTCGGGGGCACCCACGTGGTACTTTACTTTGTATCCAAACCGACACATGACCATCGCGAGACCTTCCTTGATCTGTCTCCTCCTCCCCCCTCTCTTCGGTGGATATTATAGCAGGAAACAGATCAATCTCATCTATCGGCAAGGAGGTCTAATCAGAGATGTGTCTTCGAAAAGGAGCCTTAGTGCTGTGTGCATGACTGCTCTTGCGGCAATGGATCGATTTGATCAGGAGGCATGCCCCTAGTCACCGCGGAACGGGAACGATGCCGCGTTCCTCGTTCCGGGATCGTTCGTCCGGGGCGGGAACGACGGGACGAAATTGATCCCACAAGGTAAAAACGGCATAAAAAACGTCGTCCCCGTTCCCGGTTCGTCGTTCCTCGATCCGTCGTTCCGGGAACTCCGGTGACTAAGGGCATGCCTACACAGAGGAGTTTTCATAGATGTGAGGCGCTGCGCATATGGCCATACTTGCAGTTGTCACAAGATTTGGTGGCCGTCCGGCTCATCTCCTGTAAGTTATTCGTTTGATGTGTCTTGCCATTGCAGGAATAATCTGAGGAATTGATCTGTCTTGATCATACATGCATGTCGATCCAAGCAATCATGTCATGCAGGGAATTGACATCAACGTTTTTGCGTTGGAATATAATGGGACGATCTGGCTAGGTTAATTCCTCAATGCCTACTTGCTCAACTAGGATAAGTGCAGGATTATACTCGCCTACAAAATATATAGCCGTGAAGAAGCACGACAGATCTGTCAGACAACAAGGTAATTAGAGTTAACTAACATGTTCGAATTTTGTTTATTCATGGACGGGCGACCTATATTCGTGGATGCTCTCCGTTGTTAGCTGGCTGTTTATCCATCTCCTTTTTCATCTATAGCATCCATGATGAGGAGACCCAAGATGGACGGCACGTGAGGATTGAGGCTTTACTTCGAACTGATGAGGCCCCAGGTATGCGCTCAATCTATTGCCATCTTACCATCTATCTAATCAGGTGGTGCATGCACTATGCACAGGGTACACTTTTGTATGCTTTTCCGAACTTAGGGAATTCAAAAACCAAGACAATGATGTATATAGATAAAATTAGCTAGAGAACACGTTCTCCTTCAGTTACAGATTGGGTACGGTGCCGGCAGTCCCACATGCATGAGTGCAGGAGACAGCTGATTAATTCGGTTCTTTTGTGGCCAATAATAATATACGAAAAGCTGGACAAGAATTGCATAAAAAAACACTCGAGGAGAAAAAGGAAAACCAGGAACGAGGTGCACATACACATGGGAGTTGATTGGTACGGAAGAGTGAAATTTATCATTGTAATGCAAATTAGGAAGCATCAGTATAGAGAAATATATAGGAACACAAATATAGCAATGACATACTATATGAAAAAAGTGCGAAAGTTTAACATTCATTTATGTAGATGTACGTATAAAGCCCATGCAAAACTTTGCGATTATTACTATACAAAAAAGTGTATTTTCTTCCTTCAAGTAAGGCAAAAGTGTGAAGTTCATCCATCGTGTTTCATTTAGTACAAATTACCCTCTTAACTAATTGAATCAGTGCATTTATCATCCCCACCTCATTTTAACAATGGTTTAGTGCTAACTAAGAGTGCTTTATGCCACACAATCATCTGAATCATTGCTTAGCAATGTAATGTGCTGAGTTGAAGCTATGAAACCCACAAAAAATCCTGTAAGTCCTCTAAATTGACTACCACTTACATATTTTATCAGGAAAATTAGTGGCATCAATTCACACCAAAATATTGAAGCTTTTGACTAAATATTAAAGGTGGGGATGGTAAATGCACCAAGTTAATTTGCACCAAATGAAACATGAATGATGAATGTCACACTTCTGCAATACTTGAGAGACGCAAAATACACCTTTTTCCTATAGGAAAAATTTACAAATATATTTGCATACCATAAACTCTACTGAAAAATACATAATTCGCAATGTGCTACATATGTCATTTAAAAAAATGGTCTTAGTACACCAAATATGTAATTATAAATACCTATTTAATGAATGCTAAGATAGAAAATACTGACTCCAGATCTACATGCATGATGTGTCACTATGTGGACATGTATGCATGAAGTGGTGGAATTCCAATTTTAATGTTTTAAACTCAATGCTCAAACTAAGGATTCATTCAAACAAAATGCCAAACATGTATGGAGGTGCAATACAAATTAAAGTGAATAAAAAGATTCATATAGGTAAAAAAAAGTGTATAAGTAATTGCTAACTCAATTGTAGCACTAAAACTAGATTAAGAGAAAACAAGCTAAGTAATTTTTATTATTAATTATGTGCCTTTTATTTTTATGAAGTTATTTTTTCATAAATTATAATACCTATGTCTAGCCCGTGCGGCAGCACGGGTTGATAGGCTAGTGTATTTAAAAGTGCAGGAAATAATAAGTTGCTTAAGAATCCATTTTACTAAATGACTCAAAGTTGGCACTAAATAAAAAGCTGCAATTTTTGAAGTAAAAAAAAAGCTGTAAGAAATATATCTCTCTCTCACACACTTTTATGCGTAAAAACGGTTAACCCATCTGCAGCCTCCACACTGTCACTCTCCCTCCATAAAACCGCCCACTTCCCAAAAGCAACCACCGCACCGCGGCCTCCTTCCCTCCCGCTCCGCTCGCCATCGCCACCACCTTTCCGCCTTCCGTGCGCGCGCGCCCCACGCACGACACGACCGCGCGCACTGCCCACGCCCGCCCGTGCACAGCAACTGCCGCTCAAACTCCGATGACCGACGCCGGCGGCTGCGCCAGGAGAGCAGGCGGCGGCGGCGGGGACATCCCGCTCCGGCCGCCCGAGCCGCCGCGCGACCCGCTGGAGTTCCTGTCCCGGTCCTGGAGCGCGTCCGCGGCCGACGTCTCCCGCGCGCTCGCCGCCGCCCCCGCGCCGGCCCCGGCTGCGACCGCCGCTATCGCCGAGGACGTCGCCGGGGAGCTCGACTGCGACGGCGCCGGCGCCGGCGTCTGCGGCGGCGGAGGGCCCGCCGCCTCCGGGAGCTCCTTCTCCTTCGCGTCGGCGGCCACCTCGCAGCTCATCATGGACCGGATCATGGCGCAGTCGGTGCGTGCGTCCTCCGCCGCTCTTTGTTTCCTTCGTTTCATTAATATAAACAAACAAAAATCCGGTCTTTTTAAAATTCAACTATCCTCCATTCAAATACTTTTTGTCGAACTGGTTGGTTTGATTTCGCATCCCCTCTGCCTCTCTGTTCTTCCTCCTGCCGATTACTAGCGTTCTTTAATGCCTGACTTCCCTGTACTCCTGGGGAGTAAAAAAGCGATGACAACAAGAACAAGACAAAAGCCGAGTTTTTTCTGTTTCGAATCCTCCATGAACAAACCAAAACTCCAAAAGAGAAACTGAGAAAAGAATATTTGATGTTCTACTCCTGTTCCACGATTGACGCTCTGTTTTTTCGGCGATATTGGGGGTACTGAATTCGTAGCTGACGGGTTTCTTGTTTCGCTGGGCTGCAGCAGGAAGTGTCGCCGCTGACGTCCGGTCGGCTCTCCCACAGCAGCGGGCCTCTCAACGGAGGTGGCTCGCTCTCCGACAGCCCGCCCGTCTCGCCGGAGATCGACGAAGCCAAGGTCTGTTCTTCCTCAGTCTCCTTCCTGGTCCAATTGATGGCTGTCGCATTAATTATCAATCCAATGAATCTTAAAAAAAACTGAATAATGGACCTGCTCGTTTCAGTTAAATCTGAATTTTCAGTAATCTCTGCTTGCTAGGCACTGCATTTTTTTTCGTTTGCTTTCTCTGCATGGTAGGAGTAATATGGTATTAGCAGTAGCAGTAGCTGGCAGGCTCAGAAGATACGCTGCAAGCCTGCATCCGTCTCGTATGAGCTCTGCATCAGCCATTTCTCGTAGAGCATGTTTAGTTCCCAAAAATTTTCCCAACTACCCGTCATATCAATCTTCGGACACTGATTAGGAGTATTAAATACGGATTAATGACAAAACTCATTCCATAACCCCTACCTAATTTTTCGAGACGAATCTAACAAACCTAATTATGTCATGATTAGATAACGTTGTGCTACAGTAAACAATCTCTAATGATGAATTAATTAGACTTAATGGATTCATCTCGCGATTTCACTTTCATTCGTGTAATTAATTTTGTAATTAGTCTATGTTTAGTCCTCCTAATCGTACTTGATAAGAGAGCCCAAAAATTTTTGGCCAACTAAACAGGCCAAACTTGATGCTCTGCAATTGCCTTTGGAAACAGAGAGCTTATTTGTTTGCTTTCTCTTGCGGGTGTGCGGGCGACAGACTTGGTCAAAGACATGTTTAACAAGGAAATGATTATTGGAGTAGGCAGATTAGTATTTTCTTAGCATATTCAGGCTAGTAATTTCAGTTACTACCACTTACCAGAGTTGCAGAAAGCCGTGGAAACAGAAACACCCCCTGGGGGTGGGGGGGTCGGTCTAGCAGCTTTTTTCGATCACAAAATTTTCTACAGGGACGGAAAAGAATCAAAGATTGAAAAAAGAGCTCGAACATAAACCTTTCTCTCCATCCGATGAAACGCCACTTTACTTCAATTCCATGTCCCTCCGAATCTACAGATTTGGAGGGCAGAGTGGCTGTGGCTGCATGCCAAAATCATTGGGCAATGCATTGTTAGAATTTGCAGACAAGACATGTAGTATGGGGATGAATATGAACGCCTTTTGCTGCTCTCACCTCACCTGTAGCATTTCCTCACCCCAAAATGGGAGGCCAAAACTTGTAGCCTTGGGCCTTGTTTAGTTTGCTAAAAATTCTAATGTTCTCTCCGCTCTCTCTCCATCACATCACATTAAATACGCAAAGCATAAGTTCGAGTATTAAATATAGGTAAAAATAACTAATTACAGTTTTGATGTATCTTGACCACGAATCTTTTGAGCCTAGTTAGGCCATGGTAGGATAATATTTACCACAAACAAACGAAAGTCTTCAGTGTGGAGTTCAAAACGTTGAAAAGACAAATTTTCCCACGAACTAAACAAGGCCTTGTGCTTGTCACTTGTGCAAACCAAGCCATGGTTCTTGCTCATGTCTTCCCCGTCTCTCTGAATTCCTCTACTTTGCCACTGCTGCTGTTCACATGAGCTAGCTATCACAGCAACTCAGCAAGCAATGATTGCTCATGTTCATGCCCTTTTTGTGGTTTCGTAGGCGTGCGTTACCTTTCTGCTTTTTTTTTTTTTTTTTTTTGCGTGGCCTCTCATGACTCATGCTGTTTAAGGAGATGTAAGACAAGCATTAGGGGTATCTAATGAGTCGGCAGCTTAGATAGAGTCCGCTTTTGTTCAGATTCAGAGTTTCAGAGAGCCAGCCGTGCGTCTGCACTTTTACCATTGACCATTGCTTGCCAGCAGCCAAGTTTTGGTCTCACTGGTACTGAAAGCCTGAAACCTCATACGAGTTCATGGTCAAAAGATACACTTTTGCTCCTATCTCACTGCATACAGCCACATGATCCTCTGCTTCACTCTCTGTTGCCCATCTTCAAACTAGTGGGTGATCTCACTACAAACAGTGACCTGCAACGCTCCCGCCATTCCATCCTCCTCGGCTCCTCCCTTGGACCTTGGTGTTTGCCCGGTTGCCCCTGATCTCTGGTGCCTTTGTACTACAAGCTCTGACCATGGTGGTGGGGTAGTGGGCCCTGGTGGTCTCTGATGACCCTCTCCCTTGCTTGGCGCTGAAGAAGCTTTGATTCCACAGCTCGAGCTGCAGCTGCACTCCAGCTCTGCAAGACTGCAACTGCAAAGGCTGCAAGCTCCTCTGCCCTTCTGGTCTCCTCCCCCCAGCAAGCAAACACTGCAGCCTGCCCAGTGCCCCACAAGCTCCCTCCTCCCCTCTCCATTGAAAGGAGCAGGAGTGCTTGCACTTGCAGGCCTATGCAGACATGCAGTTCTTGCCTCACCACTTTGACCTTTTGTTAATTGCTCCCTTTTATGCACACTCGCCCCTCCCTGCCTTTCTTACCCCTAATCAAGTGTTACTGCCCCAGCTTTTACAGTCCTAATCTAATGATGCAGCCTTTTGCACTGTCTCCTCCTGAGCCTAATCCTGTCCTCTAAAAATGCTGTTGCTGTGTGTCTCTCCCCCTCATGATTGTGCCATGTGTTTGTGTTGGTCAGTGAGTGCTTGCTGCTGGTGCATGCTTTCGTTCCACAGGCACGCCCTCAGCGATTCTATCAGTGTGTGTGTGTGCCTAGGGAGCCTAGATTAACGTCATGGAAACACAATGATTTGCAGCGGTCAGTGAAAAGGTGGTCATGCTTTGCAAGGATTATTTACCGTTACTGCTTCTGTGAATGTTCAGCTCATAATCTGTTCAAGTTCAGTACTTCAGTAGCATGACTATTTGCAGAATTGCATTTCACTTTAGGTGTCACGATCAGATTAAAGTTTCTTTTGAATTGTAGGATTAACGGAGCAATTGTATGCCAAAAAAAAAGCTATCTTTGATGTGCTGAATAGTGACTGAAGGCCTGACTGAACAATTGCCTTTCTGAAAAACAAAATGCAGTTCTGCAAACTGGCGAGCACGCCCAAGCCGCAGCCGTACGCCCGGGGCGGCAGCAAGACTGTGGGCCGGTGGCTCAAGGACCGGCGGGAGAGGAAGAAGGAGGAGACGCGCGCGCACAACGCGCAGGTGCACGCCGCCGTGTCCGTGGCGGCGGTGGCCGCGGCCGTCGCAGCCGTGGCGGCCGCCACCGCCGCGGCGTCGTCGTCGGGGTCCGGCAAGGACGACCGCGGCGCGCGCACGGACATGGCCGTGGCGTCAGCCGCGACGCTCGTCGCCGCGCAGTGCGTTGAGGCCGCGGAGGCCATGGGTGCCGAGCGCGAGCACCTGGCCGCCGCCGTGGGCTCGGCCGTCAACGTCAGGAACCCCGGCGACGTCGTCACTATCACGGCCGCGGCCGCCACAGGTTCGCGTCGCACCCAGCTGATTCCAACGGCGCCCTGCAGCATTTTTGTTCGTTCCAGTTGGAGTACTGACACGATCGCGTCGCGTTCTCTTTGAACTCTGTCACAGCGTTGCGTGGCGCGGCGACGCTGAAGGCGAGGGTGCTGAAGGAGGTGTGGAACGGGGCGGCGGTGATCCCCGTGGAGAAGGGTGTGATGGCCGGAGGTGAGAGCCACAAGCACAACGGCCAGGTGAAGATGCAGCATCAGAGGGAGCTGGAGAGCAGCAACAGCAGCAGCAGCTGCTTCAGCGACGAGCTCGTGCTGGCGGAGGAGAACAACTTCCTGGGCATCTGCACGCAGGAGCTGCTGGCCCGCGGCACCGAGCTCCTCAAGCGCACCCGCAAAGGTACCAAGCAGTTCGACCAATGTTCTTGGCTCATCGCATTGTTGATCTTCAATTGTAGTCGTGCAGAGTAACTGACAGAGGTTGCTGCATCGTGTGCAGGATCCTTGCATTGGAAGGTTGTCTCCGTGTACATCAACCGGATGGGCCTGGTACGAACTGAAACTCCTCTGTTCTTGAATAACCGTTGATTTTTCATTTGAGAGTCAGAAATGCAAATTTGTAAAGAAAAAAAAAAGTTTTGAAGCCTCATCTGTGTTTGCCGTGTCTGCAGGTGATGCTGAAGATGAAGAGCCGGCATGTCGGAGGGACCATCACCAAGAAGAAGAAGAGTAAGGGTCCTGATTGCAAGCTGCAAAAACGTCCAACCAAACAAGCCATGGCGGCATGGCCGCAGGACGCAACGGTGGCGCTGACACTGGTTTGGATCGTGCAGGCGTGGTGGTGGACGTGTGCCAGGACGTGGCGGCGTGGCCGGGGCGGCACCTGCTGGAGGGCGGCGAGCACCGGCGCTACTTCGGCCTGCGGACGGCGGAGCACCGGGTGATCGAGTTCGAGTGTGGCAGCCAGCGGGAGCACGACATGTGGACCAGGGGCGTCGCGCGCCTCCTCGCCATCGCCGACTCCCGGAAGCGCGCCGCCTGACTCTGATCAGATCAGATCGACAGCCACCCCCGCCGTCGTCCATGCCGGTGGCAGCGGCGGCTGGTCATAGGGTTGTCGTGCATGTAGCTATAGCTAGGGGGTCTCAGTCTCATACTCTCATGTCGAGGGCTGTTGGTAGTGCAGGGATCAAGTTATTAGTTTCGCATGGTATCCCATCTCTCATGGTGGAATTGGTGAGAGGAGGAAGAAATCGCAAGCGGTTTGCTCTGTCTGATGCTACCTGTTGGTCTCACTTGTTAACTGATTCTGATTGCAATAGCTGAATGTTCAGTCCCCTCTGGCCTCTGCAGAGGAAAGGTAAGCTGGCCTTGCTTTGCCTTTGCTGCACTTTTTGTAAGGAAAGGTTAAGATTGCCCAGAATTAATAAATCAACTGGCAGGAAAAAAAACGAATGAATGGCCAAGAATCAAGAGTCAATTGCCATTTAAGTACAGACAGAAACTACTGAATCTAACCAAACAAAGGATCGATTAGCGAAAATATGAGCTTGAACATTTCGACCTAGCTTAGCGGTGCCAACATTACGGTATAGGCACATTCCATCCGGTAACATTTCTTCATTCAGCTCCAGCAAGTTGGTCTCCTCCACGAAATAGTTATTCAGAACATCAGATGGCAAATTTCCCATGGGGCTGAAAAGATGAAATATATACAAATTAAAAACTATCTCATTCGACTTCCATGCTCAAAAAGTTTTTTTTGTTTTATTTTGCGCACTTGTACAAAGTACAAATGGCAGCTCTGGTCTTGCTTTTTTATTTCATCAGCAGGGGCTGAAAGTTGTAACCCAAGATCCCCCATTACTCTGCATAAAAAGAGGCACTACTGATAGTTAGCGCATAGACACCGCGTTTCTTTGTAGTGAAAACAAATGGTAGAAAATAAGGACTATCCACCCAAATGCTTAGACCACCCCAGCGGTCACTGCAAAAAAACGGGATCCGCTCCTGCAGGAGACGGATCCCGTTTTTCCGCCTGCAGCGGGGCTCCTGCAGGAGGCCGGGGGAATGGCGTTGTGCCCGGAATCCTCTGGATCCAGAGGAATCCAGAGGCTCCGCCATCGCGGACGTGGCGCCTGGCGCGGGGCCCACCCTGTCCTCGCGACCTCCGCCGTTCCTCGCGCGCCGTGAGCAGGAAGGGGGAGGAAGAAGGGGATGGCCGGGGTGGGAGGGAGGGACGCCGGCGGACGGAGAGGGAGAGGTCGTCGTCGTCGTCCTGGAGCCCGCGCCGCCGGGACCTGCTGCTCGCCGCTGGACGGAGGAGGGAGGTCGGATCCGGGCGCCCCTCCCCTGCTTCTCCAGTCGGCCGGCGTGCTCGCGAGTAGGAGATGGAGGAGGGCGTGCCGACGGTGAGAGGCGGAGCTCCCCGAAGCAGTGGTGGCGTCCGTGAGCTCCAACGGAGGCGGCGCCCGTCGCATCCCGAGCGGAGAGCAGAGCACCAACGGGAGGACGTCCGTCGCCGTCGTGGCTCTCCTCGTCTTGCCGCCGCCGGAGAGGAGCCGTCGCCGCCGTTGCCTGTGGCCCGTCGAGGCGAAGCAGAGGAGCCGCAAGACGGCCGCGCCTCCCCCAGTCGTGGTCGACGCATGCCTCCGCCGCAGATTGAGAGAGGGCGAAGGGCAGGTGGGCGGCGATGAGACCGGAGCTCGGATCCGTGGCCGCGAGGCCCGCCGGCGGCCTTTGCCCGAGCTCGAGGCGGAGCTCGAGTCCTCCGCCGCGGCCATGGTGGACCTCCGCTCCCGCCCTGGATCCGCCGGAGGCTGCCGTCCCACTCCGCCGGAGGCTGCCATGGATCACACCTTGTCGCTCGCCACCACCACGAGGAGCAGGGGACGCCGCACCTTGGCTCGAGGCGCTTGGCTCTTGCTCGACCTTGATATGCTCCGCCGGCACGCCGTGGGACCATGGCATCTGCTACTCACCGCTGGACGGAGGAGGGAGGCCGGATCCAGGCGCCCCTCCCATGCTTCCTAGTCGCCGGAGTCCGGGACGCCGTGCCGCGCGCCGCCGGAGGCCGCGCTGTTGGCCCAGGCCGGCGCGGGAGGAGGGAGCGGGAGCTCCGCCACGCCGCCGGGCTACTCCTCCATGCGCCCAAGATCCGGGCCTCCGCGGGCGATGCCTGTGCGCAGACTCGCTCGCCGGCCGCCGTGGAGCTGCAGGCCGCCGCGCCCGTCATCCGTCTGCCGCCGCATCGGCGAGGGAAGGGGAGGGACGGGCGGCGGTAGAGGGAGGCCGGCGTGGGGATGAGGACGCGACTGCCAGCGCCGGAAGCGGGGAGGACGAGGCTGCCGTCCCGCCGTCCGTCTCGCAGCGCGTCAAATCGCTGGGAGGAGCAGGGCCGGCCGGCGCCTCTGCTGCCGGAAGCAGGGGAGGGAGCGAGGAGGGTGGAGGAAGGGGGAAGAAAGAGACCGGAGGAAGGTGAGGGATAAAATATATTTGAGTGTGGGCCCATAGTTGGGAGTTGGGATGGAGGAGACATTATAAAGGAAGATGAATGCGGGAAAAGTGAATATGAAGGAGAGAATCTTGATGACTAAGATGAGATATTCTGTTTTGAAGGAGGAAATGGAGTATAACGAGTGTGGATGGTCTTATCACCTCGGGTTTCCGGTTGAAGAAAGAAATGGGGACAAGTGACTGATAGGCCTTACCATCACTTTTTTTCTCATCTAAAATTGAGCTTTGCTAACCAAGAATGGGAATGTGACAGACCGCCGAGGCTATACGTCGCTTGAGAAACACATACCCCGACCGTGTTGCTAGCCTGTGTGCCGCTGTGCCTGTGTATGGCTGTGGGCCGCGTGGGCCCTACCCTTCATGCGCTACATGGATATATCGATTAGAGGAGTGTGAAGATGATTTCAAATGAAAAAAAGTTTGAACTACAAAATGGTAGATCTTCAAATGAAAAAAGTTTGAACTACAAAGTGGTAGATCTCATCGAAAAATACAATTTTTATATAAAATTTATCTTCATCCGAATTTAAATAAAAAAGTTATGATTTTTTGAAAACGTATTATCCCTACCGCCGTATGAAACGGCGGTTGGGAGTGCTACAATACCACTACAGTACCGCGCGGGGGAACACCCTCCAACCGCTGTTTCAATGGCGGTAGGAACTGACCGCTAGTTAAAACGGCAGCGGTAGTATAGTTTTGCAAAACTTTGAAATCGATGTTTATTTTTGTAAATTCATAAAAAAATAAAAAAATAATAAAAAAATTCAGGAAGGCGCGACGCGAGCGGGATTCGGCCCACGGCATCTTTACATAACGAATCCTGGCCAATATCGCGGGCGGCTAACGGGTCCACGTCGCCCGTTAGTCCGCGAGCCGTAGGATCCAGCGAGCTCGGGACATGGACCGTTGGATCGTGCTCAACGCGAGCCTCACCTGTTAAGACGCAAACCCGGGCACTTGCGAATCCTCGCGAACCCGTCCGAGGTCCAAGCTCCCCTTCGTCTTCCGCCCCGCTGCTGCGCCGCCCTGAGTGCCTGCCGCTTGTGCTGGTCGCCGCCCCCCACCAGCGGCATGCTTCGTCCATCGAATCGGCGTCGCTTAGTTACGAAGCTTCGGGTCTTATCGTTCCATCTCGCGCATTGTTTGTCTTAGCGGCTGCCGGCGCTCGCGACGGCGCTCCTCGATTCCCTCGAGACCGGGCGCGCGCTCCACACCTTCGATCCCGACGTCGCCGACGCGGCGACGCGCGCGGCTATCGTGGACGACCTTGTGTGCCGCGCCGACTCTGCTGCGGTGGTGTTCGAGGAGCTCACAGTGTGCGCTCGCACCATCCCTCGCGACGACGCACCTACCGCTGTGCTCTCAGTACGGTCTTCCTCCAACGCCACGCATGGAAGCAATGGTGGTAGAAGCACGCCAGCATCCAGAATCTCACACATCGTGCCGCCTGCCGGAGACCTGAGCAGCTCCTTCAGCATGTTGTGGAAGCTGCCACAGCTACTGCCATGAGGTGTTCGATCTTTTGCATGTTACGTTGCCCAATATTGTGAAAATAGAGATTAGTACATCTTTGAGTTGATCTATTGCTATTTGTTGTGATCGCAATGCATTGCAAAATAAATGCACAGGTCTCTGATCTTTCTCACACTGTCCATCTCCATCTGGAGTGGCTGCTTTCTTCACTTAACATGCTAAGTTATTCTTGAAAAAACTGTGCTCCTCACACGTAACTTATAAGCACTAAAAATTTCAGGCTGTACTCAGAGCTCTAAAATGTTTTGCTACTCACGGCTGGCAGCAAAGAGCCCATGACGGATGCTTGATAACTCACCTTTGCTTGATTACAGAGCTTAATCAAGGCCTACAGAGTACAGACTTCAGGTCTAGCAATCCATAGCATGTTTACACGCTGACATATATTCTCTCCTGTAGGTGATTACCTTTCCTTTTTCTTTTTCTTTTAAACTGAATGAATATTTTGAGAACAGTTAGTTGCTTGTTCTCTGTGTTGGAGAGACCACAGCTTGGGCTAAAAGATAGCCTTTTTCCAGTGCTGCCAATAAAAGGAAATTATTTGACAAGTTTTTTTGATTAAACGTAGCTGAAAAAGAATATACCTGCTGTTGATCAGATTATTGGGATTGAATTGAAATGCAAGAGAATGCCAACGATTACTAAACTGTTACTGCCATGCTTTAGCTTCTATTGTAACTTTTCTGACTAAACTACATATTTGGCTTTTGTAGCCAATTCTAACAATTGATATGATTTATTTTGTAGCTATATTATACTTCCTATAAATGTAGATGGAAATTATTGGAGCAGCTCAATATTCTTAATAGTGAATGTGCTAAGCGTTGTAAAGTTAAAATTAAAGTCCGAAATGAAGGGCACTGGCCTAGCGCGACAAGGTCGCGTTGTCTTTCTAGTGAGGTCGGTTGGTGGTGTGGGCTTACTTCCTAGTCAAGCCCAAGTACGGGCACGCGAAAAGCACAATATCTTTTTGTATCCTGATCGTTATTATAGACAAGTTTCTGATCAAATTGATTTGTTTCCCATATCCCACAAATCCATGATCGTTTCCGTTCCTGAAATTCCCGAAAAAAATGCATTGTATTTATGTATTAAAAATGCAGCATACATTCGGACACCATATCAACACTATATTACTAACCGTGTGTTTGGTTGAGGGTTGGGTGGGTTGGGTTGGATTGGATCCAACCCAGTTTTTAGAGACGGAGCCAACCCGTCTAGTGTTTGGTTGAATCTCTGATTTTGGGGACGGAGTCAGCCCATTTCATGTTTGGTTGAAGGAGTTGGAAACATGGGTTGGATGACATGATAACACCGTTAGTGAGGGACCCACCTGCCGTCAATGGGCCCCACCTGTCAAGCTCTCATCTTTTTCTTTTTATTTTTTTCTACCCTATCTACCCTATTTTCTTCCTGTCATGCGGGGAGCTCCGTGTGGAGGTCGGGCCGGCCAGTGAAGCTTCACGCCACGCCGCGGCCGGGCGGCATGGCGGCGCGGTGGAGCCGCAATGGCGGGCAGGCGCGCCGGTGTGGCGTGGAGGCGAGTGCAAGGCGGCGGAGGCGCGAAGGAAGAGGTGGTCAGTGAGCCACGGAGCCGCCGCCACGGCGGCGGCGGGGATGCGGTGAACTGCACCATGGCATGAGATTGGCCTCGGCGTCGCCGAGGCCGCGTGGTCGGTCGGCGTGGCGCACACCGCTTCCTCAACCCCCAGCGCGCGGGCGGCTTGGCTCGGCGTCGCCGAGGCCGTGGTCGGCCGCGAGGCACGGTATGCCAACCAAGCGGAGAAGACGGAGGGCGACGGGAGATTTCCAACCCGGTTGGAGCGGCTCCGTTCGCCAAATTTTGGGGGAGCAGTCCAACCCGCATCTAAGGAGAATATTCTCCTCTAGAGCCAACCCAACCCTCATCACCTCCATCCAAACAGTCACGGGAGCAGATTCGCTCCGCTCCAACCCGCTCCAACCACTACCGGAATCGCAGGCTTTGCCTAGAGTCGGGGTCTTTGCCGAGAGCTAAATAAAAAACTCTCGGCAAAGAAGCCTTTGCCGAGAGCAAAATAAAAAACTCTCGGCAAAGAGACTTCTTTGCCGAGTGCAAAATAAAAAACTCTCGGCAAAGCAAAAAAACACTAGACAAAGAGGCTTCTTTGCCGAGAGCCAACCTAAAAACTCTCGGCAAAGCCATGTGCTCTCGGCAAAAAAAAAATTAAAAAATTCACTTCCTTAAGTCCAAACTTCTTGTACCATCAACATACACATATACAAAACTTATGCTCAAATTTGGCACAATTTTACCTCTGTTTACTATATTTAACAATTTTATATTGTTCTAGGCAATTTTTTCGTATACGTCCGATTTGAACTGCAAGTGCATTAAATCATAGAGTAAAGTTGGTGAAAAAATGATATTCATGTTCATGAGACATCTCTAGGACCATGTATATGAAATGAAGCTAAATTTCCGACATTTGGTTCTCTGATCCTGATGAAGATCGTAAGGTAGAACGGTTAAAAAATCGTATAAAATTCAAATGAAGTTTGAAAATCACAAAAATTGTCAAGTACTCATGATATCATATGAGGAGGTTGTGAAAAAAAATTGAGAATGTTTTGAACACATGAACACGTACGCTATTTAGAAACTGGAACATCTCACGAGAAGTTTCTAAGAATTTGAACTAATGTGATTAGGTTTGAAGTATTAGAGAAACTCAAAATTGAGTTTGACTATAAAAACTTTTCTACAAGTAATATACAATATAATTAGTGTCTTGTTACGTTTTGTAAAATTTTCAAATCTATTTGCTATTTTAATAATTATTTTTGAGTAAAATTGTCTTTGCCGAGTGTCAGGCTCTCGGTAAAAAGGCTCTTTGCCGAGAGCGAGCTCACGTGGCTCTCGGCAAAGACAGCCCACCAGCGCCCCAACCGGCCCACTACCACCCCCGTCGACCCACTACCACCCGCTGAACCATAGCTACATAAATCCCCCCCAATCGCTCCTGCCTCCTCCCATTCGCTCCACACCGCCGCCGCCTCCCACTCTCTCGGCTCATGGTCTCCCTCCTCCTTGCAGTGGCGCAACCACCTCCTCTCTCCTTCAACACCGGTGAACCTCCCCTCTCCCGCCTCCGGCCTCACGCCCATCTCGCCGTCCCTCCGCCGCCTCACCGTGGCGTGGAGGCGGCGGCGGGCGGCGCGATGGCGGCGATCCGCCGCGCGCCTCACTTCCTCCTCCTCGTGCGGGATCGGCGATGGCGGATCCGCGGGTGGCTTCGAGGTTGGACGGTGGCGGGCGAATTGACGACGGCGACCACGTCCGGCGGCGGGCGACCCACGACCGCGACCTCGAGCTCGGGCTCCGATGGCGGCGGGCGGATCGCGGCGGATCCTGGCGGCCTCCTCTCCGTGTCCCAACCGAGGCCGGGCGAGGCGCGCGGTGGCGGCGGGCGGCGATAGTGGTGGTGGTGGCGGTTGGTGGTGGTGTTGGGCGGCGGTGGTGGTGGTGGGCGGCGGCGGTGGTACGGTGGTGGTGGTGGCGGTTCTGGTGGTGGTGGTGGGCGGCGGTGGTGGGGCCAGGGCAGCCGGTCGGTGGGCCCGCTGCCTTGGAATTACTTTTTTTTATGAAAATGTCTTTTGCGGAGAGCAATATCCCCCTGTCGGCACACATGTAACGAGAGGATCTGACGTGGCTCTCGACAAAGAGCTCTTTGCCGGCCCAGGCCCAGCGGTGCCGAGAGCACTGTGCCGAGAGGAATTGGGCCTTTGCCGAGAGCATCGCGCTCTCGGCAAAGCCATCGAATCCGGTAGTGAACCCGCAACCAAACACACGGTAATATACCCCTCCATCCTAAAATTGTAGATATTGTTATATTTTCTAAAGGCATAGCTCGTACTCATTTTTCACAAATCCAACTCGACTCTATTATTTTTAGAGCATAATTGTAATAGTATAGCGTGGTTCTTATTAATCTTGATCTTTAAATTTGCGGATAAATTAGAGCTAGAGATATTTATTACCACCCGTCTGTGCATCTAGATATAGTGTGTAGATGCGTAACGGTATCTATTAACCTAAAAACCAAACCGATCTACAATTTAAAATGAAAACAAGTTAAAATGGAACGACTATGTTAATACTCTTGAAATGGTGATTCATATGTATATTTGCCGATGGTGCCCTACTGTTACATTGTTTTGGCCAACTACGTTGACTATAACACTATTGGTTGTTTTAGAATTTTTTTTCTTCCAAATCACACGGTACAAACAAATATTTGCATTCGAACACACGTATGCAACTTTATACTTGTGAGCAATTTTGAAACAATGACGGTGCAAATCCTCAAGATTAACGAAGTCACCACTTAAAGAAAAACGTCACTTAAATCTTGAGTTAAATCTAAAAAAACTACAAGCATCATCAATATGGAGTCGAGGACTCCAACCCTCTTGAGCAAGGTTCCAACACAAGGAATGTTACCAAATGAGCGTAAAACCACCGTGGAGTCTTGTTGAGAATCGAGCTCCTCTGAAGTAGCAGGAGCTACCTCAGAGGGAGGTAGGAACCAACAATGCCGTTGGTTTGGCATCCGATGGCAGCAAACATAGACGAGCATACAAATGGCTAAAAACTTGTGTTCAGGTTGTTTACGAGTGACGAAAGCACATTTAGTTCAGTTTGCACACAAATATTTTTCACAAGTCACATCGAATCAACGGACAATAACTAAAAGTATTAAACGTGAATTAATGATAAAATTCATTTAATTTCATAACCCCGACTCAAATCATGAGTCTAATTATGTCATGATTAGACAATATTGTGTGACAGTAAACAATCTCTAATGATGAATTAATTAAGATTAATAGATTCATCTCGAGATTTCTCGTCTAATAGTGTAATTAGTTTTATAATTACATGTTTAGTTCTCTTAATTAGTGTTGAAAAGTTGCCAAAATTTTTCTGGCAACTAAACACACCTCAACTCGAATAAGAGCGAGTTGTTCTGCTATGGAGCTGCAAAGGAGTGCGAACTCGAATATTCTGAAATTTTTGGATGTGATATTGGCGCACTACCTTTCCGATACTTGGGAATACCTATGCATCACCGTAAAATCCGCAATAGTGATTGGAGACATGTCGAAGAGAGGTTTCAGAAACGGTTGAGTTGCTGGCGTAGTAAAGTACTTTCTGTGGGTGGACGTTTAATTTTGATTAATTCAGTCCTTAGTAGTTTGCCTATGTTTATGTTATCTTTTTTTAGGTACCGAGAGGTGTTCTCAGAGGCGGATCTTGGAATTGAGAGCACCGGGGTCAGCTTCATTAGGAGATGGAGTCATTAGTGTTAATAAACAGTAATGAACAGTGATTTGCACCTATCTTATTTTTTCTTTTTTAATTAAATCAACAAAGGAATAAAAGATAAACATATTTTCTCGATCTTGTGTTTTTTACTAGTCACGTCTTTTTTTTATATTGTGTTTTATACTCCTCTGATGATGGGCCTTCATTTTCGATAAAAAACTTTTGTAAGCAAGCTGCACATCTAAATATTTGACCCTCTTTGGTGCCATCGGATGCCGAACGGACAGCATCGCTGTTTCTACCTCACTCGGAGGTAGCTCCTACTACTTCAGAGGAGCTCGATCCCTTGTTGAGGTGCTTGGAGAAGGCACACTGCCGGCAGATGCGAAGGAAATGAAATCTCTCCTCTTCAAATGGCAGCATCCTTTCCAGCATCTTCTTCTTGATGTTGACAGAAAGAACCCAACCGCTTGGGCCTTGAGCTTCCGTCTTGGCAATCATGTAAACCACATCATCATCGTACAGATCCAGCGTGGGAAAGTGGCAGAACACGTTGTTCAAGGTCAGCTTCTCCTCCTCCGAGTCCCAGACCTCAGGGAACAGGTCGCCGGCGAGGCACGGGCTGGCCGGCGTGAGCTCGCTGGAGTCGGCGCCGCCGCAGAACTCCCACTTGCATCCCTCGGAACGGAGCTTCATCTTGAAGATGGCGGCCGTCCATCGGAAGTTTAGCTGTCCACCGTCCTCGTTCTCGTACACTTGAGGGAATCCCATCTCGACGAACCTGAACCAGCCGTTCTTGAAGGTGACGTCACGGGACGTGTAAGAACTCTCCACTCCCAGCCTCCTCCTGATGTTGACGGGCATCAATGGCGGCAGCTTGATCAGGCGCACCTCGGGGTCGTCGCCCGCCACCGCATCGAACAGCAGGATCCCGTTCCGGAGATCAACCCAGGCCATGGACTCCCCCTCGACGGCGAACGCCTTGTTTGCATGGAACCGGACGCCAGGCGGATGCGTGCCAGCAGCCTGCCTCGCGACCTTCGTGCTCCACGATTTGGTCCTGCTGGAGAAGACGTGGAGATCGTAGCACGTGCGGCGGCGGTCGTCGGCGTCGATTCGCAGTTGGTAGACACCGACCAGGCAGTGGTCGCCGCGGGACAAGACGCCGATGTTCCATTTGTAGCTGACGGGGTACGGCTGCGGGATGAGCTCGAGGGACGGCGGCGCCCCAGGGCGGCCGGAGTCGTAGACGAAGAGTTCGGACCCGGGACGGCCAGTGTCGTGCTTGTCGGGGAAGAATGCGCATATGATGAGGAAGGCGCCGTCCGCGCCGATGATGCGGGGATGTTCGGCGTAAAATGTGCCGTCCGCGCCGATGATGTGGGGCTGCAGGAAGTCGGCCGAGGGAAGCTCGGGGCAGTGGAAGATGCAGCGGGTGAGGGCCGGCGGGTCGGCGACCGCGAAGGAGACCTCGATGGGAGTGCCGGCGCTCGTCGCGGTAACGGCGGTGGTTGCGTCGCCGTGACATCGGCCCTCGTGCGCCACGTTGTCGAGGAGGACCCAGTCCGGGAAGCCGGAGCGACCGGAGGTGGAGGTGGAGGCGGCGGGACCCGGCATGGCCGGCCGGTCGGCGACAGGCGGCAGCGGATTGCCGCGTGGATCGATCGGGACAACAGGGGGAGGCGCGACGGCGCAGGCGATTATTGGAGGGATTTGGGAGTCGTTTGGATCGGGCCCACAGTGGACGCGGATTGATTACGGACAGGACGTCGGAAGGAATCGTGTCCATCATCACTCCGTCGTGTCCAAGCCCAAGAATGGCCCATGTGCGCAATTACATTGATTACAGATTCACGATTTTTTTATTTTTTAACCTTTTTTAAACTAAAATTTTAAAAATAACCCACCCAAACTATATTTCCAAGAACTAGCCTTTTTGATCGCGCCAAGCTCCGTGACGCGACTAATACTTGAGTCACGCCACATGAAGTGGCGCAACTAATGTACACGGTGGCATTTGAAAAAGTCGTATGTGACATGGCAGATCGAGTCGCGCCACACGGCGTGGCGTGACCGGTTAGGCACCGGTTTCAAACTGGGAGTTCCACCTTTAAGCCGCCTTTAAATTATGATTTCTTTGCTTTTCTTGACAAACAGCTTATGCGAAATACTCTATGAACTTTTAGTCCAAAAATATCCATGGTCTTAGTGTAAAATTTATCAAAAAGTAGGTTCAAAGTTGACTAGTTGACTCATTTTTGGGACTTAGCATATTTGATGCGTCGATGCAATTACACTTAGCCTATTTCGAAAATAGATTTCTCATTGTATCCACCATGGTTTGGAGTGCACATAGTCAAAATGGAACGTATACACTCTATAGATCGTACACCTCGAGTTTCACAA
This sequence comes from Cenchrus purpureus, assembly GCA_022644695.1. NCBI lineage: Eukaryota > Viridiplantae > Streptophyta > Magnoliopsida > Poales > Poaceae > Cenchrus > Cenchrus purpureus. The sequence goes on along the minus strand of CP053457.1, from coordinate 134,978,895 downwards.
ATTTAGGAGTTTATTATTTACTAATTAAAATGATGAATGAAACACGGCTAAATGATAACTGGAACTCCCAGTTTGAAACCGGTGCCTAACCAGTCACGCCATGGACCGTGGCGTGACTCACGAAGGAGTCACGCCATGCCGTGTGGCGCGACTCGATCTGCCATGTCACATACGATACGACTTTTTCAAATGCCACCGTGTACACTAGTCGCGCCACTTCATGTGGAAATATAGTCGCGCCACGGAGCTTGACGTGACAAAAAGGCTAGTTCTTGGAAATATAGTTTGGGGTGGGTTATTTTTAAAATTTTAGTTTGAAAAGGGTTAAAAAAATAAAAAAAATCCAGATTCACAGGCCACATGCCAGACCAATATGCTATCCTTAGGAACAGATACGGAGTGGTATCCTTAGGCCCAGGTGGCGAGGAGCGACCCCACGACGATGCGGCCTAGTTAGCGTACATTGTGTGCGTTGTGGACGACGTCTGTATACTAATGAAAATTTGTGAATCAGATATTTATTTTTGAAAAATCAAGAAAAAAATATAAAAAAATTCCGCAATATGCTATCCTTAGGAACATACAGAGTATTCAATTGGAACATTCGATTTAAGGACTTTAATAAAAGATGTCTAAGCAAAGGGATGCAAGTTTAGAAGATACAAATTGTATACGACCTGAAAATATTCTTTACAAGTCCATCAAGGACTCAAGGTTGTATCTTAGAGATATATTATGTTTACAAGTAGATATCATAGTTTGTATGGAAAGTTTATATATATGTGATGTTTTTATAATGGAAAGTTTATATATATGTGATGTTTTTATAATGGAAAGTTTCAACAGGGTTATAGAAGCTGAATTTCGATCTATGTTATATGTGTCATGTTTTGTGGTTAAAAATGCCCCTTGGTCGGTGGATAGATGTAAAAAAATTGATCTCAACTATTGCAGCTTAGTCATGCGTTCAATAGATGGCTAGATGTTCTTCCTTTTTCTGCCACACAAGCCTGAGGAGTATTATAAGTATATATGTTATTATATAAATGTAGATCATTTTGTGTTCACAGATATAGATAGTAGATAGTAGCAGCACACAATTCTTGGCCAACCATGGAAAAGTTTTTTTTCCGGTAACAACCATGGAAAAGTTGGATCACAAGATGTGTTCTTTATCTTCTACTATATCCTCCAACCCCTTGCTGGTCATATTCTACTTAATAATTAAGGAAACCCAATTTTCTATGAAAAAATAATGATCCATAAAGACACAAAGGAAATGCAAACTCTCTGTCAATCGTTGATTGGCTCTTATTGCAGAAAGTACCAGAAGTTGATCCATGCACGATAGAACAAAGGCACACATCCAACTTGGAAAATGCCTAACAATTAACACAATGTCTATGGATAGATATATTTCTTGAACACAACCACAAAAGGTGTGTCGCTTACGGCCAGCCAGGTCCTCTCCTTAGAAGCATACAAGCCGAGATCTTTGCAGGGCCCCTTACTAGCGCAAGACACCAGCTTGTACCCTTTTGTCGTGCCGTTGTACCTCTCAATGCGGAACACAAAACTTTGTGGAAGTGGCATTGGGTAACCACGACCCTCGTCCTTCCCGACGGCCACACGATCACCACATGGCTGCGATGGTGATGGGAACGGTGAGACGGCGTGCCAGTACATCGTTTGTGCGCATGTTGTGATGATGTGGAAGCTGATTGTGACATTGGTTGACTGAAAAATCTTCCCACTGAAAAGACGGTCATTAGGCAGATGGAATCGTATGGGCATGCCAACATTAGTCTCATTGGCTGCCTGGTACACCAAGTAATTGCAGCGCCGTGTAAGGAACATTCTGAGGCCGCCTCCGCTCCCATGTTCTGCTGGGAGAGCATAATAGGATTCCCCGCCATTCACCTCATGATTATCTGTGTCGTAGACTAGTTGGGCGCCATCGTCCTCAGCGATGCAGCGGAAGGAGATGGCGAGGAGTGGAAGGATGAGAAGGAGATGCTTCATGGATGAAATGTTTGGGTTTGGGGTGTTTGTTTGATGCGTTGCCTCAAAAACTATCAAGGGGGTGGGTTTTTATGGACACGGCTTGCTATAGGCTGCATTATATTAATTGTTTTCTTTTTTTTGGACATATAGGCAGCCTATAGAATGATATCCCAAGATCACATTACATCCCATATGCTAAGGAGAGTTCAAGATGATATCCTGATGCAATATTTGTTTTGGGGACTCTATGGGTATCTAAGCGATGTGACACCAAGTATTTTTTTTATGTTTTATAAATTATAGAATGTGCACCTACAAGCTCATCAATCTACCTGCTAGTAGAAATTTGAGAAGAGAGGTTCTATCTTAAAGATAAGTTATCAGTACGAATAGGAAGCATCTTATAGTATTGCAATTAATTTTCAAGGTTTGCAACTGATTTTTTTAATGGAATGTAATCTGTGTGACATTTTGTAAAGATGTTGCATATTTCAGAATAAAATATGGGAGTGTCTATTTATCTGTCGATGTTGCATGTGTTATTCTCCCATGTTGCATAGTATGTCGATGTTGCAAATGTTATTCTCCCATGTTGTATAGTATGATTGAAACATGAAACTGTCACAGTTTAGGACCTAGACAGTCCACAGGGGTACCCATGTGGTTGATTTGTAGGTAGAAAGGAACCGGGAGCTAAGAACGCTAATGGTTATGCACGAGATGCACACTGAACACAAGGGATTTATACTGGTTTAGGCCTCCGGAGAGTAAAACCCTGCGTCCAGTTATCGGTGGATTGTATTGCTTCAGGGGAATGGGGCGAACATGGCGAACGTGTCCTTGAGAGGACGCCCTAGGCCGCCTTATATAGCCTAACAGACTAGGGTTACAAGGTCGGTGGACCTAGAGTCCATGTCAGTTACAACTTCGAAGTCTATCTCTATGGATTGCAAACAACATCCCGTGATATCAGGACTGATTGGCACATCTGATATTTTGTCTTGCACACCAAGCTTGGTGTCGTCTTCGGGGTTGTAGATAAGGTCTGTTGGGCCCACTTGCAGGTCGTCTGACAGGCCAAACTCACTTGTCGGGGATGGCTGTGACCCCGATCGGTGGAACCCCACCCATATCTCTCATAAACACCATGCAATTTGGAATCTTTTTTATTTGAAAGCTGAACCAAATTCTGCCACTACATCACGCCATGTAGCTTGCAAATCCTCAGCTGTTGAATTGCGTGACGTACAACTTTAGGTCGAGAGGAGACCTCATGTGGGACCCACATATGTTCAGGCGGGCTCCATGTGGGACCCACTATAAAGTGCCACGTATTGTTAGGTGGGACCCCATATGTAAAGTGGGCTCCATATGACTCATACAATCTAGCGGGACCCGCATATTGTTAGGTGGCACCCACATTATATTTAAAGAGGTGGGAGCTCCACATTGTTTAGGCGGGGCCCATGTGGAACACACACATTCAAGTGGGATCCACATACTGTTAGGTGGGACCCACTTTACATTTGAATGGTGGGACCTACACATGTGTCAGACCGTCGGTGGGCACTATTAAAGTGGGACCAACACATTTCAAGTGGCCCTGTAGGACCCACACATTCAAGGAGACCCCACATATTATTTGGTGGGGCGCATGTTATATTTGAGTTGGTACTGTAATCCTTTTATAAAATTATCGATGATGATTTTGTATAATAACAATAGCTAATTTTTATGCTTTTTCATGAACTCGCAAACAATGCAAGATATATTAAAATCAATTATATCATATTTCCCTTCAGATATGCCCTATACCAATCTCTTATTAGTATTCTTGGCTAATAAGGAGGCCAACGGTTAGCCACGCCGCTAGCAATTCCCCGGATCGTTTAGAAAAATCATGCCTGAGGTCCATGAATTTTTACATATGAACCCCTAAACTTTTAGGAAAATATGTTTGTAGTCCATGATTTTATATATGAACCACTAAACTTTCGGGAAAAAATGTTTGCAGTCCATTATTTTCCAAAAAAGACCTCAAACATCGTAATAATCCACCCGAAAACCCCACTATATATAAATTTTAACGTATGAGCCCGTAAAACAGCCCATAATTTTTTTAAAAAAGATCTCAAACTTGATGCAACCCTAATAGACCTAGACTTTTACAAAAAAACCTTCAATTTCCCACAAATTAACTAAACACCCAAACATAATCACTGGCCTCTCCCAACCGTGAAATCGGCCGCACGGACAGCCCAGAATGGCCGAGCAACAGTCATTTTGTAAAACAACCCTTCCACTAGCAAAAATTATGACCGCGGTCCACTGATTTTTACATATCAACCCCTAAACTTTCAGGAAAATATGTTTGCAGTCCATGATTTTACATATGAACCCCTAAACTTTCGGAAAAATATGTTTGCAGTCCATGATTTCCCAAAAAGACCTCAAATTTCATAAAATCCACCCGAAAACCCCACTGTCTATGAATTTCTCCGTATGGGCCTCTAAACTTATGGAAAAAAATTTGCAGCCCATAATTTTCCAAAAAAAAAACTCAAACTTCGATACAACCCACCTGTAGACCCTAGACTTAAAAAAGGCTTCAACTTCCCACAAATTAACAAAACACCCAAACATAATAAAACAACCTCAAACTTTACAACCACCACTCCATACTCAAAACTATCAGAAAAAAGATGCTGCTGAATCAATGAAGGACACTGGCCTCACGCGGCAAGTCCGCATTCCCTTTTCTAGTACTAATTATACGTCATCCGCTGGACCAGCTCATTAGTGCGCCAACAACGCACCCAGATTTCTAGTGATACATTGAAATATAGTAAATAACACCAGAAACATCAGGTGAATCTATCACATTTCTTCACCTAAAACTAAGAATATGTTGAAACATCAAAAAATAATGCTTGCAACATCAAATGGTGATGGTGAAAGGGTCTCTAGCCTAGTGGTTAGAGAACTTGAGTAGCACTCAGCAGGCCCGAGTTCGACTTCTCGTAGAAGCGAATTAAACACGGCTTCAAGGTTGGAATAAAAGATTATTAAAAATTAGGTAGGATCTTCCCCTACTAACTTCGGTAAAAAAACATCAAATGGCGATATTTGCAACATAAAAAATTGATAAATTTTCTTCTAAAAATATGTTGACAGATGAATAGTAAAACTCATAATATATTTATTTCTAATTAACTATTAAATATGTTTCCATTTTCTAAAAGAAAAGTAATTACAGAATCGCATCCACCTTGATCCATTAGTAGTATGTAAAGATTTCATATATATACTTATAAAGGATATATACCATACTTATAATGGTATAGCTTTAAGGTTTGTAGAAAGCTGAATTTTAGAGAGAGAAAATATGATTGTGTAAGTGCATCCACCTGCTTGACCGTAACGTCAACCGTACCAAAGTAGTATCACAAAGATTTCATTTTTCGATAAGGGAAACTTCATTTATCTTAGAAAAGATTTCATATATAACTTATAAGTAGATACCATAATGTAAGTGGTATAGTTTCAAGGTTTGAAGAAGCTTAATTTCAGTCTATGTATGTTACACTACACAACGTAGGGGTGGAGCCAACGGTGGGGTAGGCAGAGCTCAAGCCCCACCCCCCTACCACTGGGAACTCCATTAAACCCTCCTTGAGCCCCTCCAACAATTTTTGATTCATAGATAAAGAAGAGGAAGAAGAAGCGAAAGACGAAGAAAAGGTGGTGGAAGAAGAAGGAAGAGGGTGGATGAGCCCCCCCACCCCCACCCCCACCCCCTGACTCATATCCTAGCTTCACCACTCACACAACGTGTGATGTTTTATGGTTTAAAATGCATTTTTGACCTGAAGTAAGATCCACCACCTCGCTCATCATCTGCAGTCTTCTCCATAGTTTACCCTAGCTAGTCACCGGCCTTCTTTTGCATGTCTCTAAGGCAAATCAAAGCAACGTCTAAGGAAGATGCAAATGTGTCCAGAAGATGGGATCAATCTTAAAGAGTGAATTTCACTGTAGGTTCATGAACTTTTTCCGAGATCTCATCTAGGTCCACAAACTAAAAAAGCGGTCATCTAGGTCCATAGACTTTTCCGAGGTCTCATCTATATCCGCAAACTAAATAAACTGTCATCTTGGTCCATGAACTTTTAAAAAAGCGATCGTTTAGGTCCAAAGTGGTGACGACGAGCCACACGACCATAGGCAGGGCACGGTGCAGCCCGCTCCTCCACTGTCTTGGACCTAGATGACAGCTCTTTAAAAGATGAGATCATGGACTTAGATGACCACTTTTTTTAGTTTGCGGACCTAGATGAGATCTCAAGAAAAGTTCATGGACTTATAGTGAAATTCACTCAAACGTAAACTTCTCTTCATTGCACATTTGCACTTTTTTTTAAGATAAAGGTCCAACCAGCTAATGGGCCATTTAGTCTTATTGGGCCAAGGCCAGCCAATGCACCCGTAAATTTATTTGCATCGTCGTTTCGTGTCGGGAACAAGTACAATAATGCTCGTGCACACACACAAAATAGTAGTTCAATGGATATCTAGCAGTTGTGATGCTCCACCTATTGGGATTGTGAAAATCAATTGTGATGGGGCTTCAATGCCGCTGATCGTGCAGACTCGGTGTGGTGTGGTGCTATGGAACTCCTCGGGTTCATTCCTGGCGCGCAAGATGGTTCCCGGGGTTTCATCTCGTCCTCGCAGTGGAAGCAGAGGCATGCGAGGCGGCTTGCGGTTGGCGATGATGAGGGATTCAGGATCTCTTGAACTTGTATCCTTATGGAAAAACGAAGGCATCAAAGATCGGAGATCGCAGTCATTTTGGAAGAAATGCATGAGATGTCTGTGAATTTGGAGTTTTTTGACTGGACTCATACTAGGAGATCAGCTAATAGAGTAGCCCACCTCTGCTAAACATGTATCTGTTGTTAATCCAGTTCTTTGAGTGGCATGCTCAGCCTAGCTTTGTTTTATCTTCACTTCTTAGTGATTGTAACCAGGGTGATTAATTAAATGAAAGCAGTTCCTCAAAAAAAAAATGGATATCTAGCAGCTTAAAATATGCAACTTTTATTTTCATCCTTTTTTTTACAAAGAATACACACAGTAGTTTGTTCCAAAACTAGATTCTGTTGAGGATCTCTTGCACCGAAACGCGCCATGGAGATCCTCCGAGGGCTGGGCGGCCGCCCGCCATGGCCTGAGGCCTCACCGTCGGGGGCTTGGGCGGGCGCCATCGCCGTCCTGCTGGCCCACGCGCCGACCTGCAGAGGCCTCACCCCGCCGCCCGGGCGGGGCGGCGTCGCCGACCAGCCGGCTGCAGAGGCATCCGGCCGAGATCTAGCGGCCACGAGCCGTCATTGCGGCGGGCGCCAGATCCGGTGGCCTCAACTCCGCCGGCGGGCGCCGGATCCGTGGCCTCAACTCCGGCGGCTGTGATGAAGTCAAGCGTGGTGGCGGAGGAGCTATTCCGCGGTCGGACGACGTTCAGCCGAGGCTCTCCTCCCTCTCTCTCTCCCTCTCTCCTTCCCTCTCTGACATCTCCCTCCCTCTCTGACGTACAGGTGGTGGTGGCGGCGGCGGTGGGTGGCGGCGAGCTTCCTCCCACCACGTGGCGCCCGGCGTGGGGGATGTGATGGCGCCGTGGGGCCGAGCGCGGCGGCACTGCGCGGCCGGCCCCTTCCCTTCTTCCCCTGCTGGCGCAGCTGGTGGTGGTGGCGGCGGCGACGGGGGAGGCCTCTGGCCTCTGCTTTTTTTTAAAAAAATTTAATGTTTGCCGTGCGTCAATTTCGACGCACGATAATTTTTAATTGGATTTGGAAATTCTTTGCCGTGCGTGCCTTCACCGTGCGTGCCGACAAAAAATGCACGGCAAAGTTCCTTTACCGTGCAATTTTCTGCCGTGCGGCCATAGCCGTGCGTTTCGTAGGAAAGCGCACGGCAAAGACGTTGCCGTGCGTAATAGTCCCTTTGCCGGCGCACGGCAAACTCGGTTTTTCCCGTAGTGGAGCATTTGGCTTGCAGCTGGGCTGCATCAAGCATATATGGCGACATCCTTGGTTGTGTACTTTTCATGGATCAAACCTCCATGAAGCTAAGCAGGGAGCTTAGCTTTGGATTGAAGCGGGAGCATGCGGCCTAGCTAGGTTGCTTAAGATGTGAGTAGTTGCCAAAGGTTTGGCCGCCGGCCGGTTGTAGTAATTCAATCTGCTGGTTATAAGCATGCTAATGCTTGTGCGCGAACTTGTCTCTCCGTAAGCTTGCTCCGTGACAATGTAACTAAATGTCTTCTTTTTAATACAATGATACACTACTCTCCTGCTTTTTGGGAAAAAAACTAGAATATGTTTGTTGATGGTTGAAACACGTAACAACCTTAGATCCGCAAGCGTACGGACCTACACCTTTTTCACCACGGGGTGACCCCCAAGGTTCTTGTCAATCCGCAGAGCAAGGGGATTACTAGCGCTTAACCAAGTACTAATCTAGTTGATTGGAAAGCCTTTGAAAGAGGATTAATCTTAAAGTAAAAGCTGTAACATACCAGAAATTCGACAGTTTTCCTATGTGTGAATTTTCGCAAAAATTTAAAACTTTTTATTTGAACTTGAGTGCTACCAAATTTTGAACCAATCTGCTAGCCTCTTATCTCAAATTCCATATAAATTAAAAACCATATATAAAATTATTTTCAAACTATGGTATAAAGTGTGAGTTGGAGTTTCTTGGATTTTATTTGGAGTTTCGAAATTGTGTGGAGTTTGAATTTGAACTATATTCAAATTCAAACTAAAATATATAAAACTATTTTGAATAAAAGAAGACCTAACTGCTAAACACACCCAACAATCTAACCCAGCCCGCTTAACCTTCTCAGGCCCGCTCTTCCTTAACTCGCGAGGCCCAGCTAACCGTCCACCATCCCTAACCAAACGGCCCAGATCAGCCCAGCTTGCCCGCCAGCCCTTCATCCTCTTTGCTCTCACCACTGGTCGCTCGTCACCGACCCTATTTTTGCTTCTTCTTCCTCCGTGCTGCACAGCACTCACGCGCGACGCGATGGGACAACACGCTGGCACGCACGCCGAGCCGCGAGGCCCCTAGTCCCCGGCCTCGGATGCTTCCCTGTGGGGAATTTGACCCCTTTGCCCCTGCATCGCCCGAACCCTAGGGGCGCGCGCAGATTGCGAGCCACGTCGCCGCCATGGCTCAAGCGCCGTCGATGGCCGTGGGGCACCCGCGCTCGTGCGCCGCCTCCTTTAAGAACCATCCGTGCTCCGCTCCTATCCCTTGCGCCGCCGCCGCCTTGGGATTTTTCCCAAATCCTCCGCCATGCCGGTGGGAAGAAGAAGAGGAAGAAAGGAGGAAAGGAGGAGAAGGAGAGGCGCCGTGGAGCGGAAGCGCCACCGGGGTTGCCTTGGAAGCCGGGAGGAGACCGAGGCGGAGCTACCGCGCCATGTCCCGCGCCGCCACCTCTTCGCCTGCTCGCACCATGGCAAGCTAGAGGAGGTCACCGTGGAGCTCTAGAGCGCCGCGCCAAGGACGCCGAGACAACCGCCGCCATCGTCCCACACCGAGCTCGCGACGTCGACGCCGTCTTCACCTCGCGAGCGCCACCACATCGGGAGAGGCCGAAGCCGCTAGGACCGCTGCTATTCGAGGGAGAAGCCGGGACATGGCGGAACCACCACTGCAAGGATGCCGATGCCATGGAGGGATCAAGACGCCGTCATCGCATAAGTCCACACCACGCCGCCACGACTACACCGTGCCCCATCGTGAGTACCGTGCTCGTTCCCTCTCTAGCACCCCATGCCCCGTGATGACCGGAGAAGCGCCTTCCAAAGACTACGCCATGGGCGCCGAACCCGAGCTTGCCTTCCTGACCTCGGTTCGCCTTCGTCGTGAAACCCGTGATCGCCGTTGTTCCTTGTCCCCCGTCAGCCGCGTGGTCGCTGCAGGACCGAGCTCATTGCCGCACCCAGCGTTAGAAGCCCAAACCTTGACCTCTTGGCATGCCCCCGACCGCTCGATGCTTTGGGCATAAGTCTTGAGCCACGCGTTCGTTTCTCTGTCGCTGCGCGCGCCACCGACCGTCGGTATGTTCACCGACCTTGTGTCGCGACCCCATTTTTCTCGAGCACGCCGCGCCGCCGGCGAGCCGTGTCGTAGTTCCGAGCCTCAAGTCCACGCACGACGCCGCAGCCCGTGACTACACCTTGCTAAGCCAATCGCATCCATGACCACGAACCCGCCCAAGCCTCCGCCTCCCTTTGTTCGATGCCCATCGCATGTTCGATGTAATGCCCGACCGCCTTGAGCCGCTTGTTTCTAGTTGTAACCTTGACACTCCTATGTGTGTTGGCCTCGTGCCGGATGTTGCCCTTCATTGCGCTTGCATTGCCGCCGCCGCCCGTCCGCCTTCGTGCCATGAGCGTGTCCATGCAGTGCCTCGTCGGAGCCGCTGCCATTTCCTTGCCTTGTCGCCGCCTTCGTGGTGTTCTTGGCGAGAATTGCGGGTCGTTGCTCGCCACCGAGCTATTGTGGGTCCGGGACGCGAGCCCCGCGACCAGCCATCGGTGTGTCGCGACATGAATCCTTCCCAAGTTCGCCTCGCCACCTTTCCTACACCGCCGCCCACTTTGTGCTGCACAAGATAGCCCGCCTCCGCCATACGCTGCTACGGCCGTGAAGTGTGTACCGCGTGGTGCTTGAAACCGTGATGTCGCCCGTGATGGACGGCCGTGTCGTAAGAGACTGCTTCACGGCAACCCCGAGCGAACCCAGCCGCCGCCATGGACGCCGCATCGCGAGTACATGCCTCGTAGCGCCTTAAGCATGCCTTCCGCATTGTCACCCATTGTCGGATGCAAGTTGATCCTTTCATCCCCTTTGAGTGCCGCCACGCATCTGGCATGGTAATGCCTTTTCTAGTTTATCTTTGTCTCGCTTTGCTATCGCCATCCTCTGAGCTACCGCTTTGACCCTCTGAGCTTAAACCTTGCAAGTGCTTGATCTTAGCCTTTCAAGCAAAGACCTAATGCACGTGTTCTCGTAGAGGCCATGGGCATGCTAGCTTGTTCCCTGCTCCACCAAACTTTTACCGTAAAGCTAGCAACCACGCGCACCATCGCTCTTCCAATCTTAGCCAAGCTCGTCGGTGAGATCGAGTGCTGTGACCTTGAGCAGCTGATCCATCCTGCAAAACCCCTCTAATCTGACCAAAAGGGGGCCTACGGACTTACCGATGGGTCCCACTAACATGAGAAGTCGCTAACTCTCCAACCTGGTCCCATCTGTCATGCGGGACCCACAGGATGACTTGTGGGGTTCGGTTGACCTCTGGCCTTCCTTTTTGACTTGTTCAACAAAGATCGTTGACTAGTCAACTTACCATGCAGACCAACCCAAAACCTAGCTTTTGGTTCTCTAACTTGCTAACTTGTGTTTTATGTGCTTTATCGTAATTAATTAAATTCCTAAACTATATTTCTTTATTTGAAAATCCATAATAAATTGTTACTAGCTTAGAAAAATATGAAATCAGTTTCTTTATTCTTCTAAAATCATGAAGCACCCGTTAGACTAGCTTTTTGGAGTTATTTGGTTCTTTATTGCTTCTCTTTGGAGTTAATTGCATCTAGACACCGTATTTATTTATATTTGCGTGTCTAGGGATTCCCAAAGCCGAGGAGCTGAGCTAGAAGATCGAGAACAACTACGGAAACTACGACGACTACTTGCACACAGGTGTTCACGCCCGACTGATTCTGAATACCCATTAGGCATTGCTATGTAGAAATGCTAGCGCTTTACTTTATATGCATGTTGATGAACCTTGCACTGCCTACTTTAATTATCCTGTCCTTGATTGCCCTACTACTACTATATATGTTTATAAGCGTGTATATCTGTGAGCCATGATGCATGTGTTGGGATGGGAATAGTGGTTCTTGGCGTGAGTGGGATAAAGCGAGAGAAGGCGTTTTGGGTACTTTGGCGGGTGAGCAAACAACCGATCCGGGATCGGGATGGGGTACACTCCTCGGTGTGTCCCCACTTTTACATTTGAGCCTAGGTGTTGGGGTTTTACTTGTGCTTGGAGGACATGAGCTCGCCGGTCAAGGCGAGCGGGACGACCTTTCACGGACCTTTACGTACACACCACCTCGCCGAGCATGGGGTTAGGGGCCGAGTTGAGCTCGGCAAGTGCGGAACCATACCGCCAAGAGGATAGCGGGTATCAGTGAGGGAGAGGTGGGAGAAACCACCTTCTCTCGAGCGACTCTGTGTGGCCACAGGGGCATTTCAGATTCGGTGCGATTCCTTCCGAGGGGATCGTTTGAGGGCCGGATGCAGGATGGGACCGTAACTATCGAGAGTTCGCATGGTAGGATGGGCTTGGTCGGCCGTACACCGGCCGGGTGCCATTCTGGGTTGGGTATAGGTGTATGCGCTCTGCAGAGTTGTTCGATCTATAGCTATAGCCGCGTCCTCGGTCACGGACACGTCCCCTGATAGCTTTGTTCTCATGTTTTGGGATTTCTACCTTCCCCCTTTAGTTGAGAGTGTGGTGAGCCGTGGTTGCAGTCGGGGAGAGGAGAGTGGCTCCCTCTACCTCACCGATCCGATTGCAATCATTGAGTTGCGAGGAGAGGAAGTTCTCGCATCGACCCTAGATGGAGATAAGTTGTGGAGACGGGTTCCTGGGGTACCAGGTGTTCCCGAGTTGTGATGAGAGTATGGATTGGGACCTATATGGAGATGATTTCTTTTTATGCTTCGCTGCTGCTGCATAGGAAACCTGAGCTTTTACCTTGCCACTTTTCTTACCTGTTAGAGTTAGGCCACTTAAAGTGCATACGATGACGGTGTGAACCTATCCCATTCCTTAGGGATAGTTTTGTGAGTGTGCAGGATTGGACTTGGAGTGAGAGTCCGAGTTTGAGGAATCCATGAAGAAAGGGTTGTGTTGCTTCGCTCAAGGATGCCTGTGGTGAAGATCGAAGATGAAGACATGAAGCCCTAGCTACCGCTACGCAGGATTTTTACTTGTCGCTTAGCCCAAGGGGCTTGTACTAATTTCGTATACCGAGTTGTTTCGGATGTAAATATTCTGTTTTGTACTCTAATTTTGTTGTATGGAAATGATATTATTCTGTAATGATTTACATGCGTGATAGCCTGATCGGGGACTATCACAAGGGTGCAGATCGGGTTTTCCTCACCGAAACCCGGGGTTATTCTGTGGTATCGAGGCCGTACTTGTAACACACAACCCTAGGTTGGTCGATAACTTAGGAACATTCTATACGCTCTATTTTATATATACCCCCTTGAACTATTTTAAATCTGCCTTTCCTGCTTTGAAAATCTTCTACCTTACTTGCGTCAAAGCACCTTCTTACGTGGACTAGTCAGGAGGAGACTGAAGATAGTTTGGATGGTATGAGAATACCTTTGACCACTAAAAGTAGAGTCTACACGAAGTAATTAGACCGATTAGTGTGCGAGATCTCAACAGTTATGAGTCAGCCTTGAGATAGCACTATCTATAATGCTTTGAAAGTTTGAGTGCTTGATTCTTATGGATCTTAATGGATCTTGTGGTTCTTACTATTGAGTGTAGGACTATATATTAGCGATTGTTTCATGTTTGTACTTGACTCCTAGAATAGGTAACCCGAGTGCTACCCGTCATAGGAAAGACCACCACAATGCAATGCTTTGGAGGTTGTTGGCATGAGGAATCCTAAGGTAACCCACAAAAGGAGGATAAGTCATCTCTATAAGCCAAGTATAAGGAGTATCAGAGTTATGCCTCAGCAACCGAAGATGGAAAGGACAACACTACCATACGAGGTCTAGATTTTGGATAAGCCACCTCATGCATTTTGGGATCAAGTTACTAATTTGGATTAGAGAGTAGTCGAGTTGGAACCAGCCAATACCTGTAAGCTGCCAGGGTTTAGGAGTAAAAGAGTTGCAACTAAAGCCCCTCAAGTATACTCAAGTGGAAGCATGAAGAATCATTATGCTTTGGATCAAGAGGCGGAGATCAAGATCAACCTTACCTCGGAACAATTTCTAATTCCCGAGACTTTTTGTTGTGTGCACAATAATGACTAGAAAGCAACTACAATGAAGCTGAAGATGCTCGAAGCTCGGAAGTGCATGTACCTCTATGGAAGCATATAATGGTCAAGATCAATTGAGTACCCTAAGATGTCAGTGACGCATTTTGGATAATTCCAGTCGGGACTCAATTACCGGATAAAGATGAAGTACTCCATGTGGAGCAACAATCAATACTGGACATTTTATTCGAGTACTTTAGCTTTCGTAAGGTACCTTATGAATGTCCACCTTTGGATTTTGCTAATGGAATACAGAGTTTGCCGATAAGGTTCTTCGCACTAAACGCGAATTGACCCATGTGGAGACTCGAAGGAACATGGTAACCTCATATCTTGGTAATGGACTCATCGATGAGAGCGACTAACATATCAGAAGACAACCCGAGATAATGAGGAAGTGGATGTAAGCGCATCGAACTCTCCATGGATGGACAATCGCGCGAGTTTTATGGAATTGCACCCTCGGTCATGCATTCGGGAGTAACGAATCCATGCATAAGGGATTACAACTAGATAGACAGTACCTCGACCTGGAAGGTATTGATGAAGTTTTGGATTTGATTCGGATGACTAAACTCAAGGGATACAAGGTGTTCTCTACACGAGTGGTCATCCTAGAGTAATTTTCATTGGATTAATACCTCTTACCCCTAGGCGGTAAACAACTACGCACCACAAGTTGTGCTTTTGGAGGGTGATACCCAAAGGGCATCTAAAGGAATTACGAGGTCGATAATTGGAATGAGATATGAAATGCTTTGGATCCCACTTTTGGAATAAATCAATGGTAAAGAATCTCTTCTGGACACTGCCTATTGGACTAGTGGGAAGAAGAACTACTTCGACAATTACTGGACACAAGTTATCTGTTTGACCTCGCAGTTGGAACCTACCACCCTAATGGAAAATAAGTAAGAAGAGTTGGTGGGCATAAGTGAGGAATTTCGCACACTTAAATGAGGACATTATTCAGATTATGGAATAAGAGCGACAAGTTATAAAGTTGTGGATATCTTCCACGATACCTAAAGGTAAGAATACCATTGTGAGGAATAAGTCAAGGGAATGGTAAAGGATCGTGGTCTACACTAAGGTTGCGCAAGTGAACCGGTCCTTCCTCAAGGTTACGATAACTATGGACGTTCTGAGGAATTAATTAAGCTTTGATGGTATTCCTAAGGAATGACAACAACCATGTATCCTGAGTTTGCTAAACGTGCATGAGTAAAATAGATGTGACTTCGTCGGGAAGGTGCATCAGAAGTTGGAATCAAAAGGACTAGTGTGAGATTTCGGATGGATGGAGTCACTCACATAGTCGGGGGTGTTGCAGACGACCCCTCTTAACATGGACTATCATGAATGGGAAGTAACCATTCATAGTGTTCGTGACCAGAAGTTAATCGAGCATCTCGGGTGATGCCAATGATGACGGGAATCATTGGAGTCGTGCTAAGCCAACAAATGGATTACAACGTGAGGGACATACGAAGTAGGATTATTGGATCCTCAGACGAAGGAAGTTGGAAGGAAGTTATGTTCACCCAGGTTCAGCTAGTTGCTGAGAGTGCACGCCATAAGAGGTGCGATTGCACTAATTCTTTGGAGAACCAGGATATCTACCTATGGATCAAGAGATAATATTGTATATCTTCAACATATCCCAGATGGGTATGGCTTCAAGAAGATTTCTTGGATCAACTAGGGAGACCTAAAGGATATACGAAGACTTGGACGAAGATTTCATGACCAATGATGAAAAGTTGGATTACCCACTTCATGGCCTACGATGGTGAGTGTCAGGAACTGAGCCACAATGGGTAGCAGTGTTGCGTGGCTAGTGAGACCTTTGGAACAAGTATCAATTTCTGCTTAGCGTGTCGACTATGGGCAAGCAGACAGATTGGGACAAAGATAATCTTAAGGGTACGCTAAGAATGCAAGCTTGGTATATGGCAGCAATTTGGAATAGAGCTTGCCATATGCTGTCCAACTATATACATACCACGAGTTAGGCCGAGATATACCGTATTTGCAGAACTCTGCTAGGCGTAATGTACACGACTCCCTCATATGGAAAGAAGCGGGAGAATCGTGCTTATTTGGATTAAAAGTACGGAATGGATGCCATGATAATGTGGCCAAGCTCATAAGCGATAATGTTGGGATGAGTTGAATTAATAAGAAGGATGTGACCTCCAACACGAGGATGGGAATAACATAAGAATACCATATTCTACCACAGGAGATTTTAATCCTAAGCTTACCAAGCTTACGTAACACGGCTAGATAAGATGGATTGTGTTAAGGGAAATCTAGCCCGTAGTTGGAATTGCTCATGTGCTGAACCAGAGTATAGTCGTGAGATATATGGATTATTTGGAGAGTGCTTAAGGATGCTAACAGAAGAGGACACACATTGGCACTTAACCTTAGAAGCCTTCACATGGGATCAAGCTAAGATAAGATAAAGACTTACGTTATTAAGATCATCAACATCTTGAAGCTAAAGCTAAAGAAGAAAAGAGAAGACATGTTGAAGAGAAGACCCCATCACACCCGGTACGAACTTAATCTCGAGGACGAGATTCTTGTGAGGGGGGAGTCTGTAACATACCAAAAATTCGACAGTTTTCCCATGTGTGAATTTTCGCAAAAATTTAAAACTTTTTGTTTGAACTTGAGTGCTACCAAATTTTGAACCAATCTGCTAGCCTCTTATCTCAAATTCCATATAAATTAAAAACCAAATATAAAATTATTTTCAAACTATGGTATAAAGTGTGAGTTGGAGTTTCTTGGATTTTATTTGGAGTTTCGAAATTGTGTGGAGTTTGAATTTGAACTATATTCAAATTCAAACTAAAATATATAAAACTATTTTGAATAAAAGAAGACCTAACTGCTAAACACACCCAACAATCTAACCCAGCCCGCTAACCTTCTCAGGCCGGCCAGCTCTTCCTTAACTCGCGAGGCCCAGCTAACCGGTCCACCATCCCTAACCAAAACGGCCAAGATCGGCCCAGCTTGCCCGCCAGCCCTTCATCCTCTTTGCTCTCACTGCCTGGCTGGTCCCGCTCGTCAGCCAGCCCTGTTTTGCTTCTTCTTCCTTCGTCCGTACCGCAGCTCACGCGCCGCGCGCGTGCGCACGCGATGGGACAACCGGGCCGCGCTGGCACGCACGCCGAGCCGCGCGAGCGCCCTAGTCCCTGGCCTCGGATGCTTCCCCAGGGGGAATTTGACCCCTTTGCCCCCTGTACCGTGCCCCCGAACCCTAGGGGCGGGCCGCAGGATTGCAGCCACGTCGCCGCCATGGCTCAGGCGCCGTGGATGGCCGTGGGGCAAATTCGCCCTTGCGTCGAGTGCGCCGCCTCCTTTAAGAACCATCCGTGCTCCAGCCGCTCCTATCCCTTGCGCCGCCGCCGCCCTGGGGATTTTTCCCCAAATCCTCTGCCATGCCGGTGGGAAGAGAAGAAGAGGAAGAGGAGGAGAGGAGGAGAAGGAGAGGGCGCCGTGGAGCGGAAGCGCTCACCGGGGTTGCCGTGGAAGCCGGAGGAGACCGAGGGGGCGGAGCTACCCGCGCCATGTCCCGCGGCGCCGCCACCTCTTCTGCTCTGTTCCGCACCACGGCAAGCTAGAGGAGGTCGCCGTGGAGCTCTAGAGCGCCGCCGCCAAGGACGCCGAGACAACCGTCGCCACATCGTCCACACCGAGCTCGCGACGTCGACGCCGTCTTCACCTCGCGAGCGCCACCACACCGGGAGAGGCCGAAGCCGCTAGGACCGTCGTTGCTGTTCGAGGGAGAAGCCGGGACCGCGAGCGGAACCACCACGCCAAGGACGCCGACGCCACTGGAGGGATCGAAGACGCCGTCGTCGTACCGCAAGTCCACACCACGCCGGCCACGACTACACCGTCGCCCCATCGTGAGTACCGTGGCCGTGCTCGTTCCCTCTCTAGCGCCCCATGCCTGTGATGACCGGAGGAAGCGCCTTCCAGCGCTACGCCATGGGCGCCGAACCCAGAGCTTGCCTTCCCAGCCTCGGTTCGGCCTTCGTGCCGCGGAAACCCGTGATCGTCGTTGTTCCTTGTCCGGCCGTCGCGCCGTGGTCGTCGTTCTGCAGGGACCTGAGCTCATTGCCGCACCCAGCGTTAGAAGCCCAAACCTTGACCTCTTGGCATGCCCCCGACCTGCTCGATGCTTTGGGCATAAGTCTTGAGCCACGCGTTCCTGCTCTCCTGTCGCTGCCGTGCGCCACCGACCGTGCCGTCGGTATGTTCAGCCCGGCCTTCGTGTCGCGACCTCGTTTTCTCAGAAGCCCGCCGCCCTGCCGCCGGGCGCCGTGTCGCAGTTCCGAGCCTCAAGTCCACGCACGACGCCGCAGCCGTGACCACACCGCTAAGCCAAGCTGCAACCACGACCACGAACCCGTCCAAGCCTCCGCTCCCTTTTGTTCGATGCCCATCGCCTGATCGATGCAATGCCTGACCGGCCTTCGAGCCGCTTGTTTCTAGTTGTAACCTTGACACTCCTATGTGTGTTGGCCTTCGTGCTGGGATGTTGCCCTTCATTGCGCTTGCATTGCCGTCCGCCCGCTGTCCGGCCTTCGTGCCGTGAGCGTGTCCATGCAGGTGCCTCGTCGGAGCCGCGCGTCATTTCTTGCCTTGTCGCCGCCTTCGCGTCGTGTTCTTGGTGTAGAATTCGTGGGCGTTGCTCGCCACCGAGCTATTGTGGGTCTGGGATGCCGGAGCCCCGCGACTAGCCACTGGTGTGCCACGGACATGAATCCTTCCCCAAGTTTGCCTCGCTTACCTTTCCTACACCGCTGCCTCCGCTTTGTGCTGCTTCGCGCATAGCCCGCTCCCGTTGCTACGTCTTTGTGAAGCGTGAAGCGGTACCGTGTGCTTGAAACCGTGATGTCGCCCGTGATGGGCCGGTAGCCGTGGTCGCGGCGAGACCTCTACTTCACGAACGGCAACCCCGAGCAACTCTGCCTCGCCATGGACGTTGCCGCATCGCGAGTACATGCCTCATAGCGCTCTTAAGCATGCCTTTCCGCATTGTCACCCGTTGTCGGATGCAAGTTGATCCTTTCATCCCCTTTGAGCTGTCGCCACGTATCCTGGCATGGTAATGCCTTTTCTAGTTTATCTTTGTCTCGCTTTGCTATCGCCATCCTCTGAGCTACCGCTTTGACCCTCTGAGCTTAAACCTTGCAAGTGCTTGATCTCAGCCTTTCAAGCAGCACCTAATGCACGTGTTCCTGTAGGCCATGGGCATGCTATTCCACGAAATCCTTTCACCCGTAGTTAGCAACTGGCACTCGCTCTTCCAATCCTTAGCCAAGCTCGTTGGTGAGACGAGGTCAGGACCTTGAGCGGCTGATCCATCCTGCAAAACCCCTCTAATCTGACCAAAAGGGGGCCTACGGACTTACCGATGGGTCCCACTAACATGAGAAGCCGCTAACTCTCCAACTTGGTCCCATCTGTCATGCGGGACCCACAGGATGACTTGTGGGGTTCGGTTGACTTCTGGCCTTCCTTTTTGACTTGTTCAACAAAGATCGTTGACTAGTCAACTTACCATGCAGACCAACCCAAAACCTAGCTTTTGGTTCTCTAACTTGCTAACTTGTGTTTTATGTGCTTTATCGCAATTAATTAAATTCCTAAACTATATTTCTTTTGGCCTCACCGCCCGCCATGCGGCCACCCCGCTGCCCGCCTCTGCCGCGGGGCTCACTGGCGCCTCACCCGGCTCGTAGTCGCACGGCCTCCCTTGGCGCCTGTCGTGCACACCGTCATGGGCTCGCCGGAAGAAGAAGGAATGTTTTTTTCAACATTTTTAGAAAATGTTGATCACCATTTCTAGAAAAATGTTGGAGAAATTACTTTGAAAAAATGTTGGATTCAACATATTCTCTAAATAAATGTTGAATAACTTTTTTCAAAAATGTTAGTTCAACTTTTATGAAAAATAACATTTTAAAAAGTGCTGCAACATTTTGTAATTAAGAATCATAAGGTGGAATAGTTGGAAAATAATAACCAATAAGTTTAAATGGACTTTGATGGGCGGGAAGTTTTAATGCTTATTTACCTTCCGGTAGTATATAGGAGCCCCCGTCTTCAGTGCCTCCAGGCTCGTGCGCCTCCTCGCCAGGTAGCTCTCTGGCCGACGCCTCCCACACTTTGGCCCCACCCTCCCTCCTAGCGCCCTCCTCCCAGCGTCGCCGGCTGCAGTGGCTGGCCTCCTCACCGACTGCTTGCCCGCTGAATGTGCGTCCCTGTGCCCCCCGTGCCATCGTCGAAGATGGCCAACCCCGCGCGCGGGGCCTCCCCTACACCGCCGTTGGGGCCGCGTCATGTGCGCTGTAGCAGCCATGACCGACCGGCGCGCCACTGCGAGCTAGTGCCGTTGTGGCCGGCTCCGCAGGTTAGACACCAGCTGGATAAGGAAAAAAATTTAAAATCATTTTTTAAAATGGAAATAATTTTTTCAAAAAATGTTGGTCACCATTTTCTTGAAAAAATAAATGTTGGTACAACTTTTTCTAAAAAAGGTTGATTCAACCTTTTTCAAATAAATATTAAAATGTTCAGAAAATGTTGCTACAACTTTTCCTAAAAAATGTGGGTCGAATATTACCTGAAAATATTGGTCCAACATTTTTAAAAGGTTGGTCCAATATTCAACTTTTTTGAAAATGTTGACAATGTTTTTTTCAATGGGCTGGGAGGGTTAGTAGAGAAGAAGATGAAGAGGGGTTATTAATTAGGTAAGAAGATGAGGAGGATTAGTAGTTAGTGGGGAAGATGGGTTTTAGTCTGCTGAAAGTTTCAACTCTACCTATCTTCCACAAGATAGATAGGAGCCCTCAATGATATCCTAGGAACATAATCAATTCGGGGAGTTTTGTTACATTACTTGTAAAGTATTAGAAGGTACTTGAAAGCATATTTTGTGGTACTTCATTTGTTTGCATCATTCAATTTCGACGGAATGACGGCTCTTATTTTTTTATCAAGCACACTAAAATTTGTTTTAATAAAAAAGATGTCAAGTAAATGCATGCAAGTTTAAAAGATATATACTTTTAACTTATGACCCTAAAGTATTGTTTACAAGTCCATCAAGGTGTATCTTAGAGATATATTATGTTTACAAGTAGATATCATAGTTTGTGATATCTTCAACCATGGACTGTAAGTTTTGGTTTTCGCCCAGCTCGTCAGCCCTACCAACATGTGGACGCACCAACGATTTGGCGAAGATTTTCGCCAACCCAGTTTTGCCCATGCATGGGGTGAAAATGAGCTGACATGGCTGTTGGCACTTGGGTGAGCCAATTCATTGCCGTCTAAGCAAACAAC
Organism: Cenchrus purpureus; assembly: GCA_022644695.1. NCBI lineage: Eukaryota > Viridiplantae > Streptophyta > Magnoliopsida > Poales > Poaceae > Cenchrus > Cenchrus purpureus. The sequence goes on along the minus strand of CP053457.1, from coordinate 134,957,344 downwards.
GGCCAAGGCATCGTGGGCACAACTTTTGACAGGGTGTGTGTTGGATCTGAACCAAACGAGCACTTTATCATAGTGTACCAAGGTTATATCATATCATAGTGCAGAAGCAGACCTTTTTTTCAAAAAAATTTATGGAACATCGTACATGTGAGATTTCATTGTTAAAGATGCTCCTCACTAGATTGAGGTGCGGCGGTAGATAGTACATATAATTTTGTATAACATATCAGAATAAAATATCCATTTGCTAATTGATAGAGGAGCCCATTCACCAGTCCATTATCTTAAAGATATATTATGTTTACAAGAAGATATCATAGTTTGTGATATCTTTAACCATGGACTTATATCATATTTAGTGTATCAAGGTTGCATCATATATAGCAGATCTCACATGGTTCATGGTTTGCAGAAGCGAACCTTTTTTTTAATCAGAAAAATGGAACACAACACATGTGAGATGTCGTTGTTAAAGATGCTCCTCTCGGTAGATTGAGGCGCTGTAGATAGTACATACAATTTTGTATAACATATCAGAACAAAATATCCATTTAATTGATAGAGGCGTGCATTCACCAGTCCATCAACCTACATGTTAGATGATTAGTTGCAATGCAAACATTTGAAATGTTTATAGGTAGATATATAGGATGTTTTTTTCATAATGGAAAGTTTCAAGGGTTATAGAAGCTAGATTTCGATCTATGTTATGTGTGTCATGTTTTATGGTTAAAATGCCCTTGGTCGGTGGTGGATTGATATACAAATTTTGATCTCAACTATTGCAGCTCAGTCATGCGGTGGCTAGACGATGTTCTCTCTGTTTCTGCCAAGCGTGAGGACTTCTAAGAGTGCGTGGTCAATATAATAAGTAGCTAGATAGATATAATAGATAATTTTGTGTTCCATGATTTAGATATATATAGATAGCAGCATCACAATTCTTGACCAGCCAAGGACAATTTGGACCGCAATATGTGTTCTTTATTTTCCACTATATTCTCCAACCCTGCTGATCAGATTCTATACTTAATAAGAAGGAACAAAATTTCTATGCAAAAATAATAACATAAAGACATCTAAGGAAATGCAAACTCTCTGTCAAAGGAAATGCGGAACACAAATCTGTTTGGCAGTGGTACTGGGTAGGACACACCCTCGTTCTTCCCGACGGCCACGCGATCACATGGTTGCGATGAACGTCGAGAGGCCGACGTGCCAGTACATCGCCTGTATGCATGTTGTGATGACGTGGAAGCTGATTGTGACATCGGTGGACAGAAGAATGTTCCCACTAAAAAATGATCATTTGCATTGGTGGATTGAATCGTACGGGGATACCAACATCAGTCTCATTGCGGGCCTTGGTTAGTACGCGTTTGCCCGATATAGGCTGGCCGGTACTAATTGCCACGGCAGTTACCGGTACTAATTGCCACGGCAGTTAGTACCGGCCGCCACGCCTGGTACTAAGTTGCAATTTAGTACCCGTCGGTAACAACGTCCGGTACTAAACTGCAACCACCCCCACGTGGGATCGGAGCTTCTATCTGTATATTGCGTGTGTATCCTAAGAGTATACATCACATATTTAATTTAGAGGAAAGTTCAAGATGATACCCTTTATTAAAAAAAATATTTTGGGAGCTCTAATTGTTAAAGGCATCTAATCGATGTGACCCTGCTGAGTATTTTATATTTAGTTTTTTTAATGTGCACCCACAAGCCATCAACCTACCTGCTACAAATTTTAGAAGATGTGTTATAACTACAAACAGAAAGCATCTTAGAATCACAATTTGTAGGGTTTGTGGTAGATTTTTAATCTTGAAACAAATCGTGCGCGACATTTTTTTAAAGATGTTCCTAAGCACAATACCAAACAATATGCCGAAATAAATATTTATTTTCTAATTAATTATAGAAGAATTAGTCGTGTGTAGATGCAGAGGCCATTACTATTTCCATTTTCTTAAAACAATAATTATTGCAGTCATGTTACAGTTTGGGGTTCAAGGAACAGAGAGCCCCTCATTATTGACCAGGAGTAATTGTATAGTTCTGAAATATTATACAAAGTCACATGTATTATTTCCATTAGCAGAAAAAAGATTGCATAGTACATCAACATCTGTAAATAAAGATGTGGGTGATTCAGCAGCAATGTCACCGGGGTAGAGTTTCTTCAATCTGTTCCGATTCCAGCGCACCAACAGATTCAGTTTCAGTGAGCCCTGAACCATTGGTCCCAATTGAACTACTCCTCTTGGGGTGTGACAAGGTCTCCAGTTGCATGCTCTCCCTTAATCCCTCGGCGACCTCAGACATTGTGGGGCGGTCCTTTCCTGCCTGCTCTGTGCAACGAAGGGCCAATTCCGCAACGGTCCATAGGGAGTTGACATCACAATTTTCTTTTATACTTGGGTCAGTAACATTCTCGATATCTCCTTCAGAGAGTGTCCCCCGCACCCAATGGGCAAGGTTGGTTCTTTCAGTGTTGTTCACAGTGATGATAGCTGGACGGCCAGTAATGAGCACCAGGAGAACAACGCCAAAGCTGAAAACATCGCTCTTCTCACTCAAGTGAGAGGTGTTGTAGTATCTGCACATGGTAAATTAACAGTTACATTAGGATCTTTAAAATATTGACGTGCTAAACTATTTCCCTTGGAGTGGTAAAATACAAGGCTCAAAGTATGCATACTCAGGGTCTAAGTATCCGAGTACCCGCTGGTCGGGTAGTGTGTGTCTTTGTTTCACTACTGAAAGCCCTTGTCAATCCAAAATCAGCTATCTTTGCCTCCAGGTTTGAAGTTAGAAGGATGTTTTGGGTCTTCACGTCTCTGTGTATTAAAGGAGGGCTGCACGACTTGTGTAAGTATTCCAGTCCTACAAGCACGGGCCATTTAAACTTGGATGAAAATCATACAAAGTTAGATCTGTAGTGCTGAATTAATATTCTGAACACAGATGGGCTGCTGCCCACATTGGAAAAAAAAACTTTGTATACCGTAGGCAGAGTCCAATGCAATCTTAAGGCGTTCTAGCCATGTTAGGTTGAATTCAGCATGACAACCTTCCTTGCCTGCAAACAGAACAGGGGAATCTAGTTAGCATACAACCTTCCTTGCCTGCATACAGAACAGGGAAATCTAGTAAAATGATTTGCTGCTAGCCTAGTCCAGTGCAAGTTCAAAATGTATATATATTTTATTATAAATTGAGGGTTAGTTGTATCATGTTTTTAATGGAAGAGTTTATTTTGTCCCTAACATTCTCTCATGGCATCTATGATCTAGCTTACACTCCCAACACTCTCTTATTCCTTAGATCATGGTCCATGGCATTTATTAGGCTTGCTAATGTGATGGAACTCTCCCCATATTCCACAACCCGCACCAAATTAATTCTTTCAACCCCAAGCTTAAAAACTATGACCAAACCCCTTCTCACACAATACACTAGTATGTACATATGTACTCAACCCAACTTACCTAATAATAAGTTCCAACACATAATTGGCATGATGTGACTAGTAAAAGATTGATGTTTAAATCTTTAACCTTCATAAGCTCTTTAGTTATTTTGGTGAATGAATTACTAAGTCACTGGTGGTTGATTTAGTTTTGTACTCATATGTATTGTGTGCGAAAAAAATCCATTGGACCTGGATTTAGTTTTTTTACTAATGTAGGGATAGTGCAAAATTACAAACCTTTCAGCCAGTTTTCTAGGTTTCCACCATCCATGTATTCATAAACAAGACCCAAATGTTTCCGATCCTTGCAATAGCCAATTAAGGTCACCAGATTTTTGTGATGAACCTTGGCTAAGTGCCGAGCCTGCAATATATATAATATTTCCAAGAAATTATATGATGACTGTATATATCCCTCTAATTGGTGTGCACAACATTAGTAATGATACATCACACAAGTAGTTGTACTGAATCAGCAGGTGCATGTGTACCTCAGCCAAAAACTCTGTATTCCCTTGTGACGATGTTTGTGACCTCATCTTGACAGCAACAGGAGTTCCATCCTCTAGCTTGCCACTGTAGACAAGGCCAAACCCACCCTTCCCAATTACATTTTGAAGTCATCAGTGATGACTCTGACTTCCTGTACTTGAATCTCCGGCTCTCAAATGGATTAGAAGCACGAGCCCCACCTTACCACACAATTCAGTCACTTTTCATGTTTTAGCTATTATACATATGCAATCGATATCAAATTGCAACCATCCAATGACTCAGAAAATTAAGCTCCCCTAGCAAAGCTAAAAAAATGCCATAATTAAACACAGTTTATTTACCTTGTCTTTTCTTTCTTTTGTGCCAAATGATGAGTAGAACTACAGCCACAAAGATAATAGCTCCAGCAACTGGAGCAATAATCTCAACTATAGGTATTGCCTTGCCCTTCCTCTGGTTTGGACTTGGGTCACAAGTGTGGTTTGTACATAGGTTTGGATTGTTGTCAACCCTAGCAAACACAATATTCATTTATGAAGTTTGTACTCTCTTCCATTCCAAATTGACAGATTCCATAAAGTGATACAATACAAAAAATAAACTGCAAGCAGGTGATGAAACCGTGTGAACCTTAGTGTCAGCACTCCTATCTGAGATCTTTGTAGCAGATTATTAGGTATTGATCCACTGAGGTTGTTGCTTGACAGATCCCTACAAAAGAAAAAGTAAACATAAAAAGAGGAGTTTTGAGCATTATGGTTTACGTACAGTATGCAGGTCGATCGTCAGGAAGGCTTACAGAAATGTAAGTGATGGCAGTTGACCTAGAAAATCAGGTATTGGTCCAGCCAGATTGTTGTGAGACAGATCCCTGGAGATCACAAAAGGTAAAATGAAACACTCACGTGGGATTTTCTTTTTGTCTCTCTCTCTCTCTCTATATATATATATATATATATATATATATAGAAATCAACTATCAACAAGATATTTTAAAGTACAATAAATATTGCTGTTCTGGGACAAAATTTGCCCCGTGCCCTTTGAAAGAAAAGGCAGGAGCTCTGCCGCTCAATTAAGTATAGAAAAGAGAGTGTTTTATGTACATGTGGCACCCAATGGGCCAATCACATTGAACCCACTCTCAAAGATCCTCTGTTCCTCTCCTTCCACAAGTTCCACATGATATATATTAGTACTTCATTGAAACATATGTGATCCTGTTTTTGGACCTTGTTTGCTGCATCTTCGCACCATTCGGCAATGGATGCAGGGTCCTGCTGCTGTTATGGACACCTTTGGTAGGAAGTTCCTGTGCAGGGGGAAAGCCACCAAGGCTTCCACCAGCAGTTAGTTAGTTAGTTAGTTAGTTAGTTAGTTAAGATTATATTAGTTTATCCCTAATATAACTGTAAGAACCTCTTCAGGAGAGGGTGAGATTGGTTGTAAACAACCTGCCATTGCTATCAGATTGAATAAACAGGCCATATCATTTGCGGTAGCTGCACCATGAGATTTTCCCAAGATAACACAATGCTTCTGATGAGGCATCCCCACTTTTGTCCGCCGTTAGGACTTTGTTGTGAATTAAGATCCAAGCGTGTACTTTGCATTTGTTTTCTGCTTGCGCATTCCAGATGAGTTAATGCTTGAATTTTCGATGGGATCCTCTAAATTGAATCAAGTATATGCTGAACGTGTGGAGTAAACTCCATCAGAATTGTGTCCTGCACATCAGGCTGCAGCTGCACCCCTTGTAATCTAATCCAAAACCCGATAAATTCTTGGAGCTGTATTGTTGTAGCCACATGCCGCAGCGAACTGATCCAATTGCCATTGCATAGTTCCTGGCTCACTGTCCCATTCTTCCAGCGCACTAGCTGGAACAGGTGTGGTGCCAAGTTGGCGCCGCGCCTCTCCGTCAAGCCAATTATGATGCCAGAAGCGTGCCTTGTTACCGTTTCCAACTGTGACCGTGGTAGTAGAAGAGTTGAAAAGGGGGCGGTCTGTGTTGTTGCATGGCACTTCCGTTCCCACCCATGGCTTTGAGTCAGTCTATCCATTCCTGCCACAGCCATCGGAGGCAAAGAGCCGTCCCAAATCTTTCCATGTCTGGCACTCCATTCCTCCCAGCTCCTTAGGCATGCACACAGTCGGCCGATTCACCATGCAGTATCCCTCATTGGCATTCTCATCTCCTTTCCAAAGGAACGATCTTATGATTTTATCAATCTTACCAGCTGCATGTAGACCAGTTGGTCATGGCGCATGGTATGTAGCCGCCAGTTCGAACCCCGGGCGAATTTGTGGCGGTTGGTGTATTTGGTGCGTTGAAAAAATCCCTCGTTTGTCCCACGTCAAAGCACGTCTAAGGCCGTCTAATCTCACGGATGGTGCGGTGCCGTTGTGTATGGGTGGGATAGAGATTCGGGGATTTTCTAAACCTGTGTGAGAAGGTCTTCTTCTTAAAACACAGCCTGGGGGCCGTCATACCCCCGCGGGTTCAGTTTTTATGATTTTATCAATCTTCTTTCTTGCCCAAGCCTCAAGTGGGAACATTGTGAGGTGGTATGTCGGCATCGAAGACAGAACCGCTGACCAAGTTAGCCTACCTGCTTTGTTTAACAACTTGCCTTTCCAACTTGGCTACCTATGGCTGATGCGCTCGATGAGGTGTAGTACATGGACCCTTTGTAAGGATCTTGTGTGTAGTTGGCCCCAGGATAGCGGCGTGCAGGATTCTCTAGCTTAGCCCAGTGAAGGAGGCTATAGGATATGGTCGAGGTTGATATTTTTGTTGGTGATATGTCCAAGAGGCAATCATAGCAATTTGGACTAAAACCCAAAAGGATAATTGATCCATGAGGGATCAGGTCAATTAATGGGCCTTTAACCTAGAAGCCCATTAACTCGGCCTATATATTTGAGGGAGGGAGCTAGGCGCCTACACACCACACACACACCGCCTCTCCCAACTCTCCACGCACGCGGCATAGCACACCGGCACGTTCCTCTCCCGTACGTGTGGAACGTTCCTCTCCCGTACGTGTGGACTCCATGGGGGCGCTATTGTATTGCTGCGCGGATCGGCAAATCAAGGTGGTGATCGAGGAGAGGGCGAGGAGGCGATCCGATCAACTACTTCCTATACATCGGCGCCTTGGACCGCTGCTCCAACTCTTCTTCTTCCGTGCATTGCGGCGTCTAGTGGTAACGATCCATGATCTACTCGCAAGTTTCTTGGGTGATTCACTACTGTAGCCTATCTGTTTCCCTTCAGTGGTATCAAAGTCGTCTTGCGTAGTTTTTGGTCTCGATCTTGCACATATAAGTGATATGTGATGATAGTAGATGCGATCTATTATTTTGCACGATTTGTCATAAGAGGATGGAACGGGTTAGATTAGATTGTTTTATGTGACCATGCACCTACAAATCTTGATCGTTGTGCGCTTTGCCAAAGCAAGGTGTCACCAACTATCATTATGAATAGGGAGTAGATATCGGACATCCACATGCATAGTATTGGTTTACTCAACAATGCTATCAAAACGGTTTTGGGCTTTATGGCATAGAGTTGGGAGCCAGGGCATTGGATGCCACCCAACAAACAAGAGTCATATAGAGATATGATTAACAAAGTGTTGTTTACCTATGTCACTAATTTTCTAGCAATGAAGCCAAAGCTCACTAGATTTTTAGTGAATATGGATCTTGGACCACTATTTATCGTTAGAGGGAAGATGATGTTAGTATAGTGGGAGCATCTTTTATTAAGTCAGTTAACAGAAGATTGGTACATAACTTAGTGCCAAAACTTTGCTTTTATCCTATGTTGTAGATCATATCTGCTATTAACAATTCCGGTTTTAATTTGCGATCTATGCTTGAGAAAGAGAAGCTCCATGGAGCTAACTTTATTGATTGGTACTGCAACCTGAGAATTGTTCTCGTGTAGAGAAAAGAGTATGTTCTTGAGCAACCATACCGGATGCTCCCGCTGATGATGCCAATGCTGCAACCCGCAGAGCTCATCAGAAGCACCGTGTGCACTCAATGTCAGTTGTCTCATGCTTGCCACTATGTCCCCGATCTAGAGTAGTATGAGCATGTGGATGCTCACATTATGATTGAGGGGCGTGGAATGTTTGAGAACCAAGCAAGAGTCGAGAGGTACAACATCTCAAAAGCCTTGTTTGCGTGCAAGCTGGCGGAAGGTAGTCTGGTTAGTCCCCATGTGATCAAGATGATTGGTTACATTGAGACCCTGGAAAAACTTGGTTCTCCAGGATGACCTGGCCGTAGACGTCATTCTCCAGTCGCTCCTGACAAGCTATGAGTCGTTCATCTTGAACTATCAGATGAATGAGATGACGAAAACATTGGCTGAGTTGCATGGCATGCTGAAGACAGCTAAGAAAAATTCCAATCATGTGATAATGTTCATAAGGAAGAGAAGTTTGGATGCCTCCTAAGGGCAAAAGGAAAATGTCATTCCCAGTGAGCCTCCAAGCTTTAAGCGAAAGCTAAAGGGCATATCTGGTCCGTCTCCCGATGATGAATGCTTCCACTGTAAGGGCAAGGGACATTGGTATAGGAACTGCAAGAAGTACTTGGAGGTCATTCCCACTTCAGGTATATATGTTATCGAAATTAGTATTGCTACATTTTCTAGTGATTCATGGGTATTTGATACCGGATTGATGATTCATACTTGCAAATCATTGCAGGAACTGAGTAAGACTAGAAGGTTGGCAAGAGACGAGCCGGATATTCGTGTTGGGAATGGAGCAAAGGTTGTTATCATAGCAGTCGGCACATACTACTTGTCGTTATCCTCAGGATTAGTTTTGAAATTGAATAATTGTTATTGCATTCCTAGTTTAAGTAAGAACATTATCTCTTCTTCATGTTTGGAAGAAGGTGATGGTTATGAGATTGCAATAAAGAACAAAGGTTGTTCGATTTATCGTAATGATATTTTTATGTTCATTGTCCATTGGTGAATGGATTATATGTTCTTGATCTTTAGGATAAAATGGTTTCTAACATTAATAATAAAAGGGCTCGACTGAATGATTTAAATCCCACTTTTATTTGGCATTGTCGCTTAGGTCATATAAATGAGAAGCACATTGAAAACTCCATAAAGATGGTTTGTTGAGCTCATTTGATTTTGAATCATTTGACACGTGCGAGTCTTGTTTGCTTGAGAAGATGACTAAAGCACCTTTCACTGGTCAAAGTGAGAGAGCGAGTGACTTGTACATACAGATGTATGTGGACCAATGAGCTCAATAGCCAGAGGTGGTTTTCGGTACTTCATCACTTGCACTGATGACTTTAGTAGATATGTGTATGTCCGGCTCCAAGAGCGGGGCGACAACTTCATTTAAAACTAAGTCGGTAGGGTTAAGACCGCTCCATGGTTTTCATTAAGAGAAGTGAATTTAATCTCAGTTTAGAAAATCTCTGAACCCCAGCTTCACCGGTGACGGGATATTTTTAAACCAGACCCGTAAATTCGCTCCAATGAGGAATCGAACCCGTGTCTCCTACTTGCGACCATACCTCGGCCCCTCTAACCAAATAGGCTAGAGGACCTTTGGTAACTTCATTTTTGCAGGGTCCACACCACATTTTGATGTAAAGCAAATTGTCATGGATGCTACTTTACTTAATGTCATTGACAGGTGGACCTCGTGTTTGACTTGTTAGAATTTTCTCGATGCATCCGAACTCCACTAATCCGTTTACTCTCACGTCGACAAATTGCGGCGCCCGCACAGCTCCCTCTTCGCAGTCCCTCCTGTCCCCGTTCACCCACCGATAGCACGTAACATCTGTCACCATGGCGTGGTCCCTCGCCCCTCGTCTACCTCTCGCTTGACCATGGCTCGCTAACAGCTATAGACGATGGCGGTGGCGAGTTCGTGTACATGGCTCGGCAGCATCTTCCGATTGCAAGGCTGACGTGCCACACCTCCTCAAGAACAGATGGCGCGCGCGCTGATCTCCCAGCGGGCGAGGCAGCCCGACTAGGCAAGGAGGCAGGTAGCAGAAAAGGAAAAGCTGTCAATAGTTACCGATGACTGTTGAATTGTGGCAAAGGATGAAGATGGCGGTCGCCCTAGGTGCTCGTGTTTGATTACTTTGCGTGAGGACTGAGGAAATGTGAAAGAAGAGGGAAGCCACGATGCTTGGGTTTGATTAGAACAGCAGATCTTTGAATTGGACTAGCAAGAAGCTAGTGGATAGAAAATGTTGCTGTGCATGCTCCTGGATTTGCTGTGAGAAAGAAGAAAGATTGGGAGCTGAGAAAATTGAGGTGGATTCATGTCGTGTCTTTCTGCATGAGTGGATAATAATCTTGCAAAGAAGGTAAAGGAGACAATCTGTTGGTTCTGATTGGTGAAGAAGAAGCTAGCAATGAGGAGCAAGAGTTTCTGCTATGTGCCTGTACATGTTGCAGTGTCGCTTCGTGGAGAAGAAAGAGGAGCGAAAAGAAGAAAATAGCAAAAGGACCTGGTGCAACTTTAACCCCGTAGCAACACATGGGCGTACTTGCTAGTTTTAATAAATCACTGTTTGTGGTGTTTGTGGTTCTTTTTCAGTAAAACACTGTAGGGGCCTCGATCCTCCAGATCTTAAAAACTGCACCTCTAGATTCTTAAAAAAAAACTGTAAAGGACTTACAAGTGCTGGAGCAATGTTAGTTGACCAAAAGATGGATCAATTTCACCAATTAATCCGCTAGATGACATATATCTGCAGGGAATGTTAAACCAAACATCACATAAATTGAAGTCCCCATTATTTCTTTTCCTCTATTAAGTTTTGATGTAGTAATCTCTACATGATACCTTAAAGCCTATGAATCAAGTGAACTTGTTTGTTTAGAACTTACAAGGCTGTTATTCTAGATGGAGCACTGGGAGTGTAGCTACAATTCACGCCAGCCCACGCAAAAGCTATTGGGGAACAGGGATCTCCTGCCCAGTTTCTCTTAACAAAAGTCTTTGTCTGGACGGCCATCATTGCAGTTGCTAATTAAGAAGAGAAAATAAGAAATTGAGAAAGATCATCAAGAAGACCAAAAGTTTAGTCAAGCGCTTATAATTGAATTAAAAAATGCATGCATGCTGAAACCGGTTTAGATGCACATTTATACAAATACTAGATGGTGATAGTCATAAGATACTGGTTTATTGGACTTACTAATATCCCTTGATTGACTCATTTTAGTTCACACACTGGCTAGAAAATAGTAAACATAATGTTTTCATACATACAGCAACAGTCCTTTCACTTCAATGCATAAAAAATACATTTGTTGTCATTTTGATAGTACTTTGTGATCAGATAATTATAGCCAAATATCTAGCTCCTATCACTAATCTTAGTAATCTATTTAAAAAATAGAGGTAATCTGGACAGCCAGTGGCTAAAAGATTATTACCATTAAAATTAGACGCGTAAATGTGATTTTCAATCAGATAAAGTGGCTTATGAGACTAAGAACATACCTACAGTGGCTTATACATCTCCACAGCATGCAGGGTAAGAAACTAAGAACTGTATTTATAGAAGTTAAGCGCAAAGTGTAATGTTTACAAGTATTTACTCCAAGTGTACAAGCTGTTCTTACCATCTCCAGAGTCAGTGGCGGTTTCATTCAGGGGTCGAACCAAGAATATCTCCATCCCGCTAATCAATGGGGCTTGGAGTTTAAAGCTGGAACAAGGGATATGCCATGACTTCCTGATCCTTGCACAGTACCTGTAAGAACTGTAGTAGTCATTTGCTCTGGCCTGAAACCACTAGCTAATGTGGTATTATCCAGTAGCACATCGAACTGCCGAAACTCGTTCTGTTGTAAAGTCTCCACCTCAGCAAAATAGAGGACCACGAAGCACTTATCATAGAAATCAACACTCATAGATCCATCCAAATTCCAATATAGATCCATTGTTGATGAATTCACCAAGGTGGATACACTACGCATTACTGCAGATGGTGCATCATAGGTGTCATTGGGAGGGCTCTTGACATTCCCATCGATAGCATCAGGCACTATTGTCCAGGTAGGAACGTCTTCATACCTCTGCCATGTCCTGTCATAACGGTCATCTGGGAACCTTACAAACCAGAAACAAAAATTGAGCTCTGTTAAAAGCTTTGTCTATAACATAGGTCAAATAGAAACAAACATTGAGCTCTGTTAACAGCTGTCTGTAACATAGGTCAAATAGAAGTTGTATATAAGCTTACCTGATGTGGCGATAGTTAGTTCCAAAGTGGTAGCGATTAAACCCAAAACCGACGGTACGGAAAAACTGAGCAGAACTAGAGATTGCGTTTCAGTGGAATTGGGGTAAAGATTTGGCTGGAGAAGCCTTAAGTCAAGCCCTGCAATGAAAGGAGTTCCAGACCCTTTGTTGACCAAACAGACTTGCAAGTAGCTAGCATGGGACACAGAGATCGTCTCAAATACGTATGCTGTACTTGAATTGACAATCCTCACTGTGGTCCAGTAGTTGACCCCAAGATAGAGGTCAAATATAGGGAGCCTGTTTAGGGTATCATAGTTCCCGTAGCCAAAGATAGCCCTCACTAGGTACTTGGCACCAGGGGTTAGGAACTTTATTGTGTAGCAATTGCGTGTCCCGTTGGGGAAGTAGCGGATGTTCTTGTACCTATCAGCAAGATCAGGCTGCATGTTCTCCAGGTACACAGGGTGGATCAACCCTGAGTCTGTGAAACCCAAATCAGCCACATATGTTATGCCTGTCTTGTCATCTGTATACTTCGGGCTTTCAGTATATCCACAGTCAATGCTTATAAAGCCTGCCAAAAAAAACCGAGAGACATTGAAACAAGTAAGAACGCAAGCGTCACAATGTAGCTTTCTTAAGTGTGTAATAAGCCTGTAACAGAAATTAATAAATGGATCTCTATGCTATCATTAGACATTCATTTGTTTATCAGTTTCTTGATATACTAGATATACGAGTACATGGTAAAAAGAGAGAACCTTTTTCAAGTTATATAACAATGGAAACTAACACTGTACCAGAAGGCTAAGCTACACACTGCATACCGTGGTTATCAAGCTGGGCATGATTAACGTCAATGAAGCTCAAACTCGACAAAGAGAATAACAAGGCAATCTTGGCCATCCATACACAAACAAGACGATCTCTTGACAACATTTCTTCCTGCGTCGTCCAGCAAGAACTGGAGAGCTTAATAACCACTCCCAGCAGGGGCGTGGCATTTGTAGCAACTTATGCCATTGTTCTTGACGCCATGAACCAAGTGAATCCATATCCAAATCTAGCTGTTACACATGACGCCGATGTTCCTTGATGCAAACACACATGGCTTAGCCTGTTAGCCACATAACCAACAGCTAGTACCAAAAATAGTAATATCCGTTACACGTGATGCGACGTGCGAACCTAGGCTACGACCTCGTCTCTGCACCATCCCGATTCGGCACCAATGAAACGAAGCTATGAGATGCAACTAGAACATTGTTTTGCTCACCTTTGGCTAATTAACCAGGCTCCCCTACAATGTGGTGAGACCAAATCAAAAGCAATGTAATGCCAAACAGGGTGGTGGTTTCAGTTTAATCTGGGGGCGATGCCGTGCTCTCTTGCTTGCTTGGTGCTGAAGAAGCTTCGATTCCACAGCTAGACCTGCAGCTGCACTCCAGGTCTGCAAGACTGCAACTGCAAAGGCTGCAAGCTGCAGAAACACTGCAGCCTGCCCACCCACCCCCATTGGAAAGAGCATAATCTGTTCAACTTCTGTAGCATGGCTATTTGCAGAACGGCATTTCATTTTGTGTGCACCAAACATATCAAAAAGTTCATTTCGAATTGTACGATAAACAGGCGTGGTGGTGGACGCTGGACTTGACGACTTGTAGTCCCAATGTACCTTCAGTTCAGAGACTCCACATTTGTCTCCGCAAGGCATATCGGCATGATTTCCTATGCACTGACTGGTAACATGTTACTGTCCAATTTAGCACCACCAACATGCAAATCACATAGCAGCTGAAATTCTTAACTAGTACTTCAAAGGCAGTCCAGACTTACTGCACATATCACTTCTATTATATGGAGAAAGAATCAAAGACAAGCAGGCCGAAACCAAAATAAAAAAAATATAAACAGATTTTACTTTGAAATGCCGATGCAACATACAGTATAAGACATTATTGCCCATTAAATATCATAAAAAAATGTGATCTACAGAATCTGTACAGGATCACACCACCAAATTGCAAGTCACATGGTTATAGAATCCTTTTTTTTCAATATAGCAAAGTTACTTGTTCCAGGAATTAGTTTCACTACATTACAAAAGAAATGCATGATCAAACCAAAATGAAACTGAAAGGCTTGACCTAAAATGATTATACACAACAGATAGTACAACAATAATTGGGAATGGCAGCCATTAACTTCAGCTTGCATAATGATTATGGCAAGACGTTCTAGATAAAGACATAATAGTTAGTTTTTATTCTCAGGAGTCTTAGGGGTTTTATTAGCAATTATCGGGAGTCATAAATACTTTTGTAAACTCATCGTTGGGGATTAAGCATAAACAAGTCAATTGTTTCCGGCTTCCTTTAGGGAGCCGAGCGACCTCTCTAGCCCTAGCCGCCGCCTCCCTTCTCTCTCGCGCGCAAGGATCAGACGGCGCCCCGGCGCTGTCCTCGCCGCGTCCCGCTAATCATCCCTATTCGCTAAGGAACATCCCCGGTAGGATCCGCAATCCTATTAACCTGGTATCAGCGATGTCAGGCCCCTTCCCATCCACCTACACGCCGCCATCGTCGCAGCCCCCGGCGTCAGCGCCGATCTCCACGGCACCGCCGCCAATCTCCACCGTGCTGCCGCCGTCCACCACGACGGCACTCCTGCCGGTCACGTCCGCCACGCTGACCGCGTCACTGGGCTCTGCCCCAAGCTCCCATCTCCTTATGCATGAGGAGATGTCGCACTCGATCGTCAACCTCACCTATGGACTGAGGGACCAGGGTGCCGCCATCAACAGGATCCGCGAGGAGTTGGAGCTGTTGCGTGAGTTCCTGATGGGCGCCCACCCCTACCACCTCGCCCGTCTCTCCCTGCGACGTCCACGGCGGTGCTCCCGGCTCCGTTCCCGGGCTCCTTCACCGTCGCCAGCGACGGAGCGCCGGCCTCCACGGGCGTTCCGCTCCACCGCATGTCCTTCCCGCCATCGCCGTCACCGATTCCGCTGTGGATTTTGGGCTCAGCGCAGGGCGGCATCTTCTCGTTGCCACCACCGCGCACAGCGGCGACACTGCTGTCCTCGGCGTCTACTGTGGCCCTCGGCGCACACGGTGGGCCCCGAGCGCCCGACATCCTCTACGGCGGAGTTGATGGGACCCTGTTCCCATCTGTTATGGGCACCCCGTCTGGTGCCGCGCCGCTTCTACAAGCTGGAATTTTGACGCATAACGGACTCGGGCGACCTTACCTGAACTGGCTCAATCACTGTGAGTAGTTTTTCCGCGGCCAGTGCACTCCCGTAGCGGACTATACATGGCTAGCGGCGTACCATCTCCGGGGTGCGGCCTAGACGTGGTACTTCACCCTCGTCAGGACGAAGGGCGCCCGACGTGGGAGCGCATCATGGAGCTGTGCCATCTCCGGTCAGCCACCGGTGCGCGGCTCGCCGGCGGCTTAGGTCACATCCAGTTCATGTCCACCGTGCAGGACTACACTGATCGCTTCAACACGGTCCTCTACCACGTGAAGAACCTCGACAGCTCATAATTCAACATCAGCAACACATGGTGCACTTGACATGGCGCACCTGTCAAGATACATCAAATGCAAATCTGTACTAATGCAGCAACTACGAAATCTCTTAAAACTACAAATCCATGAAGTTGAAGTGCTAATTTCTTACTATTGCACCCTTATAGACTCCATAATGCTTCCCGTAACTAAACTACACATAACTAACATATTTTTGTCTTGTGGTGGGAAGCTAAAAGGTGAGATTAGTCGTAGCCTTGCTGATGTGGTTGGTGAAGTCACATTGCTACTCCATCCGTTTCATATTACTTGTGTATTACTTATCATTTTGGCTTTTCTATATATACATTCATTTTGGTATGCACCTAGATATATACTTATGTCTAAATACATAATTAAAAAAGAATATATTTAGAAAAGTCAAAACGAAGTAAAATGAAATGGAGGGAATACATGCGACTGAGATGTATCCTTTCCTTCGAAAAGGAGGAGAATTTCTCCAGCTTCTTGTTCCCAGTGTTGACAGCAATCACAACCGCTTGGGTCAGTAAGCGTCATCTTGGCCATCACGTAAACCATATCTTCGTTGTACAGATCCAGTGTGGGGAATGAGCTTGCTGCTTACCACATTGTTCAGGGACAGCTTCTCCTCAGACTTCCAGATTGCAGGACAATTTTCGCCGAGAAAATTTTCCCTGCCTTGAAGAAGTCGGCGGCGGAGGAAGGACAGTTCGGGGTAAGCCTGTCGTTGGGTAGGGTGTGGACAAACCCACGCTTAATCACATCCATACCCATTGCTCAATTGCCCAGTCATCACCCTCCCCAAATTTCCCCACACCCATTTTATTCATACCCACCGGGTAATTTTTATTCACTGGCTAATATGATCCCAACAACAGAAGTATTTTGCATTATCTTTGCGAGCTTGCATAGCTAAGGAATGGCAAGTTCGTGAACTGCGATTTAAAATCAGTTAATAGACGAAGATGGAAGATGTGGGCAGATTCGAGCTTTGCCACAGATTGAAATTCTAAGACAATCCAGAACTTTGAATCGCATCCTTTCCAAATAAAATTGAAAAAAGAAAAATCTGCTGCGATGTAGATCGACAGCTACTGATTTAGTAGATGCAAAGGCAACTGCTGCGATGAACGAGGGTCACGCAAGCGTCAAAAGATGGGATCCCACCTGCCACCTGGTGGAGCACGGGCATAGTCGCATAGAAGATGCCGCCATTGATTCGCGAGGGAGCTCTAGTGAAGGCGCTGAAGAGTTCCTTCGTACAGGGATCCGTGAGCTCCGATGGCGCCCAACCGCGAGCTCCTAGCCGTGGGCAGCTGATCAATAGGGGTGATGACAGGTGAAGTGGCCGCCTGGTGGCGGCGGCGGCATGGATGAGCAACGGGAAGATAAAAAGGCTAGCTGGAAGCCTAGAACGAGGATGACAACGGGTAGATACGGGGATACCCTCCCCTACCCATTAAATTAATGGGGATATCCATATCCTACCCTTTTTCTAATGGGTAGATAAATTTGTATCCATACCCTATCCATACGTCCGGGTGTGGATTTGGGCAATGGGTTTTGGTCAACTTGCAGGCGGGGCGGGTTGTGGTCGACCGCAAACCCGCAAAGCTTGTCGCAAAATAAATCTTGCGGGATTGTGACTGTCCACTAAGTCAATCTAGCCGCTGAGATTTCTTCTGTGGACGCAGTGGCTGGCCCGCGGAAGCCCGCATGGCCGCATAGGTTGCATGCAGTACCTTGCTTGCCTGATCATGCCGCTTCATGCTGCTAAAGAAATCAAGGAAAAACTGAAAGAGATGACCACCTCGACGAGCTTGAGCACGCGTCGGAGCGTCACGAGCACCGCATTTCAGAGATGCTAATAATGAGCTGCTAATAATGCGCGCGGTACGTAGTGCTTGTCAGGGAGGCCGGCGACGAGCTCCCGACAGGAGTACTCGGCGAACTCCCAAACCTTGCCATCGACGAGCTTGCGTGTCACACCCGATTTTATAAACAAAATCGAATGCACATCACATATATGCTAGGATCTGTTTATACATATATGTGACATTTACAAGAGTGAATATCATAGCAATGTGATTACTAAACGATAAACATCAATACAAAATGACCCGAGGTCTGAAAGAAAATTACCCATATCGAGTCTTGATGAACGGACTCCATCTCCACAGCAAATGAGGGATACACAAGCCTAGAACGGAGCGTTGAAGCTGTCATCTTCAGGAGCTGCACATCATCTGTGGGGGGATAGCAGGGGACAAAGGAGGGGTGAGTACAACGAATTGTACTCCGCAAGTGTGGGAAATAAATATGACATGAGGTTTAAATAGGAGGGCTTTATAAGGTTGACACACGTTTAAGCAACAATCCTAATTTTATCCTAAGTCCTTAGCACCTATTTACTAGATGTGAAACCACCGGTTCAACCTGAACCAACCCATCGGAAATCCATCCGATCAAGTAAACCACCATCAAACCAACTGTCCAACTGAGCACCACTAATCATGAAGAAGTCCAAGCTGCTCTTGACCGTAAGCACGGCTGATATATCAGGTTTACACTCTGCAGAGGTTGCACACTTTACCCACGAGTCGTGTTTCCCATTACGCTTCACACTTCCAAGGTGATCAGCCAAGGTCCCACTACAAGGTCTTTCAGAAGTCGTGACTTCCCACCAGTAAACACCCACTAAGGATTCACCGCTAACAGGGAGTCTATTTTCCTCCACTGCAGAAGCCCCCTCTTGTGCCACTAAACCGTCCGACAATGAAAACCGATTGGGACAACTACTTAATTGACGGTCGAGCCATGTAGCCCTCGTGGTTGCGATAAAGCCAGGTTACTTTCCATGAAAGCGGTCCTTAGAATCCGAGCAGGAAACCGGACAAACCCAGAGAACCAAACCAAAATCATCATACCACTCTTTCCATCCTGCTCAGATTCCCCATGCCAACATATCATCGAGGTTTCCAACCTCATCAAGTTCACCTCCAAAATTTGTTAAGATTAATCTTATTATCCCAACCCACAAAACTGCGAAGCTAAGCATGATACTACAAAACCCGACCCAGGCTTCAAGGAAGATGTTGGAAAATCTAGTCAACCCTAACATGGGATTCATATTAGACTCAGCATGCAACTAATGGTCTATCTATTCTAATAAAATAAAATAAAGTAGGATGCTGGGATATGATCAAGGACACTTGCCTTTGGAAGAAGAGTGTTCAACTGCTTGGATCTCTTGAAACAGGAGATTCACAAACAGCTTGCTTCCTAAGCACACAAACAATTGAAAGCAACACACAATAAATACAAAGAACAGTACACCAAACAGTATTAAAAGATGATAAAAACATTACTAACATTTAGAACGTGTCGCTACGAACACGTGAGCGTAAGAATCGCTTGAAACGGATCTACGGTTAAAAAGATATGAGCATTGGAAGTTCTAGGGATCTATATGTAATTATCCAAACTCGAGAAGGGCTTGAACTTAATTATAACAGGATATGAACCGTGTACAGGAACAAGGATTCTTATGTTAAAGTACAAGGAGCGGGTTCAGAATAAAATTACCAAGGCACTTAGGTGCTAGAGTGCAAGATTAACATGAGGAGAATAAATCTGCAGTGATTACCAATAAATATAGGAGCTGGAATGCAAGAAAGAGGCTGACTACGTGGCTGGTGACCTGGTGTGGTGCTGATGTGGTGGGTACTGTACTGCGAACTCGGTCTACAAGGTCATGGACCAGCATAGATTGATCTGCAGTCCACCGTGAACCATGTTCATATGAAAGGGTATGTAGTGCATCTAATATGGACCATGGATTTCAGATCTAATGGCCACCAGATCATCTTCTTGCTCACGAACAGAACGACAACAACCAGAGACGGCGGCGCCATGCACGAGCTCCTGGAACGACCGGAAGTTCACCGGAAAAGGCTAGATTGGCCTACGGTGAATGGAAAACGACGGGAAGCGGCAAAACGGAAAGCTAGTGAGATAGGGATCTCACCTAGGACACTTTGGAGAGCAATTGCAGCGCAGTTCGGGTCCGGGACGGAGGGGACGGCGAGAGGTGCCTGTGCTTCGTCAGGGGCTCGGTGGCGCTGAAGAACGACGATGATACTCCGGACATGGCCAAGAAGGTGACTCCGGCAGCGGCTCGGGTGATGGAACTGAAAGTAGGTGGTTGTAGAAGCAAACGCAAGGGGCGACATATAGATCGAGGCAGGGGGTCATCGCCACCCCACGAGGCGCGGATGTGCGGGCGTGGTGCTCAACTGCTGATCGGTGGTGCGTGGGGAAAAGGAATGACAAGCGGGTCCCACCAGTCATTGAGATAAAGAGACGATACGGAGGTTTGATGGGAATTGGACAGAGGATGTTTTGGCCGAACAAGATTAAGAACTTTAAACTAGCTTGGCTTTCTAACTCAGACGAAAACTATTTTGATCGAATTTTGAAATACAATTTTTCATTCAATAAAAACCTAGTGCAAACTATACAGCATGAATGCACAGAACAAATCATTTACCCTATATTGATTATTTGTAAGAAAATGCAGGCTTTTCAATAATTAAATGTTCTGCTATTATCTAATTGTTGACAAATTTTAGAAATATAAGAAAAATCTATTATTTTCTTAGTATTATTTGTTCACATCCCAAAATAGTAATTTTGGGGTGTGACATTGTGCGCGTGTCATCTGCGAGGAGGCTCGTTGTGCGGTCGTGCAGCAATAGGTTGGTGGAGCCGGAGCTGCACATCCCGAGTTCACTACCCTCGCGCAGCCTCCATTCTCTCGATCCGCCGTGCGTCGCCGCCGCCGCCGCCGCAGGCTCGGCCGTTATGTCGCCGCCGCCGGAGCCTCGACTCGGCGGTGGCCCTCCCATGGTGCTCATGCGCATGGCGTGATTGCGCCACGGTGGTGTTCTGGTGGTGTCGAACACTCCGGCGGACGGCGAACGCGTCCCTTGCAGCGAGGCAAAAAGCGATGACCGGGTAAGCAGGCAAACACTCGCGAGCGCAATGATGTCGTTCGCATTGCGGGTTCTCGCGGGTTGTTGCGGTCACGAGCTCTCGCCCATCGGACTAAGCGGACCAACCCGCGTGAGTCCGCAAGACAATCGCATTACGCGCCGGTCGCAAAGCATGATTTAAGCGGGGCGGGTTTGCGGCCTTGTAGAAGAACCCGCCCCTTTGCAAGCCTAGGTTTGGGTACCCAAATGACGAGGCATAGTTCGGGGCGATGGGCAGCAGGGTGAGTGCTGCGGGTTGGTGGCAATGAAGGAGACCTCGATGTCGATGGGGTAGCCGGTGCTCGTCAGCGATTCTGGGCGGTCGCATTGTCGCGCGGCGGCCCATGTGCGCTACTGCGTGTCGGCGGACCAGTGGGGCCGGGAAGCCGGAGGAGGTGGAGGTGGAGGCGGGGTGGCGGGATTGGGCATGGTGGGTGGCGAGAGGCTGCGGCGGACGGCGGGATGGGGAGGCGCGTCGCGAGAGGTGGCGGCGCCGGCGAGGCAAGAGATTGAAATTTGGGAGTAGTTTGGATTGGGCCCATGGCGTGGGTGGGTGGTGTCGGTTTACTTCATGGTCAAGCCCAAGTACGGCCCACACTTCGAAAACAAATAAATTCCAGCTCAAATCGGATTTTTTAATATTTTAACCTTTTTAATCTAAAATTTTAAAAATAACCCCTCCCAAATTAAAATTCCAAGAACTAGCCATTCTGGTCGCGCCAAGGGCCGTGGCGTGACTAATACTTCAGTCACGCCATACAAGATGTCACGACTTATGTACACGATGGTATTAGAAAAAGTCAAATCTGATGTGGCGGACGGAGTCACGCCACACACGTGGCGCGTCACTAGTCACGCCAAGTAGCGTGGCGTGACTCAGTCACGGTAGCCTGAGTTAGCTCCTCCCACTCTCGTTTAGCCGTGTTTCGTTATTCCTTTTAATTAGCAAACGAGCTCCTAAATTTATGAAACTCGAGATGTATGATCTATAGAGTGCATATGTTCCATTTTAACTATTTGCACTCGAAACCCTGGTGTATAAAATGATAAATCTAATTTTGAAATAGCCTAAGTGTTATTAGATCAACACATGAAAATTGCTAAGTCTAAAAACAGAGTCAACTAGTCAATTTTTGACATACTTTTTGATAAATTTTACACTAAAACTTTAAATACTTTTGGGCTACAAGTGAATTTAGATGTTCATAGGAAAGTTTGGACAAGTTGTTGGTCAAATAAAACAAAGAATTCATAATTTAAGGGAGGCTTAAAGTTGGAAAGAATATCCAAATTCACTTGTAGCCCAAAATTATTTAAAGTCTTAGTGTAAAATTTTTCAAAAAATAGTACAAAGTTGACTAGTTGACTCTGTTTTCAGACTTAGCAATTTTCATGTGTTGATCTAATAACACTTAGCCTGTTACAAAATTAGGTTTCTCATTTTATACACCATGATTTGGAGTGCAAATAGTTAAAATGGAACATATGCACTCTATAGATCATACATCTCGAGTTTCACAAATTTAGGAGCTCATTTGCTAATTAAAAGGAATAACGAAAGACGGCTAAATGAATGTGGGAGGTAGGGTTCAGGCTGTACGTGGCGTGAGTCTTGCCAGACCGTCTGGCGCGACTCAATCCACCACGTAAGAGCGACTTTTTCCAACGCCATCGTGTACATTAACCGCGTCACTTTATGTGTCGTGACTCAACTATTAGTTGCGCCACGGGGTTTGACGTGACCAAAAGGGCTACTTCTTGGGAATATAGTTCGATGTGGATTATTTTTAAAATATTAGATTAAAAAGGTTAAAATAAAAAAAATTCCTCAAATCGTTGCTCTGCAATAGCTAGCTATTGAGACCGTCTCCAGCGGATTCCCGGTCTGCATCACCGGTTGAGGAAAAGAGAGAGAGGATGCAGACACGGGAGGGAGGGTGCCTCTGACGTCGCGGCTGCTGCATCCACCGTCAGGCTCCCGCGGAGGAGGAGAGAGGAGGAGGAGAGGTGGCGGCGGGGAAGAAGACGATCGCGTCGTGGGGAAGAAGACGGCCGGCGGGAGTGAAGGAGCCGGCGACCACGGGCCCCACCTCGCTTCTCCAGGCGCCCGCAGGCAAGGGAGATGGGGAGAGAGGCTGCCGCCGCCGCCCGAGCTCGATCCGCAGGCCGCCGCCGCCACCGGATCCGCCGCCGGCCCCGATGCACCTCGCGTTGCCGGATCCGGGCTTGGGGAGGGAGAGGGCGGTCGCCGACAACGGGGAAGTTGGCGGCGGGGAGCACGCCGTCGACGGACGCTGCCGCCGGCAGGGACGCCGCTCTCGCCCGCACCGCGGCCGAGAGGACGAAGCTCCTTCCTTGCTCCACCGTGCTCGCTGTGGAGGACGCGCCCTCTCCGTGGAGCACCGGGATCTCCGCCGCGCCCAGGGAGCTCCGCTCCCGCCGCCCAGATCTCGCGCCCAGATCCCCGTCCGCCGGGGAAGGAGATGGCGGGGGGCACGCTGTCGCCGCTCGGGGACGCGCGTTCCTCGCTGGATCCACTGCGGGCCGGCCGGCGGTCGAGGAGAGAGAGAGAGGAGCGGGCTGTCGCCAAGACGGGACGCAGGCCTCGCTACTGGATCCATCGCGGGCCGGGCCGCGTCGAGGAGAGGGAGAGAGGGAGCGGGGCGGGCAGCGGTTGGGATGCAGCGTCCCCAGGGATGCGCGTGCCGGGGGCATCACTGCATTTTGCAGCAGGCTCTGCGGCTCTCGCTGGAGCCGCTATAGTGCCGCCCGCGTCTGCAAAACGCAGATGCAGCACCGACTGCAGCATCTGCTGGAGACGGTCTGAGCATCTCCAAGTATCCTAAACCTCTTCCTAAGGAAGAGGAGAAAAAAAATCTCTCCAACAACTTTGAATCCAGCCTTCTGATAATTTAGGACTTGGGAAAAATCACCTCATTCCGTGTAAAGTTACACGCTTAGGAGTTGTGACTAATCTAAAGGTGGAAGGACGTAGTAAGAATAAAGAGTAGATAAGGGTTCCTGATGCAAATGTATAAGAGAGAATATATAAAAGTGGTTAGGATATTTAAGAATAGCATAGGACTCCTAATGTAAAATTATTTTCTATATTTTAGGAGTGGTTATTGGAAACTCTTGGAAATGATCTTCTTTATTACTTTCAATACTTTTTAAGGAGTTGTAAAACTTCATATTTTTAAGAGGAAAAAATTGAGTACTCTTTTATTTATGTAATCTGTATCAAAATGTAGTATACATCATTCGGACATGATATCAATACCCCGCATCTCAAATTTCTAAGTCGTTTACCTTTTCTAAGTGCCTAATTTCTTGTTGTGCATCTAGATATAGTATGTGTCTAGACTCTAGAACTCTAGATGCATAATAAAATCTATTAACCCAAAACCATACAACCTACAATTTAAAACGCAACGAATGTGTTATAATAAAAAAAGTATGAAGTGGAGAAAAAAATCCGTTAGTACTTTTTTTCCTCTCCTGCAAGGCCCGCCTGTTTCTCCGTCAAGGCCCGCCTCGCTTCACCGTCGGCCCCGCCTTTTCCATTTTGCCCTGCGACGCCCTCGCCTCTCTCCAATTTCCTCCGCGCCGCGCCGTCCCCCACCGAGCCGCCTCGCCTCCTTCGCACGCCGGTGGAGATCCACTATGCTCGCCACGGAGACCCACCCGAGTACCGCCGTCGCCTCTCTTTTCCTTTGCCCCTACCCGTGCCCCGTCGGGCGGCTCCTTCCGCCGATGGCACCATGCCGACGCAACGCAGCCGTATCCCTGTGCAAAGGAGACCGGTGACGGTGGCAGCCTCCACGACGGCAACGACATAGCACCGCACGGTCTCCCTCCGCCATGGACGACGGCGACCTCAACCCCGCCGCCGCCAAGGCCTCCTTCGGTGCCAGCGGCGGCAGCGACGACCTCCTCCTTCGCCCTTTTCCGCCACGCCGTAGACATCCTCCCGCGCCGCCGCCGTCCGACCACACCACGCCATCCCGTCCACCGGTGCACGAGTCCCGCGCCCGTCGCGGCCAGATCCGATCCACCCCATTTGGCGCGTTAGCCGCCATCCCCATCAACCGCCGTCTGCCGGAGCCGCCGCCATCGCCACCAACTGTAGCGCCTCCTGCATTCGGGACTTCGGTACCTCGCCAATTTTTACCACTTTGCCGTTGAGGTAATCTCCCACCGCTTTCTTCTCGGTCCTCCCTTTTGATCTGCGCCGATCCATTCCGATCCATTCGCAAGTCTGGAGATGGCCGGGAGCGCTTGGCGAGGACATCAAGAAATCGCCGGTCTGCCGCCCGCCGTCGGCTGCCTGCTGCACCATCCCTTGGACTCGCCGCTCCCTTCCCTAACGCCGGCAACTACCCTTTCTCTTGCGTGAAAGATCTGTCGTGCAAACCAGGTGATTTTTCCTTCCTGGAAAGATGCATGTTCATCCATGGTATGTTCTCTGATGTCCAGGATCGTGCAAACCATTTTTGAACTGACCTGCAGCTCTTGGCTGTGCTTTTGCAGGATCGTGGCCAAACCATGGCGGTGACTTGAGGGAAAGGGTTTCTCGTCGATGCACAAAGGTTAAGGTCCTTCTTCTTCTTCTTCTTCTTTGTCATGTTACCATGGTGTCCTGTGACTCCAGTCAAATGAAAGCATGAATGTTTTATCTTCCATTTTTGCAGATTAAATGATACTACCACTAGAAAATGAAGATGCTCTTATAACTCCAGTTTTAGTCCCAGCAGCAAACTGGTAGTAGTAGGAGGGCAAGGAGATATATACCAGCATGATATTTACATCTCAGAAAGGTTATTCATTCCTCTACATCCTTTTCACCAATTGTTGAGATGGCCAATGATTCTGAATAGGTAATTAGGGGGATTTGATGCAAACAAAGCACATTCTAATCTTGAGGATCATTTAATGGTACTTGTTCTTTTTGCTTACTTGCTTTTCCAAGTGTCTACTTTGCATCCCGTGCATTTTTTGTGAGCTGTAGAATTCGAGTCTGTTTGATAACAATTATTCTTGGATGCATTACATGAGAACACTTAAATTATTCCATGCCGAATGAGAGGTTTTCATAAAAATGTTTATGCTAGAAAAGTAAATGGTGCCTAATTTCTAAAATTCTTGCACCACCAACTTGGGATCCCTTATTTTGATACACTTTTTTTTATTGCCGTGTCATTTAATCTTCTTGATTTTTTTGCAATATTTCAAAGTTCGATGCTATGCTCATAGCATCTCTGTGATATGTACAGAACTCACAGAATCTCTGTTATATTTCTATTGAATTATTTTCAATAATCTGTTCTAATTTCGCAATGATACATCGCCTGCAGTTGCGAGCATGTGCCTAAGCTACAAAGTGAGGTGGTTTTTTTTCCATATTGTCCCTGGTACGTTTACACCTGTAACAAGTTTCTGGAGGTCAGCAAGAGTTCGCTTCTAGCTGCCCTAGAAGGTATAGAATTCTGAATAGTTTGAACTTCCTAGGTTATGGTTCCTTAAATTATTGTATTTTGTGAATTTAGTTTGATTTTTCCTCATTCGGATTTTCACCATAGAACCGCTCTTATTCTAATCTTTTTATTTGGGCTTATGACATTCAACCATAGTATTGGGGTGTATGATCTCCAAGGGTTGATTCCAGTTGTGAAAAACATTTTTATCCCACAAGACTTAGAGGGAGATGGTCTGACTATTGCCCATGAAGATGCCATGCCCCTACTTTCTTTTTTTGGCCTCAGTATGCTACAAAATTATCTAAAAGGTGACCCAAACAATGTGAATTGACTATCTAATGGTAAAATAGTTTTATTTTCAGGTTGACACATGCAAGGATCGAATTGCTGTTGGCTAGAGACAGTGCGACCTACATCTTCATGGGAGCGAGGTGTTGTTTCCGGGCAGGAAGAAGCCTTGTCTGCTTTAATTGACTATCTAAATTCAGAATATGGTTCTACTTTTCTTTGGGTAGGTCACATACTCATATCCTTTGCAAATCTGGTGTTTATGCTAACCGACCATTTCCATCACCTAGGTTGGGTGGTTAAATTATGTGCCACACCATAATAAGTTTGTCTATAATGCCTCCAAGTTTTATGGACAACTTTACTTCTTAATTGTGGGAGGATGAAACATGTCAATGCTTCCTATGGTAGTGGAATGACCATACGATCGACGGTTTACTCTGTTTATTACCTTGTGGTCCATATGGTTTCGTGATAATACAATATTTTGTGTTCCTGCATATTTTTTTCATACATGAGTTTATGTGTTCCAAAGCACCATCCTTTGTTACAGCATATTATCATACTTCATGCAATTGTAATTGCAATATGAAATCAGGGTTGATTCTCTGCCACAACTATCTGTTTGGTACAAATGCCACTTTAGTGGGTTTTTGTTAGAAATGTGCAGGATATATCAATGGGGGCTATATTTGGATACATTCGCACACAATTTTATTTTATTTGGTTTTCCTTCTTCCTCTATGCTGATATCAGGTTTGCTTCTGCCAAGGTCCTAAAGACTTTAGTCAGAGTGGGCTGAGTTATGTTAGAGGTTATAGTAAGTGATTTTTTAGAACAAATTCAGAAGAGGAAGGAGCTCTGAACTTGATAACAGATTCAGAAGAGGAAGTTGGTGTTTGGCAGCAAAGGGACGGTACAACTTGGAGTGAAGGATGTATGTACTCATCAGAGCAAGGATTTTAAGGAAGGTTGTGGTGATAGCAAGACACACAACATCCTGTTGCAGCAGCGGTCCTGCCAATTTGCAAATGATGCTCAAGGGAAACAGGCAACCCATAGATAGGTCTGCAGGTTCCGCAAGTCAAGTGAGGTATGCATACTCTTGTTGCAGTGATGGTATAGATTTGCTCATTTTGTTCCACAAATCAGAGACAGAAGATGTTGTACTGCTGTGTGAACAATACTGAATATTTTCTTTTCTTGATGATAATCACTTCGTTTGACAGGAAGCTCGTCGAGGACGGGTTTGGGCAGACGATCTTAACGCTTCCATTGGACGACCAATGGTCTATTCTACTGTCATGGTTTGGGAGGTTCTTGAAGTTGGGTAAAACTACCCAGATCTGCAGAGGGCATTTGAGGAGTGGTGGCGAAGGACATCCATCAAGCCGTATGTTCATCAGACTGATGACGTTTCAGCATCGGATAGAATCTTTATATCCTGATGAGGATGAAGGCAGGGTATATTGTTGGTAAGTCAATCTGATGTGAGAAAATTAATTATCATCGATCTGACGTGTTTAACTTGTGTGTAAAGTCAGATCAATAACTCCTCACCCTTGTATCTCTTGTGGCCATCTATTTCTTAATTTCTTCTGCCATGTTCAGGAAATACGGTTAGCCCTTGAGGTTGAGGGGCACTACAATGGATCATCATCATTGTGCCCGTCGATTTTTGCAGAGACAGAGTACACTTTGGAATACCGGGCATATTTTGCTTTATTTGATTAGTAACTATATCCTTCAAAATAAATATTTTAGTATTTATATAATTGCACTATTACCATCTCTATTTGATGCTCTAATATAAATATTTTAGCCCGTAGCAACGCACGGGCACGATCCTAGTGTGTTAATAATGTGTAGAGAAACTTCTTGCAATGGCCATTTATATATATTTGATGATGGTGCCCTAATGCTACCTTGTTTTGGCCAACTATACGTTGACTATGACACAATATTTGCTTGTTTCAGACTCAGTAGCAGAACGCCCACCAGCAAAATCACCATGGAGCCTTGCTGAGGTGCTTGGGGAAGTCACACTGCCGGTACATGCAAAGGAAATGAAATCTCTCCTCAAATAAATGGCGGCATCCTCACTTGCTTCTTGTTCTTGGTGTTGACAGAAAGCACCCAACCGCTGGCGCGCTGGGGTCTTGATGCGCTTTCATCTTGGCAATCATGTAAACCACATTATCACTGTAGAGATCCAGCATGGGGAAGTGGCAGAACATGTTGTTCAAGGTCAGCTTCTCCTCCTCCGAGTCCCAGACCTCAGGGAACAGATCGCCGGCGTGAGCTCGCCGGAGTCGGCGCCGCCGCAGAACTCCCACTCCCATCCATCGGAACGGAGCTTCATCTTGAACATGGCGGCGGTCCATCTGTAGTTTCGCTGTCCACTGTCCTCGACTCCTCGTCTTCTTCGTACACTTGAGGGTATCCCATATTCCAATCTCGACGAACCTGAACCAGCTGTTCTTGAAGATGACGTCACGGAACATGTCCAGTTCGGGCAACGTACCAAAAGAATTCTCCACTCCCAGCCTCCAGAAGTTTTTTTTGACAAGCAACACTTTTTTATATAATACTAGGAATGTGACCGTGCGTTGCAACGGGCTATATAAATTTATATTGCAATTTGTACCCGATTAAACAAAGCTAGGGACGGGTATCCAAGATCAATAAAACCTATTATATAGTTTGTTCTGCAATGGGATTAAGATAACATTTTTTATATAAACTTGTAGCTCAGTATCTTGCTAGCAGCATCAAACATGTTAGTGACTGCACTTGTTTGCCTAGCGGCTTAATTGACTGGCATCTAACAAAGTTAATAATTGGATCCATGTCAGACCGAATCACAGAATACTATACGATGACGGTGGACATTTGCACTGAATCATTAAGTACCACAAATTCGATCCAAATCCATAGACCTCCGATCCACATTGTAATGACAGTTTTTTGTTCATTTAATACAACGTGAAAATCATGTAGAAGCAGCTGGAGAATCTTTATCTACAAATGGAGGATCGAGCTCCCAAGTTTATATGCCTTGAGATGAACAACCATCTTGATACAATCATATGTCATCAAAGAAAAAAAGCAGTTCTGATATACAAAGATCTTTCACAACATAAGACCCAAGAACCAACTTAGATAATAAGCATGTACATCTTCAATCTTATATTATCATTTTTCAGTATTTAAAAACAAAAATAGGTCTTGAATTTAAACTGACACTTTTTATTTGTAGTGATATTTATGCTTGTAGTTGTTGATGTGAACAAATGACAAGCATCAGGCTTATAAATGGTTTTCTGCAGAAGATGTTAAAAGAATGTTGGTGAGGATGCTCTGTAATTTGTCCTAACAAAACAGTGTTCTCATAAACCTCTATCCTGATAGAACTAGTTAACAAGAACACAAATGCTTCAATTGCTAGTTCTAATGCTGATGGGCGGAGGGACAATGACCTTCAGGAGAGTTCAATACATCAGGCAGGAACCTCTTGGGAAGGGAGGGAGCGGTGCTCTGACTCTGACATAATGTTAACATCAAGCTTTTAGAGAAAATAATCCACGAGACTACACATAGAAAGGTGATGTGCATGGGAGATCGAATTGAAAATAGATAGGTAACTCCATTCCCCGGTGTCACTAATCCTTCCAAGACTATTTTAGCTATCAGCATCATCATAGACGCAAGTTCGCTACAACGTTGCAAGATGTCCATCTACGCAAGTTCATCAGAGAACTGTCATGATTTCAGTTAAGAATATGTCCATCTACCTGGAGAGAATGTAGTGCCGCGTGCTCAAGACGGTGCTCCTGATGACATCGCCTCACTGTGAGGAGCATAATCATCATCAACTATCCATGAGAGTACTATATGTGTCGTCAATCCATCATTACAAATAAACAGACATGATATCTCCGTACCAATAAATGGTACAGAATTGTTGATTTATTGCCTAGCTATGAGATATAATATTAGATATAAAAATCAAGCTTACGCATCCATTTGTTTTCAGAATTCATAACATCAACGTCATAGCATTTGGAATCAACTGTCACTAATTAAAAAAGCTTCTTGATCAATTATTTCAGATAAAAGTCATGGGAATTACTCACCTTATCCTGGAGCAACATCTCGTGTTTCGCTTCCTTGATCAAGTGTCGTGCATAATTTCAAGGTCAATGTTGCCATTTTTTTCCTCCACGCGTGAGCAAATTCTTGCAAAACCTTCCCGAGACTTTTATACGGGTCGCTCACTCTTTCATGTCTTCTTGATGTTTACCTAATAAAAAGAAGACGTGAGCTTAGTATAAAATTACAGAACAAGAGAATGATCTCAAATTCAAAACCCTCACTAATTTTGCAATTTACCCTAAAAGACAATAATATGTTCACCATATAAAATTGGGCCACATCTTAATTCAAAATGCATATTTCTAATGATTTACATACAGGATTGTAAAGATTCAAGTTTTTCAGTCAATTGGCCAGCATCTAATGTTACCAATAAGGAATGAACTGTTGTTCTTACAAAGATAATTTACAGAAGGATGTAACTAAAAGTGTGGACAGATATAACCAAAAAGTAGACAACATTGCTACAGCTGTTGAGTGGCATAATATTGATTTCAAACAATCATTGAGAAACATATACTTTCAGAAATACCTATCGAGGTTACTTAATTCCATATCTGCATGATATGCTGCTTAGAGCTCTCAATTGATAAGGTGGTAGGAATATGTTGGGTTGCCTTACTGCATTCCAAATTAATTCTGAATCAGATACTGAAAGTGGGACCGAATGTTCATCCGAAGGCAAGCATTCTTCGTTTAACAGAACTGCAACAGTAGTCATCATCAGAGGCAAAAGTATCATAACAGCAAACACAAATCTGCATTGAAGGGAGCACCCGGTCAGTTAATTGTAAACACACCACAGCTGCATCTCGGAGACTACGGAAATCACCATCCTGCAATGCCTAATTTTGCAAGAGAATTAATTAATACAAACTGAAACATAAATTAATCTTGACCAGGAGATCACCAGAGACAGGGCAGCAGCTTTAATCAGATTAAATGAGAAGGGCAGCACTCCTGATCTAGTGCAGGGCGCAAGGACGGAGGTGATTGGAGAACCGGTCGGCGGCGTGATTGTTGACGCGTTCCGATTGGGACACATCGCTGATCGGTGCCTGTATCACCTCCCTGCGAGCACACCACCAACCGGCACAGCCGACTCAAGGAAGAGGATAGAAATACAGGGTGATGCGAAGGAGGAGA
The DNA here is from genome assembly GCA_022644695.1 of Cenchrus purpureus. NCBI lineage: Eukaryota > Viridiplantae > Streptophyta > Magnoliopsida > Poales > Poaceae > Cenchrus > Cenchrus purpureus. Next base: position 134,925,444 of record CP053457.1, on the reverse strand, counting down.
TGGGAGAGGGGAGCTCAAGGAGGCGCACCTTCGCGATGAGAGGCGCCGCGATAGTGGCCGGGCGACGCGACGGCATCTGCGCGAGCGATTTGGTTAGAGATGAGGCGGCGTCCACGGGCTGCGGCGTCTGCAGGCCGTGCAGCAGCGGCGGGTTTGGTTGGAGGTGGGGTGGTGTCCACAGAGCGTGAGCTTCTCGCTCGGTCCGATCCGCGGCCACCATTGTTTGTTCTGTGACCCCACGGTGGATCTGAATCGGGGTGGCGGAGGCAGGAGGCGGTGGCGGTGAGAAGCGGCGGTGGGCGATGGAGTCATGGCGAGAGGGAAGGGAGGGCGGAGGGAGGTATCGCGGGGGGACGGCGTGCATGCCGCGGGGGATGGGGCGGCGTCGGAACCGGGCGGCCGCACGGGGTGGAGGCGGGCGCACAGGATTAAGGAGGGGTGAACGACATCACCGTAAATAAGCAGCCAAATTACAGATAGGTCCTCAAAAGAGGACAAAATTACAACTAAGTCCTTCAACTCGATCTGGATTTGGATCCAGAGACCGCTAAAACTCCAGTGACAAAGAAGATTGATCCGCCGGCGGAGAGTTGCAGGGGCGCCAGGGACGCGTACAATGGGGCGGAGGAACCGCGCGAAGCGTCGGTTGTACTTGGGTTCCTTGATCTCGTCGAGGAGGCGCTCACCGACGACCGAATGATGTAGTTGAAGAAGCCGTCGCCGTAGGATGTAGGAAGAGCTCGATCCAAGATCTCAGGGGACGGCAGAGCAATCGAAGCGGCACCAGTGAAGAAGCTTTTGAGCTGAAGAGCGGTGCATAGGAACTGGAGGCTGCTATTGGGAGAGGGAAACGAACGGAGGTGGAGGCGCAGAGCAGGGCGGTGCAGATCCCGGCGATGTGGAGTGGAGGAGATGGTGGGGTTGGAAGAAATGGGATCTGCAGGGTGGGGGAGAGGAGGAGGCGAGGCGAAGTGGTCTCGATTTGGTAGGGTGGGGGAAGGGAGAGGAGTATCCAGAGCACTGCGGAGGGGAGCGAGGGGATGAGGGCATGAGATTATTCTAACCTTGGCGACAGTGTCGACGGTGACGAAGTAGGCGAGGATGACGGCGGCGGCACCTCCAAGGTGGAGACTACCACAAAGGGCAAAAGCCATAGAGGCACTAAAGAAGAAAAAAAACTACTAGTATTAAGTAGAGGACTATCGGATCTATCGATTGTGTGTGTGGGGGGGGGGGGGAGGGGCGGCTCCAGCCTCCAGAAGTTGACGGGCATCAACGGCGGTAGCTTGATTAGGCGCACCTCGGGTCGTCGCCGGCCACCGCGTCGAACAGCAGAATCCCGTTCCGAAGGTCAACCCAGGCCATGGATTCCCCCTCGACGGCGAACATCTTGTTTGCATGGAACCGACAAGGCAATGGTCAGTCTGTGGCATCTATCTATCATACAAAACTATATAAGCAGTCTCATTCTCTCAACTCCTAGAATGCCACATCACTAGACACTTCTCTCCCTTCTCAGCAATCCAAGTCAGCAAGCATCTCAAGAGTTTGCACGACATTTAATCTCTTTTTAATCGGCAGAGAACCTCAAGAGTCAGCACGTCATTTGAACAGGCTTACTAAGAGCAACTCCAAGAGTTTGCCAAATTTTACTTGGCAAATCTTGTGTTTTGCCAACTTGTAAAAAGATATGTTAAGTAAAAAAAAGAGTCCATCTCCAACAGTTTGGCATAATCCACTTGCCAAATCCAGATCTAACTTATATCAGGAACCCTGAGAAAGAAACAAAATTATGTTTCTACCCTTCCACCTCTTGAAAACTTAAATCAGGAATCCTGAGAAAAAACAAAATTATTTTTATACCCTTCCACCTCTTCTAATACGGGAGGATGCCGCATATATCTGCGTGAGTCGGTTTTTCCCAACTTGAGATAAATGACAACCTGAGATGGGGAACTGTTGGAGAAGGTTTTTCTGTTTTTGTAAAAAAAAATAACAATGGTAATTTGGGATGGAGAACTGTTGGAGTTACTCTAATGGCGGAGATGAAGTAGAATGGCAACTCGAGAGACTCGCTGAAGGCGGTTGATGGCAGATCAAGAGCCTCCCCACTTCACGCGCATATCAACTTGAGCACGTCAAAAGACGGCAGATGAAGAGCCCAGTCCAGTCCAGTGCAGGGGCCTGTGCGCCTTCCTCGCTGTCCAGCCCAGCATCCATGTGTGTTGGCTGACGGCTACGGTGAGGCGCTCTGCCGATGAACACGTTGCAGAAGGACCTGATCCAGGACACGAGATCAACGAGGTCTCGCTGCGCCCACTGGTGCACGGAGCCAGTCTCCACGCTGTTAGAGAGAGGAGCGGAATCCAGCTCGAGAATTTATACCCACTAGTAAAATGTACGTGCGCCACGCACGTGTTTAAAAAATATGTATTTTCAACAAAATATTAACAATCAAATTAAGATTTATTAGTTAAAATATTTCAGAAATCATATCGTGCAATTCAAATTGAGAAAAAAAATTGTGCTTAGAACACATATACATAGTTGAACATATAATCTATTTCCACAATTTGTTAAAAAATCTATTTCAACTACTAAGAGCAAATCTATTTAGTTGGGTGAAAATAAAAAAAGCAGCAAAAAAAACTTCATTCACCATATCTCCATCTGCCTCGCTAATTAATCTATCAGACTTGTTAATCTCCTGCTAGCCATTTTCTTGAGCCTTCCCGCTCACCATCCGCGGCATCCGGCGCTCTTGCCCTCCCACTTTGATGTGCTTCCTTCATTTTGATAAATCTATTTGGCGCACGGGGGCATAGGGCTAAGTTTGGCCGTGCGCGCAGAGGTTGACGCGGCAGCGGGCGTGACCTGTGGCGTGTGTGTGCGCATGGGGTGGCTGTGGGGAGGTGGAGCGAGCAACAGCCAAACCGGGCCGTGTGGGTTACGTCCACCTCGTGCACTTGCCCCTGTTGTGCCTCGACGAGCTCCTCTCTGATAGTTTAATGTCCATGGCACCTCCGCCATAGTCAACTCCCCTCTCCTCCTCTTCCAGGTACATATACTACTCACTATTGATACTACTACACACATCCATCCATGTTGAGTTCTTCTTTTTCACCACCAAATTACCACCTGTGTTGTACGTGTAGGTGACGCGGCTGGCCTGCGGGGGTTTCGTCGTGGCAGTTCGATTGAACCACGTGATGGCAGACGATCATCATGGATGGCCTCCTCCAGTTCCTAGAAGCTGTGGCTGAGCTGGCGCGGCAGTGCCGGTTGTGCAGCCAGTGTGGGAGCGCCACCCGCCTCGGCCAATCTTCACGCACCTCAAGTAATGAGGTGCCATCATTGGACACCAATCCGGGTAGGGCTGGACGAAAAGCTCGAAACTCGTTAGCTTGCTCGAACTCGCTCGTTAGTGGCTCGGCTCGGCTCGGCTCGTTAGTAAATTTGAACCGAGCCGAGCTCAGGTTTTAGCTCGCTATGATAACGAGCCGAGCTCGAGCTGGCTCACGAGCTGCTCGCGAGCCCTAACGAGCCAGTGTAACAGCCAACAAATGAGTTGATTGCTTGTTGACAGAGTAGTTAGAGTTGTAATTTTTTTAAGTACTAGATACCTTGTTGGCTATGTGATTTCATGGTTTGTTGGCTTGTAAACATATTGTATTTGTTGATTCCATACTTACTTGTTAGCTATGATTTTTTTAAAAAAAATTTTACTGCTAACGAGCTGGCTCACGAGCTTAACGAGCCAACTCGAGCTTCTTAACGAGCCGAGCTGGGTTTCTAGCTCGCTAAGATAACGAGCTAGAACGAGCCGAGCCCTAACGAGCCGAGCCAGGCTCGATATCCAGCCCTAAATCTGGGCGCCGCCGTTGTGCCGGTCGACATGATGGTGTGGCGCACCTTCTTCGGCGGCTGGGAGCTCGCCGCTATCGGGGCCCTCCTCCTGCCCCACCTTCGGAACTTACTCCATCTGTGCTCGATATCCTCCTGGATTATTTTCTGTCGAAGTTCTGCACCATGGCACTGTCCTCGGGTGCCACCACCGACGAGGAGGAGGTATGTGGAGTGGTAATTGAACTCGGCGGCAGTTGTACGCGGTAAAAAGGAGAGGGCGGGGTTCCATGCACATGTGGCGAGACGCGATAGATGGGTGCTGCAGAGACTCCGGATGCGCAAGAAAATTGGGTGCGCGACGGGTGTACCGCGCCGTGCGTGCGCCCCCAAGCATCGCCCTTCCTCGGCAATCCGACATCAGATCGCTAGGTGCCCAGGTCGCTCGGCTCCCGGACCGCTCACTGTTGTCCGCGCTAGGCTCCCGGTCGACAGACCAATCTCGCAGTTGGGAGGAAACGAGTACGTTTCTATCCCGCTGAACACCACCAGCGCTCGTATCCCCGGTTGTCCGCCGCGAGCTCGCCGTCCGTTGCACGCTTGCCGGCCGCCCCACGCATGATTACGTGAAAAGCGCCATCAACAGAGCCATACACGGGTGCTGCTGGGCATCGCTTCAGCGACAAAAAGACACGTTGTCGCTAAAGGAATCCAGCACCCCGGAGAAAAGAAAGGCGCAGCATGCAGTACAGGTGGGTGAGTGCATGCATGTAAAAAGTCAAAGGTAATGATGTCATCGTCATATAAAAACTTCTTTGAAGCTTAAAAATCTATAAATCACAAATCAAAAATTAAATTCCGATCGCACCATTGGATTTCTGACAATAAAAACTTCGAAACAAGATCCCACTTGACTATATTTTGACAAACTTTTTTATTCATATTTTTTAATTAAGGTTATATATTATGTTATCGCTAGAACAAAACGAATGAAGTGCCAGAACAAACGAGAACAACTGTCAGAAGAAGTATATATGTCATCCCGAATAACAAATGTGGTATCAGAACAAATCAGAACAAGGGTCAGAATATGTTATTATTATAGACAGAACAAGATTTTACTATAGTCAGAACAAGATTTTATTATAACCAGAAAAACTTATTATTATAGCCGGAACAAGTTTGTATGTCACCTCGAACAAAAACAAAAAAAGTGTCGGAACAAATGAGAACAACGGTTAGAACAAAATCCTATTATAGTCGGAATAATTTTATGTGTCATCTCGAACAAAAACAAATGTAGTGTCAGAACAAATCAGAACAAGGGTCAGAACATGTTATTATTATAGACAGAACAAGATTTTACTATAGTCAAAACAAGATATTATTATAGCCAGAACAACTTATTATTATAGCCAGAACAAGTTTGTATGTCATCTCGAACAAAACAAAAAAAAGTGTCAGAACAAATGAGAACAACTGTTAGAACAAAATCCTATTATAGTCGGAACAATTTTGTGTGTAATCTCGAACAAAAACAAATGTAGTGTTAGAACAAATCAGAATAAGGGTCAGAACAAGTTGTTATTATAGCCCGAACAAGATACTTATAGCCGGAACAACTTATTATTATAGCGAGAACAAATTTACATCTCACCTCGAACAATAAAAATATTAATAGAGGGAAAAATATTAAAAAAGAAAGAATATAAAAAATGGAAATAGAAACAAAAAAATAAAGTAGAAAGTAAAAAATAAACAAATAAAAAGGAAAGAGAAATAAAAGTGAAATAAGAAAAATAATAGAATAAAAAGAAAGAAAGAAAAAATGAAAAAAATAATATTAGAAAGAAAATATAAATAAAAAACAAGAAGAAAAAATAAAAAAGAAAAACAGAAAAAGCGTTCCATAAAAATATGAATAAAAACAAAAAAGGAAAAAAATAGAAAAGGAAAATAAAAGAATAATAAAAAGAAAGAAACATAAAAAAGAAACAAAAAGAACGAAAGAAAAGGAAAGAAAGCTGTTGACCCCACCCATGACCACGCCTTCACGACAGCGGTTGTTTTGTCGCTGAAGCGACACATAACATCGGCGGCCATGCACGAGGCTCGTTCTGATCCAATTCGGCCAATTTGTTAGCTGTACCCGTGCAGGACTCTACGTGTCTTCACATAGTCATGGTGGGGTCCAGAAGTGGGTACGGAGGGTGGGTAGGAGAGACCATGGCGACAAAAATATTACAATTTTGGCAGAAACGCTCTCCAAATTGAGATTTCTATGGTTGTTTCACCTTTTTGGTCCATCAATTGCACGACGGGTGGGTCGGGCGTGAGGGGTAAGGCGGGCCCGAATTGGATGAGAAAAGTTTTCAATTGTTTTCGCTCCTTATAGTATATAGATAGATGTGTCGGTGCCTCAACTGGCCTAGGTCCAATGGAGTTCACAACAATAAGAACTTGGGCCTAACTCAACCCAAAAGACTAGCCTGATGGGTGAGGACTGCCCCCACCTTTATGTTGTGCTCCCCCACCATTAATTTCCGATGACATGGGAGGTTATTACAGGCTCAGAGTACAATTCTCCCGTCACAAGGCTTTTCGTGACCCTACAGAGACATTAACAGATTCCCCGTCAACGTGTGACCGGAGATGTTTTCACAAGTTTTTATGACCTTCGGCTCTGATACCACTCATTAGAGAGAGGAGCGGAATCCGGCTCGGGAATTTATACCCATGTGCCGGAGGAGCAGAGTCCGGCTTGGGAATTTATACCCATGTGCCGGCGCCTCAACTGGCCTAGGTCCAACGGAGTTCACAACAACAAGAACTTGAGCCTAACTCAACCCAAAAGACTAGCCTGATGGGTGAGGACTGCCTGTGCTCCCCTACCATCAATTTCTGATGTGAGACTAATCCAACACATGCCGTCGTGGACACCTGCTACAGCACCACCATCCTCGACCTCCCCTTCCCCTGCTGCACCGCGTCGCCAGCAATAAGAACCGGTAGTCGGATTGTGAGAGGACCACCGCCCGCCGTCCAGCGCATGGAAGGGCAGCAGCGGCAGCCAGCCATGCTCTTCAGCAGCTATAGCAACGTCAAGAGCAACTTCGTTGTGTGGTTAGTAGGGGCCATGACGCACAACTTGGTCCGGCCTCCGGGTGGTGGAGTGAGAGCCGCGCAGGGTGACCTACGGCCGACTGCTGAGCTCCTTAAGGACCATCATGAAGAGCGATGGCACCGGCGGCATGAGCTACGACAAGCTGCAGGGTCCCATTGGCGCACCCATCCACCAGCAGCAAGCACCAGGTCGCCAACTTGTGTGTTCCTGTTTTAGGCGTTCCTCTACTGAAAAATAGGTATTTGTATCGAGTGGTAACCCCATTTGTATCCACCCGGTACAAACCATCCGGTACAAATGTGAGATCACATTTGTACTGGGTATCCCACCCAATACAAATGTGAATATTTGTACTGAGGGGTGTTACGCCCTGGTACAAATGTGTTTTGTCACCGTCCGTCATCTCTGCCCCTTTAGGGTGCGTTTGGTTCGCTGTTTCTGGGCCAACCAGGCCCACGGGGTGCAGGTGAGCGGCGTTTGATTGCCTGCACCGCCCCCAGAGCCAGGCTCTCCAGATGCATTTTCCCCCCTCTTTCCTGCATCCCCAGAAACGCCAGAAGCTTCGCAGAGCCGTGCTCGCTCATGCAAATGCTTCTCACACTAATGATGTATTAGTGTATAATTAGTAAATATCAAGTGATATTAATGTATTTTATGGATAATTAAGACATGGTTAGATAAAATAAGTCCTTTAAAACTGTATTTGTACAAAATAAAAATTATAATCATATTTTTTAAATATTTTTTATCTCATGCGACTTATCTCGTACAAGCAACCAAACGTCTGCTCTCTCTAGCCTGGCTCTGGATGTCCTGGCAACCAAACAACGACACTCTGCATGCTCAGAGCCTGACCGGAGGGATGCAGGCCAGGAAAATAGAGAAGGGAACCAAACGCACCGTTACCGTCCGTCATCTGTGCCCTGTCTGTTCTCCCTCCATTCTTTCCTCTTTTTTCTTTTCTTTTCTTTTCTTTTCGTTTTTCAACTCTTTCTTCAAGAATCACAAGAATGAAACTTACACAAATATCACAAGAACTCAGTCATATGAATCACAAGAATACATTTTCACAAGAATCATAATCACAATTAATCTTTACAAATATCCTTCTTGTATACATTTCCACATGATTCAGATTGAAATCACATAACACCACCAACAAAAAATCAAAACGGGCATCGCGGCGCCCGCCCACCCGCCGCCGGCCGGCATCCGCACGCCCACGCCTGCTGGCCGGCGCCGGGGACGCCGCGCCACGCCGGGCGACGCGCCGACGGTGATGGTGCACGCCCGGCGGCCGCCTCTGCGCCACCGGGAGGCCCCGCGCCCGGGTCACCACACGCTCCACCTCCTTCTGGTGGCCTCCTGCTAGAGAAAGAGAGAAGAGTTAGAGATAGATGAGGGAGAAGAAGAGTTAGAGATGCAGGAGAGAGGTGATGGGTGGTTGTGGATACAGACCGAGCAGTATATTGGCATGGGAGAGAGACGGAAGCAAAGACGGTGTCTCTAGTAGGAATATTTGTACCGGGGCGGAGTTAGACCCAGTATAAATGCCTCACATTTGTACCGGGTGGTGGCTCCGCCCGGTACAAATCTCACATTTGTACCGGGTGGGTTGGATCAGACCCCGACGAGCCTCTGTGAGAGGACATTTGTACCGATTGGTGGCTCCAACCGGTACAAATGAGGACATTTGTACCGGTGGGCAAAATACCCAGTACAAATGAAAAATCAGACCTGGGATATATGTGCGATTCTCTAGTAGTATAAGTTTAATCCTCGATAGTGCAAAATGGCATTTTTTATTTTGTGTTACCCAACCTGTGATCTCGCACGGTTCTTTTGGGTTTCAATTTCGTTTCGTGCACATTGTATGTTCGATGTATTGTCTCTTTTGATTTTACTTTTCCATCCTGTGATTTTATAGACCTAGAACTCGCACAGTTCCTTTAGGTTTCGATTGAGTTTCATCACTCAATATGTTTGATGTATTGCCTCTTCGAAACTCTTGCATAAACCATCCCAGATTTTGTAGATTCATATAAATTGTTTTCTTTATTTGAAAATACAAATAAATTGATTTACCCTCTAGAAATAGTTAGAGGATTAGCCTCCGTGAGTCAATCAGATAACAAACTCTACTCAAAATTTGTTAGCATGGAAGCTATTTCCAGCAAACAGAATTCCAAGAACAGAATTGAAAAGTAATCCTTTATTGCAAATATATGTTATTTCATCAATGCTATCTATAAAATAAAACAAATTTACACAAAAATTTACCTTAATGTAAAAAAGACTCAAAACTTAACTCTTTTCCAAATGCATCAAATAATCATAAACAATTATGCAAAATATCCCGCTGCATCACGTGGGGAATTCACCTAGTAACAACTATATAGATAGAACCCACTACACATCATGGATAGACTTCTCTCAACATGCAAGAGGTCCACGTCACCATCCACTAGATCTTCTCTGAACATACAAGTTGTCCACATCACCATCCACTAGAATCAAGAATTTTTTATCTTCTACCGATTTTCTGCGGCTAATAGTAATCATGGATCCATTGTGTTAGTCTTTGCGAGTACCATGCTACAAGTTTATAAGTAGTTCTCTCTCAATAAAATGGATGTGTTTTCATCTATATTGTTGTTTGCGAAGAAATGTTGTGATGCAATCATTTTAGTGTTTCTACTATCAAATCGCACCTTTAAATTTTATAGAAATTCCCGCAGCAACGCGCGGGGTATCACCTAGTATTTATTGAACATCGTGTCCATCACTCAATCGTCTTGTCGGTTAACATCAAGGCCAAGCCCAAGAACGGCCCGGATGCGTAATTACATGGAAAAAATAGTGCGCTAATAGTGGCTTCGAGCACTTGCCGCAACGATATCTTGCTTTTTTGCGCTATCGGCGCTATTGCCGCTATAGCGCGCTAAAACGTCGCTATTCAAATTTAGCATCATAGCGCCATATTTTTTTGATTCTGATGCTGAAACTTGAACCATAGAAGATCGTTGCTCTTGGACTTGATGCCTTTATGGTTGTTTGCTTGTTTCCTTTGAATTGTGGCTGTTTATTTTTGTTAAATGTTTATGGTTGAATTGTGAGCTTATGGTTGAATACTGGTGTCTTCATGGTTGAATTAGTGAATTATGAACTTATTATGTTGGTTGTGGCTTGTGGTTATCAACTTATCATATATATTTGCTGCTGTTTGATTAAAATAGTGCGCTATAGCGGCGCAATAGCGCGAGCAGACAGCTAATGCTACTGCGCTATTGCGCGGCTATAGCGGTGCTATAGCATCCGCTATAGCGGCAATAGCAGCCAGAAACAGTCGCCGCTATTTTTCATAGCCTGCGATTAAAAACTTTGTTAATTACATGGCCACAGCCCACATGCTAGCACAATATGCTATCCTTAGGAACATACGGGATAATTTCATTCCGTCTAGGGGGATCCGCCAAGGCGACCCCATCTCACCTTATTTGTTCCTGTTAGCAGCAGAGGGCCTTTCGTGCCTCGTAAATTCAAGAATTCATTCATCGAACTTAAGTGGAATCAATGTGGCGGCATCAACTCCGATGGTTAGCCACCTTCTCTTTGCAGATGACAACTTATTGTTCTTTAGAGCAAACAGGGAGAGTGCTGGGGTGGTCAAGGAGATTTTGGATGTTTATTGTCAGGCATCTCGTCAGCGAATAAATTCAGATGAATCATCTATTCACTTTGCTAAGGGTGTCAGTGGAAGTGTCCGTGATGAGATTATGGATACTCTTGAGGTCCACAACATAGCGCTCAGCGAGAAATATTTGATTATGCCTACTGATGTTGGTGCTTCGACCAATGGTGCTTTCAGGTACCTCAAGGATAGAGTTTGGAAGAGGGTCCAGGGGTGGCTGGAACAAACTCTATCTACTGGAGGGAAAGAGGTGTTAATCAAGGCAGTAGCGCAAGCAGTACCAACCTTTTCCATGTCTTGTTTCAGGCTTCCTAGAGGTCTTTGTCAACACATTGATGGTTTGTTAAGAGGCTTCTGGTGGGGAAGCAAAGAAGGTAAAAGGCAGACATGCTGGGTAGCATGGGAGGACATGACAAAGCCGAAATATATGGGTGGTTTGAGTTTTAGAAATATTGAATTATTCAATCTTGCTCTCCTTGCAAAGTAGGCGTGGAGGATTCTCCAAGAACCGCAAACCCTCAGAGCACGAGTACTTAAAGTTGCTTACTTCCCCGAGACAGACTTCCTCGCTGCTGAACTAGGGGTGTCTCCATCCAGAGTTTGGAGAGCTATCATCGATGGGAAGGACGTACTACAACAATGAATTATCAAGAGAATTGGGACCGGTGAGGAAACTGAAATTTGAAACACTAACTGGATACCAAGAGATGGAATGCTTAGGCCGATCAGCTGCATGAGTATTGCACAGCCGGCGAAGGTGTGTGACTTGACCGACCCTGTACAGAGGTCATGGGATCTAGAGCAGCTGAAATTGCATTTTCTGCCCATGGACTGGGAGTTAATAGAGAAAGTTCCCATGTCGTTAAACATACAACTAGACTTTTGGGCATGGCATTACGAGAAATCAGGAGTTAATAGATCAGCTTACCGGATGCTTGTACACACCCGGGAGCGGAGAACGGATTGGATCGAACATAATGCTGGAAGATCAGATACTGAAGCAGATCGGAATGAATTGGCCGAACTGTGGAACATCAAGGTTCCGTCTAAATTGCGAATTTTCCTGTGGAGACTCGCAAGGAAATTGATCCCAACAGGGGATGTTCAATATAGTAGACACATGGCTCAATAGTACAATTGCACCATCTGTGGCCAACCGGATTCATGGAGACATTCTTTGCTTCAATGCAACATGGCGCGATGTGTCTAGGTGCTGCAAGCGGAGGAAATTCATAACTTTGTGGCGCAGGCACAACAAGAAGATGCGCGAGGGTGAATTCATGAGGCCAATGCAATATTGAACTATGAAGATCTATTGAGGCTGATGGTGACCCTTTGGGCTATTTGGTACGTAAGAAGGAAGGTGTTTCACGAGAACGTGTTTCAGAGCCCGTTGTCGACTCACGCTTTCATCGAGTGTTTCATCTTTGACATGGACACAGAAAATGAAAAAATCTAGCTCACTAGGGACACAGCCTCCGGTGGTGCCATGGATCCCCCTCCTTCGGTGTGTATATAAAGATCAATGTTGACGTTGCCTTGTCAAAAAAAACTCAAACCTAGTAGCAGTGGTTGCTGTGGCAAGGGATGAAGCTGGGAATTTCCAGGGAGCATCGGCTCTTGTAATCGCCGCGTGTGTCCTCTCCGGAAGTGGCGGAAGCGATGGCATGTCGGGAGGGCTTGGCACTTGCCGGGGACCAGGGCTGGCAGCAAATCACAATTGCTTCTGATTGTGTGAATGCGGTAAGTAGCATTCAGGGCCCAGGCATGGGCTTCTACGGCCACATTGTGAAGGAAATCAAGAACGAGATGACGAGCTTTCAAGAGGTCCTGTTTGTCCATGAAAATAGACGATCAAACATGGATGCCCACAATTTAGCAAGAAGCTCGGTGTATAATCTGGTAGATAGATATGTTTGGTTTTCAGCTCCTCCAAGTGGAGTTTATACTGGTTACAACTTTGATTAATAAAGTTGGTGCATCCTAAAAAAAGGAACATATGGAGTAATCAATTGGAACATTCAATTTAAGGACTTTAATTAAAAGATGTCTAAGCAAAGGGATGCAAGTTTAGAAGATACAGATTGTATACGACCCTAAGGTATTCTTTACAAGTCCATCAAGGACTCAAGGTTGTATCTTAGAGATATATTATGTTTACAAGCAGATATCATAGTTTGTAATATCTTTAACCACGGACTTATATCGTATTTAGTGTATTAAGGTTGTATCATAGTAGGTATCACAAGGTTCATGGTTTGCAGAAGCGAAACTTTTTAAATCTACTATGGAAGTATGGAGTACATGTGAGAGATGTTGTTGTTAAAGATGCTTCTCGGTAGATTGAAGTGCGGCCGTAGATAGCACATACAATTTTGTATAACATATCGGAATAAAATATCCATTTTCTAATTGATAGAGGCGTGCATTGACAAGCCCATCAACCTACATGTTAAATAGATTAGTTGCAATGTAAATATTTGGAATGTTAATTTATATAGGTAGATATATATGATGTTTTTATAATTGAAAGTTTCAAGAGGGTTATAAGAAGCTGAATTTCGATCTATGTTATATGTGTCATGTTTTGTGGTTAAAAATGCCCCTTGGTCGGTGGATAGATGTAAAAATTTGATCTCAACTATTGCAGCTTAGTCATGCGTTCAATAGATGGCAAGATGTTTTCTCTTTTTCTGCCACACAAGCGTGAGGAGTATTATAAGTATCTAGATAGATATAAATGTAGATCATTTTGTGTTCACAGATATAGATAGTAGATAGTAGCAGCACAACTCTTGACCAACCATGGAAAAGTTGGATCACAAGATGTGTTCTTTATCTTCTACTATATCCTCCAACCCCTTGCTGGTCATATTCTACTTAATAATTAAGGAAACCCAATTTTCTATGGAAAAAAATAATGATCCATAAAGACAAAAAGGAAATGCAAACTCTCTGTCAATCGTTGATAGGCTCTTATTGCAGAAAGTACCAGAAGTTGATCCATGCACGACTAGAACAAAGGCACACATCCAACTTGGAAAACGCCTAACAATTAACACAATGTCTATGGATAGACATATTTCTTGAACACAACCACAAAAGGTGTGTCGCTTACGGCCAGCCAGGTTCTCTCCTTAGAAGCATACAAGCCGAGATCTTTGCAGGGCCCCTTGCTAGCGCAAGACACCAGCTTGTACCCTTTTGTCGTGCCGTTGTACCTCTCAATGCGGAACACAAAACTTTGTAGAAGTGGCATTAGGTAACCCTTCCCGACGGACACAAGATCACCACGTGGCTGCGATGGTGATGGGAACGGTGAGACGGCGCCGGCGTGCCAGTACATCGTCTGCACGCATAGTGTGCGGATGCTGAAGCTGATTGTGACATTGGTTGACAGAAGAATGTTCCCACGAAACAAACGGTCATTAGGCGGATGGAATCGTATGGGGATACCAACATTGGTCTCATTGGGTGCCTGGTACACCAAGTAATTGCAGCGCCCTGTAGGGAACATTCTGAGGCCGCCTCCGCTCCCATGTCCTGCTGGGAGAGCATAATAGGATCCCCCGCCATTCACCTCATGATTATCTGTGTCGTAGACTAGTTGGGTGCCATCGTCCTCAGCGATGCAGCGGAAGGAGATGGCGAGGAGTGGAAGGATGAGGAGGAGGAGATGCTTCATCATGGATGAAATGTTTGGGTTTCGGGTGTTTGTCTGATGCGTTGCCTCAAAAACTATCAAGGGGGTGGGTTTTTATGGGCACGGCTTGCTATAGGCTGCATTATATTATTTGTTTTCTTTTTTGGACTTATCGCTTGCTAGGCAGCCTATAGAATGATATCCCATGATCACATTACATCCCATATGCTAAGGAGAGTTCAAGATGATATCCTGGTGCAATATTTGTTTTGGGGACTCTATGGGTATCTAAGCGATGTGACACCAAGTATTTTTTTTATGTTTTATAAATTATAGAATGTGCACCTACAAGCTCATCAATCTACCTGCTAGTAGAAATTTGAGAAGAGAGGTTCTATCTTAAAGATAAGTTATCAGTACGAATAGGAAGCATCTTATAGGATTGCAATTAATTTTCAAGGTTTGCAACTGATTTTTTTAATGGAATGTAATCTGTGTGACATTTTGTTAAAGATGTTGCATATTTCAGAATAAAATATGGGAGTGTCTATTTATCTGTCGATGTTGCATGTGTTATTCTCCCATGTTGCATAGTATGTCGACGTTGCAGATGTTATTCTCCCATGTTGTATAGTATGATTGAAACATGAAACTGCCACAGTTTAGGACCTGGACAGTCCATAGGGGTACCCATGTGGTTGATTTGTAGGTAGAAAGGGACTGGGAGCTAAGAACGCTAATGGTTGTGCACGAGATGCACACTGAACACAAGGGATTTATACTGGTTTGGGCCTCCGGATAGTAAAACCCTGCGTCCAGTTATCGGTGGATTGTATTGCTTTAGGGGAACGGGGCGAACATGGCGAACGTGTCCTTGAGAGGACGCCCTAGGCCGCCTTATATAGCCTAACAGACTAGGGTTACAAGGTCGGTGGACCTAGAGTCCATGTCAGTTACAACTTCGAAGTCTATCTCTATGGACTACAAACAACATCCCGTGATATCAGCACTGATTGGCAGCACATATGATATTTTGTCTTGCACACCAAGCTTGGTGTCGTCTTCGGGGTTGTAGATAAGGTCTGCTGGGCCCACTTGCAGGTCGGTAGGTCGTCTGACATGCCAAACCCACTTGTCGGGGACGGCTGATACCCCGATCGGTGAAACCCATGGGGTACCCATATCTCTCATAAACACCATGCAATTTGGAATCTTTTTTATTTGAAAGCTGAACCAAATTCTGCCACTACATCACGCCATGTAGCTTGCAAATCCTCGGCTGTTGAATTGCGTGACGTACAACTTTAGGTCGAGAGGAGACCTCATGTGGGACCCACATATGTTCAGGCGGGCTCCATGTGGGACCCACTATAAAGTGGAACCCACATATTGTTAGGTGGGACCCATATGTAAAGTGGGCTCCATATGACTCATACAATCTAGCGGGACCCGCATATTGTTAGGTGGGACCCACATTATATTTAAAGAGGTGGGACCTACACATTGTTTAGGCGGGGCCCATGTAGAACACACACATTCAAGTGGGATCCACATACTGTTAGGTGGGACCCACTTTACATTTGAATGGTGGGACCTACACATGTGTCAGACTGTCAGGTGGGCCCCATGTGAGACCCACTATTAAAGTGGGACCAACACATTTCAAGTGGCCCTGTAGGACCCACACATTCAAGGAGACCCCAGATATTATTTGGTGGGGCGCATGTTATATTTGAGTTGGTACTGTAATCCTTTTATAAAAAAATTATCGATGATGATTTTGTATAATAACAATAGCTAATATTTATGCTTTTTCATAAACTCGCAAACAATGCAAGATATATTAATATCAATTATATCATATTTCCCTTCAGATATGCCCTATACCAATCTATTACTAGTATTCTGGGCCAATAAGGTGGCAGGAGAGTGCGTCGCGGCCTCTCTCTCGTCGTCGGATCGGCCCAATCAACGGTCCAGATCGGGCAGATATCGGTCATTTTGCAAAAAGGCCCTTGAACTTACCAAAAACAGTACCCGCGGTCCAGGATTTTTTCATATGAACCCCTAAACTTTCGGGAAAACATGTTTTCAACCCATCATTTTGCAAAAAGGCCCTTGAGCTTAACAAAAATCGTGCCCACGGTCCAGGGATTTTCACTTATGAATCCTTGAACTTCTGGAAAAATATGTTTGCAGCCCATAATTTTCTGAAAAGGCCCTCGAACTTCGTAAAAATTCACCTGCAAACCCCGATGCCTATGAAATCTTACACATCACTCCCTAAACTTCTTGGTAAAATATTTACATATGCACCCCTAAGGTTCCGGAAAAATATGTTTGCAGCCCATGATTTTCCGGAAAAGGTCCTCGAGCTTCGCAACAATCCACCCGTAAACCCCACTGCCTACGAAATTTTACATGTCAGTCCCTAACCTTTCCAAAAAATATATACGGCCCATATTTCCTCAAAAAAGCCCTCAAACTTCGATACAACCCACCCGTACACCCCAGACTTTTACCAAAAAAGCTTCAATTTCCCACAAATTAGCAAAACACACAAACATAATTAAACACCCTCAAACTTTACAACCACCACTCCATACGCCACACTGGCAAAAAGAATATGTTGTCGAATCAACGAATGTCACTGGCCTCACGCGGCAAGGCCGCGTTTCCTTTCTAGTCTCTTATTAGTACTTGGCTAATAAGGAGGCCAACGAAATTAGCCACGTCGCTAGCAAGCAATTCCGGTAGTCGGATCGGTGTGGTGGACGGCCCGGATCGGCCAAGCAACGGTCATTTTGCAGAAAAGTCATTCCATTTAGAAAAATCATGCCTGAGGTCCATGAATTTTTGCATATGAACCCCTAAACTTTTAGGAAAATATGTTTGTAGTCCATGATTTTACATATGAACCACTAAACTTTCGGGAAAATATGTTTGAAGTCCATTATTTTCCAAAAAAGACCTCAAACATCATAATAATCCACCCGAAAACTCCACTATATATAAATTTTTACGTATGAGCCCGTAAAACAGCCCATAATTTTTTAAAAAAAAGATCTCAAACTTGATGCAACCCTAATAGACTCAGACTTTTACAAAAAAACCTTCAGTTTCCCACAAATTAACTAAACACCCAAACATAATCACTGGCCTCTCCCGACCGTCAAATCGGCCGCATGGACAGCCCAGAATGGCCGAGCAACAGTCATTTTGTAAAAAAAACCCTTCCACTAGCAAAAATTATGACAGCGGTCCACTGATTTTTACATATCAACCCCTAAACTTTCAGGAAAATATGTTTGCAGTCCATGATTTTACATATGAACCCCTAAACTTTCGGAAAAATATGTTTGCAATCCATGGTTTCCCAAAAAGGACCTCGAATTTCATAAAAATCCACCCGAAAACCCCACTGTCTATGAATTTCTACCTATGGGCCTCTAAACTTATGGAAAAAAATTTGCAGCCCATAATTTTCCAAAAAAAACTCAAACTTCGATATAACCCACCTGTAGATCCTAGACTTAAAAAAGGCTTCAACTTCCCACAAATTAACAAAACACCCAAACATAATCAAACAACCTCAAACTTTACAACCACCACTCCATACTCCACACTATCAGAAAGAAGATGCTGCTGAATCAATGAAGGACACTGGCCTCACGCGGCAAGGCCGCATTCCCTTTTAGTACTAATTATACGTCATCCGCTGGACCAGCTCATTAGTGCGCCAACGACGCACCCAGATTTCTAGTGATACATTGAAATATAGTAAATAACACCAGAAACATCAGGTGAATCTATCACATTTCTTCACCTGAAACTAAGAATATGTTGAAACATCAAAAAATAATGCTTGCAACATCAAATGGTGACGGTGAAAGGGTCTCTAGCCTAGTGGTTAGAGAACTTGAGTAGCACTCAGCAGACCCGAGTTCGACTTCTCGTAGAAGCGAATTAAACAAGTCTTCAAGGTTGGAATAAAAGATTATTAAAAATTAGGTAGGATCTTCCCCTACTAACTTCGGTAAAAAAACATCAAATGGCGATATTTGCAACATAAAAAATTGATAAATTTTCTTCTAAAAATATGTTGACAGATGAATAGTAAAACTCATAATATATTTATTTCTGATTAACTATTAAATATGTTTCCATTTTCTAAAAGAAAAGTAATTACAACTGCATCCACGCTGATCCATTAGTAGTATGTAAAGATTTCATATATATACTTATAAAGGATATATACCATACTTATAATGGTATAGCTTTAAGGTTTGTAGAAAGCTGAATTTTAGAGAGAGAAAATATGATTGTGTAAGTGCATCCACCTGCTGAACCGTAACGTCAACCGTACCAAACTAGTATCACAAAGATTTCATTTTTCGATAAGGGAAACTTCATTTATCTTAGAAAAGATTTCATATATAACTTATAAGTAGATACCATAATGTAAGTGGCATAGTTTCAAGGTTTGAAGAAGCTTAATTTTAGTCTATGTATGTTACACTACACAACGTGGGGTGGGAGCCGGGGTAGGCAGAGCTCAATCCCCACCCCCCTACCACTGGGAACTCCATTAAACCCTCCTTGAGCCCCTCCAACATTTTTTTTATTCATAGATAAAGAAGAGGAAGAAGAAGCGAAAGACGAAGAAAAGGTGGTGGAAGAAGAAGGAAGAGGGTGGATGAGCCCCCCCACCCCCCTGACTCATATCCTAGCTTCACCACTCACACAACGTGTGATGTTTTATGGTTTAAAATGCATTTTTAACCTGAAGTAAGATCCACCACTACTGCTCATCATCTGCAGTCTTCTCCATAGTTTACCCTAGCTAGCTGCTGGCCTTCTTTTGCATGTCTCTAAGGCAAATCAAAGCAACGTCCAAGGAAGATGCAAATGTGTCCAGAAGATGGGATAAATCTTAAAGAGTGAATTTCACTGTAGGTCTATGAACTTTTTCCGAGATTTCATCTAGGTCCACAAACTAAAAAAGCGGTCATCTAGGTCCATAGATTTTTCCGAGGTCTCATCTATATCCACAAACTAAATAAATTGTCATCTTGGTCCATGAACTTTTAAAAAAGCGATCGTTTAGGTCCAAAGTGGTGACGACGAACCACACGACCATAGGCAGGGCACGGTGCAGCCCGCTCCTCCACTGTCTAAGCAGCACCAGCTCCGCGCCTCCTGCTGCCAGGAGGCTCGTCGCCACTGTCTTGGACCTAGACGACAGCTCTTTAAAAGTTCATGGACCTAGATGACCGCTCTTTAAAAGTGCATAGACCTAGATGACCACTTTTTTAGTTTGCGGACCTAGATGAGATCTCAAGAAAAGTTCATAGACCTATAGTGAAATTCACTCAAACGTAAACTTCTCTTCATTGCACATTTGCACTTTTTTTAAAGATAAAGGTCCAACCACCTAATGGGTCATTTAGTCTTATTGGGCCAAGGCCAGCCAATGCACCCAGAAAATTTTTCAGATCGCTGCTTCGTGTCGGAACAAGTACAATAATGCTCGTGCACACAGGCACAAAATAGCAGTTCAATGGATATCTAGCAGCTTAAAATATGCAACTTTTATTTTCCTCTTTTTTTTACAAAGAATACACGCAGTAGTTTGTTCCAAAACTAGATTCTGTTGAGGATCTCTTGCCCGAGCTTCGCCGCCATGGAGATCTCGCCGGGGCACAGGCGGGCGCGCCGCCGCCTCG
This sequence comes from Cenchrus purpureus, assembly GCA_022644695.1. Classification (NCBI taxonomy): domain Eukaryota; kingdom Viridiplantae; phylum Streptophyta; class Magnoliopsida; order Poales; family Poaceae; genus Cenchrus; species Cenchrus purpureus. Next base: position 134,905,417 of record CP053457.1, on the reverse strand, counting down.
CTTGCCTGCAGAGGCCTCACCGCCGGGGGGCTTGGGCGGGCGCCATCTCCGTCCCGTGCCTGCCTGGCCCACGCGCCGACCTGCAGAGGCCTCACCCCCGCCGCCGCCGGGGGCAGGGGAAGGCGCCGTCGCCGACCCGCGCCGGCCTGCAGAGGCATCCCCGCCGACCAGATCTAGCGGCCACGAGCCGTCGACTACGGCGGAGGCGCCAGATCCGGTGGCCTCAACTCCAGCGGCGGAGGCGCCAGATCCGGTGGCCTCAACTCCGGCGGCCTGTGATGAAGTCAACGTGGTGGCGGAGGAGCTATTCCGGCGGTCCGGACGACGTTCCAGCGAGGTGCTCTCTCTCCCTTTCTCCTTCCCTCTCTGACATCTCCCTCCTTCTCTGACGTACAGGTGGTGGCGGCGGCGGTGGGTGGCGGCGAGCTTCCTCCCGCCGCCCGGCGCCCGGCGTGGGGGATGTGGTGGCGCCGTGGGCGGCGGCGGCGCAGCCCCTCTCCTTCTTCCCCTGCCGGCGCAGCTGGTGGTGGCCGGAGCAGCTGGTGGTGGTGGCGGCCGGAGCAGCTGGTGGCGGCGGCGACGGGGGAGGCCTCTGGCCTCTGCTTTTTTTTAATTTTTTTAATGTTTGCCGTGCGTCAATTTCGGCGCACGACAATTTTTAATTGGATTTGGAAATTATTTGCCGTGCGTCGATTTGGACGCACGGCAAAGTTTTCACCGCACCGCTGGCCGACAAAACGCACGACAAAGTGCCTTTACCGTGCAATTTTCTGCCGTGCGGCCATTGCCGTGCGTTTCGTAGGAAAGCACACGGCAAAGACGTTGTCGTGCGTAATAGTCCCTTTGCCGTGCGCCGCAAACTCGGTTTTTCCCGTAGTGGAGCATTTGGCTTGCAGCTGGGCTGCATCAAGCATATATTGCGACATGCTTGGTTGCGTACTTTTCATGGATCAAACCTCCATGAAGCTAAGCAGGGAGCTCAGCTTTGGATTGAAGCGGGAGCATGCGGCCTAGCTAGGTTGCTTAAGATGTGAGTAGTTGCCATAGGTTTGGCCGCCGGCCGGTTGCAGTAACTAGTCCATCAACCGTGTATCCGCACGGGCTAGTATTTTTAGATGATGTATAATAAATATTATAAGTTATTATTTAAATTAGGAAGGACAATCGATAATATTTTTTATTTGAATAGTGCATAATAATACATTAATAAGCATTGACTGTTATGATTTGATAGTGAGGCCAATACAATAATGAGCATTGGCTAAAGATCCTATAATGATAGATTATTTTTATGATTCTTTTTAGTTGTGTCACACGTGACCGGCACAGCATGATAGTTAGATAATTTTTTATTTTATTTGAAGTAAAGATATTTATTATGTATGATATGAGTGGTTGACCATTTAGATTTAATAATTATGCCTCTGCGTTGCAACGGGAGAAAACAATGCTCATCTCGCCATCGTCCGCATCGGTTGTGCCGTCGTTGTCCGCACGTCCCAATTAACCTTGCCATTGTCTGTCCCGGCTGCTGGTGCAGACTCCTGCACAACGATGATCCTACTGATGTTGTCCAGCGACAACTCTGGCGCACGGCTGCGGTGGTACCTCTGTCAAGCGGCGTTGAAACGTGTTGTGCAAGAGCAGCAAAGCTGAACCGAGCCTCTGGACTGCAGTCGTAGATGGATCTCATCGGCTCGATCAACCTCGCTCGCAAGTCCCGTCGATGTAGCTGCCTTCTAGATGCTCGAAGGATTTTCATCTTTAATCTCATTGATCCTACTCTTTTCTCTATATTATTTAACCTTTCCGATTGAGGATTTTTTTTTGCTTGAGTTGAAGTCTTTTTTTTTTGCTAGAGTTGGAATCTAGATTAGTTTTAGTTTCTATGTGCATTACAATTAATATGCAGGAGTAGAATTAGATATGATTTGCTGGTTTGATTCGGAATTGGTTTGGATTCTCGATTTGGACCTTGCTACTACATACACGTTCAGGCCACTTCGACCCACATGTCAGTGTCAAAGGAGGAGGAAGATGTACGGAAATTTATTTAGTGGCACAATTGTTAATCATTTTTAAGGAGGGAGGCTGATGAACCAAAACTAAAAGGCAAAACTCACGAAGAATTCCTTACTTGTTTTAATATTGTATAAGTATAAGTGTATAAAGATTTTTTATAGTGGCATATGTGGGTAATTTAGACATAAATATAGCGGGTTATTTTTAATTTTTCACAATGGCATAGGTGGGTAATTTTAGAAATAAAGTTGATTTTTTAGAAAATTTTAAAATTTTTGTTTTTTTAGAGTGTCTACCTAGGATTCCTATGTGGCTTCATGTGTAGACTTCAAAAGGAGCCTCCAATTAGTAATAGTAAGATTTTTCGCAATAGCATAGGTGGGTAATTTTAGAAATAAAGTTGATTTTTTAGAAAATTTTAAATTTTTCTTTTTTTAGAGTGTCCACCTAGGATTCCTAGGTGGCTTCATGTGGAAGCTTTCATGAGTTTTCTCTCTTTTTAGAGTGTTCACCTAGGATTCTTATGTGGCTTCATGTGGAGGCTTCAAAAGGAGCTCCAATTAGTAATAGTAAGATTCAATCCGCTGGTTATAAGCATGCTAATGCTTGTGCGCGAACTTGTCTCTCCGTAAGCTTGCTCCGCAATGATGTAACTAAATGTCTTCTTTTTAATAAAAAATGATACACAACTCTCCTGCTTTTTGGAAAAAAAAACTAGAATATGTTGTTTCTGGCACCACCTTTTTTAATATGATACATATTTGTGGTATACTATATATAGCTTTCAAGATTACTCAAATCAAATTGTGTCCACATGACCAATCAGAACATTTCTTATGGATGTATATAATAGCTGTCAGTTGGGTATGTTGCATTTAATATATTAATCAATTGAACACTTCCTAGAACACCATGTATTTACAACAGTAAGAGTGTGATGGATATATCTTCCCCAAAACACTTCTTTGTATACTCTCCAAAAGTCTACTTTATTTACACGCGCCAATAAGCAATTATCCAACTGTAAATTGTGACCCATCCATCTACAATGACAAGGGTGACAATGGTGCATCACTATGGCATGGCAACAAACATTTACCTGTAGTCCATGTACTTTTTTTGCAAAGGAAAAAAAATTAGAAAAAGACACCGGCGATTTAGGATAAAGCCAAGGGTCCAAGGCATTTGGCATATGTAGATGGCCGGCCGGCCGGCAACCTTTTGGAGCCACACGATTGCATGGCCAGCACTCCACGCCACCATCCACACACAGCACCAAGGTCCCAAGTCATTCATGAGAGGAACAGCTCCAAAACTACCCAAATTGCATGCACGGTGTGACGGGGAAGACGGAGGGCATGATGGGGTGCCCCTCAATGCAAGCGTCCTCTCCCTATGAAAGCTGCTGGAACACACACACAGGCAAAGGACAGAGAAAGGGGGCATGCATCGGAAAGGACAAACCTGTGGGCATCTTGTAACAAACTGGCCACCCAACCAAATCGCCATAAAGGAGTGCTTGGAGCGTTGCGTTCTTGCATGTGTATGTGCAGTGTGTGGCCCATGAATCTTCCAAATGCAGAGTGAGGGGTGCCCTAGTACTTGGATCATCCATGCCCAGCCATGGCATGGGTTGTGGTGGTTAGAGATGCCAACAAAAAAACTCCAACTAATTTCAGAGAGGGAGAGGGAGAGGGAGAGGGAGAGAGGAGAGGGTGGTTAGAGATGTCCTTGCAAGGAATGGTCAACAAGTACAGATCGAGAGAAAACTACATTTCATTTTTATTTGAGTATAAGTTCAAGAAAAAAATTTATTTGAGTACTAATTAACATCCACCCCATAGTACAAGCTAGCAAGGCCCAAAAGAGGAGAAAAGTGTGTGCAATCATGCAAGGGGGTCATGAAAAGATGGACAGCAGTTTCACCCTTCAAGCAAAGAGGCAATCATTCAGCTGTACTCGTGTAGTAGGCATATCTTGCAAGCAAGCATTATCTCTCTCCCAAAAATTCTCAGCTATCCAATCAAATGTCTTGCAATATAATCATATATATTAAACAAGAAGTAATCATATATACGTACATGCCTGCAGCTATATGGTACATCATTCCATCTACATTATTATTGTGAGCAGGATCACAGTGAATCATAGCCACACTGGTCATAACAGTATATCCCATATTCTTACACAGGACGATTCCTGCATTATTCATGTGCAAGTATGTACTGAACCCAAATAGAAGCACAATCATTGTAGTTCTCACATAAAGACCAGTTTACATATACACAGGAACCTCTGCATATGGCTTCTACTGCTAGAAATACACACAAGGGTAAACAGAGATTTGCCACTTGGTTCTGATTATTTCCTTCTTTCTGGTTATGGGCAATTGCCGATAGATTTCCAGATGACAAAATAAAGAAACACAAACCTGTTCGGCGTATTTACTATATATGAGGGAGCATTGCATAGCATTCTACTAGTACATAGGTCAGATCTCATGTGTGCAAATTAAAGCACAGTTCAAGTTATCGATTCAGACAAGATATCAAAGAATCCAAGTAATTGAATCGGAACAATTTCATGCTTGTTAAAACAGCATACTTGGATTCAGGCGCTAGTATATACCGCATCAATTTGTCAATATTCGGCTTTACAAGTAGACGAAAGAATCAAGGGAAGATCCAAATAATAACAGATTCCTAGTGTAATAAAAAAACAAATTGAATACGCCCTCTGAATAACATAATGGAAAGAGAGAATCAAAAAGTACAACAATAAATTGGCGAATATTCATAAAATCAGCTCCAAACAGAACAAATTAAACTTGACCTGATCTGATCTATATATCTGATTTCAATCTCACCATATCTGATCCAGGTGCAGCCAGCACGAATTCTGCAAGAGCTATCCTGGTAAGACACCAACCGTATGATTATTCAATGCATGGATAGAATTCTCAGCTAGGGTTTTCGATGTGCTCCCATCAGCAGATGAAACTACAGCATGACCTGATGCTTATTCCTCTTAATTCCCCTCATCTCCTGAATTCGTCCATGAAAATCAGGCAAAGAGAGGTAAATATATCATAACCATCAGATCATGCTGGCAGCTTCACCAACTTGTGGTGCACCACTACCCTCTAATCTAATGGACGAAGAAGAGCAGGAAGAAGATAAGTTTCAGAGAGATGAGAGAGAGAGAGAGAGAGAGAGAGAGAGACTGAAATATATAGAAGACCGAGCTGTGAGAGACTGGAATTGCTGCCTCATATAATTTTGATATTTGTCCTGTGCATTTTTGTACGATGTCTGTTGCAAGGATAAGCCTGGGAGCTGGAGGAGATAGGGTGCGGCGTGGAGCTGATGGATGTACAGAAAAAAAAATCTGATGAACTACTCCGTATATCAGATGGGGGTCCACAAGACAGTATGTAAGTGTGTTTGCAGAAATTGCTACCCAAAAATATTCACCAACGGTAATTGCAATTTCATCGTTGTTATTGTATCAATTGCTACTTGAAAATGCAAAGAAATTACTACATGCAGAGTAATCTAAATAATTGCTTGCCATTGACATAAAAAAAGTACCTGTAAAAACGGCCTTTTGGAAATGAAAAGGATTGGTTTTAATATAAAAATTGCTATACTGCAAAGAGATCAGCAGCGGATCATGCACTGATCTGCGTCCCAGTTCAACTACAAGTTTTGGTCCATTATTATATGCCTGGGATCATATTGTTGGATGAAAACTAAAAAAAATGCAAGATCAACGCTGAATTCACAACACACCAAGATCTGACCTCTGACGGTACCCACGATCTGCACTCTGATCTACAGTTAATAACGAACTGCAACTGTGGCACATGAACATCTCTTCACCAACAGTGACCCGGCTTTGGAAGCAAGAAAGTGACAAGACCATTACTCGGGTTGCACCTATATATAGCCTTTTATGCAGATCGAGATCTTTCATTAGACATTGGCTATGCTTCAACTAATATATGCGAGCATAAGGACAATTGTTGGAAAAAGATCCATGACCCTACATCCGTCCGTAGTATATATAGTTTATGATAAATTAATTAGAGTTTTTTAACAGTGCTGCAGCATGTAGTAGGGAGTATTTAATTTGTCATTAATTAGATGTCAAAACATGAACAGAAATAATACTTGATACTAAAATAAGCAAGCAGAATAATATATGTAGTATAGGCTAGAGCTTGGTTTGATATCCATCTATCAAATCACCATCTCCATGTAAGTGAGTAATTTGATACTACTAGTGTACTGTAGTGTGGTACTGTCTGTGACCAAGTGATTCTGTTGGACTTTTTACAAAGAGACAACTAGGTGGCTGGCTAGGAGGTAGGGGTCACTAAACTATGCTTCTTTCTTCAATCGATAAGAAATTAGTGGTAGCTGCATTGCTGCAATCTAATATCTGATTGGCAGACATGATTATAAGCTTGGAACTCACAAAAATATACTCCGATCCAACCAAGAAAGGCTAGGCTAGCTATTTCATCGGACAAATGCTACGCGTGAAAAATCATCCTATTGAAACATTATTGTAAGCTTGGAACTCACACAACACTCCAACCAAAAGCGTCTAGTCTAACCTTATTGCAGAAATACTATATCTTATTAAGAAATAATGCAACTACTTAATTAATTGTAGATGAAATATTGCAGAGAGAATAATGTAGCAGGAAAGGGTCAGGGACCAAATTAGAAGAAGTTACCCGGCCTAAAACCATTCGGTTTCACGCAGAGAGAGAAGATATGCTCAACATTGTGAAGAAATGAGGCTGTCATGCATGATCTAACAATGATTTGCAGGTACACCAGGCAGATCAATCTGATGATTGTTGCGTGCAGTGTGTGCCGATGATGCCAACCAAAGCTAGATCATGCTGGCAGCTTCACTCATTCACATGAGCATTTGTATGTGCTGCACAAAATGCATATATCCCAAATCATATCCTATACTTGCTTCCTCTCCCAAGAGAACCACACACACCATTGGCTCAGAGATGCTAAGATCCAAAGATACCGATGCAAAGTAGTACAAAGGCGGAGGAGAGAAATCAAACATGAAACTGAGAGAATGTGTGCCTGGAGAAAGATTTGACAAAAGAAATACAGCGGATCCAAGAATAAGAGATAGTTCAGTTCACAGAGAACACCAGACACACAAGGCCAAGGAGGAGGAATGGAAGAACAGGCTAGATGGAGTGGCTAGCTCTGGACCTTTGCCGTGGACGATGGACAAGAGCCGCCGCCTGTATTTATAGAGGAAGCAGAGAGTGATGATGTAGCCATGGCACGATGGCAGTAGTGTCCCATATACTAGCAAGCAAGTTTCGGTAATAGTTTCTTTCAAAATTTTAAATTCCGTTTGAGGTTTTATATAATATAAATAATAAATAATGCCAGGCTATATATGGAGTAGGGTTTTAGAGTAGTGCGTCTGCATCAGAGGCAGATCGAGTAGCTAGGGTGCGGCACAACACAATGCAGTGCTGGTGCTGGGCTGTGCTGCACAGGATCAAGATCAGTGAGCAATGAACCAGCAGCGTGCCTGTGCATGGCACATTCACCTAGGGATTTACTACTCCTTTTATCGGAACGAGGTGACTGAGGGCCGGACTTTTTTTTTTGCGAGGAAGACATTTTTTTTATCCAAGGGCCGGACATTTGATTAAACAATACGCACAAACTCTGGATCCCATTCTTGTCCTGCGCTAGGGCACATCGGCTAGCTAACGGCACCCATCTTCAACGAGACAACGATGTAGAGAAACTAGGAGTACACCGTTAGATGAACCCATATTCATACTCCGTACAGTACATGATGAACCAATGAACCATGATTATTCCATGACACCATCATTAGACAATTCTCCTAATATAATATAACCTCTGTGTGTACAATTTCACGAGTTTATCCTTATGAAATTCCTCCATATGAATGACACTGGAATTGAGGAGGCACCTGTTGCTATGCTGAAACCCCAAAAAGCAATACTACTAGCAAGTATACAGATTTTTTTCAAGAGCATGCACTGCTCTTTTTTAACAAAAAAAAGTGTTTTTATTTGTACAGGCTGAACGGTGCATGAGACACGCATGCATGCAAACCTTGGCAGGCATGCGTAGCAAAGGATCAGACGCAGTTTATGCTTCCAATGCATGCTCTCATCTTTGACCTAGCTTTCTCCTGAACCTTTCTACGACCTCGCTTGAACACTATCCCCCTAGCTCCATAAAAAATGCGGTTGAGCTGAGCTAGCTGCATGCATGACTAGCTAGCTACCCAGAGGAACCTAGCTACTATCTGATTATTTTTACGGACGGAGAAGTGGATCTAGAAGGTTCAAAGAAAATTTACAGCGTTTATAGACGCCTTTTGATGATTTATCCCTCTCCTTCCTCACGAACGAATTATCCCTCTTGTTTTCATCATTTGTGGAGTTTGTTTTCGCCATTCTCTTGGTTGCATACACTTTTTAATCCTCTCCGCCCAACAAAAATACGAATTATAAACTCTTATATATGAATGATTTCTTCTATCCTACTCCTTATTATTTTTCGAACTACTTCTACCCTACTCCTTATGATGAAAAATATATGGCGTTTAGGATATTGACACACTTTGCAAGGTGACAATTTAATTACTAGTGGTAATATACATTTGAACTAAAGATAATTAAACATGGTGAAACTACGTTGTCCATAATATAAATATTTTTCATGTATTCATGATTAAAGTTAGGAAAAAGTCCACATTACTCCCCTAAATTTAGCTATTTGATTCAACTTATCTTATAATGCAATTTTTCATTTTTGTTTCTCCATACACAAGTTGAATTTTAATTTGGGACTTTGTAAGATGGTAGTGGACATCATAATCTATATTAGAAAAATATTTTATGAATTTTTCATCTTTAGTTTTTATATAATTTTTATCTCAATGATAGATTTTATTATGAAATATACTACCTATCAAAATAGTGATGAAAAATCCATGATATATTTTTTGAATGTGCCTCATGTTGTCTGCTATCATCTTGCAAAATTTAAACTTAAAACTCCACTTGTGCATGGGGAGAAACAAAAAAAGACAATTGTGTTAAGGGGTAAATTGACCCGAATGGTGCAGTTTAGGGGGTGAACTGAACCAAGAAATACTTTAGGAGTAAATTCAGACTTTGGGTATACTTGAGAGGAGTAATTTAGATTTTTTCCTTAAAGTGAGAGAATAATGTTTGCCCATTATATATAATACAAACATGCATACAAGTACTATCATTGGGTCTGTTTGGTAGAGTTCCCATCCGTCTCATTCTGATTCTCTATAGGAGTTGATCCTATACCTGATCATGGGCTGCCCGATTCGATAAACCCGACCCGACCCACCCAAAAAAAACCCGACCCGACCCAACCCAACCGTGCGACGGGTCGGGCACGGGCCGAAGTTTTCACCCGAATTAAAAAACCCGACCCAACCCGAAAATTATAACTAAAAACCCGAAACCCGACCGACCCGACCCACACATGTGACAGGTCGGACGCAAGCCATGATTTTCGACTCGACAACCCGATATGACCCGACCCGAACCGAACACGACCCGACCCATGATCAGGTATAGTTGATCTCTATCAGAGAAATGATTTGGCTGTCAAATGATTTTATGCCTGAAAGTGATTCTATTCGACTCTTTACCAACTGTGTGGTTTCTTTTGAACGGAAAGGGCAGTTCTAACTTTGAAGTTAACTGGTACCTCACACAGTTGATGTGATTGTATATGTGCAAGGCAGCTTTGAAGATCGTGGAGAGAGAGAAAGTTGCATTGAAAAATGAAACACTGTCTTTTTACTTCACGCTAATTCATACCGGTAAAAAATATAATTGAGCTACACGCTAATCTCCTATCGGAGATGCCCTGAGCGAGTGAGTAGCAATGGCGTGCACCCAGTGTGAGAGAAAAATAAAAAGAAACCTACAGATCGATCCGAGAGGACACCACACATCATCATTTTAGTGTGTAGCTGGCCGGCCGGCCTGTAGTGATCGATGAGCTAGGAAAAGGACCACACTGCTGCAAGCGATGCATATATAGAGGGGTCCTGTCCTGGAGCCTGGTGGTGATGGTGGTTATATTGCTACAAAAATGTGTGGTCTTGCAACGTGCCTCATTGTGGCTAGGCTAGGGTTTTCCTTGTGGCCTTTGGGACGATGGGAGTGTGTACTGTGCCGCTCCATTTCCAGGAAGAGAATCCTTACCAGTTATGAACAGGTTGAGCATGCATGATGTGACCTTTCCTCTAGCTACATGCAAGTCATATCACAGCTTGCATTGGTCAACTTTTTACTGACCCACTGCAAGCTCCTACTCCTAGGCAACAAACATGGATCCACCACTTGCATTAATAACATCTAGGCCTTGTTTAGTTTGCTAAAGTTTCTAACGTTTTCTCCACTCTCTCCATCACATCACATTAAATACGCTAAAAGACATATGTTCGGAGTATTAAATATAGGTAAAAAAATAACTAATTATACAGTTTTGATGTACTTCGCGACACGAATCTTTTGAGCCTAGTTAGACCATGGTAGGATAATATTTACCACAAACAAACGAAAGTGCATTCTTGAGTTCCATACGTTGAAAAGACAAATTTTTCACCGAACTAAACAAGGCCCTAATACTCCCTCCATTCTCAGCTCCTTTGATAGAGGCATAGAGCTATTTCCACCTCGTGTTTGACATAAATAACTGTTCAATTCCGAGTAAAACTCTTCTAGATATGACATATATATGATTCATTAGACGATAATCCGAGTTCATTTTTCTTGGTCACTGTACCGAGGTGACCAGAAAATGGGGGAAAATATTCGGTGCAAACCCCCTCCTCGGTGGAAACGTTAAAACCACTTTAAAAATCATACTTAGAAGTCTCTAAAATTTCTGAAATGATTCATATCCATAATCCATCCATATATGTACTTTGTTACAAAAGTTGAGATGCAAACTCATTTTGTAAAAAAAAATTCATATGAAAATGGCAAAGTTCAAGTGCATGTGCACTAGAATACACATGCCCAGAAATTTTGTCTTGCACGTGCAATCAAAATTTGTTGTTTTTGCAATAAATTTTGTACATCGAGTTTGCATCTCAACTTTTGTAACATAGTAGTTATATAGATACACAATGGATGTGTATCATTTCAATTTTTTTTAAAAACTCTTTAAGTATGGTTTTTAAAGGGGTTTTCACGTTTTCACCGAGGAAGTGATTTGCACTAGATATTTCCCCAGAAAATGGAGGGAGTACTATATAACTTTAGAGAAGAGTGTGTAGTGGTCCAGCAGGCCGGCCAGAGAGAGGGACGCGGCGTGCATGGCATTAGCCAATGGTACGCATGCATAGAAATGCTCTTTACCCGCATGCATGCGTGAGAAGAAGCAATGCAAAAGCCATGGCCAGCTGCGAGCTCCCCAGCTACTTGTCCCTTGGCCCCCACTTGCATTGCTACTACTACCAGTAGTACCTGCAGGGCTAGCTACACGGTGCCCATATATATAAACTAAGTAATTAAAAAAGTTCTTTTATTTAGTGTAAAGATATACATATATATTAATGCACGCAGTATCTGCAAGCAACGAACTTTATACGAGCACGCGTGCTCACTCATACCCTTTAATTTGCACAAGCATATGCACGCGTGCTGCGTTGCGTGTCCCTCCAATATCCAACCCTGCCTTTGCCTGCATATATATCCATGCAGCTATTTCTTCTTTCGTTTCAAATTGTAGGCCGACTATTTTTGACTCTTCTAGGTTTATATATATATCAGTATTCATTCAGACGTACATATATATGTAGTTCATAGTAAAATTATTGTACTCCCTCCGTTCTTATTTAGTTGACATTCATTAGTTCAAATATGACCTAACCGGCGTCATATAAAGAAAAATAGAGGTAGTATATTTTTTAGAAAAACAAAATGACCTGTAATTTGGGACTGACGGAAGGAGCTGAGCAGCACATTGAGCTGGGGGTGCCCTTACACGCATAAACTCTTGTCTCTTGCTTTGCTTGCACGCAGGTCGGTCGATCTTCTTCTGAATTGAAGCGCAAGAGGCCGATGAGCGTCAGGTGGAATTAACACTTCTGAATCTGAATTGATGAAGAGGCTTGCATTGGGGAGGCCGGGCCTTCCGTCGCTGTTGGATTGCCTTGCGCACGCATTGCCGCCGCGCGCGCGCGTCCAGGAGCTAGGATCAGACGACGATCGACAGACGGCGATGTATACCAACAACCAATGCAATGCAATGCAAGCATTGAGTAGCGAGCCCATCTCTCTACAGCCGTCTGATCTGACCATGTGGTGGTCCTCCTCCCTCGTCATGCAGCTACCTAAGCTACTAGTAGATGCTGCACTGCGTGCTCCATGAAGCGAGCTCACACCATGCAGATGCGCATGCTGCTAAGCTAGTGGTGTGCCTACCTAGTAGCTAGCTAGGCTGCAGTGCAGCGGCCACAGCTAGCGAGAAGGCATGCAGCAGTAACTTTTTTTTTTTGTGAAATGGAGAGACAGTAACGTGTATTGCTGATCGGAAGCCATTGAATTGCAGTAGAGTATTGTCAGTATATACGCAGCTCGATCGGCTACATGCTGATGGACTGACGATCAGCAGGATCATGTCCGCATATATACTTGCAGAGATGCATGTACATGTTCAGCGCTACTACGAGCTAGTAATCTAGTATACTCTAGTACTTGCATAGATGCATGCCAACAGTTAGTACAGTGTGATCGTGATGCTTGCATTGCATTAGCTAGCTTCTTCATGGGCAACGGCCGCTAACTTTAATTTGCTTTGAAAGTTTTACCCTTTCAGAAGAGGGGTATGCTGCGCAAGCGAGGAGGTGGTTCAGCGTACTGTGTTCCTCGTAACACTGAGGTGTACTAAAAAATGAACAACGGGCCAAAAAAACATTTAATTTTATTTTAGTGTATATGCAAATCACAAACATAACATGGCTCGAGTTATTGTAATCGTCTTTTGTGAATTTAGCATTGGTGGTTCGAACTGCGACCTCACAAATTTTATTTTTAATACGCTTCTTTTTTTACCCGAACATGCATAAATTATAGTTGCAACATCGATATTTAACTATTGTAGAATATGTCGAGCCATTCGAAATTTTAAAAATTATGTATATCATGTCCCTGGCATTACTGAACTATGATCTAGCAAACATTTGGATTTTGGAATGGAAGAAATAACAATTAGGCCTTGTTTAGCTTTATCCTCAAAAAGTTTTCACATCGGATGTATGGACACTAATTAGGAGTATCAAATATAGATTAATTACAAAACTAATTACAAAGATGGAGTGTAATTCGTGAGATGAATCTATTAATCCTAATTAATCAATGATTAGATAATGATGCGCTACAGTAAATATGGCTCCAAAAACAAAATGATCAGCACACTTGGAAACATGAGGGAAGTGGTGTCTTTTTCTCCAAATCTACTTGCATGGCCTCCTTTTTAAGTGCAATAACCTTTGAACCATATAAGAGGTTTTGGAAATCTTTTGGCTCTTGAAATGCAAGATGTTTTCTTCTATCTTGCTATTAGAAAAATGTGCAGGATTGCAGATAGGTTAGCACAAAGATGTCTTCTTCATTGTGAACAGCGTGTTATGTGATTGGAGGTGATGCAACAGCAACACATCTTGATTAGAGTTGTTTTGGAGCCGGTGTCAAATCCAGGATTTGAAGCTAGGGTGGGCAAAAGCCAATTTTTTCCTTCATCTCAGACTTTTGTGCGAGTTCATGGATTTATATATATATATATATATATATATATATATATATATATGGTTTCATAGTTAGAGGACCAAAATTGATTTTTTGAGATAGTGAGGTGGTAAACTAGACTTCTTTTAAGTAATATCAAGGGTTGATGACTTTTGGGCTGAATCTTAGGGTGAGCCGTGGCCCATCCGGCGCACCCTTTAGGTACACCAATGCATGGAACCCACATTGCCTTGGAGGAATTATAAGAGGTTCTGTGATAGGTCCTAGAGAAAAGATATATATATATATGATAAATTGACTTCCATGCATATCTGTAAGTGATAGTCAACTGTCATGATTTATGTTTCAGTGATGAATACCATTCCTTATTCTATCAATGTTATCTCTTCAGGATCAGGACAACTTCATTCCTTTTTGCATTAAGAGAAATGTGTACATTCCGTCTGTATTGATCTTGTTTAAAAGGATACATACCCGACAAGAAGCAATGCATATATAAATTATTAATTTGCATTTCAAAAATACAAAAACATAGCAAAAGAGGAAAAAATGAGAAAGAAAAGCATATATAAATTATTAATTTGTGTTTCAAAAATACGAGAAAGTAGCAAAAGAGGAAAAGTTAGCTAGTGGTATTTCGGATTGGAATATAGACTCGTTATATGGATGAGAGATACATATAATAAGTATAATTTTTTATGCACTAATTTAAAAAATGTTTTATCGCCTGGATATAATTATATAAATATATACTCCTCTATACCTATAAAACAAGTCGTTTCAGACAAATTTTCAGTCAAACATTGAGAATATAAATCATGAATAACTTTTAAGTTGTTGAGTTTGAAAATGTGAAAACTACATGCATAGATTTGTCTTGCAAAATGCTTTCATAAAAGTATACATATGTCAATTTTTAATAAATATTTTTATAAAAATAAGTAGTCAAAGTTATGTTTTGGAGACCGTGTCACTATCCTACACGACTTGTTTTATGAGTATGGAGGGAGTGACTATTATTTACTAAATTTTTATTGTTATCATATTTTTAATTTTATTTTTTATATCACGTGCACGTGCACTCCCACTAGTTTTTTTTTAAATAAACTTTCCAGCTACAGTAGGTCGGTCAATACCCATTCTTTCTCCCCGGTACGGTCACTACCCGTACGTCTCGCGAAGATCTCGGTGACTTTGAATAGATTTGTAATTTCAAGCCGAGGGTGTACTCCTACTTCGTATCATAAATATATATGTTTTTTAGAAAAAACTATAAATATATATGTCGCTTTAGCTATTAACATGATCTGTAGGTGAAGTTTGTCTACCATTTTTTCTATTAAAAGAAATACAAAATCAAAACACATAAGAAAATGAAAAAAATATTGTTGTTCCAACTCACTTTCTGGATATGGGTTCCACTTGTCCAAATCTGTCAATTGGCATGCGCAAGTAGTAATAAACAACCCTCTCACGCATCATACAGCCAAAGAAGTAAAACCAACTAATCATGAAGGGGCAAAATTAGATAAAAGATACTCATCTTCACTATTTAAAAAAGTCAGTAAAACAGTCACTATCTGTTAATTGGCATGCGTAAATAAACGACCCTCACACATCATATAGCAAAAATTTAGACGTCGCTAGTATGACAGCCCAGCTTCATTAATGACCACTCAATAAATTGATATCAACTTATTAACAGATCTTCCGGTTGTTCCTAGTGAGAAGCCAGATATTTCTTACGGCTATAGTTATTCCAAACAAAGCTCTAAGGCTCTAAGCCTTATTCTCATCTGTTTTCTCTGGCATCTATCTCACTCTTACTAGCAAGCCTTGCAGCCTTACAGAAATGGAATAGCAAGAACATCACAAAGACGTAGTCATATTTGTTTCATGCCTTGTAGTGCTCCGTACTCAAGTCACCCCATCTGACATTATACTTCGCGGCAAGATAGTGGGCACCAACAGGTCCACGGCTTCCATAAGGGTAGAGCTCAGGAGCTATCCGCTTCTCTTCCAACTCCTTCAAAAGAGGCGTGAACAGCGACCATGCAGCATCCAACTCGTCTGAGCGGATGAAAAGCCTGCGCTCTCCTTCGATGGCGTCAAGCAAGAGCCTCTCATAAGCATCTGGTATCTCCTTTGAGTACCTAAAGACATGTCATAGAAAACACTTAAAAAGCAACTTAGGGATACTGTGACAAGAAAGTGACAGATACAAGCAGGAATTGATAAATTCATAAGCAAATATATGTTTAGTTGGTCTTAACCATCATTCAATCTGCCAAAAAGTTTCAGGGGGGAGAACTGACAGTTTTAGGACTCACATAGCATAGACATTACTGATAACTAGATATTATTCATATACCACAAAGTATTAAAAAATGGAAAGCATCACCAAAATATATTCTAAATTAAATCAAGAAGCAACCAGGGAATTGAATGAAAAGTGAAGTGACTGCTGAAATAAAATCCAAGGAAAATAACTGATATGATAGTAGTAATTTAGCCTAAACATAAACATATACGAACAAAAGCATGCTCCAAAGGAAAAATTGTGTGATGCTCATTGTGGTGACTGTGAATAGATAACTATTTTCGGTATACCATAAAATAATAATCCTGGTGTACAAATGTAATTGCTGTAAGATTGATCTTACCTTGCTGCATAATGGAGATTCAAGTTACTCCTATCTAGTCGCATTCCGAGACCAGGAATCTTGTTGTTAATCTTTAGGTAAATAGCTTCATCTGGTTGCACACGGATCACAAGCTCATTGGTGGCCCTATCAAGATCTGTGCCAAAACTCCCCTTATAGAGATTTCCGGGAACATGTCGGAACTGTACCCTAATCTCAGCTCTGTAATTTACATTTTCCATATAAGAATCTCCGGCATGCAAAATAACACAGCATAAGAGTTTTTTTCCTCTTCTTTTGACATGCAAAAGGAGATTTTCTGAACAAGCTCTTTTGTGTTGCAAATAGAAATATTATTTTCAGCAACATAATCCAACTTGGGTTTTCCTTATCTCATAGTCAGATGTGCTCTAATTACATATTTACATGAAAAGAACCTGCTTTTATAAGTAGAATATTTAGGCATCATCTGTTATGGTAAATATTTGACACATACCGTTTTGTATGCAAAGCTTTCCCAGCTTTCATAAGGAAGGGAACACCATCCCATCTAGCGTTATTTATGAAAAGTGCAGCAGCAGCAAACGTCGGAGTCACACTATCCTTGGGAACTGTCTGGTCATCAGTATATCCAGGGTAGGTAATACCACCTCTTGTGTGGCTTTTATACTGTCCTATTACCACATCTTCCAGTTGCAACGGCTTCATGGAACTCAGAACTTTAACCTAGCAAACAATACAGAACTAATGTAACACAACCCTTAAACGGTGAATGTACATAGACAATAAGAATATAAGATCAATATATTCTGCTTGAGTTATAGTCAAAGATCATTTTGAATGGAGGAAATAAAGAATCCCTGCCTTCCTAGCTAACTCTTTATTTGTGTGGTCATAGCAAACACTTGAAGTAACTGCATTTTGTAAGCTAATATGTAATATTTCATAATTAAGTTTGCTGTGGGAGTTGCACAAACCTTCTCATTTCGTATATCCTCTGCTTCCAAGCTAATAGGAGTTTCCATTGCAAACAAGGCTAGTATCTGAAGGAGATGATTCTGCATTATGTCTCGAATAATACCATAGCCATCGAAGTATCTGCAAATTGAACAATAAAATCAGATACAATCCTATGAATGTAACTCAGTTCAATTAAATAACCATCAAAATCATACCCTCCACGTCCTTCAGTACCAAAGTCTTCTGAGAATATAAGTTGCACATTTCTTATATATTGCCTTGACCAAAGAGGCTCAAAAACGAGATTTGAGAAGCGAAGGACAGATAAATTCTCCACCAGTTCCTTTCCCAAGTAATGGTCAATCCTGTATAAAAAGGAACATAAAATTCATAAGCTTTTCACAAGCAATTACTATACTGCAGTCTCTGCATTCCCTCTTTTCTTCTCATTTGGTATGCTGCTTTGATATTTGCAGAGTATTGGGATCAGAAAAAAATTCTAAGTTAGCAGCTCCACAAAATGTCACAAATTCTCGCAGATGTTTGTATCACCTGAAAATTTGGTCCTCTACAAGGTACTGCTTCAGACCTCTTGTTAATGCAGCAGAAGACTCCGAATCGCGGCCGAAGGGCTTCTCAACAATTACCCTCGTCCAACCATTCACCGAAGATGCTGATTTGCTTGCACATTTTACGACATCCAAGAATATATTAGGAGGTATTGACAAGTAGAAAAGGCGGTTAGAAACTCTGGAACCCTGCAGAAGATGAACAAGGATTTGATCAGATCACAAATACATAGATCTATTTGAAGATTTTTTAAACATAAAAATTCTTCTTGCATCAGTTTTCCTAAAAGAAAAGAGTTTTTCAAGCATGCTCTGTAAACATCTACTCCCTCTCTCACGAAAAATGCAATCTTGATGTTTGAAAAAAGCCCCACAAAAATCCTAGTTATTGAACCATAACTACTGCCTAATTAAGTGCTCAAGTTTTATTTGCATGCTAAGATTAACTTCTGGCCGTGATTTTTGGCATCCTGGTTAGTTGCATGCGGCCAACAAATGAGAGCACGTGATCCTTTTCACATCACCAATAATCTTTCTAAAAAAATAACTAGGGTTGCACTCTTCATGGGCTGGATGGATTATGATCCATAAAGTTTACCCGTACAGACATTCTTGGTATTTTCTTTGTCAAGAGAATGGATTTTGAAGCATAGCAATTTGTATTGCATTAGCTTCTTTCACAGACCGAATTTTCGCATTAGCGATTTGGATGAGATCAGATTCTGTGTACCATAAGTTTGTTGGTGCAGATATTCCCTCGAGGAATGTACATGCACACTCAAGATGCTACATTTTAAGTTTGATAGAAACAGACAAGAAACCACAAGTTTTGGACATTTTAAGTGAGATGGAAACAGACAAGAAACCACAAGTTTTGGAAACACCATTTTGAGGGCCTGATTGGTTGGGAGCCAAATGTGCCCTGCCAAAATTGGGGCATGCCAAACATGAGCATGTCAAAAATTCTGTACCAAAATCTGGGCAAAAGTCTTACGATGGCACTTGTTTGAGTGCTAAATGTGGCAGCCAAAAGTTTGGTCCCCAATTGGTTTGATGCCAAAACACAATTGCCAAAATTATTGCGCTTTTCCCTCGTTTTGATTAGGCACATGTTGGTGCCCAACCAATCAGAGACACAATCAGAAAATGAAATGTGAAAGAACAAGGATGACCAACAAATAAGGATGCCTAATTCAATGAAAAACCAATCAGAACAATTGGAAGCAGGACAACCATAGTTACAAATAAAATCCATGGTGCATTCTCAGTTTGACTTGAAGAGAAAAATGCACAAACCTCATGCTGCTTTAGCTTCTTGTCTAGATCTATGAAATGCTCTTCTGAATCATACTGGTCTGAATGATAGAAACACCTTTTCAGGAACTCCTCCATTTTCGCACTGCAGTTTTCCCTAGAAAGAGACAACACAGGTTGTGAACCACTGAGGAAGTGCATTTACAATTAGAAAACATGTTTTCCTAAAGAATTGTCACTCTAGTACCTTTTATCTATTCTGCAAGTGAGCGTTTTGCTGACCATGTTCCTCAGTTCAGAATCTGTCATCTTGCTTCGCGCATAGCCAAAGATGGTGAAATGCTAGGACAAAATACTGTAATTTAGATTTAACAACAAGAGTAGGTGCAACTGTTATCGTAAGATGGAGATATATAGACATACCTTGGGAAGGCAATCTTCATAGTAGAGAGCAAAAAGGGCAGGAAATATCTTCTTCTTGGCAAGGTCACCAGAAGCTCCAACTACAGTTATGCTAACAGTAGAATCGTCATTCTTGGATAGAACGCTCAAGTCTTCAAATTCGTCCAGAGTGATTTCTGAAGGGGAGCCATTTTCCACCTTTGGTGGGGTAGTAGGCGTGACTGCATTCTTCACATCAGCATCGACAAAGTCAGAAGAATCACTGTGTATCGAACATTTTTCGATTATTTAAAAAGAAACAGTGATTTTGTATAGCAACCAAAGTGTGCAAACCATGACACATGGTACCTTTTACAATTAGTCAATCGATACTAAAGTATATCCTTTTCATTGTGGTTCTTGTTGGGTTTCATCTGTAGCACACTACCCCAAACATAAGGCTGTTTTTGTTGATGTTGAAAGAAAATAAATTTCTTCACTGGACGGTGCTAACTGGAAATGAAGAGCGCATGCTAGAAGAGTGATGCGGTGGTTGCAAACTAGATAGAGCTAGCACCAACTGAATCATAAAGGGAAGAAAATTATCATATACAACACTTTTGGATCTGAAATTCTGAAGGACAAAATTTAAACACAAGGCAACATCCATGCACAAGAACAGAACAATGACATATCAGCCATGCCCATAAGGCTCGGTTAGTCTTCCTCAACACTGTCCGTCCTTCAATGAAAGCAGTTATAGCACTAGAATTTCTTTGGTCTGAGCTCAGTTTTCATCGACAGATAAAAACAGAAGTACCAAGCTATTACAATGCGAGGCCCAAATTCATGGTCGAGCATCTGGGATGCAGCGACGAGCGCATGAGGATTGAGGTGCTACGCAGTAGGATGCGTCTCCTAATTTGGTCCAAGCGCAGCAAGGTACCACTCGAATTCAGGAAGAAAAATAAAACACACAAGGCCATAAGCGAGCGCATAAAAGAGGTAGAGGGGGGCACAGCACACACCTCCCCGCGGGGGGGCGACAGCCTGGATGCGCCAACACTCGACGGCGGCGGACCTCCCGAAGCTGCCGCATCTGGTGAAGGAGACCGCGGCCGCCGGGGCCTGTGGTGGCGCCGCGGCGCGTCCGGAGGAGACCGCGGCGCCCGCGGGGCTTCTCATGCAGGACAGCGCCATGGAGTCGAGCGAGCGGGCGGGCGGGCGGCTTCCTCCTTTGGAAGAGACGAAGGGGTGACCAGCTGGCTGGAGAGGGGCGGCTCGGGGTTTTATCGGGGGTATCGAACAGATGCGATGCGATGCGACCGGGGAGCTCTTGAGATCGCCGAGGGGCAGACGCCGCCACGCCGGGCATGGACGGGGTGCGCTACGAGGATGGCAGCGCCGGCGCCGCTGATTCTCGTTGGCCGCTGCCGCGCTGGTCGGGTAAAAAACGCAAGAGCTGCGTGCTTTTTTTTTTTTTTTTTGCTCTTTTCGCCTCTTGGCAGCTACCGTGGGGCCAGGGGTGCCGACGGAAATGCTGTTTGGAACTTTGGATTTCTGCTAGTGTCGCAGACTCGCTCGCAGTGGTGCTAATCTGCTTTGATTCCACCGTAATATACTTTTCCAAGAAGATCGAATAATTATGTTAATGTAACTACGACATCTCCTGTTCAAAGTACTTCGAATTTTCAACTTTTATATTCCAATCTCAGGTGATGGGTAATATACTTTTCCAATAATATCGAATATTTATATTAATGTAACTACGATATCTCCTGTTCAAACTACTTCGAATTTCCAACTTTTATATATTCCAATTTCAGGTGATGGGTACCTTATCGCCATCAGATTATCCTGCATCTTGAGTGTTAATACGCTTAGATGATACACACTCACATTTGAGAGCTATTTCCAAGAAAAAAAGTACGTTATAAACCCGGCGGTGATTGTAACCGCTCTAACTTGTGTATGGAGAGAGTAGGGGATATTATACAAGAAAAAAGAAGTTTTTGAGCAGCGTTGTGAAGTAGGTTGGATAGGTTGATGATAAAAAAACAAAGAAGTAGTTTAAACGAGGTTTAAAGTTTGAAAGTTGTGTTGTTTTCTACTTACCTGACAGATTTGGAAAACAACCCAACTTTTTAACTTTAAGTCTCTCTTAAACTATAAATTCTGTCATCCAAATTCAATTGTAATTCAAAAATGTATAAGGTCTCAGTGTAATTTTTTCAAAAAATAGGTCCAAAATTGACTAGTTAGCTCTGTTTTCAGACTTAGCAAATTTGATGTGTTGATTCAATAATACTTAGGTAATTCAAAATTCAAGCACTGGAATTGAAGTGGATATTCAATCATTGCGCCTCCAACGAGCTCGAACCTCAGACACGGCATTGGCTCCACCTAACAAAATCGCCGACATCGACGGCTCGCGAAATTACTGCGAGCCGCCCCTCCTCCGCCGGCGAGCCCCCGCGACAATGGTCCGCGGCCGCCGACGACTGCTGAGCTCCGGCGAGCCGCCTCCTCCACCGACGAACCGCCTCCCCATCCGGGCCACCAGACGCCCTATCCCCGGCGAGCCTTCCCCGCACCCTTCCCTACACCCACGACGATGGCCCGTGCCGCCCTCCCCGCCTCCTTCGGAGGGTCGCGCCTCCGCCTCCTCGGACAACCATCCGCTCCTCCCCGCCTCCTTCATCAGATGGCCATGCTGCGCCGCCCCTCTGCCTCCCTCGCCGACGGAGAGAAGAAGATGAGGTTGTGGGGGACCGCTCACCGGCCGAGGGGACCTCCAGACGGTGCGGTGAAGACTCCAGTGTGGAGAGGAGAGGAAGAAGATGGTCATTTCTCAATGCCATGATGTGAACATCCAAACACAAATCGGTATTCACTTGTTTCTTCGATTCCATCTAGCAAATTCATCAACATCCAGACAATAGCTTTGATATTGTAACCTAATACCAATACTACACTGAATTGGTATTCAAGTCAATTCAATGCCAAGGCTTCCAATATCTACATCCAAACAAAGCCTTAGGCTATTTCGAAATTAGATTTCTTATTTTATATTTGGAGTGCAAAATAGTTAAAATGGAACGTATGCACTCCAAAAATCATACATCTCGAGTTTCACAAATTTAGGAGTTCATTTGCTAATTAAAATGAAGAACAAAACACTACATAACAAAAGTGGGAGTCTAACCTCAGGCTGTACCGTGACTCATTCACGAGTCACGCCACACAGCTTGGCGTGACCCCGTCCGCCATGTGAGATGCGACCTTTCTAATGACACCATGTATATTAATCGTGTCACATCATATGGCGTGACTTAAGTATTAGTCGCGTTACGAATCTTCGCACAACAAAAAACTAGTTTTTGGATTTTTAGTTTGGATGAGTTATTATTAAAATTTTAGATTCAAAGGGATTAAAATAAAAAAACGATACACATAAATGGTTCGTGTACATTTCAGAGGAAGTAAATCATCCACTTCAACCTGAGAATGACTCCAACAGCTCATGCAAAGACATAGGCAACCCCAAAAATGCATCTCGTTCTCACAATGCAATGGCCTCTAACAGAAAAGGCAAAGCAACATCTATTTTTGGCTTCGAGGAGAGAGGTGAGCTAAAATGGACTCTTCTCTCTCCTCCGAATGCATTTGGGTGCATGGCTGGACGAGCGACATGTGACAGGGAGAAGTGCGGAGTTGGGCGACGGCAGCGCGTGGATTTGACAAGCCCACGGAGCAGCTCACTCGATGGCCCGGCGACGCGACGGAGCAGCTCGCCCTGCGACATGAGGCCCCAGGCGGCTTGCTCGGCGGTATGAGCGTGGAGCTCGCCCAGGTTGAGATCTACCCTTCCCTTTCCCTTCCTGGAGCTCGTTCATGGTGAGCGGCGGTGCGGGCGCGACCTGGAGCACGGCGGCAAGGGACGAGAGGAGGAGGTCGTGGATGGGGCTGGCCCGAGCGTCGGTGGCAGGAGGCAAGCACAGGTGAGCAGGGGCGGCTTGCGGCGCGCGGGACCGTCTACCTAGCGAGATGCAATGTATGTTGGAGACACCGAAGAATGCATAGCGTGTTATGTGCTGTGCACATGAGGCATTCATCCATGTGCCTCTCCAAAATGCCTAGCATTCTTGGAGTCAGCATGAGGGAAAGATCTTTGCCCAAGTAGTGAGGCGCAAAAAGAGAGATCGAGTAGTTAGGGAGCGTTTGGCAGGGCTCCGACTCCGGCTATGACTGTGCTGGTGGAGCGGATTCTGTGAAGGAGCTGAATCCGTTTTAGGAAAACGTTTGGCAAAAGCACTTCTCTGGTATAATATGGATAAGGGGGTGAAATGTCCATAATACCCTTCCTATTTTCTTTTTTATTTCTTTTTTCCCCTCCTATTTTTCTTTTCTTTTTCCTTTTACTTTTTCCCTTCCCATTTTCTCTTTTTTTATTTCTTTTCTCCATCCATTATCTCCACCACCACCCACACCTTATCCGTTCGCCCCACCTCCCACTAGCCTCCCTCGCTCCTCATCCACCGGGCGCTCCTCCACCGGCCCGTCGGTAGCCTCATCGCCACGTGGGCGTCGGCCGCGACCAACTCCTCCATTCGCCGGTCCCCGCGTCGTCCCCGCCGGCCGTCCTTGGGAGCTCCATGCGCCGGCCAGGGAAATCGATCCGCGAGACGAGCAAAGCCCGTCAGCGGGGAGGGCCACTGTGAGGAGGGCTCCGGCGCCTCCAGTAGCGCGCCGCCCTCTGCCTCGTCGCCCCGCCGCCCACCTACCTCCGCCCGCCGCATGGCGCGACCTCCTCTGCCGCTGCTCCACGCGCCTCCTCTCCCCGGCTGCTCCACCACGCGGCCTCTCTGCGGCTCCCTCTGCCGTGGCGCCCGGCCTCCTCCTCCGTGACCTCCTCCTCCATAAGTCAGCCCGCCGTCGAGTCATGCAACCGCCAGCCTTCTGCGCCCTGGCCGTCGTGCCCGATGGACCCCGGGGCGCAAAAGGCGGGGAGGCCAGCGGGAGGCTGAGGCCGGTTTTGTAGCTCCCCAGGCCCAAGTGCTCTAGAGTCGGGGTTCAGCTCCTCCACGGGAGCCGTTTTACGAGCCGTTTGGCGGGAGCTTGGCCGTGTGCGGGCGGGTAGGAGGACGATGGTAGCGAAGGGATAAAGAAGGTGACAAGTGGGCCGGTAAGAGCAATTTGTGGGTTTGGTCTAAGTAAAATAATAAAAAGAAAAAGAAAATAAATAATGTATGTTCTATGACTAGTGGGACCCATCTTTGGGCTCATATGTTAACACATTTGGGCTTGCATTTCAGTTGCGTCAACTAGGGGTGGTCATCGTCTATTCGGTCATTTCGGTTCGATCTATTCGGTGTTTGGAAATTTCGGGTTTTGAAAAGTGAGGACCGAAATTTTAAAAATGCATAATAGGAACCAGACCCGAATAGAGCGATTATTTCGGTTCGTTGTATTTGGTCCACCGAATTACCCGAATTTTCGTAGGCATCCCTGTCACCTCTCAAAACTCTATGATAGAAATTCAAATTCTCAACTCATTTCAAGTCTATGCATTTAATGACTACTCGACGGAAGCAAGTAACTATCAAGTTCGTGAAAAAAAATAAAATACTTTAAAATACAAAGTTGTAACATTGATAGTTTGAATCAAAATACACAATTATATTGAATTTCGGGTTATTCGGTGTATTCGGGTTATAAACCATAGGAACCGAAACCGAGCCCGAATTTCGGGTTTCGGGTTCCAAGTGCCCACCCCTAAAGTCAACGAGAAAGTTGCTTTGTAATTACTACCTGATGGTCTTGTGTTTTAACTCCTGCATTCCAAACGTTGTTTATTATGTTTTCCATTCCTCTATTTTGTCAAAACACACATACTATTCCTGAATTGTCACGCAAGAAGTCAGCTTCACCTCCGCACGCGGCTCTTCACTCTCTCCATTGATGTCCATCATGCCTCGCCCAAAAAGTTCTCATCATCTAAACACACCAGCAGACGGTAAAAAAGGAAAGAAAATACTCGTAGGTAGGGAGTGCTGGGGACAACTCCTCCGGTCGTCATTATTGCAATTAATCGTCTGCTGGCAAGTCAAGATCATGGCACTTTACTTGTTTCGGAGCAAGTACGTTGTTAATAATCAGTCACCAATCGTCATCCTTTGACGAGTTGATTAATAAATCGTTGATTAATCATCAGTTACAGGCGATGAACAATCGTTGAAGAAACGCCGGAGAAGAAAATGTAGGCTGGGAAGGATTAATGGGGTGGGATGGAAAAGGAACCGCTAGCCTGCTAGCTACATGGTCGGATGCCGGCCGGCCGTGAGATGGACGGGGTGTTCATTGGTGGTGGGTGGTGGCGGCGGTGGCTCCGGCGGCGTGGCCGTCGGAGAGCATCATCATCCTGACGAACTCGTCGTAGTTGACCTGGCCGTCGCCGTCGAGGTCCGCCTCCCGGATCATCTGCTCCACCTCCTCGTCCGTCAGCTTCTCGCCGAGGTTGATCATCACGTGCCGCAGCTGGCAACCCACAGAGACCCGCACGTCAGCCACAGAGAGAGAGAGAGGCCGAGACGGTGGCGGACCCACACGTCGGTGGCGCAGAGAAAGCAACTGCTACCTCGGTGGCGGAGATGTATCCGTTCTGGTCCTTGTCGAACACCTTGAACGCCTCGCGCAGCTCCTCGTCGGGGTCGGCGCCGCCGCCGTCCCCTCCGGCTCCGCCCCCGCCCCCGCCGGCGCCGGTCTTGCGCGCCATGAGCCCGAGGAACTCGGCGAACTCGATGGTGCCGTTGCCGTCGGCGTCGGCGTCGCGGATCATCTCGCGGAGCTCCTCCGCGGCGGGCCGCGTCCCCTGCAGCGACCCCATCACCGTCGCCAGCTCCTCCACCGTGATGCACCCGTCGCCGTCCATGTCGAAGAAGGCGAACGCCTCCCGGAACTCCGAGATCTGCTCCGCGTTCAGCTGATCCATTATGTTATCGAGCTCGCTCGCTGCACGCGGGTAGCTAGGTGTCTCCGGCTCTCCGCAGGAGAAGGAGCGAGCGGACGCAGAGCAGAGCAGAGCAGGCTTTGAGGGAGGGAGGGAGGGAGCGTCGGAGAAAGAAGACGAGAAGCTCGCTGAGGGTGCTTGTTGGGGGTTTAGTGCGGCGGTGGAGGTGGGTGGCCGGCCAATTTATAGTGAAGTGACGGAGGAGCGGTCTGAGATCTGAACAGGAAGAAGAAACGGGACGGGAGGAAGGAGGAGGAGAGGAGCTGGCATGGCATTGACTTTTCAGCGCCTCCGATCGGGTGGGCCCCGGCTAGGTTATACTTGGTCAAAATGGAGATCAGCGTGTATATTCTTTGCCTGCACAAATATATATAGTATGCGTTCAACGGGAGGAAAATCTGCGGCAGGGAAATTGCGACCAGAAACAAAAAGTTAGGAAAACACGTTTGGATGGAGTAAACTCGAAAGTAGTACGATAATCCTGCGGTACGGTGAAAAGGCTTTTTTTTCGCTTTTACCTTTCAAATGCTGCGAACATTATCAGGTTTTGGAAAGCGGAAAAGAAATGTGTACGTACATATACTCCAAAAATGATCTGCTTTTCCTTTCAGCTGCAAGGAAAAGTATGGACTGTGATTTCAAGCAAAGGGGCTGAGTCAACCTCGCGTTCTAAATAAAACTGCTGCTACCGCCTACAATTGGAGCTGATAGCTCATTTGCTTCGATTCCTCTTACCAAATACCTCCATGTTTGTGTACGTTTATTTCTCCAAGTCATGTTTAGATTATAATATAAGTTTTTATCGTTTCTCGCTTTTCACTTCTCCCGTAATTCAAATCTCTGAAGTGACTTATCACATAATCGTTGTGGAGGCAGGGGGGCAAGGGGGCTCAGCCCCTACAGCTCGTCGGCATGTAGAACCTTGGAGTCTCTTCTCAAAATTTTTACTCATGTACTTTGGTATATTATGCCAACTACTCCCTCCGTCTCGTTATATAAGCATTCTTAGAGTTCAAATTTTTTGTCAAAATATAAACATTCCTAGGGATATGACAAAACTGAATGGGTATGTGGGTTGGTGGAGAGTTGGTGGGTAGTGTAAAATGAGAGGTACAGAGGTCTTTTAGCAGTTCTATTATTGTTTGAGTTTGAATGCTAGAAATGCTTACATTTTGAGACGGAGGGAGTAGTCAACATTTTCGTCTAAGCCCAAACTTCAAAGCTCAACAAAGGAAAATTCCTATCCGGTTATGAGCTATCCACCGTCGGCCGTCGCCTGCCCGTCACTGCCTCCTCGTGACCTCGCGTCTCCTCGCCGCCTCTAACCCGCCTCTGCGATCGGTAGATCCACTAATTCTCCCTCCCTCCGGTCTCTCGAGCGCAGCCCAGGTGCGGGTGCCGGCGGGCGGGGGTGGCGCCCCGCCGCGCCGCCGCCGCAGCAGTGGCGCAAAGCTCGAGGTGAGCCACGAGCCCGAGGGGCACGACGTCGGCGGTCCACGAGCTCACGCGGCAGACAGATGATTTTTTCAGCCTCCTAAAATTTTTCCGGCTGTCCACGCACATAATAAGTAAGAATCAATGAAAATAGACAAAGTATTTGATTGGGTTCTTACTTATTTTTCACTGATAAATGAGAAATAAACGGAAACAAGCACCCTCTTCCTAACTCTTCCCTTTACCTCCACCTCCGACCCACCGCCACGCATGTACATTAGTATAGCTAGGGATGAAAGCGGATCGGATCGGATCGGATAATACCTTTACCAAATCCACATCCATATTTTTGTCGATGTGGAGCGGAGGCGGATGTTACGGATGCGGTTACGGATGCGGATTTTTTCGGATGTCGGATATGGTGCGGAGTCGGATCGGTGTCGGAGTGGATGCGGATTAATATAGTCGGATAATACATGCTTATATTCAGTTTCAAATTGTGACAAATGGTGCTCTACGCAGGATTGCGGTTAGGGTTTTTGATGCACGTGCACACACTATATATATAGCTAAAATTTTGTGGGCTAAAAAATGTGTATAGGTAAAAGGTCATAGTGTACGGGGCGTATTAGGCTGTCATAGTAGTCGGATATCCTATTATAGGCCTCGGATTATCCGCATTCAATTATCGGATAATCCATATCCGTCGGATATCACTAACACCATATCCTAATCCGCATCCGCACACAATCGGATTCAGATTATCCACATCCGCATGGATATCAAAAACACTTCTCCATATTCGCATAATTCGGATTCGGATCGGATGTGGAAATTATCCACACCACTTTCATCCCTAAGTATAGCGGCACTCCATACATCCTGATATATGAAAACGAAGGCGATCGAATCTGAAAATTTCATTCCAAACGAAAACCCAAACCGGTTACGAAGTTCAACACAAGAGGCAGGACACAGGGGAGGCTCGAGCACAGGGAGGAGGCAGGCACTACGCGTTCGTCGTCTCGCCCGGCACTACGCGTTACGTCCGTTCGTCGTCTCGCCCGGCACACCCACAGGCCTAGGTGATCGGTGAGGAGGGCAATCATGGCGGCGGCGGAGAGGGTGATGTCGTCGAACACCTTCCTGTTCCTGGCCTTCCAGACGATCCACGCGACAGCCATTGCCGCGGTGTGGCCCATCTCCGGGGGGTGTCCGGATAGCAGCCGCACGGCCTCCGCGTGTCCACAGGGGATGTCGGGCGGCGTCCGGGAAGACGCGCCCTAGCAGCGGGGACAAGCGGCGAAGAGGTGCTCCATGTCTTCGGCAACCCCGAGACAGACGGCCGACATGGGTGGCCCGCCAACGGTGCCGCGGAGGGCGGCGTAGAGGGCGGAGGAGCAGACGGCCGTCGAGGAGGAAGCCATACGGGGAGCATCGTGCCGTTCCGGGAGCACGACGTCACCGAGGGCTTGTTCCAGGAGGGCCAGCTCGTGCTGGCGGTGGAGAGCCGAGGTTGGAGCGCGTCGGGCGTGAGGCCGCCGGCACTGACAATCTCCGCCACGGTTGCGTCTGGGTCGATGCAGTGAGAGTAGAGGGCGGGGAGGACATCCACTGCGCCCGCCTCCACCGAGGCGTCGTGCCAGAAGGAGGTCGTTTGCCCGTCACCGAGGACCGCCATGGTGACCGCTCGGTACTGAGGGATGAGCGCCTTCAGGCCGCGCCAGCAAGGCGTGTCGTCCTCAGCGAAACCGCCGTCGAACCAGAGTCTCATCCAGTCCGTCCGTGGATTGGACTCACCGGAGAAGAGCTTGTGCAGGTGCTTGAGGAGGAGGGCGGAGTTGAGGGTCGCCAAATCCTTCAGCCCGACGCCGCCGTCCTCAACATCCTGGCAGGCCACCCGCCAAGCCACCAGGCAGTCACCGCCGGAGTACTTGAGCGCGCCCTTCCAAAAGAGCCCCTTCCTCGGCCGGTCAATTCGAGTTCGATCGTACAAATCGATCCATATACTCTAAAATGAAAATGAAGAGATTTTTGACTAAGTTCAAATTGTCTTCTTTTGCTTCGATTTATTTGGACAAGAAAAGATACTAAAGAAATGATTAAAAAAAAACTCAAATTCTTGCGAATGAAGGGGCTAGGACGAACTAACGGGGACAAATTTCGTCCACTCACGGTCACGGGTTTGAATCCCCTCCACGGCATAGAAAATGGACGGATCACGCATGCATGTATGGGACCGACCGGCCTTGGATTAGTATAATCGTGTGCCCGGAGTGTAGTGCACACGCTTAGCTGGTGACATGACACTCGAGACAGCAAGCAAGCATGCACGGAGATTAGTAATTGTTTAGCTGCTTGCATTGTTAATTAATAATCCCTGGAGGTGGAGCGCGTCCCCATGGATTGCAGGTGAGGAGAAGCTAGCGATCCATGACGATGCACATGCTGTGCACAGCTGGAGGGGCGGCGGCTGTAGGGCGACAGGGAGATGAGGTGTCCGCCTCCCGCGCGCACAGCCGCGGGTTGGATTCCCCTCCGTCGTCCCCCCGACCGTCCGCTTCAATCCGTCTCATTCAGAGCCTCTTCAATCTCTTTTAAGGTGAACTGTCTGGTAAGTTCTGATGCTTCCTGAACACGAGGCATTATCGTAATATTAGATATTGCAGTGGGATATGTTTGAATCTTGTATTATTGTAATATTGGATGTTGTTAAAATCTTGTATGTTTAATTCCTCTCAGTATTGCCAAAGATATTTAAATCTTGCTGTGGGATGAAATTAATTATATTCCACCCGGAGAAAAAGGAAGAATGTGGGAGAGATATACGGAGTATCTCTTTTAATCATTTCCACCATGTAGTGAAGACGAGGGACTCGTGGCGGGGCCTATGGAGTTCAAATGAAACACCGGTTGTGAGGACGAGTATTGCACCTGTCCATACCACGAGAAGAAGAACAACACTCCATCAGCAACTCCATCCCCACCACCTTCACCTCACCTCCACCCCCGCTAGGGTACTACATGCCTTCCTAGTACTCCAAAGTGGATTTATGTTCTCTGGCGGTTCTCCCTACCGGTTAGGAATGTTATGTCGTTTTACTAAATTTCCTAAGGCATGCATGTTGGGATTAGCAATGAATAGTTAGGTTAGTAGTTGTTGCCATTTACTGGAATTACGTGTGTTTATTTCCATGTAATTCTCCTTCCTTTTAACTGATGTTATTCCCATGAATGATAATGACCCAATTGACTGATTTTTTTTTAAAAAAAACGAGCCGCCATTGGAAACGGCGGCCCCGGCAGCCAGCGGGTGAGCCTCCAGCCGACGACGGCCGCCGGAAACAGTGGTAGGTCTTTTAACAGTGGCGGTGGTATAGTTTTGCAAAATTTTGTGGGAAGGCATTTATTTTTGAAAATGGTGAATGTTTTCCCATATGTAACAACATATATGGACCGGGCATGTCCGGGTCACTTGGGCTGAACTGAAAGTGGTATGGTTGCAGAGATTTTTTTTTTTTTTTGGGAAGACCAGGTATGCGCACGTAGAGCGGTCTGCCACGGTAAAGAACAAGTAGAAGTACTTGGTGGATAGTAGAGTGGGTAAGCCTCAGCGCGACTCAAGTCTGACCAGACGACCTGTAGTTGTAGCTAGCGACCTCCTCGTACTCGTACGTAGTTGTAGATAGCGACCTCCTCGTACCCCGACGACTGGTCTCTCGGAGTGCCATCACGATCACATCCACATGCATGTTGTGTGCCCTCGGTCAGCCGGCACCCCGCCGGTCGTGCTATCCATGTACTGTATATTTGTCAGCTGACTGGGAGGAGCTAGCGCCGGCCGGCCGGCGGCGGGCCATGCCAAAGCGCACTCGATCTGCTAGGTCGACGAGCCGGCCGGCCGGCCATCCCGTACCCCGGCCCGACGACAACGGCGGCTACTCGTTGCATTTTGGTCGGGACAGCGATCAAGCGAGAGGCCGAGTGAACGCACGCTACTGCCCGCGGAGACCGGACCGGCGGACCCGTACGTGCGCGCGGTGTCATGCATCGGCCGGGCGACAAGCGTGGCGGGTCGGAGGAGGTGTTCTGGAAGACGACGACCCGTTCCCGCGTCGTGCACCGCATACCCGGCCGGATCGGAGGTGGTAGTACGTAGCTTGGACCAGGTCCGGCGATCTTCGCTCTCTAGTGTCTTACGGTCGCCGCCGGCCATGCACAGGTTCGCTGACGACGATGCGTCATGCATCATGCCAAGTCCACGGCGCCCGGTATGTAAAGCAGAGACTAGCCAGCAGGAACGTGCTGGACACAGAAGCCTCTCGCGTCGGCGCGGCGACCGAGAGGTCCAACCCTAGCCGCCGCCGCAGCCACCTTCTCCGGCTTCTCCCGGCGCCGCGCGCCGCCTGGCGAGCCCGCGCTCGCGCTCAGGAAGGCGGCGGCTCTCCTCTCCGGCTGCTCGGGCGCGCGGCCACGCGGCACCGGAGAGGCCTCGCCGGCCGCCTCGCGACGGCGGGTGGCAGGCCCAGATCCGGCGGTGCCCCTACCGGATCTGGGGCTTGCGCTGAGGCGCGTTCGTGGGTGGAGCGGCGGCGGCGGCTGCCGCGCGGCCAGCGGCGACGGCGTTGACACACGACGGCGGCGTCCGGCGTGGTGGAAGCGCAGGAGAGAGGCGCGGCTGCGGGTGTGTTGTTGCGCGCGGCGGCTGCGATTAGTGCCGTTGGCCTCGCTTGGGCCATGGCGGCTGGAGATGGCGGGGCCTCACATGCACAAGCTTTCGGGTGCGGTGTGGTGGATGGTGCTCCTGCGCCTCCTCGGCGACGACTCGGTCCGGCGCCTTAGTGGTGGGGGCGGCGGGTGCGTCTTTGGTGGCGTCATGGTGGTGCCGAGCCGTGGGGCTTCTCACAGTAGTGGTGTCGCTGGCGGTGGAGTGCAGGCTACTGCCATGGTCGAGGATGTGTGGCAGACATGGTGCTACCGGGCGAAAGCTTTCACCGATGTCGGTGACAATGGTGGCGACGTACTCGGGGGCGTCGCTTTTCCTGCTGGGGCACCATTGAAGGTCACCATGTCTCTCCAACTCAGGGTTCTCAGGGTGAAAACCCAGTTCTTCATGAACATGCGACGACCAGCGGGCGTCGTGCCCTCCTTGGAGGCGCCGCGTATCGAGACCCGCCTTGGCTTGGCAATGGCGGTGGATGGCCGGTGGTGTTGCTTGCGCACGGCGGCTTGGGGCGCTTGGTCCGTGTTGGCAGGAGGGTGCAGAGGGCCCATGGGTGCTGGAGGTCTCGAGGCGGTGCGCATGGTTCGGTGGTTTCTCCGGCCGGTTGGTGAGGTGTTGCTCTCTTAGAAGCTTGAGATATCCGAGTCCTGGCGGAGGAGCGGTGGAAGTGGCGAGGCCCCACGCAGAGGCTGTGTTCGGTGGTTTTTCATCGGCGCTTCGACAGGAGTTTTGCACTGAAGCTTCGCTGGGTCAGGAGAGTTGCCAACCGTGTGTGTGCGGCTTTAGGGTGGACGGTTCCATGGCGGAGGAGTTGGATTTGCTGCTCATGCTTGCAGCGGGCCGCGTCTTTTGGCGAGGCTCATCATTGGCGACGACGGCGCAGTTCTTGGGTGCCTCTTTCGGCTCCTCTCCCAGTTTGTGGTGGTGGTGTAGTGTTTTGTCGTGTGCGTTGTTGGTGTGTGTTGTTTGTGTGGTGTTGACGCAAGCATGTAAAATTACTTCTTCTTCTTAAATGATACGACAGTACTCCTGCCTTTTATTAAAAAAAAGACTAGCCAGCAGAGCGAGCGCGCTCCTCCGGCCGGTGCGTGCGTGCCCGTCGCCGGCGCGAGACATTCAGTTGACCTTTTTTTCGAAAAATCATGCAGTTGACTTTCCGGCCATTCTCTATCTCATCCGCCCAGCTCAGCAACCGTACGGCCGGCAGCGGCACGTGGGCCCACACACGTGAGCCTCGATTCCAGACGGATGAAGAGGGGGCGAGGGGCCCAACGCGGTTTCCACCACCGCCGGCGTCCGTGCGCGTCCTAGCTTGCTGACTTCTGTTCGTGTCCGGTCCGCGGATCACCAGTTCTGTTCACCACCACGTTGTGTGCAGTGGGGGAGTCGAGGAGGCGCAGCTGTGCAGCGGGACGGTGGGTAGATCAGTAGATGATGACCGTTGGATCACGGTCCAATGGTTCAGAATGATAATGCAGATGTCATGTTTAGAGTGGGTAAAGTACAGTTAATATATGACCCAAATGTTTTCATAACCGATATGATGCAGCAAAATAATGCTACAGTGATGTCCACGAGTATAGATTCTGCGCCATCGATATTGTGTTTAAGTTACTAAGTAGTAAAATCAATATTTGTTTGAGTGTAGCTCAAATTCTGTCACTCTACTTCGGAAAACTACCCTCTTCGACATGTTTCATCAAATGTATCACCTTCTTAGTTCATGACCACTTTGATTACTTTCTTTTTTTCTATCTTTGCATTTTTTTTAACTAATAAGGACAGGGACAGATTCGGGAGGGGGCTCATGCCCCCTATCACTGCATACACCATCAACTTATGAGAGGTGAGAGTTTATGAATTATTTAGGATAGCCACTTTAAAGTGAGAGACACGTGAGGACTTGGAGAAATACTTTGTCTAATACTTGTTGTGAATTTTATTTTAAAACTCATGGAAAACCCTCCGATGGAAGTAAGAAGTATGTATGGTAGGAGTTGGGGATCTCTAGTGAAAGGTATGAGTTGTGAGGTAAGTCTTGAATTGGTAAATTTCTAAACTCCCATGTTTATGTCATGATTATTGTTCTTATGTTTCTTATATTAAAGATGAAGGCTAACTTGTAAAGGAAGATTTGGCAAAGCACGTTTCAACTCCATGGATGAATAATTTTGCAAAGCAACTTGCTCGAGGACGAGCAAGATCTAAGTGTGGGGATTGTTGGTGGTCAGATATGACACCTCTAGAGCACTTGTTTACACTTTGGTTTTCGGTGTTGATTTAGAACTAACCCACCACTAGGCATACTAATGATGTAACAAGTTCACTTTTGCATGTGCTTTTGAAAGTATAATGTTTTTTGCAGGAAATCATGCGCTTAATTACAACATGAACTTACTTCCAAAGGTGGCAAGGACTGAAATGCAATGACAAGGTATTCCCGAGGACCAAGATAAAAGACCAGAGTTCATGTGAGAAGACCCCCTATCTTGATCGCAGGGATAAAGACGTCTAAAGCCCACATGCGAAGGAGCAGAATGTGTCATCGACGAAAGAAGCCATGCGGAGGAAGACGGGGCCGAACCGGGCTGAAGTGGGCCCAGGCCGGCCGACCCACCCCCTTCCGATGTCGGTTCGGCCTCCCATTTCTTCAGCGTCAAGATGAAGGAACCCTAAGTGTCTGGCGACGCCACCATTCGCCAGAGACGCGGATAAAAGCCTTCGAGATCGACCACATCAATCATCAAAGGAAGATCGAACGAGAGCCGGTCTAGAGAGTTTTGGAGAGGGCACTCAAGGGAGACTATTGCCAAGTCCAAAGAAGGCTACCATAATGGAGGAGGACGTCGAGACCCTGCCACGGCGCCACCGGAGAGTTGGAGGACAACGAGGATCGATCTTCATCGGAGGCGTCTACCATGATCAACATGCCATGTCTAGCGTCTTGATGGGGTAAAGTTATCGTTTGTCCATGGAGTTGTAACGTATCTTGTTATGTAATCACCAACTCTTGTTTGGATCTTAATCTATCACTTCTTTGTTGATGATGCTTTTATGATTAAGGTTAGCTACCATGCTTTTTGGGTTGCATCGGCCGTACTTGGTCCAGTAGATCGCATTTCGCGTAGTGATAGTATGATAGAAGGGAAAGGGCTATATCATGTTCACATGTTTTGATAGATTAGATCGGTTTTATCATGTTTGGCGATTACATCTTCAAGTACCCGTAGACTCCATGGCAAATGTTCTCCAAAACTTGTGCATCTCATTAACGTAGATTAGATTTGTTTTCTTTAACTTGTCTTTAGTTGTAATTAATCATCTATTCAAAGGTTTACATCAACTAGATTACTACTTGGTTAAGCGTTAGCAATCCCCCTGCTCTGTGGATTGACAATAACCTTGGAGTAATACTACTCTAGGTGAAAGAGCTACACGATCCGTGTGCTTGCGGTGAACCTTGACACGTTATTGAAGCGTCAACAATTACCACTTTGATTACTGTTTTTTAAGGTTGAGGAGGGAGGATCCGGAGAGGCTGGGTGGCCGGAGATCGACCATGGCGGCAGCTAGGGTTAGGGTTACCTGACATTGGCGTGGTGAGGTGAGGTGAAGGGAATAGAGGGAGAAGGGAGGAAAGGAGGAAGGATATGAACGACCACATGCATCAGCAAATTCATTGCCGCAAGCGGCACGGCATAAGTTTAGCGGGGCTGGATTTTGAAAGATCACAAGGACTAAACAAGAAGCAACCTTCACAGTAACAGAAAAAGGTGATCGATGATTAGTTATTAGTGATGTAGTTGCACTGCAGCAGCTGCAACTGCAAGAGATATAATCTTCATGGTAGAGATGGTATGCAGCTGGAAGTTTTGTTTTTTATCACAAGCAATGCACCAAGTATTGTGATGTCCTGAATCCTCGACAGTAATCAGAATTTTATTCAGGATCAAATACATGATATAGGAGAATGAAGAGTAAGAAACATAACGAAAGCTTCATAAAACATTATTTCATCTCATGTTTTCATCACGAAAGAGAGAATACATCACGTCGACGGAGATATCCGCGTGGCATTGTCTCGTTCTAGGCAGCAGCATGTGGCATAATATTCGGTTGGCGGATTGGCAGGAATGCAGCGTATATCAGGGTTTTTGAACCCTAGCACCTCAGTACAAGTTTCTCTACATATAACGTCATTGCATGGGTTGAATCTGTGGCACTCCACTGAGAATGGTGTAGTGCAATGCATTAGAGCTCATAGAAATATGGATAAATCACTGTAAAAAAGGTAAACCCAAAGAAACAGGAAACAGTATATATATATTCTTGTGCTTGGGTATATGAACTCTTACGTCGTCCAGCGTGACATGATGAGAAGGCCATAGCCATGAAACCCAACAATGCCAGGCATATCGCCCTAGTATCCTTCTTGAGAAGAGCCATATGGGAGAGCTTTTCCTTAATTTGATTGTGTAGCTGGAAGATGTCGTTAGCTGTAATTTTCTATGTTTTTTGAGTTGTTGTCTGGCCATATACTTATATAGTGCGGAGGGTTGAAGAAAATCTGGCAGGTTAATGATCCACTAGAGCACAGGGCACGCCTCTTTAGCTCATTTTCGTAGCAGAAAAAAAACAGCATAAGAAATTTATTGTTCTTATTCTAAAACTGAATAAAGTATACTTTGATAATTTAGGCTTATCACCCATCTGCCGATTTTCCTTACAAGAAGGATTAGCCATCAATTAAGTCACAAAAATAATACCGCATACTCTAGATATCAACAAATTATGCCTTTTCTTCAACAGCGGGCGATACAGCGTACAAGGGCGGCACCAGCTACATCATACATAGCGGTAGACTGTGTTGTTATCCTCCACTTGATCTCTAAATTCTGTTATCCTCCACCGATCTATAGATTCCTCGCTCACGAATCGACAAATTGTAATTAGCAAATACACATACCATAGTTTCAAACACACAGAGCAGATATTGTCCTCACCTAACACCATCAGCCAACAAAAAAAAGTCCAATCTTACATTGAACAAGAACCCCATATGTCATCCACACTTTCTGAAAGTACTGCTGCAAGAGAAAGCATTGAGATGAGTAATATATTTGACCAACCCAATTGATTTAAGCCCTTTAACCAGGCCAAGAAAACATGGTAAGAGTTGAAGTGACAAGGATGATGTCATTCCAAGCTAAAATCAGTAAATCAACTCAAATGCTTCGTTCTCCGACCAATGCACCCACAACAGATCTGTTGTACGGCAAGGAGTGGTAGCAAAGCAGCCTGGGTAGTATACTGCAAAGGAATGCATGGACATTATGAAATGAATTTGTGGACTAAAATATGTTGTCATCAGCAAGCAAGCAAAAGGATATATTTCTGTAATCATGTGAAAAAGGCTGGTACATACGTAGTTGCATGTAAAAGGGCTCCTTGCCTCCTTGGTTCACATAAGAAAATGCACAGTTAACACCAAAGATAGCCAATAAATTCTACCGGAATAACCTATACAGGGAAATACGAAAGATCAGCTCAACCATAGAGGTTGAAAAAAAATTAACATCATGATCCTGAAGCTAGCAATAGCTAATTATTCTGTAACTGAAACCCTTCCAACTCTAACCGTTGTCCTTGTAGTATGCTGGCTATTGCATCTATATGGTTAGGTGTTCTGTACAAAGAATTAGAGATAAATAAAAACTTAATGAAAATAATATGACCTCCATGCTTGAAACTGTCGATCTAAATTTCATTATTCAAAACATGAAAAAAATGACAGAATAACAAAGTTCGTAGAGATATCATTTATGGGGGAGGGGAAAAGTATAACATTATTTTTCAAAGGGAGATAAACGAAACATACCTCATTATGATCGTGGAGCAATAAAGGTGTGTTTTCCATAGGAGAGAAGCCGCAAACCAATCTTTCGGAAGTTACGAGCATCGGTAGAGGCTGGAAATACCTCGAGCCTACCAAGTTTGCCACCCGCTTTCTCCACGACTTCTTCAAACACCGGCCACCATGGGTTTGAGTTGTCAGTAGGTGTGAAGGCTGGCTTCCCAAAGTCAAGGACAGAACCCTTCTGTTTGAACTGTCAAACAAATGCAACACATTACTTCTCACAACATACGTTGTGGAACATTGTTAACCAATAAATATGTTTACGACAGTCAGATATCCATACATCTTGATTGTGAACAAAGACATAAAGAGCATTAGCCTCTAACTGGACGACACAATAAGAAAGTTAATGATTCCCACTGACAAACCCAAATTCATTAAATATGCAAAATAGGAATTGAATTTCATCAAGATGAACTAATTGATCTTTTTCATAAGCAGGGGAAAACAAAATTAAATCCTGAAATCCAGCATACAAAGGTTGATGGAACTTTAATATAAAAAAAAGAGCCACAAAATGTTTTAAACTTATCTACAAGCATTCTAAAACTGCTTTAGTTCTGTGCCATTTACTTGTTCATGTAACTCAACTAACAGACAAGTGAAACTCAAAAGTCCCATAAAATAACTCAAAGCAACTACATGGAATCAGGCATCAGATATTGAAACATAAAAAATACCTCGAAGGTCAAGTTGCGTGAGGAAGGTGCCCATTCTTCAACAAGGCGCCTCTCCAGTGCTTCAGTATGAACATCTGGAGGCATTCGGATATCAAGGCCTACCTCTGCTTCAGATGGTTGGAGGTTCATGACAAAACCCTGAAAGAGGAGATAAATTGATTAGTTGGAAACATTAGCTAAGGACATATGTCAACTTTGATGAATCTGATGATGACCAGAAAGGTATGTGTAAATAGCTAACAAATGTAAGGACCTACAAACGGAGAGTACCAAAAAAATTAAGATTCTGGAAAGCATGGTTGTCAAATCAATAGTGCATTTGTAAAGAAAAGGAGTTTTAGGAACTCACTGATATCTCCAAGAAAGAATGGCACAAAAATAAATCACCAGACTCTAAATAGTTACAATTCTAAGACCAACATGCATCTCAGGATAGATAGAATTATGAGAACTGAAGTTAAGATGAAAAACATAAGTTATGACACTCCTTCAAGATAAGAAGACCACCCAAGAGTAAGGCCCTGCTTTTTTGACAGATATATAATTCCTCTATTGATTATCCGGTATATGGGTTGAAACCGAACTCACATTAGATAAAAAAAATTTTAAACATGAAAACCTTTATAAAATCAATGCCTAATTTTAAGTATAGAGAATAAGAATCCCTAATCAAAGAAATTAATTGGTCAATTCTAATCAATACTGGTCAGAAACAAATGCACCTTCTCATTTACGGTTCAGGAACAAGAAAATGACATCAATAAGTACTTGAGGATCAAATTATCAAGTTAAGATTTGTTAGCAAAGACCAAGGTATGATTCCTATATGACTAAAACAGCAACTTAATGTATGTTAGTAACCAGAAAATAAATATACGGATGTGTGCCGCCTTCGTGTATGCAAAGTTCACGAACACAACATCTCCTTCGCCTTCTCTGGACTTCACTAAATCAAATTGTGATGTCCCGAACCTTCTAATAGCCTCCACACTCTTCATCAGATTCTCCATTGCACTGCCATTATACAACTTCACACCATGTCCTAGTGCACTGTTGCTTTTATTGTAAGCCACCAAGGGCTACGCTCAAAGATAGAATACCCGATACCCCTCCACAGGAGATGGAAGTCCCTCATCAAGAACCAACCTCAGTGATGCAGATTTTTAAAAAAAATTAAAAAGAACCCATCTGTTCCTTTGGCCATTTTTTTCCTTGACTC
The DNA here is from genome assembly GCA_022644695.1 of Cenchrus purpureus. Taxonomy (NCBI): domain Eukaryota; kingdom Viridiplantae; phylum Streptophyta; class Magnoliopsida; order Poales; family Poaceae; genus Cenchrus; species Cenchrus purpureus. The sequence goes on along the minus strand of CP053457.1, from coordinate 134,864,765 downwards.
AAGGCATGGACACACCCTCGACAGGAGCAAAACTGAGGTTGAATCTCAACATAAAAAGATGACACATTTGCAGCTGCAAAGAAAGGGGAAAAAATGAAAATCCATCAAGTACATTGTGTTCACTCTTTCAAATCAACAATTGAAATCCATCTTATACGACCACGGTCCGACATCTAATTTTGACATAACTGATTAGCCATCTTTCTCATTTGTTAATTATGAAGTCTAAGCTACCAGTAAACTACAAATGCAAAAAAGAACAAAACAAAGAAGACACTGACAAAGGCGATAGTGCAGCATTTCAAATGTAATACTGAGGAATGAATGAAACTGATAAACTCACCACAACTCCAATGCGCGGGGTCGATCATGAACTACATGAAGATGAAGGTGACGATAGGCACGACATAGCGTCGAGCTGCAACTCACCGGTAGCGCCGCTGTCGTTAGGAGTATTATACAACCTCCGACCGCTGCTTGCACCCGCATGCTGCCGCTCACCAGGCGCGCAGCGATAGCTTCACCGTCGGGAAGCAGGGAGATGGCGGCGGGTCGAACCGCCGCGGTCTGGGCGATGCAACCTGGTGGGCACTGGGCGACGCAAATGCGAAGCCGTGCCCCAGCGACCTGACCCACGCCATTTGGGGCTCCGACAGCGGCGCCTCGGCGTCGTGCGTCCCAGCGTCGCTGCGTCGGCGGCCCGCGCCACGGCACTAGATCCAACACTGGCTGCCTCATGCTCGGCCGGATCCGGCGGCCTCGGCCCGTGAAGGCACGGCCGGTAGCCTGTGACGCCCGCGGCGGAGGCGGAGAAGATGATGTAGAGGAGGAGGTGGACGGAGGGAGGAGGTCGGCGTACCGCCCGTTGTCGGCGAGGCGAGGAGGAGCGGCACGGGACACGGCGTGCGGGGAGGCGGTAGCGGGGAAAGAGAGGGGTTGGCGGCGTGGCGCGGCCGAGAGCATCGAACGCGACGGGGAGGAGGCGGGGCGGTGGCGGCGTGAGGAGGAGAGAGATGTGGAGGAGGAAGAGGATAAGAACGGGAGGCGGCGGGCGGGGCGGGGACTTTTGCAAAGCGCCAGTGGGCGGTTTAATGCAAAAGTGACGTGATTTCGGAATTTTGTCTTCTTGGTAGACAAAAATTTTGGAACTTGAGGGGTTTTCTGTAAAAAATCGAACGTGATTACTGTAGGGGAGGGGCTTCCCTGGACTCGAAGCGAATTACGCAGAAAACGAAGGGCTTTTTTGCAAAATTCGACGCACCGCTGGCGGATCCTGAGCCGCCGGATTTAAGCGATCGGACGGCCGAAAATAGAGCGGCGTAGATGGTGTCCCGTCTTGTGGCGAGGCCACGGATTGATGGGTGTTGATACCATTCTTTCACTGCTAGTAAATTAATATTTGCTTGTATAGTTAGGTTCATGTTACTTGTAATTTTTAGATATCTTTCAATGGCTTCTTTATATACCACTCCTGTACTTTCATGAGAGGATACTACTAGCTAATTAGTCTTTAATACATTATGATGAGGACATGGAACCCATGCATATGCCCATGAGTGGTGCATGGAGAAGAGAGAGTCCAACAAGGGTTTTCATGACAAGAAGGAGGCCTGAGGCTAATTCGGTTCGAGTCCCCAAGGTGGAGGCCCAAAACAATTCAAGTTCGAGCTCGTCTCGGAGTCCAGGAGCAACCTTCACTAAAACGGACGCCCAAGTCACATACGGGCTCAGTTTTGGGTGTTCTTTATACCGGTTGGAAAGATAATTTCAATACGTCTCCAATGGCACCGGTCCCAATCCCAAATTCATCCGGAGTCGTCGGAAATAATTGAAACAAGTGGATGTCTAGAATTTGCCAAGGCAGCGTGACACCTTCTTTTGGTCTTTGGGGGCGTGTATCATGTTAGGGCCCATTAGGTGCGCATCCATGGGGTCTTGCACGACCCTAGAGACCTTATTAGCAGCTGTCACACCCTCGTTAGTGCAGTGTTTGAGTTTTGCTTTAGATTAATGCGCTCCCCGGTGCTCCGCCGCCACCTCCCGCGCTCCTCAGTCGCGCGGCCAGCGAGACAGGTTGGTGCCCACGCCACGCGCCATGGTCGGTTGGTCTACCATCACCGGCCGCCGGAGGTGGAAGAAGAGCGATTTTGCCAACATTTTAAAAAATATTGCAACAATTTGAAAAATGTTGATAGAAAAATATTGACAAAAAATGTTGATGGAAAAATGTTGACGAAAAAATATTTCAACATTTCTGAAAAATGTTGCAACAATTTAAAAAAATGTTAACAAAAAATGTTGATGAAAAAATGTTGATGAAAAAATGTTGACGAAAACATATTGACAACATTTCTAAAAAATGTTGCAACATTTTCTGTTTAATAGTTATGAGGTGGGATGGTTGAAAATTAGTAACTAGCAATCTTAGGTGGGCGTTTGATGAGCAGGAAGTTTCAACCCTTATCCACCTCTCGGGGTAGCCGGCAGGCATATGGGCAGCGGCCAATTGGCGAGCCGCACGGGCTGTCTATGTTTAGATACCCGAAGTCTAAGATGATAAGCAATCCAATTTGGAGAGACATATACATAATCCGTTGGAGAGCTCCCCTAATAATAGCTAAATTTAGCTTGCAAAACCATTTAGACCATCCCTTGAAGATGCTCTTACAACTTTGTTGTATGTAGGACAATGAGCATTACATCTTCATTTCTCATACTCCCGTCGTTCTTTTTAACTTGACGTTGCTTTGAGCTAAGGAGGGTCATATAAATCAGAACAACAGTAGTACCACCTATGCAAGAAAATGGGCACGTATTTTTACACGGAACGGAAACATAACGTCAAATACGGGAAAATCCAATATGGGAATGTTTGCGTGTATGAGTTTGGACTCTGGAACATATTGACGTAGAATTGTTGAAAATTTTCAATTTGGGCCGCTTTGTTACAAACGAATACAAATGTAATTTGAATTTTACAAACATCCAACCCACGATTACACGGAACAACAAACACATGTAGACGGAACCAATAAAAACGTAGGCTTCGAGTCCTCGATCGCTCAAGTGAATCCCGGCGCGGCGCCGGCGAGGAACCTCTGCGCGACGCGCTCGTACCGGAACCCGTCGGCGGCGGAGTTGTCCGCCGCCCAGACGAAGACGCCGTGCAGCCTGCCCTGCCTCCGCAGCTCCGGCACGCCCTGAAGAACCCTTCCCAGGCCCCAGCCCGTTGCTGGCCGGATCCGTCCCGAACGCCACGAGCACCTTCCGCCGCCGCCCGCGTACCGTCGGCTCTGCTCGTCGTAGTACTCCAGGAACTCCGTCACCGTGGTGTTGGACGCGTAGGCGTAGAACTGGAAGTTGACGTAGTCGAACTCGTCGCCGTACCGGCGCCAGAGCTCCCCGTAGTGCGCCTGCACGTCCGGGTTGGCGAAGGGCGCGATGGAGGCGAAGGAGATGACGCCGAGCGCCCTGAGCGCACGGACGAGCTGGCCGATGCACTCCGCGAACACCTCCGGCGTCTCGCGGTCCCCGAAGTGCTCGTAGTCGATGTCGATCCCGTCGAGGCCGTACGTGGTGAGGATCTCGGTGAGCGACGTCACGGCGTTGCCCACCCAGGCGTCGACGGAGGAGGCCCGGAACGTCGCGTTCGCGCCGTGCACGGTGTCGCCGCCGAGGCTGAGCGCGACGCGGACGTTGCCGTTGTTGGTGTTGCCGGTGCCGTTGCAGCCGGTGGTGCCGCGGAGCTTGGCGGCGGCGACGGCGGCAGGGGTGAGGTTGACCTCGTCCCAGTAGACGACGAAGAGGCCGTCGGTGGGGTAAGCGGGAGCGGAGACGTTGGTGGCGTCGGCGGCGGCGTAGTCGATGGCGAAGGAGAGGATGAAGTGGAAGTCGATGCCCGGGTGCACGGGCACGTCCGCGAACGTCACGTTCTTGCCCTCCGCGCCGATGTATTCCCGGAACAGCGGCCGCCGCGCTCCGCTCGACGCCGAGGCCGTCGCGGTCGCCCCGACGACGACAAAAAGGAGGAGGAGGAAAGGGACTAAGCAGGTTCTTACCATGGCGGCGGTGATCGTCCGATGAAGAGAAGCCATGGACGGATCGAGCTTGAGGTGGCGAGATCGAGAGATGACGAAGGTGACTGGTGAAGGTGCGCGTATTTGAAGGTGCGCGTGGCTCGGTGATGACTGGTGACGGTGAGCACTGAGCAGCTGGTGTTAGTGCGAGCGAGCTGGGGGACTAGGTTTGACGGGGTCAAATGACATGGCTTGGAGTTGGAGTTGAGTGAGTGGAGAGGCTGCCGGCGATCAACTTAAACACAACTGCCCCGCCGGCCGGCAACTGCAAGTGCAATGCTGAATGCGTGTCGGCATGCGGCGGCGTGTGCAGTCGTGCACGACGCGCATTGACGACATGCTTGCCTGTTGGCTACCAGACCACCTGGGCGTGAGCTGCGATGATGCAGGCCGGCCAGGGTCAATACTCGGTGTGATCCTCTAGGAACATAGGCAAGGGTCTACAGGCCACGGCGGATACACCAATGCTTCAGCTAGTAGTCAGCACAGCGAATGAGACGGTTTACAGCGATTAATGGCGTCGCGTCGCGTGACGTGTCTTCTCCTACGGTGCACGCGCTCGCCGGCGGCAGTTTCGTTAGCTCGCCGCCGCCGGTGCCGCCGGCCGATCCATCGTTTATGCACTGTACTGCATGTCGCGCCGCGGTGACGTCGTCTCTCCCTCCGTCCGCCACCGCACTGCACCTCCGCGCCGCCGCCGCCGTTGATCATATCAAACTCAACTGCCCGCCCGGCTGCGGGCTGCCGCGTGTCGGCGCGAGGCGGCGTACGTGCACGACGCGCGTCGATTGCATGCGCCTGTTGGCCCCGCGTGTGTGAGTTGCGATGATGCAGGCCAGGGGGGCGTCAGGCTCAGGCATGCCCTGCAGGCCGCGATGGATATAGTACGTATACAGTCACATCAGCTAACTGCTAGCACTAGTTTCGTGATGCAGGAAGGTCCCAGGTTCAGAACACAGCGCAGCGCCTTTGCAGTCGCAGGAAATAGCAACTTCCTTCCGGTCTGCAGTTATGCGTGCTGACGTCAAGGTGACGTGTCTTCTCCTCGGCCCGCGTGCCTAGCCAAGGCATCGCCGGCAGTGAGGAGCAGAGGCGCAGAGCAGAGGAATAGCAGAGGAACCCGCTGCTCTCTGGTACGCGCTGTAGTGGGCCGAAATTCCCCCACAGGCCTAAGCTCACAGCCTCGTCGCCATCGTGGGCCAAAATCTCTGACGGGCCTGTGGCCATCTCTGATATTTGGGCCTCCACTTGGCCCGCCAAACGCCACACCAACCGGCGGCCCACCTGCGCGGTTCTGCAACGTCGTGCGGCGGTGACGTCACGGTGTCCACCGCGCGCCGTCGTCACTCGCCGGAGACGGCGGCCCTCCCTCTCCGTTCCCCAGCTGTCCCTCGCCTACCGTACCTCCTAGGTCCTAGCTAGGAGACCCATCGTCTTCATCATACAGCTCATTAATTCTATTCTAGCTAGCCTGTGGCCCTGTCCTAGAAGCTCGCTCGTCGCCGGCCTAGCATGCGCCGCTGGTAGCACTGTTTAGCTACGCTCCACCTCCATCGCCGGCGGCATTCTGCCGACGAAGCCCGAGCGTACAGTCCCAATGGGCCACACGCAGCCTATTATATTAGCGCACAGAGATGAGAGATCGCACAGGCAGATACTGTCATACTTGCACAGTCTCCCGATTGGCAGTTTACCATTGACGCCACCACCACCACTCGAATCGTCGGGAACAACTGTCGGGAACAACTAACAGCGACAGCCACTGATGAACATGCACATATTTTTTTACACATCAATCTTTTGCATTTTATACCACTTCTGCGTATCAGCTAGATTTGCTTGGAGATAAGTGTTGTACCAATGAGCTTCAAGTACACTTGAATTGTTCAGTTCACTGTCCCAAGTTTCAGCTTGACTTCAGCTCGCGGTGCAAACTTGAACCCAGTGCTGAAACAACGTACCAAATTAAAGCTTGTTGTCAGCTAGCTAGCTAGTACCTGCACTAATCTTTATGCCGCCAATCATCTTTATGCCGCTAGGTCTAATAAGCTCGATCAGATTGTTAATAGACCTACATCGAAGACGATTTGTTCACCAATCACTAAGTCAATAGTAGTTCAATACATACGCGCGAGTCGCTGCCAAATGTCACGGTCGCCGTCGCCGTCGTCAGACATCTCTCTGAAGCCCGAACAGTGACCGGCGAATAATGGAAGGCCGTCGACAGCGAACCGAGATCTAATCCTAGATCCCCCGCTCACGGCGGCTGATCGGGCCCGACGATCTGCGTCGCCAAGTTGACGGACACGGCATTTATCATCTATAACATAGATTGACCCCAGTATCTGGATTATTGTCGTCCGTCCGTTGATTGGTTTATTCTCTGCTTCAGCTAGAGGAAGACGAAGGACTAACTGCTCCTGGACAGCAGCAATTATATTAGCTAGAATGCGATGCCTGCTGCCAGTTGATACGTTTAGTTACCATCTGCTGATAACTACGTACTTAATTAGTTGTGTAAACCAAGCTGAGCTTGTTTGCGTGCATTCGTCAGATGTAATCCTTGCAGATTTCATCTCACGCTGTCACGCATGCGTGCTCGATCACTGCTAGCTGCGTGTTAACCTTGATGTGAGTGTGAGTTGAGAACCAGTAGTGTATCTAGTCTAGCTATCAAGTGTTAGTAGTACTGATGGATGCATCTCGTGAGTCACTATCAAAGACCTTGAATTTGCTTGGAATTACCGAGGAAGGATATATATGTGTACCATCTAGTCATTTCTTCTATATATTTTACCAAAATCCTTGGAGAAATTGGACCTCACTTTTTTAACCAAAATTCCGGCCGACTTCCTCTTTTTTCTCGAATATCTCCTGCACATCATTGTATTAAGGTAGAAAATACTAAGTTACAACGACGCTCATCAGAGGAGCTAATTTCGTAGTAGTATATGAATATAGAAGAACAAGTTAGTTATTGTTAGATTTTATATGGGTTTTGGCCCATATATTATTTAATTAAATCAATAATTCAGGCCCATATTAAATGTTAATGGCACAAATGGTTTTAGTCCCAGATGAGATTTTAAATGTTTGTATACTCAACTTTAAGAGTGTACACGTCGTGCATTACTTACAGAAGTTGAGAGGGGCTAAAGGAAAGCCCCGCGCGCGTGCCGCCGCCACCGAGCAGAGCCGTGCCGTGGCTGGCTGCCGCTCGCCCGTCCGCCTGCCTGCCTGCTTGGTTTTGTTGTTTTTGCTGTTACTAGATTTATTGCCTGCCTGGTTTTGCTGTTTCTGCTGTTACTAGATTTATTCCCTGTGGAATAACTCTCCGTGATTTCTGATTTCTCACTTGCATCGCCTACTCGCCGCCGTCCGCTTTGCTGCATGGTTTTGTTGTTTCTGCTGTTACTAGATTTATTCCCTGTGGCATAACTCTCCGGCGGTTTACTGATTTCTCTCCTGCCTCTTGCACGGGTGCGCGGGCAATCAGGTTTTTGGACGACTACTTCCCGACGGCGACTGCTCCCTGTACGACTACTTCTCGGCGAGCGAAATGGCATTGCGAACATCTTCCTGCATCGGTTGAGATCTACTACATCGAACAACCCATCATGAGCGATGGGAATGGAGCCGCTGGTGCCTCCGGCACTAGTCCCTTCGCAGGGTATACTCTCGTGTTCCTCCTTTTGTTTACTGGTTTTCTAGTTCTGATAACCGGTAATAAAAAGGATCATATACATGTCATCACATCTTTGCTGCTATATTCATGGATTAAAATTAGCAAGAATTTGCCTAATTTTCTAACGGTTAACAATATAGCGTCCTCGTGCTCTTCTGGCCATGAGTTCATTTCAGAGGAGGGCCGGCTGGCCATAACTTCAGATTCTAAATCTGCAAATTACCTAAGCTAGCTCATGCCAAACTAACATATCACCAACAATAATCAAGCCAGCTGATGATGATGAATTGCATTTCCCAACCTTCTTCCATTACGTTTAGGACCACTTGCCCTAATATAACTTTCCAAGGACAACAACATGTGACCTGCTAGCTGCACTCATAACCAAACCCCTCTGTGACGGCAAACCTGAAATAGTTTTCCTACTGGTGAGGTGAGTTGGGGCCAGAGACTCTCTTGTTCTTGAGCCAAAGAAAATCCTACTCAGGAATCTAAATCTGCCCTAGTGGCATCCGCGGGCCCACACTCCATGTCACGCCGGGCCCACGCGCCAGGGAACGTGTGGACAGGGGGTGCCTGGTGGAGAGGGTGGTGGGCCCATACCAATCACAAGGCTTGGAAGTTGACAGCATCAAGGTTTGTTGTTTGTTCGTTTGTTTGTCTCAGGGGGTTGCTGGGAACACTGAAGGGTGCTGCCAATAATAGATCCAAATTAAGAGGCAAACATGTGGAGGGGGAAAATCTGAAGGATTCCACGCTGAATTTTGAATGAAGGTAGGCCAAGTACAAGTAGTAATGTAGTATATATTGTTCAGTTGTGCTGAATAAAAGTTTGTGACCTCAGGATCCATGACTGAAAAGAGCTAGGAATGTGACTCAATGTATGAATTTGACATATTTGGTGGTGATTCATTCTGGTCTTCCTTGAAAGCAAAGTCAATGTCGAGGAATTGACAATAGATGGCCGATATTTTCAGTTGCCGCTCCCCCTCTGTCGTCTCCCACTTGCTTTAAAGTATGAAATCTGTTTAGATTTCCCAAAACAGGATGGTACAAGAAAATAGAAAACACCCAGAAGTAGAAAATGAGAATATTTTCCAAAATTATGTAGATTTCGGGCAAATTTGTTTTCCCTAGCTACCTGATATGGCAGTCTTCAATATGCAAAATCGTAATGTTTGTACTTATCCTATTTGAAACTTCTCTTTCGCAAATGCTACAAGTGCAAAATTTTGATGCCAGAATGAGGAATACGTCTTTTTTTCAAGCAAAACGAAAACATTTCCCCGTTAAAGGGGAGAATTATGATTGCCCTTGGTAGAGTGATCATATGAAACAACAGAGATATCTCAACAGATGTGAATACGTACTATGGTACTGATCGATTGAGTACTATGACATTCGAACAAAAATGGGCCAGAGAGAGACATACCAAGAGATTTCTTCTCCGGACCACTCCCTTTTTCGTTATGTGATTTTTTTGACAACAAATTTTTCGTTATGTGATTATTTCTCTTTGAAAATCAGCCTACTATTGTAGAACGATGCTTGAATGAGGACAAAAGTATTTCCCATTCAAGGGGAGAATTATGAGTTTCCTTGGTAGAATGATCCTAGGAAACAAGAAAAATACCTCAAAAGATGTGATGGTACACTGATTGAGTGGAGTATGACATTCGAACAAATAGGCTAGACACATATATAACATGCGACAGACTTTTTCAGGACCACTATCTTTTTTGTTATGCGATTTCCCTTTAAAAATTGGGAGCACAAATTAAAGAAAGTATAACAAGAACCTGAAATGAAAAAAAACAGCCTTATGCTCTGTTAGAGGGAGATAAGTAGATAACTCTTGATTTGAAATGTCCAATTTACCAATAAACACACATATCAAAAAAATCAAACACTATTCCATGTTAATTTGTTCAGAAGTTCATAAATAGCTTGGACCTGGTTTCACTCTTTTGAGTTTCAAAGTAGGTCATCCAAGAGCATTTGACAACTTCAAGCGTTAATTTTTTTTTAAAAATAAATATTACCGTCAAAACTTCATGTATATAATCTCACATCTTATTTTAGAAGAACGATACATGTTAGGTGATCAAACTGAGAAAGTCACCACTACGGGTGCAGAGATACCTCCACTGAGAAAGCAACAAGAATTTATCATAGTTTTGCCCAAACTTTGATACGAGCCAATCAACACTCGAATACTTTACTTGCCACATGCCAATCAAGCTTGGGAATATATACATATAAATTATAAAATGTTGTTGAACGCGAGGCACTAAGCATCCGATCCATTGGTAAGAAAACAAGCATTCGTAGATGCCTTCCCTGAAAATACACTATTAGATAATCACACATATATCCCAGATCCGTTTTTTATTTGTACCGGGTATTTTGCCCCCCGGTACAAATAACTACATTTGTACCGGTTGGAGGCACCAACCGGTACAAATGTCCTCTCCTGAGAGGCTCGGGGCCTGACACAACCCAACCGGTAAATGCCTCACATTTGTCTTGGGTTGGTCTTCCAGTACAAATGTGAGGCGATCACATTTGTACCGGGCGAGGACACCACCCGGTACAAATGTATGCACATTTGTACCGCCCGTATTGGCACACAAATGTGCAACGGCTATATTTCCTTCTTCCCCCCGCCCGCTCTTCTTCCTCTCTCCAACTCGAGCTCCCCCTCCCCCAATGGCGCCCTAGGGAACTTTTGCCCGATTTGCGACATTTCTCCACGATTTCACTCATTGAAGTGGTGTAGAGGTTAGTTACTTCATCCCCCTTGATATACGGTTGCCGTTTTATGTTTTATGCTTTTTACTTAAAGTATTCATGAAATGTTTTAATGAGCTAAGTATTCATGAAATGTTTTTATTTAAATGCATATTTGTCTATATTCTAATAGAAAGAAGGTGTCAAGATAGAGGTATGAGACGTTGTATATGTAGATAGATTTTTTTCAATTTATTTATTTATATTTTCATCATTAGAAAATTAGTTTACTCAATAGAAAAGTGATTTTCCTCATTAGAAAATTAGTTCCTTATTGGAAAATTAGTTTACTCAATAGAAAATTTATTTTCCTCATTAGAAATTTAGTTTCCTTATAAGAAAATTAGTTTGCATCATTAGAAAATTGATATAATTTTGCCGAATTATATAATGTGCATTTTACATGAGCACTTGTTGCAAGATAATGATATATTTTGTCTGGTTTCCTTTAGAAAATTAGTTACTTCATTAGAAAATTAGTTTCTTCATTAGAAAATTAGTTACTTCATTAAAAAATAATGGTTATTTATTCTTGTTATTTAGTGACAATGGATTCAATAGCGGGCGACAGCGAAGAGGCATTGTTAATGGACGAATTGCTAACAATCATGGTTCGAACAATCGGTTAATGAACAAGATCAGCCGGTAAGGTCGACTACCGAACATGTCCGGTGATGGCATCGATGCGGAAGAGCAACCAGATTCTTGAGACAAGAAAGCGATGGGCAACCATCGAGGCTGTACTTAGTACAAACTAGTACCACGCGTTAAGTTTAATTACTATATATATGTTAGTGGAGCAATCGTTAATAGTCCTTCATTTTCCAGGAACCGTCATCGAGCAGCAAAAAGGCTCGTGGGATACGCGGTCCGAATAAGAAGCTAGAGGGTCGTTTCATCATCACAGAAGTTTCTGACGAAGGCATGCCATTAGTTCCACATGACAATGTCGTCAAGTTGACCAACCACATTGGGGCTCTTGTCAGGGATCACATCCCAATAAGCTTTCGATATTGGAAAGGATCTAAAGCTGCAGCTGAAGTTCAAAATGAAGATGAAGAGGCACAAGAAAATGCACAACAATATGTGGTCCCGGACACGAGAAGAACATGATTTTGAGGTGCAATTACACTTCTCATTTCCACAAGGTACAAATCTGGCAAATGTGCGGACTTGGGTGTTGCAGAAGGGTGCAATAGCCTTTCAACAGACAAGAAGCGGAACAAAGACTACATCAAGAAGGGACTTGCACTCGATTTCACAAAGAAAGGACTTTCAAAGTTGCGAGATCACTGTGATTCATTTGTGCAGTACAAGTAATCGCAAGAAGCCGCCAAGATGATTGAAACCAACACCATCAATGCATCTAAAAAGAAAGAATTTCATAAGCTTGGGTCTGGAGGTTACAAGGTGGCTATGCCCAAATGGGATAAGATGGAACATGATTGTATTGCACGTGGACTCATACCGGCAACTATAGATTGGCCCGAACAAGCAAGGACTTATTTTTATGCACATGGTGGCACGATCAATCCTGAAGATGGAACATTAGTACCGAGCGACCAAATAAGAGAGATTGCGGCAAGACTTGTTGAATTGATCCGCATGACTGCTGAAGGAACATTTGTGCCTGATCGAGAGAGAGACGAACTTAGTCTTCGCAATAGGCACTAAAGAGCACGTGGGCGTTCGAGGCAAAGGTGCAGTTCCATGGAAACTCGCATGGCGTGACCAAATTGACTCCTATAAAAGTCACAAAAGGTCTAAGGACCAACAACGACAACTAAGAGAGTTGCAAGATCGCGTAATCGAGGCAAGAGGCAAGAATGGAGCAAATCATTGACGAGCGTGTGGCTCTTGCTCTTAGCAAACAATCATCTCATCAGGAAGGTCCTACTGATGAAATGAGCCCATCTACTAAGGGGAAAAGTAGCATCGCTTTAACAGAACATGCACCAACACCACGAGCGGCGGCAGCGTTGAAGCACCAAACCACAGCTCACGGTGAATTCGGCCACACGGCCCGTGGATGACATCACCAGTGAGGTCGTGTGAGCTTCTCAATGTTTGCGAAACAAGAAGTTTGTGGTGGCTCATGGCGCCGCGAGAAAAGCGTAGAAGGGATAGCCTCACGGGCCACCATCGTGGAATTGAATATTACGCCAAAGTTTTGATGGACCGAGTGGTCGATGGTCATTTGACCGGGCTGGAGGCAGGGGCCTAATGGGAAGAGGTTCTTCAAGATGCTGTGCATACTTGGATTTTTTGGCCCAAAGCTCACATAAGGATTACGCAACAACCACCTTCTCCTCCAGCTGACGATCAACTACCGCACTCACCCGGTAGCCATGCACGAGCGACGATCAACTACCGCATTCACCAGCTGCAAGGGCAGAGCGCAGCATGAGTCCTGTAGTTGACATGGATGCAACCGAGAGTCCACCTCCTTCTCCACCTCCTGCACATGTTAAGGGCAAGGGCAAGCGACATGCTCCTCCTCCTCCACCTCCAAAGAAGGAGAAGAAACCCAAGCAGAAGAAGCCTCCACTAAAACTTGCTTATGACATGACAGATGAGGAACTTCACGAGGCAGTTCAGGAAGAAATGAATAGACAGATATTCAAAGCTCCCAAGCCTCCAGTTGAGAAACCAATTGACCGGGTCAAATTTCATCGTTTCATGAGGAAAATAGAGGAGGAAAGAAGAAAAAAACCAGATGATCTTCCCAAGCCATTGAGTGACTACGACCGGCAAGTACTCAAGACTCAACGTGCGAAGAAGAAAACTGCATCTAAAGTTCCTCAACTTGGGACCCAGTCAAAGAAATCTATCCCCGACCTCAAGGTGCTTTCAACATTTGAACAACAAGTGTCTGAATTTAACAAAGACACAGGTCTGACTGCAGCTCAAATTCGAAGGGAGGATCCAATCCCAACTCATGAAGGGACATATAGGGCAACTAGACCACTTACACCATATGAGCAACAATTGCTTGATTTTGCCAAATCATCGGGTCTGACTCCAGCACAACTTCTAGGGGAGGAGGAAATTGCAAAGCATAAAGGGGCAAATAGACCGGAGTATGTGCAGGCGTGAGCTTGTGTGACCGCGTATCTTCCAACGAGGATGTATGAATTGCACAAGTGGCACATGTTCCAAGCTGCCGGCGGGATGGACATGCTCTATGTTCGCATTGAGGACCATCATTATTTCCGTGGTCATCAGGTCTTCACTATTCTAATGAAGGAATTCTGGTTCCTATTCAATATGGATGCACTTGACATCTCATTCGTCGATTCTTTGGGTTACGTAAGTGTTTATTATATTATAAGTTAAAAATCAATGCTCTAGACACTTTATCCCATATCTAAACTTCTATATTTTTTTTGTGTCATACAGTTTTGAGATGCAACGTACCAGGAGGAAAGGAATCATGAGTGTGGGCTACATGGATCCTTTGATGATAACTCGTAACACTCTCAAACTTAATGAGACACTTAATCACATCATCAACTATCTAGACAAACACCATGATAAGGCTTGCATAGAGCTGCCATACAACTTTGGGTGAGCAACGTGTATCTCATCTCCTTATCTTTTTCAAAAATTACATTGCATATTTTAAGAAACAATACTTCTCTACATCTATGGACAGCTTCCACTGGATTCTCTTTAGTTTTTGTATGACGTGAAGTAAGGTCTTTGTCTTCAACTCTTTGTATAAGACTACAGATAAAAGTAGATATCAAGATGTCGTAGAGTTGATTAAAACTGCATGGACTTGTCTTTGTGATAAGTACCCCGGAAAGTTGCGTAAAAACCTTTATGTTCACTATGATTGGCCAGTATGTGTCTTTGCTTATTCTTCAATTCTTACATTATAATAAAAAATTATTTCATGACTTGGTTTTCCCATATGTGCAAGTCATGACACAGCCTTCTGGCACCAATCTATGTGGATATTATGTGTGCGAGTTCATGCACCGCCCACTGCGATGGTGGCAAATTCGAAGAGAAGGTGCGTGCACACACAATTGCGACTACATGTAGTTCTTATTAATTGTTCATATTCTTCGATCTGGTTCTTATTCTTTTGTTCATATTCTTTGGTAGATTTCCAGCATCAAGGAAACATTCCTCGAGACAGAACAAATCCGATTGATATAAGAACAATTATGTGGATTTCTTCTAGACTAGGTTATTAGTCCAGGGGGAGAGTTTTATGCTGGCTTATCCTCCATTCTTAGTATAGGAGCGACGGTAGGGAAGGACAAGTCGAACATGAAGAAGCATCTGAAGCAAAGACAAAGGCCAAGCATCCGAAGCAAAGACAAATGCCAAACATCCGAAGCAAAATTAAACTCGCTAACATTTCATCCAATGTATATTATTAATCTAAATTTCAGTGCGCACAAAATGCTAATGTATAAAATTATTTCCAAAGTTCTTCAATTTCAGGATTTGAGATGATATATTCTACATGCATTCGTATATATTTATTTGTATAATATTAGAGATAATATTATACAAATAAATATATACGAATGTATGTAGAATATTATCTCAAATATAACATTTTATATGCCACACGACTTCATATTACAGCGTATTACGATTAGTATTAGTACTTTAAGCAAATACGTTAGAGAAAAGAAAAACATAAAACAAAAAAAAGCAATTATCGGTGCCTCACCCGGTACAAATGCCCCCTTGCCACGTCGCCGGGTGGAGGGCACATTTGTCGGGCGAGGCTCACGGTACAAATGTGCGGCATTTGTACCGGGTATTTCGCCTGGTACAAATGCTCGACCACATTTGTATCGGATGGTTTGTACCGGTTCAATACCCGGTACAAATAAGGGTTTTGAACCGGTACAAAAAGCCGTTTTTCCAGTAGTGATATCTCATCTACTTTATCACCAATCAACTTTCTCTTCCACAATGTATACAGTTGACAGCAACTAGACGTGGCCAATTATGACTAATATAATGCTGCCCAAAGCATGGGTCCTAATGTCTTAAGCGAACGAAGGGCAGATCACGCAAAAGAGTTACTCCCTCTGTTCTTATATACATGTCGTCGGATAGGTTACATTTGTGCTATCTGGCGTCATATAAAAAAGAATGGAGGTAGTAGATCCAAATGTATATAGCTTCAATTCTAGATGATAAAGACAAAGCAGTGGATATTTGTTTATGATAAGGGCATATGGCAATTCTCAGTTTTTGTACTCTCGTCTCTCGATCGATCTGATCTTATCCTTAAGATCTGGATCATGCAAGTATGATTATAACAGTGTAATTAATGGCAGTGAACCTGTGATTAAGGACATTATTTTGCAAGTATACGGAGATGCAAGTGGCCATCTTATCTAGTTCTGCGTTAAAATTTATGACCGTACGTGCAGCACACGTACTATTTTTTAAAGTTGTATATAAGTTCCTAAATTTTGGGCATGTGTAAATGCTAAAAGAGGAGATATAGTGCTTTAATCTTAGTTTAACTATATTTTTTGTTTGTGTTATAGTTTAATGTAAGGTGCAGAGATATGCCAATCTGTAGCATTATTTAATAGATATATAGTTCATCTTTCCCATATGCATGCCTTTTTGTCCACAGCATTGTTAACACTCTCCATTTGACGGAAGAGAGAAATCAAGTGCCCAAAGCTAAGCCAAAATGGATGCTGCCAATGAGAGGACGGCGAGCAGTCCCTAGCTCAATTTTTCTCTACGAAACAAAAATGATGCAATACTAGAGAACTAGAGTCATATATGATGACGACACTAAGACATGGCCCACAAATCTTTGGAGATGTTCTAACCAATTGCCTTTAAGATGCATGGCACCAAAAAATCGCAGCATCATGAAAACCTATGACACTATTTTTTTTAGTTATTTGGATTTGTTATCCAGTATGATGTTCGCATAAGAAAACTTTAATTTGTTACCATGAATAAGTTTTTTAGGTATAGTATGACCAAGTTTATTAACGCAAAAAAGGTGCAAAATAATCTTAGTTTGAGTCAACAAGAGATCAACTTGCATGCCTTTTCTATCAAATTAATTCCTATCATGCATGGATCTATGCATTCTTACCAATTTTAATTCGATCTCTCTTTTTTTGTTTATCCTTATAAAACTGCCATGCTCATATATGATCTTCTGTACCAATATATATGCAACGCAAGCAATAAAGGTCTTATCATTTGGTTGTATTATAAATTTCAAATATAGTTTATAGCCAAGTTATAAAATAAGTAAAGCACTTAATAATATAAGACTTATTATGTCCTTGCTTAGTTATTTTTGATTGGAGGGAATAATCAAAATATAGTATACGATTTTTTTAAAGGGACCAGTGCGATGTAATCTGTTGATATCTTTGTTCGTTCCCTTTACTTTTAGGAAAAGGTGGCACAGATGCCTTCTCTTGTCAGCATATCAGCGATGGAATAACATGTTTGCCTTTAAAAGGGCCAGCACCAGTTAAAATGGCCCCAGTCACAACTACCAAGCTTGAATGGCCCTCAAGACTAGCAGGGGCCAGTAGCTCAGTGACCCCTCACCAAAGCTGCAAATCCACGGTGAAATCTAGAAGCTTCTCATTGCGCCATGCACGGCAAAGAAATTTACCTTACTTAAACATCATATTTGAAGAAGTATATATACATCATTTCATATATGAAGTTACATGAACCCTTTCCCAAAGAGCAAAAGTTGGTTGGTTATCATAGTTAATTATATGTCCTTAATCAAATGCAGAGAATTGAAAGTTCATGATAAATCATCCAATAAGTGCGTGGAATTTGTTACACTCAAATATCAAACCACAACTTTTAGCCACAAGAATGCATGGCCACAATGTTTTTTAAAAATGAACATATATATCTTACTTGATCAGATAACCTACGACATGTTTTCCGATCTGGCTAAAATGACTGATTTTACCCGTGCTCCCAAGGACTGTAAAATGGCTATTTCAAAACACACAATACTCCACACATAAAGTTCTTTTTTGAAATGTGTGAGGGAAGAGAACACTTCTTATCAAAGCCAAGATGATTACTTAATCTTTATTTGGTTCCTGGATTGTATGTTTTTTTAAAAAAAGTACTTATGCTCGACACATCCTAAGACTAGGCAAACTTTCTCATGTGACTTGTGAGGTGAATGTCAAAATATCAGTGTTTAGAATAGTGGGCTAGCTACATATATGATTTGACGACAAATTTGTCTAGCCCTTAATAGCATCTTTATAACCTGCTATCTCTACTGCAGCATGGTGGCTCTTCAGAGCCGCTATAGCCCGTGTAACGAACGCTACTATAGCTCGCTATTGAAATCATTGAAAAAAAAACATGAGTTTGTTGATGAACTGCTTGGTGCTCTACGATAATCACTACATATGCCAACCCACAAATACTAACCATGGTTAATCAAACCCAAGCTCTTCGATCTAATAATTAACAAAAAAAACCACAAAAAAATGGCAAGTTGCACGGCCAACTCACCCATATAAAAAGGCACCAACCCAACAGCTTCACCTAATGCCGTCGCCGTACTCATCGCCGTCGTCGCACTAAGCTGTGCTCCAACCTTGCGGTGCTCTTGCCTTCGCTGTTGCTGTCGGCGTCGCCGCGCATGGACAGCAAGAGCAAGGGGATGAGCAAGAAGCAGAGCAAGAGCCTGCTCGGTAAGTACGAGCTCGGCCGTCTGCTGGGACGCGGCACGTTCGCTAAGGTCTACTTCGCGCGCCCCGTCGCCGGCGGCGAGCCCGTGGCGGTGAAGGTGCTCGACAAGGCCGAGGTCATGGGCACGGCGGGCATGGAGCCGCGCGTGCTCCGCGAGGTCACCGCCATGCGCCGGCTCCGCCACCCCAACGTGCTCCGCCTCCACGAGGTCCTCGCCACGCGCGCCAAGATCTACCTCGTCATGGAGCTCGCGACGGGCGGCGACCTCCTCTCCAGGCTCGCCGCGCTCCCGCGGCGCCGCCTCCCCGAGCACGCCGCGCGCCGCGTGTTCGTGCAGCTCGCCGCCGCGCTCGCCTACTGCCACGCCCGCGGCGTCGCGCACCGCGACGTTAAGCCGCAGAACGTCCTCCTCGACGCCGACGGCAGGCTCAAGGTCTCCGACTTCGGACTCTCCGCGCTCCCGGACTCGCTCCGCGATGACGGCCGCCTACACACCGCCTGCGGCACGCCGGCGTACGCCGCGCCCGAGGTGCTACGCGGCAAGGCCTACGACGGCGCCAAGGCCGACGCCTGGTCCTGCGGCGTCATCCTCTTCGTCCTTCTCGCCGGCCAACTCCCCTTCGACGACTCCAACATCGCCGACATGTGCCGGAAGGCGCACCGCCGGGAGTACGAGTACCCGGAGTGGGTGTCGCCGGCGGCGCGACGCCTGATCAACCGCCTGCTAGACCCGAACCCGGCGACCCGCGTCGCCGTCGAGGCGCTGGTGACGCACCCGTGGTTCAAGCGCTCGCTCAGCGTCGACTCGCAGCTCGGCGGGCTGCTCAACGGCCAGCCGGAGCGCGCGCTGGCGTTCCAGGCGCCGGCGATGAACGCCTTCGACATCATCTCCATGTCGCCGGGGCTCGATCTGTCCGGCCTGTTCGACAAGAGGAACAGGGAGAAGAGGTTCATGACCACAGCGTCGCCGGAGCAGACGCTGGATCTGCTCGGGCGCGCGGGCGGGAAGCTCGGGTACGTCGTGGTGGGGAAGAAAGGGCTCGAGTGCCTGCCGCTCGGGGGCCTGTCAGGATCAGGCCTGGCCGCCATGACAGTTGAGATGTCAGAGGTGGCGCCGCCGCTGATGCTCGTCGAGCTGCGCCTCGAGGTGGCCGACGGCGACGGTGACCACGACGGCAAACCGTTCGGGTGGGAGGAGCTGAGGCATGAGCTAGGTGAGGTAGTTAGGGCTTGGCATAGTTGCCAAGATTTCTGACAAGACCAGAGGGCTGCTTGTAAATCACAAGAAATTCTCTTTTTTGTTTTTTTTGCAGCCTGGAGGTGTGTATGTGTAATAATATGTTAGTGTGGTTAGTGAATATTTGCCTAGAATTATGGTGCTGTAGAAATGTTCATGTGAGTAAAGTGTGGTGATATATGAGCAAAATGTTATTTTTGTAGTGAACAGATAAATTTGGAGATTATGGTACACCTTATAAGATGTTGTAGAAAGATGAACGAAAAAATTAAGGAAATTAAATTCTAACGTCTCCAATTTAGAAAAAAACTTGCATCGCTAGCTTCGAAGAAAACATCGACTTTGATCTGTTCTATGAACAGTAAAGGAATTCACATCTATGTAAGGCAGAAGAACTTCATATAGATTGAGATCAAAATGTTCCTCATGCATTCTGAATTTCAAAATCAAACAATGGTTAATTATCCATTTATCCTAACATTTTACAAGTTTCTTTAATTTGTTTTCTGTACCACACACACAGTGACATAAATCAACTACTATATCATGGATTTGAGGCTTCTACTTGGATTAGGACAAAATTCCTCCTCTTTATACAGGATTCCGCATACGCATGATTTTCCCCCTCCTCATGTATTTATTCGACCCTATGGATTTCCAGTCTCTGATAGAGATGCACACCGCCTTACATAAAAATTCGACTTCTCAAGCATTTTGTTTTGTTGGCAATGTTTTTGTTCACTTAAATTGCATTTCTTGTCACTCAAAATAAAGAAAACGAATAATAAAAAATATTGAATTAATGATCCATGCATGTGTTGAGTATTAAAAAATATATGCTCTTTCCAAGGTTTTGTCAAAGATTGGATTAGAAGGTACACCACCTCGATGAAGAGTGATTTGCAAAATGCTATACGCATACTTTCGTTTTGGAAAGTTATGATTCCCAAATTGGGTGTCTTTTTTTTAATA
Source organism: Cenchrus purpureus (assembly GCA_022644695.1). Lineage (NCBI taxonomy): Eukaryota > Viridiplantae > Streptophyta > Magnoliopsida > Poales > Poaceae > Cenchrus > Cenchrus purpureus. The sequence continues at coordinate 134,844,310 of CP053457.1, read as the reverse complement.
TCTTCATCACTCATCAGTGGAAGGACACAATGATCTATAAACTTTTATTTTAAGAATAGACAATTATCATAACATCATCTCCCGTTAAGTATATGCTTGATGCGTTTGATCAAGCTGTCACAAACACGTAGAAAAGCATTAAAAGATTAATCTCATCTTTGGTCATCTAGACTCTATTACTACTGGGCACATTACTATGTTTTTCTTTTGAAATTAATACAACGCTCTCTGTTGAACAAAGGAGACAAGCCGCAGACACTTACGCAGCAGTATGAGTATCTGTTAGTCTAGTATAACTTCCATCCTCGTGTATCAGTCAGAAGAGTTTCATGCACAATCCAAAGAATCTGTAAATTCAATTGTTTGACTCACCAACTCATTGAAAATAATGCTGTTCCATTACATAAAACAATGTTCAGATTTCAGGTGCCTGAAGAAATAACTAAACTCTTTTTATTTGCTAGAGTACAATCCCTACGGCGTCTGAAGTATTAGGCATCACGGTTAGACATGCAACAACTAGAGCTGTCGTGTTCGGTACAGGTTAACAGTGGCAATTTAAACATACCGAATTGGGCATCATATACCGCACCTCGAATGGATGTACGATGGTTAGTACCGGCATGCTCCCTCGCCATTGTGTTGTACAAGAATAAGCTCCTTGGCTAATCATTCTATAATTTTGCAACCACATATGATTTGTTTCCCTCTAATTTCTCATTATGTAGACTACAGGTTTACCCTCGTGACTGCGTAACATTGCATAATAAGGATTCAAAAAACTACATATAGAGACGCGAAAGCATGGATAGTTAAAGTTTCTCTAATGCTCAATGAGGCTGATTTCCTAGTTGCTGCTGAATTACTCTCATTGAGCACTAGAGAAACTTCATGCATTATTCCCCCCTCCTCATACATTTCTTGAATCCTTCACGACTTTCACAAACCTAAGCACCTCGTTTCATGCAGTCCTCGTTTGTCTTTTGTTCCTTGCAATTTCTGTCTGTTGGCTGAAATTGCCGACGGCAAGTGCATTTTCAACAGGCACAGTGACCCGAAACATGATAAAATAAAAAATAATAAAAAAAGATGTCTTGAAGTGGACCACTGGTCTCCTCTGGTAGTGGTACACAAAGTATGCCCTTTTTATTGGCACACACCATCTTCTCTCAGCTTGAATTTGAAGTTACAACTGATCATTACATGAGCAACATTACTTGGAAAAGGTGTAACACCACTTACTGCCAGAAAAAGTTCCAATTAAACAAACATACCAAGCTGGCTCCCGTACACTTGAAAAAGCAGAGATGAAGATCATTGTTGATCTCCTGAAACTTAACAACTACACACCTTTCTTTTCAGCAAGCAGACAAGATATCTCTCGGTAATATACAATTGCCATCCTCATCAACCAATCAGAAGAGTTCCATCCACAACCTGAGCACACTAGCTATACAGTGACCTGTTTGGCTCACTTTTGGTTCAATTCGTTGCAGTCTTGCAGCATGCTGGTACAAAAAAGGATGTTCAGATGCATGTATTCAGGGACCATGTCTGGTTCATATTTTGACAGAGCACAGAAAATGTCTCTGAATTATGCGACACAAATTTTATTTCCTTTTCTAGAGTAACATGTGTACCAGTGTTCTGGCATATTGTTCCTTGATGAGTAGTATTAAAGGAAAAAAAAGGTGAAGAAAATCCAAAGGGTCCCTTTCCATGGCTGAAGGTATCTTCTTCCTGCCAATTAGGCTTTTAGTTGAAAATACTAGTTGCAGCCTGGAGGATAGGCATGCTATCAGCCTATCCTAAATAAAGTGTGAGAGGGAGGCTTGTCTTCATGGCAACCATTCTTTCTAAGGGTGTTATATTGTCATATTGACATCATAGCATTCCTAGAAGGTCACATACAGATGTGAACAGCATCAACTCGTAATTGTGCAAATGAGGGAGCTAAATAAGCATGCTTCAAGGTCTTATGATCGTTTGGACACAAGTGATTCAAATAACTAACGCGGCGAATATTACAACCACAAAAGAAAAAAAATCTTGATGTGATGCAGTAAGGGACTAATTTCAGCTAATATTGATAACAGGAGTTGCTTAATTTACAACCGTGAAGCTTAGTTTTGGACAGCCAAGGCATTGAGAATTACAGGCGCACTTAAAGCAGACCTTCAGCACCTTTCAAGAGGGTGACAATCTCAAAGGCATTGTCAATTGTTGTTACTAACACTCAGTCATACTGCAGACAATCCTGATCTAAATTCAACTGATTGAGATTTGCCACTCATAGAATTTCTGCGCCTTGAAGGAGTGGTAGCTCTCAGCTGCAAAACTATGTATCTTGACCTGGCAAGCAATCATCATATAATGGACAAACCGGTACTGACAAGGAAGATAGCTTGCAAATTCAGCTCACCAAATTGGTTTAAGACACCGATGCACGTTCTCTGAACTATGTCTGATTTTTTTGTTACTAGGTTACAGCCCGTGCGTTGCTACGGGCGCACAAAATTTGAACGAATCAATTACTATTTCAAAAGCAAAATCTTGCAAAACAACAGGGGCACCTTAGCCATTCCAACTCTTTATACGCTCGTTGTTAGTGTGATCATGCTAATATTTTTCGTAATACTATTTATCATATTCGGTAATTTTTTTGCCAGGCGAACGACTCCACTTTCGTTCCAAATGAAAGTGTGTCCTGAGCAAATCACTGGCTAGAATGTCCAACATCGATGGAGCATGATTTTATATAATTTTTGGAAAACCACCGATTGAATTAAAATTGAAAACAACGAAGGGTCAAAGATCTATGAGCTTATAAGGAATTATTGTTGAATTATAGGGACTGGCGCACAAATTTCTCTAGAGTCAGCAAATAGACTCCACAAATAAGTGACACGTTGGATCTCAAGGTCATGATATTTACGGGGTTTGTTATGCAAGATTGTCAAGACGCAAATTCGTGAGTGGGATTTCTTGATTGCCCAGGGGTGCCTTTGAAAAGAAACCTTATCCTTATCTCCTAGACTCCTACCCCTTGCACGGTCACGGGAGGAGACATGGAGCGGTGGCGCACGCCCGGCCGGCACACGCTGCTGGCCTGAGTGCCAGTCGGGCACTGCAGCGGCGGCGGCGCGCCTCCATGGCCCGCCACTCTCTCTTCCCTATCTCTCCTCTCGGCCGTCGCCTCCAACCTCTCCTCCATTCTCCTGTTCCTTGGCGTCAAGCTCTGCTTTCTCTCCGTCGATTCGGGCAAGGCAGCCAGCAGAGCTTGATTGGAGGCGGGCGAGCAGGGGCTCAGGGCTGCCGCCTCGGAGCTCGATTCGAGCGCTGAGCTCGCAGGGCGATGAGTTGCTGCTGTGCGTGGCCCAACGGTGACCTCGAGCTCCGGCTGCCGGGATCTGCGGTGGCTCGAGCTCCCTGCCGGCCGGCGGCGTGCCTCGAGGTCTGCGCGGCGGAGGGCCGCCTTCGCTCGAGGCTCCGCCTCGAGCTTTCAGGCGGATCTTGTGGCGGCGGGGAGGCGGGCTACCGCCGCCATGAGCCTAGTGTGCCCCTACTTCCGCTCGCTCCCTCGTCCCGCCGCGAGCTCGGCTCCCTCTGGTGGCGCGAATCGAGGCAGGCGGCCGGCGGAGGGCGTGGTGGTGGCGGACTCGAGCTCTGCGGCCTCCTCCGGCCAGCCAGCCTCCCCAGGTCGTGGATCTGCGGTGGAGGTTCTGGTGCGGTGGCAGAAGTGCAGGCGGCGGCCTCGGGCGGGGCATGGTGGCCGCGGTGGCGGGCGGGCGTGCTCGAGTCGAGCCCTCGGCTCCGGCGACGACCTCCTCTACTCCGGCATCGTCCCGGCGCCACCTCTCTGGAGCGAGACACACACGACACACAAGCACGTTCACCAGGTGAAGGAGGGAGCGCTAAGGGAGAGAGAGGAAGGGGTGGGGACCACCTGTCGGCTGGGCAATGGTTACTGCCAGCCAGAGCCGGGGCGAACCGGGAGGCGTTGCCCTTACGCGTTTTATAGGGGTAGAGATTTTCTTCGTTCTAAACCATAAATCTGTAAAGCGGTGAAGTGAAATCAGTATTGACTAAGGCAGTTAGGCCATGGGAAGAGAAAAACAGGACGCATCGTATGACAAAGATCGGAATAATGCGCAAATTGCTATGACACAAAGTTGTTCCACGTGAAGGTAAGTAATCTCAGATAAGTCCCCTGATAACAGGAACGCATTTCAGTCAACTTGGGTAAAAGAAAGAATTTTTTGATAAGTAACATTCTACCAAATCAGTTCATTTGGAATCTCACTTTTTACAATGTAATATAACTACTAATTTATTCATAAGACTGAGTCTAACAGCGGGAGGCACCGCTGGCTACTGTGCCTTTGTGATTCCTTCTCCAATAGCTCATGCAAAAGGGGAGGCAAATTGCCTTCCGTGGAGAGAGGAGAGGCAAAGATACACTCCCTCTCTCCTCGAAGGCAAACGACAAGTGTGCTGGGTGAGCAACACGTGGCGGCGGTGTGGGGCTGGTCGAGCGGAGCAGAGGAGCAGGGTAGGAGCTCCGTCGAGGGGCGGGTGAGGAGGCCGCGTGGATCCGGGCGGAGCAGGTGAGAGGAGGAGGGAGGCCGGCCACGCGGAGGAGGGAGCTACGGGCGCCGCCGCGATGGCCTCCCCCACCGCCGAATCCATGGCTCCCAACGAGCTTTGGCTTCGTTGCCAGAGGCCGGCCACACAGAGGAGGAGCTCCGGCGCCGCCTCGGGCCACCGCGAGGAGGCCGCGTGGAGCGGAGGAGCAGAGGAGGGAGCTTCAAGCGCCGGCCGCGCGTGCAGCCGCCGGAGATCCGCTGCCGCCAAGGCGGGAGATCCGCAAGCTGGGGAGGAGGGCCACCTGTGCTCCTGGAGATCCGCCATGGCCTCCGCGCCACCTCCGTGCCGCAGGAGATCCGCGGGATGGGAGCAGAGGAGAAGGGAGGGGAGCTCCGATGGCCGACGCGGGGAGGGAGGGCGAGCTCGACGGCAGTGGGAGGGGAGGGGCGGCACCGGCGGCGGGATGGGAGGGAAGGGGTGGCGCGGGAGGAGAGAGGGACGGGAGGGGATGCGTTTGCTCGTCCACCGTTGGAGAGGAGATATTTTGCCTTGTGGAGGCAGTTACTGTGTGCTAGGCAAACTCCCCAATACCTCTCCTATTTTGCCTTCTCTTGTTGGACTTAGCCTAATAATGGATGGTATTCAGGGGTGTAGGCAAAGGCAAGTAACTGACTTGTCAGCTGATAACGTTGTACACCACGAAGGCCACTCAATGGATATCTGTATCTTTTTTTAGCTTTGCAAGATCTGTTACTTTCAATAGCGAAACTACATGATGACTTCTGGACATCAGGAAATGAACAATCCAGTACTAAGAACGAAGCAGGTAGCTTAGGAATTCAGCTCACCTCGTTCAGATTATTGGTTCAAGGCACCGGTGCTAGCTTGCTCTTTCTCTGAACTGACTTGGCCATTCAAAGTTCCAACCACAGTGGTCTGTGAAGAGGTGAAGAGACCTTTGACTTAAGCTTGAATTTCTAGCAGCATTTAACTTGGCCATTAATTCAAAGCTTCAAGGAACCCTTTGGGATATGAGATGCTATTAGAAGCGATTATGGATCAATACAAGCCTACAAGCACATCCAGAAAGGACAAAAAGGAAAAGGGAAAAAAACAATGGCCGTATCAACTGGGATTTGTGCTTATCGACTAGAAATGCAGTGTAGTGGAGGAAGGAACAGAGACAGTCCTAGAGGCTAGAAGAATCCAAGACACGGTGTCCTCACCTTTATATCTCTTCAACTAAACTAGCCTATCTGCATGACCGTTCTTCCTCACTTTTGGTCGGAAGTGTAGAAAATAAATGTTACACCCACCAGATGTTTCAGAAAGTGCAGCATCAACTTGTCATATGCACATAGGAACAGCTGCGCACCTTTTATTGGTAGCAGAAAGTGCTTGCTGAATGCTGAAGTAGTAGCAGCAAGCAAGAAGCTAAAGGTTACCTAGATGCTCGTAACTTAAGAGGGGAGGAAGTGAATTAGTCAATCTTAAAATCTTAACTTATGGCTTTACTATTTTTACACAAAGATAAACTAGAACATACTATCTAGATGTGCAACTAGGGTTGTTCTAGTGTGAAACTCCCATCTCAAAACAAGGTTTGCAACCTATAGCAAATCCTAGCATGATACTACTCTAGAAAAGTAAAGGCAAGCAAAGATTGCAATAGAGTAAATCTTGAAAGCGTAAAGGGGATGAGAGGAAGCAAACTCTTGACACACGATTTATCCGTGGTATCGGTGAGCTCTAAGCCACCCCTAGTCACGTTGTTGAAGCACCCACAGAAAGTATTGCTTCGGTCACCAAGTCTCTCCCAAGAGCACCACTTGACTCGCCACTAAGGCTCGCCACTTAGGCACTCGCCAAGCTCTCTTGGTCACCTTGATACTGCCTCCACTAAGGAGTTTCTCCACTTAGGAAGGGGTCTCCGTCCCCGCACAAAGTGTCATCGCCACTCACACCAAGCGGAGGGTTGATGGCGATTGCCGGTGAGCCACTTAGGCCCCAAGGCTTCCGAACCTTGTACACCTTGATTCACTCAAGAATCACCTCACAAGGTTGGCACAACCTTGCACTCACTCAGCTCTAAGCTAAGCCTAGCACTAAGCACATACACTAAGCATATGCAAGTCTATAGATGAGCAATTAAGCATTTGGATGGATTGGATATGATCTTCTAGGTGTCTTGCACTCCTCGCACTTCCACACAATCCGGCACCCTCAAATGGGTGAGTGGAGGTATAAATAGCCAAGGCACTCGCTAGCCGTTGGCTAACCCTTGAAAAGGCGTCGGATGAACCGATGCTATGCTTTTCCGGCGTCGGTTCATCCGGTGCCCTCCACGTCCACTTAGCGCGCCAGGCCCGCACAACTGTTACGCTATACGGCGACGGTGCGTCGGTTCATCCGTGCCGAACACCTCGCTGCCAAAACGTCTCTGTATCTCGCCGTGACCGTTGGATAGACCGATGCTTCCACTTGACCAAGGCGGTTCATCATCGGTCTTGAAGAGGCTGTCTTGGCGCGTCTACATCTTGATTCAAGCGGCGTCGGATAGAACGGTGGTGTCCTCTCGCCGTCGGGATCATCCGGTGCTACCGTCTTCGCTGCTCCTCCTCGCAATTCATCCGGTGCATCTAGAGCGGACCGTCGGATCATCCGACGGTGTCATCTTCATTTTGCTGCCAGCGTGATGTACCAAGTACACCGATGCTTGCACCGATGGTACCGTTGGTTCATTCGACGGTGTCAATTTCCTTCCTTTGCTTCCGCGGTTTTGACCCTTGAAAAATAGACTATCTTCTCAATTTGGCATGTGGTATTTTTACATCCTTGGGACCTAGAAATATCTACACAGACATGCTAAATAATATGGTTAGTCTCATTAATCATGTTGTCATGAATCACCAAAATCATACTCGAACTAATGGCATATGAGGCCATGTTCGCTACAGCTTATCGACTAGAAATGCAGTGTAGTGGAGGAAGGAACAGAGACAGTCCTAGAGGCTAGAAGAATCCAAGACACGGTGTCCTCACCTTTATATCTCTTCAACTAAACTAGCCTATCTGCATGACCGTTCTTCCTCACTTTTGGTCGGAAGTGTAGAAAATAAATGTTACACCCACCAGATGTTTCAGAAAGTGCAGCATCAACTTGTCATATGCACATAGGAACAGCTGCGCACCTTTTATTGGTAGCAGAAAGTGCTTGCTGAATGCTGAAGTAGTAGCAGCAAGCAAGAAGCTAAAGGTTACCTAGCAAGCCAAGACAGAATGGAGAAGGAGCTCCAAGCCTCTATACAAGTCAATGATGCAGAGAAGTGCTCCCCTGCATGCAACAACTTGCGCTCTGAGTTTCCTGCATCTTGTAGCATGCCATGATGGTTCCTTGCACGCTGTCAGGCGATTTGAACAGCACCAAGGAGAAATTTGAGATCTGAATTAATTGGAAAATAAGAGAGAAAAAACCGATCACTGAGCTAGAGTGGAGCACTGACTGGAGTGCATAATTGGAGGCCTTTTCTGTAGGCTTCTCGTTCTGGGCTTAATTACAATGCGACAACACCGGGCTGGGTTGAATACAGAGCATGCCTCTGTATTAGGGCCCACCCACTGCAGTTTGATCCAAAACCAACGAGCCAGACATAATTGCAGGAGAAACGATTACGCGTGCTATAGTGATCCTTGGACATAGTAATAAGCATTGTATTCAAGTGTATTATACTATTCGTTTTAAAATCGTTTTTAAAAAAAGTGTATTATACTATTATGCGTGTGTGGTGGATAGAGATGATGCTAGCTGGGTACCAGCAAGTTCATTTTTTCCCTTCTAAATCCAAACACAAATAAATGAATTAACAGTTTCGGTGAGGTAGGATTTTTACCTTCTCGCTTGAGGGCATCATCTGTTGCATTGCGTGCATGGATAATATATTGATTATATATACACCGGATGAATGGGAGCAACGGAAACAATGTACATTAGCATCGATAGACCAACAAATCTTATCTATTGGTGATCAATATCAACTAGATGTATCCAAAAAAATCATTAATATGTATAACTAGCACTCATGAGTCATGTTGTTGAGGGTTGTCACCATGGAGACGCTTGCATAGCCGCGGCCGCGATAGGATGACTACAAGTCATCTGAGTCCTATTCCTCGATTATTCCATGTGTCACCAGCCTCAGCTGATCGATCTGTCTCGCAAGTGAATTATGCTTTTTTTCTATGAAAAATAAGAGTTCACTTCTCTGTAAACACCAGTCAAAAAATAACTTCATATATATTGTGACAACCAAGAACCCTCAGTAATTGAGGTCAAATGAGTGTATAATAATTAGTACCTAAATGTTCCTCTGGTACTCTGAGTTCGAAAAGCAAGGTGATGAGCTAATTTCCCTCACATTTCACAATCTCATTTGATTTGTTTTCCTCCAGTTTCTCACTCTGACATTGTACAGCCTATCCAATTAAAGACGGCATAACTATCCACTGTGAAAAGCATTACATTAATCATGGACGTGAGGCTGCTGCTTTAATTGGATAAATACTTGCTCCTGTCTTTACATATGAATTCCAAAATCTAAACTCATGTATGATATATGCTGGGCATGCCATATATTTCCCCCTTCTCATGCATTTTATCACAAGGTCGTTCATTCACTTCTCATTTATGTTATTGGCGGTGGTTTTCATTCACGTAAGCTGCATTTCTCAACATCCAAAATTAAATAAAGAAAACTATATATATTGAATTAGTCAATGCATGTATTGAGCACAAAAAAACATTATCCTTCTAATTGACTCTATAAGCTTGGAATAGAAGTTATAAGTCCGATGATTCATGGTTACACATAATCACCACCGCAAAGAAGTCTCAACATTTTGTTTTCTCGAAAGTTACGATTTCCAATTTGGATGTGTGTTCATCAATCATCAGTGGAAGGATAGCTTTTATTTTAAGATGAGATTATCATAACAACTCCCATTAAATATACTCCCATACATCTAAAAGAGTATGCTAAAGATACCAAGCTCAATGCACGTTCATCATCTAGCTAGACTCTATTACTAGGATTCTTTCTGTGTTTTTTGTACTATAGTGATTTCTGTTGATAACGAAGACAACAAGCTACGGCTGCTTTACATCAGTATGAGTATCTGCTAGTCAACTGAAAATCTTCAATCATGGTGCACTACTCAGAAGAGTTCCTTGCATAATCTGAGTAAATTATGAAGTTAACTGTTCGGCTCACCCGGCCCCTGTGGTTGCAAAATGCTATTGCGCTATACATACAACGTACAAGGTTCAGATATGATGTCAAGTGCTTGAAGGCACACTTAGAGCTCCTTCTAAAATTTTGAGCCTGTAAACGGACATTTTCACAAAATTTAGTTACGAACACGGCAAAGCTAGTACTAGAGCCGCTGGCAGAGTAAACAATCGTCCTGGACATCCTCCTGTCGACAGTAGCCGTAAACACTAGACAGAACGGTGTGTACTTGTTGCTCTTGAACTCTGCATCCAGCTTCTTTGTGAGAGCCGCGTTGGGCATGCTGCTCACCGGCGCAGCTGTCAGAATTGGCACACATCCAGGTCGTAAAACTTCTGGCAGCCGATCATGTGGCACCGTGTTCACGAGTACCTTGGACACACCCAACCCGCCGCTTCACACCGTCGGTGATCTCGTCGGTCAGCTTCTCGCTGAAGGCCATCACCTGCTGCATAGTCCTGGACGTCCGAGAAGGCCATGAGCACTACAAGTCCTCAAGGTCCCGTTCCTCAACCATTCGGTGCATCAACAGCTGGTCTGGTTTGCGATTGAAGATGGATCCTCCTAAAGAATGATAGTTCACTTCTCTGTAATTAAACACCATGCAAAAACGAAGTTCCTATATTGTGGCAGAGCATCATAGATCGTTCGCAGATTGAACCCAAATGAGTGTGTAATAATTAGTACGTACCTACTCCGAGTTCCAAAAGCAATGATGTGTTAATTTTCCTGGAATTTCACAAACTCATCATCTGATCTGTTTTCTTCCAGTTTCTCACAGTGAGATACTGTATAGTATGTAGATGGCATAACTGAATAAGTATTCAGTACCACATGACAAAATTTACATAAATCATGTGGATTTGAGGATAAATACTTACTCTGTCTTCATGTATGATTCCAAGCTCATGTATGGGAAATATGATGGGCATGCCAAACTCATGTATGACATCATCATATCATATACAACTATATAGATGGAACCCACTAATAAAAGGCATTAACTATATTTCTCTCAACATGTAAGCCATCCACCTCGCATGCCACATCATCATCCACTAGATCATCAATTTATGTCTTCCACTAATTTTCTGTGATTATAGCATCCATAAATCTTTGCAAGTACAATGCTCCAACAATAGAAATACGTGAAAGATCAATCATTTAACAACTAATTTCTCTCAACAAAATGAACATATTTTCATGCATTTTATTCAATGTTGTACACACTGCCTTTCATGCACTTCTCATTTATTTTATTGTGGTTTTCATTCACCTAAGCTGATTCCTCAGTCAAATCTATAACTCTTATATAGGAGCTCCCCACTAGGGAGTTCTCTCAACATGCAAGTATGCCACCTCAACAGCCCCACTAAAACCATGACATCCAGTGGTGGGCCCCATTGTTTGAACTAGCTAAAAAATGTTATAACTCAAAAATCAAAAACCAAATTAAATTCTGATTACACCATTGGAAACAAGATCTCATATGAATATATTTTGATAAAATGACAAATAGGCCCCATCGATGGTAGTTGGTATAGAGTAAAGTGAAAAATAAAAAAAGAATGAAAAAAAGGAAAAAGAAAAAGAAGAAAGAATAGGAGAGTGATAGTAATATTCTAACTCATAGATTTCTCCTACATACTCATGACAGCATAGGAATTGAGGAATATAAAGGAATAGCAGCGTAGATAGTCCTAGCAGAAACATAACGATCGGATCTTTTTCATTTGACATCGTGAAATATATCCATTTTTATACTAAATAGCTATTCAACACGTGAGTAAGCCCGACACCACCCCTAAACTACACTTAAAAAAAGTGTAAGTTATGGTTTCTAAGTTCCTTTAATGACTGACAATCCGTGAAAGGGAAATGTTATTGTAAGAGAGATATGTTATTGTAAGAGAAATCGTGCAAACTGCAAATAAAGCTAGGTGAATTTTGGTGAAATACCACCGTGACTTTAGCATGTCATCATGCTAACACACGGTAACACCGATTACTCTAGGGTTTAGGGCCACAGCAACGCGCATGGTGTTCAAACCTAGATCAAAGAATTACCAACGGCGGCGACGAGGTCGCCGAGGTCGCCGAAATTCTCTCTTATAATCAGACGCGCGAGATTGCCGAAATTCTCTCTTACGATCATTGCATTTTTCTTAATTCCTGCAGCAACGCGCGGGTGAGATTCCCCTAGTAAAGAAAATGATATTGTACTCGTCCGTGTATGTATTGAGCATAATAAACATGATCTGCTAAATTATTTCTGCCTAAGCAGCTTGGATTAGAAGTAACAAGTGATTATTGCACGAGCACCCCTACAAGAGTTATTTGCATAACGGTGCATCTGCACTTTCTTTTTTGGAAATTTTGGATGGCAGTTGTACTAGTACATACTCAGCTAAACCTTGAGGAAGCAGCTGTACTTCACCCCTCGAATAGCTGTACTATGCACACCCCTTGTTAATAAAGTGTAACATCCTTTTGTTATGTATCTAGACATGAGTGTGTATCTAGAAAAGCAAAAATGTATAGTAATTTGGGACGGAAGGAAGTAGTACAGATGCATAATAATTAGTGTTCATTACATGTTTCCCCCAACATTGTGTTGTCCAAACATAAGCTGCTTGGACATTATCCTCACGTTTTGCAACCTGATCATACAAGGCAAGGAGAGCTGTGATGAGCATTACAACAAAAGAAAGAACAACTCACAACTACTGCCACACTGCTCGATCAGTGCCACTACCGCTGCCACGCCCATGACGCACCACTCAACCGAAACTGCTTGCAGCTGATCATGAACACCGTGTTCACTAAGATCTTGGCTCCAGTATCCGCTTCACACTGTCGGCGATTTCCTCAATCACCTTCTCCCTTGAGAGCATCATCTGTTGCATTGTGTGCGTAGCGTAGACGAATGCGAGCAAAGGAAAACAATATTGTCTACTAGATCCGTCTAATGAAATAGTCAATATATACATAATTATTACTCACGTCATTGGAGGAAGTCACCATGGAGAGATGCTTGCATAATCGTGGCTGCCTGAGAAGGCGATGCGCTCTACAAGTACCTCAAGTCCCGTTCCTTGATCATTTGTCTGAACAGCCTCCTGAACTGATCAATTATGCATGCGAGTGAAGTTTTTTTCTCCTGAGATGCAAACACCAGACAAAAAACATCATATTCAGTGCCACCATGACTATGATTGTTTTTTGTTTGAAAAATAAGGGTTCACTTCTGTATAAACACCAGGGGAAAAAATAACGGGTACAGTAATTTTAGTACCTAAATGTTCCTCTGGTACTCTGAGTTCCAGAACCAAGCTGATCGGTTAATTTCCCTCACGTTTCACAAGCTCATTTGATTTGTTTCCCTCCAGTTTCTCACTGTGACATTGTATGGTCCACCCTACAGATGGCATAAATATTCAGTGCCACAGTGACAAGAATTACATGAACCATGGTTTCAGGCACAGTAACAAGAATTACATGAACCATGGTTTCAGGCTGCTACTTGAATTTGATAAATACTTACTCTTATATATGATTCCAAGCTCATGTATTTATGACACACGATGGGCATGCCAAGCTTATGTATGACATATGATGAGCATGCCATATTGCCCCCTTCTCATGCATTTTATTCAATTCTTCAGAATGCCTTTCATGCTCTTCTCTCATTTTTTATTTTACTGGTGGAGTTTTCGTTCACTGCTTAAGCTACATCTCTCACTGCCAAGCACCCGCTGCCACCTGGCACCTGCACTGCAATCCTCCACTACCAAGGAACCCACCGGCGGAAGTAGGATTTTACACCTGCGTATTCCCAAGTTTGTTGGACCATTTTTACATGTGTGTTTATAACTCAAAAAATGGAAAATTGGACCCACTATTACCTGCATATATGTATACATATGAAGTATATTTGATCTTTTGTGAAAATAGTAGGGTATCATCATACAAAACTATATAAGTGATCCCCACACTAAGAAATTCTGTCAAACCTCAAGTTGCCACATCAGCATCCACCCTCCCTTCTCTTTACACAACACTGGACCCTCTTTTCTTTTTTTTTGACAACACTGCACCCTCTTCTTTACGACTTTACCCACGCACGGAAGCTCAAGCGGCATGCTTCTTTACTCCGCAATTAGCAAGGCACAGCAATTAGCATGGCAGCTCAAATGGCTAGCACGTATGTTTGGCAGCCCAGTGAGGAATCGAGCCCATCAAGCTGACATCCAAAGCTTCCCTCTCCTGTCGTTTCAGTGAACCTAGCTGCCGTTTCCATCTCCTACCGTGTGTGTTCGCTCCTGCTGCTGCCTGCCTCACCAGTTACATGGCGCGGCCGCACCGTCGGCAGATCAATAGTCCCTTCCCCTTCTTTACCCGGCACGTTGACAGATCAAGAGACCACCACCACAGCAGCACCCACCTTGGCAGATCAAGAGACCACCACGACTAATGTCATTAATCCTCCATCAACCATCGAGCTAATTTCATAGGAAAGGCAGCGACGAGGACAGAGAGGAGGTCTCGGGGGCGGAGGCGGAGGTTGAGGCCAGAGTAATTGGGCGCGGATCGAAGCGAGGGCGCCTGCAACAAAATCGACGGTCTCCTCCGCAGTAATCTCCACGATCCTCCTACCCTTATGTTTTCTCATTTGCTGCTCAGATGGTTCATCAGATATTCAGAACTATGTGTAGGTGTCTCAGTGACAGTCTAGAATGGTGAAGAGATGTTTGGGCATTCATATCATTCATGTAGTGGTACAAGTTTGCAGAGACCATGTGGCAATCTGATCGTCTGATGATAGGAGATATTGCAGATGCTTCATCTTGCTAATGCTTTGATATTGTGCAATTGAAACTAGCACGAACCAGGGTTTTGGGATTCGAAACGGGAAAATTTTCGGAGGCTACCGAAATGGGCGAAATTCGGATTTTTAAACAAATTCGGGCCGGTTCCCGGTTAAGTTGACTGGTCAAACATTTTGAAATTTGACCGAATTTCGGTCGAAATTGAACAAATTTTGACCGAAATTGAAAAAAAAGTTTATGCCGTAGATTATAACCAAATAAATTTGACGAATGAATAAACAATGTGCAGTCCCATTAACACAAATTTAAAGGTCTTGCGGCCTGCAGCATGACCATCTTCGGCACCGCCGACGCCGCTACTGCCATCCATCCTGCCGCGCACAGATCCCTCCATGAGTCTGTCGAGCTGCAGCACATGAGCACCCAACGATTCAGATAAGGACAGACACATTTCACTGTAATCCATCAGCCAACACAGAATACAGCTACGTACCAACGATTTGGAGTACTAGCAGCCACAAGCCCACGATTTGGAGTACTAGCAGAATAAATTTGGAGTACTGGGAGGAGGGGAGACGAGGATCTGCACTGCCAACGCCTCCGCCTTGGCGTGGCTTGGGCACTGGGCAGAGCCATCAGCCGCCGCCGGACTAAGGGGAGAAGAGGAGGAAAATGAAATGTCTAGGGTTTCAGGGTTGGGTCTCATGTATTTATACTAGGGAAGGTATATGTGGGCTTTGATGGACCTTAGAGTGGTTGGAAGTTTAAATTGGGCCGAAATTATTTGACCGGTTTGCATATGTCTTGGGCCCTACCGAAATGGGCGAATTTCGGCCCAATTCGGACGATTCGGGCCGAATCCCAAAACCCTGGCACGAACAAGCTTAATGGTCATTTGGTTTTAAGGAGGTAGGAGTATATACTTAGCTCTAGCTGCTTGGTAGGCTGTAGCTTATTCCATAATTCTACTACTCTAAGATTATGTCAGTTCCTCATTTTGTTTCTATCTCGGCTTCAATTGTTTGAACCATTGTTTACTTCTTCTTTATATGGACAACTCCCAACCTATTTGATCTACTGCCAAACCATAATGAATTTCCTCTGCAAATATGTAGGTTATCGATTTGACCTCCTTGAGTCATTCAGGTAACAAATTGTGCTCCAATTTTTTCTATTCGTTTTGGTGATTAATTGTTATAATGTTGTTTCGTATGATAATATGGTATAAATATCATCAATATTTTGTTTTAGTAATAAAGTAGATGTAAAATTTCTCTCACATCCCGCAGCAACGCGAGGAAATCATCTAGTTCCCAGGAATACAGAGTCATCAAGGTGCCTCATGCAAGCAATACGTAGGACTAACCTCTGCCACGTAGGGCCAACCACCATCGCGACAAAGTCGTTGTCGACCTCAGATCACACGCATGTAGAGACCATTCGGCTTCTCTGTTGCTACAGTATGTGATCATATTTTCCTTTTTTTCAAAGAACTATTCATATTCCCATCCATGCATGGCCACATGAATGCTTACAATAATAGACTAGAGTACCTGCCTTAACAATATTTCACGGCAGCTAATAAGAAACGCTCCAGGTGGTTCATGACGGCCTTCCACCCGGCTTGTGTGCGTTGCATGAAATCCTAGTAGAAGAAACTCTCTGGGTTGGGACACAGGCTGCACTTCTGTTGATTGTATAGGTGAGCTCTTCTATTACCATATCCTTCATTTTTCAACCGACACTTCTGTTGATTGGTTTCTTTCCTTTTAGATTCATTTTACAGTGGATCAGCACATCATGGCGTGTAATTGCGGTTGAATTCTGCAATAAGCACCAAAATTTTTCGTGAGCTCTTCTATTACCATCCTTCATTTTTCAACCGACGGTCGTATTCTGTTGATTGGTTTCTTTCCTTTTAGATACATTTTCCAGTGGATTAATTATCACGACGTGTAATTGCGGTTGAACTCTGCAATAAGCGCCAAATTTTTTTAATTAGAAGGTTTAATTTAGACCTACTTGCATGTAAAAAAATATGTGCATGCATATCCGGCTTCTTTGTGAGAGTCGTGTTGTGCGTGTTGCTCACCGTGTTGACGAGGCTGTCAGAACTGACATAGTTGTTCATTGAGATCCGAAACTCTTTGCAGCCCTTCGTGGGCAACGCTGATCACGAGTAGCTTGCACATGCCCAGCTCGCCGTTTCACACAACCAGGGGTCTCACCGATAACGTTCTTGCTCAAGGCCATCATCTGTTGCATAGACGTGGCCACACAAGAAGGCGATGAGCGCTACAAGTCCTCCAGGTCATTCCTTGATCATTCCGTGCCTCACCAGCCTCCTGAGTTGATGAATTTGGTTGGCGAGTGACGGAGCTTCCTCCTAAGATGTGCAAATACCAGGAAAACACATCATATTCAGTACCATCGTCATAACAATGATTTTTTAGGAAAAATAAGAGTTCAAATTCTGTAAACATCAGGCGAAAAAGAACTCCATATTGTGGCATCACACGGCGTGTAATTGCGGTTGAACTCTGCAAGGACCAAAATTTGTTAATTATGAGGTTTAATTTAGACCTACACACATGTAAAGTTATCTGCATGCATGCATCCGGCTCCTTTGTGAGAGCCGTGTTGTGTGTGTTGCTCACCGTGTTGACGAGTCTGTTGCAATGGGCAACGTGTTCACGAGTACCTTGCACATACCCAGCTCGCTGTTTCACACCACCAGGGATCTCACTGATATACTTCTTACAATCTTACTCAAGGCCATCATCTATTGCATAGTCGTGGCCACACGAGAAGGCGATGACCACTACAAATTCTCCACATCCTGTTCCTTCATCAATCCGTGCCTCACCAGCTTCCTGAATTGATCAATTTGGTTGAGGAGTGACAGTGCATCTTCCTAAGATGCAAACACCATGCAAAACATCATATTCAGTACCATCGTAACAATGGTTCTTAGGGGGAAAAAGAGTTCAATTTGTGTAAACATCAGTACAAAAAGAACTCCATATTGTCGAAATACAAGATGTTCGATCCCCAGATTGAGACCCAATGAACTTATAATAATCAGTACCTAAATGTTCCTCTGGCACCCCGAGTTCTGAAAGTAAGCTGATGTGTTGATTTGCCTCACATTGCAAAAGCTCACTTGATTTGTTTTCCTCCAGTTTCTCACTGTGACCTTGTGTATTTTTCCCTAGAAATGGCATAAGCATTCAGTACCACAGTGATAAAAATTACACCGATCATAGATTTGAGGCTTCTACTTGAATTGGACAAATACTTAATCCCCTCTTTATATATATGATTCCAACTCATGTATGGCATATGATGGTCATTTTCCCCTTCTTGTGCATTTTATTCAATGCTACACACTGCCTTTCATGCACTTTTCATTTATTTTATTGGCGATGGTTTCATTCACTTAAGCTGAATTTGTCAACATCAAAACCTTTTTTTGTGTATGTTCAGAAACTAAGGGAATTTTCACCTTAAATTATTCGTAGTGATGGGTTGTCCATACCAGGATTTATAGCAAAATCTTCTTTTAGTGATTGTGCCTTAGCACATCTTTCATTAAGAAGAAAACATTTTACAAACAATTCTTGAGACATCCAAATAGGGCTTGGCCAATCCAAGAGTGAAGGCGCGGGAACACTCTTTGTGTTTCAACTTCCAAGAATCTTCAACTAATTCAAACTGAATCCTTCACAAGTCGCTCTAAATGGATGCACTGGGTTTGCATTCACTGATCCACCTAACACTCCGATCCCATCGACATCTCACAATGGCCATGCCCTCCTTGTTCCCGTGCCCCACTGCCCCTCTCATCCTTGTGCTGCTACTTGCAGTGTAGTGGCCGACTCCAGATACGAGCCCGTAGCGCCGTAGACATAAACATCCATTTTAACGTGAGCACCCAGCCGATCGAGGCCTTGCTACAGTTACTCGAGTTCTGAAAGCAAGCTGATGTGTTGATTTGCTTCACATTGCAAAAGCTCACTTGATTTGTTTTCCTCCAGTTCCTCACTGTGACATTGTGTATTTTGCCCTAGAGATGGCATAAGTATCCGGTACGACAGTGATAACAATTACACCGATCATGGATTGATGCTTCTACTTGAATTGGACAATTATTAATACTTACCGCTCTCTTTATATATGTTTCCAAACTCATGTATGATATATGATGGTCATGCCATATTTCCCCCTTCTCATGAATTTTATTCAATGCTACAAACTGCCTTTCATGCACTTCTCATTTGTTTTTTGGTGGTGGTTTTCATTCACTTAAGCTGCATTTCTTAACATCCGAACCTCTTTTCTTTTTATGTGTATGTTCAGAAACTAAGGGAATTTTCACCTTTAATTTGTAGTGATGGGTTGCCCATACCACGATTTAGAGCAAAATCTCAAAGTGTCCCTTTTGATGTGCAGAACAGTATTTCATTGCATGGCCCCATCCATTCCTTTTGTGGTGATGGATGAAAGATTGTGTTATACTATGCTCATCCCAAATTATTGGTCATTTTGGATAAATAATGCAGTAAGATATAAGTCTATGTCTAGATGCATATTAACAATAGTATGTCTTGAAACCAAAAAGATCTTGAGGGTGCGTTTGACAAAATTTTCAGAGCTGATTCTCTGCTGATATTCCAGTAAGAGCTCTACCAAATAATTTTTCTAGAGAAAAGTGATTCTCTATGATTCTGTGAATGAAGTGATTCT
This sequence comes from Cenchrus purpureus, assembly GCA_022644695.1. Lineage (NCBI taxonomy): Eukaryota > Viridiplantae > Streptophyta > Magnoliopsida > Poales > Poaceae > Cenchrus > Cenchrus purpureus. The sequence continues at coordinate 134,824,863 of CP053457.1, read as the reverse complement.
CTATGATTCTGTGAATGAAGTGATTCTCTGAAACAAATTAAGAGGCTAGGAGCTTAATGTAGTGATTCTCCATCCTGATTTTAAGAGTTTATATTAGAGAATCATCAAAGAGAATCACTTTGAGCCACAGAATAAGGGGCGGGCCCTGGGGCCCATTATTATTGCTAATCTATACTATTTAAGGGTATAATCAATTACGTATGTCAAAAATAGGGCTGAAATAGTTAAATTTATATTCATTTTGAACCTTTGAAATGCTCACTCTTGAAGTCTTGTGCCTGCCCCTACATAGAATACTCTTTAGAGAATCATCTCCCATAGATAATCAAAATAAACTTCATGAGCAGGCACTGGTTTTGGTCCCTAAGCTTTTTGAGCCCTAAGCCCCCACACGGTTTGCTGGTGCACAGCTTCTCCCAGCGGAGCAAGCACTGGGCGCCAGTGCATTTATCTTCCCCGGTCCAGAGGAACGCCCGACGTCTAGCATCGAGCATTTCGAGCACGGTTTTGGGAACGAGGTGGGAAGACATGAAGTAGACAGTCAACTGCCGAGGACGGCATTCACAAGAACCAGTCGCCCCCCGTTGCTAAGAAGCTTAGCTTTCCAACCCGAGAGGTATCGGTCGAAGCTATCGATCAGAGGTTTATAGTCAGGCACACGGGGAGAGTGGTAGGCCGAGGTATGTCTGGGGGAAAGTGGAGATCGCGCAGCCAAGGATGTCCGCCATGTGTGTAGCGACGGCAGGAGCAACGTGAAGGGGAACAAAGGTCAACTTGTGGAAATTGATGGTAAGACCCGTTGCACGAGAGAAGTCCTGCAGAATGGACTTGAGCACCTCCATGGACCGGGCGTCTCCCTGAGTGAAAATGAGCATATCGTCCGCGTATTGCAGGACGGGGCAAGGGAGAGAGGGGTTGACCGGATGGCAAAGATCACCGCTGGCAGAAGCTTTTTTGATGAGGCATTGAAGCACATCCGCAACAATAATGAACAGATAGGGGGAAATGGGGTCGCCTTGTCGGAGGCCGCGGCGACAGGGGATCCACCTACTGGGCACACCATTGAGCATGACAGCGGTTTTCCCAGTGGCGAGGATCTTCTCAACCCAAGCACACCATTTGTCATCGAAGCCACGAGATCTGAGGATGGTGTCCAGGCTGCGCCACTCAATCGAGTCGAAGGCTTTCCGGAAATCTAACTTGAGGACCGCCGTCGGAACCCCCCTCTTGTAATAGCAGCTAAGGAGATCGGCCGCATACACAAAGTTCTCAGCTATGCTACGCCCATGGACAAAACCAGTCTGGTCCGAGTCGACGAGTAAGGGAATGGCCACACGGAGGCAGTTTGTCATGACTTTAGAGAAGAGTTTCATGGGCCAATTCTGGAGCGAGATCGGCCGGAAAGCATCTGCGGTGCGCGCGCCATCTTTTTTGGGAATGAGGACAAGGTGCGCGCGATTGAGTCCGTCGAGGTCCAAGGAACCGCTGTGGAAGAGGTCGAAGAGTTGCAGGATGTGGTCCTTGAGAACAGACCAGAAGCTCTTGAAGAACGATGGCCCAAACATGTTGACACCAGATTTAACAAGTATTGGTGGAATCGGGTAGGCAATCAGCAGAGGAAGATGGGCAAGCAAAGACCATCGGCAAGGTGGCCGGATCGGCCAGAGCAAGAAAAGACCATCGGCTGTTGGTATAAAATATGGTAGGGTGATTACCATGCACACGCAAGGGAGCTTCATGCGTAAAGATGAGCCCACGTGCAAAAAGATAATGAAGATACGTTGCATGCAGATTGGAAATTGAAATATTATATCTTTTGATATGTGCCTAGTTACACATGGGATGGAGGTGGGACGACACTACGTGTGCATCAAGAATAAAAGGAAAGGAAACCTACCTTCCGGGAGGAGGAGATCCAAATTAAATAAATCCAATGTTATTGCAAGGTCGCAAAGAGTTTAATTAGCTGGGATTCTACAAAAGGGAAAGTAGAGTCCATATATTGTAATATTTCCTTTTATTTAGATATATTTGTATTAGGCAAGTCTTGTGTGAGTCTTAGTCCTAGCTAGTTACTAGTCATTAGTTCAGGGTATAAATATGTATCCAGGGTCATTGTAATATATATCTCTATACAACAATCAAACAAACTCGGCGCATCGCCACCCTTTTTACCTTTTCACTACTTTACCTTTCCGCAATGCATTTACATTAAATCATTGACGGAACCTTGGCGCCTGACGTGGGGCTAGTATCGCGGATCTTCGACTTACGGCGCATCGCTTCTGTCTCGATCTACGGTACTCACCAGTTATCGGTTTTATCATATCTCGTAAGGGTGCATCGTTTGATCTCTTGCTAGATGTGGTAGAATCACAGTTATCCTGCTTTGATTAAGATCTATCGGCTAGCTTATCTTTTACATCTGTTGCATTGCTTTCATTATTATATTACAAGGAGTTCAACAGAGCATGCTTTAGATAGCCGATAGTTTCTTATTCTTGGCATTATTCTTTATGTCGGCCGATCTATATTTTTATATTTAATTCTAGCATCGGCCATTATCCGTCGGCTCCGCACACTTCAAATTCATCAAATAGCCAACAGATAGCTGCATATACTTTATTCGTATCGGCTTTGTCGTCATGGTGCTATCAATTAGCCGATACATATTCCTTGTCAATCAACAGGTCAGATTGACTGGCACACCTCGCACAGACCGGGGAGTCACGTGTGTCGCGCGTAGGAGTGACGTCCTATTTTCGCGTCAACAAAACCCATCTGGCCCGGGGTTCGCATTCGTGTCCATGGTGAAGAGGGCGTGCGCAATCTCGTCTGGGGAGAAATGCCTGGACAGCTCCAAGCCAGCGGCGTCCAGAGTGGGATAGAGATCAGCAAGGTCGAAGCGCCATTCGGGATCTTGGTGTGTGCCCAGGAGGTCGCGGTAAAAGTCGTGGAGGATCAGCGCCTTGGCGTCATGGAGGATCAGCGCCTTGGCTTCGTGAGTCAGGAAGGTCTGACCATCCCGTTCCAGGTAGTGTATCAGGTTTTTTCGCCGGCGGCCGGAGGCAGAGTGTGGAAGAAGCGAGAGTTTTCATCCCAGTCAGCAGCGATCCTGATGTTGAAGCGGTGCCGCCAAAAGGCCAGGCGCTCGGCGTTGATGCTCTGCAGAGCACGAGCAGCAAGGCGGCGCAACACTTCCTCGTCAACAGTAAGGGAGCGACATTCTCTTCCAGAAGGTCCAGGGCGTCAATCAACACCCTGGTGTCGTTCTCCCGCTGATCGATGGGCTTAAGGCGTCGAGCCCAAGATCGGCATTCACGACGGACGTTCTTGAGGCGTTGAGAGAACCCCTGGGCGGGTTCACCGCTCCTCGGTTGGTCGATGGCCGCTGCCACCACAGATTTCAAACGGCGTGTCAGAGCCAAGAATTTTCAAAACGGAAGCAAGAGCTCCGGGGGATTTTAGTAGACGCTGAGACGAGCAGAGGCACATGATCTGAAGTATACAGGGTTCTGGAAGTTAACGTGGTGTTGGGGAAGGTAGCATCCCAATCCGTGTTGACAAGGCAACGGTCCAGACGAACCAAGGTTGGTTCATCACGGCGGTTGCTCCAGGTGTATGCACGATCCACCAGGGGGAGCTTGAGGAGTGCGAGGTCGTTGATCAGAGAGTTAAACATATTTGCTTCAGACAGGCAGAAGGTGCTGGAGTTTTTGTCCTCGGGCGCACGCGTGAGGTTGAAATCACCCAAGACGATCCAAGGCCCTGTGATGGATTAATTCAGAGGCGGTGGCGAGGGCAGCCAGGAAGGTTGTTTTCTCAGTGCGCGAGGTAGGCGCATACACGTTCGTGAGGGTTAGTTCAGAACTATCAGCATTGGGACAGAAGGTCGTCGTCAGGAAGAGAGGCTGATCATCAACATGAACGAGCGAGCAAACTTGCTGGTCCCAAGAAGTCAGGATCCCCCCGACGCGCCAGAGGAGCTATGGGCAGCGTGAGCGGAGAGGCGCACCGGGAGGAAGGACTTGAGTTTAGCGGTCGAAAGGTGCTCAAGCTTCGTCTCTTGCAAGCAAGCAAAAGTAGGGCGTGCAGAGATGAGTTTAGAGAGAACGTCGTTGTAACATCCCGGAATTTCTCCGGAATGTTAGCAATGCAAAAATGTGGATTTCAAAATTTCGATTTGAAATTGAGTGCTTAATTAAAATATAAGGATGTCTTCTTTGATCCTTCCCTAAAATCCTAGATTTATTTTGAGCAAGATCATAAATTTAGGAATTATAAATTGCTAGTGTGAGAACCTTGGAGTTTATTGGATTTATTTTGGATCTTATTTGTGTGGGATTCAAATTTGAATTCTAATTCAAATTCGAATCATAGTTAAAATAGGAGCTAAGGTGATAGGGTAATAGGAAAACCATAAACCAGTTTTGGGCCTTATCCTCGCTTGCTAAGTCTGCCGGCAACCCTAATCTCTGCACCGGGCCACCCCTAAGCCGTCGGCCCATCTCATCTTTCAGCCCGCCGGCCTGCCTACCACCTACCTCTCCTCTTGTGTCTCTGCCAAGTGGACCCCGCACGTCACTTGTCATTTTCTTCATCCTCCACTTGCAGACGGTGACGTGCGGGGGAGGTGATGGCACGCCGGCCCCCATGGCTGCCGCCCCCGGATGCCCTCCACGTACCCCAGACGCCGCATCCCAGCCGCCCGCCGGCACCTCCAAACCCTAGCCGCGCCACCCTATAAGACCCCCCTCTCAACCGGCCTCCCTGTTCCGCCACCCCTTGGGGGATTTTTCCCAAAATCCGCCGCATCCAAACCAGGGAAGGGGAGGAGGAGAGAAGGGAGGAGGAAGGGAGGAAGGCAGGGCCGCCGCCCCAGGCGCCGAGCACCTTTGCCGCCGGCGCGGTGAAGCCCACCCCGGAGCCGCCGTTTCGCCGTTCGTGAAGGAGAAGAAAGGAGAAAGGAGGAGGGAGAAGAAGAGGAGAGGGAGAAGGAGCCGGGGTTGCTGCGTGGAGGAGACCGCCATGAAGCCACGAATCGCGCCGCTTAGGAGCCGGACCAGCCGAGGACGCCACCCCTGTTCTGCGACCTGCCGCTCAGAGCTGTTCCGCGCCACACCTTCCTCACCACCGCCTCGCCGCCGCGTCCAGGAAGCACAAGGTGAGCCTCACCACCCCCTTCACCGTGCTGTGGACCCGGCCATCGAGCCGTGGCTGGAATGAGCCTTGTGAGCTCGCCTGCTTGTCTGTTGCCCGCATGCTCGCGCCGTCGCACGACCCGCCATCGACTGGGTGCTGGCCATCGAATCAAGCCGGCTGTCTTGCAGGTGCTGCTGCCTACCACAACACGCGCGCCTCCTTTTGCTCGCCCGTCCCGACCTCTTTCACATGCTCGTGTCGCTGGTGCGCTGGCCCGTGGCGCCGGTCGTTGCCGAGCCGCCCGCCGTCACCGGTCTTGCGCTACGCACACACACACCGTCGCCTGCACGCGCCGCGCGTACACCGAGGGGCTGAGCCCCTGCGTTTCCTATCCAACCCGTGCGCGCGCGCACCTACACGCACGCGCGCGAGGGACGCTGGTACTTGCGCAAGGCCGGGAGCTTCACCTCGCGGCCGGACGAACGCGCACACGATGCCGGGCTGCCGTTTGGTCGCTTTGACCCTGTCCAAGCCGTCCAGGTCGCGATCCCAAGTTCGTGACCGCGCCGCCGCGAACCTCTGTCCGTCCGCCGCGGTCGGGACCTCGCCGCCGGGGCCGCCCTTTTCCCGCCTAGGCACACGAGCGTCGGACCAACCCCATACACGCGTTTGCTCTCGAGCACACGCGCGCATGCAACCCTACCGGTGCCGGCCACCCTAGCCACGATGCCGGAGTCCCCTGCTTTGCCTCGCCGCGCCGAGCCGCAGCTCGCCACCATTGAGCCCGTGCCCAGCCAAAGGTCGCCCTTTTCCTTGCCCAAACCGAGCCCTAGGGTTTGATCGTCTCCGCCGTGGCGCGTGTCGATCGATTGCCGGAACCCCTCGCTGTCGGCGAACTCGTGTTGCCCCGCTGCTCCTTCGGAGCTTTCCGTCGAGCACCTGGCGGGCATGCCGAAACCCTGAGCTGGGGTTTGTTGCACCCACACAACCACACCGTAGCACGACACACGGATCCCGGGGATCTTTGCGTCAACCGATCCCAGCTAGGCCACACCACCGCCTGCACCGCATCACGCCACACCGGATCTCCTGGATCCTGTGAGACTGACCAACCACAAACGTGCGCACACGCCGCCTGCTCAGCTGCGAGCGCAGCAGATCTGGCCGGGATCGTTCGTGGCCGCCACTCCAGTAGCCATGTGGGCAGACACGTGGGCATGAGCTAGCTTATAGCCGCCTATGTGGCTGCGCCGTCACACCTATAGTTAGCTTAAAGCCTTCTAGAGCTAGCTAGTAGTTAGCTTGTAGTTAATGTTATTGTGTATGCGTATTTTAATTTCAGAAAGCTATTTTATCTTTGGAAAATCATAATAAATCCATTTTAACTCCGTAAATATAAAACCTTTTCCAAAAATCTTTTGAAATCTTAAACTCCGTGTTAGGCTAGTGTTTTCTCTCTTTTTGCTCTTAATCGCTATTCATTTGGAGTTAATTGCAATAGGACCCGTCTTTATTTTGTTTACGTGTTAATAGGAGCAGCTGGAGCCGGGGAGCTGAGCTCGGAGATCGACTACATCGACGACTACGCCGCCGCCGACTACTCGCACGCAGGTGTCCACGCCCGTAGGCATTGCTATATAGTATGCTAGCGTTTTACTTTAAATGCATGATGATGAACCTTGCACTGCCTTCTTTAATTACCCTGTCCTTGATTGCCCTACTACTACTATATATTTATAAGCGTGTATATATGCTGAGCTTCGCGATGCATGTGTTGGGATGGGAATAGTGGTTCTTGGTGTGTGTGGGGTAAAAACCGGCAGGTGAAGGCATTTTGGGTACTTTGGCAGGGGTGAGCTCGAAACAACCGATCTGGGATCGGGATGGGGTGCACTCTCGGTGTGTCCCTACTTGTGCAGTTTTGAGCACGGTGTTGGGGTTTCTTGGCGTTTGGAGGACATGAGCTTGCCCGGCGGCGAGTGGATCAACTTGTGATAGGACTTTCGTACACACCACCTCGCCGAGAGTGGGGTTAGGGCCGGGTTGAGCTCGGCAAGTGCGGAACCATACCTGCCAGCAGGATGGAGGGTATCAGTGGGAGAGAGGTGGGAGTGAGACCACCTTCTCTCAGTGCGTCTCCCGTGTGGCCACACGGGACCATTTCACAGTTCCTGTGCAATTCCCTTTGCGGAGGGGATCATTTTGAGGGCCGGATGCAGGATGGGACCGTAACTACCGAGAGTTTGCACGGTAGGATGGGCTCGATTGGCTGATCACCGTCGGGTGCCATTCCGAGTTGGGTACAGGTGTACACGCTCGGCAGAGTTTTGATCTATACGTATAGCCGCGTCCTCGGTCATGGACAACCCTTGAAGACATGTTCGTTCCTCATGTTTTGGGATTTTCTACCTCCCCCTGTAGTTGAGAGTGTGGTGAGCCGTGGTTGCAGTCGGGGAGAGGAGAGTTGCTCCCTCTACCTCGCGAATCTGATTGCAATCATTGAGGTGCGAGGAGAGGAAGTTCTCGCATCGACCCTAGATGGAGATAGGTTGTGGAGACGGGGCCCTGGGGTACCAGGTGGTTCCGAGCTGTGTTGAGAGTATGGTTTGGGACCTATATGGAGATGTTTTCCTTTTATATTTTGCTGCTGCTGCATAGGAAACCCGAGCTTCTACCTTGTCTCTTTTCTTACCCTTTAGAGGTTAGGCCACTTAAAGCTGCATACAGTTGGTGATGTGGACCTATCCCACTCCTTGGGGATAGACTTTGGGTGTCAGGTGCAGTCCGACTACGACAACAACACCGACGGATGGTGCAGACTGAGGGATGCGTCATGCGCTCAAGGATGCACGTGGGTGAGAAGAATAAAAGATGGAGACTCTTCTGGGATGCTAGCTACCGCTGCGTAGAATTTTGCTCTGATTCAGCCATGAGGCTTGTAATGTTGTACTCCATAATGGACATGTAATAAATTATGTACTAATATTTGTGTGATGCGATGTATGGCTTTGTTTTACCTTCTGTGATGTGTTCTGTACGCGATAGCTACTGATCCAGGGACTATCACAAAGGTACAGGGACTCAGGTTTTCCTTACCGAAAATCCGGGGTGTTACAGGTGGTATCAGAGCCGTACTTGACCGTAGCACGTATCCCTAGGAATGGCTGATAGTGAATAAGGATTCTACACGTTCCCTTGCTTTATATAAACTCCTTGGATTATTTTATAAAAGCTTCTCCCCTTTGAAAAGACTCCTTCTTACCTATGAGCTTCGACTTTTCTTACGAGGACGTGACCTTTTGGTCGAGAACTTGTCCTGAACACGATGAAGTGGAGCAGTGTTGAAAGACCATGTTAGGCACCACCTCTTGGAGATCTCTTAACGATAAACTAGATCATTGTTGTGCTTGCGACCTCTAAGGCCCGAGTTAGCCTCGAGGAAGCTTATATGTGTATCTACATGTTTGCTGAGTGTTTGGCTCTTACTGGAGTTAGTTGTGTCTTATTGCATCTTCTCAATGAGTGATAGGTTATATGCTTAGTAATATTTTCATGCTTGTGTCTGACTCAATTGGTTGGTGAGTGACGTTGTCTAAAGTTTTTCCTTCCGTGGTCGTGTTTTCCAGAAGGATGTTGATCTGAAGGTCTGGTCGCCTGCTGGCACGCTTTGAAGAGGCTGCCGAGGAAGAGGAAGCCCCACAGGGCCGTGGTCGTGGTCGTGGCCGTGGGCACCGCCGGGACGTGCACCCGCCTGCGGGCCGTGGGCGCCCGCCCATCCGTGGAGGAGCTCGGGGAGCTCGAGGCCGGGGTGCCGGTGCGCTGCCGCCGCCACCGCCGCCCGAGGGCCCTAAAGCTAGAGACGAGGAGGTGGAAGCTGAGCATGAGCTGGAGCAAGGCCAGCCTGAGCCGGAGTAGCCGCCACCGCCACCACCCAACTTGGTGGACGTGATGGCCCTGCAGACTCAACTGATGCAGAGGATGGCGGAAGCCATAGAGCACCGAGGCAATGGTGGGAACCACAATACCCCAGAGGAGGACCTCACGAAGAAGATCGAGAGGTTCATCCGCCTGAAGGCCCCCACCTTCAGCTACTCGGATGAGCCACTCGACGCCGACGACTGGCTGAGGGTGATCAAGACCAAGCTTGACCTCACCGTCTACACCGACGAGGAGTGCGTTGCCATCGCCGCGCACCAGCTGGGGGGTCCTGCCAAGTCTTGGTGGGACAACTACTCCACCAGCCACCCGAACCTAGCCTTCATCACTTGGCTGGAGTTCTGCGAGGCATTCGCGAGCAGTACCTGCCCAGCGAGCTGATGATCTAGAAGGCTCAAGAGTTCCGCACCATGACGCAGGGTGCGATGAGGGTGGAGGAGTACGAGCGCCACTTCGTGAAGATGATGCGCTACGCCCCCGACGACACCAACACCGACCAGAAGAAGCAGTTCTGGTTCCTGTGAGGCCTTCACCACGGTCTTCGCCAGGGATTGAAGGCAAGTGAGCACAAGTCCCTGCGCTACCTCATGAACCACGCCATCGCGCTCGAGGACGAGAGGAGGGGCCATGAAGACCGCATGAAGGACAAGAAGAGGATGGGAGATCGGAACCACTTCGACCGATCATTCCAGAGGCCGAGGGATGGATCAAGCAGCATGATGAGAGGGAGCTTCCGTCAGGGCATAACCAGCATGGAAGCAACTTCAGAGGAGGCAGCAGCCACTACTCAGGAGGAGGGAGCTTCAACTACCAGCAGCAGAATGGAGGATACAACCGTCCGCAGCCAAACACTCCAAGACCCAACACTGGAGGCTTCACCCCGACTTCCTTCGCCTGTGGCAAGCCTGGGCACAAGTCCTTCGAGTGCCCTGACAAGAAGACCGTGACTATGCCCGCCAAAGCACCGACCCCAGGAGGAAGACCTCCTTAGTCGGCTCCTCAGCAGTCCGCAGGCCGTGGAAGGCTTACCCACCTGAAGGAAGGAAAGGCTACCGACGCTTCTACCGGCGTGATTGGTGAGTTCTAAGTGGTTTCACACCAGCCTTAACTCTTTCGGATGCTAGTGCAGCTAGTTTCTTTTGCTTCCTCATCTCTTTGAAAACCGGGAGTTAGCTCTTAATCTCAGGGACGAGATTCTTGTGAGGGGGGAGTTCTGTAACATCCCGGAATTTCTCCGGAATGTTAGCAATGCAAAAATGTGGATTTCAAAATTTCGATTTGAAATTGAGTGCTTAATTAAAATATAAGGATGTCTTCTTTGATCCTTCCCTAAAATCCTAGATTTATTTTGAGCAAGATCATAAATTTAGGAATTATAAATTGCTAGTGTGAGAACCTTGGAGTTTATTGGATTTATTTTGGATCTTATTTGTGTGGGATTCAAATTTGAATTCTAATTCAAATTCGAATCATAGTTCAAATAGGAGCTAAGGTGATAGGGTAATAGGAAAACCATAAACCAGTTTTGGGCCTTATCCTCACTTGCTAAGTCTGCCGGCACCCCTAATCTCTGCACCGGGCCACCCCTAAGCCGTCGGCCCATCTCATCTTTCAGCCCGCCGGCCTGCCTACCACCTACCTCTCCTCTTGTGTCTCTGCCAAGTGGACCCCGCACGTCAGCCGCCCTTGTCTATTTTTCTTCATCCTCCCGCACGGACGGGTGACGACGCCGTGGGGCAGGGGAGGTGACGCGAGCACGCGCCGGCCCCCATGGCCGCCGCCCCCGGATGCCCTCCACGTACCCCAGACGCCGCATCCCAGCCGCCCGCCGGCACCTCCAAACCCTAGCCGCGCCACCCTATAAGACCCCCCTCTCAACCGGCCTCCCTGTTCCGCCGCCCCTTGGGGGATTTTTCCCAAAATCCGCCGCATCCAAACCAGGGAAGGGGAGGAGGAGAGAAGGGAGGAGGAAGGGAGGAAGGCAGGCCGCCTGTGCACCGAGCACCTTTTGCCGGCGGTGAAGCCCACCCCGCAAGCCGTGCTCATGAAGGAGAAGAAAGGAGAAAGGAGGAGGGAGAAGAAGAGGAGAGGGAGAAGGAGCCGGGGCTCCTGCGTGGAGGAGACCGCCGTGAAGCCACGAACCGCGCTGCCAGAGCCGACCGGACCGAGGACGCCGCCTGCTGCGACTGCCGCCCGAGCTGTTCTGCGCCACACCTTCCTCACCACCGCCTCGCCGCCGCGTCCAGGAAGCACAAGGTGAGCCTCACCACCCCCTTCACCGTGCTGTGGACCCGGCCATTGAGCCGTGGCTGGAACGAGCCTTGTGAGCTCGCCTGCTTGTCTATTACCTGCATGCTCGCGCCGCCGCGCGACCCGCCGTCGACTGGGTGCTGGCCATCGAGCCAAGCCGGCCGTCTTGCAGGTGCCGCTACCTACCACAACGCGCGCGCCTCCTTTCGCTCGCCCGTCCCGATCTCTTTCCTGTTTGTGTCGCTGGTACGCACTCCGCCGTGGCGCCGGTCGTTGCCGAGCCGTCGCGCTTCGCTTCGTCGCTGGTGCGCGCACATGCACACACACCCACCGTCGGCTCTGCACGCGCACGTACACCCGAGGGGCCGAGCCCCTGCGTTTCCTGTCCAACCCGTGCACGCACGCACGCACACCTACACGCACGCGTGCGAGGGACGCTGGTGCTTGCGCAAGGGCCGCGCCACCGAGCAGACCTCATCGCCCAGGGCTCTTTCCCCGACCGCGCCACCGTGCTCGACTGGGAGCTTCACCTCGTGGCCGGACGAACGCGCGCACGATGCCAGGCCGCCATTTGGTTGCTTTGACCGCCTGTCAAGCCCATGTCGCGATCCTGTTCGTGATCGCGCCGCAACCTCTGTCCGTCCGCCGCGACCGGGACCTCGCCGCCGGGGCCGCCCTTTTCCCGCCTAGGCACGTGAGCGCCGGACCAACCCCATACACACGTTTGCTCGAGCACGCGCGTACATGCAACCCTACCGGCGCCGGCCACTGTTAGATATTTAGATCTAGACAGCCCACAGGGGGGTCAACCCTGGTGGTTTATTTGTTCGGCGGGGTGAAATCTAGGGCTAAGAACTCGAAGGTTGCGCACGAGCACACGGAACACAGAGAACACGGCGGGTTTATACTGGTTCGGGCCTCCGGAGAGTAAAACCCTACGTCCAGTTGTCGGTGTAGATTGCTTGAGGATTGCGTGATTACAAGGGGTCGACCTACCCACCTTATATTGGCCAGCGGTCTAGGTCGGTGCCCAGACTCCTGGTCGGTTACGACCAGGAGACCTAAGTCTAGTTGTTTACAACACTTGCCATATACGTCGATCTGCTTGTCGGAATCCACCGCTATCTTGTCTTGCACGCCAAGTCTTGAAGTCGTTCTCGATAAGGTCGCCTGGGGAATCTTCTGGAAGGTCTTCAGGAGGTCGTGTGGGCCACCAACTAGGTTGGTTAGGCCCACTGTTAGGTCGGCGGGTCTTCTAGTAGGCCGGACCCACTTGTCGGGGACGGCCATGAGCCTGGTCGGTAGGGACCCAGGGGTACCCATGTCTCACAAGCCCCCGAGTGATGTGTAGGCAAGCGACCTTAGAAAGGTCATGACGAAGTCGTAGAACTATCGACAGGTCGAATAGCATGCACGTCGGTCCAAAAAGAAAAGAACAAATCAGCTTAGCAGCTGACCTGTTTAAAGTCTTGCCGAACGAAGAGAGGTCGAGTGACGACCTATAGGAAGCAGACTTCTAATAGATCGTAATGACGATGGAAAATTTTCGAGGGCGTCAAGGACGCACTCATAGAGTAGTATCCGAGCATCGTGGCGGGCAGGATGGCCGGTATGATGATCCAAAAAAGAAAAAAGAAAAATGAAGTCGAGTGACGACGTGATGAGAAACAGATTTCTCAACAGGTTGGTACGATGAAGAAAACAAGAGGGCGTCGAAGATGCTCTCGTAGAGTAGTCCCCGAGCATTGAAGTAGGCAGCATGGCTGGTTTGATGCTCAAAAAGAGAAAGAATGAGTCATGGTCTTGATCGAACGGTGTAGAGACACCGGATCTCCCAAAGATGGCTGCAAGGAGTCTGGCAGGGCCGACCTCAAGGAGGCCTTGTAGGCGTGCCGACCTCGAAGAGGCCTAAACTCAACGATGCCCAGCATCCGAGGATACCCATACCGCATATCACATGAAAAGGTTGTCAATGACGTCGTAGCTGAAGTTGTGATGTCCGGAGCGGTCGATGATGGAGCCGTAGAATGATGTTAATCTTGAATAAATGGAGTGTAGAGACACCCAGATATCTTGCATAGCTGCAAAGAGTCAACCTGAGGCATGCCGACCTCAGGAAGGTCTCAAGTCTATAGCGCCCAACCACCCGGAGATACTTGATAGGGCCATTAGGTGCGCACCCCACAGGGAGGCCTTCATTCCCGACGTAAAATCCTGAGTGTCCAGAGCAGGCTGGCAGGGCTACAAGAGCACACCGACCTCGGAAGGTCACGCATCCGGGGCGCCCAACTAGGTTGGCAGAGCCGTAGACATACCGAGGTATTGCAAGAGCTAGGTATGAAGGCACGCCAACCTTGAGGAGGTCGTTTTGGTGGCCGGACGACTAACATAGCTGTCAGCCATCCAGCAGAGCCAAGGTGTAATGACGACCTTAATATAGGCACACCGACCACGGGGGCCTGACGAAATCGTAGACTTGAAGCTTCTGACCTCCAGGCGCCCAGACGGATCTGGCAGGGCAGCGAGGCACGCCTACCCCGGAAGGTCTTCAATCGAACCTACGACCATTCTGCTCAGGAAACAGAAATATAGGCTGATTGGAATAGGTCCGTTTACATGTAGAGCCATAGCGGGTGCACCAGGACGTAGAGCCTAGCGGGTGCAATGAAGACACAGAGCCGTAAAGGGTGCGTTTAATCATCGTCGTCTATCGATGTAATGAGGCGCAGAGCCCTCTGACGTAGAGTCGGGCCTATCTCTTCCGTAGACTGCAGGGTCACGGGTCAACAGTGGTCGGAGATTCTCTTGCCACCGAGAAAATGACAAACCGCCCACTGACTAAAAGGTGCACTGTAGCCATGTGACGCCGCAGCGGCCTCAGGCATCATTGATGCACTAGCGACAAAGACGTCGCGAGACAGGGAAAAGGACATCGCCTTTAATCATGCACATGCCTACAGGACCTCTGGGCCATGTGGTAACAGTGTCTCCACTTCGCCGGCCACTTAAGGCCTGATCTCAGCTATAAATAGCACCATAGGGCTCAAGGAGGCAAGCACCGAGTATTGCTGAGTTATGAAGCCGCAGAGTAGTAGCCATGCCATGGGCATGTGTCCGTCCACCAGAGCATAGGATGCAAAGTTTGTAGAAGCTTGGAGCTAGAAGAATTCTTGCGAAGTGGAGGTGTCACCCCCACTCTTTGTACCGTGTCTCAGTGAAGAGTCATGGAGAGTTTGGAGGTGATGCTGTAGAGGCCCGAGGTGAAGCTGCAAGTTCTTGGTGAGCATGAGATGCTCGTAGAGGGCTTGCGGTCCGCGCTGAAGAGCAAGCTCGTATCTGCATTCCATAGTCAGGCACAAAGTGTGACCTGCTATATCTGCTGTCGCGTTCACCGCAAGGCCACCATCGAGGTCCTGGGGCTAGGAGAATTCTTACAACGTGCTCTGCTATAGCAGGGAACACCTCAATGATTGCTCTAAGTAGACCAGGTCTTCAAATATGTTTGTATCTTGTAATGGGTTCTGGATCCAATGAGGTCGCAGGCGACTTGTGTACCTTCATAGTTCCCGTGTAATGTTCGCTCTCTTCTGTCATGTAATGGTCGATTTGAAGAAATTATTCATCAAAGACCTAAAGTGACGTAATTTAGGGGCTTATCGACCTCATGTCGATCAAATGTCCTATCAGGATGACCTGATAGCTTTGTTATGTTCACGACCTAAACTCGGGGTGTAGGTAGCCAATCTATCCATCGGACATATAGCCGTTGGCGTGAATTCCGGCAAGATCATCTCGCGAAATTAGCAGCACATAGCCATTGTGGTGAGCTCATTGTGGTGACAGATCCGCAACGGGCATCCGTGGTGGGGCCCTTATAAATAGAGCGGCGGGGACCGGTGTTGACCATCCCGTTCCATCTTCTTCCTCCTCTCGCCGCCTCCGCTGAAATCTTCTTGCCCTCGCTGCCGCACCCGCGCATTCAACCATCGCCCGTGAATCCCTAGCCCACCACCGCCATCTGTAGTAGACCACGCCAACTCCGCTATCCACGCGTCGCGCCTCTCCGCATGCGCGTAAAAACCCTAGTCAACTTTAGATCCAAACCTTCTCGTCCTCAAGAAATGGCGGCCGCTGCTTCCCAAATCCCGGACCCGCAGACGATTTGGGAGCCCTCGGTGATGACCAAGGAGAAGATTCAGGCGCTGGTGGACCACGGGCTCCTAAGGTCCAAGGCAGAGGTGGAGTGGAAGGCACCCACCGGCGAGTCATTCCCGACGGAGGACGACAAAGAGCAGGTCGTCTTCGCCTCCTTCTTCGAGCGCGGGTTCAACGTGCCTGCCGGCGACTTCTTCAGGGGTCTCCTCTACTACTACAAGCTGGAGCTAGTACACCTCGTCCCCAACTCCATTACTGTGGTGTCGTCGTTCGTATATTTTTGTGAGGCATATCTGGGGATACCGCCCCACTTTTTCCTCTGGCGACATCTCTTCAACGTCAAGTTCACCGGCAAGCGCACCGGTGTTGTGGGGGCGGTGATGTTCTGCCTGAGACCAGGTCTCAAGGCAGAATGGATAGATATGGATCTGCTGGACAACACCGCTGGGTGGAGGTCGGAGTGGTTCTACATCGCCGACCAGCGGCCGGTGCTCCCAAAGAGGACCGGGCACAAGCCCGAGAAGATACCAGAGTGGGACCTGCAGCTCACCTCCCGTGAGATGGACAATGTCAAGGAGTTGCTAACCCTGGTGAGCGACCTCAAGAAGAAAGGCCTGACAGGAGGCTCGGTGGCGATGTCGTTCATTCTGTCGCACACGATCCGGCCGATCAAGGACCGGGTTCATCCCGTCACAGTATTGGGGCAGTCAGACCCCACTCGCGAGGTCAACTGCAAGGTCTCCCAAGAGGAGATGGCAGCCAGGGTTACACAGATCTACAGGCGTATCCGGAACAAGAAGTGCCCAAAGGCACACTCCCTGACCCGACCAGCTGACCCTGTAAGTCCTGAGACTACCAGGTCGTTTTGGCTTAGTTAGTTGGTTGCTTCAATCTTATTCCTTGTCGCTTGTTTGTTGCAGGCTCGGGAGATGCAGTTCTGGTGTCCTACACCCTTACCGAAGGGTGAGGAACCACGTCGGAAGTTAAGGTTAAGAGGAGTACCGGCCTCCGGCAGGTCATGCTTCTTGGAGAATTATCAAATTCATCGGTGGTGGCCGATGAAGGCGAGAGGTCAGTGGGGATGCAGCAAGCCGCCCTGAGGCAAGCAGTGCCACAAAGCCAGGGTGCAGGACGAGGGCAGCAGCAGTGAAGCAGTCGACCTCAAGGGCTGCCGCAAAGGTCGAGGCAGCCAAGACTGCCAAGCTCGAGGCTGACAAGAAGAAGAGGAAGAGGAAGATGAGCCCTCCTCCGACGATCCCCACCCCGACGATCCCCACCCCTGCGACCAAAGAGGTCGAGGAAGAGGAAGACGAAGCCACTGATGATCCGCCGGTCACTGATGATCGTGCGGAAAGGAGGTCACTAAGTCCCGTGGCCAAGAGGCAACGGGAGCTGGAGCAGCAAGTGACGGAGGAAGACCTCTGCCGTATGAGGGAGGCACAGCGAGCTGCCGCTGGAGTGTAGGCCAAAAGGCCTGTCAAGATACGAGTTCGGCCCCTGAGGCTGAAATTGCATGCGCCGGTGACCATGAGGTAAGGCCTCAATACTTAAGTTTCTCCATTGCTAGCCATTCTTAGGTCTTTTATTATGTTGATGAAAATTACAGTCGGACGCCCAACCCCAGAGTGCCTTGGGTGCTCAAGATTCATCCTCGCGGAAGAGGTCGTCCGAGCCTGAGGTCGGGACTCAGGGCTCGGTCGGCGTGGGGACGTCAGCTCCTCCCCCTGTTATTGAGGTGGACCCCATCAACTCGGTGCCCAGCACATCAGCTCAGGGCCCAACTGTGGACCCAGTTCAGATCGAACCACCACAGGAGAACCCATAAACAACCAGTGTGCAGGCACCGGGTTCGACGTCGACGGGGCCAAGTTTGAGGCGGGAGGACATCGACTGGAGCGGCACTCCTTGGGAGGGAGAGATCTTCGAGGATGATGAGGATATGAAGGAGGTCCGCCGGTCGATCTTGACGCTCAATCAAGCACTCACGGTAAGCATTGTCCTTATGTTAAATAGATGACTTATCTTGTGAATGTGGTTGACGACCTGTCGTATGGTTTTGCCAAGCGATCACGGCCGCGTGCTAAGGCGAGGCGGATCGGTGCAGAGTGCAGCCTGCGGCCACGGTGAGGATCTCGAACAGGAGCTCAAGCAGGTCCGTGAGGCGGCGGCGGCTGATAAGAAGAAGCTCAAAGACGAGCTAAATGAAGAGAAATGCAAAAATCGGGAGGCCGATGCGTTATTGAATACTGTGAGCACTGGTAAGACCAACTGCGTCACGACTTCATTCATCTTGGTCTTGTACATCCGAGAGTGGCATCGACCTTTTTGTGTATCGCAGATTTTCACAGGCGAGAGGATGACCTCAAGAACAACCTGAAGAATGCTAAGGAGAAGGTCCGAGGCCTGGAGGTGAACTGCGGAGGAGGCCGGTCAAGAGCTGAAGCGGTGATGAAAGGCACCATAGATAGTGAGTACGCCCGTGTCCGGTATGGCTTATGAAGCAAGCTCGAAAGGACCTTGAGGTCGTCACGAGGTAGCTTTGAAGGCGTTGCATAATGGCCAGGTGACTATTGCAGGGCAAGAGGTAGAGTTGAACAACCTAAAGAACGCTGCCCACTTTGTGATGGACATGGTGGAGACTCAAGTCGCCGGGGAGGAGCCCAAGTCGGCTATTGATCGGCTTCTGGCTGCACCAGAGATGTTGGTCAACCTCTTGAAGGCGACGAGCTTGGCGGTGACTCTGAGTCAGCGGTGCGAGTGAAATCTCATCACCCCGACGTTGACATGGTCAAGGTCGGAGAAGGCCCAAACGCGACGAGGGACCTTAAGGTCGTAGAGGGTGAGGTTCGGGAGGCCGCCATGGCGATTATGGACGCCATCGATTACGAGGGCGATGACAGTGAAGAGTAGTCGTAGTCTTAGAGCTGTACCCCCTCCTTTCTCCAGTCATGTAAATAACAATGATAAACTTCTTTTGGCCTGCATGACGTACTTAGCCTATGTTTGCATGAATTTGGTTGCCCTGAAGCAATATGTCTTTTTCATACCCTGCTAACCACTACTCACGGAGAGGCTGGCTTACCAATCACCACGGCTCAGCAGGGAGACTTTTGCAATCAGCGCGCGGGGAGGAGTTTGGGACTCAGGTTTTGCAACCTTACGACCAAGCAAGTTCGCAACAACATAAAGTCAGTAGTCATGAGGGACGACGTCCTTAGGTCGAGCGACCCTTATGTTGGCTTGTGCCAAGCCCCCGAGCATGTCGAGGGGGAGGAACAAGAAACTTCACCCTCAGGTCGTTTGACCCTTGTATTGGCTTTGGCCAAGCCCCCGAGCATGTCGAAGGGGAGGGTACATGACATGAAAGAAAAGAGGGTAGGGCTCGAGACACAGCAGATGACTGCTTTAATTAATATTTATTGAACTGAAAATACAAAAATGAGGAATACATAGCTGTAATAAAACTTATTCTAGAGATAGAATCGTCGTAGGTGCTCCACGTTCCATGGGTTGGGTACTCCTTGCCCGTCGCCCCACTGGAGGCGATATGTGGATGGGCTGATTACTTCAGTGACGATGAAGGGTCCTTCCCAAGGGGCAGATAACTTGTGCATGCCGTCGGTCTTCTGGATACGTCGCAGAACTAGGTCGCCAACGTTGAAGGAGGTCTCCTTGACGTTGCGATCGTGATACCGACGGAGTTGCTGGTCGTGGCGAGCTTGCCTCATAACGGCTGCCACTCTTTGTTCCTCAAGTCTGTCAAGGTCGACACGACAGGTCTGCTCGGCTTCACCCTCCTCGTAGAACTGTATATGTGGAGCTCCGAAAGTGACATCGGTGGGTAGGATGGCCTTCGAGCCGTAGACCAAGAAGAAGGGCGAGAAGCCCATAGCAGAACTGACCTGGGTCCTTAGACCCCAGATTACATGTGGTAGCTCGGCTAACCACCGCGTGGCGTAGTTTGAAGCGTCATCAAAGATACGATCCTTGAGAGCTTGAAGGACCATACCATTAGCACGCTCGACCTGGCCGTTGCACCGAGGGTGGGCGGCCGAGGAGTAGTAAACATCGATCGTATTGTCTTGGCAAAAATCCCAGAAGGTAGACCCTGTGAAGGCCGTCCCGAGGTCGATGATGATTCTGTTGGGCACGCCGAAGCGATGTGTGATCTCCTGGACAAATTTAGCCGCTTCTTCCGACGTGACCTTGGCGACAGGTCGGACTTCAATCCACTTGGTGAATTTGTCGACGGCCACAAGGATGTGCTTGTAGCCGCCCGGGGCAGTCTGAAATGGTCCTATGGAGTTGAGGCCCCACATGGCGAAGGGCCAAAATAGGGGAATTGTACGCAGGACCTGAGCTGGCAGATGCTGCTATTTGGCAAAGAATTGGCATCCTTTGCACTTCTTGACGAGGTCTTTAGCGTTAGACATGGCCGTGGGCCAGTAGAAACCGGATCGATATGCCTTGATGATCAGGTTGGTGGATGCTGCGTGGCAGCCACACTCGCCGCCGTGAATTTCAGCCAGGAGCTGAAGTCCTTCTGATCGCAAGATGCACTTCATCAAGACGCCAGTAGAGGCGGCTTTTCTGTAGAGGTCATTGCAGATCACGATAGTTTGCACTACGCCGTGTGATGCGCTCGCGTTCAGCTTTGTCTTCTGGGACTCGCTGGTCGAGTAGGAAGGCTAAGAAAGGCTCGCGCCAATCATCCTCTTTTTCGGTCATCAGCACGTCTCGGGAGGTGTCTTGTATTTGGGTCGGTGTATGCAGTGCAGGTTGTCCAAATCCAACAGCTTGATCGACGGCTTGCGTATGTCCTGGATGAACACACCCGCCGGGACTAGGGCTCGCCTGGAACCTAGTTTAGATAGGACGTCGGCAGCCACGTTGTTGTTACGTGGCACATGTTGAAACTCGATCCCCTCGAAGTGGCCTTTAAGCTTACGGATCTCAGCGCAGTAAGCATCCATTGTGTCTTTGACACAATCCCACTCCTTGTTGACTTGCTCGATGACGACCTTGGAGTCACCGTATGCCAGTAGTCGCTTGATGCCAAGGGACACTGCTATACGGAGCCCATGAATTAGAGCTTCGTATTCTGCTCCTTTGTTGGAGGCCTTGTAGTGTATCTGCAGGACGTACTTGAGCTGCTCTCCCTGAGGAGAGATAAATAGCACTCTGCTCCCTCGCCGAGGTTAAGAGCACCGTCGAAGTACATTATCCAGTGTTCAGGCCTCTCCTTGGGAGGGGGCATCTGGATCTCTGTCCATTCTGAGACGAAGTCGGCTAGGATCTGTGACTTGATCACTTGCCGAGGGCAGAACTCGATGTCGAACTCTCCAAGCTCCACCGACCACTTGACGATGCGGCCATTGGCGTCGCGGTTGCAGATGATCTCTCCTAGCGGGAAGGATGACGACACCTTGATCTTGTGGGCTTGAAAGTAGTGGCGAAGCTTTCTCGACGTGATCAGGAGTGCGTAGAGCAACTTCTGAGGTTGTGAATATCATGTTTTAGCGGTGGCTAGGACCTCGCTCACGTAATATACAGGTCGTTGAACAGGATAGACATGCCTGCGCTTCTTCTTCTCATTCGGCAACGAGAACCGTGCTGACCACATTAGTGGTGGCGGAGATGTAGAGGAGGAGCGTTTCTCCTGGTATGGGTGGTGTCATGATCGGTGGAGAAATCAAGGACTCCTTGAGAGCCTCGAAAGCCTTCTGTGCTTCTTCATCCCATACGAACTTATCTGCCTTCTTCAATAGCTTGAAGAAAGGCAGACCTTTTTCGCCAAGCTTGCTGATGAAACGACCTAGGGCCGCCATCATACCTGTGAGCTTCATGATGTCCTTTTTGTAAGATGGTCTGTCCATGTTGCGTATAGCATCGACCTTGACGGGGTTGGCCTCAATGGCTCGGTAACCCACCATGAAGCCCAGAAGCAATCCGGAGGGAACACCAAAGACGCACTTGGTCGGGTTGAGCTTCCACTGGTAGATGCGTAGGTTGGAGAAGGTCTCAGCGAGGTCGGTGATGAGCTGATCTTGTACGGTGGTCCTGACGACCACGTTGTCGACGTATGCTTCCACGTTCTTCCCGATCTGAGACTTTAGGCACCAGATCGCCGATAGGTCGCACCAGCGTTTTTGAGGCCAAAGGTCATGACCTTGTAGCAGTAGATGCCGTTGGGCGTTATGAACGTCGTCTTGTCTTGGTCATCGGGATTCAGGGCTATCTGGTGATACCCTGAATAGCAGTCGAGAAAGCATAGTAGTACACTGCCGGCCGTGGAGTCCACGACTTGGTCGATGCGAGGAAGGGGGAACGGATCCTTCGGGCAGTGCTTGTTGAGGTCGGTGTAATCGATACACATCCTTAATCCTCTAGTCTTTTTGGGTACAAGGACCGGGTTTGCGAGCCAAACCGGGTGTTTACATTCTCGTATGAATCCTGCAGCTAAGAGCTTACAGACTTCTACTTCTATGGCCTGCTTTCTATATTTTGCAAATCGCCGGAGCTTTTGCTTGATAGGTCTTGATGTCTTGCTTACTTCAAGGGCGTGCTCAGCCAGCTCCCTGGGGACACCGGGCATGTCGGACGGACTCCATGCGAAGATGTCGGCGTTGTCCCGGAGGAAACTGGTGAGCGCGAGTTCCTATTTGGGGTCGAGGTCGGCCCCAATGGTGACTTCCTTGGATGCGTCGGGCAGGCCGAGGCAAACTTTCTTCACTGCGGGACTTGCGTCCAAGGCAGTGGCTGTACGCTTCTGTTCTGGCACCTCCAGAGTAGTTTGGTCGATCTTGGCAGCCTGGGCAACCATGACTGTAGCAGTGGCTTTGCAGGCAGAGACTTTGGCGAGGTCGACAGTGTCGCTCTTGCAGTTGTAGGAGATGAGGATATCGCCATAGACGGAAAGGATCCCGTTTGGTGCTGGCATCTTCATGATGAGGTAGGTGTGATGCGGTATGGACATAAACTTGGCCAACATGGGTCGACCAAGAATGGCATGGTAAGAGGAGCGGAAGCCCGCGACCTCAAACGTCAGGTACTCCGTGTGGAAGTTGTCCTGTTTGCCGAAGGTGACCGGCAGGCATACACGACCTATAGGATATGCAGCCTTGCCAAGCTCGACCCCGTAGAAGGGTTCGTCACAGGCAGTCATCTTGGAGAAGTCGAAGTCCATTTTTCTCAGCGTTTCTGTGAAGATGATGTTCAGGCTGATGCCCCCGTCGACGAGGGTCTTAGGCAGGAACGCGCCATTCACTATGGGGTTGACAACCAGCGGGTAGGTCCCGGGGTCCGTTATGTGCACCCAATGGTCTTTCCTTGAGAAAGTGATGGGGTACTCCGACCAACGCAGGGGTTGTGGAGTTTCAGTGTTGACTTGGCCGATCTCCCATGTGTTTGGTCGCTGCTGCCTGTTGCTTTTAGCAGCTTGACGACCACCGACGATGAAGTTGATTTGTCGGTTGGCATTCTGGAACACACCGTTGGGGTTGCCCCCTTTTGGCGGTGGTGGAGGAGAAGGCTCCTTACGATGATTATCGTTGCGGTTGTGGTCGTTGTGGCGGCGATCATCGCGCCGGTCATCGCGGCGCTCATCGTGGTGGTCGTGGCGGTGGTCTTCTCGGCGATCATCGCGGCGGTAGTTGTCACGTCGATCATCGTGGCAATAGTCGCGGTGATAGTCACGGTGATCCCTATCGTCATTGCGACGGTAGGGTCGGCGGTCGCGGTAATCACGTCGATCAGGTCGACGGTTACGATTGTCGTAGCGGCGGCTGCTGTTCTGATTGTCATTGTTGCCGCTCTTGGTCTTCTTAGGTTCTGGAGGTACCCCTAGAGTGCGCTTCAGCTGCTCGCACTCCCACATGGTATGCTTGGTGTCGCGGTGGAACTGGCACTGATCGTCCATGACCATGTTGAAGTCACCTTCGAGGAAAGTGGAAGGTCTGGGTGGGTCGGTCGCGTAGACCTCGCCGGATCGCTTGCGCGACCTGCCGGCACCGTCATCATGATCTTCTCCTTTGAAGTCATGCATCACCGCATCTTGAGTGTCGACGAGCTTGTCGACGTAGGCCATGAGGTCGGCGATGGTGTTGGTGTCGGCTTCATGGATCTTCTCGAAGAGTTCTATGTTAGTTACCCCCTTCTTGTAGTAAGCGATGACGTCTTCATCCTTAACACCCGCAAGGGTGTTGCGGTTCTCAAAGTAGCGGTTGGTGTACTCGCGGAGAGTTTCGTCCTTCCTCATCCGTACTCTGGCGAGGTGGTGAGTATTGCCTGGGCGATTATAGGTCGCTTGGTAGTTGGTCGTAAAGAGTCGCGACAAGGTCGCCTATGAGGTGATGCACTCCGCAGGGAGGTTGTCGAGCCACAGGAGTGGCGCTTTGCCCATCACAAGAGGTAAGTATCCTGCCATGTGATCTTCATTGCCTCCAGACGCCCGGGCGGCGATGCTGTACATCTTTAGCCAAATACTTGGGTCAGAGCGGCCATCGTATTTTTTAATAGCTGGCTTGAAGTCCTTGGGGTATCTGATCATCCTGAGATGCTGTGAGAACGCCGGGAAGTTGTTGATTGCTCCAGAGCTGGCTGATGGGGTGTGGCTGTCGGGATGACGTAGAGGTCGTCGGGAGGGCCATTATCTTGGTCGTACTGGGCACGGCACATGAGCTCTTGATCGTGCATCTGCCGGAGGTCGGTTGCTTGGATGGGATGATTGGCGTCAAGGAGATCAGGGACCCCGTTGTCGCGGTCGTAGTTAGCACGACGTGCTATCTCCACTTCATCTCGTATGCGTTGACGTTGATTGCTCTGGGCGCGGTTGGCTTGTACTGGTGAAGGTTGAGCTCTTGCGTTCTGTCCTGCATTGCCGGCGATGTTCTGCTGCTGGGCGCCAGCAGCGTTGGCGATGTTGCCTGCAGCATTAGCGGCGGCGTTCGCTGGAGGGTTGGCTGGTGCATTGGCAGTAGCGTTGGCTGGTGCATTGGCAGCAGCGTTGGCTGGCTGTATGACTTCGTTTTCCCCACCTCCTTCTTCAGGCATAGGCTGAAGGGGAGCGCCATCGTTCGGTGACGGCGACGGGGCCGTTCCGACCTGCTCCTGGAGTAGGAACTGGAGGCCGACCTGCTGTATCCTGGACCTCTTTCTTCGACCTGGGCAGTGGCGATGCGGATGTGAGCTTGTAGGTGCCGAGTTGTGGGAGTATCCTCAAGTTGACCCAGCTCGGCAAGGGCCGCGCCTAGGTTAGCTTGAGGCGAGTTGTAGACTTCGTGGCCATCTTGCTCAAAGTCCTTAGAGGTCTCGCACGCGAGGCGGTGTCGACGGGCTCGTTCACTGTTGAGGAGGCCGGGCCGCGGGTGGTCCCCGTTGGCGACGTTCGCGGGTTGGTCGCCGACGCCTGGTATGACGTTGCCCGCCGGTTGACCTACTGCTGTGGTGGCCGCATCTAGTTCCTGCTGACGACGCACAACTAATGCAGCATTAGCATTCTCACACTGTATGCGCTGCTCGTCTGTCTCCCCAGCTTGGGGGGGGGGACATCGGCGGAGACCACGAGGACTTCTCGGTCCGGAATCTGAAACACCTAGCCCGGATAGTTGGGAGAGATGGTCGTTCGGGCGATCTGGAACGCGAGGTGGTCCGGGGACGGCTCGCGGTTGATCTGGTGGCGATGAGCCATGATGAGGGGACGACGAAGCTTCTTGAGCACACAGCACTGGCGAGCCGTGTGTTTGGAGTTCTCGTGGATAGGGCAAGGGTCGTCGAGATGACCTCTGTAGTTTCCACGGTGTGGGATCTTGGGTCCAGATTCGATCTGGATCTTGTTCTTCATGTAGCGAGACGCTACATGAGCTGCGTTCCGCAGACCAAGAGGCATGCGGGGTGAAGGTGCGGAGGTCCTGCAAGGGCGCTTGACGCTCTCACAGACCTTGATTGTGTCGGAGAGAGTGTCTTCGACGCGATCGAGCCCTGCGATTAGGTCGCGAGGAGTGGGTGGGTGGGTTTCCTCCAGCAGATCGGACCTGACCTACTGGTTGGAGGTGACCGCATTGCCCTCGATGACGAGGCAGGCGGCTGGAGCGGTGGATTCCGCCGGCATAGAGCCGAAACAGATGTCGATGGGATTGGCGAGGAAGTCCGCCATGCTCTCCGGGAAGATGACGCCGCTTGGAGAAGCCATCGAGCTACTCGAAGAACCCTGATTTCCCCCTACCTGGTGCGCCAACTGTCAGATATTTAGATCTAGATAGCCCACAGGGGGGTCAACCCCGGTGGTTTATTTGTTCGGCGGGGTGAAATCTAGGGCTAAGAACTCGAAGGTTGCGCACGAGCACACGGAACACAGAGAACACGGTGGGTTTATACTGGTTCGGGCCTCCGGAGAGTAAAACCCTACGTCCAGTTGTCGGTGTAGATTGCTTGAGGATTGCGTGATTACAAGGGGTCGACCTGCCCGCCTTATATTGGCCAGCGGTCTAGGTTTGCACCGGACTCTGGTCGGTTACGACCAGGAGACCTAAGTCTAGTTGTTTACAACACTTGCCATATACGTCGATCTGCTTGTCGGAATCCACCGCTATATTGTCTTGCACGCCAAGTCTTGAAGTCGTTCTGGATAAGGTCGCCTAGGGAATCTTCTGGAAGGTCTTCAGGAGGTCGTGTGGGCCACCAACTAGGTCGGTTAGGCCCACTGTCAGGTCGGCGGATCTTCTAGTAGGCCGAACCCACTTGTCGGGGACGGCCATGAGCCTGGTCGGTAGGGACCCAGGGGCACCCATGTCTCACAGCCACCCCAGCCACAACGTTGGAGTCCCCTGCATTGCCTCACTGTGCCGAGCCGCAGCTCGCCACCATTGAGTCCGTGCCCAGCCAAAGGTCGCCCTTTTCCTTGCCCAAACCGAGCCCTAGGGTTTGATCGTCTCCGCCGTGGCGCGTGTTCGATCGACCGCCGGAACCCCTCGGCCGTGAACTCGTGTTGCCTGCTCCTTCCAGCTTTCCGTCGAGCACCTGGCGGGCATGCCGAAACCCTGAGCTGGTGTTTGTTGCACCCACACAACCACACCGTAGCACGGCACACCAGATCCCCAGGGATCTTTTGCGTCTAACCGATCCCAGCTAGGCCACACCACCGCCTGCACCGCATCACGCCACACCGGATCTCTTGGATCCTGTGAGACTGACCAACCACAAACGCGCCACACCGCTGCTGCGAGCCGCAGCAGATCCAGCCAGGATTGTTCGTGGCCGCCACTCCAGCAGCCATGTGGGCAGACACGTGGGCATGAGCTAGCTTATAGCCG
Organism: Cenchrus purpureus; assembly: GCA_022644695.1. Taxonomy (NCBI): domain Eukaryota; kingdom Viridiplantae; phylum Streptophyta; class Magnoliopsida; order Poales; family Poaceae; genus Cenchrus; species Cenchrus purpureus. Next base: position 134,798,071 of record CP053457.1, on the reverse strand, counting down.
CCTATGTGGCTGCCGCGTCAGCACCAAGAGCCGGCCTGCAGCCAGCCTATAGTTAGCTTAAAGCCTTCTAGAGCTAGCTAGTAGTTAGCTTGTAGTTAATGTTATTGTGTATGCGTATTTTAATTTCAGAAAGCTATTTTATCTTTGGAAAATCATAATAAATCCATTTTAACTCGAAAAATATAAAACCTTTTCCAAAAATCTTCTGAAATCTTAAACTCCGTGTTAGGCTAGTGTTTGCTCTCTTTTGGCTCTTAATCGCTGTTAATTTGGAGTTAATTGCAATAGGACCTATCTTTATTTTGTTTACACGTTAATAGGAGCAGCTGGAGCCGGGGAGCTGAGCTCGGAGATCGACTACATTGACGACTACGCCGCCGCCGACTACTCGCACGCAGGTGTCCACGCCCGACTGATTCTGAATACCTATTAGGCATTGCTATATAGTATGCTAGCGCTTTACTTTAAATGCATGATGATTAACCTTGCACTGCCTTCTTTAATTACCCTGTCCTTGATTGCCCTACTACTACTATATATTTATAAGCGTGTATATACGCTGAGCTTCGCGATGCATGTGTTGGGATGGGAATAGTGGTTCTTGGCGTGTGTGGGGTAAAAACCGGCTGGAGAAGGTGTTTTGGGTACTTTGGCGGGGGTGAGCTCGAAACAACCAATCTGGGATCGGGGATGGGGGTGCACTCCTCAGTGTGTCCCCGCTTGCACGGTTTTCGGAGTGTTGGGGTTTTACTGACGTTTGGAGGACATGAGCTTGCCTGACAGCGAGTGGATCAACTTGTCGATAGGACTTTCGTACACACCACCTCGCCGAGTGGGGTTAGGGCAGGTTGAGCTCGGCAAGTGCGAACCATACCCGCCAAGATGATAGAGGGTATCGATGGGGAGAGGTGGGAGTGAGACCACCTTCTCTCAGTGCATCTCACGTGTGGCCACACGGGAGCATTTCATAGTTTCGGTGCAATTCCCTTTGCGGAGGGGATCGTTTTGAGGGCCGGATGCAGGATGGGACCGTAACTACCGAGAGTTCGCACGGTAGGATGGGCTCGGTTGGCTGATCACCGCCGGGTGCCATTCCGAGTTGGGTAAAGGTGTACACGCTCGACAGAGTTTTGATCTATACGTATAGCCGCGTCCTCGGTCATGGACAACCCTTGAAGACATGTTCGTTCCTCATGTTTTGGGATTTTCTACCTCTCCCTGTAGTTGAGAGTGTGGTGAGCCGTGGTTGCAGTCGGGGAGAGAAGAGTTGCTCCCTCTACCTCGCGGATCTGATTGCAATCATTGAGGTGCGAGGAGAGGAAGTTCTCGCATCGACCCTAGATGGAGATAGGTTGTGGAGATGGGGCCCTGGGGTACCAGGTGGTTCCGAGCTGTGTTGAGAGTATGGTTTGGGACCTATATGGAGATGTTTTCCTTTTATATTTTGCTGTTGCTGCATAGGAAACCCGAGTTTCTACCTTGTCTCTTTTCTTACCCTTTAGAGGTTAGGCCACTTAAAGCTGCATACAGTTGGTGACGTGGACCTATCCCACTCCTTGGGGATAGACTTTGGGTGTGCAGGGTACGAGTCCAACTACGACAACAACGCCGATGGATGGTACGACTGAGGGATGCGTCGCTGCGCTCAAGGATGCCTGTGGGCGAGAAGAATAAAAGATGGAGCCTCTTCTGGGATGCTAGCTACCGCTGCGTAGAATTTTCGCTCTGATTCAGCCATGAGGCTTGTAATGTTGTACTCCATTAATAGACATGTAATAAATTATGTACTAATATTTGTGTGATGCAATGTATGGCTTTGTTTTACCTTCTGTGATGCGTTCTGTACGCGATAGCCACTGATCCAGGGACTATCACAAAGGTACAGGGACTCGGATTTTCCTTACCGAAAATCCGGGGTGTTACAGTCGTCGCAGCGTTCACTCTGCTCCAGCCCATGGACGTTCCAGGAAAGGAAGGTGATGAGCTTATGCTGCATAGGAACCAGAGAGACACCGAGGATACCACGGAACGAACATAACATCAAGCACGGGACAACAAGGGAGTGTACAAGTACGCCGGTCACTCCTAAACCGGGTCCCTAACCACAAGGACGCAACAACCTCAGAAGAACACAGAAAAGGAAATGGGAACAAAGACAGGAACGAAACTTCACCGGCCAACAGACAACACAATGGCCGGCGGCACGCACCCTAGCAAGCAGCAGGAGAGGACATCACACGCACGGAGGCACGCCCTCCACCACCTCGCTGAGGTTGAGCTCGCAGACGCGCCCGAGCAGACGCAGCTTGCGGGAAGAGATGCGCTGAGGTGGCGGGCGCACCAGAGCACCGGCAGAGTCCAGCGCCGCATTCATGCGCTCAGAGGCCAAGGTGAGGTCGAGCTGTGCCGCCTTGACATGAGTGGCCTTGGATGTCACACTTTCGTAGAAGGGGACCTCCTTGGCCGCGAGGCGAAGGCTGTGGCGGCGCTTCGAGGCGCCCGTCCACCCGTGCTCCTCCTCTGCAAGGATGTCCGCCTCAGATGGGACGGAGTAGCGGAGCTGGCGGTGTGCAGAATCCCTGGCCTCGTCCTCGCTAGCCGCGAGCGACGGCGGGGGAGCAGGGGGCGGAGTGCGTGGACGCACCGGTGGGGGGAGATCGCGAATAGTGACCGAAGGGACACCTACAAGAGACAGGGCGCACGAAAGAGCAGCAAAGGCGCCAGAGGCAAAGGTCCAGAGCGGAACCGAAGGGTACAGCAAGGCACCGAGGGCGCGACACGTGCCTCCAGAGCTGCCAGGTGGGGGCCTCCGTGGCGGCCAGTGGAGAACCCCATCGCAGGAGCTAGACGGGCACCAGAGCCGGGGGGAGGCGGAGTAGGCGCATCGCCCTGTGGGGGGGGCATCGTCGCGGTCGTTGGCGAAGACGTGGTCAGTTGGCGGCGGGGCGCCCGTCGAGTGGTCCCACTCATCCACAACCCTGAGCTGGGCGATGCCGGAGATGACACCAGGTCACCAGCAGGGTTGCGGACGAGGAGCTGCGGTGTCACCTCCTGGTTCTCGTCCAGGAGAACCAGGACGCGAACGACGGACTAGTCGGCGATGTTGGGCGCAGCGTCGTCGCGATCATGGTGGTCCTCCACCTCCCGCAGACAGGCTCGGTCCACGCAGCACACGTGGCCGAACACATTGAAGGCGATGTGGATCCCCGTCTCGTTCCAGTGTTCCGGCAGGAACTGGGTGGCCGCAATCTCCACGAGCCGCCTGTACGGGCACATGACGCGGAACTCAGCTTCCTCGTGGCGTTCCAGACGCAGCTGGTGCCCCCCATGGTGATCGGGCCGCGGCGGATGACAGCCTCCCGGTAGAAGGAGTGCCGGAAGACCACCATCATGGTCCCATAGGAAGGAGCCAGCCGGAAGGGTGGATCGCCGCCACGCTGCTCGAGGGCGAGCCGGATGAAGAGGCCATGGGTCGGAGCAGGGAGGCTCCACGAAGGCGTAGGTGAGGCGCCGGAATGGCACCATGTCCACGGCGGGCATGTGAATACGGAGGGAGTATGAATTTTCAAGCGAGACAGGACAGAATAGAGAACTAGCTGTAACTTGGAATCAATCATATATAGACAAGCAGAGTAAGCTAAAAGTAGCTGTAACTTGCTGATTAGATTACAACAATGGGCTCAAATTAACGAAAAATTAACAGGCTGGGCTGGACTAATTAAGTATACTTTCATGAAACCTATATGGGCATAAGCCTAACTGAATAAAGTTATATTCAAGCGGAATCTATGTAACTTAACAGATACTTGATGCAGAATTGACACAGGGTCGTTGCACTCTGCAGAGATGGAAAATTGAACAGGTGGTTTGGAAATGGCTAGGAGCCAAAGGCCGAGCAGCATTGACACAATGAAAGAGAAATTTAAGGAAAGCGAGGAGATCAGTTTCCTAGCTAGCCACTATGATGGCATTACAGTTTATTTTTTTCATTCATTGGACTTTTCATTTTTTTCTATAAATATAATTTATATGCACGTATAAATTTACAAGTTAAATCTAAACATTTTTTATCACTATGTAAGAAACCCACAAAGAAGACACCATCATTGGAGACGCAGTTTTAGGACGCGTCTCCAATAATTCATTAGAGACGCGTCTTCAGAACACGCGTCTCCACGAAGCCCGCAGAAAATGGAGGTCGTTAACGCGCATCTCTTATGCAGAAAGAAAGGAGACGCGTTTTTTAAAGAAGCGTCTCCTTTTTTGGTTAACGTTAAAGGAGATGCGGTTTAAGAAATAAGCGTCTCCTTTGTGGTTGGTTAAAGGAGATGCTGTTTAAGAAACAAGCGTCTCTGATAACGGCTAGACTATTAGAGACGCGGTTTTACTAGTACGGGTCTCCTTTGTGGTATGTCAAAGGAGACACTGTAGATGGAAAAGCGTCTCTGATGATTGGGAGATAATCGGAGACTCCTTTTTGGAAAACGGGTCTCCTTTGTGTTACTCTGTAGGAGATGCTTGTTTGGAAAACGCGTCTCCTGTTAAGTACACCCACAATACTTTGGCCAGCGGCTTGACACATCAGCTGGCTTTGGTTTTCTGTGCAGCGCCGCGGCCGGCCTCTCTCTTCAGCAAGGCGTGCACGGCGGCAGCCCCGGCCTCATCAGCTCGCTCGATCTGCTCCGCCGAGAGCTCCGCCGCGCGCTTCCCCAAATCCCGCTGGCAGCAGCACGCCGCGCGCCCCGCCCCCTTTCCGCTGCGTGACGCTGCACGCCGGCCGGCCGAAATTCATTTTTTTTATTTCGGGAAGATGAAGGGGCATCGCGTTTTTGTGATGGGCCAAAACAGACCACAGAACCCCAAGACAAACCACTAAAGCCCACACAAGGCCTAGATGAAATACGCCTTCCCACTCCCACTCGCGTGTTTAGGGTTTGATGAAATACGCCTTCTCCCCACTCGCCTCCCCCTCGACCTCGCTGTCCTCCCCCGCGCAGCTGGCCCTCCCCGACCTCGCTGTCCTCCCTCTCGCAGCCACCCCCTCCTCGACCTCGCCATCCCCCCCCCCCGCGTAGCCGGCCCTCCCCCTCGACCTCATTGTCCTCGCCGTCTCCCCAGCGCTGCCTTCCTTCCACTCGCCACGACGCGCGCAACCCCGAAGGAGTCGATCTGCAATGAGGGCGAGGAGTAGATCCGGCCTCGGCACGCGCCACACCAGGAGTGGATACGACGACGAGGATGAGGAATAAGAGGAGGGATTCGGCGGCAACAACGAGGAGGCGTCCGAGGCGGCGACAATGACAAGCTAAGGTGATGATATTGTGCTCACCGTTCTTCTGGTATTGTGCTCGGATTGGGGGTGATCTCGCCTTCACATGTGCTGATCTGCTTCATGGCTCTATTTGGTTCTAGTTAGGCGTCCAGATTTGGTTCCATCTGTTGTGTTGATGTGACATTGTGTTTGAACTACTCGGGTCCTTAGCTGTGCAATCTCTCTGTCAATTGTATGTGCAATTATTTATGTGTACACTCTGAACAAAAGATGTGGTAAATCTTGCTGAAGCTTTATGGAAGCTGTGGGCTGATATTGTTTTCTCAGATATGGCAAATGTTTTGTTTGAATGGCATGACAAATGTGGTCTTGTTTGAACATGTTATTGAGAAATAGCTAGTGCATCAAGCCAAAATGCCACACAATCTAGTTGAACTGGCAGCATACAAGTTTGTCTTACCTCTGATTTGTTCTTTGCTCTATCTGGACAGTCTATACAGTCTATACTGGCAGCCAAAATGCATGCTGAATTGTTTGTTCCTATCTGAGATTGGTATGACAATTGCATCCTTTTAGCAGATGCTTTTATTTATATATGCATCAAGTTTTGTAGGATTGGTATGTCTTGTCTGAACATGTGTAACTTCTGCTCTCAGATGTCTTGAGCTCTGTAACTTCTATGCTTTTCTATGTGCATATGATCTTAGCCTAATGATCGGATGACCCGTGTAAGCATAGCCAACAAAAATCCACCAGAGTGGTTTGGGCATGGCGATTTTGTTTTGTATCGCTAGTGCCCTGTAATGCCCGGCGTGGTGGCACTACACGGTTCACTCAATCATCAGGCTCGGTTGTTGGTATCATTAGATCATAGTTTTTCTTAACGCATAGCCAAAAAAACTGATATATTTTGCTCTTATGCATGTACTCTCGATAATGTTCTGCCCAAGTTGAACAGCTACCTCATCTTTGGGACCCTGCTAGTCTGCCTCTAAAATGGTAGGTTGCATAACCTGAACTTATTTTTTGTTTCTGAATTTTGCAATAATTTATGTTCATCACATGACTTATTTGGCTAAGATCTGAACTATATGCATGGTTAATGTAAAATTTGCTTTTAACTGTCATGATCTGAACTATATACTTTTAATTGTCATAATTTTGTATTGTCTACTTTCCCAATTTGCTAGTTCACTAAAATGGAATATACTTTTAACTGTCATATCTAAATTTTCACGCAACACTCATAATCCATTGACAATTGACAGGTGTTATCCATCCAGTGAGGACATGGACTGGGAAGGAGAATCTGAACATGAGGGAGGTGATTATGACACAAATGATGATACTGATCAAGAAGAGCCGCAACAGGAAGGTCCTGCACGCCGAGTCAAGAAGCCAAGGACATTCACAAAGTGGCCAAGGGACAAGATGATAGTGACTGAGGTTGAGGTTGGGGGATGCCCAAACCTCGGAAACAAAAGTCGAGGTTCAGGATGCTTTGTGGTCTCATTGCTAGAGAGAAGCTCTCTTTAGTTATGCCAGGAATCAAGTCTCTAAGCCGTCAGCAGAAATGGAGCTTGTTTGATGACCATGTGCAGAAACACTTGGAGTTCCAGCTACAGCTGGATATGAAGCCTGCAACATTCAAGCTTTTCATGAAGATGACAGCCAAGGCTCGGAGAACATTCAAAAGTAGTCTTAAATGCAATTATGTAAGTAAAGGACTGGAGCCATTTGCAAAGCACCCATATATTGTCGAGGAAGACTAGAATGAGTTTTTGCAGCTGCTGGAAAGTGAAGAGGCTAAAGCGAGGCGATGCAGATACACGGGCTTGAAGTCGATGACACACGAGCACAGCCTGGGTCCAGGTGGTTATTCTGGGAAAGAAGCACAATGGGAGGAAGAGGACAAAAAATTAGCTGCAGATGGAATCGCTAACCCATGGGATGAATACCCTGATGATCGGTCTAGGGCATGGCTGCGAGCAAGGAGTAGGCTACAGGTGGAAGACGGCGTTGCCAAGATTGTGCGGAACAAAGAATCAACCAAGAAAATGGCTGAAGAGGTCAAAGAAAAGCAAGCACATGCAGAATCTTCTGGAATAGAATGGGAGAGGGAGAATGATTTGCTAAGTCAATGCTTGGGCTCCCTCGAACAGACAGGTCGTGTGCGTGGTGTCTCCAGCTACCGGGGTTGGGGTATGCATGGCCTCAGCACATGTCTATGTACAGGAAGAGGAAGAGAAGCAAGTCTAGACAATAGCTAAAGGATGAAATCAGAGCTGAGGTGACAAAGGAAGTGATGTCATTGCTCCAATCACAAGGTTTATTGGTGAATGCACCGAATTCCAGGAACCCCAGCCCTGCACCCGGACGGAAGAGCAGCTGTGCTTCTGCCTCTCAGTCTACAAGTCATGAGGAGAATGCCACAGGTCATGAGGAGGATGCCACAGGTCATGAGGATGGAGGAAATTCTGAGCAGACAGAGTCCTATGAAGATCTAGGCGAAGATACTATAGACCAATTGACCGAGCCCACACCGTGTGCCCTCCTAATCATGTGGGGTGGCCATCAAGTTGAGGGCGCATGGGGTCAGGTTTATCCAGAGCAAACTGAGCTACATACAGTCCCTATTCAAGCAGACTGTGCAGTGGTCAAAGTTGAGTTTGTGCCAGACTGCTTTAAGGATGTTGTGCTTGAATTGCCTCCTAATGACGAGATAAATAATCTTGGACAAGCTCTCTTACAGAGGATACAGTGGAAGAGGAGTCGTATTGCTGTCAAGGCTGCACCAAAGAAACAATCACCTACACAAATGGCAGTGCTTCCATCCCTAACAAGGCCAAATGACAGCACAAATGCATCTGGATCCAAGAGTTCCCCCTTGGTATCTACAGCAGCAAACAAGAGTTCTGAATCTGCAGCAGCCAAGAATGCTGCCATTGTCACTTCCAAGCAAAAAGGAACAACATCAGCAGGCAATATTGCTGCCATTATTACTTCCAAGCAACAAGAAGCAGCACCAACAACCAAGAGTGGTGACAGTGTTCATTCAAAGCATCCTTCTCCAGCAGCAGCAACCAAGAGTGCAGGCAGGGCTGGAAATATCATTCCACCAGGTGAACTTGCACAAGTGTTGAAGAGTGCTTTTGAGAGAAAGAGAACTGCAGCCACTGAAGATAACACCTCGAAGAAGCATCAGGTCACCACATGGAAGAAGGCTGCCAGTAAAAAGCAAGCTTCAATGAGCTCTAGCGAGAAACCCATAGAAGTGTTAGAGAGTGACCAAGTCAAAATTCAAATTTGGACAGCCAATGCTTAGTGCTTCTGAACTCAAGAGTGTTGGACCTGCGACCAAAGCTCTCCATGAACACTACATGAAATGTTATAAGGAAAACGACAAGAATGGGGTAATGGTCATGTTCAAGCGTTCCCATTTTCTGACAAGAGAGGACAAAAAGAGTTTCCCTGTGGGCTTCAATGACTTGTATGACCTCTTAAAGAAAGATGGTTTGAGTATGTCACTCATCCGCTACTTCACATTGTGAGTTTCTTCAAACTATAATCTGCATCTCACTAATTACTATGTCAAAAAATGAGTTTCTCACTTTGTTTTCTCTTTATCTTAGGTCTATGCTTGAAGAAGCTAGGGGAAAGGCCTCTGTGGGCTTCCTTGATCCTGAAGTGATGGCCATTTCCATTATATCTTCTTCTAGATCTTTTGGGGTGGAATATCTTTCAAATGCCTTCCAACACTATGCTAAAAAGAGACTGGTCGTGTTTGCGCATGACCTTGGTGGGCACTTCATTACAGTGGTAATCATTCCAAAGTCTAACAAGGTCTTGTATTTTAACTCATTGAGGTCCAAAAGGTGTGATCATACCAATTTGAAAGCTGTGATCAATGAGTAAGTTCCTTGCCTACAAACTCTGCATAGTTTATTGACAGTGACCTAACAATTGTGATTTGTTGATTATACCTGCTATTATTTATGCCTGTGATTTTGTGAGATTTATACCTCTCCTAAGATTTATACCTGTGATTCTGTGATTTGTGGATTATACCTGCTATTATTTATGCCTGTGATTCTGTGAGATTTATACCTCTCCAAGACTCCTAAGATTTGTTTATGCCTGTGATTCTGTGAGATTTATACCTCTCCCTGTTTTAGGGCATTTATTTCTTACTGCAAGATCAAAAAGTTACCCACCAGCGACCTGGAACATGTCGTTCAGTTTGCGGTATGGTACCTGTCTTTGTAAAAGGTAGTTCTGAACCTTGAGTTTTCTTCTCAATTTTTTTTATAATTTTTTTGCAGTGCCACCAGCAACTAGGAAACACTTGTGGCTTCTATACCTGCTATCACATGGAGGTAGCAATGGGATTACTGGATTGGAAAGCTGATCCTGAGGTACATTACCTTGACTTCCATCATATTTCTTCCATTTCAGTGCTATTTGTTCATATATTTCCCATTGCATCTTGTTCAGATTACCATTTCATACCTATTTCATAGTTTGGTGTGATGTACCATCTCAGAACTACTTTATAAGTTCAGTTTTCGACCCCATTTCTTGCCAGAGCACTGAACATAGTCATGGTCTTAGTTTTTTGGCCTCTAGGGGTTCTTTGTTTTGTGCTTACAGATCACCGCTCTTATGTTTGTTATCTTGATCACTGTTGTGATGTTTGCTTGGCCATCTCTGTTAAGGTGATAACCTTGTATTAATCTATTCTACATGTATTCCTGACCATTAGCTCACGTGTGAAAATGAGCATTTGAAACTAATCAGCACATTTTCAGATGTGCCATATTAGTACTGCTCAATTGCAATTTAGTTCATTATGTTGTGGCTTAAATATAAGAATCGAGAAAGAATCCATTTCTGTTACCCAAAAAAAAAGAAAGAATCCATTTCGTGTGTTTGAATTATGCATGAAGAAAATAGTTTCTACAAAAATGCTTTTAAATTTCTATACTAGGATCAGGTCTTAGTTATGTTTATTGAATTCTGGTATGATGCATAGTTTAGTTACAAAGAAAACACATGCAAATGCAGAAAATGTAACTGGGCAAGAGACTGATTGGGCATTAGTGTTGCAGTTCTGAAAGGTTCTATATGTATGTCAGGTAGAGGAACATAGGATTCAAGATATATTATTGTCTGATATTATTCAAATTTGGAGCAGGGGCTCATATGTATTTGTGTGTACTGACTTTCTTATATTTTCCTTCAGGAATTTGAGGTGCCTCTAAGACCTCTAGACACTGAAGGGTTGGACCACATTCGAGAGAAGATAGCCTCTTTCCTCATCAACAAGGTGATACCTCCGAAGGGTGAATTTCACTCCAAGACTCCTAATGTTGTTGTGTGATGGAACTGTAGTTGTGTAATGGACCAGTCTGATGAACAATCTTAGTGGATCGATCTGATGAACAATCTTAGTGGATCTGATGAACAATCTTGTGATGTGATGTGTTGTTTATGTCTGTGATTCTGTGACATTTATGTCTGTGATTCTGTGAGATTTATGCCTGTGCATTCTGTGAATTTTGGTATTGGATCTGTGAGATTTGTGCATTTGTTGATTATTTGATCTGTGATTCTATGAATTTTGGTATTGGATGGAGCTAAATAATGGAGCTTATAGAATTAACATAGGAGACACGTGTAAGTACAACACGTCGCCTTTGAGTCAAAGAACAGAGACGCGTCTCAAAAACGAAGTGTCTCTTATACGTACGACACAGGAGACGCTTCTCAAATATAAGCGTCTCCTTTTTTTGAACAAAGGAGACGCTTCTGAATAAACCGCGTCTCCTTTCATTGTGACAAAGGAGACGTGTCTCAAGAACAAGCGTATCCTTTTTTTCAAATAAAGGAGACGCTTTTGAATAAACCGTGTCTCCTTTCATTGTGACAAAGCAGACGTGTCTGAACTAGAAGCGTCTCCTTTTCTTCAAACAAAGGAGACACTTTTCAACAACCCGCGTCTCCTTTTCGTGGTACAAAGGAGACCCGTTTCATGCAAAAGGGTCTCCGAACTGTATGAAAGAAGACACTGAAGAAATAATTCGGAGACGCTTGCGGGACGCGTCTCTTTTTTATGAAGCAAAGAAGACGCGTGTGGGGCGTGTCTCTTATCTTCTCATGAAAGGAGACGCGTGTGAGACGCGTCTCCAATCTTTTGTCATCAGAGACGCATTCTTAGAGACGCGTTTTTACGCGTCTCCATTGAGGGTTAACCCGCGTCTCTAAAGTGGCTTCCTTACATAGTGTATGATAGATTCGGCACTCGTTTTACTTTACTCAACTAATTCATATGTTGCACAGTGGTGACCACACGAGAAGGTTATGATCGCCCTTGGCCATTCCGTGCCTCAGTAGCGTGCTAAGACACAAATACCAGGCAAAAACATCATATTTTTTTTCGAATTACACAGTACATCGTTGACACTCACAACACACACACTCATCCCTATGAACACACGCGCAAACCCTATCTCTAGCTCAAGATTGACGAAGTCACCACAGGCGCCTCGCTGTCGACGGGAACGTCGCCTACCACTGAAAGCACAGACGCTTTTAAATCCTGAAAATTTGCTCCCACGAGAGTCGAACCCAGAACCTGAGGTGCTACCTGGGCTTTTGTAACCAGTAGGCTATAGGCCCTTTCGCAAAACATCATATTCATTACCATCGTATAAGTAACGATGATATTTTTGTTAGAGAGCGGAGCGGAATCCGGCTCGGGAATTTATACCCATGTGCCGGCGCCTCAACTGGCCTAGGTCCAACGGAGTCCACAACAACAAGAACTTGGGCCTAACTCAACCCAAAAGACTAGCTTGTTGGGTGAGGACTGCCCCCACCTTTATGTTGTGCTCCCCCACCATCAATTTCGATGTGGGACTAATCCAACAATCTCCCCCGTCACACATCGAGCCTAACTCTTTCATCACATGACAACTCATGTGCACAACATGGAAGGTTATTACAGGCTTAGAGTATAATTCTCCTGTCACAAGGATTTTCGTGACCTTACGGAGAAATTAACGGGCTCCCCCGTCAACGTGTGACCCAGAGATATTTTCACATGTTAATCCAACCTTCGGCTCTGATACCACTTGTTAGCAAATAATGCGAAAACAAGATCGAACACGAGACACGATTTTTACGTGGAAAACCCTTGCGGGAAAAAACCATGGGCGCCAATCGGCGATCTTCACTATGATGAGAGAGTTACAACGCAGGGAATACAATGAGCCCTCTTGCTCTTCCGCGGCTACAAGATGTATATATATATATATATATATATGGTGGACTAAACTGATCAGTCAAATACGGAAACAAATCCGCTAAACACATAACTTGAACCGTGGGCCCTCCAGGCGTCCCCACAAGACACACGTTAAGAATTCAGATCATATCCAACAAACTCCACCTTGAGACGAATTCCATCTTACGTGAATAAAGTATCATCAATGAACTCACTTCAATAATAAATAATCACCGCGCCAAAAGTCACTAGGACTTAAACTTTAATCCCAACCAAGCTTGAGCATAGCTCAAACTTAGTCAGAGGGAACAGCTTAGTCATCATATCGGGGATTGTCACGAGTATGAATCTTGCGTACTTTAATAACACCACCTCGAGCAATAACATCTCGAATAAAATGATACCTGATGTCAATGTGCTTTGTTCTCTCATGAAACATCTGATCTTTAGTAAGGCAAATAGCACTTTGACTATCACAATGTATAGTAACGCAAGAAGAAATCCCGCAAAGTTCAGAGTATAAACCTCTCAACCAAATAGCTTCTTTAGCAGATTCAGAAACAGCCATATATTCGCCTCGATGTGGACAAAGCAACAGTAGCCTGTAAATGTGCTTTCCAACTCACAGCACAACCACCAATTGTGAAAACATAACCTGTGAGAGACCTCCTAGTATCCAGATCACCAGCATAATCAGAATCAACATAACCAACAAGTCCACGTGTAGATTTTCCAAACCGCAAACAAGCATTAGAAGTACCACGCAGATATTTGAAAATCCACTGAACTGCATTCCAATGCTCTTTGCTAGGATTAGCCATGTATCTACTAACAACACTCATTACATGAGCTAAATCAGGACGAGAACAGACCATGGCATACATAAGTGAACCAACAGCACTTGAATATGGAACTCTAGACATGTACTTAATATCTTCATCGGACATAAATCTAAGGACAATTTAAAATGTGGAGCTAACGGAGTACTCACTGGTTTTGCATCTTGCATATTAAAACGACGAAGAACCTTCTCAATATAACCTCGTTGACTGAGGTATAACATACCAGATTTTCTATCTCTGATAATTTCCACTACACCAAGAATTTTCTTGGCTGCACCAAGATCCTTCATCTCAAATTCTAAATTCAATTGTGCCTTTAGCTTAGCTATTTCTGATTTATCTTTTGCAGCAATCAACATATCATCAACATAAAGAAGCAAATAAATAGTTGAACCATTAACTGCCTTCAAATAGACACAGCTATCATAATCAGACCGCTTAAAATCATGAGAGATCATAAAGGAGTCAAATCTCCTATACCATTGCCTAGGAGATTGTTTCAAGCCATAAAGAGATTTCTTCAATCTACAAACGAGGTTTTCTTTTCCAGGAACAACAAAACCTTCAGGTTGGTCCATATAAATGATCTCTTCTAACTCCCCATGTAAGAACACAGTTTTAACATCTAACTGCTCCAACTCATAATCATGCATAGCAACAATACTCAACAAAGTACGAATGGAACTATGCTTAACAACTAGGGAAAAGACATCATTAAAATCAATACCTGGAATCTGGCTATAGCCTTTAGCAACCAACCTTGCTTTATACCTTTCTTCCTTTCTCTTGAAAATCCATTTGCAACGAATGGTCTTTTTACCCTTGGTCAATTGCACTAAATCCCAAGTACCATTCTTTTCAAGATACTCCATCTCATCATGCATAGCGGCCATCCAATTGTTGCCATCAACAGAAATAATAGCCTCAGAATAATTAGAAGGTTCAACACCTTCAATCTCTTCTGCAACACTCAAAGCATAAGCAACATTGCATTCTTCAATCAACCTTTTTCTTGGCTTATGGGCCTATCATTAGCAATTGAATGTTGTGGAGGCTGCACAATTGGAGAAGAATGCTCAACAATAGATGGATCATCAACAATCGGAGAATCATCAACAATAGGTGCATCTTGTACAGCAACATTATCATTATCTGGTGTACTATCAACATCAATAAAATGCTCCACCTGCACACTTGAAGTTTCTTTGAGCAGAGCACTAGTAGAAGGGTTGTCGCAACATAGCGATTCATTAAAAATAACATTCCTGCTAATCACAACCTTTTGAGTTTGTGGATTCCACAATTTATAACCTTTAACACCAGATTGATAACCAAGAAAGATGCACTTAACAGCTCTAGGCTCTAATTTACCATTATCAATGTGAGCATAAGCAGTACAACCAAAAACTCTCAATTGCGAATAATCAGCTGGAGAACCAGACCATACCTCAATTGGAGTTTTCTTATCTATAGCAATACTAGGTGAACGGTTAATCAAATAACAAGCAGTGGAAGCAGCTTCAGCCCAAAAATGTCTATTCAAACCAGAATTAGACAACATGCAACGGCCTTAGAGATGATAGTCCTATTCATACGCCTACACCATTCTGTTGGGGTGTATAAGGAACAGTGTAGTGCCTAACAATGCCTTCCGATTTGCAATATGACTTAAATTCACGAGAACAGAATTCCATCCCATTATCACGAAGCTTTTTAACCTTCTTTTCAGTTTGGTTTTCAACCATAGTCTTCCACTCTTTAAATGCTGAAAATGCTTCTGATTTATCTTTCAAGAAATATGGCCATACCTTTCTAGAATAATCATCAATTATGGTCAACATATATAAGCACCAAGAGAAGGCAGAGATGGCCCCATAAATCAGAATGCACATAATCAAGAATACCTTTACTTGAATGAGTAGTGGTATTAAACTTCACCCTCTTGTGTTTGCCAAACACACAATGCTCATAGAAATCCAACTTGCTGATGCTATACCCATCGAGAAGTTCTCTCTTACTCAGCACTGCCAAGCCGAGCTCACTCATATGCCCGAGACACATATGCCAAAGATTAGTAGCATCAAGTAGATAATGATTTAGAAATTACAGCATCACCGTAATTGTGGTACCGAAGATGGTACAAATTGGCAGATTTTAAATCACCCCTCATGATAATAAGAGAACCTTTTGACACTTTCAAGACTCCATCTCCACCGGAGTACTTGTACCCTTTGCCATCAAGAGTACTCAAAGAAATAAGATTCTTGCTCATATCGAATATGCCTCACATGTCAAAGTTCTGATAATACCATCATGCATCTTAATCTGAACAGATCCAATGCCAATAATCTGATGTGAACTATCATCACCCATTTTAACAGAACTACCTTGGACAGAATCATAAGTGATGAACCAATCTCTATTAATGCATATATGAAAGGAAGCAGCGGAATCAAGAATCCATTCATCACCATTATTTGCACATCCAGCAAAAGCAACAAGAACCTCAGAACGATCTGAACTACTATCAGTAGCAGCGACAGAAGCATTACCTTCATCAGATTTACCTTTCGGTCTATATGTGCCAGTTCTCTTTTCCTTGTTCTTCAATTTGTAACACTCAGAAATAAAATGAGTGTCCTTCTTGCAATATCTGCAAAATTTCTTATCATCCTTGCCTCTAGACTTTGAACGGCCCCTAAAGCCATTCGAGCTCTTGCCTCTATAACCATCATATGATTTATTTTGTGTCCTGCCACGAATAGACAAAGCTTCTCCATTGGAAGCGGAACCTTCAAGACACCATTTGTTTCATCTTTTCCTTGGCTTGCAAAGCCTCATAAACTTCATCCATGGTTAGTGTATCACGACTATACAATATGGTATCTCTGAAGTTTGCAAACGAACTAGGCAGTGAACACAAAAGAATAAGACCCAAATCCTCATCATCATATTTTACCTCCAAAGACTTTAGGTCAGCAACGATCTCCTTAAAGACCGAAAGATGGTCAGGCACAGAGCCACCTTCTTGCAACTTGTGTGTATATAACTTCATCTTCATATGCATCTTGCTTGTCAAATCTTTTGACATGCAAATTGACTCCAACTTGAGCCATAAAAAGCGGGTTTTCTCCTGCAAAACCTCTTGCAAAATATTGTTTGAAAGATGAAGATGAATATGAGACAAGGCCTTACGATCTTTCCTCTTCTCATCATCGGACCAAGTCTTTGAATCCTTGTTCCCGAATTTTTCAAGCGCATCATCCAAATCAGCCTGCGCTAAAACAGCTCGCATCTTGACTTGCCATAATGCGAACCTTGTATCTCGATCAAGCAACGGAATATCGTACTTCATAGTAGCCATTAGGAAGAAATAACCAAGAGAAAATAAATCTGCAGTAAATAAACTAGGTATAATACTGTGTAACCCTAGAAATAACCTGCAGCCTTGTGTACAACTCTGTGTACGTTTAGCAAAGAGCTAATGAATCTCCTGGTAGATTTCCCAAGTGCACGCAGCAGAATTCCAGCGGAATTGATCTACCCGCAGAGGTAATAGGCCTCCCTCGATCCGTGTGCAAACAGCAGGAGCCTTTTCCTGCCTTTGGACGCACACGCAGCAACTTGCAGCAGCAGAACAGACACGGTTGGCTTGATCAATGGAACAGGCGGCTTGATCAATGGAACACCACGCGTGTGGACGGAAGGGAAAGGCCGACGAACTCGACCAGGAGACGGCACCTGACGCCGTCGACTCCGCCTCGTAATCGAAGTAGCAACACGCGTCGGTAGATGACGCGCAGGAGCCACGAGCACTACCGAATCGCCAGCAGACGCGTTCGGCGACGAACGGCGGCGGCGGCGAACAGGGTAGAAACCCTATTTTTTTTTCAATCGAATCTCGTACCACTCTGATACCTTGTTAGAGGCGGGCGGAATCCGCTTGAGAATTTATACCCATGTGCGTCTCCTCAAGGTCCAATGGAGTCCACAACAACAAGAACTTAGGCCTAACTCAACCAGCCTGTTGGGTGAGGACTGCCCCCACCTTTATGTTGTGCTCCCCCACCATCAATTTCCGATGTGGGACTAATCCAACAATTTTTAGGAAAAAATAAGAGTTTACTTCTCTTTAAACAACAGGCAAACAAGAACTCCATACTGTCGTCAAAGCGCGAGTCATTCCTCGGATTGAGACCAACTGAGTGTATAGTATTTAGTACCTAAATGTTCCACTGGTGTCCCAGTTTCTGAAAGCAAGCTGATGGGTTGATTTGCCTCACATTGCAAAAGCTCGCTTGATTTGTTTTCCTCCTATTTCTCATTGTGACATTGTGTATTTTTAACCTAGAGATGGCATAAATATGCAGTACTACAGTGACAAAACTACACCGATCATGGATTTGAGGCTAATAATTGAATTGGACAAATATTTACTCCTCTCTTTATATATGATTCCAAACTCATGTGGTCATGCCATATTTCCCTTTCTCATGCATTCTATTCTACACACTGCCATGCACTTCTCATCTATCTATCTATCTATAAAAATATATAAACAATACCACTACAGATTTCTACCTCACAAGTCACATCATCATCACACAATTGCCATTTAATAGTCACATTCTTTAATCTACTGCTCTTCCAGGCGACTTTCCACTAAGATTGTTGCCATTTAATAGTCATAATCTTCTTTAATCTACTGATCTTCCTGTTAGAAAAGCCATTACTGATTCAAAACGGGTGCCTAACAAACACATTACTAATCATTAATTGTTGTGCACCTTAATCAATTAACCTTCTCATTAACATCTCGTTAACAGTATCCTTGCTTCTTTAAACAACACCATACCTTCATTGGTGGTTATCGCCTAGCTCAATAGCATGACATAAATAGCACATGCAAGAAGGAAATTGCAGATGGAAAACATTCTACTTTTACAATCAGCTGGACAAGTTGATGGATTTGATACAGAGTCTTGATGGATCAATTAAATGATGGGAATTAGTGATGACCATTATTGAGAGAGGGTGTCCAAGGCTAATCTACTAGTGAGTCACCCTTAAATCCTATGGCCCCTACAAATGACAGTGCTACTACAGTATTTTGCTCCTTCCCAAATCGTGGATCGGAGGTGTTCATCGTCTCAAGGAGGTCATAGAAATGAATGGTGACATATGCAGAGATGACATGATATTTAATCGAGAGAGGACTGCTCATGACCTCTGCGAATTGTGACAAGATCCATGCACAATTTTTGTTTGAACCAATATGCATCAGAATCAAACATATAGCCTATGAAACTTGATGCATTGAGAGAGTGTGTCATCCCCACGGATAAGGATGTCACTACTAGAAAACCCCCCTTTCTACGTTGTGCGCCTCGCCTCTCTCTGAGGGTGTTGACGATTTTGATAACATATCAAAGTGTCACGACATTAAACATGCTTACATCATTAGTAGTGATGATACTATCACGCTTGAAATCATCTCGACGTTCGATTTGCGTTATTATCTGAACGTTAGAAAGCGTGTCAAACAACATCTATAGTCATGCGATACTTTTTGACGATTAAAGTTTATTGACACATGGTTAGACATGCTTTGAATCGTGACTAGCATCAAGCGTCATGCTTATCAAATAAGTGTACTAATGTTATTCATAGGCAAATAGTAAAACATACTTATGTAAGTCACATTTGTTGTGTAGTGAGATAGTAAGATGTGTGAGGTGAGATTTTGGGTTCAAATCCTACACACTACATATTACACATAAATAATCATTAGTGTCATTAAATAAAATAATTTTTATTTTTTTGTAAATTAGTAGACATGCTTTATAGATGTATCTAGAATTTGTCTATGTTTTTAAACATACAATGAGCGTTACATACTACACTTCACCACTAAGAATGTTATAAATGTGTCTTTGTATCTGGTAGACATGCATCTCAATGAAACGTTGTTTCCTTTCATAGACAAACGAATTCATCTCTACAAAGCCTAACACGGTATAAGACATTTCTAACACGCTTTTGAAATTATCTACAAAGCCATAGAGGCGATAAATCTAACTCAAAATATTTTTATTAAAATTCTAAGACATGCAATAGAATCTAAAAGTTCTCAAGACATCATTTAACAAAGTAGATGCAAATTATAGTTTATTTTATTGGTTTTTTCATTAAACGCTGCATTCCTCAATCCAAATTTTTTTTTTGTGTGTCATTGTAAGACATGTTACATGCATTTCTATGTTCACATCAAATCTCACAGTAAAACTAGTGGAAAGTGATTCACACTAGCACCAATGTATGACTAAATTAGATGAAATTGAGGATTAAAATAGACAGCGGCTAATCTATATGCGGTGTGGTGGAGGAAGGCACGGTGGAGGAAGCAGGGGGGGTGCGCGCCGATTCAAGGCAGTAGGAAAATGCGCATGAGCAGCAAGAGATGCCAGGCATCGCATTCATTGGCGTACGCTGTTGTAGTGTGTCAGTCCTCCATTTCACAACATTTGTCGCCACCAGGAGTTGAGTTAAGAGAAAAATGAAACTTTCAGGTGATCTGTTTTATTGTGTTCATAGGTGATCTGTCAAATATAGGTCTTTTTATTTGATGCGGTTATTATACCCGGGTGAATTGATCCTTAGCTGCCCTTTTTTTGATGCGATGCGCCCTGTGGATTTGTTTCCCGACCCACGTCATGGGTCTATCCTTATTGTGACGGGCAAAACAATCCCTATAAGGGCCTAAAGACTAATCAAATAGATACAATGGATCCGTAATCCTCTGCAGGGTGTCTAGGTCGCTGCAGATAGTCCTCAGCTGAAGTGAATATTTAGGACCCTTGTCCTTTCAGTTTCAGAGATGTGTTCCAAAATATTTAGATGTGGTTTTTAGAGCCAATCGAAGCATTGACAGAATGAAAGAAAAATTCAAGAAAAGCAACAGATCAGTCTCCTAGATACCTACATGTCATTGCATTTTTTCATTTTTATTTTCATCTTTCTATAATTTAGACGCTCAGGTACGTCGTGGTGAAGAAAGGGCTGACCTCTTTAGAGTCACATACCATATCTTTATGCACACTTTGTGTCCTTCCGGTGCCATCTTCAAGCGCATGGTTAACTTTGGAGTTCTTTTGAGATGAGGGATTACAACTGCATGAAATGCATCAATCATTAAGTGTAAACGCTAGGCAGAACAACGCGTGTAGAGTTGGTGAATAAAATTGCTTTACGATCCTTCGGTCAGCGGTAACCGTAAACGCTAGGAGAACAAGGCGTGGCCGCTTCGAGGCCTTGAGGATGCTGCTCACGCGTGGCTGTGCAAGCTCATCCAGGTCCACAATTGCGGTAGCCACACCGTCAGTGATCTCGTCGGTCACCTTCTCGCGAGGCCATCATCTGCGCATAGTCCTGGACGCCGAGAGGCAGCTGACTACGTCGTCGGCTCCCATTCCTCGACCATTCGGCTGTGCCAACAGCCTCCTGAATGCTCATCGGTTGCCGACTGAAGATGTCTTCTCCTGAGATGAAACATTAGGAAAAACATCATAATTAGTACTACACTGGTATGTAGTTTTTTTTTATGATAGTTCACTTCCTGTAACACCAGGGAAAACGAACTTTATTGTGGCAGAGCATAGATGGTTGGGATTACCCATGAGTGTGTAATAATTAGTACTTTACCTAAATGTTTTATACTCGTCAAAAGAAAGGTAATGGATTAATTTTGCTCACATTTAACAACTCATGATTTGTTTTCCTCCAGTTTCTCACAGTGACATACTGTATAGTATCTATAGATGGCATAAATTCAGTAGCAGAAATTTCATCAATGCAATCATGTGGATAGGATGATACTTGAATTGGATAAATAACCTCTGCTCTTTATATGATTTCAAGCTCATGTATGAGATATGATGGGCCAAAGCACAAACTCATGTATGACATATGATGGGTATGCCATATTTCATGAATTTTGTTCAATACTACACGTTGCTTTTCACTTTTTATATGTTTTGTGGTTTCATTCATCTAAGCTGTTCCTCAATCAAACAAACAAAACATGTTGTATTGGTCCATGTATGTATTGAGCATAATAAAACATGGTCTGCAGAACTTTCTCTAAGAAACTTGGATTACAACTGGTTATTACATGAGCACTAAAACTGATCTAGTGAAAATTTAGGATTTATCAGTTTTTTGAAAAATTATTTCCTGTTTGTGTTTATATCTTCATCAGTGAAGGACAAACTGATCGAGCTCAAATTTATTTTGAAGATATTATCATAACTATTCCATTAAATATATGTTTGGTAAGTTCGATCAACTCCTCATACAGCTAAAAACATTAAAGATCAAGCTCGTTGTTGATCATTTAGACTCGAACTACCATTATTCTGTTTTCTTTTTAAATACTGTAGTCTGTGTTGATCAAGAAGACAAGCTGCAGCTGCTTCACAACAGTTCTGGTATACTGTGCACTGATCCTCGTGTAACGTCGTCATCAGAAGGCTTCCATGCACATTGTGAATAAATTTCATAGTTAAAGCCTACCTTGTGGTTGCAAACTGCTATTTGTACATAAAACAATATGTTAGCTAGATTTCAAGTGCCTCAAGGCATGCTCAGAACTCTTCTTATTTTTCAGTAGAAACGCCCACCATGTGTCACTATTGTAACACTGCTCAGCTGGCCGCTCAACTCACTCAAAGACCAGCGGTGGTCGCGCAACAACTCTTCCGAGCTTCAGCATTTACCAGCCACGTGTTGAATAATCTTGACTCATTGTATTCTCAGTGCTGTTTAGATGAGTATGTTAGCTTGTTAGTTGTACTTGTGCGTGCATGGGTTTAGGCTTTGTTAGATGTGAGTATGTACATGCTCGGGTGCGGTGGCGTCTTGCGAGTCTGAGCTCGCGTTTGGGGCGTGTCGTGCAGGCTGAGACGGAACGTGATGGCTAGAAGTTAGTTGTTGGCGGCAGTAGCGGAGGAGCAGCGTCAAGGCGATGGAGACCGGTTCTCACGGGAGTTCGTGGCTCGAGGAACGTGGAGAACGCCGAGTCGCCCGGGAGAGTGTGTGCGTCTGGCGCTGAGTCCGTCGGATGTTGTTACCTGAGCGCTGCGTCGTCAGGAGGCTATAAAGGCTATGTAATCCTTGTGTGTATGCCGTTCCAGCCCTTTGAGATGAAGAAATAGCCAAGATACAGGTAGTTCGCGTGACGCGGCGTCGTCGAAAATCACTGTTCATCTTCCACCTTGTGTCCGTGCGCGAGGGTGAGTGTTCTCAGGGCTAGGTTCCAACAATTGGTATCAAGAGCAAGGTTTGTCATGGGATTCGTTCCCGTCGCCGAAGGCGTGCTGGTTGTGGCCGGCGGCGTGATGGCGTTCAGTGGCGGCGGTGCGGCGAGGTGCCGGGCTGTGTGGCGGCCCGAGCGTGATCACCAATGAAGGCGTTACGGCAGTCGATCGTGTGTCGGTCCTGCCGGGCGCGCTTAACGGTGTGTGTCGCTGGAAAAGCTTCAGCAGTCGTCGCCGGGGTAGGGCGTTTGTCGCCCGGACCGTGCGGCGGTCTACAAGTTATGACGTGTGGCTCCACCGCAAGATATTGTGCGGCAATCATTGCGGTGATGAGAAGGAGGCGTCAGCCAGTTCGCGTTCGTGCGCAACGGCATCGACGGCTCGGCATGTGGCGCTGAGGAAGCAGGCGTGTGGCGCCGGTGGAGAAGAAGATGGTGGCTGCGGCAACGTGTGGTGTTGTCCCGTGGCAGGCTGCGGCGGCGTGTGGCGCCGTCCGGTGCGGTAAGTTGAGGAAGGAGGAGGTGCGGCGTCCATGCAAAGGTGAACGCAGCAGTGGTCACGTCGGGTCGGGAGGCCGTAGCGGCGGCCGTGGCGACGATGACGATGGGAGCTGCTGCAACTTCGGCAATGACAAGTCAAGATTAGGAGGAGTTTGTTGGAATAATCTTGACTCGGTTGTATTCGTCGCGTGTGTGCGTGTGTTTAGATGAGTATGTTAGCTTGTTAGTTGTACGTGTGTGCGTGCATGGGTTTAGGCTTTGTTAGATGTGAGTCTGTACATGCTCGTGTGCGGTGGCGCGGTGGCGTCTTGGGGCGTGTCGTGCAGGCTGAGACGGAACGTGATGGCGCGTGTGTGCCCACCACTGCGTCCGGCGGTCAGGTCAGCACGTCGTGCGGCGCGTGCTGGCAGGAGAGTTGCAAGGATCACGATGGCTAGGAGTTAGTTGTTGGCGGCAGTAGCGGAGGAGCACGTCAAGGCGATGGAGACCGGTTCTCACGGGAGTTCGTGGCTCAGGAACGTGGAGAACGCCGAGTCGCCCGGGAGAGCGCGTGCGTGCGCGCTGAGTCCGTCGGACGTTGTTACCTGAGCGCTGCGTCGTCAGGAGGCTATAAAGGCTATGTAATCCTTGTGTGTATGCCGTTCCAACCCTTTGAGATGAAGAAATAGCCAAGATACAGGCCGTTCGGCGGCCGCGGCGTTCGTCACCGAAAATCGCTGTTCATCTTCCACCTTGTGTCCGTGCGCGAGGGTGAGTGTTCTCAGGGCTAGGTTCCAACACCACGTGCATCACAGTCATCCTCCATCGCCATGCTGCTCGTTGGACTAGCTGGTGCCATTAATCAGGGCCAGTAATCGCAATCGCGGGCTGAAGTACCACCTTTACAAGTCACAAAACTTCAGAGCACACACTGCTAAGAAATCCAGGATGGCTGGTTGTTCCAGAAGTTCCATAACGTCCTTTCCAGGCAGCTTGTGTGGCGTGCATGTAATCCCAGTAGAAGAGACCTGGTTGGGGAACAGGTTGCTTATCCAGGTCAGAAACTGCTTGCAGGTGATCGTGGACACCGTGTTAACTAGGATCTTGTCTCCAGTATCCGCTTCACACTATCGATGATTTCCTCAATCACCTTCTCGCTTGAAAGCATTGTCTGTTGTATTGTGTGCGTAGAGTAGATGAATGCGAGCAACGGAAAACAATATTGTCTACTAGACCTGTCTAATGAAATCGTCATATATATAATTATTACTCACGTCATCGGAGGAAGTCACCATGGAGACACTTGCATAATCGTGGCCTCTGGAGAAGGCGATGCACTCTACAAGTACCCCGGGTCCCGTTCATTGATCATTCCGTGTCAGTGAAGTTTTTTCCTGAGATGCAAACACCAGAAAGAAAACACCATGTTCAGTGACACCATGACTATGATCGTTTTTGTTTGAAACAAAAGTATCCACTTCTCTATTAACACACCACAGAAAAATAACATCATATTATGGCAGGTGGATTGAGATCAAACGAGTGTATAGTAATTTTAGTACTTAAATGTTCCTCTGGTACTTCCAGAACCAATCTGATCGGTTAATTTCCCTCACGTTTCACAAGCTCATTTAATTTGTTTTCCATCAGTTTCTCACTGCGACATTGTATGGTCTACCGAGATGGCATAAGCATTCAGTATCACAGTGACAGGAATTACATGAACCATGGTTTCAGGCTGCTACTTGAATTTGATAAATACTTACCCTTATATATGATTCCAAGCTCATGTATACGATGGGCATGCCAAGCTCATGTATGACATAAGATGCGCATGCCATATTTCCCCCTTTCTCATGCATTTATTCAATGCTACACAATGCCTTTCATGCTCTTCTCATTTATTTTACTGGTGGAGTTTTCGTTCACTGCTTAAGCTGCATTTCTCACCACTAAGCATCCGCTTCCACCTGCACCGTACCGCAATCCTCCACCGCGAAACAAAACGTATGACTAGCCGCTACCACATAGGGCCAACCGCCATCGCGGCAAAGCATTGTCAACCTCATATCACACCCATGTAGTCGCCAAAACTCCAGACAATGGATATCATGTTGTCAAGAAACAATAGAGAAGAAGACCACACCCTTGGGTGATTGAAAAACAAGCTAAGAACCTAATTAAATTTTTTTGACCGAAGGAACCTAATTAATTAAGAGCCACACTATCCCTCACGACCCACATCCTATGTGACGATTTTAATTTGAATATGGCGTGTGTTCATCCTTTTTCAAATAACTATCTATATTCCCATCCATGGATGGCCACATGAATATACACAATATACTAGAGTACGACTCGCCTTCACAACATTTCAAGGCACCTAATAAGAAGCGCTCCAGGTGGTTCATGATCGGCCTTCCACCGTACCCGGCTTGTGTGGGTAGCATAGGGCGCGTTTGCGAGGGCGGCCAGCGGGCTCGGCTGCGCTCGGTGGCTGCAACTTGCCGTGTTTGTGGCGTTCACCCGCGAGGTGGCCTTACTACCCAGAGCCAAAAATCCCCTCTGCGCCTGGCCCTCTGGAAACGCTGGAAATCCTCGTTTCTCCCGAGCCCGGCTCGCCGAAGCGTGTGTTGGCTCGCGTGGGCTCGCGGTGGAGATGGGATCACCTCCGACTGGGGAAGGGTGCGGGTCGCCATGGCCGGAGCTCGCCCGGCGCCGCGTCTACAACATCACCGAATCGGCCCGCGCCGCCGGGCGTCGCGGCGTGCGCGTACTCGCCGGCCGCGTCGGGCACCGCCCTTCAACCACTGAGGTCGGAGCTCGCCCTGCGTCGCCATGCCCGGAACTCGCCCTGCGTCACGAGCACCGGGTGCGGGTTCGAGGCGGCGCCATCTGTCCGTCTGCGGGCGCGTCCGGCTGGGCGGCCCGTGGCGGCGCCCGTCTGGCCGCCACGGCGCCGCCGGCGAGTTCGGTGGCTCTCGGGAGGAGTCGTCGGTGTCAGGCCGGCGTCCGCCATGAGGGGCCGCCGTAGGAGCATGTTGACGGTGAATTTCCGTCAACCTAGCCATGAGTTTACCTTTAATGTTGGCATTGATTTATTATTCTAACCACGAACTAACCCCGTATATAACAAGTTCACTCTTGCATGTCGGTTTTGGAGTTTATTGTTTACGTAGGAACTCTACGCTAAAGAGGAGACTTTCGGGATAAGTTCATCAAGCACTTTGGAAGAAGATCATGAAGCTCGACAAGAGTCAAGACACGCGATGAACATGACTCCAAATGACCCAAGGACCAAGCGTCAACGTGCAAATCTTGAGGACTCAACGAAAACAATGAAGTTTGGATGGCAAGCATTCAAGCCTTAACCCATGAAGGAAATGGCGTCAAAGGCCCACATGCAAGTGCACACAAATGAGGAATCACGCGAGAAGCAACCGAAGGAAGCGGGGCAGCGGGCGAAGCAGGCCCAGGTCGGGTCGGCCGGCGCCCAACCCATTCAGGCCGGTTGGCGCCCTTTGACCTAGCCGCCATTCGGACTATTTATAGCCCCCTCGTCAAGAGCCACGCATCAATTCATTCGTCATCCGCGCCGAGAGCGAGAAGAGAGGACACCATTCCGAGAGGAGAGAGGGTTGAGATGGTTGACTAGGGTTTCCTAGCCGACGTGGGAACCTTGCATGGAAGACCACGTCGGAGTTCCCGGAGCTAGGATCAAGATCAAGGTAGGATCCCGGTGGTGATCTTGTCCATGTATTATACTCTCGTGTTGAATTTGCAAGATTGAATCCGATTTCTAGCGATCAAGTGATTTCTCTACAACTTTGTCTTCGCTTGGGTTTGCTTCTTCCCCAATCTAGTCTATAGCTAGATTGCTTAGGGTGCTCTTGTAGTCATGGTGGCTAGAGGTGCATACCCGATCTACCGAGCGTTTTCAACTTGTTCTTCTTGGACTCGCCCTAGGCTAACCCGCACGAATAGGAGTGCGTTGTGACAGGACGGTGGCTCTAAAAGGCGGGCGTCTTTGGAGTTGGAACGATTTAAAGAGGCTAGTAATGAGATTCGTTTGCTTCATTCTTCTTTGTTTTGGAACTTCAACAAAAAACCCAATCCAATCTCTAGATTGGTTTTATCTCTCTTTCTCTTGCTACCTCCAGTGTTTAGTAGATTAGATGTGCTTTCATGGCTCTTTCTTAGATTAGATGCAAAACCAAACCTCTCAAGATCAAAGTGTTTTGCGCTTATTAGATTGGATCTTGCGTTACATATTGTTCCACGGATTCGATACCTTGGGTTCACACTTAAGGGAAGAAGGGTCCCTTGGCTACGACGGAGGACTTGTCCCAAGTCAAACGAACTTTGATACGACAATCAACCGTCAACAAGCCCCTTTTTCTGGCGCCGTTACCGGGGAACAAGTAATCAAGATTCAATCTAGTATTGCGTTTGTAAATATTTTTGATTTTTCGCTTGATTTTTCTTTTGCATCTCTTGATTTGACCATCCTCGAAAAAATCAATCTAATCTAGGTTTTGCTAAACTTCTAGTTTTCTTTTAGTTTTCTTTTAGTTCCTTTTTTTGTTTATATTTGCTAACCCTAACCAGAGATGGACGGCTACATCTCCAACAAAAAACATATATTTTGTGGATGGTCTAGAAAAAATTTTGCAGGCAAAGGTAACGTGCAACACAAGATCGAGCGGAGGCCGAACATTCGTCGGAATCTCCAAGAGAAACTCCACCTCCAAGATCGAGAGGAGATCAACCTCATCGCCACTCATCCTAGGGAGATCGTTCCTCAAGACCATCGGAACAATCAACGTCGGCAAGGGGGAGGTCATGTTCGACATCGATGGCGTGAGGAGTGCATTCAAGTCAACTGATTCGAGGTATGTATCATGATCAATGTTATTTATGTTCTACCTCATCATCACTTCGGAAGGGAGGAACCAAGGAAGAAAAGATGTTGCATCCATCAAGACCAATAATCAACGTCCTACTTTGTGAAGACCAAAAGATGACTAAGTCAAGAATAAACCTACACCGAAGCCATGGATGGTGTAGAAGTGGGGTCCCCAAGATTGCAACACCCGCAAAGAGCGTTGATCCGGAGCGAAGAGAAGCAGTCTAGCTATAGACTATAAACGAAGTGCTTGGCGGGAGGCAACCCGATCATCAAGTCAAGAATAAGCTACCGGGAGGACAACCCGTTGAAGAGTCAAGCTACTGGGAGGGCAACCCGAAGAATTTTTCAAGTTTTTCAAGTAAGTTGGTCTTAGAATTTGCTACGCAATACATACCATAAACTCTTGTGTGGTTGAATAATTTTTAGAGACATTATAATTGCTCGGTTATTTTTCTTGAATTTTATATTGATCCTAAACCAATGACTTGAGCCATCCCAAGTTTTGTTTGCATCTTTTAGAGAAACTAGCACCAAAAATTCAAAACCTATCCAAAGCCTTTCATCTTCTCCATAATGATAAGGTTGGATTGTTTTACATGATAAAAACACATGAGTAGAGCCTCGCTATGTTTCTTAATGTTTTTAATCTTTGACACATGCTCGGACTTGTGTGAACCTAGAAAACTTGATTTTTGGTTTTATTCAACTTGACATCCACCGGTTTCTCTAGATTTAGAATTTTTCTAAGCTCCGTTGACTTTATTTATATTCAAAATATCTCTCTCATGTTTGGCCAAAATTAGAACCTAAACCTATACCCCCACGGCTAAGCCGGAGGAACATGCTATCAATTAATGAAAAGCAATCGATCCCGGTGCAACCAAAATAAATTTTATAATTGTTTTTGATGCCTAAAAGCTCCTCTAATGATATATTTGGACTCATCGCTAGCGCTGAGTTAATTTTTAAGGTTTCAAAATTAGAGGAGTGATTAGCATCTAAACATGATTAAAGGAGGTTTTTGAGCTTGATTAACATATAGTGCCCCACGATGCATCACGTGTCCATCATTTGGCATCTTGGGCACGTGCAAAGGACAAGCATGGGGGAAGCAAGAGCTTTGTTTTGTAGGAAATTGGTGGAAGCACAAGAGGCAAGGGAACAAGATGTGAAGTAAAACAATGGAGGTGGAACACTTAATCGCGCAAGCAAGGGAGTGGTTGTGAACGGTTCGGGCAAATGGAATCTCATGGATCACGCGGACACAAGGTAAGAAGGGAGCAAGAAGCATCTTGGAGAAAGATCAAAGCGAAAGGAGCGAGGCCCCTAGGCCGGCCGGCTGCATCCTCTCACGGCCCCTGCTCCCCTTTGCACAGTAAGTAATTTATGCATTTGTTAATTTGTTCTTGAGTTCATAGCCCATAAGTTCTAGAAACAACCTAGATTTATTTGAGTTCCATGGGATGAGGATCTTGTCATGTTAACGCCGAACCTTTTGTTTCATTCATGTTGATAATGCATTGATGCCTAAGGTTAGCCACCACGCTTTTCGGGAGTATAGGTCTCACTACTCCCGTAGATCCCATCAACATATCTTTTGTAAGTTTAGCTAAAGTGGCCTCACGTTCACACCTTAATAAATTAGTTTAGCTTCACCTTGATAGGCGGTTGCATGATCAAATATCCATAAACCCTATGGGCTATTATCCATCCAAAACTTGTGCACCTCACTCACCATCCTCAACAATAATAATAATAATAATAATTCACCATAATTTCCATCACTCCATATACTTCTCTTGTGTGTTTTTCCCATCGGCAAGAAACCCTCGGTGCACTCGTTGTGAGTTAGTGCAACAACAATGTGGAAGATGGCCACCAATTTCTTCACCAAGAAGACACGTTCATCATCATCAAAGGTGCCATTACCAAGCTCTTAGGAGGCACTCGATTTCGAGTCTCCCCAAAGCATGGAGGAAGGCGTGGCACTCTGGGGAGCAACACGCTGCCCCTTGGTAGCATGAGGAGTACACGGAGTTCGTCCATGTGGTACACCAAACCGCGAGGACACACGAAAGAGCCACCCGTTCCACCATGACGCTCAACTCATTCATCCGCTCCACCACCATACACTCCGAAGCGTTCCAATGGATTCATCATGAAGACAAGGAGGAGGAGGAGGAGGAGGAGAGGTTTGTTCGTCTTGAGAGGAGGCTTGTGCCAAATGTTGACTTTGATGATGCCCTCAAGCGTTGGGATTTTACTCGAATCAAACCTTGAGCGACCTTGGAATGGTGCAATTCTTTATGGAGTTGGTGTAAGCGCTCACAAGGAGCTTGCCTTAGCACCGGTCATTGATAAAGGAGTGTCGTGCCTCTCATTTCGCCTTGAAGATGAAGAGCAATTAGTTCCTTATGGATATATTAGAGAGTTGCTCGGTCCCAAGAAGGAAGCCCCAGAGCAAGTTGAAGAAATATGCTAGAAGGATTTTGGAGAATGATTTCGGGAGAAGACTACAAGGAACCCAAAATTTCTCTTCATTGGGATTTCTTTGGGGGTCGAGTACATGAAACAAGGAAAATAAATTAGTGGAGATGAGAGGAGAGGTGCAAGTTGACATTCCTCTTTCCAACATGGGGCTGAATTTATTTGTTGAAGGAGACAAAATTGGTTAGAGGAAGGATTTCTTGTACCGAAAAGATTAAAAAGAAAAATTGTGTAAGAGGATCATCCTCCGTAGCCCAAGGCGAAGGAGGGCTGCTGAAGCTAATAAACAACCATATGAAGGAAGTATGTCAAATGCAAGCATGGGGAGTGGGGCAGCCACGCCACCACATCCTCCACCATACATGTTCCTCACAAAGTTTTCATGGCGCTCCATCCAACAAATGCAAGAAGAAGGGACCGCAAACATTGCCTATCAAATTGGTTGCCTTCACCATTGGAGCAATTTAGAGGAGGACCGGCACAATCATAATACAAGCAAGGATACAACGCGGCGGACCATCAATATCAACCAGGAAAATAAAAGAAGAAGGAGCAAGAAAAGAAAATAATAATGCTTTCAAATTCGGTTTGATTTTCTCCTTTTCCTTTTCTTTATTTTCAGCTTTTGTGCAAGTTTATATATGTGTAGCATTTTCTATTTTTATTTATTTTCAGCATGTGTGATGATAGTAGAGTTAGTTTAAGATCACCATGAATAAAGTTTCCCACCTTGATCAACCTTTGGTAAAAATATTAAGTTGATGCCATGATAATATATGATGAAAAGTTGCCACTTTGCTCAACTTTTGTACTTGTTTTATGCATGATTAAGCTAATGCTCTCTTTAATATGAATCTGAAATTAATTAAAAGCTAGCTTAATCTTTTGTGGAGGTTATGATAAAAATAAGACCCATAGTGTTATTTTCATGCTCTCAATTTTGGATGAGTTAAAGATGATTTGTTCTTAAAAATATATATGCTAACCTTGTCATTAATGCTACTTGCATTTTGCTCTACCTATCCAAAGCCATATATATTGAGTGTATAAACCTTAGTATACAAGAATTATTTTTGGGTGAGTTATTTCAGGTCATGATTTCTCTGGCCCGAGACTAAGAAATGGTCATTCCGTTTTTGCGTATCTATCTTTTTGCTAGCCTTTCTATCCGTGCATTGTGTATCCCCACATCGGAGATTTCACAAACCTCGCCGGATATCCACCTTAAAACCAAAAATATCATCTTTTGTGTTTACCTCCTTGACCACAACCTATCATTGAGTATGGATCGTCAATTCAAGGAAGATTGCAAGATGGTGCCAAGGTTGAAGATTTCAAGTATCTCTCCAAAGGAAAAATATTTCTAGTACCTACCTTATCTCTATCACCTCTTTGCTCGAGGGCGAGCAAGCGTCTAAGCATGGGGAGGAGGTAGGTACAATGCAATTTAGAGTTCAAGGGGAGCAAATAAAAAACAGGATGAAAGAAGAACAAAAAGAAAAAAATGAGTATAAAGAAAAAAAAGAGATAAAGAAAAATATGTATGAGAAAAGAAAAAAATATGAGTTTATAAAAATAAAATAAAGAGAACTCCCCAGTTCTCTAAAGTGCATTAGGAATCTCAAAAGTTTCAAGATTTAAGATCCAAACTCATCTTTCCAACCATGTGCAATCCGATAACGAGGACTTCCTTTGTGCCTTGGGATCACTCTTTGCTATTTGCACATGTCCACCTATCTCAAAGTGTGTGTATTTTCATTTTCTCTCCCTCCTTGATGTAACATTATTTTCCAATGACCTTTTTGACAAGTCTCAGTAAGACCATGAGAAGCTTGTCTTGTTTTGACAACATCTCATTTATAATATCTTGGTAGGACTAAACTTTTCCCATATAGCTCCACATAAAGCCTTCCACTATATATATTGAGAGGGGAAAGGAATAGAATGAATAGGTTTTGAGAGACAAGATGAGATGAGAGTACATGAGCAAGATGCAAGGAAGTTTATTTTTGAACTTGGTTTAGCTCTTTTTCTTCATCTCGCTCTTAATTTCAAAATTTCTAAGATTCATTTGAAATTTGGGAGCATGAGGTAATTACTTGTGGGAAGTGCTTAAATTAATATCTACCTTCCATAAGGATGAAGGCTAGTACATTATGGAATTTTAATGATTAAATCCTTGAGAGCATTATGTTTTCTCGTGTATGATCAAGTGCAGGGTATAAGCAATGAAAGGCAACGCTGATATTCATTAAAGGCTTACACGAGGACGAGCAAGGTTTAAGCATGGGAGAGATGTTGATGGTGAATTTCCGTCAACCTAGCCATGAGTTTACCTTTAATGTTGGCATTGATTTATTATTCTAACTCGAACTAACCCCGTATATAACAAGTTCACTCTTGCATGTCGGTTTTGGAGTTTATTGTTTACGTAGGAAATCTACGCTAAAGAGGAGACTTTCGGGATAAGTTCATCAAGCACTTTGGAAGAAGATCATGAAGCTCGACAAGAGTCAAGACACGCGATGAACATGACTCCAAATGACCCAAGGACCGAAGCGTCAACGTGCAAATCTTCAGGGACTCAACCGAAAAATAAGCTTGGATCGCAAGCATTCAAGCCTTAACCGCGAAGGAAACGACGTCAAAGGCCCACATGCAAGTGCACACAAATGAGGAATCGCTCGAGAAGCAACCGGGAAGGAAGCCGGGCGGCCGAAATGGGCCCAGGCCGGTCGGCCCAGGCCGGCCGGCCCAGCCCATTCCGGGCCCGGTTCAGCGCCCCCTTTGACCTAGCCGCCATTCGGACTATTTATAGCCCCCTCATCTAGAGCCACGCATCAATTCATTCGTCATCCGCCGCCGAGGAGCAGAGAAGAGAGGGACACCATTCCGGAGAGGAGAGGGTCGAGATGGTTGACTAGGGTTTCCCTAGCCGACGTGGGAATCTTGCATGGAAGACCACGTCGGAGTTCCCGGAGCTAGGATCAAGATCAAGGTAGGATCCCGGTGGTGATCTTGTCCATGTATTATACTCTCGTGTTGAATTTGCAAGATTGAATCCGATTTCTAGCGATCAAGTGCTTTCTCTACAACTTTGTCTTCGCTTGGGTTTGCTTCTTCCCCAATCTAGTCTAGAGCTAGATTGCTTAGGGTGCTCTTGTAGTCATGGTGGCTAGAGGTGCATACCCGATCTACCGAGAGTTTTCAACTTGTTCTTCTTGGACTCGCCCTAGGCTAACCCGCACGAATAGGAGTGCGTTGTGACGGCAGTGGCTCCAAAAGGTGGGCGTCTTGAGTTGGAGCAGAAGCCCACGATTTAAAGAGGCTAGTAATGAGATTCGTTTGCTTCATTCTTCTTTGTTTTGGAACTTCAACAAAAGACCCAATCCAATCTCTAGATTGGTTTTATCTCTCTTTCTCTTGCTACCTCCGGTGTTTAGTAGATTAGATGTGCTTTCATGGCTCTTTCTTCGATTAGATGCAAAACCAAACCTCTCAAGATCAAAGTGTTTTCCGCTTATTAGATTGGATCTTGCGTTACACATTGTTCCACAGATTCGATACCTTGGGTTCACACTTAAGGGAAGAAGGGTCCCTTGGCTACGATGGAAGACTTGTCGCTTGCAAGTCCAAAGCGAACTTTGATCGACAATCAACCGTCAGCGAGCACCGGCCATCGGGCGGAGAGCGGCAGGGAGGCGCGGGCGCCGGTAGCCAAGGAGGAGGCGGGGCGTCGGCGCGGTCAGGAGGCGGTCCAGGCGATGCGGGTCCCCGCGGCCCGCCCGTGGCGGCACCCCCATGCCGAGTGGCGTCGGGTGGTGCCCGAGCGCGGAGGCGTTGCGGCGCATGGCGCCCTGCATCACAGCCTCCACCTCACAGACGTGGTCCTCCATGCGGGTGTCATGGCGAGCAGCAACAACAACCATGGACGACGCTGTGCTGGTGCACGCCCTTGAGCTTAGGCCTGCGAATGGTGCGGAGCGGACTACTCCTCTTGCTGACCCGCCGCTCCGCATGCGCTAAGTGAGGTTCGAGGGGCGGCCCGCTCCGTTTGAGCACGTGACCCTCCTGATCCGCAGGTAACCTGAGTTGGACCCTGTCAGGCTGCACCAGGCTCTTGATCCCTGACGTCCGACGCCTAGTTTCTGAGGATTATCTCCGCCGGGAGTGGAGAAGATGAGGAGGGCCGCGCCAGAGGAGGTAAAGGGAGGGGAAGGTTCTACGGGAGATATGTGTGTGCCAATGGCGCTGGAAAACCCACGTCGCCGGCGGCGGGCAGGATGGGAAGTGATGGCCATGGCCATGTATATGACAGGAAGCAGAGCACATGCACATGTCGAGGATATTGGACAGTTGGGGCCATCGGGTTGGGAAACAGAGGACGCGTCGGACGAGGATTCCTGCGGCCCTGCCGGTGCAAACACGGAGATCTCCGGACTGGCGAGCTCAATTTGTTGAGCGAGGACAGAAGCTCCGGCAGCCGTCGTCGTGGCCTCCACCCGCGGACAAGCCCCACAAGACATACCATGGGGAGCTCGCGCGGCCTCGCTCCTGCCCACCGCAGCTGCTGGTCCTCTTCGTCAACGCGGCGACCATCATCGACCTGGGCACCGCCACCGCCCGTCCAGCCGTCCTCAGAAGAGGCTGCAGGCCGTCATCGTCGACCGCGTCGGCGTCGCGCCCAACCAGATCTCGGCCTCGCTCATGCGCCCCAGCCGCGCACGCCGCGTGTCCCTCGAGGATGGCACCAACTGGCCGACCGACCCGCCGCGTCGCGCGCGAGGGCTTCGGTGTTCGTCCTCTGGCCTCCGCCCGCGCCCGCCCAGCGCTGGGCGCGCGCCGCCGTGATAAGAAGGCCTCGGCGTCACCCCCGACAGAGAAGACCATCCTGAGGTGGCACCGCGAGACAGGAAGCTCCGGCAGATGGTGTGCTTGGTCTCGTGGGCAGCGGGGGAAGGAATTGCTCCAAATCAAGCTTGCGGCGAGGAGCATTAGAGCAGCGCGAGATTGCGACTTTGCGAGGTTCGATCCTAGGGTCCCCAGGGGTCAACGGGTTAACGACCCTGCCGCTCCTCCTCATTTTGGAGTTGACCCGCTCCGATCCGTAGGCAAATCTGAGGAGCGGAGCGATCTCACGTTAGGGTCGACCCGAACCCCTTGCAGGCCTACCTGAGCTGCTCGATGAAATGACAAAGAGGAGAGAAAGCATGGTAAGGTTACCAAGTTGCAGTGGAGGGTGACCATATCTATTTGCGTTTTTCTCACAAACATGATCCTGTTTGAGCCGAGCTCATCCAGTGCAGGTGCACAAACATGTGAGGTTGCAGTACTTGAGCCAGGCCTGCCCAGACCTGGCCCAGTTGGGCTGGCCAGGCCGTCCCGAGCCAGGGTCGCAAACGCGCCCATAAAGTCCCAGTAGAACAAACTATCCGGGTTGGTACACGGGCTGCACTGCGCTTTGCCCTAGACATCCTCCTCCCCATCCAATGCGCCGTCATCCCACCATAAAGCATGTCCACAATGTGTATAGGTGAGCTCTTCTATTACCATCCTTCATTTTTTCATTGGTTTATTTCCTTTTAGATTCATTTTCCAGTGGAGCGGTACATCACAGCATGCATTTGCCTCTGAGCACCAAAATTTGCTAATCAGGAGGTTTAATTTTGACCTAGTGTGGTCATGCATATATACATGTAGATTCTTTGTGAGAGCCGTGCTGTGCGTGTTGCTCACCGTGTTGACGAGGCTGTCGCAATGTGCACAATTGCTCATCGAGATCCGAAACTGCTAGCAGCCCATCGCGGGCAATGTGCTCACGAGTACCTTGCATACACCCAGCTTGCTGTTTCACACCACCAGGGATCTCACTGATAGACTTCTTACTCAAGGCCATCATCTATTGCATAGTCGTGGCCACACAAGAAGGCGCCTGATGAGTGCTACAAGAGGTTTTTTTAGGGTACACAATACCACCCTGTACCACTAGTTGAAAAGGACTCGTATGTAATAGAAAATGACCTATATGTAAGGATCCGACGGTTGAGATCAATTTTGTACCACCGGTTTTTTAAGTGTGGTATGAATGGTATTCATAGGTGGTATGGGTAGTATATGGGTATCTATACTATAAGGAGCGAAGACAATTGAAAACTTTTCTCACCCAAATCGGGTTCACCGTACCCTCACACCGGACCCACCCGTCATATGTTTTTAGAAGTGGATAGGGTGGAAGGACTATGGAAGGACCAAAAAATCGCAATTTGGAGAGTGTTTCTGCCAAAAACGAATTATTTTTCTCACCCACGTCTTCTGTACCCACCATCCATACCCGCCGGGCCCACCCAAATAATCGCATCGAAAAAACCTCCTCGCTTGTGCACCGCCCCCGAGCCGCTCCTTGGCCTCCACGCGGCGCCGTCCTGCCGGCCGCCGAGGCCCGCCCATCACGGTGGCGCGCGGGCGCGGTGGGCCGGCGAACCCGAGGCGCGCTGGCACCCCTCGCTGCGCACCTCCGCACACCCGGTGCTGTATCTGTTCCCACCCGCCCGCGAGGCGCAGGCGATGCCCCGCGATGCTCCCCCTCCACCACCTCCTCGCCGGCGGCCTCCACGCTCGCCTCCTCACGGCCTCCACGCCGGCGTCCTCTCGCCGCCACGGCTAGCCGATCGACGAGGAAAGGACACGTGGCGTCCGGACGACCCAGCAAAATACCGCCTGCCCGACGGTTGTCCAGATCGAGTCCGCCGCCGTCGTATAAGGACAGCCTTGCGTCGGAGTTCGATGAGACGGTGAGTACCCGCCGCCTGAACGAAGCCCCTTCCCCAATCCGGTAATTTCCCTCATGCTTCCCGGCTCTATCTCTCTCATGGCCTGCAGACGCCACACTTCCCATCGGCATGGAGGAGAAGGATGCGGCGCCGACGGTGGCCGCTGAGAGGAGGCTGACGCGGCTGCGTGTGGTGGGCCAAAACACGAAACTGCAGAAGGCATCGCGAAGGTCCAACACGGGGAGGAGGCTGATTTGTTTTGATTTCTCTTCTGGGCTCCATGAGAAGAGTGCTTCGATTTGTTTGCTTTTCTGGATGTTGATTTACCTCCACGAATAGGGTCTGATTGGGCTCTTGCGTTCGGAGGGAATGATGGAGAAACTTCACACCAATTTAGCACAGGAGCTCCAGTTGCTACGTTTTGCTTGCTGTGTTGCTCCATTTGCTTGATTCCTCAAGATGTTTGATAAAAATGTCAGAATTAACTAGCGCACAATCATGGCCAATCTCTGCCTCCAGAGCAAGGTACTATTAACTTGTATCATAATAGCATTTAGAGAGCTCCTGTTGCTAGATAATTTTGCTTATTCGAATTTTATTCCTAGCTACTAATTCTGTCATGTAGCTAATAATTGTTTTAGGATATGGATATGTTTGGCTTGCAAGTTAATTTCAGTGTACCTACATCCTATTTTGTTCCTATTCTGCTTATGAATGCTAATTCGTTATATGTTTCTGTTGGTGAAGCAAAGACGGTTGTTAATTGTATTTAAGATTTTAAGTGAATATATGTTCCAACTTCCATGTTGCCATAATCAAAACAATATCCTTTCTCTTTTTTGGAGATAAAATGTTCAGTGATATGTTCAATTTTAGGGTTACTATCAGTTTCGTCTTTTGCTTTTCGTTGTAGACTCTGAAATTTAGAAGTTGTATGCTTTCAAAAGTCCCTCCCTTGCTGACATTTCATAACACTTTTTCATGTTTTACTTGACCTATTTACAAAAAATATGCATACTACATGATGTAAATTTTTTTAAAAATGTTTGCATGTTTAATGGACCTTTAATCTCAGACTGGTTTATCTTTTGTTTATGATAGACATCAGCAGCGCATTTGATTGAAAGGGTAATATTCGACAACGAAGCATTCACCAAAGGCAAAATTGCCCGGAAACAATTGCTTTGGATATGTTATATCTGATCTTCAGAAGTGGGCTGTTGTCGAGAAATTTCAACCTTCTTCAAAGTCAAGTTCTAATCTAAATGGTCCTTGGGCAAAAGCACAAATTATTAAATGAGCATAGCTCAGGAGATTCCATGTGACCAGGCAGTTAGAGGAGCTCTGCCATAATTATGAAATCTCATATGCAGCGGCTCCCTATCATTAATCCGGAGGTTCGGCTGAAAATAGAGGTTCTGCTGAGAGGGATGGTGCTGATGGCAGCAGACGCGGCAGTGGCCGTCCATAAATTGGTATTGAGTTCTTCCTTGAACATGGCTACCGCCTACAGCCTACCACCAAATTATGGTTTGATTCTATATATTCTATGATCTGATGTTTAATTTGTGCTCGGTTTACATGTATAGATCGAGTCATCGCCATGCTCGTAGTCAGCATTTGTCAATTCTTTGAGGTCACTAGGAGCACACGGTCACGGAGGCAGCTATGTGTGTGTGTGTGTGTGGGGGGGGTGCTCCTAGAAATTGGAGGAGGAAGAAGGAGAGGAGAGGCTGGAGGAGGAAGAAGAGGAGGAGCCAGCCCCCCTGCCGTCGATCCTGACTTCGTCCCTGGGAGCGCATCTGTGTCTCCATGAGTCCATCACTCCATCTCCAACCAAATCATCCCGAGAGAGAAAAGGATCCTCGGCCTGCTTATTTTGATCACAGCTACCTTTATTGTTGGATGAAGATTTGTGCTGCTGAACATGATCATCGGTCACAGCAGGAGGGTGAGGATAAGAGTAGGATGAATGGGTTGTGATCTTCCATAGGTATTTAATGGATTGATTTCCTTTTTCTTCCTTTTCTCCGCATTGGGTTAGTTCTGGGTAATTAGATGCTAAATCTGTCCATGTGTACAGGTTTGGTAATCAGGAGACTAGATCTCATCACGTGCTTTTGACTGCAGAGGTGCTACCTAATTTAATAAATTCAATTAGCTTTGTACAAACTGCTTAAGAAATTACATTAGCTTTCTAAAGAGTGATTAAAGTACTTGATTCAGTTCAATAAATCAGGGTCTTTGAATTATTTAAAGCGCTGGATTCAGTCAAGTAAATTAGGGTATTTGAATTATTTCGCCACTTGATAATTGAATTCATGGCCACTTTCGAGGGCTAGCTTTATGCGATTTACAGTAACATGATGTCCTTTCAACCTTATGATTACATGATATTATTTGGTGAATTGTACATTAAGGCATAAGTTTTTTGAGGCTTTCATACACATATTAGAGTACTCAGATCTTGGAGTTAAACTATTTGATGATTGAAGGAAACATCATTCGCGTAATTGCAAAATTTTCTTTCCAAAGAAACATTTAGGTTTCTATTTGACTTGTGCTCCACCAAAAAATGGTTCTCCTTCGAAAAAATTAATATATGTAAAATAGTAGTATGAGAAGTTATACAGGGTAACAATTGCTTTCCATTAAAGTTCAGCATCATATTCCATTCTAACATACAGTGTTGTTTAACATACAGTGTTGTTTTGGCTTGCCTTTGTTCGATGATTTCCTTGGAGGGACTCAAGTGTTTTGTCTAAATGTTTGATATGCTTTAATTTGTTTGCATGAAGTTGTCAAAGTACAATGTTACCAAGGTAATTAGGCCTGTTTTAGTTTGGGGAAAATTTTAGGAGAAAATTTCGAGGGCTTTCAAGACCTATTAGGGGTAATAAGCGTAGACTAATTATAAAATTAATTACATGGATGGACAGAAATCGTGAGATGAATCCACTACGCTTAATTAATTCGTCATTAGATATTGTTTACTACAGGACGATGTTGTGTAATCATAGCATATTAGGCTTGTTAGATTTGTCTCAAATTGAGAGGGGTTATGTAATAGATTTTGTCATTAATCCACGCTTAATACTCTAATTAAGACGGGTAGGTGGGGAAAATTTTGGAAACTAAACGGGTTCGTAAATTCATGTTTTGGTGCACAGGGAAAATTTTGGGCACGTGAAACTATATACAAGTGAAGGATTATCTTAATAAGAAGGATTATAAGTGACACTTATTAGTTTGTATCACTATACTAACATATTTTTAAAATTAAGTTATATTTTTTAATACGTGCGTGTCGTACGTGCATCTTACTAGTTATCGGAAATATACAAAATAATATTGTTGTAATATATGAAATCAAGTCTTTTATGTAACCTTGGTAGCGGGAAATTTTTTTCCTAATAATATACATCGAGCAAATTACCATTTTACCCATAGTAAAAAATTGAAAAAAACTGGTAATACCACCGTACTACTGTTGGGTGGTATTGTGTACTGTAAAAGACCTCGTGCTACAAATCCTCCAGGTCCTGTTCCTTGATCATTGACGTTGACGATGGCTACGCCCGCCGGACATGGAGGCAACGACGGCAGCTCCTGCACTATGGCGCTCCGGGCACGCAGGGTTCGACGTTGGCTCGCCCTACAGCGCGGGGCAGAGGCACAAAGGTGGCATGGTGTGCACAAGTTGGTCGGGCTGCGGCATCAAGCGGCGCTTAGCAGGCGCGCGGGTCTGGTCACGACCACGCGGAGGCGGCTGTGCACGAGTGGGTGTACGGCAGAGCGATATGACGAAGCTATGCTCACCTGATCTGAGCCAAGGTCTCCATTACTACTCTATCTATCTGCCTCGAACGACTTGGCATTAATAAGTGCAGCCCTAATGCAAGAAAAGCAAACGGAAAGAAAATCAAAGCAAATCCCTGTCTACTTTGCATCAGATGCACTGTCAGGCTCCAAGTTGTTCGGTGTACGTATAATCATGACCTCTCGAAAGCTAAAACACTACTTCGAAGACCACAAAATTATCAAAAATTCCCCATTTGACCCTCTTAAAATGAAGACTTTCTAATTTGACATAAAAAAAATTAAACTTCCTATATGACACTGAAGTGAACTTTTATTCGTTGTTTGTCACTACCGTCGCTTCCATCAGTTAAATCAGGTGAACAACTGTGAATTCCATCTCCCCTTTTCTTGATCAAAATAATATCCAAATGACCTTCAAAATTATGATTTTTTTGTAGTGACATAAAAGATAGTGATGAACCCGTTTTGCATAAAAAATATAGCAATTAATATCTTAAAAATAAAATTCACCAAATTGTGCTACTTTTAAGGGCTATCTGAATTATTATGCATAAAAGGATTTTCAAAAACTAATTGAAAATGCTTAATAATTCGACTATGGGATGAAGTAATTCATAAAATTAATACTTATCATAAGTGAGAAGGATACATTTAAAGTTTCAAATCAAAAGTATGGTTTTGTTAAAAAAATACAATTTTCTCCTTGTAACTTATGATAGATATTAATTTTATAATTTACTTCATACTACAGTCCAATTATTAAGCATTTTTCATTAAATTTTGGAAATCCTTTTATACATAAAATTCAGATAACGTTTAAAAGTAGCATAATTTGGTGAACTTTTTTTAAGATGATAAATGCTATATATATATTTATTTTTATGTAAAATGGGTTCATCTCTATCTGTTATATCACTACAAAAGAATTCACATATTTTGAAGGTGATTTGGATATTATTTTGGTAAAAAAAAGCAGGAACTGGAATTTACAGTTTACTGTTCACCCAACTTAACTGACAGAAGTGGCAGTAGTGTCAAATAAAGAATAAAAGTTCACTTCAATGTCACACAGGAAAGTTTAAATTTTGATAATGTCAAATAGGAAGTCTTCATTTTAAGAGGGTTATATAGGGAGATTTCTCCAAAATTATAGTCATCACAAACCAACCCCTCTGTGATCTATTCATGAACAAATAAGCATTATGGATAATCACAAAATGGATGGCAGAGCTATCGGAATATGCTGAACTTCGAGAAAAAAGTGCTATAAAATAAAAAGTGTCAGCGGATTTTATGGTAGACTGAACGTCACCACTAGGACAGTCTCGATCGAAGTGTCATCGCACGATTACCAAGACTGAAAACTTGAGAACTGTGTCCACAGTGTCATGGTGATGACACTCTTCTCTCATCCCATGGCACTCTTCATCCTCTCTACTCATAAATTTGTTGATGTGGAAAGTTATTTAATGCTCATACACTCTCAAGACACCATCCACCGAGACCAAACATCGAAAGTGAAAACATGGAGACACCATGGTGGTCTATCATATAGACATTCATGGGCCCACCATTGAAGTTGGACAGTGCGAAATAAAGGGTCGTACACCGAGTTTTGTCTGACATGTAGACCACGGTGCGAGACGACACGATGTGCTCTACATGAACACTCAGAACAAGTCGTAGGTTAGGAAGACACACATTTAACAAGCAATAGACTTATCCTAGTCGAA
The DNA here is from genome assembly GCA_022644695.1 of Cenchrus purpureus. Lineage (NCBI taxonomy): Eukaryota > Viridiplantae > Streptophyta > Magnoliopsida > Poales > Poaceae > Cenchrus > Cenchrus purpureus. The sequence goes on along the minus strand of CP053457.1, from coordinate 134,755,158 downwards.
TATGACTAGTACTCTTTATTCAACCGACTTGTAACTCTATCCTCAGCGATATAAGGCAAGGCAGGGACCCTCCAATCAATCGATGCAACATATAGGACATAGGGTATTATGCTATTCAACGCCTTGTGTTCATGTCTACATTTGAGTTCCTGATCTCGGCAAGCCCCAATACGAAAGTCTACCGAGGGCACCCCTAGAGGTTCGTTATCGGGTAAACAACGTCAACTGGCCCGTCAGATAGGGGATCTCGTCGAAGATCTCTTGGCAAACTCGATGACTCAAGTCATGCCCATCATTGCTTTCGGGCAAGGTGACATCTTCATCTTCGACTCATTGGTGTGTCGTAGATGGCACATGATCCTTCCACCATCGAATCACACTGGCCCCAGAGAAGATGTCGTCAACCATGCTGCTTCCACGGGAGCCACGGTGGATCTCGTTGAAAAATCGGCGACTTTTCGCTTTCCGATCTAGTCGAGAGGCACGGGGATGAGTCCGAGTATAATTCTCTCCGCCTCGGTGCTGGTTGCGAGCTGGCTCCCAAGCCATCGTACAACTCGGACTACCTTCCATCGTGACTCCCCTTCAAACTCATAAATTAAAATATACTCCCTCCTTCCTTTTATATATGACGTTGGTCTATTGACTTCGTCAAATCAAGGGAGATCAAACTACGTAACCGGAAATACACGTGGAGCAACGAAGACATAGCCTTACCTCGTCCGCCTCGGCTGGTTTTGCAATCGAGTTGGGACATGACCTTCGACACCTGCTCCTTGTACGCCCTCTCTTCCTCCCACTCTGACCACTGCCCGCTCCTCCTCACCAACCAATCAGGCCCACGCCGTCGCCGCTTTTAAATTCGAAAACCTGGACCCGTCTCCGACTTTCAAGAGATCGTTACAAGCTCGCACGCACCGACCTCCCACATGAGCCTTTCCACCGCTTAGGGCACAAACTCTTCATGACAGCTAACGCGACTTAAAAGTGGAGCAGATCCCTACTCGATGCCCGACAAAAGCTACACATGGCCCGGAGGTCATTCTACGCCTGACGAGGCGCAAGACTTCAGAGCACTCTCGGACGCAGAGCACAACTTACAGGCAAAGCTCAAGAAACGTATTCTGAGCTGGGTGGTCGTCGAGAAAGCACGAAAAAAGCAATGTGCTAGAATCTCCACTATCCGCAAAGGTGACGCCAACACCCGCTTCTTCCACCTAAGGCTGAAACGCGAAGAAGGAAGAATTTCATACGCCTCCGCCACCAGGAGGGTGGCTCTTCCGTCATGAGGACAAACAACGCCTTGTCCAGGAGCACTTCACCACCGGCATGAGCACCCCTCCCCCTCGCTCTCGCGACTTCTCCTGGCCAGACCTTGACCTCCCTACGCCAGATCTATCCTCCCTGGATGGCCCCTTCACCGACGAGGAAATTTGGCGGGCGATACACCACCGCCTCAAGATAAGGCTCGGGACCTGATGGTTTCAGAGGCTTTTCTTCAAAAATGTTGGCACACGATATGAGCGAGACGTGACAGCGGCACTAAATTACTTCTTCACAATCGGTGTCGACTTGAACCTACTCAACAAGGCGAACATCATTCTCATCCCAAAAAGGACGGAGGCGAAGACATTCGCGACTTCCGACCGATAAGCTTGATACATGCGATCGCCAAATTAATCACCAAGATCCTAGCACTGCGACTCGCCCCCCTCATCGATGGCCTAATCTCGCAATGTCGAGTGCCTTCATAAAAAGCCGCAGCATCCACGATAACTACCAGTATGCGCAACCTAACGAGCGTTTCCACAGAACAAAGACACCGACTTTGAAGCTCGACATCTCCAAAGCCTTTGACTCATGATGGGACTACCTCATCTCTCTCATGGAACACAGGGGGTTCCCAACGAGATGGCGCAATTGGGTAGCTGCCCTGCTCACCTCCTCTACTTCGCGTGTCTTGCTCAACGGGTTCCTCTTGAACCAATACAACATGGTAGAGGACTGCGCCGGACCCTCTCCCCTCCTCTTCATCTTGGCTATTGACCCGCTCCAACGTATTCTTCAAATTGCCATAGATAAGGGGCTGCTTTCTAAACTCAACGGTCGCGGCAAGGTTCCGAGTCTCCATGTACGCAGACGGCGCGTCATCTTCCTAAAAGCGAATGTCCATGGACGTGGACAATCTCAAGTGCATCCTCTTGAACTTCGGCGAGGTCTCAGGCCTGCAGACTAACCTGCAATAAACGAGCATCACGCCTATCAGCTGCAACAACATCAACCTTGAGGCCATCTTGACCAACCTACCGCTAACCCAAGCCTCTTTTCCCATTAAATACCTCGGTCTCCCCCTTACCCCGCGCAGGCTCAGGAAGATCGACTTTCAACCCCTAGTGGACAAGGCTGCCGGCAAAATGTCCGCCTGGAATGGCAGAAATCTTACGCAAGCAGGTCGCGCAACCCTGGTCAAGTCGGTCCTCTCCTCACAGCCGGTCTACCTCTTGACCGTGATCAAACCCACCAGGAGGTGCTTCACAAACTGGACAAGATCCGCAAACGCTTTCTTTGGGCGGGCGACAAAGCCATCACGGGAGGCAAATGCAAAGTTAATTGGACGTGCACAACCCTCCCCAAAGAGTTCGGCGGTCTAGGCGTCCTTAATTTGGAGAAATTCGCGAGAGCTCTGCGCCTACATTGGTTGTGGCTAGAGTGGATGGCTCTCGAGAAGGCCTGGGTCGGAACGGAAGTACCGTGCGACGACGCCGACAGACTCCTCTTCACTAACTGCACACGCATCACCACAGGGGCGACAACAAAGCGAGCTTGAATTCAGCCGCTCCAAGGCTCAAGACCCAAGGATGTAGCGCCCCTCCTCTTCGCCCACACTACGAAGAAAAAGCGATCGGTTGCGTCAGCCATCTACAACAATAATTGGATCTGAGACATCAACCTCCATGCAGGTTTCACCACGGAGCACCTCCTTCAATATACCACGCTGTGGAACCTAGTCGCTCCGACAACGCTACGTCCCCAACACCAAGACAAGATCACCTGGACCCCAACGAAGCACAGGGAGTACACCACTGCTTCGGCGTATAAAGCCCAGTTCACGAACTGCACCCCTACACCTGTCCTCACTTCGATCTGGAAAGCTTGGGCACCACCCAAATGCAAGTTTTTTTCATGGCTCATCCTGCACGGGACCGCGTCGGACCTCTCGAGGCCGACGCGCAGATTGGGATCACAGTCCCACCTGCACTCACGTAGGCAAACCATGGAGACCGCGCACCACCTCCTGGCGGAATGCCGGTACACGCGTCGGGTATGGGCTGAGATTGCAAATTGGCTAGGGCTTCCGGAGCTCACACCATCAGTCTGGCCCTCTTCCTCGTCACCAATTGAGTGGTGGGCCACCACAACATCTCGAACATCCCAAGGAAAGCTGCCCGCTCACTAGCACTTCTCGTCATCTGGGAGGTTTGGAAAGAGAGAAACAACCGCGTTTTTGACCGTACAGAGTCGACTACTGCTTCGCTTGTAATTAAGATCAAATCCGAGTTTGCGCTTTGGCTGTCGGCAAGCGCCAAGTGTCTGGCGAACCTGAGCGTGTGACTGTAATGTTTCTTTCCCGGTTGGCCGGTTTGTACCGTTCTCCTTTATCAATGAAATAGGCACTATCTTGTGCCCGTTCGTTCAACAAAAAATATATATGACGTTGGTTAGCTCAAAATTGAACTAATCAACATCATATATATATATAAAAGGAAGGAGGAAGTAATATAAATTAAATACCCACCATAATACTATACATATAGTATAAAATATGAAATATATATATTGTTTACTCAAAACAGATTATATCCATACAATACACAAGGCACGAGTATAAAACAACCATACGTACCACGCTTGAAGGTGTGCATATGCCGCAACACTTATTTATGCTTAAAATACTTGCCATGCATGCATAATCCATACTAGGATGGCGGTTCGTTGTACTAGAAGGTGTGCACGTACGCCATGTGGTTGATCATCCTAGCTCCATCACATGACGTCGTCGTTGGGTTCCTTCTCACCGAACACCATGTTGGCATACGGCAAGAAGTGGCACACCGGCGCGCCACCGGGCCGGCTGCGCATCATCTTGAAGGCGGGGTGAACCGGGTCCCAGTCGGAGGTGTCGAGGTGGCAGACCGCCACCATGGCGACCAGAGGCCTGCTGCTGCTTTCTTCACCACCACCGAGGCCCTGGATCGAGATCGCGTACGCCCTGGACGGACGCTCCGGCATGTAGTGGCAGCGGTAGACGGCGTACGGGAACGGCTCGATGTGGCAAGACACAAGGCGTTCGCCGGGGAGCCGGGCGACTTCCTGAACCACGTAGCTCCGGCGTGGCAGGCCGGCGCTGGTCAGCGCCGACGCGGCCGCCCACACCCCTCCGGTAGGTGCGCCGAGCATGCGCGTGGCGGCGAGCACAGTGTCCTGTACGGACGTGGCGCACGCCTTCTGCTCGCCGGGGTGCGGAGGGTCGAAGCACTCGCGCAGGGTCTCGTCGACCTCGGCGGCCTCCGCGGAGCCCGGCGTGATGTTGAACATGGCGAAGGTGCCGTCCAGGCTGCCGAAGGAGACCACCTCCTGGACGTCGCGTGGGAGGCTGCCCTTGGTCGTCACCGGCGGCAGGAACACCGACATGGTGCTGCCCACGCGCAACAGCGCCTCGTGGAAGAAGCACCCTGACGGCGGCATGCCGTAGTCATGGTTGCCGTGCCATTTAAAGTATTTCATGGAACGACTAAGAGGATCGTTGGTGGCAGAGTAGCTCTCCTTGAGTGGCGAGTGATCCATGCCTGTAGGTAGAGAGTGGACCCATTATATTATAAAAAAAAGTATACAAAATTATTCTGATAAAGTTACTATGTTTTGAAAACTATATGAACTAATTAATGCGCTTGTACAACCGACATTATACATGAGAACATATTCATGATTTATTATTAGCCTTTGCGCGAATACCACACTACAAAATTTCCACAACAGAAATACATGAAGGGTCAATCATTTAATGTCGTTTGCAAAAGAATGTTACCATCATACAATCAGTTCGGTATTTCTACTTTCAAATTTCCCTTGAAATTTTGTTTAGAAGATCCTACGGCAACGTGGTGGTGTCACCGCCTATAGTTAATAATACCAAATACCTTTCTGGATCATGTCAGCAATTGCCTCCGGCATGGGTATGCCGGGGAGAGCCTCCTCCCAAAACCGGGCTTCCGGAGTGCCAAGGATGGAAGGGCGGCCACCAGCACCAGCACGCACTGCGGCGATGCCCAGGATCATAAGAAGAACCGCGGACGGATGCATCGTCGCCATGATTGGTTGCTCTACGTACAGATTGGTGTGGTTTTGCATTGCCTAGTCCAACGAGTATTTATAGATGCCTGTAGGAGGATGCCGCTGACTCACTGCCCTAATTCACTGGTTCACGATAAGATGCATGCATGCATCTGGCCGCGTAGGCACTACAACTTGCAGGGAACAAGTTGACGAGCCGAGAGCTCCATTCCTGCCAACTTGAGAGAGATGTAGAGGATTGGAGGAAGCTCAGAGTGCAATAATGCATTCATAGCTGCGTTCATTGCATATGCACTATATTTATTCAGTGCTATATATATTTGTCCTTAACTGACGTACTCCATATGTCTTCTTACCAAATGTCGATATTATCCCATCAATACTTGGTTATTTTACATGGCAACATGCCATTCAAGTTGGTTTATACATGGGGATGTGCTGATCGAATGAGGTACCATATATAGACACACATTGGTAAAATTCCATTACATATACACTTTCTCGTGAAAGAACTTTAATTTCCGTGCAATACAAAAGACAGCAACAACAAAATATGGGTCAATCTCTTTGTTGTTGTTACTAATAAGAACGTCCACACCAATGGCTACGTGACTTTGATTTAGATGTATACCTACAATTTTATTTATCTAAAATAAAAACAAACTTGTGTGTGCTGTAATAATCTTATCTTACATCAGTTACTTTTTGGAAGTGTACATCAGCTATTGATATTGTTTTATGATGGTTATATAAGCAACCTTGTTAACCTTGCTACATGGAGCATGCGAATGTCTAAATAAATGTATCCAATTAACGTTCAGATATTTTTCACTATTACTACTCTACCCAAAAAAAGTCACCGCCAACACGTACGAGCTGTAATTTGCATATACTTTTGTTTCAAAAAGAAAGAGGGACAACCACTTGCTTTACTTATATGCAAATTGGAAGACCCGCCAAAAGTGGCTGAAACACATGTGCTTGGAAGGTACGTATGCGGTCAATGTCGTCACTTTGGCCCTCCGAAATCACTTATTTACAATTTCAGTTTTGGAGGTGTATAGTAATTAAGCTACGTCACATGAACATTTTTAATGCAATATGGTTGTATTCACGATCATTTGGTTGTTTTCACTAGTTTGGTGTTTATGATTATTTATCACAAGTTCACACAACTGAAAAAACTAGTTCATAATACAAGCAAACACACCAAAATCTGATTGTTTGGCCACCAAAAGAGACATCTCCACCTCTATCGTCCTCGATGGGATAATTATCCATCATGACGAGTTGATCCATAATGTTTTGTGGGACAATTCTATATCAATGTTTATACTAATACTCTTGTTTAATCTTGCACTATATATGTGACAAAGTCTTACAAGGATAAACGAAATGAACCATTGTCAAAAGCATGCATGTACCCTTCACGGAACAAAGAAAGTATATGTACTAGAGAGGGAGTAAGTTCCATATTTCCATTTTCTAAAAAACAATCTAGTTCCATATTTAATTTGTTCTTAATTCACGGTACTATGTGTGTGTGCGCGCTCTCCGTGACCGGACGCAGAATAGCCTATTATGTAGCCACCACTACGGGAAACCGCAAGCTTGCCGTGATTGGGCTCATGGCAAAGGTCTAAATACCCTCAACAAACAGTTTGCCGAGGGCCGCTATTAGCAAAGGGCTATCGGCAAATCTACCGCCGGCAAACAACACCTTTGCCGTGAGTCATAGCTCAAGCTCACGGCAGAGGTCTGATGTGCGTACTCTTCTCGGCTCTCAACAAAGAGTATTGAAAAAAGAATAAAAAAACAAAAATCCCACAGGCTGAGCACCGCGGTGTAAGGAATCGGTGTTCGTAGGCTAATATGGAGAGGGGGTGAATTAGGCAACTTCAAACCTTAATCTATTGTTTTCACTCCTTTGCATCAAAGTAATAAACTAGATCATTTCTATCTAGATGTGCATTCTATGGTTGATCTAGTGTGAAACTCTCATTCCAAGCAAGAATGCAAGAATGAAATGCGGAAACCTAAAGAGGGATGAGAGAAACCAAATTCTCACTATGGGAAACCCTGGGTTTGCCGTGAGCCTGATACTCAAGGTAAACCCCGGTTTGCTCTCGATAAACAGTTTGCCGTGAGTTGCTCTCGGCAAAGTACTCACGGCAAACAAGTTCACGGCAAACAGCTCTTTGCCGCGAGTCAAAGCTCGAGCTCACGGCAAAGGTGTGCCGTGAGTACATATGACTCTCAGCAAAAAGTTTTGAAAAAAATAAAAAAACAAATCGACAGGGCACCGCGGCCCACAGGGGCACCACGCCCACCGCAGCCGCTGCCCCACCCCGCCCGCCACCTCCCGTAGCGGTAGCTGCCACCGCCACCTCCACCACCAGGACCAGGCCGCCACCTCATGGGCGCGTGGAGGAAGCTGCCGGGGGAGAGAAGGCCGTGGCCGCCACCAGGGGAGAGAAGAAGGCCATGCCGGATCTGGAGGAGCCGCTGAAGAAGAAGCCACGCGTGGGGAAGAAGGTCATCGCGGGCGAGAGAGGAGAATCCGCCCCTTCGCCAGATCCGCCATCCGCCATCACTGCATCGGCCACCGAGGGGGAGGAGCTCGAGGCCACGCTTGAGGAAGGTCGTGGCCGCCGTGGTGGAGGAGGCCGCCACCTTGGGGATCTGGATCGGGCTGACGCGGAGAGGACGGAGGAGCGGCTGTGACCTAATCTCGCGCGTCCACCGGCGTGGGGGGAGGAGCAGGCCGTCACCAGATCTCGCATGTCCACTAGTATGGGGGAGGGAGCAAGCCATCACCGGATCTCGCACAGAGATGGTCGCTGCCACCGCACGTCGCCCCGCTGCCGCTCCTCGCCATGAGGTGAGGGGCGAGCGAAGGGGAGAGGAGGGGGACGACGAGACCGAGAGATGTGCGGCGCGTGGAGCCGTGGAGGGAGAGAGAGAAGAGAGGAGGTGGCGGAGTGGAAGGAGGAGGTCAGCGGCGACGGCTTGGATGGAGGGAGGAGGCCGGCAGCGGCGGCTTGGAGGGAGGAGTGAAGGAGGGGAGGGTGGGTTATATAGTCTAGGATTTGGGGGGAGGGGCCGCCGGGTTATTGGGCCGATCGGCCCATTTAGACCAATTTGAATGTCTCTTTGCCTACAAATCTAACCACCTCCTTCTTAAGTTTAAAAAATTTCTTTGGAGATGTTTCGGTTTTTAAGCAATATACATGACAAAATGTGTGAAGCACATTCAATTTTTTACCACAGGCTCCATATATGATATTATGAGATATTGAAAAATTTCATGATTTCATACTTCAGATGCGTTTTTTAGAATTTTCGAATCATTCGGACGCGCATCTTTGATTGTGTTTCCTGGACAAGATGTTCGAAATTTCTTTTCATTTTATGGGCAAGGTCTCAAAATTAGTTAAATAAGATATATATCATTATTTTCACTTATTTTCTTCTATTATTTGAATAAGTTGCAGTTCAAATTTGACCTGATTCAGAAAAATGCTTGAAATGCAATTAATTAGTTAAATATAGCAAACAAATACAAAAATGTGTCAAATTTTAACATGGAGTACTACATATTATATGTGAATAGTAGAAAATTTTGAATTCCAATTCCAATTTGAACGTCACTTTGCCTACAAATCTAACTGCTTCCTTCATAACTCAAGGAAACTTCTTCGGAGATGTTTCGGTTTCTAAGCATCGTGCGTAAAAAAATGTGTGAAACTCACTTAATTTTTTACCACAACCTCCTTGTATGATATCATGAGATATTTACAGAATTCATTATTTTCAAACTTCATTTGCGTTTTTTAGAATTTTAAAATCATTCAAACGCGCGTCTTTGATCGTGTTTCCTAGACAAGATGTTTGAAATTTCTTTTGATTTGATGGGTAAGGTTTCAAATTTGTCTAAATAACATGGATATCATTTTTTCACTTATTATTTTCTATTATTTGAATCAGTTGCTAGTCAAATTTGACTCGATTCAAAAAATTCTTGAAATTGGCGTCACAAAGCCAGCATGGATCGTGGAATGCCCTGCTACTGAGTAAATATTATGACGATAGTTTTTTGTCACTAAATTTGCTCGGAAGTGAAATGTTATGACGAGATTAGCTAGGAATGTCATAAATCAATGATGTTAAAATGTGGTTGCGTCACTAGTCAACATTTTTCTTATAATGCAAAAAGCCGGTTTCCGGTAGTGTTTTGACACATGATTTATCTCGTGGCATCGGTAGGTACTTAGCCACCCCTAGTCCACATTGTTGAAGCACTCCACACAAGAGTATTGCTTCCCGGTCACCAAGTCTCTCCCAAGGCGCAACTTGACTTGCCACTTAGGCTCGGCCATGAAGACACTCGCCAAGCCTCTCGGTCACCTTGATGCTGTCTCCACTAAAGAGCTTCTCCACCAAGGGAGGGGGACTCCACATCCCCTGCACACAAGCGTCCTCGCCTCTCCACACCAAGTCGGAGGGTCAAAGACTTGCCGGAGAGCCACTTAGGCTCCAAGGCTCCGACGCACCTTGTACACCTTGATCCACTCAAGAATCACCTCACAAGATTGGCACACCTTGCATAGAACTCAGCTCTAAGCTAAGCCTAGCACTAAACATACTCACGAAGCATGTGTTAGCCTTTGGATGTTCACTTAAGCACTAGGAGGCATGGCTGTGATCTTTAATGTGTCTTGCACTCCTCTAAACTTCAGCTCATTTCAGCAACCTCAAATGACTAGGTGGAAGGGATATAAATTGCCCAAGATGTCCATAGAGTCGTTGCTCTAACGGCTAGTACTTTCTGTGTAATATCGGATGATTCGACGCCATACCTTTTCGAGGCGTCGGTTCATCCGGTGCTACTAATTGTTGCCTTCCACTGTAGACTTCTGCTGACGTTATTTATTCGGCGCATACACCGATGGTGTGTTAGTTCATCTGGTGCTGAAGACTCCCACACCAAAACCTCTCTATATTGGATGAGAAAATTATCGAATAGATCGACAGTCGAACTAACCGAACCCTCAGTTCATTCGACACCTTTGTCGCCACTTCGTTGTCTTCAGAAATTCATCAGATCGTCGGTTCATCTGACGGTCCCTGTTGACTTGACTCTTCACGCAGTGTACTAGCTCCTCCTGCGCTTGCTTTTGGCTTCATTGCTTCTCTTTCAACTTCCATCACTTAGAGTCAACTTAACACCATTTAGAGCCTCAAAATATATACTAACTCTAGATTTTTGCTATGATTAACCGGTGATATCTTGGCTTTAATTGTGGTTGCATCTATGGGACCTATAGTGTCTACAAAGACATGCTCAAACAATATGGTTAGTCATATTAATCATGTTGCCATGAATCACCAAAATTATGCTCGAATAAGTGGCTAAATGTGTATGTTCGCTGCACGCGGGCTCAGCGGCCACCCGCCGTGGCCCTCAGCTGCCACCCGCCACTGCTGCCCTGCTCGAGTCTTTGTACAACATGAATTACTATAGTCCAACAAGAATAATTTCTAGAGTCCATGGCCTTTATACACCATTTTATTTTGGTATAGTAATCTCGTAACATCATGCATATATACGTTGCTTTGCATTATCCGCTTTGATCAGGTAGAAGGATAATTACGGCCAGGTCTCCGTCATTGATCTATATAACTTACATCTAGAAGCACCCCACTAAGAGTCATTAACTATATTACGGCCAGGTCTCTCTACATACAAACTACCTACATCATCTACCACTACGTGCTCCTTTCTTCATGCAAGTTATCCATGTTATATCCCACTTCATTAACTCTATTTCTCTCCGCATGCAACCTATGCACATAATTTCTTACCAATTATTTATTCATGCAAAATATCAACATCATCTTCCATCAATTAAGGATCATTACCTAAATTGGTACTGATAGACAAAATGAATGGTCATTTTTTTGTCACCGAGATCCCGTCAAATCCCGAGTTGTCACAATGCACTGCAGGATTTATTTTTTGGATATTTTTTTGCTTTGTATTAATCAGAACTGGTAGTGGTTCATTATAAAAAGGTCTCTCAAATAATCAAATTCCACATCAACACGCGGAGAATCAAATAGTTACGTAATAAACTAATAATGACCCTGGCTGCTGGAGACGATTACACCACGCGTCTTCTGGACTACATATGGGGCACTCAGGTTACATACCCGCCCGCTCTATAGGCGCACAAGGTGCGCTACTGAAAGCCAATCCTGAGTTCCTGACACGCCAAGTGGTCTGGCCACAGAATAACTATTCTACGACCGGTCAAGTATACACTCCACACACGCAAGAGAGCGACTTGTGGTACTGTCAAACTGATCGCTCTTTTTTGATATATGTGTGTGTGTGTTTATTTATGTCTACGTATTTTTACATTTCCTGCAAATATATGTGCCTTTATTTTCCTTTACTAGTTTGATATCATCATATACAACTAAATATAGATGGAACCCACTACAAGTAATTGATAGATTTCTCTCAACATGCAAGTATTCCATGTCATCATCAACTATACACCATGTCACCATCCAATAGATCATATGTTTATGTTTTTAACCGATTTTCTGTGGTTAATATTATGTCTTTGTGAGTAGCATGCCACAAAATTCTCGTAGTATAAAAAATGTAGGATCAATAATTTAGAATGGTTCGCTATTGACAAAATTATCATGCTTTCATGTACTCCCTCCTATTTGGTAAATGAAGTCGTTTTGGACAAGATTTGAGTCAAAATTGGGAATATAAATCATGAATAACTTTTAAGTCATTGAGTTTGGAAATGTGAAAACTACATGAATAGATTTGTCTTGCAAAATACTTTCGTAAAAGTATACATATGTTAGTTTTTAATAAATATTTTTATATAAATAACAAGTCAAAGTTGTAATTTGGAGACCATATCATTGTCCTAAATGGCTTCTTTTTTACCAAGCCAAAGGGAGTATGATGTTGTTTACAAAAGAATGTTATCATGCAATCACTTTTGTGTTCCTACTTTCACACTATACCTTAAAATTTTGTTTAAAAAATTCCGCAACGCATGGGTTATATCACCTAGGTACATTTGATGGTTGATACCCATTTGCATTCACAAGACCGATCATGCCAACCAAAATCAATCACCATTAGCTAGCTGTATGTGTTACCTTTTAATCAGTCACTATTACAATTAATAGTCTTCGTATTAGTAGCGCCAGTGTTTTCGCTGCTAGCCGTACGTATAATGACCCTAGGAGCGTTGAACAGGCGGCATGATAAGGTGCTAGAGATCATAAACCATACACTTAACTTATTATGCAAGTGGCTGTCCAGCTTCTACCCATGCATCTATGTTCCACCAGCGAGCGAGCAGCCAGCACAAGGCACGAAAACGACCTAGCAGCCGCATTGGCCTTATTGCCAATCAGTTGATGATCCTGTGAATTTCTGATGCATCGATCATGGAGACAGTGAAAGATGCGTGCTAGGCAGGTTCACTACTGGTAGCATGCAGTGTCCGAGACAGTCGATCATCTGGCCACGTAAGCACACCAACTTGCAGGGCTTGTTGAGGAGCCAGCCGATCGAGCATATGCTTATCCATCCGTTAGCTCCATTAATATTTCTGCCAAGCTGAGAGAGATGGAGGTTTTGGAGGAAGACTGGTGCTAATAAGTTTGGTAGTCTCAAGTCAGATGTTCATGATGTCCTTTTCTACCTAAAGGTGTTCTAAAAAAGATTAGAACATAAGAAAACGTATAGACTAGCTAGCAAAGTGAAGCATCCTACGTCTACCAAAGAATGTGGGTGTTGATTTGGGAGTTACAAACCTTGAAGTTTAGAATAGATGCTTGCTAGGCAAGTGGATATTCAAGCTTCTCAACGAGGATATATGGTATGTGGCAGAATTTACTCAGGATAAAATATTTAAATAACAAGACCCTGTCTCAAGCAACAAATTAAAGAGGTCAGTGGATTCTCATTTTTCCTATGGTCTCATGGAGATTAAGGACGAATTTCTTTCCATGGGCAAGTTCATGGTCTATAAGGGGAAACAAATTAAACTAGATTTCGGGAGGATTTATGGCTTGGGACGGAATAGGCCTTTGATGAAGAGATTTCCTTCTAACATTACTACTTTATTAGCAGGAATAACGAAACAGTAGCCAAGGTGTTAGCACAGTCCCTCTTAATGTATCATTTAGAAGGGCACTGACAGGCCGATGACAAATTGAACAAATGGTTCAGTTTGATTGCAGAGGTGTAGCCATGAAGCCAGGGATCAGAATGACGTTTTCATTTGGAGGTTTAACAAATGCAATGAGTTCATAGTGAACTCAATGTACACCGAATTAATAATGAGAAGTGAAAAGGAGTGTCATCATTATGTGCTTCATTGCAAATAAATGTACCAGTCAAGATCAAAGTGTTCATGTGGTATTTGAGAAAGGGAGTTATACTGACGACAAATGATAATCTTGCTAAAAGGAGATGACAAGGGAGTACTAAGTACTGTTTTGTAACTCTAATGAGACCATACATCACTTATTTTTGAGTGTCATATGGCACTGTTCGTTTTGGAATACTGTATTCATCTCTTTTGGCATTCAACCACCTACTAGTGCTTCTAGTTTTGTTGGGATCTTGGCTTAGAAACTTTTCTTGGCAGACTAGAAAACTAATTTTGGTGGGCGCTTGACCTTTGGGCCATCTGGTTGAATAGAAATGAGGTGGTATTCAAAGGAACCATCCCAAACTCGTAGTAGTAGGATCTTGATGCTAGTTGAGGAGCCGAGCATATACGTTAGCTCCATTTGTGCCTAGTTGAGAGAGATGGAGCTTTTGGAGGAAGTTCAAGTGGTGTTTAGTTCGTCACATTTACGCAAATGAATAGTGCTGGAACAGTGCATTAGGGTGGAAAGTTGTGAAAAAAGTGCGCGTTGGGCACAGTCTGTGAGAGAAGATGTGACTCGATGTGATAGGTGAATAGTGAATTGAAGTCCAATGGGAACAGCTCCACCAAAACGACTTCTGCTCCTCGCTACAGTACTTTGGTACTATTCTGACTATGCTAAACTGTAGCGGGCGCAAGAATGGAACTCGAGGCACCAGATGGACTAGAAAATTGGAGGAGCCACTTTTCTAGCTCCTCGTGACTCCTCGCTACAGTAGGAGGAGCTGTTTTGGGTGGAGCTGTGCCAAAATAACACTCGTTTGGATGTACATATTGGAGAGCTTGCAATTGAATTGAGATGATGAATACAAAATCATCCTAATTTCAAAAATGGATACAATACCAAAACTATTGTTTGGATGTAGATGGCATTGCTGGATGGAATACAATTAGTAGCAAATGCCAATTTATGTTTGGATATCCATCTTATCTTACTATTACTAATTGGAGACTCCTTTTGAAGCCTCCACATATGAAGCCGCATAAGAATCCTAGGTGGACGCTCTCAAAAAGAGAGAAAAGTCAAGAAAGCCTACATATGAAGCCACATAAGAATCCTAGGTGGACAATCAACTTTGTTTCTAAAATTACCCACCTATGTCATTATGAAGAATTAAAAATAACCATATATATATTTATGTCTAAATTACCCACATACGCCTCTATAAAAAAGTAAATCTAAACGATCCACCGATCACATCATACATAAAAATAAATATCTTTGCTTCAAATAAAATAAAAAATCATCTAACTATCCTTCCGCCATTATGTGTGATGTAACTAATCTCTTGCTCTTACTCTCACTACCAAATCATACCAATGCTCATTAATATATTATACACAATTTAAATAATAAAATATTATTGATTGTTCTCCCTAATCTAAATAATAACAATTTATAATATTTATTATTTGTCATCTGAAAATACTAGCCCGTGCGGATGCCCGAGTTGATGGACTAGTAGCATCAAATAGGAATTGACAGCATATTATATATCCCTTTTCGGTCTCCACTTCTTGCAAGAGCCACCTGATGCCGTCCATGGAGAGGAGAGGGAGAGCTTGAGGGGGCCTCCATTTCTCCGGCGAGGGAGCCAGGGAGGGGCCGCATGGTGAGGCGTGGCATGGCCCTCTAGCGAGGGAGATGAGCGGAGCAAGGTGGGTGTTCGAGAGGGATGTAGGGAGGGGCGCAGGCCATCCAGCAAGGGAAAGTCAAGGAGGGGCGGCTCGACGTGGCCTCCATCGGTGGAGGCGTGGGGTGTTGTGTGCCTCCAGCAATGGAGCACCAGGGAGGGGTGGCGCGGTGAGGCCCTCCGGCTAGGGAGCCAGGGAGGAGCAGAGTGAGGCAATCCTCCGTAATAATGAGGCAGGGAGGGGCACGAGCCCTCCGGTGAGGGTGGGGCGGTGCAGTGTGTCCGTCCGGCAAGGGGGCCAGGGAGAACCGAAGGATCAAATGTGGTGCGAGCCTCCACGAGGGAAGCACAGATGGGTGGGGCGGCGCAGTCCCCCGAAGAGGGAGCCTGGTGTTGGGGAAAATGATTCACTTGGCACCCACTTAGGTCAAGGGGCTGGATTGTAATTTTTGTACTCACTAGAGACTTGGAGGCTCGAGGGACTCTCTCCCTCACTTGCCTGAGTTTTTATATATGTGTTGGCCCCCTTTCGAGGACAGTTTTTGCCCCAATATTTTTGGTGTCCACCGTTGGTCGTTCCCTCAGACCACAAGACCCACCGAAGACACTTTTTCAGCCCATTTTCGCAAAGGCCCGACCAAAGATCCTCTTCGGTTCAGCCCTGTTCGATTCACTGTGAGAAACCGAAGTCCACCGTAGATCTCTAACGTCTAGCCAATGCCAAGGCTCTCTTCGACCTAGCAGCAAGATGAAGTCCTCTTCTAGTCTCTTTGGTCCATTCTTGAAAACTTTTTCTGCCCAGCTCCACCCAATCAGATCAAGACGCGTCCTTCGGGCCCATCAACTCTTCAGAACCAGTAGTTCCAACGGCCCACCGAAAAAACCTTCTCGGTCTCCCCCTTACCCCGCGCAGGCTCAGGAAGATCGACTTTCAACCCCTAGTGGACAAGGCTGCCGGCAAAATGTCCGCCTGGAATGGCAGAAATCTTACGCAAGCAAGTCGCGCAACCCTGGTCAAGTCGGTCCTCTCCTCACAGCCGGTCTACCTCTTGACCGTGATCAAACCCACCAAGGAGGTGCTTCACAAACTGGACAAGATCCGCAAACGCTTTCTTTGGGCGGGCGACAAAGCCATCACGGGAGGCAAATGCAAAGTTAATTGGACGTGCACAACCCTCCCAAAGAGTTCGGCGGTCTAGGCGCCCTTAATTTGGAGAAATTCGAGAGCTCTGCGCCTACATTGGTTGTGGCTAGAGTGGATGGCTCTCGAGAAGGCCTAGGTCGAACGGAAGTACTGCACGGCCGGCAGACTCCTCTTCACTAACTGCACACGCATCACCGGGGACGGCAACAAAGCGAGCTCGGAATTCAGTGGCTCCAAGGCTCAAGACCCAAGGATGTAGCGCCCCTCCTCTTCGCCCACACTACGAAGAAAAAGCGATCGGTTGCGTCAGCCATCTACAACAATAATTGGATCTGAGACAACAACCTCCATGCAGGTTTCACCACGGAGCACCTCCTTCAATATACCACGCTATGGAACCTAGTCGCTCCGACAACGCTACGTCCCCAACACGAAGACAAGATCACTGGACTAGCAACGGCATGTGGAGTACACCACTGCGGTATAATAAAGCCAGTTCACGAACTGCACCCCTACACCTGTCCTCACTTCGATCTGGAAAGCTTGGGCACCACCCAAATGCAAGTTTTTTTCATGGCTCATCCTGCAGGACCGCGTCTGGACCTCTGGCCGACTAGCACGCAGAGATTGGGATCACAGTCCCACCTGCCCACTCTGTAGGCAAACCATGGAGACCGCGCACCACCTCCTGGCGGAATGCCGGTACACGCGTCGGGTATGGGCTGAGATTGCAAATTGGCTAGGGCTTCCGGAGCTCACACCATCAGCCTGGCCCTCTTCCTCGTCACCAATTGAGTGGTGGGCCACCACAACATCTCGGCCGAACATCCCAAGGAAAGCTGCCCGCTCACTAGCACTTCTCGTCATCTGGGAGGTTTGGAAAGAGAGAAACAACCGCGTTTTTGACCGTACAGAGTCGACTACTGCTTCGCTTGTAATTAAGATCAAATCCGAGTTTGCGCTTTGGCTGTCGGCAAGCGCCAAGTGTCTGGCGAACCGAGCGCAGGTAATGTTTCTTTCCGGTTGGCGGTTTGTACCGTTCTCCTTTATCAATGAAATAGGCACTATCTTGTGCCCGTTCGTTCAACAAAAAATATATATAACGTTGGTTAGCTCAAAATTGAACTAATCAACATCATATATATAAAAGGAAGGAGGAAGTAATATAAATTAAATACCCACCATAATACTATACATATAGTATAAAATATGAAATATATATAATTGTTTACTCAAAACAGATTATATCCATACAATACACAAGGCACGAGTATAAAACAACCATACGTACCACGCTTGAAGGTGTGCATATGCCGCAACACTTATTTATGCTTAAAATACTTGCCATGCATGCATAATCCATACTAGGATGGCGGTTCGTTGTACTAGAAGGTGTGCACGTACGCCATGTGGTTGATCATCCTAGCTCCATCACATGACGTCGTCGTTGGGTTCCTTCTCACCGAACACCATGTTGGCATACGGCAAGTGGCACACCGGCGCGCCACCGGGCCGGCTGCGCATCATCTTGAAGGCGGGTGAACCGGGTCCCAGTCGGAGGTGTCGAGTGGCAGACCGCCACCATGGCGACCAGAGGCCTGCTGCTGCTTTCTTCACCACCACCGAGGCCCTGGATCGAGATCGCGTACGCCCTGGACGGACGCTCCGGCATGTAGTGGCAGCGGTAGACGGCGTACGGGAACGGCTCGATGTGGCAAGACACAAGGCGTTCGCCGGGGAGCCGGGCGACTTCCTGAACCACGTAGCTCCGGCGTGGCAGGCCGGCGCTGGTCAGCGCCGACGCGGCCGCCCACACCCTCCGGTAGGTGCGCCGAGCATGCGCGTGGCGGCGAGCACAGTGTCCTGTACGGACGTGGCGCACGCCTTCTGCTCGCCGGGGTGCGGAGGGTCGAAGCACTCGCGCAGGGTCTCGTCGACCTCGGCGGCCTCCGCGGAGCCCGGCGTGATGTTGAACATGGCGAAGGTGCCGTCCAGGCTGCCGAAGGAGACCACCTCCTGGACGTCGCGTGGGAGGCTGCCCTTGGTCGTCACCGGCGGCAGGAACACCGACATGGTGCTGCCCACGCGCAACAGCGCCTCGTGGAAGAAGCACCCTGACGGCGGCATGCCGTAGTCATGGTTGCCGTGCCATTTAAAGTATTTCATGGAACGACTAAGAGGATCGTTGGTGGCAGAGTAGCTCTCCTTGAGTGGCGAGTGATCCATGCCTGTAGGTAGAGAGGACCCATTATATTATAAAAAAAAGTATACAAAATTATTCTGATAAAGTTACTATGTTTTGAAAACTATATGAACTAATTAATGCGCTTGTACAACCGACATTATACATGAGAACATATTCATGATTTATTATTAGCCTTTGCGAATACCACACTACAAAATTTCCACAACAGAAATACATGAAGGGTCAATCATTTAATGTCGCAAAAAGAATGTTACCATCATACAATCAGTTCGGTATTTCTACTTTCAAATTTCCCTTGAAATTTTGTTTAGAAGATCCTACGGCAACGTGGTGGTGTCACCGCCTATAGTTAATAATACCAAATACCTTTCTGGATCATGTCAGCAATTGCCTCCGGCATGGGTATGCCGGGGAGAGCCTCCTCCCAAAACCGGGCTTCCGGAGTGCCAAGGATGGAAGGGCGGCCACCAGCACCAGCACGCACTGCGGCGATGCCCAGGATCATAAGAAGAACCGCGGACGGATGCATCGTCGCCATGATTGGTTGCTCTACGTACAGATTGGTGTGGTTTTGCATTGCCTAGTCCAACGAGTATTTATAGATGCCTGTAGGAGGATGCCGCTGACTCACTGCCCTAATTCACTGGTTCACGATAAGATGCATGCATGCATCTGGCCGCGTAGGCACTACAACTTGCAGGGAACAAGTTGACGAGCCGAGAGCTCCATTCCTGCCAACTTGAGAGAGATGTGTAGAGGATTGGAGGAAGCTCAGAGTGCAATAATGCATTCATAGCTGCGTTCATTGCATATGCACTATATTTATTCAGTGCTATATATATTTGTCCTTAACTGACGTACTCCATATGTCTTCTTACCAAATGTCGATATTATCCCATCAATACTTGGTTATTTTACATGGCAACATGCCATTCAAGTTGGGTTTACTATACATGGGGATGTGCTGATCGAATGAGGTACCATATATAGACACACATTGGTAAAAATTCCATTACATATACACTTTCTCGTGAAAGAACTTTAATTTCCGTGCAATACAAAAGACAGCAACAACAAAATATGGGTCAATCTCTTTGTTGTTGTTACTAATAAGAACGTCCACACCAATGGCTACGTGACTTTGATTTAGATGTATACCTACAATTTTATTTATCTAAAATAAAAACAAACTTGTGTGTGCTGTAATAATCTTATCT
This sequence comes from Cenchrus purpureus, assembly GCA_022644695.1. NCBI lineage: Eukaryota > Viridiplantae > Streptophyta > Magnoliopsida > Poales > Poaceae > Cenchrus > Cenchrus purpureus. Next base: position 134,735,125 of record CP053457.1, on the reverse strand, counting down.
TACATCAGTTACTTTTTGGAAGTGTACATCAGCTATTGATATTGTTTTATGATGGTTATATAAGCAACCTTGTTAACCTTGCTACATGGAGCATGCGAATGTCTAAATAAATGTATGCAATTAACGTTCAGATATTTTTCACTATTACTACTCTACCCAAAAAAAGTCACCGCCAACACGTACGAGCTATAATTTGCATATACTTTTGTTTCAAAAAGAAAGAGGGACAACCACTTGCTTTACTTATATGCAAATTGGAAGACCCGCCAAAAGTGTCTGAAACACATGTGCTTGGAAGGTACGTATGCGGTCAATGTCAATGTCGTCACTTTGGCCCTCCGAAATCACTTATTTACAATTTCAGTTTTGGATATGTATAGTAATTAAGCTACGTCACATGAACATTTTTAATGCAATATGGACGGCGAGCCTTTGTATTCACTATCATTTGGTTGTTTTCACTAATTTGGTGTTTATGATTATTTATCACAAGTACACACAACTGAAAAAACTAGTTCATAATACAAGCAAACACACCAAAATCTGATTGTTTGGCCACCAAAAGAGACATCTCCACCTCTATCGTCCTCGATGGGATAATTATCCATCATGACGAGTTGATCCATAATGTTTTGTGGGACAATTCTATATCAATGTTTATACTAATACTCTTGTTTAATCTTGCACTATATATATGACAAAGTCTTATAAGGATAAACGAAATGAACCATTGTCAAAAGCATGCATGTACCCTTCACGGAACAAAGTATATGTACTAGAGAGGGAGTAAGTTCCATATTTCCATTTTCTAAAAAAACAATCTAGTTCCATATTTAATTTGTTCTTAATTCATGGTACTATGTGTGTGTGCACGCTCTCCGTGACCGGCCGCAGAATAGCCTATCATGTAGCCACCACTACGGGAAACCGCAAGCTTGCCGTGATTCAGGGCTCATGGCAAAGGTCTAAATACCCTCAACAAACAGTTTGCCGAGGGCCACTATTAGCAAAGGGCTATCGGCAAATCTACCGCCGGCAAACAACACCTTTGCCGTGAGTCGTAGCTCAAGCTCACGGCAGAGGTCTGATGTGCGTACTCTTCTCGGCTCTCAACAAAGAGTATTGAAAAAAGAATAGAAAAACAAAAATCCCACAGGCTGAGCACCGCGGTGTAAGGAATCGGTGTTCGTAGACTAATATGGGGAGGGGGTGAATTAGGCAACTTAAAACCTTAATCTACTGTTTTCACTCCTTTGCATCAAAGTAAACTAGATCATTTCTATCTAGATGTGCATTCTATGGTTGATCTAGTGCGAAACTCCCATTCCAAGCAAGAATGCAAGAATGAAATGCGGAAACGTAAAGAGGGATGAGAGAAACCAAACTCTCACTATGGGAAACCCTGGGTTTGTCGTGAGCCTGATACTCACGGTAAACCCCGGTTTGCTCTCGATAAACAGTTTGCCGTGAGTTGCTCTTGACAAAGTACTCACGACAAACAAGTTCACGGCAAACAGCTCGTTGCCGCGAGTCAAAGCTCGAGCTCACGGCAAAGGTGTGCCGTGAGTACATATGACTCTCAGCAAAAAGTTTTGAAAAAAAAAAACAAATCGACAGGGCACCACGGCCCCACAGGCCGGGCACCACTGCCCCACCGACCAGCCGCCGCTGCCCCACCCCGCCGCCGCCGCCGCCACCTCCACCACCAGGACCGGGCCGCCACCTCATGGGCGCGAGGAGGAAGCCACCGAGGGAGAGAAGGCCGTGGCCGCCACCGGGGGAGAGAAGAAGGCCATGCCGGATCTGGAGGAGCCGCTGAAGAAGAAGCCACGCGTGGGGAAGAAGGTCGTCGATGGCAGAGAGGAGGGAATCCGCCGCCCCTTCGCCAGATCTGCCATCCGCCATCACTGCGTCGGCCACCGAGGGGGAGGAGCTCGAGGCCGCGCTTGAGGAAGGTCGTGGACGCCGTGGTGGAGGAGGCCTCCACCTTGGGGATCTGGATCGGGCTGACGCAGAGAGGACGGAGGAGCGGCTGTCACCGAATCTCGTGCGTCCACCAGCGTGGGGGAAGGAGCAGGCTGTCACCAGATCTCGCGCGTCCACTGGTATGGGGGAGGGAGCAAGCCATCACCGGATCTCGCACAGAGATGGCCGCTGCCACCGCGTGTCGCCCCGCTGCCGCTCCTCGCCATGAGGTGAGGGGCGAGCGGAGGGGAGAGGAGGGGGACGACGAGACTGCGGCGGAGGACAAACGACGGCGTGGAGCCGTGGAGGGAGAGAGAGAAGAGAGGAGGTGGCGGCGTGGAAGGAGGAGGTCAGCGGCGACAGCTTGGAAGGAGGGAGGAGGCGTGGCGCCTTGGAGGAGGAGTGAAGGAGGGGAGGGTGGGTTATATAGTCTAGGATTTGGGGGAGGGGGCGACGGGTTATTGGGCCGATTAGACCAATTTGAATGTGTCTTTGCCTACAAATCTAACCACCACCTTCTTAAGTTTATGAAATTTCTTTGGAGATGTTTCGGTTTTTAAGCAATGTACATGACAAAATGTGCGGAACACATTCAATTTTTTACCACAGGCTCCATATATGATATTATGATATATTGAAAAATTTCATGATTTCATACTTCAGATGCTTTTTTAGAATTTTCGAATCATTTGGATGCGCATCTTTGATTGTGTTTCCTAGACAAGATGTTCGAAATTTCTTTTCATTTTATGGGTAAGGTCTCAAAATTAGTTAAATAAGATGAATATAATTATTTTCACTTATTTTCTTCTATTATTTGAATAAGTTGCAGTTCAAATTTGACCTGATTCAGAAAAATACTTGAAATGCAATTAATTAGTTAAATATAGCAAACAAATACAAAAATGTGTCAAATTTTAACATGGGGTACTACATGTTATATGTGAATAGTAGAAATTTTTTTGAATTCGAATTCCAATTTGAACGTCACTTTGCCTACAAATCTAACTGTTTCCTTCATAACTCTAGGAAACTTCTTCGGAGATGTTTCGGTTTCTAAGCATCGTGCGTGAAAAAATTTGTGAAACTCACTTAATCTTTTACCACAACCTCCTTGTATGATATCATGAGATATTTACAGAATTCATTATTTTCAAACTTCATTTGCGTTTTTTAGAATTTTAAAATCATTCAAACGCGCGTCTTTGATCGTGTTTCCTAGACAAGATGTTTGAAATTTCTTTTGATTTGATGGGTAAGGTTTCAAATTTGTCTAAATAACATGGATATCATTTTTTCACTTATTATTTTCTATTATTTGAATCAGTTGCTGTTCAAATTTGACTCGATTCAAAAAATGCTTGAAATTGGCGTCACAAAGCCAGCATGGATCAGGGAATGCCCGGCTACAGTAGCAACTGTTATGACGATAGTTTTTTTTTCACTAAATTTGCTCAGAAGTGAAATGTTATGGCGAGATTAGCCAGGAATGTCATAAATTAATGATGTTAAAATGTGGTTGCGTCACTAGTCAACATTTTTCTTATAATGCAAAAAGCCGGTTTCCGGTAGTGTTTTAACACGTGATTTATCTCGTGGTATCGGTAGTCACTTAGCCACGCCTAGTCCACATTGTTGAAGCACTCCACACAAGAGTATTGCTTTCCGATCAACAAGTCTCTCCCAAGGTGCAACTTGACTTGACACTTAGGCTCGGCCACGAAGGCACTCGCCAAGCCTCTCGGTCACCTTGATGCTGTCTCCACTAAGGAGCTTCTCCACTAAGGGAGGGGGACTCCACATCCCCTGCACACAAGCGTCCTCGCCTCTCCACCCCAAGCCGGAGGGTCAAAGACTTGCTAGAGAGCCACTTAGGCTCCAAGGCTCCGACACACCTTGTACACCTTGATCCACTCAAAAATCACCTCACAAGGTTGGCACACCTTGCATAGAACTCAGCTCTAAGCTAAGCCTAGCACTAAACACACTCATGAAGCATGTGTTAGCCTTTGGATGTTCACTTAAGCACTAGGAGGCATGGATGTGATCTTTAATGTGTCTTGCACTCCTCTAAACTTCAGCTCATTTCAGCAACCTCAAATGACCAACTGGAAGGGATATAAATTGCCCAAGGTGTCCGTGGAGTCGTTGCTCTAAGGGCTAGTACTTTCTGTGTACTATCAGATGATTTGACGCCATACCTTTTCAAGGCGTCGGTTCATCCGGTGCTACTAATTGTTGCCTTCCACCGTAGACTTCTGCTGACGTTATTTATTCGGCGCATACACCGATGGTGTGTTAGTTCATCTGGTGCTGAAGACTCCCACAACAAAACCTCTCTATCTTGGATGAGAAAATTATCGAATAGATCGACGGTCGAACTAACCGAACCCTCAGTTCATTCGACACCTTTGTCGCCACTCCGTTGTCTTCAAAAATTCAGCAGACCGTCGGTTCATCTGACGGTCCCTGTTGACTTGACTCTTCACGCAGTGTACTAGCTCCTACTGCGCTTGCTTTTGGCTTCATTGCTTCTCTTTCAACATCCATCACTTAGAGTCAACTTAACACCATTTAGAGCCTCAAAATGTATACTAACTCTAGATTTTTGCTATGATTAACCAGTGATATCTTGGCTTTAATTGTGGTTGCATCTATGGGACCTATAGTGTCTACAAAGACATGCTCAAACAATATGGTTAATCCTATTAATCATGTTGCCATGAATCACCAAAATTATGCTCGAATAAGTGGCTAAATGTCTATGTTCGCTACACGTGGGCTCAACGGCCACCCGCCGTGGCCCTCATCAGCTGCCACCCGCCACTGCTGCCCTGCTCGAGTCTTTGTACAACTTGAATTACTATAGTCCATGATTTTACTATAGTCCAACAAGAATAATTTCTAGAGTCCATGGCCTTTATACACCATTTTATTTTGGTATAGTAATCTCGTAACATCATGCATATATACGTTGCTTTGCATTATCCGCTTTGATCAGATAGAAGGATAATTACGGCCAGGTCTCCGTCATTGATCTATATAACTTACATCTAGAAGCACCCCACTAAGAGTCATTAACTATATTACGGCCAGGTCTCTCTACATACAAACTACCTACATCATCTACCACTACGTGCTCCTTTCTTCATGTAAGTTATCCATGTTATATCCCACTTCATTAACTCTATTTCTCTCCACATGCAAGCTATGCACATAATTTCTTACCAATTATTTATTCATGCAAAATATCAACATCATCTTCCATCAATTAAGGATCATTACCTAAATTGGTACTGATAGACAAAATGAATGGTCATTTTTGGTCACCGAGATCCTGTCAAATCCCGAGTTGTCACAATGCAGGATTTATTTTTTGGATATTTTTTTGCTTTGTATTAATCAGAACTGGTAGTGGTTCATTATAAAAAGGTCTCTCAAATAATCAAATTCCACATCAACACGCGGAGAATCAAATAGTTACGTAATAAACTAATAATGACCCTGGCTGCTGGAGACGATTACACCACGCGTCTTCTGGACGACATATGGGGCACTCAGGTTACCACCTACCCGCCCGCTCTATAGGCGCACCAGGTGCGCTACTGAAAGCCAATCCTGAGTTCCTGACACGCCAAGTGGTCTGGCCACAGAATAACTATTCTACGACCGGTCAAGTATACACTCCACACACGCAAGAGAGCGACTTGTGGTACTGTCAAACTGATCGCTCTTTTTTGATATATGTGTGTGTGTGTTTATTTATGTCTACGTATTTTTACATTTCCTGCAAATATATGTGCCCTTATTTTCCTTTACTAGTTTGATATCATCATATACAACTATATATAGATGGAACCCACTACAAGTAATTGATAGATTTCTCTCAACATGCAAGTATTCCATGTCATCATCAACTATACACCATGTCACCATCCAATAGATCATATGTTTATGTTTTTAACCGATTTTCTGTGGTTAATATTATGTCTTTGTGAGTAGCATGCCACAAAATTCTCGTAGTATAAAAAATGTAGGATCAATAATTTAGAATGGTTCGCTATTGACAAAATTATCATGCTTTCATGTACTCCCTCCTATTTGGTAAATGAAGTCGTTTTGGACAAGATTTGAGTCAAAATTGGGAATATAAATCATGAATAACTTTTAAGTCATTGAGTTTGGAAATGTGAAAACTACATGAATAGATTTGTCTTGCAAAATACTTTCGTAAAAGTATACATATGTTAGTTTTTAATAAATATTTTTATATAAGTAACAAGTCAAAGTTGTAATTTGGAGACCATATCATTGTCCTAAATGGCTTCTTTTTTACCAAGCCAAAGGGAGTATGATGTTGTTTACAAAAGAATGTTATCATGCAATCACTTTTGTGTTCCTACTTTCACACTATACCTTAAAATTTTGTTTAAAAAATTCCCGCAGCAACGCACGGGTTATATCACCTAGGTACATTTGATGGTTGATACCCATTTGCATTCACAAGACCGATCATGCCAACCAAAATCAATCACCATTAGCTAGCTGTATGTGTTACCTTTTAATCAGTCACTATTACAATTAATAGTCTTCGTATTAGTAGCGCCAGTGTTTTCGCTGCTAGCCGTACGTATAATGACCCTAGGAGCGTTGAACAGGCGGCATGATAAGGTGCTAGAGATCATAAACCATACACTTAACTTATTATGCAAGTGGCTGTCCAGCTTCTAGCCATGCATCTATGTTCCACCAGCGAGCGAGCAGCCAGCACAAGGCACGAAAACGACCTAGCAGCCGCATTGGCCTTATTGCCAATCAGTTGATGATCCTGTGAATTTCTGATGCATCGATCATGGAGACAGTGAAAGATGCGTGCTAGGCAGGTTCACTACTGGTAGCATGCAGTGTCCGAGACAGTCGATCATCTGGCCACGTAAGCACACCAACTTGCAGGGCTTGTTGAGGAGCCAGCCGATCGAGCATATGCTTATCCATCCGTTAGCTCCATTAATATTTCTGCCAAGCTGAGAGAGATGGAGGTTTTGGAGGAAGACTGGTGCTAATAAGTTTGGTAGTCTCAAGTCAGATGTTCATGATGTCCTTTTCTACCTAAAGGTGTTCTAAAAAAGATTAGAACATAAGAAAACGTATAGACTAGCTAGCAAAGTGAAGCATCCTACGTCTACCAAAGAATGTGGGTGTTGATTTGGGAGTTACAAACCTTGAAGTTTAGAATAGATGCTTGCTAGGCAAGTGGATATTCAAGCTTCTCAACGAGGATATATGGTATGTGGCAGAATTTACTCAGGATAAAATATTTAAATAACAAGACCCTGTCTCAAGCAACAAATTAAAGAGGTCAGTGGATTCTCATTTTTCCTATGGTCTCATGGAGATTAAGGACGAATTTCTTTCCATGGGCAAGTTCATGGTCTATAAGGGGAAACAAATTAAACTAGATTTCGGGAGGATTTATGGCTTGGGACGGAATAGGCCTTTGATGAAGAGATTTCCTTCTAACATTACTACTTTATTAGCAGGAATAACGAAACAGTAGCCAAGGTGTTAGCACAGTCCCTCTTAATGTATCATTTAGAAGGGCACTGACAGGCCGATGACAAATTGAACAAATGGTTCAGTTTGATTGCAGAGGTGTAGCCATGAAGCCAGGGATCAGAATGACGTTTTCATTTGGAGGTTTAACAAATGCAATGAGTTCATAGTGAACTCAATGTACACCGAATTAATAATGAGAAGTGAAAAGGAGTGTCATCATTATGTGCTTCATTGCAAATAAATGTACCAGTCAAGATCAAAGTGTTCATGTGGTATTTGAGAAAGGGAGTTATACTGACGACAAATGATAATCTTGCTAAAAGGAGATGACAAGGGAGTACTAAGTACTGTTTTTGTAACTCTAATGAGACCATACATCACTTATTTTTGAGTGTCATATGGCACTGTTCGTTTTGGAATACTGTATTCATCTCTTTTGGCATTCAACCACCTACTAGTGCTTCTAGTTTTGTTGGGATCTTGGCTTAGAAACTTTTCTTGGCAGACTAGAAAACTAATTTTGGTGGGCGCTTGACCTTTGGGCCATCTGGTTGAATAGAAATGAGGTGGTATTCAAAGGAACCATCCCAAACTCGTAGTAGTAGGATCTTGATGCTAGTTGAGGAGCCGAGCATATACGTTAGCTCCATTTGTGCCTAGTTGAGAGAGATGGAGCTTTTGGAGGAAGTTCAAGTGGTGTTTAGTTCGTCACATTTACGCAAATGAATAGTGCTGGAACAGTGCATTAGGGTGGAAAGTTGTGAAAAAAGTGCGCGTTGGGCACAATCTGTGAGAGAAGATGTGACTCGATGTGATAGGTGAATAGTGAATTGAAGTCCAATGGGAACAGCTCCACCAAAACGACTTCTGCTCCTCGCTACAGTACTTTGGTACTATTCTGACTATGCTAAACTGTAGCGGGCGCAAGAATGGAACTCGAGGCACCAGATGGACTAGAAAATTGGAGGAGCCACTTTTCTAGCTCCTCGTGACTCCTTCTCGCTACAGTAGGAGGAGCTGTTTTGGGTGGAGCTGTGCCAAAATAACCCTCGTTTGGATGTAGATATTGGAGAGCTTGCAATTGAATTGAGATGATGAATACAAAATCATCCTAATTTCAAAAATGGATACAATACCAAAACTATTGTTTGGATGTAGATGGCATTGCTGGATGGAATACAATTAGTAGCAAATGTCAATTTATGTTTGGATATCCATCTTATCTTACTATTACTAATTGGAGACTCCTTTTGAAGCCTCCACATATGAAGCCACATAAGAATCCTAGGTGGACGCTCTCAAAAAGAGAGAAAAGTCAAGAAAGCCTACATATGAAGCCACATAAGAATCCTAGGTGGACAATCAACTTTGTTTCTAAAATTACCCACCTATGTCATTATGAAGAATTAAAAATAACCATATATATATTTATGTCTAAATTACCCACATACGCCTCTATAAAAAAGTAAATCTAAACGATCCACCGATCACATCATACATAAAAATAAATATCTTTGCTTCAAATAAAATAAAAAATCATCTAACTATCCTTCCCTGCCAGTTATGTGTGATGTAACTAATCTCTTGCTCTTACTCTCACTACCAAATCATAACAGCCAATGCTCATTAATATATTATACACAATTTAAATAATAAAATATTATTGATTGTTCTCCCTAATCTAAATAATAACAATTTATAATATTTATTATTTGTCATCTGAAAATACTAGCCCGTGCGGATGCCCGAGTTGATGGACTAGTAGCATCAAATAGGAATTGACAGCATATTATATATCCCTTTTTGGTCTCCACTTCTTGCAAGAGCCACCTGATGCCGTCCATGGAGAGGAGAGGGAGAGCTTGAGGGGGCCTCCACTTCTCGTGAGGGAGCAGGGAGGGGCCGCATGGTGAGGCGTGGCATGGCCCTCTGGCGAGGGAGATGAGCGGAGCAAGGTGGGTGTTCGAGAGGGATGTAGGGAGGGGCGCAGGCCATCCCGCAAGGGAAAGTCAAGGAGGGGCGACTCGACGTGGCCTCCATCGAAGGCAGGGAGGGGCGTGGGCGGCGTTGTGTGCCTCCAGCAATGGAGCACCAGGGAGGGGTGGCGCGGCAAGGCCCTCAGCTGGGAGCAGGAGGAGCAGTGAGGCAATCCTCCGTAATAATGGAGGCGGGAGGGGCATGAGCCTCCGGTGAGGTGGGCGGTGCGGTGTGTCCGTCCGGCAAGGGGCAGGAGGAGAACCGAAGGATCAAATGTGGTGCGAGCCTCCACGAGGGAAACCTGAGATGGGTGGGCGGCAGTCCCCGAAGAGGAGCTGGTGTTGGGGAAAATGATTCACTTGGCACCCACTTAGGTCAAGGGGCTGGATTGTAATTTTTGTACTCACTAGAGACTTGGAGGCTCGAGGGACTCTCTCCCTCACTTGCCTGAGTTTTTATATATGTGTTGGCCCCCCTTTCGAGGACAGGTTTTGCCCCAACATTTTTGGTGTCCACCGTTGGTCGTTCCCTCAGACCACAAGACCCACCGAAGACACTTTTTCAGCCCATTTTCGCAAAGGCCCGACCAAAGATCCTCTTCGGTTCAGCCCTGTTCGATTCACTGTGAGAAACCGAAGTCCACCGTACATCTCTAACGTCTAGCCAATGCCAAGGCTCTCTTCGACCTAGCAGCAAGATGAAGTCCTCTTCTAGTCTCTTTGGTCCATTCTTGAAAACTTTTTCGGCCCAGCTCCACCCAACTCGCACCGAAGACGTCCCCTTCGGGCCCATCAACTCTTCAGAACCAGTAGTTCCAACGGCCCACCGAGAAAACCTTCTTCAGCGCGGGTGCGCAGCCCAATTCTCCTGAATCTCTTCGGCGATCTTCGGCCTAGCTCGCATGCTCTTCGTCCCAAGTGGCGAAGAATTCGGATCTCTTCAGCCGAAGTTGCGATTATCAACGGGTCCTTTAATTTTCATCCCAAGCGGCGGCATCGGTGTCCTCTTCAATGCTACACACTACCTTTCATGCACTTCTAATTTATATTTTATTGGTGATGGTTTTCATTCACTTAAGCTGCATTTCTCAACAAACAATTTTTTTGTATGTTCATAAACTAAGGGAATTTCCACCTTAAATTATTCATAGTGGTGGTTTGTCCATACCAGGATTTAGATCAATATTTGATTGTACCTTAGCACGTATTTCATTAAGAAGAAAGCATTTTAAAAACAATTCTTGATACATCCAAATAGGGCTTGGCCAATCCAAGAGTCAATGCTTCGCTAGCACTCTTTGTGTTTCAACTTTCAAGAATCTTCAACTAATTCAAACCGAATCCTTCACAAGTTGCTATAAATGGATAAACTGGGCATGTCACAATGGCCATGCCCTCCCTTGTTCTGCCCACCGACCCTCTCATCCTTGTGCTGCTGCTACTTGCTTAATTTTTGTTTACGTGCCCTCCGATCCAGGATGAATACTTGGACAGTTTGTTGCCTTGAGAAGTACTCTTTTTTTTTTGCGGCTTGATTCACGAAGAATAGGATGAAAAAGTGCAGAAACAACTTGTTGTCATGCTCACACCTACGGTTCCGTGCTTCCTGAATTCTAGGAGGAAGCAAGACGGGCAGATTAAATAAGCAGTGCTGCCCTGAATAATTCAACTTGAGCTCTGAGTTTCTGCATATTATTGCAGCGACCTGCATTGACATATGTAGTCCTCTAGAATCAGTGGATGCACATTACAAATTCCTGAAAAGTTGGAGAGTGAAGGGCATCATGATGTTTTTTATTTTTTATTTAGGAAATGAAGGCATGATAAATATTTGACGTGCTAGAAGGACACCAAAGAGGCCCAGAGTTCACAAATTCTTCAAGCCTATGCTATAATATATAAGCATTGCGCCTGGTGGTGACAGGCTATACCTTTGGGTCTAATTGGAGCAACTGATCGTGTTTAAAGGTCTCTGCAGCAGTAGAATTGATGGGTTGGGCTGCAGGAATTAAGTCCACTTCTACAAAGCCGGGGCCTGCCCTATGCATTTGAATTAAAAAGTCCATTCGACAACCCTCTTCTATAGGCGGTGTGTGGGTGTCAACCTCCAACCACAAAATCAGATATTAGACACCCCCGAATTATCAAAACTGTCCGATTTACCCCCTTCGACGGTTTCGTAGGCGGTTTTCGCCAACGTGGCGCCCCATATACAACAGGCATTTGACTTGAGTGCAAGGTGCCCAAAAGTCGAAACATACCTCATTGAATTTTTTTTAATATATATGATGTTTATTAATACGCTAATTAGTTAAAAAAATAAGCTTATAATCTAGTTCATGCCGTGCATGTATTCGAGAACCCTGGGAGTATATAGGTAGTAAGAACAACAGCAGTAATGCAGGCTTAACGTACCTTAATACTCAGAGATTAAAATGCATCTCCAGAAATTCCCAGTAACCCCCAAAAAATTGGGGATTTAGCTACTCCAACATATCCTCAATACTTTCTGCTTTTCCCAATAATTATTGGTGAGATTCACCAATAATTCACCCCAACTCTCCTCAAACACAAGGGTTATGACTCCACGAATCACTACAAACAAAAACACATGAATTCAAGAAAATATGATGTTAGACTTATGTTTATTTTTCCTGCAAAATTTTGACGAAAGATTCCGTATTACAGGGGACAGGCACAGTCCAAATCTTGAGTCACATGCGTTTAGGGGTGTTGTCACGGGTGTGTGTTTGTGAGCATATATGGTGATGATGTGTGCACATCTTCGTCATCTTTGTGAGCATATATGGTGATAGTAAAAGAAAATAATAATTTAAGTTGGCTGAATCAATGTGTTTGGCTGAGCCCGCGGTCTCTCATTGTGCTCTTTAAAATCTATTTTTATATTCGTTGTAATAACAAAGATTATGAGAGCTTGCATGAATATTTGTTGTGCATGTATATGCGATCATCATTCATTGTCTTATTATTTAAGTTTGTAGATCATCGATAGATATTTTTTACTTAAGGTGGGTCACGCTATGATTATTTCATAACAAAATTTCTCAAAGAAATTGGGAAAAATATATTTGAGAGCTCCGTCACTTAGAATAATACAAAATTTAAAATGCAAAATACTCCATCCGTTCTAAATTATAGTTCGTTTGACTTTTTTAACTCTAAGTTTGACCGCTTATCTTACTAAAAAAATTGAACAAACATAATCAAATTTAAAGATTTTTTGCACAATTTTTTGAATAAGATGAGCGGTCAAACTTGAGGTCAAAAATGTAAAATGAACTATAATTTGGAACGGAGGGAGGCAAATGTTTGAATGCTACATTGGAAAAAAATCCAACTCATTCCATAGATAGAATATAGTATAAACAGAACTGTAAATCGACAATATGTGCATTTTTTATGGTTGCTAATGGAAAATCAAATCAAACTGTTGTATAGTACAAAGAAACGAACAAATCTGATTCAATCACCACAAAAGGTGACGTATCAACCTCTCCAATCCCAGGTAACCATGTTCTAATCAGAAAACAAAAAAAAACCCACACCAGCTTTTGCCCATTTCTTCTGTCATGCATGTCTAGTCTCCGAGACAATTAAAAGATGGTTCACCAGTACGGTGCTAAAGTACTTTTAAAACCCGATTGGCCTTAATTTGTGCTAGAAAAAGAAATGGCTCCATCGTGCAGGGCCAGGGGCAGAGCTACGTTGTGAGCTCTGGGTGCGGCCACAATCAGGAAAATTCTGTAGTCCTTTATCATCTATAGATTTCACCATGTAAATTTGAATTCCTACAAATACGATGAAGGTGTCACACCCCCTTGAATTTATGTCTAGCTCCGCCCCTGTGCAGAGCCGACATATGGACCAGTGGTGCACAGGATATGTGTCCATCTGAAATGAGAGACGCTTGTGGTAACTTCATCAATTTCATAATCTGCTTGCCTAGTCTTTTAAAGATGCTAAAACGTATAGGATGGGTGGGTATATGCTTATAGATTTGAGTATGTGTGCATTGATGTGAGCATCTGCGTCTATATAACTATATTATGCTTATAATATTTAAAAAACTCATTGCATTCCTTTCCTTGAGTTCCAAAATTTACATGTATGGCTATTGTTGTTTCCACTTTAGTTATATATCTCCAAGAAAGTAGCCAATACTTATTGCAAAATTTTATATATAAGATTATTAACAAAATATATCTCATAGTTTCTATTTACTTTCCTATTATATATTTGCACGTCTAAGAGGAATTGCACTATTTGTTTTATCCCAACATACTAGTATAAATTTGCACCAATTAAATTGCTTTTCCCCCATCCCATACTGATCACTGAACATAGGAGAATAAATATATAACTAAACTTGACAAAACCTAAATGAGGTCAGATGCTATAGCGGTATCTTTTCATGAAATATTATTGGACAGCTCTACTCTTTCCGTGTCATATTTTCGCATTTTTAGATTCACAGATTTTGCTATGCACTTAGATATATGATATGTCTAAATGCGTAGAAAAAAATTGTGGACTTAGAAAAGGAGGGAGTATATATCTCATTGAAATGTTAGAAGGATAAACATTAAGAACCATTTTTCAGCTAATATAAGTTGGATATAGGTATACATTGCATATACATGTCTTGGTACTATTATGGTGCCACAGCTAGCTCAGAGGCAGAGCAAAGGGCTATATATACCAGAGGTTGGGAGGCAATAACAATGCAATCAGAGGCAGAGAAAGGCTTCTTCCCTTTTCTTCCCATTCACCCCAGCTGGAACTAACATTCAGCACATAGCAATACTGAAGCATGCATCCATTCGCGTTTCTCCTGATGATGGTGGTGTCCGCCGGCGCTGCCATAGTTCGCGGCCACCCTGCCGCTAGCACTCCGGCGTCCCAGTTCTGGGAGCAGGCCCTCCCCGGCACGCCGATGCCAGATGCCATCGCAGATCTTGTCCAGGAAGGTACTAAATATACTCGGCATTTTGACATGGACATATACACGTAAATAGCAAATACTTCGACGTTAATTTTCGATAAACTATGTAGTTGGAAAAGTCAAAACTAATAGTAAATTTGACGGAAAGAGTAGTATAATACAAGAAAAATGTAGACCTAGCTAATTGTTGATCTGTGCCCTGCACTCCTGCAGGCATCGATCACTCGCCGCTTGTGGAGCACTACTCTGCCCTGCCCAGCATCAGCGCGTGCATCCTCACCAACACCATCTGCGACGCACGCACGGTGGCGGAGACAGGCCTCTTCTTCCACCAGTCACAGCTCCGTCCAGGCAGCATCATGACGATCTCCTTCCCGTCGGAGCGAGAGCCGGCGATCCTCCCCTGCGACGTCACCGAGAAGGTCCCCTTCAGCGACCTAGAAGACGTCCTCGCCACCTTCAACATCCCGGCGGGCTCAGGCGAGGCTGCCCAGGTGAGGGACACCCTTGACAGGTGCCAGGCGCCGCCACTCGCCGGCGAGGTCAAGACCTGCACCACGTCGCTGGAGACCACCGTGCGGAGCGCCATCGACATGCTGGGCACCAACCGCGGCGTGTGGGCGGCGACGTCGGAGATCCCCGCCGGCGGCCTGCCACGGCAGCCGTACGTGGTCAGGGGGGTCACCCGGGTCCAAGGCGACGGCTACGTGTCCTGCCACAAGGTGCCCTTCCCGTACGCCGTGTTCCAGTGCCACATGACGGCGAAGCAAGGGTACATAGCTCATGTGGTCTCTCTAAGCGCCCTCCGTGGGGCCCAAGAGGCTGCCATGCTGGCCTACTGCCACCTCGACACCTCAGACTGGAACCCAGCTCACCCGGCGTTTGAGGTGCTCAACACACACCCCGGTGACATGCCGGTGTGCCACTTCATGCCGTACGGCAGTCTAGGGTTCCTTAAGAAGAAGATGGACGGAGCATAGCTGGACGTACGTGTTGATTCTGTGTGATGTGTATATTTTTAATAAGAAGTAATAAGAGCTTTTGCAGAAATAATCTTAGGGCGGGCCTCTCTACCTATATAGGTTAGGAGAGGTGTGTGTGGGCACTGTGTTGTAGTAGCTACTGGTGGTACATGCATGTGTGTGGTCCTCTTCAACGAATCTTACTTTGTGTCATATTGTTGTGGCGCGGATCGCCAAATATTTTGTATTATATCTATGTATATGGATTTAGAGAACGTGAATATGTCTTCGCCTAGCAAAACTAAATGGATTTGGTGGCCACAACAACGCCACCAACAAAGTGAGCTATGTTCAGAAACGCAACCGTTGTCAACACCGACGAACGCCAGGCAAAGCTTTTGCCAAGGCCTTCAAAACCAACTCCAAGCAATAGACCTCCAAGACCTGGATGATAGCCAAATGATGGAAACACAGCGTGCATTCCAAGGTGATGAAGAAGGGGGCATCCACAGGCCAGCAAACGCCAGAACGACCTCAATGACCGGAAGCGACCGCAACGACCAGGGGACCAAAGTCGTATAACACCGAGCTGAACCTGCAAGAAGAGGGTACACTGTCACCAAAAATACCGTGGAAGAGCAAGCACAAAATAGTGGCAAAACATCCACCAAAAGAGCACGACCATGATGGCAAAGCATTCGCCAGAGTAGAAGAATGACAACAAAACATCCGCCAAACTCTAAGCACAAAGCGGTAACAAATCAACCATCAAACATCACTACCACGACAACAAATCATCCGCCAGAGTACAATTTTGACAAAGCATCCGCCAAACTCGAAATAGGTGGCAAGCATCCACTAAACAACAAGACCATGACGACAACGCATCCATTGGAAAAGAAGAATGGCAAAGCATCCACCAAGCGCTACGACGAAGCATGACGCAGAAGCAAAGCATCTGGCAAAGAGCACGGTGGCACGAAATTCGCCCCGACCAAGGCAACTAAGGCAGACGCGTACCTAACACGACCCGACGGGCACCCACGGCAGCTGCAGGATGGGCGGAGCGGATGGGGGCACAGGATGGATGCCGTGTAAATTTCAAAAAAAAAAAGTCAGGCAAACTTATCCCATGTAAATTTTAAAAAGGCTAATACATTTAAATAGATTACTTCCACTGAGAGTGAATCAAATTTATCACCTTTTTTTAAAAAGAAATTAAAGGTCGAGATGATCCGATCCTATTTTTTTGTTATTCTACTGCCATGCAAATCAATCTTGGGATCCCATTGGTAAACAATCCGTTTCAGATAAGCTGTAAAACCAAACAAACACCTCATCTATGTTGTCACCAATGAGCTATTATATATCTATATGCAATACAATAGGTTAGCAACAACATAATATAGGCCTATTCTTTGTTGCTATTAATAACGTCCAAAACCGTGGTTGCGCATACATCACTTGCAAAAACTTTTGATTGGGACGTAGCAACAATTTTATATTTAGTAAAAACAAGCTATAGCATGTTCTGTATACATCCTATCTTATGTCAGCTATTTCGTATTAGTTATTATGTATGGGGTATGTGACAAATAGGGTTGGTAGTGGATCGGGTTTGGAGCGGATATCTGCAGATTTTGGGTACGTGGGTTGCGGGTTTTGTTCAGATTTTCTCCCACGGGTTTGCGGATTTGGATATCGCAACAGTGCGGGTTTGGGGCGGATTCTACATTTCGCCCGCGCGTGTCCATTGCAGCTTCGAAAAATTGAGCCCAATAAGCCCACATAAGGAACCCTAACCACATAAGAAATGGTATAGTTGTTGTTTCTTTTTATACTCAACTTATGAATTTACAATCCTATGAACATGTAAGTAATTTGCAACTCTATTTTTATTTCACAGGTGAAGATGATTCCACCATAATTGATGAATGATAAATTGTCCACTATTGTTCATTTGGAGGAATATGGATGCTGATTTGTGTTGTTTTCAATTTGTATTGAACTTGTAATGTGTTGAATTGCATATTTTTGAAGTAATCTGGACAGTATGTGTGATGTCCTAACGTATTATGTGCTCTTGTTTATAATAATCGAACCAGGTTTTGGATTATCCGTTGGGTTTTGGAAATCCGTGGATTTGGGTTTGGATCTGAATTTTCACCCGAACTAACTTTTGGGTTGAATTTGGGTTTTAGGTTTGGGTTATGGATTTGAGTGCCCTGAAACTACAACCGATCCGTATCTTACCCATTGCCATCCCTAGTGACAAACAGCTCCATTTTTAAAAAAAAATTGCTGCAAAAACATTTGAATGTAGCTAACTGGATTCTCAGTGGCTAGTGTCCAGATAGTTTTTTTAATTGTTACACCACTAGAAAATCCTTGTTAAGTACGTAGATCAAAATAACCATGTCATATTCGAATGAACTGGAAAAAATAACTCACTTCTAAAGATTTGAGTGTTATTCATTATTATATATTCTGACATGACTTCTATTTGCATAAAAAAATGTATCATCAATTATATTACTCCATCACTACTATAGACACTACTGGAAATCGAAATTTCTCTATGTGTGCCGAGTTTCCCGTCAACTGCTCTTGCTCAGTTGCTACATCTAGCACAACTTTTGCCGGATACCCAATTGAGTGACGAAGATGATGTCTGTACTTATATTTTGGGTTCACCCATGTTCACCTCCAAGAATGCTTATAAGAATGCGTTTAGGGGTGTTGTCACGGGTGTGTGTTTGTGAGCATATATGGTGATGATGTGTGCACATCTTCGTCATCCTTGTGATAGTAAAAGAAAATAATAATTTAAGTTGGCTGAATAAATGTGTTTGGCTGAGCCGGCGGTCTCTCATTGTGCTCTTTAAAATCTATTTTTATATTCGTTGTAATAACAAAGATTATGAGAGCTTGCATGAATATTTGTTGTGCATGTATATGTGATCGTCCTTCATTGTCTTTTTAAGTTTGTAGATCATCGATAGATATTGTTTTACTTAAGGTGGGCCACGCTATGATTATTTCCAAGCACAACAAAATTTCTCAATGAAATTGGGAAAAATATATTGAAGAGCTCCGTCACTAAGAATAATACAAAATATATTTCATAGTTTCTATTTACTTTCCTATTATATATTTGCATGTCTAAGAGGAATTGCACTATTTGTTTTATCCCAGTATACTAGTATAAATTTGCACCAATTAAATTGCTTTTCTCCCATCCCATACTGATCACTGAACATAGGAGAATAAATATATAACTAAACTTGACAAAACCTAAACGAGGTCAGATGCTATAGTGGTATCTTTTCATGAAATATTATTGGACAGCTCTACTCTTTCCTTGTCATATTTTCGCATTTTTAGATTCACAGATTTTGCTATGCACTTAGATATACGATATGTCTAAATGCGTAGAAAAAATTTGTGGACTTAGAAAAGGAGGGAGTATATATTTTACTGAAATGTTAGAAGGATAAACATTAAGAACCATTTTTCAGCTAATATAAGTTGGATATAGGTATACATTGCATATACATGTCTTGGTACTATTATGGTGCCACAGCTAGCTCAGAGGCAGAGCAAAGGGTTATATATACCAGAGGTTGGGAGGCAATAACAATGCAATCAGAGGCAGAGCCAGGCTTCTTCCCTTTTCTTCCCATTCACCCCAGCTGGAACTAACATTCAGCACATAGCAATACTGAAGCATGCATCCATTCGCGTTCCTTCTGATGATGGTGGCCACCGGCACTGCCATGGTTGACGGCAACCCTGCCGCTAACACTCCGGCAGCCCAGTTCTGGGAGCAGACTCTCCCGGGCACGCCGATGCCAGAGGCCATCGCAGATCTTGTCCAGGAAGGTATACTAGCTTAGAGTATCGTCGTGTTGACACGCATCATCACATACAGTGTATGTTGTAAAAATCCATGCATGAAAGGGTTACCTAAATCCCCTGCATCCTAGCTGAATGTTGATCTGCCCTGCACAGGCATCGATCACTCGCCGCTTATGGAGCACTACTCTGCCCTGCCCAGCATCAGCGCGTGCATCCTCACCAACACCATCTGCGACGCACGCACGGTGGCGGAGACAGGCCTCTTCTTCCACCAGTCGCAGCTCCGTCCAGGCAGCATCATGACGGTCTCCTTCCCGTCAGAGCGAGACCCGGCGATCCTCCCCCGCGACGTCGCCGAGAAGGTCCCCTTCAGCGACCTACAAGACGTCCTCGCCACCTTCAACATCCCGGCGGGCTCAGGCGAGGCTGCCCAGGTGAGGGACACCCTGAGCAGGTGCCAGGCGCCGCCGCTCGCCGGCGAGGTCAAGACCTGCACCACGTCACTCGAGAGCACCGTTCGGAGCGCCGTCGACATGCTGGGCACCAACCGCGGCGTGTGGGCCGCGACGTCGGAGATCCCCGCCGGGGGCCTGCCTCGGCAGCCGTACGTGGTCAAGGGGGTCACCAGGGTCGACGGCGACCGCTACGTGTCCTGCCACAAGGTGCCCTTCCCGTACGCCGTGTTCCAGTGCCACATGACGAAGCTAGGGTACATAGCTCATGTGGTCTCTCTAAGCGCCCTCCATGGGGGGCAGGAGGCTGACATGCTGGCTTACTGCCACCTCGACACCTCCGACTGGAACCCGGCTCACCCGGCGTTTGAGGTGCTCAACACACACCCCGGTGGCTCGCCGGTGTGCCACTTCATGCCGTACGCCAATCTGGTGTTCGTGAAGACCAACAAGGACGGAGCATAGCTTGCCACACGCAATATCCATGTGCATGCATGTCTGCATTAATTTCTATGTGGTGTCTATTTAATAAGAGCTACTATTAGCTTATTTGCAGATATAAGCTTGTAGTAAGGTGTGGCTTGGTCTGAACTCTGAAGTAGTGCAAGTGTATACATGCCCAAAAGAAAACTACTTGTGTTGTGGGTTTGTGCAGCAATTTTTTTTCGAACAAATTCGGGGGGAGAGATCCCCACCTACTTTTCATTGATTGAAATGACCCGAGAAGGGGCAGTTACAATGAGCATACAAAGATCATCTCGGCAAGCCGAGGAGAAGAACATGAGGTCGGCAAAGCTGAATGAAAGAAGATTACATCAAAGAAAAATAAGGAGGGGATTCTAGCACACATCCAAATACTGCCCTGAGAGTAAACTACCTATCGCTTGACAAGCGAAATACCAAGCACCTTCCTTGACGATCCCGCGCTAAGCATCCATGATCTTCAGCCTCAATCATCATCTAACCAAGGTAGGGAAAGAACCCACCTGATGGTCTGGTCGCCACTCCTCTTGAAGCCCTCCAACGCCCTCTGAGAAGAAAGGTGAGCTTGAAGGGGGGAGGATCATCTTGAAAAGAACGAGGCATCTGTCCTCGCTAACCCGGCTTCAGATCGAAGAGAAGACCATAAAAGAGAGCACTTCGTCGAACACGAAAACAACCCATCTACAACCAATGCACGAAGACACCAGAGCTTCTCAGTCTGCAGCCATCTGCCACGCTCCAATGAGTTGCCAACGGCAGCTCCAACACAGGGTTGACGATGTTGCCCGCATCAAGCGTAATGCAGGCAGGCTTCTCAATTTGCCAATAAATCAATGCCCCTCCAACGCCTAGTGGGGGAAGGAAGCCCCAAAGGAGGGAGGACCACCAACGAATGCAGCCATACATCAACCAAGCAGGATAGATGAAGAAGAAAGACGTCGAGCAAAAGAACTTGCCAGTTCCTGGAAGCCACCCCCAGTGTAGAGTGGAAAATTAACCTTAAATGGAGAGACGAGAAGAGGAGAGAGGTCACCCAAAATGTGAGGGGAGGAGATCACGGAGATGACACCTCCAAGAAGGTCTGCGGCGCCCAAGAGCACCGCCGTCACCCACCCAACATGGAGTTGGGCATGGCTTTTGCCAGATCTTCTCGAAAGCAGCAGCCCACACTGACGCCTATTGCAACTCGGACAGCCGGCCGCTCGGAGCGAGGCCGCCATAGCACTCTGCAGCAGGCCATGTAGAGGCACAATCGTAGGCGGATGCGAGCGCTACCATTGCCGAAAGCCGCGAGTGCTGCCGTTGCTAGGCAACACTACGCCCTGGGCGCCGGCGTGCAGACGGCCCACAGGCAGCCGCAGCCGCCACATCGTGGAGGAGCGGCCGCTGGCCACCTCACCCGTGTACGTTGCCCCCGCAGGCAGCCACAACCACCACGACATCACCGCAGCTGGACGCTGCCTCGGCTTGCGAGGCCGGACAATGGGCACCCCGGCAGGATAGCCACGGGGCACGCCGGCTGCTGCCACCGCCGGTGGTTCTTCCCGCAGCTGAGATCTTGGGCTCGGAGAAGAGGAGAGGGGAGGGGGAGAGGAGAAGAGAACGCCCAGATCCAATACCGGAGGGAGTACATCAGGCACAGAGGACAGCAGATCTGCTGCCGGCCGGCCGGAGACAGCCACCGGGCGCCGGCCGCCATTGCGGGGTATGGACGTGAGAGAGAGCCAAGGAAAAGGATGGGGAAGGGTAAAAGGCATGGAAAGCCCCCCTCCCGCCGCCGCCATCCTTGCGACCGCCCAAATTCCCGGTAGCGGCGACGGGAAGGAGGGGTGGAGGTGAGGCGCGGTGGGGAGCTGACGAGGTTCCCCCGAGTCGCCCAGAGGAGGACGATGTGTGGGTGGGTGGGTGTGTGGGGGAATTTGGTGCAGGACTCCTGCAAAACGACCTCCGTGCAGGACCACCTCGGATGTGCGCGCGTGGGATCAGACGGGGCACGTGGAGAGGCATCCGTCGGCTTGCGAAGCGCTCTTTTTCTCTGCTCGGCTCCGCTCCGCTCCTTTGCATGTGATCGCGCAGTTCGTCGGCTCGCAAGCACGGTAGTCGGTAGGCTCACACAGGATGCCGCTAGCCCGCCATGCCCTGTTCCCGCGATCGCTCGACGTTTGCATCTTTTAAGGGAGAGCAGCCAGTGGCGCAACTCCGACGCCATCACCCTGGACGAGGCAAGCAGCATGGCAGGAAGAGGCAAGGAGAGGATCAAACGGCCATGGAACCCTCCTCTCGTCGCATGCCATCCTCCGCTACCAAACATCTGAGTATCCGACATAGGTTCCTTCCCAGTCCCAAATTCAATTAGTGCCTTAGTGGAGTCCTGTAGTTGTAGCTCTGACTGCCATAGGTCAAAAGCAAGGGAGCATCAAATCTTCGTCTCACATTACCCCCGATCTCGATGCCTTGTCTAGTCATGCTCTGTATCAGGGTTCTGAGGAGGTGAAAGATAGCAGGGTAATTGTTGGTCTCTGCTACTCTAATCGTTGAAGAACATGGAGCCAAATGAACAACAGATAATGTAGGATTATCAGAGAAACAATCTCATTCTTTTGTAAAAGGGAATAGGATACTTTTTAATTTCTCTAGTCGTCTTGTCTTTCTTATGTGAACACAATTCAGAGATCAGTAATTAATTCAGAACAGATATGAGCCGAGGTGGACTCTCTTGATCCGGCCAGACAACAAGGCAGCCGGTTGGCGGCACGACTGCAGCAGCGGCGGAGGAGGAGGACGAGGGAGGTGGAGGCAGCGGCGGCTTGATCTGTTTCACACAACCGGCTTCTGTGAGGCGAGTCGGAGAGCTGCTGGATGAGCCGAGGCTGCCGAGTCAACGCGAAGCAAAGCCGACCACAAGAAAAAACGCTTCGCTAGGTAGCTCCCAGCCCACGCGGCGCACATGCGAGGAGGTCCTGCACGGAGGGCATTTTGGCAAATTTTTTGGGGGTGGGGGTTGTTATTACTCTTATGTTTTTGGTTTGTGCAGCAATTGCGGCATGCATATATGCATTTGGAAACCGTTGGTTTATGATTTTACGAAAGTCGCAATTTATATACATCATTCTCATACATGCTGTTAACAGATCATGCAAAACGACATCAACGATTAACATAACACGAGATGACCTGTTTTTGTTCATTTATGTTGCAGTGGTTTATTCATTTTTTTCAAGTCGGACGGATGGAAACTATAGGTAGATAACCCCACAACCACTGGAACGGTTAACCACAATGGGTAAGCACGCCTCGATCACTTCGTATATTTTGGAACAAGCCACGCCTCGTATATTAGTCATATCGAAGTTGTGGCTGTTTAACGTACCTATAACATGGGTGTAAAGATACCTTGACTGAGAGAGACAAAATTTATCATATGTTTTGACCAAATGTCTATATGATCCAAACAAGACATATGGTTATTTTACTGCACAATGCCAATCAAGTTGGGGATTAGTATACATGGGGAATTGGTGATACGTATGAATAATGTACTATATATACACCCATGCCACTGGTAAAATATATTATAAAATATATATGCTTCCCCAAAATAGGTCTATTCTTTGTTATTATTAATAGTGTCCAAAATCACGTGATTTCCTAGCAAAAAAATTTGATTTATTAGATGTAGTAACGATTTTATATTTAGTAAACAAGCTGTATGTTCTCTATATATCCTATCTTACATCAGCTATTAGTTTGTATTTTTTATGATGGGTATGTGACAAAACAGCTTAATCAACCTTTGTCGTACTGAGAATTTGAATGTCTACCTAACTGTATTCCTAGTGGTTAGTGTCCAGAGCGTTTCTTTATTGTTACACTACTATACAAAATCCTTGTCAAGTGCACCAGCATATTCGAATGAATTGGAAAAATAACTACACGCATGCTCAAACAAAAGTACATGTGTATTGTGGGTTTGTCCGATCCAGCACAATGCAATGAACAACTGTTATAGCTCATTGTTTGTCCACCAATTGTGACATGCATACATTTGGAAACTATTGGTTTATGATTTTACAATAGTCGCATTTTATACACATGCTGTTATTAAGAGATCATGCAAAAGGACATCGACTATTAATATAACACGAGATGAACTGTTTTTGTTCATTTATATTGCTGTGATTTATTCATTTTTCTCAAGTCTGAGGGATGGAAACTAGGTACATTAACATATCCACTACAAATGGCTAACCACATTGGGTAAGCACACCTCGATCACTTTGCACTATATTCTGAAACCAAACCGCACTAGTAGAAAACTCATCTTCCATCCAATCCCTTCAGTCTCGGATGATTTTGGACGTGGAATTTTAAAAAGAATTTTAGTCCCTGATCTAAATTTCACAGTCCGCGAGAGCCTTTTTAGTCTTGGTTGGTGGCTCCAACCGGGACTAAAAGATTATGTTTATTCTGGTTGAAGCCACCAAATGGGGACTACTCATTTTTCTATTTCCTTCAACTCTTTTATTTCTCCCCACCACCGGCTTCCTATCCTTATGCTCGCATACACACTGCTAGCATCCCCCCATCCGCTGGCTGCCCGATCCCTAAGCTGCCACCGCCCTCTAGGAGGACTCCGATCCTCGGTCTGGCTGTTAGATGTTGGCACGCGGGGCCTCCCTAGGCACCCCTAACCGCTGGCCGCCAGCGCATACGGCCTCCCATGTTCATTTTTCTGTGTGGTGGAGTTGGAGCTCAATAGCAGCAGGAGGCGCAGTGCGAGTAGAGGGGGGGGGGTTGCAAACATACACGAGCGGTGGTGCCTTTGTTTATTTATTTTTGGAACCTTTTTAGTTCTAGTTGGTAGTACCAACAACCGGAACCAAAGAGGATCTTTAGTCTCGGGTCACCCACCTGGAACTAAACAGAGTTCAGTTTAGATATTTGAGATCTATTTCTCTATATCCAACCAGGACTAATAATGTCCAGTTTTCTACCAATGCAGCCACAACTTCGATACGGCTAATAATAGGGAGTAGTGAACCTTAGAAACAGTTAGCTATAGCAAGTGCAATAAATGGACTGCAAGCCATGATAAGGCAGTTTGTACTAAGACAAACCTGAAAAAGAAACATCAGACATAGATGTTTGATGTAATTTTGAACGTAAAAGGGCTAACGTATTTAAACGACATGGGTGTAAAGATACCTCGATTGAGAGTAAGACAAATATATATCATATGTTTTGACCAAATGTCTAATGATCCAATCAAGACATGGTTATTTTACTGCAAATCCCAATCAAGTTGGGGATTAGTATACATGGGGAATTGGAGATAAGTTGAACAATGTACTAGATACCCATTAACCCATGCCACTGGTAAAAAGTATTATATGGCAAATATATATATTCATGCTTCCCTACAAAAAAAATCCTCATCTACTCTGTCACCAAGCATCAAGCTAGCTATCTATGCAGCAATACGGTTGGTATAGCAGCAACACATAATATAGGCCTATTCTTTGTTGTTATTAATAATGTCCAAAACCATGTGATTGCGCAGCGCAGACAGCAAAATCTTGCAAAAAAATTGATTTGGATGTAGCAACGATTTTGTATTTGGTAAAAACAAGCTGTATGTTCTCTATATCCTATCTTACATCAGCTATTCGTTTAAAACATATTACATCAGCTATTTTGTATCTTTTATGATGGGTATGTGACAAATCTTACAACAGCTATTTTGTATCTTTTATGATGGGTATGTGACAAAACAGCTTCATTAACCTTCGCCGCAAAGATAATTTGAATGTTTAGCTAACTGTACTCCTAGTGGTTAGTGTCCAGAGCGTTTCTTTTATTTTTACACTACTAGCACTATAAAAATGCACGACAAAAGCTTTGTCGTGCGTTTTTTGTCACGGCGCACGACAAAGGGCGCTCAACAACAATCTGCTCGGCAAACAGACCTTTGTCGTGCGCCAAATATAGTGGGCTTACGGCTAAGATGTTTGCCATGTGTTAAACCCGGCGCACAACAAAGATTTGAAGGTCACGGCACAGGACGGTGCACACATGTAAACAGAGGTGCGGGGCCCGCGACTTTACCGTGCGCCAATGGTACGGCACACGGCAATGGACTTGACGGTACCGTGAGGGGCCGACCCGGGTTAACGGATGGAAGGCGGCCTTTGCCGTACGTTGGCCTCCGTAACGTACGGCAAAGTGCCCCTCATTTCTGTGTACTGGCCTCCATAACGCACGACAAAGGCCACTGATTGTCGTGCACTAGTCTCCGCAACGCACGACAAAGAATGGTATCCTTTGCCGTGCACAAGGGCTGGCGCACGACAAAGGCACTATTCCAGCCTGTAGGAATGGTCACTTTGCCGTGCTCCTGCTATTTGACGCATGGCAAAGTGACTTTCTTTTTCTGTTTTATTCATTTTTCGCGTATAACAAACCCCTCTCCACAACAGAAAATCACAGACATCATATATATTTCATAATAATCATCACAGACATCACATATATATCACAATAACCATCACATGCAGTTTATATAGATAAATCCACAAATCGACAACAACAACTCCACTAGTGCGTCCACAAAGTTCATCGACAAAGTCCACAAAGTGCACAAAGTTCATCGACAAGTCCACAAATCATCCACAAGTTCAAAGTTCAAAAAAAGCTCACTAAGAAAGGAGGTGTGGATCCCATGGGCAGCAGAGGTGGGAACCGCTGCACTTGGCGCACGGCAACCATGCGTTTTCCGGTAGTGTAGAAAACCTTTGTCAAGTGGACTAAAATAACCAACAGATTCCGAATGAATTGGCAGAGCTCTAAGCTCTTAGAGCTAATTCTCTCCTGATTTCTGCAGGAACTCTGCCAAACCGTTTCTCAGAGAGAAGTGATTTTTTGCTAATTCTATGAAGTGATTTTCTGAAATGAACTAAGAGACTAAGAACTGAGAAAAGTAGTTTCTTCTAGTTCTGTGTAATTATGTGAAGTGATTCTCCATCTTGATTTTAAGAGTTTGTATTAGAGAATCAAAGAGAATCACTTTCAGCTACGGAATCAGTTTTCTCTGAAAATCAGGTCCCATAGAGAATCAGAATCCAGATGGAGCTCTATCAAACAGACTCTTCAAGTCTATATGTCTGGGCTAAGGCTGGTCGCACCGCAGCCCTGCAAATGAACCTCAACTGCAAATAAGGAGATTTCGTCCCCGCAACATAGAGCTGCAAATGCACCTCTACAGTTCCGGACGCTACAGAAAAACTGGACAGAGAGCGCACGGCCGCTCCGCCTCTATACTCTCTCTCCGCGGGCCCCGCGGGCCACAGCGCCTTCCCCAATCTCTCGCGCCACGCCTGGGAGGTGTCTCAGCCCCGCGCGTCCGCTGTCCGGAGGAGCAGCGAGGCTGCGCCGTCGGAAGGCCCACCGCCGGCCGTGACCTCGTCGATGCACTTGAGGAAGAGGTCGCCGAAGGTGGAGCAGCGCCGCCCACCACCCACGGTCGCTTGAGGAGGAGGCCGCCAGAGGACCTCGATCCGCGCGTGGGAAGGGGATGGGAGGGCATGTGCCGGTCGGATCTGGTCCGGGACCGAGCGCCGCCGCTGGATTTTGGTGGGGAGCGTTGGTGTGTCGCCGCCCCGCCAGGTGCCCGTGCGTGGAGGAGGAGGAGGAGGAGGCCGCGGCGCCCACCTGCGGTGGTCGTGGTGGCGTCCGCCGGGAAGCCACGCCGCGAAGGAGGAAGGGCAGGAACAGAGAGAGACAGCGTGCGTCGGGAGGAAAGATCTGGCAGTTGGTTTACCGATAGCAATAGGGTTCCGTCGATCGCAGCGTCCAGTGTTCGGCGACCTGAAAGAATTGCTGATATGTGGGCCACACCTCCTTACTGGGCTTGTTTACCGGCCCAGCGGTGCGACCAGCCTGAATTGGAAGCAGTTGGAAATTGACGTGCTGTGCTAGAATATAAGTGCATTTCTGTGAAACCTATGGGCTTACTACTACAGAAAACATTTGTAAGAGCGCCTCCATTTTTTTTAAGAGCGGGTCGAATTGCCGTCCGCTCCAACAAATGGTCGCGACACTGTAGCAAACGAACCCGCACCTATTAACACATTTTCAGGTGCGGGCCATGGCGTCACCCGCACCTGAAAATGGTGAACCATTTTCGTGCGGTAACGCCATGGCCCGCACCTGAAAACGGGCATTTTCAGGGTGACGCGGCGTCGTCTGCTGAAAATGCCACCAATTTTCGGTGCGACGGCGCCACCTGCACTGAAAAGGATTTTCGTGCTTGCGCCGTGAACCTCCACGAAACCATTTTCGGGAGGCGGTTCACGTACCCGCACCGAAAAATCGACAAAAGGAATCTCGAGCCCGTCTTCTTCCTCCCGACAGATTACGCTGAACAAGGTATACCTCGGTGCTGTCCGAAAATCGCCAAAAAATACAAAAAGGAGGGAGAGTTTCAAAATTTTTTCCTTGGAGTTGGAGCCTAAAGGAGGTTAGTTATTCTCATTTCTTTCTTTGTCTCTTTGAAGTTTTATTCATTGTTTTTTGGCTCAATAGAGATGCATTTAGGTCTAGAACTCCATAGGTGTGGATTAGAGCTTTTGGACCTCATTTAGCTCAAACTCTTGGGTCAAATTGTGCTATTTAGGTAGGAGAGCAAGATTATCTAGTCAATTTGAGTTCAACTTTTTGTTTAGCCATCATACATGAAGGATGAATTTTCCTAGGTTCATATGAGGAGAGAGAAGACAATTTGTTTTTTTTTCTATAATGCCACAAGAATGGTATGTTTCATGAATTTGCAAAAATCTATATTTCGTATGTTTTATTAAATACAACAAGTGTGATTATATATTGACTTAGATATTTATTATTAGGTACGAGAATAATAAGATTATTATTATCAAATGAACTTTTATGTTTATGAAATCTGGATTTAATTTTCTCGTGTCCTCGATTCTTTCCGGAGACATGGACGGGACATGGATGTCTGAAGCTTCAAGAAGAGCAGGCGTACATTTTCGTGAAGAACTTAACAAGTTTATTAAGGCGGAGATTAATGCTGTGGTTGAGAAGAAAAAGGTGGTGGTTTGTCCATGCAAAAAATGCAAAAACATAAGGGTATTCAATATCAATGAAACAATTTCGATAAGGTCGCATGTGCTGATGAATGGTTTCGTTGAAAACTATATGATATGGACATCTCATGGTGAGAAAAGGAATAATAATGCACCACCTCCTCCTCGAATCCGCTCAAGAAATCATGCATGATAGTGACTTTGGGGCCATGTTTGATGATATTTATGGTGAGGGTAGCGGTGATGATGATGGTGATCATGGTCAATGCTCTGTTAATGATATTAGTTTTGATGATGATGGTGATGGTGGCAATGATGATGACGGTTACGATAGTACCGAGGATGATGAATTGGATGATAGTGACTACCTGACGCAGTTGTTGCGTAACACCAAGGAAGAAATATTGGTTGGCGTGGGGTTAGAAAAGTTCGAGATAGTGAAGAAAGCGGTGAGGAGAATGTGTACCGCGTTCAAAGGGATGCCCAAAACATTGGACCATACTTCGTTTCGTACTTGAGATGTTGATTCTGAAGGCCAAGCACGGCTGGTCCGATGTGAGTTTCAATGATCTGCTACGTGTGTTGGGTTGGTTGCTTCCAAAGCCGAATAAAGTGCCCACCGACACATATCGAGCAAAGAAGCTTGTGAGTCCTTTCACGATGGGCGAAAGAATTCATGTATGTCCAAACCATTGTATCTTGTACCGCGGGATAATTTCAAAGATTTGGACAAATGTCCTGTTTGTTCAGCTTGTCGATACAAAAAGAATACCAGGTCATGTGCTAAAGATGGCATAACTGTCGGGAGTAAAAGGAGCAGGAAGGGTGCATCAATTAATGATCTTCTTGAGCAAGAAGACACGACTAGGTTACGAAAAAAACGGCAAAATTCCTCGCCTTGGTCATGTGGTACCTCCTGCTGCGGATCGCCTTAGGCATTTGTTCTCAAACCCGAAGGACGCTGAACTGATGACATGGTGGGCTTGAGATAAGCGCAAGAAGGGTGATGGGAAGCTCGACATCCATCGATGCTAGCGGTGGAAGAAGCTCGATCAGTATCGAATGGGAGAGGAACCAAGAAACGTTCGATTTGGGCTAAGTACTGACGGAATGAATCCGTTCGGTGAAAGGACCAACATTCATAGCACATGGCCGATGATTTTGACAATATACAACTTGCCAACATGGTTGTGCCAAAAGAGAAAGTACCTTTGCTATCCACCATGATCCAAGGACCAAAGGCTCTCGGTATTGATATCGATGTTTTCCTTGAGCCTTTGATGCAAGAGATGGAAACTTTATGGAAGCAGGGTATCAAAATCATGGACGGTTTCATAAGGAAGGAATTTACTCTAAGAGCCATTATCTTTGTCACCATCAACGATTATCAAGCATTGTTTGTGTTGTCGGGACAGGTGAAAGGTAAGACGGGATGCGCGGTTTGCATTGGTGACACCGTATGGACTTTCCTAGATGGTTCTAGAAAGGTAGGTTACCTTGGGTATAGGTGCTTCTTGGTGGAAGCGCACAGATTTCGAAGTAAAAAGTTCTATAACTATTTTAGTGACAAGGCCAACATAGGATCTGTGGCTGCAAAAAAAGATGGACACCAAATTTTGAACAAGGTCAGGGCCATCCAAGTGCCTTATGGGAAGATAACAAAACAAGGAAAGAAGAGGAACAGAGATAAGGCACCTATTGAAGGTGTGCCATTCAAGAAGATGTCGGTCTTCTACAAGTACTTGCCGTACTGGCCGGACCTCGAGGTCCGTCATGCCATCGATGGTATGCACCTGAAGAAGAATGTGTTTGGTGACACAATTGGTCTCCTGCTCGAAACATCAGCCAACACAAAGGATACCTTAAAGTCACGACAAGATTTTGTAGCAATGGATATCAGAGAAGATCTTCACCCTATCGATAAGGGTAATGGAAGATACGAACTACCACCGGCGAGCTATAATTTGACACTAGCTGAGAAGAAGGCAGTTTGTAAATCGTTACGGGGGATTAAGGTACCAAGTCGATTCTCATCGAACATTAGAAAACTAGTCTCAATGAAAGATCTCTCGCTATTAGGTTGGAACTGTCATGATGCTCATATGATGCTTACTATCTTCGCAATTGCAATTAGAGCGATTAAACCGGTATATGTGAAGATGTTAATCACTCGGTTATGTTACTTCTTCACCAAAATTTCTCAAAAGGTTATCGATGAAGATGAGTTGAACTATATCCAAGAATTTATTGCGAGACTATGGTGCGAGATGGAGATGTGCTTCCCTCCGTGATTTTTCGATATTAGAACATCTCATGATTCACATCGATCGATCGAATCGCGCTTTGGGCCCACTTTACCTACACGAAATGTGGACCTATGAGCGTTTCATGTCAATTCTCAACCGGTTTGTTATGAATCGTGCTTATCCCGAGGCATCCATGGTAGAGGATACAACATAGAGAAATCATCGAGTCTTGCCTAGGTTACCTAAAGGATAAAGTACTAATTGGTTTGCGGTGCTGCGATTTGCGGGCAAGTTGCAAGGGATCGGCATGCGAGGAGGAAAACCTTCATCGATTCCGACTTTGAAGTGTGAAACAAGCCCATGGATGCGATCGCGAAACCTAACAATAATGTCACCTTTAGTCAGTCAACACTTGAAATTGATTCGTGATCTAAGCAATAGCCGGTCGGAAGATTGGATTTTGAGGGAGCACACGCATCATTTGACAACATGGTTGAAGGACCTAAATCTTGCAGATGGGGGCACCGTGGAAGAGCAAACGATCAAAATATTGGCATCTGGCCCTTCTTCGCGGGTCACCTCCTGGCAAGGGTATGATATTAATGGATATCTTTTCTATACTTCCGCGAAGGACAAGAAGACTGTGTCTCAGAACAGCGGTGTTTGTAACAATGGCTTTGACTCCAAAGGGGTAAGCACTACATATTATGGTGTCATAGATGATATATGGGAACTGCACTATGGATCCAATATTATACTCCCTGTTTTTCGGTGTCGTTGGGTTAAACACCCAAAAGGTGTTCAAGTGGACAGCTACGGCTTCACAATTGTCGATCTCAATAATGTTGGTCACAAAGATGACCCATGGGTACTTGGTTCGGTTGGGCAAGTCATGTATGTTGTTGACTGCAAAAAACACATCATGTTGTAGTGCCTGGAAAACAAGAAGTGATAGGGGTTGATGGAGTCGAAGACATTGAAGAGTACAATAATGAGTGCAATGACATGAGCTTTTTCACTGATCTACCTCAGAAGATGTTGAGACTAGAAGCTACTATAAAGAAAGATGAAAAGCCCTGGTCACGGAAGGATGGAGAATCAAGAATTGTTACTGCATAATAATATAGCTAGTTAAATTAATTGGATTTTGTAATTTGCATTTGAACTAATGTACTTTGAATACAATTATCTCATGTCATGCACTACTTCGGATTTCTTAGTGAATAAGATGCATTTAGTGGATTTCTTAATAAATCAAATATAAATTATTTAGTGGAATTATTAAAAATACAATGGATTTAGTGGAATTATTAAAATACAATGACTTTATTGGTTTTATTAAAAATAAAATGGCTTTAGTGGTTCTTTCAAGAAAAGCGAGACAGCGTAATGAATTGTTATTACATTTGTGAGCGTACTATTTGAACACAAAATTTTGACATGCATCTCGAGATGAATACAAAATATATACCAAACTTGTAGATGGTAACAAGACATAAAACTTTGTAGTTCACTAAATTTTCATTTGAGGTCATTTAATACGTTAAATATTAATTAGAACAAAAAATTCAGAAAATGAGAAAATCTTTGTAGGTGCGGGTGGCCTTGCGGCCACTGCAGAAAGGTTTTCTAGGTGCGCGACCTTATCACCGCGAAGCGTTTTCTGGGTGCGGGCAACAAGGCCACTCTAGAAACATTTTCGGGCCACAAGACCACAATGATTTTGAAATGGCTGATCCACGCCCACCCGCACCTAGAAATGCCTACCTATATATGCAATGAGGACAAACACTTAACCAATTTCTGAGAGCTCGCCGGGAGGGCCGTCAGTGCGAGTCGCCGCCGCGCCCCTCCCGGCCAGTGAGTCCCGGCCGGCGCGGCCTCCTCCCCGCCGCGTGCCGCCCCATCTCCGCCGTCCCCGGCCGCCCTCCCAGGCGTCGGCCGCGGCCACCACCCTGGCGCGGCGAGCTCCGTAAGTGATTTTTGGCGCGGCGAGCTCCGTAAGTGATTTTTTTTAAAAAAAATTGTTAGCTTAGATTAGTGCATTTTAAAATTATATAGAAGGGAGTACAATTTCGAAATAGATTGTGTAGCAATTTTTTGGTAGACTTAAGTTTGTGTAGAAATTTTGAATAAAATATCTTATATATTTTAGGGATAACAATGGATCGGTTTGCCTTTTTTAATCGTGATGGCGGCCGTGCAGGTGGTCGTCGTCCTTTTCGCAGTGGCCCTCCAGTCCCAGACCCTCCGCCACCACCCCCAGGGCAACCTATTGGTGCTTCCTTCCCTGTCGGTCAAGAGCCCATGCCCATTACCCAACGCGAGTTACGTCAAAATGTGGTATGTACTTAGATATTCAATTCTTTGAATTTGACATTGTTTTTACAATGATAATAATGTGTATTATTTGTATTGTTAATTATGAAGTTGGTTTCACCAATGCAATGGTTGGAACGAGTTATATATTATATTTGGACAAGCTCCAATGGTGAGACATGAACAAACGACTTCATCACGAGGAAGGCTTATTGTTTCTCTATCAATTAATGTTGCGGCCATGCGAGAGCAAACACTTGGTGATCTGATTATTATCCATGTCAATTCTTTTGCTGTAATACAACCACATGTTGCCGCTCGATGCCGTGAGGAAGGCACTTATCGAAATAGAAGCTCAAACAAGACATGTATTCCCAGACTATAGTTACTTCAAGATTAAAGCCTTAGAACATAACAACATGGCCGTCACTGAAATGCCTAAACGGATATCACCATCGTATGCATCGTCTATTGTATGTAACTAAAACTTACTCTTTATTTTTGGAATTTGTTTTTTAAGAACCTTGTACTTACACGTTATGTTTTGCTTGCCAATTGAATCAGACGCATTGTATAATGAGTTTCATGCACGCTGATCAAGGTATGCATGAGGTCTTACGTCAAGTATTGGATAACATTGGATGGACATTCACAACACCGCACCCATGTCCAGTACGTCGCGGTTGGCAAGCTGGCATTACCCTATCATCATCTCTGAATTGATTGCAAATATTTGGAGAGATATTCATGGCGCCCACATGGCGGAGATAGTGCATACATATATGCTGTTTGGATTATGTTGATAGGTTCTTAGGAATCAACTTCATCGATATTAATCATACTTTGTACCTCACGATGATTCACGGTCATGATGTGAACGATCCTAGATTTTAATTAAGTATGAAATTTGTACCCTTTTAATTGTATGGATTTGAACTTTTCCAGGTGGACGTACTATTTGAACACAAATTTTTGACATGCATCTCAGATGAATACAAAATATATACCAAACTTGTAGATGGTAACAAGACATAAAACTTTGTAGTTCACTAAATTTTCATTTGAGGTCATTTAATACGTTAAATATTAATTAGAATAAAAAATTCAGAAAATGAGAAAATCTTTGTAGGTGCGGGCCGCCTATACACCCGCACCTAGAAATGATTTCCGTGGGCCACATGGCCACCCGTACAAATCATTTCTAGGTGCGACGGCCGCCCGCACCGAAATTGTTTTCGTCGCGTGATTCACCCGCACCTACAAATGGTGCCCTATATATTCACCGGAGAAGAAGACTTAGCCAAATTTCACGAGTTCGCGCGACGACGACGCCGTTAGGCTGCCGAAATTCACCGCCGCCTCCATCTCCGCCGCTGGCCGAGTCCGCCGCCGCCCGTCTCCGTCGACTCCGCCGGGCCGCCCGTCAGTGCCCGTCGCCCGCCTCGCGCCTGCCCTCCGCCGCCGCTCCGCCGCCGCTCGCCTCCCGCGACGCGCCCCTCCTCTCGCCGCGCCGCCTCCTCACCTCTGTCCCGCCCTCCCTCGGCGCTCGGCCTCCCTCGCCCTTTCTCCCAGCCCCGGCCAACCCCACAGCGTTTCTCGCCAGCTAAATTTGAATATGAATTTCAATTTAGATTTCAATTTAGATTGCAATTTAGATCTCAATTTAGAGGGCAATTTAGATTTCAATTTAGATTTAAATTTGAATTTAAATTTGAGTTTGAATTTAGAGTGCAATGCCATCACAAATTTGAATTTAAACTTCTATGTACATTTGAATTTAGAGTGCAATGCAATGCCAAAGACAAATTTCAATTTGAACTTCTATGTACATTTCAATTTAGAGTGCAATGCCATCATAAATTTGAATTTGAACTTCTATGTACATTTCAATTTAGAGTGCAATGCAATTTAAATTTAGATTTAGATTTGAATTTGAATTTAGAGTGCAATGCAATTTACATTTAGATTTGAATTTCAATTTCAATTTAGATTTAGATTTAAACTTAGCTTATGATTTGGTTAATTAGATGGATCGTCGTAGTGGTTCGCTATTTATACACGAAAGGGACGCTGTGAACGATGACGAGTATATCTTGTCCCAATGTGAAGAAGTAAACAATATTGCAGACCGGATGGTCTTTGAAGATGAAAATGAAGATGGCCGAGTGGTGAGGATGGACCGCAGGTAGGACTCGGGGCGTTCGTAGATGGTGTTTGGCAAGATCCAATAGATCCACATCCCGTGCCCGAGACCACGGACGGACACCGATCCCGACATGCGTTCGAGGTAATGCTAAACCATTTGCGATGTCGGTGAGGTCTATTCATATTATTTGAAATGATCTTGAATTGCTTTACCTATGGTTCATATAGATGCCTCAACCTAGCATGAGGAAGCGGGCGCCACACTGCGACCTCGTACCCCGGAAGAAGAAATTGAAGATTGTGGCACCTCAGGTCCACAGAAATTGTGATGGACGGCGACCTCACGAGAGTTAAGATAAAAAGCGAGGTGAGCGAGGAAGGAACAAATACCCCAAAGGCCGGTGGTCGGTCGAGGGTATTAGCTCATCCGAGAGCCCATGGATCCTCCTTTGGTTCGTGCGAAGTTCCTAATGCCATAGGAGCATTAATCTGAACAGAGTATGCCGTGGATCCAACCATCCTTGATTGGTTCCAAGTTCACGAGGGGCTAAAGGGTGAAATGTGGGTCAAGTTGAAGCAAACTTTTGCTGCCTCACCCAAAACAACCGAGAAAAGATCGTCATTATGCTAGGAAGGCACTCGGCGAAAGTTTCCACCGATGGAAGGGTGAGTTGAATAGGGACTTTGTTAAGAAGGGTGCAACATATGATGAAGTAAAAAAGAAATATGGAATGGTCACCGAAGCCCAATGGAACGAGTTTGTCGTGCAAAAGACTACTCCGAAGCTTTAGCCCCAGGCCCTAGACAGTGAACTTCATGAGAGAAACATACATAGACCTCGTCTCGGACCGGGTGGGTACCTAGGGAAGCAGGAAAAGTGGTGGCGGACTAGGGATGCATTAATAGTCGCCGGACAACCCGACCCTTTTGAAGGCTTAGATGAGCGTGGCTATCAGTGGCTCCTAGCGAGGGAGCCTGAAATTATTGATGGTAAACTTCATTTTGCAAAGGAAGTAACCAATGTGGTGTGTGAAAAGATAACGAACCTTTCCGAGGCTTTGAGGAAAGGAGACTTTGTAGTCAACAGGGATAGAGATGTCCTAAGTACAGCCCTTGGGACGAGAGAGCATGGGGGTCGTGTTAGAGCGGTTTCCTCAAAGTTGAGCATCAGGGATGAGTTTGAGAGGGATAGAGCTACCTACAGGAGCCACTGCGTTCAAGGAGGATCTCAAGCGGCAGAGAAAGTTTTTATGGACAAATTTCAGACTTATTTTAATACGGCGGTTCATATGCAGCAAGCAAGCGGTACAACATTCGCTCCGTTGCAATTATCTCAAGGAGATAATAATTCACCATTCTCTCCAAGCAGTGTTGCCTCCACGACGGCACAACCATACCCGATTGATTCAATATGCATCACTAC
The DNA here is from genome assembly GCA_022644695.1 of Cenchrus purpureus. NCBI lineage: Eukaryota > Viridiplantae > Streptophyta > Magnoliopsida > Poales > Poaceae > Cenchrus > Cenchrus purpureus. Next base: position 134,697,676 of record CP053457.1, on the reverse strand, counting down.
TCCTTGCACATTGCACATTCCGGTTGGCGAGGCAAGACAAAGCGAGTTGCCTCGGACTTGCGATTCCGGTGGTGGATTGTTTGACGGTAAAGAAATCCCACATCATTATGCACGCGTACAAGTGCTTGAAGTTAATCCAAACTTTGAAGATCATGACATAGACATACCAACAGAGGGTATCGTGTTCTCGGTCAAAGCCTCAACAAGACAATATTGTGGCATAAGCGAGATATCATTCTGCCTCCAACACAGCATCTGCAATCTATGGAGCAACCGTTGGCAAGTGCACCACCATCTCCTCCACAACGTGTTTCCACACCACCAGCCATACAAGGATCCCCACCTCTTATGCCCACACCACCACCGAAGATCTCCACAACGTGTGTCCACCCCACCTCCTGAAAGATCTCCGCAGCTTGTGCCCACACCACCTCCTAAAAGATCTCCGCAGCGTGTGCCCACACCACCTCCTGAAAGATCTCCGCAGCGTTTGTCCACACCAGCTGCTCAAGATTCTCCACCTCGTATGCCCACACCACAAGCGGCTTGGATCTGTAGGAAAAGAGGCATCACAAGGACAAATGGTGCCTCGAATGATACGGGCTTATCACGAAGGATCCAGGAAGGATCGTAAATCGCCGCGGTGGCATAAGAGTAATACCAAATCAAAGAACAAGCAACAGGACACGACGACCACACCGTCTATCAATATGCCAACGATCCAACGACCAGGATATTCGGTACCCCGCACTGACACAAACTTCGAGAAGACTATTGGAGTCGATGAAATACCGGACATACCTGGTAGTTGCCCTTTAAGATATGAATGGGGTATGCCATTATTACCCGACTGGGCACTCGCAGAAGTTCCATGGGAGATGAGACGGATGCATGCTTGGTATATGAGGGCTTGTTCTCTTGGGCTCAGAGGCCTCAGCACGATACCCATTGGATGTGTTCAGACCTACACTTCTTCCACAAGCAAAAGAAATCAACTTAGATTTTCATGACCTCCATGATTTGTTCCGCCTACAAATGATAGATGTACAAGTCATCAGATTGTGGTGCATGTAAGTGTCTCATATCCATGCTAATATCTTGTGTGTGTGTGTGTAAGGCTTACGGTTTGCATAACTAATTATCGAGCTTTCTTTGTATAGGATGCAAGAACAAGAAATGCATCTTTCAAAGGAGAAAATTGGATTTTGGATCCTTTTGTTATTCAAGAGAGGCATATGCACCCCACCCGATGGGAAGACAATCATGATGAACTAAAAGATTTGAAGACAAATACGGAAAGAAATAAGAGGCGAAGAACTGGACATATAAACGCTATGAAGCGTCTTGCATCCTACATGACACATATGTTCTTGAAGTGGCAAGATAGAGATTACATATGGGCGCCCTACCACATCGGGTTAGTTTACATTTCTACCACTTATAAAATATATATGTAAAATTTCTCATCAATACCTCAAAGATTAAAAATTCTATATAACATGTATGCAGGAATCACTGGATTTTATTTCTTATAGACCCCAAGTTGGGACGGGTGGTAGTATTTGACTCACTGGATTGGCGTAGAGACATGTACAAGGAATTCATAGATATCCTTCAAAAGTTAGTGTATTTCTGTTGTCAGACTTATATTCTAAACATCGATTGGCAACTAATAACTTCTATGTTTTTTTTCTAAACAGGGCTTACCAACACTACATTAAGAAAGGAGGGAAATTTAATCCTGTCTACCCAGAAAAAATGAATATTCGCACAAACTTTTCATGCCACAAGCAACCACCAGTGTATCTTTGCGGGTTTTACCTGATGGAAATGATGAGGTGTCTTAGGAGATATAAGGGTGATCCTGAACGAGTAAGGACCTACTACCTTTCATGTCTCAGGATGTATATACACTATACATATGTATTTTGCATGATCTAACAATTGTTATATTGTTTGTGTATTGTAGATTGACATCGGACCTCGTGACGTAACACTCCATGAGAGACACCTTCTCAAAGTAATCATGATTTCTGCGTTACCTTATGCATGAAGTGATAAATCCTAGGGGCCAATATTATCACCCTGAACATGTATTAGCGGAAGAAGACAAATTTGCTAGCCTACGTGAGTGGGAGAGTCAAGAATACCGAGCCATGATGTGATGTCTAAACTTTGTCGATGGAAAAACCTTATTGTCAATGGGATGTAATGATATAGATCGATATGTATATGAATTTCTTTTCATATTATTGTGCTTATGCTTACTTTAGATCTCATGTCGCTTTCATAAAATTTGAATTTCAAATGTTCCAAATTTTGGTAGGAATTTCAAACATTCAAAATTTGAATTTCAAAGGAGCTGGAAATCAATTTCCAGGTGCGGACGACAATGTCATCCGCACCTGGAAAACATATTTTCAGGTGCGGATGACCTTGTCGTCCGCACCTGAAAATGTGTTTTCAAGGTGCGGATGACATTGTCGTCCGCACTTGGAAATGGCATTTGTAGGTGCGGGTGACGGCGTCACCCGCACCTACAATATTTTCAGTGCGGTTCGTTACCCGCCTAACAATCGCTATTTCTAAAAGCGACAGCTAGGAGCGGGTTTGCCGCCCGCACCTAGAAATGCCATTAGGCCCGCTGCTAAAGACGTTTTCTGTAGTAGTGCTAGCTGAGTGCTATTCAAGAGGAAATCCTAATGACCCCCCATTCCTGACGTTAACTTGAACTTTAGCATTTTGACACCAGCGCTAGCTTGGGTATCTTGCTCCTCATGATGTGTGGTGCACCGCCACCACTCTGACCCGGCCCATATATACCCCAGTGTACTATCATCACGTTAGTGCTAGGGTTAGGATTTTCGGGTACATCCTCATCAACAGGTTCTGATCTATTAACAAATGTAGGAACAGATACGCCGCCCATCATATCATGATGCCTTATCGGTCAACGATTCTGTGCCTCCTGAAATTGTAGCAGCATATAATTTTAACTGGGTTTATATATATTTATGAAATAATCATAGTATAGTATATGAAATAATCATAGTATAGTAGCAGAATATACATGCATACAACAGGTAACAAATAAAGCAACAAACATGGACACATGGTCACACTCTTTCTTTCTTTTTTTTTCTTTTGCAAAACTCTGCCTTCTCATTTCAGAAATGAAATCAGCTTCCTAGATATTGCACTATGCTAAATGATACTGCTAAATGTACTATACCTACTAGCTAGCTAGCTGTCTTTTTAGTACTCAAGTATAATTAGAAACTAGGTGATACCCCGCGCGTTGCTGCGAGAATTTTTACAAAAATTGAAGATGAAATTTCAAAGTAGAAACACCAAGTTTATTGCATCGAAATATTCTTTTGCAAACAACATTATTCATGAAAACATGTTCATTAATTTGAGAGAACGGTTTGTAAAATTTATAGCATGATACTCGCAAAAATGAACACATTGCATGTATGGATGTTATCAACCGTAGAAAATCAGTAGAAGATAGCTGTCTTTTTAGTACTCAAGTATAATTAAAATTAGGTGATACCCCGCGCGTTGCTACGGCAATTTTTACAAAAATTGAAGATGAAATTTGAAAGTAGAAACATCAAGTTGATTGCATCAAAATATTCTTTTGCAAACAACATTATTTATGAAAACATGTTCATTAATTTGAGAGAATGGTTTGGAAAATTTATAGCATGATACTCGCAAAAATTAACACATCACATGCATGGATGTTATCAACCGTAGAAAATCAGTAGAAGACATAAATTGATGGTTGTAGTGGACGGTGACATGGGCAACTTGCATGTTGAGAAAATGCCTTTAGTGGGCAAAGGGATCATCTGTATAGGTTATATAGATTATTAATCTAACATGGCAATTAAGTGATTTAATTAGCTATTATGGGGTATCTGTTCCTTTTCCTAAATAAAAAACATATGAGGTATATATTCCTCCGAACAAGTCTAACAAATTTTGTCCACTAGTTTTATTCTCTATAAACTTTATTACGGCACCGAGACAAACTATAATATTACAAAGCCAACTTTTTCTGTGAAGTTAACGTGCACATACAAGCTTTGTATTAAAAAAATATCCATTGCTAGATTCGTGTAAAAAACATATGTTTTAGATTCGCGTTGAGTGTGTTTGATATATGTTACGTGAATGCTTTCGTCCATTGAGCCGCTTCCTCACGGCAAATGCCGGTTCGCTCTCGGCGAACTATTTGCTGTGAGCGGCTCTCGGCAAAGCCCTCATGGCAAACATCTTGACGGCAAAAGCCGTGTTTGCCGTGAGCCACACCTCGAGCTCACGGCAAACGTTTCCCGTGAGTATTCTTATTAGCTCTCGGCAAACATTATTAGGAGAGAATAAAAAAACAAAAAGAACCCCACCGGGCGGGCACCGCAGGGCCACCGACGGGCCGTCATGGTCCTCCACCGCCGTAGCCCTCCGCTACCACCGCCCCCTCCCTGCAACGGCCTCGATGCCACCACGCCTGTCACCACCACGATTCCACCGCCGCCGCCACTAGACCGCAACCACCACCACCTCCTCCAGGTCGCCGCCGCAGATCTCGCCCGGAGAGGAGCTCCACCACCACCACGCTGCCACCGCTGCGAGCTTGGGGAGGCTGCGCCACCGCTCGCCATCTGGCGCCTCACACCCGTGCCGTGTGCGGCCTCGAGATGTGAGGCCGCCGTCATAGATCTCGTCGCTGTCGTACATGAGATGCACCGCCGCAGCCCGCCGCCTACTCCTTGTGATACACCGCCACCACACTTCACCCCACTGCTTCTCCTCACTGTCAGTGAGGGCGAGTGGAGGGGGAGGCGAGGAGAGGCAGAGGAGGGGCACGACGGCGTCGGGGGAGAGGAGTGGGTTGGCGGTGGTGGAGAAGAGGTGGGGAGGCCGAGGGCAGCGGTGGAGAGAGGTGGCGTCGGGAAAGAAAGAGGAGAGAGGGCGGCGGCGGCGGACACTGGAGAGGGAGGGAGAGTTAGGGTTGGGGAGAGAGGGGGGGCGACGTTATATACGGGAGAGGGGGAGGAGGTGAGCCGGGGTGCTACGTGGGCTGGGGTGGCCTAGTTTAGTTTGCATTGAGCTAAAATCGGCCCACGACAAATTTTTATTTTTTTCAAAAATTTCTTCAAATTCATTTAATTACTTCCTCCGTCCCAATATATAAGCATTCCTAATTTTGTGCTAAAATATAAGTATTTCTACACATAAGACAAAACTAAATAGGTTGGTGGGTAGTGTAAAATGAGGGGTATAAAGATCATTTCTCTCACTGCTATTTCGTGGGTTTGAACCTTGGACTGCTTATATTGTGGGACGGAGGGAGTAGTTAAATATAGCAAATTAATACAAAAATGTACCTAATTTTAACATGGAGTACCACATGTTGTATGTGAAGAGTAGAAAAATTTTTGAATTCAAATTCCAATTTGAACATCACTTCGGCTACAAACATAACCACTTAATTCATAACTCTATGAAACTTCTTCACAGATGATTCGGTTTGTAAGCATCCTATATGATAAAATGTGCCAAACCCACAGCCTCCATGTATGATATCATGAGATATTGACACTTTTCATTATTTTCAGACATAATTTGCATTTTTAGAATTTTAAATTCATTCAAACGCGTGTCTCTGATCGTGTTTCCTGTGTACAAGATTTTGGAAAAGGTTTCATTTTATATGGGTAAGATCTCAAAATTAGTTAAATAAGATGAATATCATTTTTTTCACTTATTTTCTTCTATTATTTGAATCAGTTGCAGTTCAAATTTGACTTAATTCAAAAAATATTTGAAATGCAATTGATTATTTAAATACAGCAAACAAATACAAAAATGTGTCAAAATTGAACATGGAGTACTACATGTTATATGTGAAGAGTAGAAAAATTTTGAATTCGAATTCCAATTTGAACGTCACTTTGCCTACAAGCCTAGCCATTTCCTTCATAACTCTATGAAACTTCTTCGGCGATATTTCGGTTTCTATGCATCGCGCGTGAAAAAATGTGTGAAACTCACTCAATTTTTTACCACAACCTCCTTGTATGATATCTTGAGATGTTGACAAATTTCATGATTTTCAGACTTCATTTGCGTTTTTTAGAATTTTAAAAACATTCGAGCGCGCGTCTGTTATCATGTTTCCTTGACAAGATTTTGGAAATTGCATTAAAAAGCTATGAAAGTGTTTTTAGATGAGAAGAGGGCTTTTTGCCATCGGCCAGAGAAGTACTAACGGCAAAATTAAAATTTGTCATAAGCCTGGAATCTGGCTCATGACAAAAAGGCTATTTACCATGAGCTTGAGGCCAAGAGTTTTGCCGTGAGTTTGCCTCTTGACCGTCGGCGAAAAGGTATTTTGCCGTGAGCCCAACTTTTGCTTACGGCAAAGCCCAGGGCTCACGGCAAGTTGCCCGTTTCCGGTAGTGATCAGTGTTGTGATAGTAACAATTGGAATAAGAATCACTTTTTTGCACATTAGGAGGTAATGGGAAAAATAGATGTGCTCTATAATTATATATGTTTTCTTATATACCTAAGCCGCCGAAGGTACTGCATTTTTTTTCTTTTTCATTCAATCTTGTATCACAATATAATTTTGGATGTTGAAACTCTATATAGTTGAGGACTAGTAAAGACAAAAAAAGGAACAATATGTTCAATGCACATATATATGTGTGTACATATATTATGTTTCAAACTAAAATTTCTAGTCTACAAACCAAGCGGCGTACATTAGTTGGTCATGTTCATTATGGTACAAATTAAATTGTCGTCCAAGGTTAATTAAATTGTCCTTATGATAAACGAAAATAGAAGAATATCACATGGTGCAATCATTGGTCTTGTGGGGTCACCTACTCAGAGGAATAGCAAGTGGTTATTTATACCAGCTCACCCGGAGCCAGGAACCACCACTCAACAAGAGCTTAGGAGCAAGCTAGGGAGCACCGCCAAGTTAAAGCATGCATCCATCAACGCTCCTCCTGATTCTGGTGGTTGCCGGCGGCGCCGCCGCGGTGCACGGTCACCCTGCCAGGAAAACTCCGGCGGCGGTACAGTTCTGGCAGCAGGCCCTCCCGGGCACGACGATACCAGACGCCATTGCAGATCTTGTCAAGAATGGTATTTATGGGCATCTGCTGACAAGCATCTGAAAAAAAATCCTGAACATTGATCTAATTTAATTTGTTCCTGAATTAACCTGAAGGCGTCGACCACTCGCCGCTTGTGGAGCACTACTCTGCACAGCCCAGCATCAGCGTATGCACGATGTTCAACTCCGACTGCGATCCACTGACGGTCGCGGAGACCGGCATCTTCTTCCACGAGGCGCAGCTCCATCCCGGCAGCGCCATGACGCTCTCCTTCCCGGCGGCGGCCGAGGCAGCCATCCTTCCCCACGGCGTCGCCGACCGTGTCCCCTTTGCCAACCTAGGCGACGTCCTCGCCACCTTCCACATCCCGGCGGGCTCCGCCGAGGCAACCGAGGTGAGGGACACCCTGATCAGGTGCCAGGAGCCGCCCGTCGCCGGCGAGGTCAAGTCCTGCACCACCTCCCTGGAGAGCACCGTGCAGAGCGCCGTGGACATGCTCGGCACCGTCGACAGCGGCGAGGGCGTGTGGGCGGCGACGTCGGAGCTCCCCCGCGGGGGGCTGCCACGCCAGGCCTACATGGTCCAGGGTGTCGCCCCGCTGGACGGCGACCGCTACGTGTCCTGCCACAAGGTTCCGTTCCCGTACGCCGTCTACCAGTGTCACATCGCGGGGACGACGATGGGGTACAGAGCCTACGTGGTGTCTCTCAGCGGCCTCCGCGGTGGCGGCCGGCCGGCAGCGTCCTTGCTGGCGTTCTGCCACGTCGACACCTCCAGCTGGAACCCGGCGCACCCGGCCTTCAAGATACTCAACACCCGCCCCGGTGGCTCGCCGGTGTGCCACTTCATGCCGTACGGTGACCTGGCCTTCGTCAAGAGGGCTGGACGAGCCTATTAGCTTTGCTAAATGCGCAAAATCTACGCACTGCCAAAATTATAACGGACACGCACCTCAAGTATTCTCATAATTTGGATACCACGGTGGCGTCTATTTAAATAACAACGGTGCGATTATTACCAGCAAGATCTTAACGGGCTCGATCTTGTAGGTGTTGCTAGTACTGTTTGTACGTGTGTCTGAACTGAACCTTCTGTTGCTGTTTTGGCCTACTAGAGCCAGACATATTATTGTATATTGTTTGTAAACATGTTCAAGTATCTAGCCTTTGCATTGTGAGTAGACATTGTTACCGTGAACCAAAATAATCGTACATATTATAATGTAATAATAAGGGACTAATTTATTATGGAGATGTTGGAGCAAAAAAAAAAAAAAAAGCTCCTCCGGCTCCTTTTCTTTTTTAAAAAGAAGAAGCCATAACAAAGGGGACCTTAATCTAATCAGAAACTGAAATTAAGAAGCACAACTGAGCGCGACATTCACAAAGCACCTTGATGGGCTGGGCCTAGCTCAATGCATGATATTTGTCAACCAGACAGACACTACGGATGTAGTGGGAGCAGATTAATAATAAGGCACCCGACAAGATGGTTATTTTGTTTATCCCTGTAAGACTTTGAGAAATAATGGGTACTATCCTCGCAAATCGTAGATCGTTTATATTTTTTAGGTTCATAAATATTATTATTATGCACCTAGACATACAGTATACCTAAATACATAACAAAAAATATGTACCTATAAAAGCAAAATACGACCTAATATTTGGAGCAGAGGGAGTACCGCACACCTACGGCAGGCAAGAAGCCGGCCTGAACTCTTCATTAAACGTGGCAAACCACATATGCATGTACAGGGATATGAAACAAGGAATACAATTGTACACAACCAAGGAAAAAAGAAAAAGGAACACATCCAAGGCCAGACGGACACAAACCTAGGACCATCTATGACACAAGATGAAAGACTACTCTCGATCTTCAGATCGTGACTCCATCAAGTGACATGCTCGATGAATACAACAGTGACCACGGTACCTTCACACCACCCCTCGTAGCTACGTCGATCTGATGATACCCTCCATTTGAGGGCCAGCCAACGAAAAGGGGACTAATGGTGGTAAAGGGTACGCAAGCCCAAAGCTTCACCAGGCACGACAATCTCCCTCGAGAAGTCAAGGCGGCGAGACCGGCCACTAGGGCCATGGCCCTAGGCGTGGGTCGAAAAATCACTTACACCCCCTGTAGTCTTTGCCTGGACCAAGTTAATCCGCGACCCAACAAACTTGCTGCTACTTCTGCCCGGGCGGCCTCGGCCTGCTTCTCTCCGCTTCCTCCGCTCAGAGACTGCGCCTCACCGCCCGCCTCCCATTTCCTCGCCGCGGGTCGTGCTCGCGGTAGCAGTAGCGGCTGGATGGCAGCGGCTCGCCGGCTCCGGCGTGCGTCGGCGGCCTGACAGGCAGCGCAGGTGGGGTGCCCAGCAGTGGCCAGCAATCTCCATCTTCACCGAATCACCGATCAACAGTCACCACGCATCCACCGGTCCACGCCGCCCAGCGCCCAGCGGCAAGGGAGGTGGCTGGGGGACGGGCACGGCCTCCCGCCCTCAAGCGGAGAGCCCAAAGAGGGAGGCGGCGATGGCAGTTCACCCCATCTGGCCATCTCCATTCTCCAACAACAGGCAAAATTAGCATGTCAGTTTTGTTTTTCAATCCCCAAAATCGGCCAATCCACAATCCCCAATTCCATACTAAGTACTAAGATTATTTATGCACTATTTTGTAGATTGTAGATTAGCATTGCTCAGTGTCAATGAATAAGAACTAAGACATCGAGATCATTTTTTATCCTGCTCAACTCCCTACGCCTGCTGTATTGAGAGAAAACTGAATGTGCTTAATTCAGTTTTTGTCGGCAGTCATATGGACAAGCTATTGAACTTGATAGTTCCAGGGTCTTTGCGTTGATAGAAAGTGGAAACATCCAGCTAATGCTTTTTTTTTGGACAACCCATCCAGCTAATGCTTGGCTCTTTAAGGCCAGTCTTAGTGCATGATTTCATCGCACTATTACCAAGATTGACATGTCATCTTTTGAAGTGAATGAAACTCTCACTCTCAGTGCACAATTTCATTGCACAATTTCATAGACAACTTGTAGCATTTAATTTTTGCATAGAGTTAATGATCATATATGTCATGTGATGAAACTATAACACCCTCAATGCAAGTTTCACTGGGTTTCATGGGACTAGGTAAGTGTGCCATGTGAGTGTCATGGTGATGAAACTCCCATGAAACTCTTATCACCTCTCTCTTCATAATTACAGTGCCAAGTCATCAAAATTGCTTATGTGGCATATGATTTAATGCTCATGAAATCTCCCATGACACTCCACTGAGACTGGCCTAAGAAAGGTTGGACTTTTTGTGCCTGCTTTTTAAATGGCTATCGGTCCTGCAGGTGTGCATCATTTAATCAGTAAATGCTACTCCCTCCTTCCACAAATATATGAACTAATCAAAGTCATATATTTGTGGAAGGAGTATAACACTGTATCGTTTCAAAATCTATGCATCTGAATACTAATTTCTTACAAAATAGACACATTGAACAGTTTCGTTCTGCTTTAGAAATGGCTCCACATAATCATTCGGCATACTTTGGACTTGCTTCTGCATTGCTTGCATGGGGAAGGAGTTGTGCGACTATTGTAATTCCACCAAGGCAACCAAGCCAACCATCTGTCATTATGATCTTATGTCCCTTAGAGAATTATTTGGTGTATGGATTAATGATGTGAGAAATGATCCAAGTTTGCAAATTGTCATGACATCGGCAAGACTTGAAGAATCGATTGCAAAAGTTACCTCCATTACCTCCTAGACGAGTCGTAGTGGAAGTGGTATGTTGCATATCCAAATTGTCTAAATTGCCTTTGAAGAATCTTGCACAATTAGATCTTAAATTGCAATGTGCTAGTCTAAATTATATGGAATATCGTTATTGCGGTTTCGCTATTATGTGTACTACACTAAGACTTTGTGGCTTAAGTGCTTATTAAGTGGCCCTAGGCGTCATAATCCACCAGCTCCGACACTGGGTGAGACCAAGGCGCACATCCGGGCTCCACTGCCTACCACCATTCGACGCCGCCCAAGGGGAGGAAGCCTTGAGGGGGAATGGCAGACCAGTAGAAAGGAGTGCCACCTGGCATAAGATGTGATGGGAACAACAACAAGGAGCACGTCGACGGAGCAGAGGAGCCAAGGAAGTCACGGAAGAGGCCAGGCACTAAGAGCACTTGAAGTCCAAGATCAGAGGATCATGAGGAGAGACATGAAGCACTCACGAGCACATGAAGCTGTAGAGGATGAAGGCTGCAATGCGGCTCGACAATGGATTGATGCGGAGGCGAGAACCTCCCCGCGCACCGAGCGCGACGCTTTCGCTGAAAATCCACCACCAACACAGAAGCTGCAAGGCAGCGAGCGAGCCCAAGAACACCAAGAGAGTGGGATTGTGCAGAGGTAGGGCACCTCCCCAAGCGGAGGTGGGGCACCTCCCACGCACCGAGCATGGTACTTTCATTGCACATCTCCAGCGATCTTCATGGCAAAGCTCGGGAAGTGGCACCAAGCGTGAAGACGAAGCACACCAAGGAAGGGGTGCTCGCGACGCCACCGCGGTCATCCACAATGGTGGTCACAACCGAAATCTTGATGTTCCAACACAAACGGCAAGTACGTCGCCGCGGGCACCTCACATTGCCACCAGACGACAACCACCGTGATGTGTGCCCGCGGCAGCGGCCACCGAGGAAAGCAGCAGCAGCAGCACATGAACACAGCAGGGCCGAAACAGTGCCAGAGTCCACATGACCCCCGCTCCCGACGCCCTGGTGACCATGGTCCACTCACCCCATGGTCAGTCGCGGGAGGACGAAGGGTAGCAGCAGGGCCTCGCCGGTGAGGTGGGGGGTGCAACCCGACAAACCAACGAAAGACAACGTCAACTGGCGGAGTTTGGCCGGTCAAAATAGGCACCGACCTCCGGAAGCACCCAAGCCAGGAGCCAGCAGGGGAGGCCCCTAATGGCCCGGGTGGTGCCGGATCCAGGGGGCGCCGGATCTGAGCCACACAAGCCCAGAGACGACGATCTCTGCCGACGGCATCCATGCAAGGAAGCGGAGGAACAGAACTGGGTAGGGTGTGGAAAGGAGTAGGGGACCTCGCGGGGATGGCGGTGGGCAGCAGATGATCTGTTCCCCGGCACTCGGATCCGGTCGAGGGCTGGATGCCGCCGCAGCCGCGCGCAGGGGCCACCATGACCGTCGCGGCTCGCTCTCCGTCAGGGCGTGCCATGAGACAGGTCGAACGGAGATGCCCCACCACCGCCATCCTAGGGAGCTGCGCGTATTGCGGGGCTACCCCCTCTAGTGGTGGTGAGGGGGGAGGTTGGCTAGGGGTGGTGGTGGAGGGTTTGCTTGTGTCGTTCGCCCAGAGCGGGAGCGGCGGGGCTCTAGTCTATATACTTTCTTTGTTCCGTGAAGATGCATGCATGCTTTTGACAATTGGTTTGTTTCGTTTATCCTTATAATACTTTGTCATGTTGCACGAGATTAAACAAGAGTATTAGTATAAACATTGAGATAGAATATGGTCCCACAAAAAAAATATGGATCAACTCATCATGATGGATAGTCATCCCATCGAGGATAGAGGTGATTAGAGAGGTGGAGATGTGTCTTTTGGTGGCCACACAACCAGATTTTGGTGTGTTTCTTGTACTATGAACTAGTTTGTTTCAGTTGTGAACTTGTGATAAATAATTATAAAACACCAAATTGGTGAAACAAACAAATGATAGTGAATACAAAGGTTCGTCCGTCCATATTGCATTATATTTATGTTCATGTGACGTAGCGATGCCCTTAATTACTATACACATCCAAACCCTGAAAATAGTAAATAATTAAGTGATTTCAGAGGGCCAAAGTGACATCGACCGCCTACCTGCCAAGCACATGTATTTCAGACACTTTTGGTGGCTCTTCCAATTTGCATATAAGTAAAGCAAATGGTTTTCCCTCTTTCTTTTTGAAACAGAAGTTCTCAGTTATCATATATGCAAATTATATCTCGTATGTGTTGACGCAACACGGTGAATTTTTTCGGTAGAGTAGTAATAGTGGAAAATGTCTGGACATTAACATGCAAAGATACATTTAGTTAGACATTCACATGCTCCATGTAGCAAGGTCAACAAGGTTGCTTGTGTAACATCATAAAACAACATCAATAGCTGGCGGTCATCCATACGCTTTAGTAGGAAATCAAGCTTGACGGGTAGCATATGTCCGTCTTCTTGAAAGTGTGCATGCCCCGCGCACGGGTTTGGAGTCACTCTTTGCTCCAACCCTGATTAGAGACCATCTTCTCGACGAGGCCATTAGCTTTGGTGATCGTTCAGTAGGCTCCTCCAGTAGCAGCATCAAAGATGTGCACGTGTTGATGATGTTAGCCCATTAAAAGCTTTGAACGACGAGCCATTCATCCATTTCATGGTGTGGGCAGGCGAGGATGTAGTCTTGTAGCCTCTCCCAATCCTTTGGAATTGTTTCTGTGCTGGTGTGTTGGAATCTTGATATCTTCCCTTGAAGGGTATTGGTTTTGCCAAACATGAAGGACTTGATGAGGAACACTAGTGAGCACTTTGCCCACGTATTTACGGCTTCCTTGTCCTTGTAGAACCACTGCGGGAAAGCCTGAAGACGCTGAGTACCAAGGGCACTTGGCGAAGGCCCAAAAACACTCGGCGAACACTTCGCCGAGTGTTGCACTCAGCGTCGCCCACTCGGCGAAGTGTCGAACGTCAAGCGCTCTTGTAAGGACGTTCAACAACTTCTCAAGTACCATTTGACATGATAGAGTCCATCTCACTCCTTACTGCTTCCTTCCAATAGTCAGCATTAAGAGAGGAGTATGCCTCTTCAATGGCCTTAGGAGTGTCATCTACGAGGTATATGATGAAATCATCACCAAAAGACTTCTAAGTCCTCCGTCTCTTGCTCCTTCTAGGAGCTTCATCGTTATCCTCCTCATGATGTTCAATGAGTGTGGGCACACTGTGTACTATTGGCTTGGTAGAGTTTTCCTTCTCGATAGACTCTTGCCTAGATGAAATTGGTTTATGTCTCATTGGAAATATGTCCTCAAAGAATGTAGCATCTCTAGACGCCATAATTGTACCGACAAGCAAGTCAGGCACTCTAGATTTTACTATCAAGAATCTATATCCAATGCTGTTAAAAGCATAACCTAGAAAGACACAATCCACAGTCTTTGGTCCAAGCTTACATGTCTCGTTGATTAGCACACTGACCTTGGCCAAACAACCCTAGGTACTCAAGTATGAAAGAGTTAGCCTCTTTTTATACCATTCCTCAAATGGTGTTACTTCCTTATTCTTCATAGGTACACAGTTTAGAATATGACATGTTGTCAATATCGCCTCACCCCACCATTCCTTGGAGAGACCCACAGTTTCTAACATGGCATTCACAAAGTCAGTCAGCGTGCGATTCTTTCTTTCGGCAATCCCATTGAATTGGGGTGAATAGTGCGGTGTCTTTTAATGGACAATACCGTGTTCCTAATAGAATAAGTCAAAAGCACTTGAGAAGTATTCGTCACCTCGATCAGACCTGAGATGCTTAATCTTTCTCTCAAGTTGGTTTTCTACTCAACTTTATAGATTTTAAATTAATGTAAAGCTTCATCCTTTGATTTCAACAAATAGATCTAACAAAATCTAGTGCAATCGTCTATCAAAGTCATGAAATATCCTTTACCGCCTTTTGTCAACACACCATTCATTTCTCTAAGATCAGAATGAATTATTTCTAAGGGTGCCAAGTCCCTCGCCTTAGCGGCCTTGGATGCTTGCGAGTTTGTTTGGATTCAACACAAACGTGACACTTAGAATTTTTAACAGAGGTAAACTTGGGAATTAAACTCAAACTAGATAAACGCATCATACAGCCAAAGTTAACGTGACAAAACCTCAAATGCAAACATTTGATTCATCATCATTAAAAACATGGTTCACAACTTTATTACAATTATCATCTAATAAAGAAAAGTGGAACAAGCCTCCGTTGTCATAGCCTTTTCCAACAAAAGTACCAAATCTCGATAGGATACATTTATTTGATGCAAAGACTAACTTATCCATCTCTACACAGTAGAGACCCGCTGACTAATTAAGTTCTTCGTGATGGTGTGGACATGCTGCATATTCTTCAATTGCATGGTCGTTCCCGAAGTAAACTTCACAATGATCGTACCAACACCAAAAACACACGCGTGGGCACCGTTCCCCATCAACAAGGAGCAAGTCCCTTTGACATGGTAAGAAGAAAACATAGAAATATCAGCACATATATGAATATTAGCACCAGTGTCAACCCACCACTCAGGTGAGGAACAAACTGAAAGAACTGTAGGTAAATAATTACCGTACCCCGTCATTCCACCAGCCTCACTAATAGCAATGTTAGCAGACTTCTTGGCGTCTTTGCAATCCGGGCACTGTGGAGCAAAGTGATACGCACTCCCGCACACATAGCAGATGTCTTTGTTCTTTTTCTTGGCCGGCCCGTCGGCTTGCTTAGCCTTGAGTGGGTTTTGTGGAGGCTTCTTTCTCTTGTTTTGAGGTTTGGGATTGCTCTTGGGATTGCCCCTTTGCACAAAGTTTGCGCTCGAGGGTCCACTCACTCTGTTTCCACGTGTGTCTTCTGCTCTTACCTTCTCCTCAACATCAAGAGTCGCAAACGTGAACACATCTTGTGTTTTAGAGTTCTAGCAAAATCCTTCTAGGAGTGTGGTAATTTGGAGATAATAGCTCCGGCCACAAACTTGTCGGGCACCAGACATGGAGTCTCTTTGCTGCAGTCTTTGAGTTCTTTAGCCAACGCCTGTACCTCATGGGCCTATTCCACCATAGGACGATCATCAACCATCCTATAGTCTAGGAACTGTTCCATGACGTACAGCTCTCCGCCTGCATCAGAAACTCCATAGTAAGCGTCGAGAGCATCCCATACCTCCTATTCCCCGTCTTGTAACGGAGATAGGTGTTGATCATGTTGTCAGCCAGAACATTGATGACAGCACCCCAAAAAAGGCTATCAGCTGCCTCAAAAGCCTCCGCTGAGATAGTGCACCAGAAAAGGCTATCAGCAGGCTCAAAAGCCTCCACTGAGATACCCTCGGGAGGAGTTATGGAGATGACATACATCACGTTCATGGTTGTCAAACCAAAGGGTGACCAACTCTCGCCACCTTTCAAAGTTTGAACCATCGAATGGCTTAGGCTTGATAGCCTGTGCAAAGCTAGCTAAAGGAATCTTCACAAGTGGTGTACCATTGGTTGACCACATAAGTTGAGTAAGGTCCTCTCCAAATACCCATACGGTATTATCCAATTTTCCCTAGCAATAATCTAACGGGCTTTAATTCTTTTTTAATCTTGTCACATATGTGAAGGGAATAGGAGTTGCTCTAATGTTTTTGACATAGATTGGAAGGGAGATAGGGGTTACGTACATAAAACCATCCTTGTTACGTGCCACGGTAGTGAAATACATCTATGTCCAGTAAATGTGGCTTTATGCACGCGTTTGACAAGTTCGTTGTATCCGCTTTGCAACTTGCTTGACCAGAATGACACAACCTCAATAGTTACTGTTTTTGAACTATGGAAACCGTGTTATTAATGACACCTTCTCTAAGCTGGCATGGACACTTCTCTATTCTCTCTTGACTTTTTTGATTCCCTTGAAAACAAAAAGAAAGGCCAAAGTCTTAAACTTGAATTAGGACGGGTCCTGATCTGTACTTGTTTATTGAGGAGGTCCTGATGTACCATTAATGGAGGCGATGCCCATCTAGATGGGCCAGAGGAGACGGTTCATCATGTGGCTCTTGTCTACACTACTCTATGGGATGCTCTTGTCTAGCACAAAGCAACGTTGGGAGCGAGGCCATGCAAACCAGCAGACAGAGAGAGAGAGATGGCGGCCTTGAGGAAGGAGGTGGCAGCGATGGTCCTGATGGTGCAGCTGCTGATGGCGTCGATGCAGGTGTCAGCCCTGGACTCCTCCGGTGGCGCTCGTGGACATGAGGCGACAAGGGTGAGCAGGAGGCTTCTACAAAGCCCCGGCTGCATCGTTCGAGATGCCACGGCCTCGGATTGCAGCGGCGGGTGCTGCACTGCAGGAGATGTGTGCGCCAAAATAGCCGCGAGCGGCGCCTTCGGTGCCGCTACATGCATTCCTCCCTCTCTCTGCCGTACCAGCATCCATATCTTCTGTCCCTAAGCTAGCACCCAGCCGCCGAGCCTAAGCGTTCCCGGATCATCTTACTACAGCTACATTATTGTAGCTCACATACTTTTCACTAGCACGTGTCTTTTATTTCGCCAGCCACCACTTGTATCCTTCGTTTTCTTGTCAAAGGGCTGCTGCATACTACGTCTATGTATGAATGTATTCCCTCCGCCCCGCAATATTATATACCTATATGTGTATGTATAATATTATCTCAAATCCTATTAATATTATATATAGTCGTGTCCCTGTAGCAGTACATGGAATGATGTATCTGGTGAGCCTATTAAACTAGATGGTAACCTTAGGTATGGATATTTTAGTTTCCTTCATGGTGTTTCGTGCGGGAATATGAAAACTACAAGATCGGGTGGGAATTATGCTACGAGACTCTAAGGTTCTGTGTGTTCTATTGTTTCTCCGGAAAGGTATAATTAATATCCCAGTGTATTTAAGGAAGCAAACGCCAAGTAGGTAAGGGTCTGTTTGGTTGACGAGCTTGTTCTAGCCTGAATAGGATTTGGGACCAGGCCATCCTAGATATTTCTTGAGCAATCAGTCGCTCATGAATACCCCTCTTCCCCCAGAATTTCTATTGTTCCCAAGTAGGGGTGGATAGCGGCTCGGCTCGGCTCGTTAACGTAACGAGAAGAAAAGCTAGCTCGGCTCGGCTAGGTCCAGCTCATGAGCTGGCTCGGTAAGCTTGCGAGCTCAGCAAATGCAACACCGCATGACAGAGGTAGGGGAATATGCCGTCGAGGATTCTATGGAGGAACGCCAATCGCCTCCGGCTTGGGATCCGCCCCTTGCAAATCTGTTGCCGCGCGTGGAGATCGAGCTGCAGGGAGCTGGAGCTCATCCGCCTGCCACTCACCATGCTATGGCGCGCCACCGCCGCGACCTCCACCCCTAGTTGCTGGTCAGCGTGGAGTAGTGTTGCCCCACCGCTCCCTGCTACAGCCTCACGCGCGCGGTAGCTCGGATGCGCGGGGTCCTCGGCAACCGACGCCTTGAGGTCCCTGTCCCCCGCACCGCTGCAAAAAGTTTGAGGCCCTCCTCCTCAAGAAGTCAAGCTTCACCGGATGCTGTCGCAAATGTATATCGAGGAGGCATCCGGGGGATTTGCGGATTTGCACATGTGCTCTCCTCCAGGCTGTGGGTAGATGTATGCGGCCAGTGGGTCTATTGGGCAAATTTGGATGATGAGGATGCTTGCTTGTCGTGGCTTGGCGTGCGTGTGTGCACTGCTGGTCCTCAACTCCTGATCGATGCTAACGTCCTTGGCTCATTAAGCTCGCAAGCTGGCTCACAAGCTGCTACAACTCGCTCGTTATACTAACGAGCTGAGATGCCAGCCCGAGATCACTCGTTTGTGTATCGAGCCGAGCCGAGCCGAACCGAGCTACCGTCGAGCCAAGCGAGCTAACGAGCCACAAGATTTTCATCTAGCCCTAGTCCCAAGGCAGCGATGCAGAAGTGGCAGCACAAAGGGGACGACAACGGCGATGGCACAAGATGATGATGACGGTGACGATGCAAGGGGGTGTGATGGCATGGACACAGAGCAAGGGTCCACTGTGGCGCAAGGGATGCCAGTGACGGCAAGCAACGAGTAATAATGGAATTTAGTGAATTTCTGATGATGGGATAAAAACATACAATAGGCTACAATAGGGTCTATTATGAAATACAAATGAGTAACCGAAGATTTAAAGATAGGATCAAAGGAGTAATTTGAATTTTAGGACTTCTAGCCTTCTGGGGGGGGGGGGGTCTATATCAGGATTTCTCTGGAGAAAAGTTGTAGATCATGAATTTGAGCCATTTATTATCTCTTTGGAGGGAATCAGGAGGATGACTTAGAGAAGCTTCATTTGTGGATTGGCAATGATAGTTGAATACGTTACTTGTGATACATACGGAAATGATAGTTTAATACGTTACCCGTGATACATTCATATACAATTGAGTCATCTCTTATAATCAATAACTATGTCTAAAATATTCCAAATAGAAGTGAAGACTAAGCCAGCTGAAACTGATTGGTAAGATGGTAGCTGGATACGGGATTTTCTTCCATTGTTTCAGTGAAAAAAAGATTGACTACCCACACTGTGGCTGTGTTTTTTCGTTCAACATTGCCACATCTACGTTAAGTTCAGAGCTAATTAATCGTCGTTTGTATGACCCTTTAAGAGGCTGTTGTTTGTGCAGCAGGAACTCACGTATCTGGATCAATTGTAGATCTGTACCTCTCTCAGAAAACAACTCAAGATCACGACTTGTCCAAGCACATCTAGCGTGGAAATACATTTAGTTTCTGTTTAGTTTCATTATTTAGACCTTTCTTTTACCAGTTCAACCGTGCAAATGAGTTTAGCGTTTAATTCAGCAACTACGCTCTAAACTACGCGTATACCCTTTGCATACAGTTTACACACGTGTAAATGACCGTTTAAACGTGTTTAGATGAACACTGTTTGGCAGGGCCGTCCCAATGATTCCTAGGGCCCTTGGGCAGGCAAGAGACTAAGGGTCCGACAATCTAACGTTTTAATACGAGGATAAAAGAATACAATAATATTTGCAATCTAAAGTTTTATTATTGTAACGAAAATGGATCTCGGCTAGCTCATTTAGTTTGAATTTTGATGTTTGATGATCAATACAACCAAAAGGACTAGCGTGTTTACAAGTATTTTATTTTGTAGTCGAATAGGTTGCACAAGCTGATTTGGATTTACCTAGAGCAAGAAGATCTTAATCAACGCCTCAAAGAAATACTCTTGAAGCTAAGTTGAAGATCTATATAAAAAAGCAAAATTCAAGTCATGACGTTTGGAGCTGAGCTGGACGATAAATGATGAAGAAATAAAACAAAGAGAAACCGTATACATATATACATCTGAAAGGTGGCCACAAGAAAACGAAACGACGGGCGGCCTGTCGCTCCCGCTCGGGCGACGCGGTCGCCGCCGCCAAACCCTAGTCCGCCGCCGCCGCTCCCTCCCTTCCCCTCGTTGCGCCGCTGCCGGAGCGGGTCGCCGGCATCTCGGCCGACCCGCGGGGAAGGCGGCGGCGCGGCCTTCTTCCTCTCCTCACTGGTGGGCTAGGGGCGGGCGGTCACTCGGCACGGCGCGAGGCTCGCCGGCGCGCCCGTCCCTGCGGCGCGCGGGGCTCCGGATCCAGCGGGGCCTTGGCCGGATCTGGGGCTTGCATGGAGGAGGATCTTCGTTTGGTGCGGATGGAGGCGCCGGCGGCGGGCGGCGGCTCGGAGGGCGGCGGCACGGCGAGCGCGGCGGCGGCGGTTGGTCGGCGTGCAGGTTAGGGCGGCCGCCGCGACGGGTGCTGGCTTCTGCGGCGCCACCTCTCAGTTCTTCCTTGGATGGAGTTGGTGGTGGTCAGGTTGCTCAGATCTACGAAGTCGTGGCCTGTTCATGGTGGGTGGCGGCGTGGGCGGCGATGGCTCGCTGCCTGGTGGCGGTTCTCGGGGCCTACCTTGCCCAGACTAAGTGCTACGGAAGGATTTGGTCTCCGGTGATCCCTCCGGGAGGGAGTTCGGGGTGACTTGTGGGAGACGTTGGCTGCGATCGGCGTCGCGTCCCTGTGTGCGGATTTTTCCCGAGGCCTAAGTGCAGTGGAGGTCCGTCGGCAGGCTGCGTGGTGGCAGTGGTGGCTAGCGGCTGCTGCAGGTTGCTTTCTTCGTCGATGTCCACGTAGGAAGGGGTGGGCCTCACCAGTCTGTGTCGGGGCGCCGGTGAGCTGAGCAGGGGGTCACTACTCTTGTGTCTTTAGTCGGGGGTTGGGTCGAGGGGAGCCTAAGTGCTTGCCCCTCACACTACCGGCGACTGCGTCCAGAGTTGTGGTTCATCGTGTTCTTCGTCGGCGGGCCGGCATTGGACGGAGCTTCGGGCGAAAGTCTATCCTGGCGCTGGTGTCGGGGTCAGCTACGATGGCGTCTTCGGATGTCGTGTACCTCCATGGAGGCGTTGGTTGTGAGGCTCCCTGCTTGGTCTTTGATTCTCCAGGTGAAAACCTTTCTCCGGCTGACCGGAGGGGCGGCGACGGCGGCTTCGACGTCGTATACTTCTTGGAGGCGTCGCCTTGGAAATTAAGTGATCGGCTTCAATTGTGGAGGAACGGTTTGGTGAGCGGATGGAGGTTTGTTTGGAGCATGGGCGAAGATGAAGATTGAAGCTTAGTCTTCCTTTTTCTTTTTGCTTGTGCGCTTTTCTTCTTGTCTCTTGGTTTACCTCGGTGAGAGGTTTAGAGTCTATGTACTCTGTTGTCGTGCTTGGTCAGATATATCCACTTGTGGATATAGAGGCTGGGATTTTTATCCCTTAATCTAAAAAAAATTATATATATACATCTGAACAAAGCAGGAAGTAACCAGCAGCAGCTTGCCAACTCACGTGCATTAAAGCAGCAGCGGCGGCAAGTAGAGCAGCGGCAAGCACAAGGCAGGAACGAAGAAGGAGCTAGCTAGCAAGCAGCGTACGCATGCATACATATATACATGTATTTGTAGGTACATGCAACTAGCAAGCAAGGTAGCAATACACATGAGGTCGTGCATCAAGCAGTAAGAAGGCGGCAGCAACATCACGACGTCACTCTGGCAGACGCGTGTCTGCGGTTGATGTAAAATAGATCCTGGCCTCAGGTCTCCTCCAAGGTTGCAATGTTTCCTTGTGAGGCAAATTGGAGCATTAACGTTCTCAAACATTCGCTGTGAAGTTCAATTGTTCATGATAGTTCTTAAATTAGGACTAATAAATGTGATGTAGGTTAGAAGTGTTAAATGAATTGTTTTTCTTTCGGCACGTCCCTAATTGTCTGATGAAGTTGGGACCCCTAAAAATAATAACAATTCAGTAAAGTAAAAATAGTGCAATGATTCGACATTATAGAGTTCTACTTTTTTGGGTGGTTTAACTCAGGACAAATAATTCTAAAGCCCATTTTTCTGCCTTCTTTTGATTGTTGATTCTCCTGAGTGTTGTTTTTTGGAGTTGTACTTTCAGTGTTGCAAGCCTCGTGCTTTCTGCTCGCTCTGTCTGTTTTGGTGTGCTCATAGAAAAATTAGAGTTGTACTAGGTACGTGCTCGTGTGTTGCCACAGGTAGCAAAAAAAGTTTTATAATATACTACATAAACATCACACATGATAATAATTTAATGATATACTTTTATTGTAAAGCAAAACAAATTCTTTATGTGAGCATTAATCCTCATGAAATAAAATGTTTCTAATGCATAGCATTTAGCAACGGCGGCCTACGCTTTGACTAAACAAAAGTACGTACTACAAACAACTTTGAAAAATTTCTTCCTCTCGCCCACTCGCCAGCCAGAATAATGTTGTGTGAGATAATATCATAGCAGTCATGGATCATGTAATTTAGGCTAGTATACTTTGCTTTACATTGTGGGTTGGTTGCATCCAATGCACGAAGGGTACAGTACAATATACAAGAAAAGCAGTGTTTTATCACTACAGATTAAGCACTGCATCACATGACCCATTTTCTGATTGTACTTTCTACATCTGCATATTGTTAATTTTACAGAAGAAAACTTTACCAGCTACTTGAGTTTTACAGTTTTTTAGAAGGAAAATGTATTGATCTTAGCGCGTTACATCGGTGCTATTACAAACAGGACCTCAAAGAAAAGGAAAATTACAAAGAAGTCCAAAACTCTTGTTCATCTTCCTTTAAGCTTTCAGAGATCCGTTCGTCACCGCCGCCGAAGCTGTTTCCCAATCGTCGCCGGGCACCAGAGCCAATCTCCACAAGGTGGAGGCCGCAGAGGAGGGTTTACTGCTAGGCGAATAAGCCGAATACACTACCTCCCAGGTGCATCGGCCAACTCCGGTACCCACGACGCATCCTTCATATCCATCGCCGGCAACCCGAGCAAAGCTCAGATTTCCACCAAGGATCATCTTCCTCAAGATTATCAGGGTGAACAACATCATCACCTGACGAAGATGACGATGCGCCGGCCCTCGACTCCTAGACAGGTCTCCCCAGCCTCTCCGTTGACGTCGGAGTAGATCGTCATCGAAGAACAAAAGAAATTGGGAGAAATTATTCCTCTGCAACGCCGATCACTTCTGCATTGCCGGCGCCGTCAGGAAAACCAAGCCGTATAGGAGCCATGCTCCACCGGCAGAACCAACTCTACCGCTGGGCATCGGTGGCGAGCAAACTCTAGACCTAGATGGACTCGGTTAAGACTCAATCTACTGAAAGGATGGACCCCTGCTCCCTTGCCACCGGCTAGGAAGACGGGAACGAGAGAGAACGGGGGCTGGAGGCGAGCGGCAGCGCAAGCCCCTGGCGGTCGTGGCTGCTTTTTAATTTGGATGCTTTTTGCCTTTCTCTTTTGCGTTGCACTTGAGTTTTACAGTTAGACCCATGCCTTCTTGCGGTGAAGTATCTAGAAATAATTCAACTCTTGCAATGTGGTCCTTGGCAGGATGCGGGCACGGCGGGCTCGATTCCAGTTGGAGAGTCTCACCACGTCGACGAGGCCTAGCCGAGCGTTCCCAGGATCTAGCGATGAGTCAGGTTGACGTAGGCATCAAGGTCAATGGAGGACTGGAGACGGTCGGCGGTGGCAGAGAGGTCGGTTCCGGCGAGGTGGTGGTCGGAGTGGTGAGATTGCAGCTCTGGGTGGTGAAGTTGGAGGTGGGGAGCTTGATCAAGTGGCTAATTTGGATAGAGCTTACCGTAGTTGGCCGGTGATGTGCGGCGGCGGCGGCCATGCTGGCTCGGCCATGACGGTGCTCGCGAGCGACCGCAAACGTGAAGTAGAGAGAGCATGAGCATCACGAGGTCGTGAGGGCCCGATTTCTCATTTTTGTACCCAAGTCGACCAGTTGGGGTGGCAGCGGTGGGGGGAATTTGGCGGACGGCTCGGCGCTCCGATGCTCTGCTCGGTCCCACGCCACCTCCATGCGGTGTCTGTCTGGATCTGATCGGCTCTACGCCGCCTCCGTGCGGCGTCCGTCTCGAAGGAGAGGCACTCTCTTCAAATATGGATGGCACACGAGAGGGTCAAATCAGTGGAAGGACGGAGCGCTGATCGGCAGCAGGTGAGCTGGAGATGAGAAGGACGAAGCGTTGATCAGCAGCGGGCGTGCTGGAGGCGATCGCGTCCGGATCACGGTGAGGTAACCGGTTGCGACGACGATTGATGGCAGCGGTGTTTAGTTGAATTGGCAGGCGAGCTTGATGCGAGATTGGTGGAGGGGGATTGCGTCCCGAGCGTCTGGCAGACGTGATGGACGTGAGAGGTGGGTGGACGGTAAGAGCATCTCCAGTAGAGGACTTAAACTGAATTGCTATACTTAAAAACTGCTAGAGGACCTAAAAACAAGCAAAAAACACACTCCAGCAGAGGATCTATATGAGTTGCTATTTTAGGTCCGGACCTAAAATCATCTACCCAGGACCAAAAACTAGCAACCCGACCCCGAGTTGCTATTTCCTCCCACCCACCGCGGGAGAGGCCAACTGCCCGCTCGGGGACTTCTCCACGGTGCCCGCTCCACACGAACGTGAGCGTCATGGCCATCAGGGCCACTCCGCCGAGCAGCAATCCGAGGATCTTCTTGTGGACGGGGTTGGAGCGAAGGAGGAGCTCGCTCTTGTTGCGCCCGCTGGTGATGGGGCGCTGCCGGAACGGCTTCCCCACGGGGAGTGGCGGCGCCAAGCCGACCCGAGCTCGCCCGCCGGCGGCGGGAACCTAGAGGAGGAGGAGAAGGCGCTTGCGGCGTGGGCGAGGGTGGAGAGGAACGCGCAGGCGCACGCCGCCGGGGAGGAGGTGTCATCCACGGCGGCGGCGGACGTGGGCTGCTCGAACGTGGGGAGCAGAGGGGCGTCGGGTCGATCTGGGGCGGCGGATCGAGCTTCCCCCGCTGCCTCTCTCCCTCTCCAGGCCGGTGGAGGAGCAGAGGCGTCGCGTTGATCCGGCGGCGTCTCCCCCTCCTCGTCGATCTGGGGGCGCCGGCTCGAGCAGCCCCGGCGTTGGAGCTTGTGTGCGCCGCCTACGGGCCGTGCTCTGCTTCGCTCCCGGTAAGTGCAGGGCGGCGCGCGGTGCGTGCAGATGGGTGCAGCGCAGAGGGATTTGGGGTGGATTTGGCCGGCCCCTGCTCCTGTCGTGCCTAGGTTGTGGCGCACAGAGGCCGTCGGCAGGGGGAGCTCCCATGGCGCGGGCATGCGGCAACCGAGGAAGAAGAGGAGGGGAGAGGATAAGGTTGTGTGCATTTTGCACATTTTGCATTTTTCAACACATTTTTTTTGTAATCTTGTCACATATGTGAAGGGAATAAGAGTTACTCTCATGTTTTTGACATAGATTGAAAGGGAGATAGGGGTTACGTGCATAAAACCATCCATGTTACGTGCCACGGTGGCAAAATACATCTATGTGGAGTAAATGTGGCTTTATGCACGCGTTTGACAAGTTCGTGTACCAATCCGTATGTTTTGCTACTTTGCTTGACGAAAATGACAAAACCTCAATATATGGTTACTGTTTTTGAACTATGGAAACTGTGTTAATCACAGTTCCTGCTGCACCTTCTCTAAGCTGGCATGCACACTTTTCAATTCTCTCTTGACTTTTTTGATTCCTTTGAAAATAAAAAGAAAGGCCAAAGTCTCAAACTAGAATTATAAGACAGGTCATGATCTGTACTTGTTTATTGAGGAGGTCCTGATCTACCATTAATAAGGTTATTATGGCAGTGGCTTGGTCCTTTCTAGGGCTGGACGAAAAGCTCGAAGCTCGCTCGTTAGTGGCTCGGCTCGGCTCGGCTCGTTAGTAAATTTGAACCGAGCCGAGCTCAGGTTTTAGCTCGCTTTGATAACGAGCCGAGCTCGAGCTAGCTCGCGAGCCGCTCGCGAGTCCTAATGAGCCAGTGCAACAGCCAGCAAACGAGTTGATTGCTTGTTGACAGAGTAGTTAGAGTTGTAATTTTCTTAAGTACTAGATTGCTTGTTGGCTATGTGGTTTCATGGTTTGTTAGCTTGTAAACATATTGTATTTGTTTATTCCATACTTACTTGTTAGCTATGATTTTTTGAATTTTTAACTGCTAACGAGCTGGCTCACGAGCTTAACGAGCCAACTCGAGCTTCTTAATGAGCCGAGCCGAGCTGGATTTCTAGCTCGCTAAGATAACGAGCTAGAACGAGCCGAGCCCTAACGAACCGAGCCAGGCTCGATATCCAGCCCTAGTCCTCTCTCGCACCCAGGCCAGGAGGTTCCAGGTTCCATTCCACCACCTGAGCGCAGGTAATCCAAATAAAAGTTTACCGAAAATTTTAAAATGTCGCGAAACTATGGTGCAAGACCCTGAAAATAAAAAGAAAGGCCAAAGTCTCAAACTAGAATTAGGACAGGTCATGATATGTACTTGTTTATTGAGGAGGTCCTGATCTACCATTAATTGAGGCGATGCCCATCTAGATGGGCCAGAGGAGATGGTTCAGCATGTGGCTCTTGTCTAGAATGGTTCAATATAGATGACACTACTCTATAAAAAGCAATGTTGGGAGCGAGGCCATGCAATCCAGCTGAGCGAGGAAGAAGAAGGGGGTTGGGAGAGAGAGAGATGGCGGCCTTGAGGAAGGAGGTGGCAGTGATGGCCCTGGTGGTGCAGCTACTAATGGCGTCGATGCAGGTTTCAGCCCTGGACTCCTCCGGTGCCGCTCGTGAACAGGAGGGCGACAGGGGTGAGCAGGAGGCTTCTACAAAGCTGCATCGTTCGAGATGCCACGGCCTGGAGTTGCAGCGGGGGTTGCTGCACTGCAGGAGATGTGTGCGCCGGTCTAGTCGCGAGCGGCGGCTTGGTTTTCGCTACCTGCATTCCTCCTTCTGTGTGCGGGACCCGCAGCGAAATCTACTGTCGTCCCTAAGCTAGGTGGCGTGCTCACTTCGTTCTCCCTTGGATCGTGTTCCATTATGCCATATGCATGAATTTTCCAGTTGTACTTTATTTACATATTTTTCATTAGCGTGTCTTTTATTTCGCCAGCCACCACTGTTGTATCGTTCATATCCCTCATTTTAATTTCTTGTCAAAGGGCTCCTCCATACTACGTCTATGTATGAATAATGTATTTCATAACCCCTCGCATCGTTGCTTTCGGTGGTGGGCCAAAAAAATATTTTCAGTCAAAAAATTTTGGAAAGTTCTGAAATAAGGTGTAATCAATATGCCATCCAAGGTCAAATAGACACAAACTAGGTTATGGCGTAGTGGATTCGTCCTCTTTCGCACCCAGGAGGTCCCAGCTTCCATCCCACCTGAGCGCAGGTAATCCAAATAAAAGTGTACCGAAAAATTTAAACTATCACGAAGCTATGGTGCAAAAATAAATTGCAACTAAATGAAACAAATAAAGGTGACTATTATACTGTAACAAAAGCAACGTTGGAAGCGAGGGCCATATGCAAATCAGCTGAGCGGAGAGTGAAAGATGGGATCCGTGAGCAAGAAAGCAGCTGTGATGGTGTCGATTTGGTCGGAGAGGGAGACGATGATGCTGGTCGCCTCCCTCAGTAACGATGAAATCCGGGTGCTCTACCCGACTTCCTGTGCGGGGTTGGGAGACAGAGATTCCGCGACACCTTATCCATTAGGTCCCAATCCCCGTCGAAGGGTCGGGCGAGGTGGAGACTTGGCTACCGCACGCTGTCCTCCTCGGTGAAGGACGAACCACATGGGGATTCAAACTTAGTTTTTCGTTGACAATATGATTTCAAATAAGAAAGTTGTAAACAATAAAGTTTCATAACTTCTCAAGATGTACAACTTTTACTTAGAATGTTTCTCCATTCGAGGTCATTTGAAAAATTCACATTTTCAAATTTGAGAAATTTCAGATGTACTTTTCATTGACGAAAGTAATTCAAATTAAAAATGGTTCAACTACAAAGTTCTATAACTTCTGAAGATCGACATCTTTTATTTTGGTCATTTGATCATCCGGTATAGTGGTAGTAACATTCTTCACAAATCTTATACATCTCTCATATAGTTTTATGAAACTAGATTAGAAAGATATGTATTGTGAACAGAATTACTACCACTTTATCAAATGAAGGAACAACCCAAATAAATTTGTACATCTTGAGAAGTGAGAAGTTATGAAACTTTGTAGTTTACAACCTTTTGATTTGACAACTTTTTACTACTTTAAAAATGGATTGTTGCTTTTGCAAAAGCACAGTGCTGGCGGGCGACATAAGGCACCCACTAGCGCAAATGGAAACATTTGTGATGGCGGGTGCCTTATGTTACCCGCCAGCACTGTGTTTACACCCGCCAACATTGTGCCTACACCACAGTGTTGCGGGTGTCAATTGCTATGTGCCAACACACTATTTTTCATGTGCCAGCACAAATCGATTTTGGCGCGTAGTGTTGCTAGCGCTTGGGCGTCGAACTTTCCTATCGGACATTAAGATGCAACATATCCAAACAAAACATCTACAATGAAAATCTATAGGTGCAACATTAAAAAAATGTGAAACAATAATTATAAGTCATTTGACTCTACTAGTAAAATGCACGTGCGGCACGCACGTGTCTAAAAACCACAATATATAAAAATTTTATTTATATAGTAATCTACACGTGTGGCACACACTTCTCTAAAAATCCATAATAAATAAAAAAATATATTTTTAATTAAAATACATGAGTTCAAAATTCCATACCACAAACCTTTTATTACCATACGCAATAATGTCTCAGCAACAACCTCGCGGTGGCAGTCCACGAATGAGAAATCGAAAGGACCCTCGTCTTCTACTTGTAGTCAAGCTGTTGTGTTCACCCCACCCACCCTCCTCCCCGCGTCTTTGGCAGCTTTCATCGCCGAATCTGCCACCACTCCACCCCCTTCTCGGACACGATAATCTTTCCCTACATGATTGCCCTAACCCTACCATCTCCCTAGGAAAACCCCACCCTCAAGGATGTAACCTTGCTCGCTTGGGGAGCTCACTGGAATGAACAATACTCAAGCCTCACTTGTAGTTTATTCTGAACATATATTTAATCAAATAGATCATCATAGAAATTAGGAAAGCTTCAGCACGCCTTAGTGGTGAAAAAACAAAGGAGATTGCATATTCCTTTCTTAAAACTGGGAAGCAAGAAGAAAATATAAATCACCACTTCTGCAAGCAATACCTTGAACTGAACCAACTCCCCTAGGCATTAGCTCTTCAAAATATAATAAAAATGTTTCCTACCCATTGTAAAAAATATGAACATAAACATACATTGTTCAAAAATTATTAATGTTGATACACACCATTTGTTTTGATCATAAATTCGTTGTTGATTCAGACCACCACTTGCTTTGATCCCACCAGTGAGAAACTTCATTGTTGACTCGGACCAACATTTCCTTCGATCATGAGATAGCCATTCGAGAGCAGCAACTCCAAATAACACAGTGAAGTCAATAATAGAAGTCCTCCTTAAAGAAACACATATACACATCTAGACACGTACTTGATTTTAATTGTGAAAGCAACTGTGTACATGAAGAAAGAAGATAATGCCTCATAAAAATGAAAAGTCCATGTTGGTAGCATCATAATTCACCTTTCACAGAAGAAAAAACATTTGAATCTATACACACTTGTCAAGGCCAAAACATCTCATCACACTCCAGATAAACATAAGCTTCTACAAATGAAATATAATTTCTATGCTCAATGCACTGCAACCACTATAATGAGACCTACACAAATGGATGCTACAAGCAGGAACTAAAAGATTATTTACAATGCTTGGTCTATGTACATCACACGGCACACACATGTTTATGATATTTTTTATATGTATTATTTTTTAAAATGAAACAAGCTTCGTCGTATATTTTCAATTAAGCACGTCACAAGCAAATGTATCCAACAACTTTGTTGTATATTTTTGTTTAATATATCAAAACGAGATTCAAAATTTCATAGTTTGAAATATATCACAGATATAGAATATAATATTTAATAGAGTTCACAAATACTACTACAAAGACACGATCAGTGACAATTATTTAACTAATTCATATAAGGACACGTCAAAAACTTCAACATTTCATCTTTGTCGCGAAAGACGTGACCCGTGATATATGTAATCAAACACATACTTTAGGGAAGAACATGAAGACTACATTTTGGACTCTATGTTTGTTCTATTGAATAATGTCTGCAGCTCTTCCCCCTCTAAGTCTTCATCATCATGTTCTTTGTGCACTTCTTTCTCGTCCTCCGGCTGCTATTCATAGTCAACCTTTTCTTCTTTGGAGCTATCGTCATCCTCTTCTTCTTGATGTGATTAGTCCAACTTCGGATTGATCTCTTGGCTGTCCTCTCTGTTAATCATCTAGACGTCTACTTGTGTTTCCTGTTCACTTGACACCTCATTGATAATAGGTGGCGAAATCTCTCCTTGCACCATGTTTGAATTAACACATGACAACTTGCTCTAGATGGAATATTAAACCAACCAATGTTGTTTTTATTTGAAAAACGATCTATGAATAATTAGTAATAGATTACAAATCATAGTAACATACAAACCTCCCTTGTGACGTCCTCCATCTACAGGTTCGGAAGAATAAGACGTTTCGTGTCGACGACCTTCTGGCGGGTGATGTCTAGCAAGCCCTTGATGTCGAGGTAGTTTGTGGCTAGAATAAGGTCCAACAATGTGGCTTGGTCGACGTCGACAAACACCTCGTTGAAGCTCTTCAGATGGTCGGCGGCTGAGGACGAGGTTCGACGGACTCCCCCTCGGCAGTGCTCACGGCGGCGTTTAGGCCTCATAGAAGTAGTAGAAGAGCTCGTGGCTGTGCTCCTCATTCACCATCTCGTACCCGGTGTACTGCTCGAAGTCGACAAGCGGCGGCTGTCGGGGAGCTCTGCGATCCTGTCCTCGGCGGCCTCGACGAAGTAGTAGAAGAGCTCGCGGTCGTGCTCCTCGTTCACCGTCTCGTACCCGGCATAAAACTCGATGTCGACGAGTGGCGGTTGGCCGGGGAGGTTCGCGATCCTGTCGGCCTCCTTGTTGCCGCTTGGCGGCCGGCACTTGTAGCGCTCAGGCATGGGGCGATCCTGGACGAGAGTCTTGTTTCCCTTTTACAACTCTTATTATTTATTTACTCGTTGACTTAAGTTTTTTTTTTATGGCATTAGGACTCTGAGTCCTGTTCGTGAAGGACTTGCGAACCCTCATAACCAAGTACGGAGATGTCCCCATATCAGCACAGAATTCGGAAAAAATGGAAGTGAATTGCCCTCAATTTTCAATACATGTAGCTGGCTTCATCTCTACACACACCGACAGCAAACTATAGGGTAACACAAATCTAGTGTCAGCACAGAATTATTAAAAAACTGGAATTGAAACTTCCCTCAATTTTTAATACATGTGGCAGAATTATCATTGATTCAGGGTACAGACATACAACATACAGTGAAATCTCAACCTATGCTATACACGTCTTTGGCCGGATACGTGAGGCGGTTTGAAATATTGTTGGGGACGATTACACTCCTATAGGTTAGTTCCCTCTGCAAAGCGTAATTGCCTTTGGATGGTCTCTACCTTGAGGAAAGCGTGAAGGGCAAGCAGTTGCTGCTGTGGTAGCTGCCAGAGCATTGAAAACATCGCAAGCCATCTCCATCCCTCAGCTTAGCCATGAGGATGACATAATCCTTTGATTTCCGTCTCTAAATGTAGTCATGTTGATAATCTGTAAAGCAACAAGAAAAAAGAAAATTTTCATATCTATTCTTTTTAAAAAACACAACAAATTTCATATCTTACTATTATTGCATTCCTAGAGCTCACACGTTCTATCAAGCACAATCTCAATCAACATATAATTGTTACAACAGAAACACAACGGTGATTAATATCCATACTACGGATTCATTTGCATTTTCAATCAGCGCATCTGTAATTTGAAGTCCAAATAATTTTATTACTTTTCGTTTGTCTAACAAGCTTTACAAACATCTAGGCATTCATAAGATAAAATTGACAGACAATTTGACACTATTCAGATAAAACAAATTCACAAGTCTAGTTTGACAGCATTCAGATAAGATAGAATTTCAGAGATTGCTAACACAAAGATTCACAAGTGCAGTTTCAGATATCCTCCTCAATTCAGATTGGCAATGCACAAAAGCCTCATCTAGTTTACTTTCAAAAATTCTGATAGGCTCTACACTGCTACAGCCAAAATTCAGATTAATCAACTGATTAAATGAACCACCAAAGCAAGCAAGAAATTCACACAGTTTACGGAAAGGGCTCTTTTACGGTGGACCATACCACTAGGTGGTGGTATGCAGTATATGACTATTCTTGGTAAGAGTAAATAGATATTTTTTGCAATTTTTTAATAAATTTGGCAACCTCGGGCTCAGAAAAAAGTTCGTTTATGCCACCAAGAAAAAATTAAAATGAAATTTTTTTGAAAAAAATCATTTTTGAAATTTAAAATGAAAATTTTGTTTTTGAAATATTTTTGTTTTTAAAATTTGAGAAAACATACCACTAGAGGGAAAAATGAAAAAAATTGAAATAATTCGTTTATGCCACCAAGAAAAATGTAAAATGAAAAAATTGAATTTTTTTATTTTTGAAATTTAAAATGAAACTTTTTGTTTTTGAAATTTGAAAAAAATATGGCCATACCACCAGAGGGAAATGAAAAAAATTGAAATGAAGAAATAATATATTTCGTTTATGCCACTGAGAAAGAACTCCCAATGATACCCCTATATCACCTATGTATACCACTTATACCATAGGGAATTGTGGTGGTACACAATTAATCTCAACCATCAGATCCTTTCATACTAGTCCTTTTGAAGCAGCGGTATAGGGTGGTATGGTCCACCGTAAAAGAGCTCTTATGGAAAATAGTTATGCATGACGACAAAAATTCACACAGACTTCAAATTTTGATTATATGGTGCATCATACTTACAATTTCTACACTTCCAGTACATCCTTGTACACAATGTTCAGACAAAGTCAAGAGAGCACTGGGCGTAGCCGTACAAGTTTGGAATGCTCTAAGGATGAATGGTATAGTTAGGGTGATGCTAACAGACGCTCTAAGCCATTCAAATCATTTGGTTAATTGGTGGATCGAAAAAGGCCCACATTGTCATTGTCACTTTGATACGCATGTAGGAGTATCAGCTAGTTCGATCTCAGAGCAGCTGGCTATTTCGGAGCCCGGATGGGACAATGCAAGTGCAAGTCTACAACACGCCAAGAGGCCATGCTCTAGCTCGGTCGTGAAGCATGGAAAAAGCAGCAGTAGTTGCAGTACGCAAATCGTAGCTACTGTGTTACCGAAGGGAGACAGAGACGTACGGGAGTTGCCGCAGCCCGCAGCCGAGCATGAGGACGTAGGAGGAGGCAGGGAAGAAGGCACACAGGAGCGGGTGTAGCGCCGGGTACGTCTGGTACCAGTCGAAGAACTTGTCGCCGCCGCCGCCATAAGCAGGGGAACCAGTAGAGGAGGAGGAATAGCGGGCAGATCCGCGTGGTGCCCTTTCTCCCTCCCTCCCGGTTGGCTCCCTCCTTCGTGACTGCAGCGCACCGTCGAGTTGTCCCCCGCCGGCCCTCCTTGTTTTGATTCGATTTGACGATGCAGCTCGGCGGCGAGGGCGACCTGTTGCCGGCCCGCCACCACCTCAGCTCCTCCGCCATAGTTGGAGCTTCTTGTTAGGCGGTGGAGGGGCTGTGGCCAGCCGGATCCGTCTCCCCTTGTCTACCTCCTTCGCGGCGAGGAGAACGATGTCGACCTGGATCTAGCGGAAGAAGCGAGGCGAGGTGCGGTCGCGCGTGGAGGAGGGACACAACGGCACCCTCTGCTCTCTCTATCTCCGTCATCCACCCTCCCACCCGGTCTCCCCTCTTCGGTGGGTGGAGCTCGGGGCATCGGCAGTGTGCAACGGCGGCGGGGCTCAACCGTGAGGGGAGGAGGTCCCTGCCTTGATGGACTCGGCGGCGTCCGTGCAGTGGCTCCTGCCTGATGACAAACTTTTTTGTTTTCGATGTCAGGTGGGTGGGCCCGACGCGGGTACACGTGGGCAGGTAAGGTGGGTGTGGGTGAGAAAAGAATTAGCTTTTTGACAGAAATACTCCCCAAATTGCAATTTATATGAGTCTACCCACTTTTTGGTCCTCCAGTAACCTAACCGGTGGGTCCGGTGTGAGGGGTACGGTGGATCCAAATTGGGTGAGCAAGATTTATCAAATTATTCGATTTTTATATTATACTAGTAAAGTGCACGTGCGACACGCACGTGTTCAAAATAAGTTATTAAGAAAATGTTTGATGTGTGTAGAAAATCGAATAAATAATAGTTTTATATTTATAGCTATCACTATTCTTAAGTATATGACGTTTAGAACAAGTAAGGTAGTTTATTTTTAATTAAATTAGTTGTCATAAACGTCATATATTTAAGAACGGAGATGGTATGTGTATGGATGTAGCAAAGATGTACATAGCCAATCTACTAATCAAATGAACAAACCATAAAATCGATTGAATCATATGAAAATGAATCTCCTCCTATCTATCATGGTTCACAATTGATTAGCCCATGAAAATATGGCCCCTCAACTAATCAATTTCAAATCACACTGTTTCTTATGAACCATTAGCTATAACACAACTTATTGTCATTGCCCCGGAAAGTCACAAACTCTGACTAATATTCCACCGTGCACCGTACCATCGCCAAAATCCCGAACATAAGTGAAAGCCTCCAAGAAACTTATAGATTGCTAGTGTCAAATTAAGTTAACATCTCCAATTACTTGACTGGGAAAGCTGCTCTCTGTAGTATGAACTGCCAGCCAAACGAAAAGAAAGCAAATGGACACATGAGCTACTAAACTGTTGGTAAGATGAAGATAGAGCCGAGTTATTGAGATTACCCTGGGTGCATCAGATAAGGGGCTACTGTACAAGGATCAAATGAGCTAAACTAAATGTTTCTTAAGCGTTGGAGTATAATAGTACAGACCATATGCATACTGGAAGAGAGCGCAACAATCATCTTTTGAATCAACCAATAACATTTCCAGAATCTTGATCCTAGAAGTAGCCTGCATTAGGACACAACTTTCGCGAGGTGGCCGTTGGGTCTGTAGTGGGGCCACTATAATCTGCAATAAGAGCTACCCACATTAGGATGAATAAAGAAATGGCAGAAATATTAGGGTATGTACAGTCCTTCTATAGTGCGCGTATGTTGAGCGGCAAATTTGCAAAAAAATACCCCGCACCTCCCCACCGACGGCCTCAGCGTCGCTAGACCAGGCGATGAGGTCGTCTTGTTCCCCGGTGCTCTGCAGACGCGCGACGCCAGGCTATGGAGGCCGTCTTCACCAAGCGATGATTGCCTGGATCCCGTACGCCTGCGCCAAAAGCTATGTGCACGTGCTTACCCGGCAAATCCAGAGAAGTGTGCGGGAGAGGAAGGAGGCGGAGGAGGAGGGCGAGCTCAGGACGGCGAGCTGCGAGGGACCGCAGATCCGGCCTTGAGACCCCCCTGTGCCACCTCTCTACAGTGGAGGAGCTTACCCGAGTGCCGCGCCGCTCGCCGACGGGGGAGATTGCACGCCTCGTGCCTACGGGGGAGCTCGCCCGCCCATCTGCCCCAACCGCATGCTCCAGATGTCTTCGCCGCAGGGGAGAGGCTGCGCCCCGCCAGAGCTCCCCCGTCGTCGAGTCCGCCGGGGACACACGCTGGGAGGGAGAGGTAGGGGCCGCAGGGGAAGAGAGTGAGGAGGAGGGACCATGTCCCCGGCCGGGATCCGCGGGTGAGGATGCTCCGTCGCGAGCACGAGAGCTCCGCCTCCGCGCAGGATCCCCGGGCTCCAGCCGCTTGCCGGTGTTGGCGGGGAGAACTTGGGGCGGTGCGGGGACTGAGCAACACAGGGGACAGCTTGGGGTGGCATGGTGGTGGGCGGGGGCGGAGCCGAGCAGGGCGTTGGTGGCAGGGTACCGATGGTTCGGTGGATAACTGGATGAGGATAAGAGATAAGGTGAAGTGAGGTAGATTAGATCTGAGACATCCATTTAATATTCAACAGTCAAAAAAATTTCAACATACATCAAAACAAATATAATTATTCATTGGTTCTAAAAAATAGTTCATGGAATCATCTGTTCATTCCGTTAGTGTCTAGCACCCTTTTATTCAGTTGAGGATAGGTAAAGATGTAAATCCTGTCTTACCAAGATGAGCAATTGACATGGGGATTTCATGAGCACAAAATCCAATAAATATGTGCATCACTCAATTTATCTTTTATGGGACCGTCATAATGTGTTTGCAAAGCTATACATTATATGTGTATAATTCAACTTTATTTCTTGTAATATATGAAATCTTTTTTTACAATTCTTTTGATAATTAACCACATGTGTGATAACTGCAATGATATGGACCCAAAGTATAATCCATAAAGGGAGTGAACCAAAGAAGCAAATGACATGCACAGAAGGTACCATTGAACTTCATGATCGATCAACATAAGTTAAATTCTCAGATATTGAAAGAATAAAGACAGCTACATGGTTTAATTGATTTGAACAGTCCACTGATTAAGTCATAACAGAAAAATAAAGCTATACCTCCACTGTTAAGTTATTCTATTTGGCAAGAATAATTATCAAATCGTGTTGGCTTGGTATTATCAAATACAAAATGAAAACACGTCACAAAGAACATCACGTTTTCCAGATCAACCTAAGCCATGTAATATGAAACCAGATTTTTTTTAATCAGGAAGCCAATTCATATATTAGTCGATTACCATTTGCATTATTCAATGATGTATACTTACAAACTTTAGTCCTGAATACTAAATACTATTGTTTCTTAATATGTTTAATTTCTCCTCACAGTTTTGCTCCACAGAAGTTATAAATACTTGCAGAAAATCAGTATGCTCCTGAATAGTACAAAAATAATCAATTAAGAATCCCAGTTTGAAAAACAATGTAAAGATGGACATGTAAAGCTTACAGCAAAATGGGCGATGTCCTCCAGGGTAGTGTAAAGGGCAAGCTTGCCAAGAGGCCGAGGGATCCCCGTCCTACATATCTGAGATTGATTGGCATCACTGAACATCTATATTAAACAGCCAACTAAAACAAAGTGTGAGTAGGAAAGAGCATTCTAGACACCACACAAATACATGAAATTGATACAAAGACCTTGAGGATACTAAATATGAAACCATACTTGTGCTAAGCCACACTAACAGTTGCTGTGTACACTACAGGAAGTAATTCCTCAATAGTGTCGGCGACGAGCTTGTATAAAAGACGCATTCCTCTCGTGCAATAAAGATCGAAACACCAAATCAGCTAAATTGGATTACTCATATCAAACCTACAATGCAAACCTACGTTTCCACTTTCCAGCAAGGATGAATCACGAGTTTTTCTACCAACAAATAAAGCGAAATTTGACACATAGGGCCTTGTACGCTGTGGGAAGGGGGTAGCCCCTCGATCCATGGAGCGCAGCAGACCTCCTCCAGGAGCACCCAGCTAGAGGGGACGAGATTGAAGATCGAGATGAAGACGCAGTCCGAGTAGTGTTATGGGCTTGCATAGCACGTGGAGGTGGCACACTACCTCATGCCGTGACAGATCGAGCTTGTCGTTACGGTGTTCCTCGCGGAGAGGTCCACCTCCTCCCGCGTCGTCGTCTTCGGATCGTGCGAGGGCGGGTGGGACGGAGGCCGTCGAGGAAGACGCCGCCGCCACCAGGTGTCCTTCGCCCGGGGATGGGCTCCATATCCGTTGCGGCTCCGTCCTTCACCGTGAATGAGGCCGCCGCTGTCACGTCGTCTGAGATTGGGATTGGGGAGGGACGGATCGGGGATGGGTTTATGCGAGGGGACGGGATGGAAAAGGAGAAGGAAACAATCGCGAGCGCCGCGCGTGATTAGCGGGTGCTGGCCCACGGGTGTGGCGCGGCGGCGGCCCGACGCGGGTACACGAGGTGGGTAAGACGACGTCAGGTGACAAAAACATTACGTTTTCGGCAGAAACGCTCCCCGAATTACGATTTCTATGGTCGTTCCACCTTTTTGGTCATCCTATAACCTGACAGGTGGGTCCGGCGTGAGGGGTAAGGCGGGCCCGAATTGGGTGAGAAAAGTTTTCAATTGTCTTCGCTCCTTATAGTATAGAGAGATAGATAGATAGATGATAGAAAATTTCCGCCGCAATTTGAATGCTTTGTTGTACGCATAATTCATTGTGAAACATGCAGGAACAGTAATTTCAACATCGATGCTTAACTATTGCAACATATATCGAAGCGTTCGATTTTCCCTCCCTTTGTGAACACCAATCCCTTAGCACTGTATAGTTTATTTGAACATGTTCACAAACATACGTCGATACAATACGTTTGGCACAACAATAACATAAAGATTCAGATGTGTACAAACATTATAACATGTAAGAGACCTCGCACACGGCAGCATGTATGCATGATCCAAGAGTAGATTGCAAGCTACACTCTGTCAGCCTTCTTAACGAACGCCAAATCACCATACAGCATGAAGTGGCACACCGGCGCGCCACCAGGGCGAGTGTTCAGTATCTCAAAGGCCGGGTGAGCCGGGTTCCAGCTGGAGGTGTCGACATGGCAGAACGCCAGCATGGAAGCCGCCGGGCCACCGTGGAGTCCGCTGAGCGAAGCCACGTATGCTCTGTATCCCTGCTTAATATGACACTGGAAGACAGTGTAAGGGAACGGCAGCTTATGGCACGACACATAGCGGCTTCCAGACATCGGGACCACCGCCTGGACCACGTACGGCTGACGTGGCAGCCCACCGCAGGGGAGCTCCGACGTGGCCGCCCACACGCTCTCGCCGTTGTCGACGGTGCCGAGCATGTCCCATGGCGCTCTGCACGGTGCCCTCCAGGGAGGTGGTGCAGGCGGACTTGACCTCGCCGGCGACAGGCGGCTCCTGCTGGCACCTGCTCAGGGTGTCCCTCACTTGGGTTGCCTCGGCGGAGCCCGCCGGGATGTTGAAGGTGGCGAGGACGTCGCCTAGGTTTCTGAATGGGACCTTGTCGGCGACGTCGTCGGGGAGGATAGCTGTCTCGGCCGCCGCCGGGAAGGAGAGCGTCATGGCGCTGCCGGGCAGCTGCGCCTCGTGAAAGAAGATGCCGGTCTCCGCGACCGTCAGTGGATTGCAAGCGGAGTTGAACATTGTGCATACCCTGATACTGGGCTGTGCGGAGTAGTGCTCCACAAGTGGCGAGTGGTCAATGCCTTCAGGTTAATTCAGAATACAAAATCAGTAAATCATGGGAAATTTCTATCACGTCGTCGTCGACCTTATTGTCAACACACGCCGACTAACTGAGAGTAATTTAAGTAGGTACCTTTCTGGACAAGATCTGCAATGGCGTCTGGCATCGTCGTGCCCGGGAGGATCCATGCTTTGGTATTGCTCTTAGCTTGCTTTGCTGTATGCTCTGATTGCATGGTTACTGGCCCAGGACGGCTGGTATAAATAGCCCTTCCTGCATATATGTTACTCTAAGCAAGTCGGCAATAATGTATCCTAAGGAAACCAACCATTCTATGCAAACTATGAAAACTCAAATCAAGACCATAGGATGCTCATCTGATGACCACCAGAGACAAAGGTGGGTTATTTTTCACTTAAACCCCTCCCACCATTAACTGCAAGTCACCCCACAAGATCATTATTTTGTTTATCCCCACGATTTGGCCCCGGACAGCTGGTATAAATAGCCCTTCCTGTTCCAAATTGTAGCAAATTGTAGGTCATTTTGATATTATGCACATAGACATATACACTATATATAAATGCATAAAAAAAGAATTGCATCTATAAAAACCAAAACGGCGTACAATTTGGAACAGATGAAGTACCGTACAACCTCTTCCCCCAGTATACTTTCTTTGTTCCACGAAGATACAAATGCATGCTTTTGGCAATGGTTCATTTTGATCGTTTATCCTTATAAGACTTTGCCATATAGCACAAGATTATTAGTATGGAGATGGAATTGTCCCACAAAAATTATGGATCAACTCATCATGATGGACAATCATCCCATCGAGGATAGAGGTGATTAGAGAGGTTGAGATGTCTCTTTTGGTGGCCACACAACAACATTTTGGTGTGTTTGCTTGTATTGAACTTGTGATAAATAATCATAAAACACCAAATTAGTGAAACAACTAAATGGCAGTGAATACAAAGGTTCGGCCGTCCATATTGCATTTAAAATGTTCGTGCGACGTTGAGATGCTCTTAATTACTATACACATCCAAAACTGAAATAGTAAATAAGTGATTTCAGAGGGCCAAAGTGACATGGACCGCCTACCTGTCAATCGCATGTCTTTCAGCCACTTTTGGTGGGTCTTCAAATTTTCATATATGCATGAGTAAAGCAAATGGTTTTCTCTTTTCTTTTTGAAACAGAAGTTGTCAATGATCATATATATATGCAAATTATAGCTCATATACGTGCTGACGGTGATTTGTTTTAGTAGAGTAATTGTGAAAAATATCTGGACATTGACATTTAGTTAGACATTCACTTGCTCCATGTAGCAAGGTTAATTAACAAGGTTGCTTATATAACCATCATAAAACAATATCAATATATACCTGGCGTAACCCTTCGGAAATGTAGCTGATGTAAGATAAGATTACAGTACACA
This sequence comes from Cenchrus purpureus, assembly GCA_022644695.1. Taxonomy (NCBI): domain Eukaryota; kingdom Viridiplantae; phylum Streptophyta; class Magnoliopsida; order Poales; family Poaceae; genus Cenchrus; species Cenchrus purpureus. The sequence continues at coordinate 134,656,424 of CP053457.1, read as the reverse complement.
CAACTTTGTTTTTATTTTATATAAAATTGTAGCTACATCTTAATCAAAGTCACGTAGCCTTGGATGTGGACGGTATCAGTAACAACAAATAGATTGTCCTATATTTTGTTGTTGCTGCCTTTTGTATTGCAAAAAAATTAAAGTTCATTGACGACAGGGCATCGAATTTGGCCGGCTCCTATAAAAAGGAGAAAACAACTCTTTTGGCCCTACTGCAGGATCTTGATAAAAAAGCTGAATTTGATAGACTTTCTGATCATGAAATCGATCTAAAGCACTATCTTAAAGAGCGGCTCGTTTCGCTTTTGAGGGAGGAAGAGATTAAGTGGTATGAAAGAGCTAAGGTCAAAACCCTCTTGGAAGGGGACGCTAATACAAGGTTCTTTCACCTTGTTGCCAATGGCAAACACCGTAAGCAGCTTATTTATAGGCTCGAGGATGACAATGGTGTTGCTGTTAGTTCTGACCGTCTTAAATGCCACATCACGAATTATTACAAAAATCTGTTCGGGTTCCCAGAGCAGACGGATATCACCTTGATGGAGGATCAGATTCATGATATTCCGCAAGTATCCGATGAGGAAAATGAGATCCTCATTGCGGATTTCACTGAAAATGAGGTGAGAGAGGCGGTTTTCCAAATGGAGCATAACAAGTCTCCTGGACCAGATGGCTTCCCAGCTGAATTCTATCAGGTGTTCTGGGGGGTGATTAAAGATGACCTTATGGCTATGTTCCACGATTTCCATAAGGACAGTCTTGACCTTTTTAGCCTCAATTTTGGGATCATTACTTTAATTCCAAAAATTGAGAATGCCACTAAGATTCAGCAATATAGACCGATTTGTGTCCTCAACGTTAGTTTCAAGATTTTTACTAAAGTTGGAACTAACAGGCTGAATAAAGTAGCAAGGACGGTGGTGAGCCCAACACAATCTGCCTTCATGCCTGGTAGGAATATCATGGAAGGTGTTGTTATTCTACACGAGACCATTCATGAGCTTCATACCAAAAAATCTAATGGAGTCATTTTTAAGATTGACTTTGAAAAGGCCTATGATAAGGTTAAGTGGTCATTTCTCCAGCAGACTTTACGCATGAAAGGTTTCTCACCTAAATGGTGTAGATGGATTCGAAACATGGTTTCGGGAGGGAGTGTGGGAATCAAAGTTAATGATGACATTGGACCATACTTCCAAACGAAACGGGGCTCAGACAAGGAGATCTTATGTCTCCTATCTTATTTAACATCGTCACGACATGCTAGCCCCGCTCATTAATAGAGCCAAAACAGACAAGCGATTAAAGGGGTGATTCCCCATCTAGTTGATAATGGTTTGTCTATCTTACAATACGCAGACGACACCATAATCTTTCTAGACCATGATCTTGAGCAAGCTAAAAATCTTAAGCTCCTTTTATGTGCTTTTGAGCAGCTTTCGGGAATGAAGATTAACTTCCACAAGAGTGAAGTCTTCAGTTATGGTGCGCCGGAGAGATGGAAGCTTCATATACCTCTCTTTGGTTGTAATTCGGGACATTACCCTTTCAGATATTTAGGTATTCCGATGCACCATAGACAACTTCTAAATTCCGAATGGAGTAAAGTCAAGAACGCTTTCAAGAAAACTCTCGTGTTGGAAAGCAAAATATCTATCCTATGGGGGGAGGTTGGTTCTGCTCAATTCAGTGTTAAGTAGCCTACCCATGTTCATGATGTCCTTCTTCAAGTTCCTAAGGAGTTCTTAAAAACCCGGATCGATTCGGATCCAGTTTTTTGGCAAGGCTCGCTATTAAACATAAGTATAGGCTTGCCAAATGGGACATCTTGTGTCGCCCCAAAGATCGTGGTGGCCTTGGGATTTTGAACTTACAACTACAAAACAAGTGCTCATGGCTAAGTGGTTAGTGAACCTTTTGAACATCAAGGACTGGCAATCTTTGCTAAGGAACAAGTACTTGAGAACCAAAACCCTCACGCAAGTATCATCTAAACCCAATGACTCTCACTTTTGAGAGGACTCGTATTAAAGATGAGGTCTTGTCTAACGGTTCTTTTGTTATTAAAGATGGAACCAACACGAGATTTTGGGATGATACGTGGATAGGTGATAAGCCGCTCAAGGATACATACCCATCCTTATACCTTATTGCGCGGGATAAGCATGTCACGGCTTCTAAGGTTTTGTCCTCTAGGCCCCTTAACATTTCTTTCAGCGGTCTTTGGTGGGTAACAACTGATCCTTTGGCTTCACCTAGTAGCTCGGGTTTCTAATGTTGTTCGTGGATGATAATGACTATTTTAAATGGAGGTCGACAACAAGTGGTTTTTCACTTTGTTCGTCACATGACATAGATACTCATCCACCTTTTCAGATAGGAAGATCCGAAGTGGAAAATACCTCTAAAGATCAAAATTTTCCTTTGGTTTCTTCAGAAGGGGGTCGTTTTGACAAAAGATAACCTTGCTAAGAAAAATTGGAAAGGGAGCCAAGAATGTGTCATCAGAATTTAATGAGACCATTCAGACTGTTTTAGATTGTCCTTCCAAAAATGACTTGGAGGATTATTTTCTATGCTACTAATTTGTCCCTAGATCTATTAGCCATATGTTTGGTACGTGGGTTAATAATCAACATAAATTCTATAAGCCCCTCGATCCGGTTGGTGTCGCTGCCATTTGCTGGGCTATTTGGAAATGCCGAATGATATTATTTTTAAAAAGGTGAAGTTTAATTCGCTTTTGCAGTTATTTTCGTGGAGTTTATCGGCTACGCTTTTGGGCCCAGTGCATAAGGAGCAGTTAAGGATACCCTCATCGCCATGAGCGTAAATTTAGAAGTCGTTGCTCTTGATTGCTAATAGAGGATGGAACAATTTTTACCGCTTACCTTAGTAGGGCTTGCTGTCTGCTTCGCTTTTCACCCTTTTGTGGACGGTTCCTTTAAACTCTGCTTTTAATGAACATCTTCGGATGTAGAGGCCGGATTTAATTATCCAATTTCTAAAAAAATGTATGTAATGGAATTTTTACCAATGCGTATGTTAAACCAAACTTGACTGGCACGGCATATTGGCATGTAAAGTAACCAAGTATTGATTGGTAAAAAAAATATGGTAAATCTGTCTCACTAATAGTTGAGGTACCTTTACACCCATATTGGATTCAAATATATTTCCTATTGTTTCTTTAAAATTATTAAGTCCGACGATTTTTTTTTGAACGGACGGTGAAAGCTTACGCTTTCCCGAATTTTTATTAGAAGAAGAGAGTTGATCCAGTTTATAAGGAAAACCAGGCCGAAAACCAAACAACTTCAGTCCGAAGACCGTACAACTAAGGTATAGCACCATCCGACAACTTCGGGTCCACCGACCGCATAACCTGTGGGTTTTCTACCTGAACAACTCTGGTCCGCAGACCAAACAACTCCGGTGGGTACAATATATATGCCCAGTGTTTTTTTAAAGTTTGCCCTATAAGGTACAATATGTCATCATGCCTTACACTTATTTTTGTGCTTACCGACATTTTCCTAGTTTTCTCAAGAATAGTCCAAGTTCAGGGCTCAAGTCCAGAAGATGAGCTGAGAATAATGATTACTTTCGATGTAAACATCCATTAACAAAGCATTACATTTTTTTCCCAATGTTGTTTATTGCAACTAAAAAAATTCAACTTCAATTTGGTCCCTCAACTTCTGCGACGGCGTCTCCTGAAACTGTTCGATCCACTCATGTGCGCACGTCAACTGTCCCCAGCGCGCGGCGGCCGACTTGACGGCGGCGCAGCGTCTCTGACCTTCCGGCGGCGCGGCTGAGGCAAATAATTAGGTCAGTCTCGCCTCTCGCGAGTCCCCGGTCTGGAACCTGCCGTCTCGTCCTGCTGCATGAACCCGCTGCGAGCTTGCGACAGTGAGGAGCTTGGGTCGCCCAGCGCATGCTCGACGAAATGCCTCTGCAGCTATCGTCCCGCTGATCATTGTTGCGGGTACATAGGAGCTTTAGATAATTTGTTTCTCTTGGTTCCTGGCGTAGCCTTGCTGTTCAGGGCAGGTTCACTTTAGCCGTTTTAAACCTGCAGCTTTCTTGATTCCCTCATCTTTCCATGGTGTGCATTCATAGGGAGGATCGATCTTGACCCCGGCACAAGCCATCCGGGAAACCACAATCCCTTCTTTTCATTAAATTATACTATAATCTATACTTTGCCCAAGGATCTAATTATGCTTGCTGCTTTCCATGATTTAATATACTGAAGATTCAAGTGCAGAGTGTACACTCCACTCAAGGCATCAATGCAAAGCCGTTCGGCAGGTGCCAAAGACATCGTTACTTATTCGAGTCCAGGGGGTGAACTAACATCAGGAACACCAGCCTTCCACCGAAAAGCTCCGCGAACGCTGCAGAACCCAGCATCCTGCTTCCCTTGACTCCATCTAGGCGGCTGGGTTGAGATGGCCAGTGCGGTTGCTGGGCTGATCGCCGGCAAGCTTGCTGAGCTTGTCTGGGATGAGGCCACCCTGATGTGGAGCTTCAAGGACGATGTGGACGCCTTGAGTTGGACCATGGTCAAGATGCAAGCACTGATGCGTGATGCGGACCGGAGGGCGAGCCAGCTGGATGAAGGACAGAGGCGAGAGATTGTTCAGGTTTGATGAAGGATTTCAAGTCCACTGCCTACGATGTTGAGGACTTGCTGGATGAGTTCGAGGCTGTTGAACTCATTAAGAAGAACCAATCCAAGGTACGTACTGATGCTAAACTTTGAATATTATTCTCTTTTTCCCACCAAAGCGAGAGGGTGGGCCTGTTATTAAAACTCTGTGGTCTCATTGACATGCCCTTAGCTCATATTTAGTTATTTACCATTTTGTTTTGACTCATGGTTAATACTGAAATCCTGCCAAATTTTCAGACGCTCAGTTCTACACCCCTTTTTTATTATTAAAACAAGCATTCAACTAGCACATGGAGACGAGATCAAGGCTGACAGTTCAACCATAGGCATGTACATAGCAAAATAGGTCCTTTAATACAAATTGAGTAGGAAGGAACTTGCTAGCCCTAAATTCGAAGCAATGGTATAGATTTTAGTATTAAAAATTGGAGCACGACCTAGAAGTGCTATATTACAATCATTTATGTTAACTAAATTCTTTAATTTGCATAACATACATGTCTTTAAATATAGATACCATAATCACATACTCCCTCCGGTTCCATATTAGAAGTCGTTTAGGACAGCGACACGGTCACCAAAGCACAACTTTGACTTCTCTTTTCTATAAAAATCTTTATTGGAAAGCTATATATGTATATTTTATGAAAGTAATTTTCAAGACAAATCTATTTATATGATTTTCACATTTTTAAACTCAACGACTTAAAAGTTATTCATGATTTATATTCCCAATGTTTGACTCAAAACTTGTCTAAAACGACTTCTAATAGGGAACCGGAGGGAGTACTAATACTAGTATCACACTCAAATCGAGACATACTAATGTGTATATAATGTAATAACCAGGCTATTGAAGAGGTTATCTACAGTGCTAACTATATGTGACGTGACCATGCATCACTCTTAGCAAATATCTAATATGTATACAGCGCCTTAGGGGCAAGAATCCATGAAGCGGAAATACATTTAAAAATCGATACTATGTAACAAGTATGCTCAAATTGAGACTCAAATACACTCATCTAGTTCTCAAATGGATTATGTTGCCTCTTTATTGGAAAGCTGGTGAAATCCCCTTGTTGCAATACTAAAAACATCTACCATTTGTATAATTGGTTGAAGTTTTGACTCTCTCCCCCTACTACTTGCATCAATTGGTTGTCTTCAAATATCACCTCTGTGCCCCTATCATCCATCTTCCTCTTCATCCACACTCTCCATTTGAAACCCAATAGAAGATAGAGAACATCCCATTTTTCATGATTGAGCCTAATAGTGGTTGGAGATCATTGGATGGGCATTAAACCCCAGCATCATAATGGAGGCATACTGCACTGCGGTGGGAGAGGAGTAAGAGCGAGAGAGAAAATAAATAAGAGACTTTTGTTATCTTGTTTAATCAAAGCAAACCAGATCACCCACCTATATATAGCCGAATCATTTAAATATGCTTATCAAACTCAAGCAATCCCTAAACCTAGAGGAAGCAACTTTGTTACGAAGTTGAGCTTTATCGAGTGTGATACCAAGTCTTCCTAGAAAAGATGAAGAAATTAAATGGCAATAAATAACTTTGGAGTTCAAGCTTTTCTTGAGGTACTACAAGTTTTTCTTGAGGTACCAGAGATTTGATGTAGTTTCCGCTAGCTCACATCAAAGCCCTCGCATGGTATGCACTCCCGTGATAGTTTGATGGGCAGGTATACACCCTCTAACAGTGAGGGCTGCACCCACTACTCATATCACCAACTATTAATGACAACCAAGGAAAATCTTGCTCTCACGAGGGAGATTGCTAGGAAGGGATTAAAGAGGCTACCAAACATCGCATCCTTTAAAAGCAGGCGAAGTAGTTCCCAACTAAGAATCAAAAGATGCTATAAACTGCTCACCTTGGTGATTGATCGGTTAACTAGATAATAGTTACACAGCCATGCAATTAGAAAGAAAAACAGGGATAAGGAACAATGCAGGATTTTAATGATAGAGTGTTATGAATTTCATTGATTCTCTAGAAGAATATCCCTGAGATCAATAGGTTTGCGTGGACAAAAGTCATAGCTAGCTAGTGTTATAGTTTTACCAAACTTGAGAGCAAAGCTAGGGCACATCCCTCTCCCCAGTCAGTTCTTTCCTAAATTAAAAGCTACTAAATTACCATATACGATCATTTAAAATTGCACATTAATTAAGCTTACCATGAATGTTGACTTTTTTTCTGTATTAAAATTTCATACAAACATATTGTCAATTGGTTGAACATCAGGTCTTAAAATTATTTGTCCACTGAATAACTTGTTTCATTTTTTTAACTGTCCATGTTAATTTGGTGCAAACCAAATACTTGATTCCTTATTGTGGGATGCCATTAATTAATATGTTTATACTTGTCATGTCATGTATACCAACCAACATAATATCATTTATTTCTAACACAAATAGGTTTTTCTTTGCTGCTTATAAGCATATGAGTATTTTTTAACTACTTCAACACATAGTAAAAGAAATACAAAACTAAATCTTACTTATGAGCTTTCTTTTCCTCTTACAGTTTAAGCTATTATTCTCATCCTACAATCCACTCCTACTGCGATTGAAAATAGCTCACAAAATGAAGAAGGTAAAGGAAGCTTTAAACAACATAGAGAAAGGGGGTCAGGCCCTTCATCTGGTGCCTGAAGACACACCAATGTGGGCTCAGCTGGGTACAAATCAAGCTACCATTGCATCCACCAATGGGGACATAGACATTGGAATGGTAGGAAGAGATACTGAAAAGGAAAAGATAATTAAGATGTTATTGAAAAGTGAAGCTGAGGAGGTCATCTCAATCATTCCTATTGTTGGACTCGGTGGCATGGGGAAGACAACATTGGCCCAAGCAATTTTTTCAGACAAGAGAACCATAACCTTTGATGTAAGAGTATGGGTATATGTGTCTAAGAAGTTTGATCTGCAAAGAATTGGTGAAATAACCTTAACAACAATGAGTAGAAGTACTAATAATGAGTCAAATGAAAGGTATATTCCCCCAAAATATGGTGATTTGCAATCTATTATAGAAATATTGAAAACTATGCTCTCCAACAAAAAATATCTGATTGTTTTGGATGATATGTGGGAGGATGGTGTCGATAATTTAGAAAAATTGAAGCAGATTCTACGATATGGTAGAAAGGGAAGCAAGATCATATTAACTACACGAATGCAACATGTAGTGGATAAATTGGATATAGGTGCACTAGCAGATCAAGGAATAATCCGCCCTGTGTGCAAGAGTGACCAGATCAATTTGAGCCTTTTATCAGAGGATGACTGTTGGAATGTGATGCGACAAATGGCATTTAGGCGAGATGAGGATCAAAGTGGATTAGAAGCAATTGGAAGACAAATCTCTAAGAAGTGTGCCGGTCTACCTCTACTAGCATGATCTCTTGGATATTTGATATCCCAATATAAGTCTACAGAGGCATGGGAAGTTATAAGAGACAAGAAGATTGTTTTGGGTTTGAAAGAAGATATTAATCTACAAGATCCTTTGGAGCGTCTGATGATGAGCTATTACTACATGCCATTGAAAATCAAGTTGTGCTTCTCATATTGTGCAGTTTTTCCAAAGGGCTTTGATATTGCTATTGACCACCTCATTCAGCAATGGAGAGCCCTTGGATACACTCAACCAATTGATGGCCATCATTGTATCAACTATTTGTTGGGGATGTCTTTTCTTCAAATTTCCAAGTCTTCTCAGGTCAGTGTAATCATTGCTCTTATCCCAGTTATCAGTTGGTGCATCATGCATGTTGCTTGATTGTTGTTAAACTCCATGATTGGGTCCTTTGTTTGGACATAGATCTGAATTGAGTTGTATGGTGGCATGTTCTTCAATCTATAAATATTGTACATGATTAAAATTAACTAACACTCACTTTCCATGTTAATTTATCTGTGTCGGGAATAGGTCATCTGTGTTGGCTATAATAGAAGTTGGCATGCATGGATAAGTCTCTCGAGTATTATCAGTGCACAGGTACCTTGGATAGGTCCCCCAAGTAGTCTGTGTATGCCTACTATAATTATGAGTCGACATCAATACTTATTCAGCATTAGTCATTTCAATTTTTGCTTAATTAAAAAAATTATAGCTTTTTCATACATATTCCGAGACAAACTTTATATAAAAATTATATATTTCGATTTTAACTGTAGCTTTTCCGCTACTAGAAATATTATTTTGTCATCTGCAAGGAAATTCAAGTTTTGTTTAGTGTCCAATTTTTTTTCTAATTTGAAGTTATTTCAGTGTCCAAAAAGTTAATCAAAATAGTTTAGCCTACAAGAATAAAAAAAGAATAAAATTCCCGATTGTATTAGCCATGCTCCAACTGACCGTTGTTATCTGAGTCACATATTGATATTGACACATGACCACATTAACTTTGCTCGTCCTTTTTGCTGCTGTACCATGCATGAGGTCTTACGTCGCACTCTCCTGCATCCTTGAGACCAACAAGATTATGGTACGACATAGCAGTCTATACTATCACTAGTGGGGCATCCACCTTTAGTTCCGGTCCTTAATCCACTACCAGTACTAAAGAGGACCTTTAGAGCAGGTCAAATATTACCAACCTCTTTCTTTTTCCTTTTTAATGTTTGGAAAAAGTTGTTTTTACACAAAAAATAATGTTATTAAACAGTTGGGAGGCCTGTTCTTTTTTTATTTTCTGTGTGATTCGAACCCATGCCCTCTTCTACCTTGTGCGAGCCTTTCTTACCATCTGACCTACACAATGCGCATGTGATGGAGTTAGATATGGTTTAGTTTCGAAGTGACCAGTAGAGAGACTTTTACTACCGGGTCATATATAACACCACCATTCGTACCAGATCATAATAGCACCCGATACTAAGGGAGCACCTTTAGTACTGGGTGGTGTTATGACCTAGTATTGAAAGACCTTGGGTTGGGGGGGCAAATTTAGTCCCGATACTAATACTAATGTTAGTACCAGGTCAAAATGTGACATGTACTAAAGGAGTGGACGAAAGATCGTTTTTCTAGTCATGTGTGTATATATTCCACTTTAGCTCTTGAACCTTCCTCATGCCCACGATCCACAGTTTTATAATCCCGCACATGCAATTTGAATTGATCAGCAACCTTGTTGGTGGTATCAAATTTTGCGAACTTGTCCCATTCAAACTTGCATCTTAAGCTTGTGTTGCGGGTTGGCATGCTACAGAGAACAAATCAACCTTCACACTCCTAAGTCTGCCATTGTTGATCATATTGTCGCCGCTAATAACCCACGGTCTCACTAGCTTGTCGCCACTGGTCTTTCTGTTGTGCACCACGATATGTTAACCATTCAAGTAAATTGCCCACTTACCCATTTTAAATTATATGTTGTGTGATTTACGAATTGTCCTTAAGTCTATCTATGAAAGGTAGACCACCAGTGATCTGCTCTACACGTCGGCATGTTAGCGTGCCACCTAATTCCTTCACTCCTAATTAAGCACCCGTTGAACTGTTGACTTTCATGCCACAACTCAACATTGTTCAAGCCTCCACTCATTGCTAATAAGATGCAACACTGACATGAGTTCTAGCATGTCAAAAGATATATGCCTCTTTGTTCACATGCTAGGTCATGTGCTATGTACTCCCTCCATCTCATAAAAAGTGCAAATGTCGGTTAACATTTGGACAACACGATCACGGTAGAATGACGTATGTTTTTTATGAGACGGAGGGAGTACATAGCACATGACGTAGCATGATTGTGTTGTCCAAATGTTGACCGACATAGTGTGTGTACGCATGGCTTGAGTAAAGCGTAGATGCTTTGGGGTATTATTGCTTACGTATTTAGGTGGTAATTTAGATTCAGACTAGCAATTATGTCCGTGAGTTGCAACAGGAGAAAAACATTACCGCCTCGCCATCATCTACCCGGCCGAGCCATCACCTTGTCGCCCCTGAATCTCCCCAACCTTGTCTTCCTGATCGCGCCATCGTTTCCCAATATGCATGTGCACCCCGACCTGTCGTCCACACCTCCTCGTCAACCACCCCCATTTTGTGGACATCCTCACCTCCACAGCCTCACTGCATAGCGCTTGTGCCACCCCGACCTCACTCACCATCACCTGCCCTGATTGCATCGTCACCCCGCCACCCCCTCACCTCCCCCAACAATGTTGTCGTCTGCCAGACCTCAGTTTCCCAATTAGTGTCGTCGTTTCCATCACGCACATGCCACATACGGATCTTGCTCGTCCCCACCATTGTATGCGCCTCCTAGCTTCACTGTTGTTTGCCTGCACCGTCATCGCCATGCTCATGCGCAACCCCGACCTCGCCCGCTGTTGTCCGCCCAAGACTCACCTTCCCGACCATGTCGTCATCCCTATTGCCCACGTGCTCCCCAACATAAACAGACTGAGATACTGCCTATTAATGGCATATGACACGTCAAATGTTAATATATTTTTGCTTGATACCCCACCTATCAATGACATGCAAAGTTGATCACGAAAAAGGTAAGGAACTCTTTTGAAAAACAACGACGGTCGGTTGCAAGAAACAATGAAACTTTAATATTAAATAATGGCAGATTTAGTATTTTATATGTAAATTTAGTAAGGTACTTTATATTGTTTTTGTGTAGTGGTTGAAACTAGAAATATAGATAGTGTTTGGTAACAGTATATTTGGCGGCAGAATGGGTGATTACCCTCTTTATTTAGTTGCACTCTAGTAATGTTATTACATTGTAATTGAATCCTTTATCTATCTGAGCTTGTTACCTCTATGGTATGCAAGAAGTACCATTAGATTTATCATGGGATATGTTTTTATAATATACATATTTGATGTCATAAACATTGATACTTTTCTCTATAAATTTGATCAAAATTGAGAAAGTTTGACTTAGGATAAACCTAAATGATATGATTTTTTTTTGGGTCATAGAGAGTTTTTTATTTGTGAATTTGCTTGAGGTTTAATAGATAGGAGTTAGAATCAGTTTATTTGCCATCAATGTGATAATGATGGATTTTATTGGACTATCTAGCAGTAAATTAAAATATGTTTTATCTGCAGAGTGCTCCAGGGGATGCCGAAGCTCCCATCAAAGTGACCATGCATGACTTGGTGTATGATCTTGCTAGATAATACTTGACAAAGAGTTAATTACTATAGATGCTTCAGAACAAATGACTTGGAGTACCCTTGAAAAGCATTATAGCCGACATATGCAGCTCATTAATTATCAAAAGCAGTCTATTAGTCTCAAAGAATTTCCAGGTAAAATTAGATCTCTCCACTTTACAGAGTGCAGTAAATTGCAGCTCCAAGATAAGTCATTCTCCAAATCCAAGTATTTGCGTGTCTTGGACATAAGTGGATGTTCCATCAGCAGGAAATCTGTCCCAAGCAGCATATTGCTACCATCCTCCATTCAACATCTAGTGCTGCTAAAGTACTTCGATGCCACGGGCTTGCCAATCACAGCACTTCCAAAATCTTTGCATAAACTTCAAAATATGCAAACTCTACTTCTGTGCAACTGTGCACTTGAATCCTTACCAGATAATATAGGTAGCCTTCTTAACCTTTGTTATTTGGACCTATCTGGCAATAGGAGCCTCAATAAGCTACCCATATCGTTTGGGGAGCTCTCTGCACTCTCGGTCCTCAAACTATCTCGATGTTCTAAACTTGATCAATTACCTGAATCAATTCACAAGCTTAAAAGCTTACGGCACCTAGACATGTCAGGCTGTTGTGCGCTTCAAAAGCTCCCTGACAAGTTTTGTAGCCTTCCAAAACTGTTGTTCCTAAACTTGTCAAATTGTTCCAAAATAGTCAAACTGCCTTACAGTGTTAACCACAAGTCTTTAGAACATCTAAACCTATCGAGTTGCCATGAACTACAAAGCCTACCTGAAGATTTTGGAAATCTTGACAAACTCAAGTTCTTAAACCTTTGTGATTGCTACAATCTAGAAGTGCTACCAGAGTCCTTTTGCCAACTGAAGCAATTGAAACACCTAGATCTTTCAGACTGCCACAATCTCAAAGAACTCCCTGAATGCTTCGGTAGCCTTTCTGCGATTCATTATCTAAACCTAACAAGCTGTTCTAAGCTGAAAACATTGCCTGACTCATTTGGCGATTTGTCAAAGTTGAAGCATCTCAATTTATCATATTGTGTAAGGTTTGAAAAGCTTCCTTCCTCATTTTGTAACCTAAAGCTTCAAAAACTGTACATGAGTGCGTTAGATAGTCTCCGTGACTTGCCGGATGGTATTGGCAGCATGACTAGTCTCACACTATTTGAAGGCAAAACTGGAAACTTGATAGATGTTGGGATGGCTCCTTCCATTTTGGAGCGTTTGAGTTTGCCTGAATGGATAGTACACCATGTACATGATGTACATGAGGACGATTATGGATGGTGTAGCAGTATAGTGAGTCTTGGGAAGTTGAGATGTCAACGCCTAAAAATTTATGGCCTTCATAATGTCAAGCGTCCAGAAGATGCAGAGATATCTAAACTGCGAGATAATCCAGATCTTCGGGAGCTAATCCTTACCTGGTCTTGGTATCGGCGTACAGAGAATATAAGAGATGTAGAGGTGTTGGAGAACCTTGTACCTCCTCGGACTCTTGAGAGATTGGAACTAGGGCGCTATACGAGCACGAACTTCCCTAACTGGATGGATGACATCTCCTCCTATCTTCCTTATCTCACCTCCATCTGTCTCTATAATTTATCAGCATGCAATTCTCTTCCTCCATTGAGGAGGCTGCCAAATCTCAGGTTATTGCATCTTGGGCACATTCCCAACATCAGGAAAATCGGCAAGGAATTTTATGGAGAGGAAGGAACCTGCAAAAAGTTAAGAATTATCCAGTTAGGAGACTTGTGGAACTTGGAGGAGTGGACAACACGGTCAGGTGACCAAGACGACGGGTTCTTGATCCCTAATCTGCACCGTTTGTATGTATGGATCTGCCCAAAGTTGAAGTTCCTGCCTTGTCCCCAAAAGTATGTATTGGGTCTTGTTCGACAGCAATGAGGTGCTGCCAGAACATGGATATGGACGGCTGTCCTCTTCCACTCTTCCTTTTCGAGCTGAAATCAGGAGCTCCGATTTCTCTCCTGATAAATGGGGTCGGCTTCAGCACCTTACCACCCTCGAGGAATTGAAGGTCATCAGCCACAGCAGCAGCTTCTCGACCTTCGCGGAGGCAACTCCATGCTTCCCTCTCAGACACCTGGAGTTGAGGCTACCGGACCTGGTGATGCTGCCGGAATGGTTGGGACAGCTCACTACCCTTGAAGAATTAATCATCGATGACTGCCCCAAGCTGACATCTTTGCCTGCAAGCATACGTAACCTTACCACCCTGAAGAAACTGGAAATTCTGGGACTGTCCAAGACTGGTTGAGAGGTGCAAGGGGGAGGATGCCCACAATATTTCTCACATCCCAGAAGTCAACTTCATGACCAAAGATTTGGAGCCAATGGACGCGTCCCTGGATGAGCTCATTGAAGAGTCGAGCTAGCAGCCAGGGTTCGATCCCCTGTTCGCACAGATCCCCTGTTCGCACAGACGCACACCCCTATTTTATATTAAGATTCGTGGTGGGACAACCTATAAAGATCAGAGGTACCAAAACTCCCAAAAGCCAAGTAAATCTCTGCTTTATACATCTGACTATACTGGCTTCACTTGATCTTGGAAGTCAGCGATTAAAAAAAAGAATATATATTATTCGATGCATTTGGTTTACATGACCTGTACTCTTTCTTTCTTTCTTTTTTTTTGTACCAATACGTGCTTTATATATATCAAGTCTGTGCTTTCTTGACTTATTTATGATTTATCCATGAACTTTCTTGAATATAAGTTCATAGTTAACTTGTTCTCAACTTGTGCCACTTTCTACACGAGTACTGAATATTATGTTGTACCAAAACTTTTAGAGTGTTTGGCAAGCTGGAACTAAGACCTGAAGGAATCAGAGCAGAACTTGTAGAGCGGACAGTTTTGTGGGGAACATCAGACTGATCCGAATACATACACCATATATGAACCAAGTCAGCTCTGGACAAGAATTAGGGAAGCAAAATGTTCCTGTTCCTGTCCCTGCAACTGCTGAAGATTTCATCAGAAGACAAAAGGCAAATCACAAGATGTACTCACATCTTATATATCCCGTGTAAGAAAGGTCTTCCATAATCTCTCCTGTTTTCATTGGAGGCATATTCTGTATTCTGTAAGAAAATAATCATAGCTGAAAACTCTGCTTATGTCCTTTTTGAACTAAAACTCTTCTTATTTATTTACTGCAGTGATGAATCATATTGGAAAATTTTCCACCGTAATTAAGGATGCTAGACAAAATGCATTCGTCAAATCTCTGGTGGCGTGGTCCACCAGGTTATTGTAGACGCTGTTGCTGTGCGCCACCAACCTCCTGCACAAGTGCTGTGAATCTCAGTACCATCACAAGAGTTCAGAGCAAGAAGCTGAAGAAAAAGAAAAGGAGCAGCTGCACCCTCATGTCCAGTGTCTTGCTTGTGCCATTTACAAAGATTCAACTGTAAGTTGCATGATCCACTATAAGATCCATGTGCAAGTAAATATATTGCAGAATTGCATCTAGTTTGATGTATTCATACATCTGAGGTTACTATTCCCTCCGATTCAAAACGTCTTTTAACCTTAAGATAGTGTACATGTTGCAGTATGGATCTCACCCAGATGTGGGTGCTGCTAGTTTCATAACACAAAACTTAGCTCTCTAGATCCTTACAGGGCTGCTCATCAGAGAGCAATCTTTATTTACCTATGAGCAAAAGATTCAGAATCTGATGAGAACGTCGATGCTGTCTCGGAATGTATTGACGAATCTCCATGCATCCTCTTCTGCAGGTTCTCCAAACTAGGGACACGTCGCATAGGAGCCAGCCTGGTGCCTATCTCTCCGCAGGTCAAAGGAATTCCTGCATTTAGGAGGCCAAGCTTGGTCTGATGGCCGTCTTGTAGTGGCGCCTGGAGAAAATGTTCCATGCTATCTTCAATGGCGGTAGAAGCTGCATCAGATGCACATGAAGTCAAGCGCATGCTGCTCGCTGGCCTGTCTGATGTGGTGGATAATAGGAGTGTTGTTCCAGTTAGTCTCCTGACAGCTTCCTCTGCTATATATTTGCCTGAAAACAATATACTTTGTCAACAAAATGAATTACAGAGACATGAGCCAGTTATGTCTATGAATACAGCTGGGCCTTGGACTATATATATGGCGGTTATGAAAAATGTGAAGTTGATCTAGAGAAATTAAATATATAAGCCTCTATGAAAAGGGATAGAACATAAGTTTCTGAAGGCACGTTGCTTCTCATAAGTAAAGTTGCTTGCTAGCTCCACATTTTTGGTAGCCGGAGGTTTGTTACATGTCAGTTCTGTGGTTTGTTTGCTGGTATGAGTTAGATTATTTTTAGAAGAGGAATAATTTCCAGTCGAGTTCTTAAAATTTTTTTCAGCGCACAAGATGGTTGCAAATAATGAGAAGACGAGTCCGCAAACTGACGAAAGAAATCAAAAGCAAAATCTATTATTGATATGAGTTAGATGCACGACGACTTTGCCTTATCCCTCTCTGTACATGTCTTAACTTGTTAATTGGTTGTTCTTAACTTACTGTTTTTTTTCGTAATGCTTTGGTCAATATGTTCTACTGTTGCAGAGCGAATCTGAGTGAGTCCAAGAAACCGTACGTATAATAATCTTTGCCCGGGACAAATAGATACAGACGGCTAAAGATTATTTCACCTTAAGACTCATGGCAAGTCGTTCCAACAGTTAGTAATAAGGGCAGTCCCAATAAGACATTAATGATGGTTTCTATCTTCATTTAATAAGACTCTTCTAGGAGAAACGGCGTCCTCCCTCGCCCCGACGCACGTAGACACGAGGAAATCTGCGTTGGGAAAAAACGACCGCTCTCCAAGACCGTGCTCCGGATCTGGTGTGTCTGCAGCCCCGCAGATCCCCCACGGCCCCGACCTCATGCACATCGAGCTCCTGGCGGGCAAGCTCAGGCCACCGCCCCCTGGCGCGCGAGTCCAAGGTCACGCGCGCTGCGGCCTGTGAGCTCTGGCTGGTGAGCCATAGACGCCGCACCACAGCCGTCATGCGCGCCCTGCGGCAAGCAAGCTCGGGCCGTCGCGCCGCCTCTCTCGGCCGAGCATGTGACGATGCCGCGTGCGTGGAGATGGGGAGCAAAATGGCCATGGAGGGCAACCTTTTTTGATCTCCCCGATCTCCTCGGATACTCCACGCTAGAAAGAATCGCATAGGAGAATGGAAAGCTCTCGTGATGAAGAACGCAGTGGTGTGACATGCATAGGCTGATTCATGGATTGGAGGTATGAAGTCTAAATTAAATTTATCTTCATTGGATCTTGTGTTAGAAATTGTCCATTGGGACTGCCCTAATCATTCTTGTTCTGAACCCCACCCATATATGTATAGCCTAAGCTAGCTCTCGACGGAGGCCAGGTGCTGGTCAGCTGGTGCGCCATCCGTCTGTGACCATCCACTAGCTGAAGCATTTGTTCTCGGCCTCTGGGCTCTCTGGTGGTCATCACGCACCAATGCAAGGTTCCATTTCAGCAGAGCTGTCGTTTTGAAATCAAATCGATAAGGAGCTTTCTTGATCCCCGTGCCTTCCAAAGTGTGTGCTGGGAGGATCTATCTTTGGATCCTGGTACACGCAATTAGGAGACCACCGACGAGGTTTTACTGTCCAAAGGCGTAGCTACCCACCCCAACGTGCGGTGCAGGTGCAGCCACGTATTGCGACGAGATTGGTCGACGATTTGACTGGCGCACCATAGGTTTAGTGTTTTAACATGACAGCACTGCAAAAACGGAGCTAATAGGTCAAACCGTTCACACCGTCCCACCGACTGCCGCGGGGCTTCGCGGGCTGTGCACCACCGCCTGCAGCAGCAGCAGCTTTGCTTTGCAGCGAGGGAGAGGGGCATTCAATGCTGCCCGACACAGTTCCTCTGGCATGCACTGCATAGCGGCCTGGGAGCACTGTGCGACGTGTTAAAAAAAATTTACATACGACTTTGATCACTAATTAAACTAATTATGAATATTAATAAAAGCAGTTTACAAAACTATCTTCACACCCTTATGTAAATTTCTGAGAGGATTCTAATAAGTGCTTTGACCACACGATTAGAGAATGATTACCGTAGAGAATCATTAAATTAATTTAGTGCTCCATGCATACAAGATTCTTTTTTCCAAAAAATTTGGAAGAGAATCTAACCACGCTCAATGTGCTCACGGTAAAGAAGTCTTTCCCATCGATGCAGGCGTACCACCTGTCACATTACCGCTACCATACGGTAAATACCACAATACTTCTTGCAAGTACCACTCGTCAAACATCGTCCTCTCACGATCACGCTCCACCCAACATCGTTGTTGCGACCATCGCCAACCACCCAAAGCATTTCGATGAACACGCCGCCATAGGCCGACGACGACCTCACCTCCTACTCCCCAACATGCCGTCGCAACACATCACAAAAACTCCAAATTACGACGAATCAATCCAATCCAACCAAATCTTGATGATTTCGAGGATCAT
Organism: Cenchrus purpureus; assembly: GCA_022644695.1. Classification (NCBI taxonomy): domain Eukaryota; kingdom Viridiplantae; phylum Streptophyta; class Magnoliopsida; order Poales; family Poaceae; genus Cenchrus; species Cenchrus purpureus. The sequence continues at coordinate 134,638,043 of CP053457.1, read as the reverse complement.
TGCTGCAGTGGAATCGGGCTCGAACCCTAAATCCTAAACCCTCACACACGGTCCGGCCCATGGACATCCATACTCTAAACCCAAAACTCTAAACCTTAAAATCTTAAACCCTAACCCCTAAACCCGAAACCGTAAACCCTAAATCCTAAAACCTTAAAACCCCAAACCCAAAACCTAAAATCATAAATCCTAAAACCCTAAACCCCAAACCCGAAACTCTAAAACCCTGAACCCTAAACTCTAACTCTAAACCCTAAAACCCTAAACCCTAAACCCAAAAACACTAAACCCTAATCTCTAAACCCTAACCCGAAAATTACAACAATTTGAAAAAGTATTTTAAATTTTGTAAAATATTTTGTTCATAACTTCTTGCACTGCACTGTCAAACATCGTCCTCTCACCCAGTCACGCTCCACCCAACATCGTTGTTGCGACCATCGCCAACCACCCAGCATTTCGACGAACACTGCCGCCATAGCCGACGCACGACCTCACCTCCTACTCCCCGACATGCCGTCGCAACACATCACAAAAACTCCAAATTACGACGAATCAATCCAATCCAACCAAATCTTGATGATTTCGAGGATCATTGCTGCGGTGGAATCGGGCTCGAACCTAAATCCTAAACCCTCACACTGCGACGCCCATGGACATCCATACTCTAAACCCAAAAACTCTAAACCTTAAAATCTTAAACCCTAACCCCTAAACCCAAAACCATAAACCCTAAATCCTAAAACCTTAAAACCCCAAACCCAAAACCTAGAATCATAAATCCTAAAACCCTAAACCCCAAACCCGAAACTCTAAAACCACGAACCCTAAACTCTAACTCTAAACCCTAAAATCCTAAACCCTAAACCCAAAAACACTAAACCCTAACCCCGAAAATTACAACAGTTTGAAAAAAGTATTTTAAATTTTGTAAAATATTTTGTTCATAACTTTTGATCTCAACTATTATTGTACCAAGATTTTTCCAACAGTTTCTAAAATTTTGCTTTTTGTGTGTGTCGGTGGGAGGTTGGACTGGGTGGGTGGGTGACCAACCCGATGACCGGTGAAAAATCCTACCGATGCGCGCCACCACGTGGTCACGTAATCTGGCATGTCTTCGCCAGCTTTAATATTAGCACTGTGACAATGCTGCTCGGTACACAGAATCAGTGTCTTCAAAAAATAAAAAGAAAAATTAAATCGTATCATTAAAACATTGCAAAGTTAGATATATATCATTAAGCTCACATGTCATTGACTCATGTGAACTTCACATGTAAGTGAGATAACTATGATAGTACATATCTAACTTTGCAATCTTTTAAAGATATGTATTCAAATTAAAAAATCATTTAATTAGTCGGATCAATCATGAAATTGCTCATTTATTTGACACGAACACCAAAGTGCCAAAACGACCTCTGGTGGACCTGCTGCTGTCAACTGCGAATAAGTAAACCTGCGAATAAATCTAATTTATCTATAATCCGACCCCATAATCCATGACATCCGCTCATGACAAAAACTTTGTTTGCCCGAACTAACAGTATCCTCATCTAAACACAACCGGTCACAATGCCGAATCGAGGCGAACCTTCGAGCGTACTCCATCTCGCCCCGGCGCTGCACATTAGTCAAATGCCAGATAGGCGCGCGAGTGTGAAACGGGTTCCGCCTTCCTTGACCGTCGGGGAGCTATTAACCACACAAAACTCTTGTTAGCAAGGCGGGCGGCCGATGAGGCGCCAGCAGCACCAATCTTGGAACGTTATCTAACGGACGGTGTGAGGGTGGGTAGATACGCCTATGGGCAGGAAAACATTTGGGAGGAGACCACCAATCCTGTCTTTTTCCTTAAACTATGCAACCTAATCTCCCCAAGGATCTATTGTTAATATATTAATCAATTACTAGTTCATCTGTGGTAGCCTACTTTACTTTACTGACGAAGGTTAATTATACATTCCTTAGTGAAGGGTAGGCTCCATTGATCCAAATTCCAAGCAAGGTACTGATGCAAAGCCTTCGAAAGGCGCCAAAGACTACTCTTGCACCACTACATATGCAGTGGGTCGGCCTGGGAACCAACATCAGGCGCAAACACATATACAAGACTACCCATCAATTAGTCGTCCTCTCCCTTGTGTCCTGACCTGGGCTGCCGGCCAGAGAGGCGGCGGTAGGATGGCGAGCGCCCTGGCATGGCGATCGGCGAGTGCCATTGCCGGGCTGGTCGTCGGCAAGCTTGGCGAGCTCGCGCTGGACGAAGCCACCCTGATGTGGACTTTCAAGGACAATCTGGCTGGCTTGAGTCCACCATGGATGATCTGCAAGCCTGGATGCATCACGCCGATAGGAGGTCTAGCCAGGGAGACGGGGACAGCGTACGACCGTGGATGAATAAACTGAAGTCTGCCTCCAGCAATGTTGAGGACTTGCTGGACGAGTTTGAGGCTATTGAACTCGTTAGGCGGAGCCGATCAAAGGTATATATATGCCAGCGCTGCTCCCTCCATTTCAAATTGTAGGTCGTTTTGATATTTTTTTAAGTTCATAGATTTTATTATTTATCTAGATATACAATATGTTTAGGTACGTAGATATACAATTTGTTTAGGTACGTACCAAAGATTGTGAATCTATAAATGCTAAAACGACGTAAAATTTGCAACGCAAGGAGGTAATTTATTGAAGTGTTTAGAGTGGTTGAGGAAGGCCTTAGTTTGGATAAGCTAATCATGTACTTGTTGGGATGAGTTGATAATGGATTGACCCATTCTTTTAGATCCAACCCAATTCGTCATACCCAACACCCCACAATTAATATTGGTGCCATCCATCGTTTATAAATTAATATTGGTGTTATATATTATCTTATCTTGGTTACGTTGGAAATTTTGCAAGAGTTGAATGTTGATGGCCCAACTCCACAACTATGATAAACAGTGTAAAATCTAAGCACTAAACACCGTTACTTTATCATCCAAAAAACACACCATTACTTTAATTTGCTTTTTTACAATGCAATTGAACAGAATTCTCAACAAAATAAAACTTCATTCATTATATTTACCATTTTAACAACCATTTTAGATCTGTAACTATATTCTGAGTTTATTTGAAGCTGAAATTGAAGGGTAACACTACATAAATAAACTGCATCATCAGGTTGTTTATGTAGGATATTATTATCATGCTGATTAGATGCCCAAATGAAAATTCAGTTACCTAACTGCAGCACAAGAGTAATTAATTGTTATGCTGTTTGGCATATGTCACAGTAAATATAAATAGAATATACACCATCGGAAAGGGGCATTTGTACACTCCAAACCCTTATCTCATGGGTATGGAGTCGATAAGCCATCGGTACAAATGAGGGAGTCTCATTTGTATCCGATACCCGGGACAAATGACAACATTTGTACCGGGGAGAGTCACACCCCGGTACAAATGAAATTTCCCGTCACCCTCCCTCTGTTCCCTTCCCCTTTTTCTTTTTCTTTCTTTTCTTTTCATTCTCATCTCATCACAATCTCATCTCATCCCATCCAGTCCAGATTCTCAATACATCTCAAATCAACAAACATCTTACAAGATCACTGAAGATTCAAAGTAACAAATTTTATAGCAATTCTCATCTCAAATCACAAGATTCACAACAAGTCTCCAATCACAATCTCCATGCATCTCACAAACATCACATACATCTTACAATCTCATACTCACAAGATCACAGAATCTTCCAGACCGAACAAGAAAATCACACAAAAATGCTGAAAATTAAAAATCCTCACTCAGCTCCCCTCGTCGGGCGATGAGCCCCATGCCAATGCCTCCTGGTGGGCCACGCGCGCCTCTGGCGGGGCCGGGACCTCCAGTGAGGCCACCATCGCCTCAGGCCGGGCCGTCAGGCGCCTCCAGCCCGAGGCGCCGCCCGCCGTGCCTGCCTCTGGCCGGGGCCATCGGCGCCTCGCCGGGAGGCCGTCTTGCGCCCGGCTGCGCCTCTGGCCGCCGAGGCTGGCGCCTCCTGGCCGAGGTCACACCCCACGCCGCTGACGGGACCCAATATTATGGGTACCCCAAGATAGCGAATACGAGCGCATCCCACGGCCACGACGGCCCCCGAAGTATTTTCGCTGGCTTTCTAGATTTATTCTCATAAAGGAAAACGGTCCCAAATCAACTAATATTCCAGGAATTATTTTTGTGAGGGAAAACGACCACAAGTCAAGCTATGGCATCACGTGGCCACCAACAAGCAACATCCGACTAGCTGGAAGCCTTCCCGAGTGGTTTTGGGCTCCACATTGCCCATGCATGCACCAAGTGTCTAGGGCATTCATTGCCTGGGCCACTTGCGTGGAAAGGCGCGGTGCTAGGACAGGCAATCACACATGGCAGCCGGCCAAGAACCAAGGGCGGCGGGACCCGCTGCATGGGAAAAGCTTCCCCCCCTACACATGTTGATCATGCACACTCTCCCTCTCTCTATCTCTCTCCTGGCTTGTCCCATCGCATTAATGTAACCTGCTCCCCTTGTCTGATAAAAGGGAGAGCAGGGGTCCTCTCGTGGGGGGCTCTCTTGCTTTTTACTTTTTGCCTTCTCCATCTCCTCTCGTGAGGAGATCTCTCTTTCTTTCTTCTTCTACCTCCAGCCATCCATGGCTCTCAAAAACTACAGAGATTTGGGACCGAGCTCCCTCTCTCGCCCATTTGTACCCCCTACTACAAATCAGCGTAAATAACACGAGAACCGGACGAGGGTGTTACTCTCCGGAGGCCCGAACCAGTATAAATCCTGTGTACCCCCATTTGCGCAACCGTCCGAGGCCCGGCACGCAATCCGACAAATTTACTAGCCGGCGGTTACGGAACCCCGACAGCCGTCGGCCCCGCTCCGGCCTCTCCCTGCAGCAGATCGAGATGAGTTAGAAAGGATAGAGGAAGGAGATAAGGTTGTGAAGAGAAGAGATAGATGAGAGAGCCAAGTGAGAGAAGGGGAGAGATGAGCAAGAGGCCGGCAGGACTTAGAAAATATAGACGAGGTCGGAAGCTGTGTGGCGGCGGCGTGATTTTTTTGTACCAGGGTGAGGTTACGCCCGGTACAAATGTCTAGTGTCTTGGCCTGGTACAAATGTGAGGACAACACATTTGTACCAGGTGGGTTGGATCAGGCCCTGACGAGCCTCTGTGAGAGGATATTTGTACCGGGTTGGTGGCTACAACGGTACAAATGCCATCATTGGCAAAAATATCGGTACAAATGAAAAATCGGGCCAGGGAAAAATGCGGATTCTCTAGTAGTGATACTTTATTTCTATGATTCACATTTCAGCTTATTTTGGTATGACATATTAGCAAGTCTCAGTTATAAACTGCGTCCAAACAAAGCATTGATACTATTACATCCAATATTCTGCACATACAAATCATATTTAATTACTCTTCTATTCTTTGACATTTATTTGGTTAGATTTGAGCACACTGATTAGTATCAATTTTTTATGTATTTTGCTGTCAAATGAGCTCTATTTTTCTCCTGGTATCACTTGTATTTCTTTTGAAAGATATATAATAATCATGAGTATTTCAGTTTATTTCATTACCTTAAGCAAAATAGAAAAATCATATTTCCCATTATTCATATTTATTGCAGATGAAACTATTCTTTTCAACATACAATCCTCTGTTGGTGCGGTTTACCATGGCCCACAAAATGAAGAAGGTGAAGGGAGATTTAGATACTATAGAGAAATGGGGTCGCAACCTCCACCTTGTGCCTTACAGCATTCTGGCACCAACTGATGGAAGTAGAGATCAAGCTACAATTGGAGAGATAGACATTGGAATGGTAGGAAGAGATGCTGAAAAGGAAACAATAATAAAGATGCAGTTAGAAGTTCAAGCTGAGATGGATATTGCAATCATTCCTATTGTTGGACTTGGCGGCCTGGGGAAGACAACATTGGCGAAAGCAGTTTTTTCAGATAACAGAGCCAAAATCTTTGATCTACATGTGTGGATTTATGTGTCTAATAAGATTGATTTGCCGAGAATTGGAAAAAAGATCATATCAACAGTGAATAACAATATTAGCAGTGGAACAATTGAAAATGCATGCACCTCCAAAATGATGATTTGGACTCAATAATACAGCAATTGGAAAAGATACTCCCTAATAAACGATATTTAATAGTTTTGGATGACATTTATCAAAATTTGACAAACCTTATGCACATGCTAAAGTATGGTGCCAAGGGAAGCAAGATCATATTAACTACACGTGTTCAGGGTGTAGTGGAAAAATTAAATGTCGTTGTTCTTCAAGCAACTCAAAGAAAAATATGCCCTGTTCGCACTGCTGACCAGATAAATTTGAGCCTTTTATCAGATGAAGAAAGTTGGAGTCTGATGAGACAAATAGCACTCGGACAAGATGACAGCCTAGGCGGACTAGAAGACATTGGAAAACAAATTGCAAAGAGGTGCAGGGGTCTACCACTACTAGTGCGCTCTCTTGGGTTTTTGATGTCCCAACACAAGTCTACAGAAGTATGGGAAGACATAAGAGACAGAAAAATAATTTTGAGTGTTCAAGAAGGCCAAAAACATATTTCAGAGACTATGGAGAGCCTCATGTTGAGCTACTACTATTTACAATTCAATTTCAAGATGTGCTTCATATATTGTGCTGTTCTTCCCAAGGGCTTTACTATTGCCCGTGACCATTTAATCCAGCAGTGGGCAGCCCTTGGATATATTAAACCAAATGAAGGCCATTACTGTATGAACTATCTTTTGGGGATGTCCTTTCTTAGCATTTCGAGGCCTTCTCAGGTGTGTATGAAAAAATATTTCCTCCCCATTCACTAGTACTTTGCAGCACCAAGTTGTGAACTTCCTTCAGAAACTTAAAAGTTCCTAATTTCCTTAGCACATAAAGCATTATAAAACTCTAAAGTACAAGTGTATATATCCATTATATAACCAGCTATATATGTATATCAATAATAACTAAGTGGTGATTGTAACATCCCATGTACAGAATTTTCTTACAACCTAACTCTCACATGTTATATATTATGGTTATAATTGATTGATGTCAGATATACCTTACTTCATATGATTTTTCGGAATTTTGGGTGCAGCCTACTTCATTCTCAGTCAATCTTAGCTTGTACCTTAGATAAATTAACAGAATGTCCCATGCAGTGCTAGCCTTTACATAGCCCAACAATTTTGAATCTAGCTTATGTCTCTAATAACAGTACGATAAACTAACAGCATGTTCCATGCAGAGACCAATGCAAGTAAACTGGATCAGGCTTTCACTATATTTTCTAGGATTTATGTGACCTTCGGATTAATATAACATTTAAGTTAACTATGATATCTAGTTCTCTCTAATCATTATAAATAGGGATAAGAGTTGTCAACCTCTCTAGTTTAGATACATTTTAATAAATGAACATAATTTTCTACAACAACTGAAGAACCATTTCCCATTTCTTAGATGGTACCGTGAATGGTAACATGTTTTAATTAAACAATTCATAATTTTAGGACCATAGGCAAGTTTTATTTCTTAATGCGTTTTTCCAAATAGGAATAGCTCTACTCACAAGTCACACCTTGAAGTATCAGCATTCATTTAGACAAAGCGCCTAAAGACCATTGAGTGTGCCCCCGTGAATTAGATCCATATATTTTTTAAAAAAACTATTTATACATACTTCAAGTCCCTCCTAACTATAGACTCGTACAACTATTCAAGCCATATTTCTAACAAACGCCAACCACAATTAGTTTTTGTCAGATTTCCAGCTGTGACAATTAACGAATCAAATCTAACACCATGCTCCAGCTAACTTGCTGTCGCTATCTGAGTCACATATTGGAATTGCCACATTAGCCTTGTTCATCCTTTTTGCTTACATAATACACACATCTAACACCGGCGGCATAAAAAATTTTGCCGATCATCGAATGTGCATCTTAGCTAGCCTGCAGCCTGACTATCCTGCACTACTGAAAAATAAGCATTTGTGCGGTTGGTAACTCTCATTTGTATCGGGTATCCAACGGTACAAAGCATCCGTACAAATGTGGGGAGACATTTGTACCGGCTAGGATACCCTGTACAAATGCCTCATGTCCATCGTCTCCCGTCTCCTCCCGTCCGTCTCCCCTTCCGCCTCCGTTTCCTTCTCTCTTTCTTTCTTTTCCGTTGTTTCTTTTATTTCTTCCTTTTCCATATATTCACAACCATATTCACATCCATAAATCATAGATTCAACCACAAATTTCTCTTACAAATTTCACATTTACAAGAATTACAATCTCACGTTTCAGAGACTAACAAAAAATCAAATCAAACAACACATCACAGATCGATTCACAAGAAGACTTCACCGGTGCCTCATGGCCGCCCGCCGCCGCGCCTCCTTCCGGCCTGGTGCCGGGCGCCTGCAGGAGGCCGCCGCCCCTGGTGCACAGGGCACCACGCCGACCTCCGCGCGGTCACCGCCCCGACTTCCGCGCCCTGGCTGGTCTCAGCGGTTGCTGCCCGGTCGGCCCCGCATGCAGCGCCAGAGGCCCGCCTGCAGCACAGCAACACAGAGAGAGAGGTGAGAAGATGAAGAGGATAGAGTCTTAGAGATGAACAAATGAAAAAGAAAGAGATGAGGGTGAGAGAAGCCGGTGGGTGGAGTATAATAGAGGATCTGGAGATGGAGGGTGACAGCGCTTCATGTTTATACCGGTGGGAAGTTAGCCCGGTACAAATGGTTTTACATTTGTACGGGCGGGACAATGTACTGCCGGTACAAATGTGAGGCATTTGTACCGGGTGGGTTGGAGATGGCCCTGCCGCGCCCCTGTGAAGGGGCATTTGTACCGGGCAATAGCTCCACCCGGTACAAATACTATTATTTGTACTGGGGGTGAAAATACCTGGTACAAATCAAAAATCGGACCAGGGACAAATGCTCGATTCTCTAGTGCTGCCAACCATACCGCTTCCTCGTCACGTAGGCACTGAAGTCTCTCTGCGCTTGCTCATGCACACACCGTAATCTGATCCTTCTCCACGATGGGATGGCACACACATTGTTTTTTGAGACACCGACACACACTGACAATCAGCATTGCCTTGTGCCAAAGAGGACAGAAAAACTGTAAACAAAAGCAACTTCTGCAATTTAGATTCATATTTAGTGGTTTTCTAAAATTACTTTAGTATGGTATTTTAAATGTAAATTTAGTATGGTACTTTATATTATTTTTGTATAGTAGTTGAAACTCAAGAAATATTAGTGGCAACAGCTGCCAGATGTGATCGACATGAAGGGTAAGAGCATAGTGGTTATGGGGGTGGGGTCATAGGATGACAATTGGAGTCACCTACTTAAGCAGTTAGGATGGAGCCAAAATTAAACACGGACAAAGTATTCTGTTGTTTATTTGTGAATTTGCTTGAGGTTTAATAGATAGAGTTTATTTACCATCAACATGATAATGATGGAATATTCAATAATTATGGGTTTTATTTCACTATCTAGCAGTAACTTAAAAGATATTTTGTCTGCAGAGTGCTCCAGGGGATGCGGAAGCTCCCATCAAAGTGACAATGCATGACTTGGTGTATGATCTTGCGAAGATAATACTTGACAAAGAGTTAATTTCTCTAGATGATTCAGAACAAAAGACTTGGAGTAGCCTTGAAAAGCATTATAGCCGGCATATGCAACTCATCAATTATCCGAAGCAGTCTATTAGTCTCAAAGAATATCCAGGAAAAATTAGATCTCTCCACTTTACAGAGTGCAGTAAATTGCAGCTCCAAGATAAGTCATTCTCCAAATCTAGGTATTTGCGTGTGTTGGACATAAGTGGATGTTCCATCAATGGGAAACCTGGCCCAAGCAGCATATTGCTACCATCCTCCATTCAACATCTAGTGCTGCTAAGGTACTTGGATGCCACGGGCTTGCCAATCACAGCACTTCCAAAATCTTTGCATAAACTTCAAAATATGCAAGCTCTACTTCTGTCCAACTGTGCACTTGAAACCTTGCCTCATAATATTGGCTGTCTTCTTAACCTTTGCTATTTGGACCTATCTGGCAATACCAACCCAACAAGTTACCCATGTCATTTGGGGAGCTCTCTACACTGTCTTTCCTCAAACTATCAAAGTGTTCTGAACTGAATGAGTTGCCTGAATCAATTCACAATCTTAAAAGCTTACAACACCTAGACATGTCAGGCTGTTGTGTGCTTCAAAAGCTCCCTGATAACTTTGGTAGCCTTCCAAAACTCTTGTTCCTAAACTTGTCAAATTGTTCCAAATTAGTCAGACTGCCTGACAGTGTTAACCTCAAGTTTTTAGAACATCTAAACCTATCAAGTTGCCACGAACTACAATGCCTGCCACAAAATTTTGGCAATCTTGAAAACTAGAGTTCTTAAATCTCTCTGATTGCTACAAGCTACAATTGTTACCGGAGTCCTCTTGCCAACATAAGCATTTGAAAGAACTAGATCTTTCAGACTGCCATGATCTCCAAGAACTCCCTGAATGCTTTGGTAGCCTTTCTGAGCTTCATCATATAAACCTAACAAGTTGTTCTAAGCTTCGATCTTTGCCTGAGTCATTTGGTGATTTGTCAAAGTTGAAGCATCTCAATGTATCATATTGTGTTAGGTTTGAAAAGCTTCCTTCCTCATTCTGTAACCTAAAGCTCCAGACACTGTACATGAGTGCGTTGCCGAGTCTCCGTGAGTTGCCAGATGGTATTTGCAACATGACTAGTCTCACCCTATTTAAAGTCAGCACTGCAAAAAGAGAGATAGATTTGAGGCTCGTTCCTTCCATTTTGAGGCGTCTGAAGTTGCAACGAAAGATAGTACACCATGTACAGGAGGAAGATTATGGATTGTGTAGCAGTATAGTGCATATTGGGAAGTTGACATGTCAACGCCTACAAATTAAAGACCTTGATAATGTCAAGCATCCAGAAGATGCTAAGGTAGCTAAACTACGAGATAATCCAGATCTTCGGGAGCTAATCCTTACCTGGAAAGAAGATAGTACTGCAGAGAATAGGAGAGATGCAGAGGTATTGGAGAACCTGATACCACCTAGGACTCTTGAGGGATTTGAACTAGAGGGCTATATGAACAGAAACTTCCCTAATTGGATGGTTGACATATCCTCATATCTTCCTTATCTCACTTCCATCCGTCTCTATAGGTTAAAATCATGCGATTCTCTTCCTCCATTTGGGATGCTGCCAAGTCTCAGATTTTTGTCAATGGTGGACATTCCCAACATCAGGAAAATCGGCAAGGAATTCTATGGGGAAGAAGGAACCTGCAAAAAGCTAAGAGTTATTCAGTTAAAATACTTGCCAAACTTGGAAGACTGGTGGACAACACGGTCAGGTGAAGAAAATGACGTGTTCTTAATCCCTAATTTGCACCGTTTGAGCGTAAACTTCTGCCCAAAGTTGAAGTTCCTACCATGCCCCCCCAAAACGATTTATTGGTACTTGCACAATAGCGATGAGGTTCTGCCATTACATGAATTTGGGCAGCTTTCATCCTCCACTCTTCCTTTAAGTGCTCAAATCAGGAACCACGATTTCTCTCGTGATAACTGGGATCGGCTTCAGCACCTTGCCACCCTCGAGGAACTGGTGGTCATAGGTGATAGCAGCAGCTTGAGGACCTTCCCGGAGGCCACTCCATGCTTCCTCTCTCTCAGACGTCTGGTTTTGTCGTTACCCAATATGGAGATGCTGCCGGAATGGCTCGGACAGCTCACTATCCTTGAAGAATTAATCATCGCTCGCTGCCCCAAGCTGACATCTTTGCCCGCAAGCATGCAAAACCTTACCACCTTGAAGAGACTGGAAATTTGGGGCTGTCCAAGACTGGTTGGGAGGTGCAAGGAGGAGGAAGCCCACAAGATTTCTCACATCCCCGAAGTCGTTCTTGATCATCAAAGATTCATGCCGGGACAACCCATAGAAAGACCAGAGGTATGAAAACTCCCAAAAACCAAGTAAATCTCTGCTTACATCTATAACTACATTGGCTTCAGTTGATCTTGGAACTCAGTGAATAGAAAAAAAGAAAGAAACTGTTTTTCTTCGATACATTTGGCTTACATAACCTGCATACTTTTTGGTACCTGTACATGCTGTAAATATGCCAAGTCTGTGCTTTCTGACTTATTTATGTTTTATCCTGAACTTTCTTCAATATAAGTTCTTAGTTAATTTGTTCTCAACTTGTGACATTTTCTACATAAGTACTGATTAATATGTTGTATCAAAACTTTACAGTGATTCACAAGCAAACTTGAGCGAACCAGAATCAGACTCGCAGAACCAACTGGAACAAGACCTGACGGAATCAGAACACAACTTGCAGAGCGAAACAGTTTTGTAGAGAAAATCAGACTGATCCAAATACACCATATATATGAACCAAGTCGGCCCTGGACAGGAAGTATGAAAGCAAAATATTTTTCTTGCAAAGTTGCAACTACTAAAGGTTTCATCTGACGACCAAAGGCAAGTCACAGTATGTGTACTCAGTGATTCAGTCTCATCTTATCCCGTGTAAGAAAGGCCTTTCATAATTAATCTCTTCTGTTCTATTTGGAGGCATATTCTGTATTGTCACCATCACTTACTATGACACAAAAAGGAAAATTAATCATGAGTTGAATGAATGTAAGTTGTACTTAATGTCTTACTTATTTCTTTATTGCAGTGATGTATCATATTGTATCATAATTCCGGATGCTTATCTTCCTAAGATGATTGATGGCTGAGAAGGCCACATGAACCTATCTCTTCCCAGGACAAGAACTAATGATGCGTAGTGCTGCTTCGCTCGATTCTGCTGGCTTCTAAGCATTCCATCTTAAGGTACAAGTCAAATTATTCACTGTCTTTTTTGGTGTTTGCTTTATGAATTTATAAATATTTAACTGCAGATCCGGTGTCCATGTGATCTAGTAAAAGATCGAGCTATATCCCATTGTGAGTGCAGTCTGGTCAAGTGAGAAAAGAAACCATATGAATATGTTATGCAAATTCATTTAGGGCGATCTTTGTGTATATCTGAGGTGACTATGTCTTGCTAGGTACCAAAATTGATTCGTGGGCCACTAGGTATTCATCTTCTCACGATCCAAGTTGAAATAGTTTTGTGATACATATGAATTATTTCACAACTAAAATGTCTTTTAGCCAAGCACATCTTCAATGCAGTGCCAACCCCTTTTATGTCAATTGAACGGGATTTACAGGCACATAGCAACGAGCTCCACATCGATATTGATACAAGCCTAAAGAAGTGTGCATTCTTGTTTCTTTACATCAATAAGCCTAAGAAGTGCAAAAGAGTCAAAATTTACAATCTAATCGTTACAACTCTGCTCATCATAGAGTTATGTTTTTACAAAATAGCGTTACATATCGGCAATATATAGCTTCAGGATCCAAGAATAATGTTGGCGCGGTATCAGAAATTCAGAATATATATACTGAACCTCCATGGATCCTCTTCTGCAGGTCCTCCAAGGTAGCAAGTAGCAACACGTCGCAGAAAAGCTGTCTCTTGGTGCCTATCTCCGCGCTGATATAAGAGGAATTGCTGCATTTGGGAGGTCAAGCCTGACCTGATCGTCTTGAAGTAAGTTTTTTTTTTTGAAACGTAAACCCGGTAGACTGCTGGTTTTATATTAATTAATAAGACATTTTCTCCGGTGCTTGAAGATTTTAGGAGTCGTCCATCAGATCGGATAGTCTAAAATAGAGGAACCTATTACAAGGAACTAAAACTGTGGACCAGTACCAAATGTGCGTGGGTCAGGAACTAATTCTAAAAATTAAGGAAAGAGTATTTTGGTCTTTGCATTCGTCAGCCCATATCCGTCGGTCTCGGCCCATAGTCGCTGGCCCAAATGGTCGACCGGATCATAAGATCCATCTCTTCTGGTCCTAGTCTCCGGTGACCGACTCATGGCGCAGCCGGAACGACGACCAGCCGCCGCCACAACCGCACCGCCGTCGCCCACTATCACCACGTTCCACCTGCCCAAGCAGCACACGATTTGAGTCTCTTCCTCCAGGGGTACTGCTGGCTCCGCCGAATCAGTCCTCATCGCCGTGCGCTTCACCACCCGCCGAGCCGCGACCATCGAGTTAGAGCAACTCTAGCAATTGGGGTGGAGAAAAATATTTTCATCCCTAAAACACAATTTGTTCCAGCAGTTTCTCTATTCTCCTTCCCATAGAGTAGGGGATGGAGATGGAGAGAGATTTTAGTCAATGGAGAAATGAAGGGAGGGCTATAGGGAATCTGCTGGAGAAGATTTTTGAGCATTTCATCCCTTATATAACTATTTTTTTTACTATTAGTGAGGGGATAGGGAAGCTGCTGAAGTTGCTCTCAGGGACCGTCCGTTTTGGCTATAGATAGGGTGGAGTTCAATGACGATGCGGACGAGCAGGAGTGGCCAGCGCGGCAAAGGGACGGCTCACGGGGAGGACCTGGCGCAGACGCCGGTGAGGACCTGCGCGGCTGGACGTAGCATTGGTCGCACCCGCGGGAGCTCTTTGTGTGCACCTGCTGCTCTCCGTGAATGTAAGATGACAGAACAATGCAATTACGTTTTCTAGGAACCAGGGGCATGGCACTTGAACTTGTACAGGTGGTAGCTCACAGAACAATGCAACGTAGGTTTAGAATTCCTGAATATGAGTAGAAGCTGCATTTAGTATCTTGCATGTGTTTAAATGATGTTGTTAAATCTTTGGTTGTATATCATCCCTCAATCAGCTAACTTTATGTTCAAATTTTGTAAATTTGTGCAGCACTGGGAGCATCCTTTGCAGATGAAGGGTAAAGCGAGTGCGCCTCAAGAACATGTAAATCAGCATGCGATGACTTCTTGATGGAGACATGTCATTTATGGTGGATGACATTTAATTTGTAGCATCGAAAGATTGGTTCGCTCTTGAGGGTTTATGTGTATGTTAGTTAGAGACTTTTCAGGTCTCGCTTCAGGTGTTAACCTTTGTATTCTCCTGCTTCACCTTTTGACAATACGTAGAATAGTATTTTCTGCTTTCAATGAAAGCCCTTGTACTAATAAGGTGGTACTTGAGGTAATCTCACAAGTGAAAGCAACAAATGCGGCTTTCATTTTATCTGTCATAATCAGCCAAAACATAAGCATACACATTGTGTGACGATTTCAGATGCATAGAATCAATGCATTGTCACAAGTCATAGATGTTGACAGCGAACAGACCACGAGAAAAATATAGGAGGCGATACTATATTTTAACACAATGCAAATCAACAAATATCAGTCGTCAACCCTTCTTGTGCCTCGACAGCACCTAGGCCTTGAAATGGACCAATCTAAGATAATATAAGATAAGCATCATGAATGGGTCTCAACTAACTGCTTCCATATCAACAACTTGTGTTTGGGTACTGGAACTAGAAGTAGAACTGAACTTTGAATTGACCTTTGAACGAACTCGGTGAAGCTGGAATTGTTCACTGAACTGGAACTAAATAAACTGAAATGGTAGAAATAACTGCGGATAAGCTTCTAAATTACAACAGTACATATTGTATCAATACATCATATTCTTTTGAGTTCATCACTTTGCAAATATAGTTGATCAGTCATAACTACAGGACGAGCGCAAGCATATAGGATATTGGTGGGTGAGAACATGCTGCTGCCAAAAAAAAAACTCCCAGGCAATTGAATCTGCAGGAAACCAATATGGCATTCACAGATGCAGCACTTCGTCATGATGGTACATGTAACTCTCTTACATTGGCACGTTTGGGAGTCGCTTTGGACCTCCAGGCTTCACCACATCAATGCTTTGCAAGTGCAGAGTATTTCTTTGGCATCTAACTGTCAGCAAGCATTTTCACTTCTATGTCAGGATAATGCACCTACTCTCCTTGGAGGCTTAGATCATGGCTATCTCAGGTTTTATGATCCAACACAAGCATTCAAGTGATAAAAAAAACCCAAGACAAGAAAATGGTGATGCACACTATCTGGCTGTTGTGGCAAAATCTGGATCCAACTTACATTGTCGGCCCTGTAAAACAGGAAATGATTTTAAGAATCACAAATAAAAAAAGGAGTGCTGATACAAACTAAGAAACATGGTCAAATCAACTTAAATCCCTTGAAACCAAAATTAGTTTTATTAGAGGGAATTTCAGTTAACTCAAAACAACTCAGCCTTTTGCCAATCTTCCACTACTGGAAAAACAGGCATTTGTACCGGTTCATAACCCTCATTTGTACCGGGTATTGAACCGGTACAAAGCATCCGGTACAAATGTGAAGTCACATTTGTGCCGGGTATCTCACCCGGTACAAATGTGAGCATTTGTACCGGGTGATATTACACTCGGTACAAATGTCTTCAGCCCCCTACGCATGTTTCCTCCTCTTTTTCTTTTTCTTTTCTTTTCTTTTCTCATCTCATCACATCTCATCTCATCTCAAGATTCTTCTCATCCCAACACAAGATTCACAAAATTCATCTCATCACAGTACAAGATTCATCTCATCCCAACACACAAATTCACAAAATTCATCTCATCTCAGCACAAGATTCATCATCCCCAACACAAGATTAACAAAATTCATCCTATCTCAGCACAAGATTACAGCACACAAAATATCACAACACATGAACCAACCGAGCCCGTGAAGGACCGAAGCAGCGAACGGAGAGGGGGAGTGAATGGGAGCCGATAAAAATTCTTCTCGAAGGAGATGGACACTCCAACAAGATGAACAAGGCTTCCAAAGCACGTCTCCGACTCAAACACCCAAGTTGGCCAAGACCACGCAGCCTTTGAGTGCTCTTGGTCCTAAGAACCAACAACCACCTACACCGACTCGAGAACGCAGCGGAACTAGCAACTCGAGCACCACTGACCTGCACCGGTCAGACCGGTGAGCAGCACCGGTCAGACCGGTCCCTGCTGGAGCTCCCCAACAGATCCTGAGAACTTCCACAGAAGGCTCCTACACCGGTCAGGCCGGTGTAGCACGCCGGTCAGACCGGTCTAAGCCAGGAAGCCCCAAAAACCCAAACCTGACCTTCCGAGCTCCAAAACGAACCAAACTCGAAACAGCAGCAACACGGGACAACAGGGAACTCACCAAGACGTTCACCCGAGGCAAAACCCACAAGGTCCTGCACGGTCAGACGGTGAGCAGCACCGGTCGAGCCCGGTCGGTGCCGGGATGAACAGCACCATGGTCAACTCCCCAAATCCAACTCCCGATCTCCCGAATCGCTCCACGGATTTGCGCAAGACTTTGGGGATAGTAGGAACACCTCATGGGCACTCCATAGCCAAGATTTGGTCCACCAAAACTCACTAAATCGAGAGGAATCGAAGAAATCCCACCAAGAACGCCTCTAACCCTAGAGCCAAGAAAAAAAATCGAGCCCTTTGCTCACGGTTTGGGAGGGAATCACAGGAAAAAGAACTACGAAGGGTTCAAGCATACATCCCCACCCAAATCCCAAAGAGAAAGGCCTCGAAATCACTCCAAGAAAATCGCCAAGAAAGGTCAAAATCACCAAAAGGGCAAACGGAAAGACACATCCAAGCCTTGAGGAACCACGAATCATCTATACATACCAAAGAGGTTCATACAAGGTCTAGCTTGCCGATCATCCTTCCCTCTCACAAGATCTCACCATGAAGCTCTCAAGCTAGTCCTAGAAATCCTAAGGAAAATAGGAAGGGAAAATAGGAAAACAAATGAGCTAGGGTTCCAAGAGATGGCTGCCATCCTCTCACCACTTGGGTTATATGGAGGCAAGCCGAAAGACTAAAATACCCTTACTAGCTAACTAGGGATATATGCCCCTCAAGGGCGAATCGGAAGTCTTTGTCATCGCTCCATCGGACGGATGCCCAATGACCGCAAACTTGCTTAGCCTCGGCGCAAGCCTTGCGATCCCGGCGCGTGTCCTCCGCTTGAAGATTACGGGCTGCGTCGTCGCACCGTCACCGGTGCTCCTCACCGGTCGGGCCGGTCAGACCCACCGTCGGGCCGGTCCGATGCTGCACCGCCGTCTTGGTCTTGGTCTTGGCTTTGTGGATCAACCAAGGAACCCGGTGGTTTCGGTGAACCACGGAAACCCATGAACTCGGTGTAGCCTTCGCCAATCACCACTCATGACTCGGCTCCCACGTAGTCGGCTCGACCTTGGTTTTGAGGCTCAACCAAGAAACCGCCCATGACTTCATCTTGCCGTTCTTGCCACCATGCGGCCCTCACTTGACTCCACTCGGCCACGGGTCCCTCGAACCAAGCCTACTTGTCTTCTCCACACCGAGGCCTCACCAGCAACGACCTTTCGCGCTTGTTCTTCACCCGCACTAACACGGTCAAGCCGCAACCTGCACCTGCAATACTTAGCCAAGAATCGGTCCACACCACGTTGTCCATCACTCATCACACCGAGGCGACCTACCACGGTCCTCGAACCACACGGGCTCTCAATCTCCCCCTTGATGAGTGCATTGACAACACACACGTTTGATAACCAAAGAGAAAAAGGAAAAGAAAAGAAACGACTAAAGAAACTCCAACAAGCGATCGAAAGCCAAAGGAAAGAGCAAGATCACTTGAAGAAGACAAGTCTCGGACCCCTTAGGCAAGGGCAACGGCTCGACACATCCGAGACAAAACCATGCTCAAGCAAAGAGCACAAACCACCAATCAAAGCTCAAAACCACAAAGAGCTCCCTCGCACACATGCAAGCTCCCCCTGAACCAATGCAACTCCCCCTGGACGAATGCATGCAAACCACCTCGCGAAAATAGAGCAGCTGCTTCAGCTTTGCTCTGACCGGTCTGACCGGTCAGCCTTACCGGTCAGACCGGTGGGCAAGATCACCCAGCAACCTGACATTCACACCGGTCGGACGGTGAGCGACCGATCGGGGCCGATGACACCGGGAAAAAGCGGGAACCGCAGGAGCTCAAAACTAGCTCGAAATCACTTGGAAACCTTCTAAATACATGCAGCAAGCCAAAACATGCTCAAACTTCTCCCTCTTGTTGACAATGCATGAATCAAGCCAAAAATGCAACCTAGAGCTTCTCAAATAGACAAAATTCAACATAGCATGCTACACCTCCAAATGAGCAAGTTAGATACTCGATAGCCGTATGGACAAAACTACAAGATCACCAAGTTTCACAACCATTGGACGAAGCTAAGATAGAAATGAACTATTTTTGAAAAATTCCTCTCATGAGCAAAGTCCTAAACATGATCAAAACATGTCAAAATGGCAAAGCCACACAAACTTCATGCTAGGACAACCATTCTAAGCATAAGACCATCATAAACACCCACAAGCACCTCATGTCATGTCAAAGCATACCGAGCCATGTGCTTACTTCTATGTATGAGACTTCTCATTGGTAAGCAACATGCAATGGTTTAGCACCCAAAAGCAAGTAAATTAAGCACATATGACATGGGAGTACATTTTTCAAGCAATTTACATTTCATTTTCAGATTTAAAATTGGTACATGAAATGTCTTTGCGACAAAAAGGAACTTATGCCCCTCCACAAGATGAAGCATGGGGGCTAAACATTCATGATGGCAAATGAGCCTTTGGCCCCATATGATCAAAATAAGCTATCCAACCACAAATTAAGCATAGCAAGCCACAAAAATGTCAAGATCATATAAAGGCATTTACTCACATGAGAGCATATATATGACATTTTTGTAAACATAGCCATCAACCATGGATATAAACCAAGATCATCAAGAGCTAAGCCACACTAAGCCATATCATACCAAACTAGCTCACAAGATCATATATAGCATACCATGGTGAACAATGTATATAGGAGAACTTTTCCTACACAATGCATATTATACAAAATGCATGCAACTTATCATACAAAGATGACTATACATCATGATACAAATGCAATGCAAATGCAAGAAATGCACAAAGGAAAGCTATACATATGCTACAAAGGAGCTCCCACACACCCAACTCAAGAAATCAAACAAACACCAAGCTCCCCCCACAAACGAGTGAAAGTTGCTAGATCTAGGGGTTTGGCGAAAATATCGGCTAGCTGGTCATGTGTGGGTACATGGATCAAAGAGATTTTTCCTTTCTCTACGTTGTCTCTCAGGAAATGATACCTCACTTCTATGTGCTTGGTTTTGGAATGGAGCACTGGGTTCTTTGCAACGCTTATGGCACTTGTGCTATCACATTGAAGTGGGACATGGGTATACTCCTCACCAAAGTCACTCATGGTGTATGTGATCCAAAGGAGCTGAGAGCAACAACTAGGCCACATACCGCCTCGGTAGTGGATTGAGCAACACTCGACTGTTTGCGGGAAGACCAAGACACCAAAGAAGAACCCAAGAACTGGCAAGTCCCAGAAGTGGACTTCCTATCCAACCAACACCCGGCAAAATCCGGCGTCGAAAATCCATGAAGAGCCAAAGAAGAAGACACGAGTACCAAAGGCAAGTCGGGTGTGTCAAATACGAATATGCGCTTGATCGCTTGCCGATGTGAAGTCCTCGAAGACGCTTGAAAACTAGCGCACAGACATACCGAGAATTGGATGTCCGGCCTCGTCACCGTCAAGTAGAGGAGTGACCCGATCATGCTCAGTACTCCTTCGGTCCACGTGTTCACCTTCCTCGTCCGCATCAAGAGCTGTAGTCGTACTCATAGGCGTCACCATGGCCTTGGAGTCCTCCATCTTGAACTTCCTCACAATGTCCTTGGTGTACTTAGCTTGGTGCACAAACGTTCCTTCCTTTGATTGCTTGATCATGGCAGGAAGAATTGCAACTCACCCATCATGCTCATCTCAAATTCCTGCTCATGTCTGTAAACCTTGCAACAAGAGAGTTAGACGAGCCACCAAAGACAATATCATCCACGTATACCGCACAATCGGGATATCTACGCCTGCCGAGGAGAAACAAGGTCGATCGACCTTCCCATCTCAAACCCTCTCTCAAACAGAACCCCTCAACCTACCATACCAAGCTCTAGGTGCTGCTTCAGCCCATCTGACGTCTTCCTCAACTTGTACACCGGTGAAGTACTTCTCACTCTCAAACCCGGTGGTTGCCTCACATACACTTCCTCCAAAACACCGTTTAGAAAAGCACTCTTGACATCCATCTGGTACAACTTGAACCCTTTAGCCACGGAAAAGGCTAGAAGGATCCTGATCGCCTCCAAACGAGCTACGGGAGCAAAGGTCTCCTCGTAGTCGATCCCCTCTTTCTGTGAGTACCCCTGAGCAACAAGCCTTGACTTGTTCCTCACCACTTCTCCTTTCTCTCCCTCTTTATTCTTCCACACCCATTTTGTCCCAATCGACACACCACGGGGAGGGTCAACCAACTCCCAAACTTGGTTTCTCTCAAAGTTCTCCAACTCCTCATGCATCGAATTAACCCAATTGTGATCAGATAGCGCGTGTCCAATGTCCTTGGGCTCAAAAGTGGCAACAAAAGCAGCATGAGCGAAATGAGAATTGTTTCGAACCCTCGACCGTGTAGTGCGTTCATTCATGTCGCCGATGATTCTCGGTGGGTGATCCACTTGAACTCGCCGGGAGGTTCTCGCCTTGATGCTACCTCCCCCTCATCAGCAGCTTCGCCTTGATCTGGGTTTGTAGTTGCAGGTGTGGGAGAAGGACCGTCCACCACCGTAGTCGAAGTAGTAGGTACATGCTCAGCCGCGGGCACCACACCGCCGTCTTCATCATCTCCATGTTCATGCTCCTCCTCCTGGAAAATCTCCTCACCAAGTTCGTCACCGCACACTCAAAACTAGGCGACTATGTGGTCGTGTCTCGTCGAAGGTAACCTCGTAAGTCTCCATGATTTGGTTAGTTTCAAGATTGAGCACCCGAAAGGCTCTAGAATGAGACGCGTAACCAAAGAAAATGCCATCGACAGACCTCACCTCGAACTTGTCCAACTTCTTACCTTTCTTCAGGATAAAGCATTTGCACCCAAACACATGGAAGTGACTCACCTTGGGAGTTCTACCGTGCATCAACTCGTAGCAAAGTTTTCTTCTTATGCACCACAGGTAAATCCTGCTCGACACATAGCACGCGGTATTCACCGCCTCAACCGAGAACCTTCTCGAGTCCTATGCTCATCGAGCATCGTCAAAACCATCTCGCACAAGGTTCTTTTTCCTTTCCACCACGCCATTACGGGAGGCGTACACGGACTCAAAAGCGGTGTTTAAGACCCAAGTCATGGCAAAAGGTTTGAGCGAGAGTTTTAAATTCGAGTCATTGTCACGGATCGCTCGTATGGCATCTCCGTGCCTCTCATTTCTCAACCTCAAGACAAGATCTCGAACAAAACCAAACGTCTCCCCTTTCTCCTCAAGAAAGAAAACCCACGCTGCATCGAGAGTAGTCGTCCACCACAACCAGGACGTACCACTTCCCACCCACAGATCGCACACGAGCTGGGCCAACAAGGTCCATATGGAGCAGCTCGCATGGACGCTCCGTCATCACATCGGTGAGGGGTGGATGGGAAGAAGCTACCATCTTAGCATGCTGACACGGCGCACAAACTAACTCTTTTTCAAACCTCAGTCGTGGCAATCCTCGGACCAAATTGAGTTTACTCAAGCGAGACAAAAGGTCAAAGCTTAAGTGACCCAACTTCCTATGCCACTTCCACAACTCACTCAAGAGCCACCAAGAAACAACGCCCACACCGTAAGATCGAGAAAATCCGCTCGGAACACTTGACCCTGAACGACCATGCAAACTAGGTCCCTCGAGAATACAAAATCCGAGAACCACCAGGCCGAAACAACACCTCAAAACCCTCATCCAAAAGCTGGGACATTGAAAGCAAATTGAACCCGAGCGATTGAACAAGAGCAACACGCCTGAGAGTGACCTTGTCACTTACCTTAATCTCACCTTAAAGCACACGCCCTCGCCCATTGTCCCCAAAGGTGATGTATGTCTTGGACACCACCGGGACGAGACTTGAGAACCACCCCTTGTCTCCGGTCATATGCCTCGAGCAACTGGAGTCAATCAACCAAACATTCCTCAAGTCTCCCACCTGAAATTCAAAAATGAGAATGTGAGTGAACAAAGCGACTGCCTTGGGGTTAGTACCAAAAGAGTAAAACCGGTGCGAGCCATTTGCTCCAAAGTGGGGTTAGCACAAACCAAATCATCACGCCTATCAAAGCTACCACCACGAGAACCACTACGAGGGAACCAACCCTCTCTAGCTGGAGGAGGACGAAAGCCACGAAAGGAAGACCGTGGACCGTTCCTCCTCTCCATCTCAAAGCTACGACTCCTCCCACCCTCGTATTGAGCACGAGGTGGAAACGCTCAGCAACCCACCACCTGCAGACTTTCCATACCAACCACCAGAACCACGACCACCTGAACTAAACCGAGCATCCTCACGAGCACAAAAGCTGGACAGCGCCTGCATCAGACCGTCGACCGGTAGTGCACGGTCGACCGGTGGCGCTCGGCCAGCAGCACCACCTGCCACCTTTCGATCTCCCCAAGCCGGAACCGTCCTCACAATCGCCTTGGCCCTGGGCATCTGCATACGAGGTTCAAGTACACCATTGGAAGGGTGGTACTTGTCCTTGTTAGCCCACTCCTTCGCCATTCTCTTCTCACGCTTCCTCTTGAAGCAAAACTCACCCTTGTGACCATCTCTCCCACAATAGTCACAATGAAAGCGTATGGGTTTAGGCTTAGGCTTGTGATGGGGCTGTTCACTTGGTTTCTCTCCACTCGGCTTCTCAACCGGTTTCTCCTCACTAGGCTTCACACTCTCTTTCCCAAAGAACTCATTCCCCAAGTCACTCTTGCACTTGATGGGTTTTTGGAAATCATTTGTGGAGTTGGGGAATATGGGAGGATCTGGGGTTGTGTCAAGTTTGTTTCTAAGTGGGTTGGGCTTAGGAGCATAGGCATTTTTGTGGAAGGTTTTTGGTGGAGCTTGGATATCACCAATCTTCTCTCCTCCTCACCACTACACTCTCAACCTTCTCAGAACCAAGCGCTTGCCCATCATAGCGCTTGTATGCCTCAATCATCATCCTAAGGCTGCGGTTCATGGCCCGACAACCAACCCATCATTTTCTCAACTCATCATTCTCATCCCAAGCGATCCACATAATGTGCAAGTTGCAGATTTTTCCAAGCATGCACCTCACAAGTAGAGCAAGAAGTGGGAACAGGTTCTTTCAGCTTAGCCTCAAGCAAAACAGTATAAGCATGCATCTCATCAATCTTTCCATGCAAAACAGGGCAAGAAGTGCAAGCACCTAGCAAAGCA
This sequence comes from Cenchrus purpureus, assembly GCA_022644695.1. Lineage (NCBI taxonomy): Eukaryota > Viridiplantae > Streptophyta > Magnoliopsida > Poales > Poaceae > Cenchrus > Cenchrus purpureus. The sequence goes on along the minus strand of CP053457.1, from coordinate 134,613,576 downwards.
GGTCTAGACTTAAGCTCAGCCACTTCAACCCTAAGCACATCTAGTTCATCACAAGTAGAAGCATGCTTATCCTTAAGAGCGATAAGATCGACTAGGGTACACGAGCAATCACAACAATCAATCTCATCAGAAACCATAGGAGAAGCCTTAAGCGAATCAATTTCAAGCTTAGCATCAAGGTTCTGGGTTTTTAGCTCAGCCACACGGTTCCTAGCATCTTCTAGTGAGGCCCTAAGCTCTTTCCTCATCTTCTTGGCCTCTCTAAACATGTCATCACGATTATCAAGCAACTTGCCAAGACGCTCGTTCTCCTCACACAAGAAGGGAAGCTCGTCACGTACCTCATCCCTGAGTCGAGTCGAGTCGCTCTGGTGACTCTTCTTGCTGCCGGAGCTACGAGCCATGCCGCAGAAGCTATCTCTCGCGTAGCAGCTCAGCCCGCTCAAGTTCTTGGATGACTTCTTGTTCTTGCGCCGATCACCTTCATCTTCACTGCTACTCAAGCTCGAGGAAGAGTAGGCGGAAGTGGAGTCGACGTCGCTCGCTCCGACCATCGCTCGGGCCTTCTCGCCGGCCGCCTTCTTCCTCGACCGTCGCTCGTCCTTGTGCTTGTTCTTGTGCTTGTGATCACGCCTCGATCGGTACTTGCCGTCCTTGCTCGACCGGTGCTTGTAGCCGTCCTTGTTCTCCGTCTTCTCCGGACAGTCGGCGACGAAGTGTCCCGGCTTGCCACACTGAAAGCACGTCCGTGCTGTCCTCCTCGTGTTCACCCGGTTCTCGTGCGGCACCTCTCGAACCGCACGTCGAACGCCACGTCCTCTCCAAGCAGTCGAACTCCCGTCGCAAAGACATCAAAGAAGACAGAGAGTACATCCTGGAGGATGCGTTAGCGTTAGACTTAACTACTTTGCCACCGACGAGAGCAAGACTATGGGAATCAGTCGGGCTCTCAAGACGGGCTGTCAAACCACGATCAACCTCAGCAGACTTGAGCTTAGAAAATAGCTCGTTCACCGTCAGAGTGGTGTACTTCTCAGACTCAAGAATGGCCTCGACCTTTCCATCCCACACGGTACGATCCAGCGCGTGAAGAGCTTCACAGCCCTATCATGGTCATCGTACGGGAGGACGTCGACATTGGCCCTCATGTTGTTCACAACCACCGTGAACCGCTGGAACAAGGCATCAATAGACTCACCGGGGAGATGAGTGAAGTTCTCGTACTCTCTCCAGTAAGTCGCATACAACCGTGCCTGAACCTCAGCATTCCCAGCATGAGCATTCTTCAGCTCCAACCAAATCCTACAAGCCAAGTCCTCTGTCTGAACCCGATCGAATTCGGATTGACATAGAGCACGAAACAAGTAGTCGATCGCCTTGTTGTTGGCGTCGAACATGTCCTCGATCACGGAGCAAGGAAGTTCATCGGATGAACATAAGCGTGTTCACCGTGACATCGCCACATCGGTAGTTTTGCCATCGGAGGACCCGAACCCCGTTCCGTACGCCATCCTTGGATCTTAGAAGTGCGGTTAGAATCCGAAGATTTGTAACTGGCTCTGATACCACTTGATGGATCGAAATGGCGAACCAGAGAGGAGGGGAGTGAATGGGAGTCGATAAAAATTCTTCTTGAAGGAGATGGACACTCCAACAAGATGAACAAGGCTTCCAAAGCACGTCTCCGACTCAAACACCCAAGTTGGCCAAGACCACGCAGCCACTGGAGTGCTACTGGTCCTAGGAACCAACAACCACCTACACCGACTCGAGAACGCAGCGGAACTAGCAACTCGAGCACCAGCCGACTGCCAGTCGGCGGTGACACCGGTCGAGACCGGTCCCTCACCGAGCTCCCCAACAGATCCTGAGAACTTCCACAGATGGCTCCTACACCGGTCAGGCCGGTGTAGCACGCCGGTCAGACCGGTCTAAGCCAGGAAGCCCCAAAAACCCAAACCTGACCTTCCGAGCTCCAAAACGAACCAAACTCGAAACAGCAGTAACACGGGACAACAGGGAACTCACCAAGACGTTCACCCGAGGCAAAACCCACAAGGCCTCGCAGGCCGGTGAGCAGCCGATCAGGGGACGCTCGGGATGAACAAAGACCGGTCAACTCCCCAAATCCACATCCCGATCTCCCGAATTGCTCCAGGATTTGCAAGACTTTGGGGATAGTAGGAACACCTCATGGGCACTCCATAGCCAAGATTTGGCCCACCAAAACTCGCTAAATCGAGAGGAATCGAAGAAATCCCACCAAGAACGCCTCTAACCCTAGAGCCAAGAAAACCCCAAAATCGAGCCCCTTTGCTCACGGATTTGGGAGGGGAATCACATGGAAAAGAACCACGAAGGGTTCAAGCATACACCCCACCCAATCCCAAAGAGAAAGGTCAAATCGCTCCAAGAAAATCGCCAAGAAAGGGCTTCGAAAATCACCAAAAAGGGCAAACGGGAAAGACACATCCAAGCCTTGAGAAACCACGCCGAATCATCTATACATACCAAAGAGGTTCATACAAGGTCTAGCTTGCCCGATCATCCTTCCTCTCACAAGATCTCACCATGAAGCTCTCAAGCTAGTCCTATGGAAATCCTAAGGAAAATAGGAAGGGAAAATAGGAAAACAAATGAGCTAGGGTTCCAAGAGATGGCTGCCATCCTCTCACCACTTGGGTTATATGGAGGCAAGCCGAAAGACTAAAATACCCTTACTATTTAACTAGGGATACATGCCCGTCAAGGGCGAATTCGGAAGTCTTTGTCATCGCTCCATCGGACGGATGCCCGGTGACCATGAGACTTGCTTAGCCTCGACGCAAGCCTTGCGATCCCGACGCGTGTCCTCCGCTTGAAGATTCGGATGTGGTCGCCGCACACCGGTTAGACCGGTGCTCCTCATCGGCCGATCGGTGAGACCCACCGGTCGACCGGTCCGATCTTCTTGCACCTCATCTTGGTCTTGATCTTGGCTTTGTGGATCAACCAAGGAACCCGGTGGTTTCGGTGAACCACCGGAAACCCCATGAACTCGGTGTAGCCTCCGCCAATCACCACTCATGACTCGGCTCCCACGTAGTCGGCTCGACCTTGGTTTTGAGGCTCAACCAAGAAACCGCCCATGACTTCATCTTACCGTTCTTGCCACCATGCGGCCCGTACTTGACTCCACGCCACCGGGTCCTCGAACCAAGCCTACTTGTCTTCTCCACACGAGGCCTCACATAACGACCTTCGCACTTGTTCTTCACCTGCACCAACACGGTCAAGCCGCAACCTACACTGCAATACTTAGCCAAAAATCAGTCCACACCACGTTGTCAATCACTCATCACACCAGAAGTGACCTACCACCGGTCCTCGAACCACAGGCTCTCGGCTGCAGTACTGGTCCGGCCGGCCGCCCGGCCTCGGCCGTCGGCGCCCGCCGGGCGCGCCGCACAGCGCCAGCGCACCAGGCCTCGGCGTGCGCGTGCCACACCCGCGCCACCCAGGCGTGTGCCCGTGCGCGCGTGCCAAGCCGAGCCTCAGCGCCGCCCGCCCGCCCTACCGCGCCCCTGCGTGGAGATCGAGCGGTCATCGATGAATCGGGAAGAGGAAGGAGAAAGGAAGAAGGAAGAGAAATGAGAGATAAGGAAGGAGGGTTGTGGTGGAGAATTAAAAGGATGGCCGAGAACGAGGCGCCGGAGAAATTTCTCTAAGTCCCGCTAGATAGAAGGAATGATATTTGTCTTTGGGTTTTCTTTTACCCAGGTACAAATGTGCCATTGTCTGTAGGGTGGTGTCTTGGCCCGGTACAAATGTGCTGGCCTCACATTTGTACCGGGGGGAGCCACCAACCGGTACAAATGTGAGGCATTTGTAGTGGGTTGGATCAGGCCGACGGACCTGTGAGGAGGACATTTGTACCCGGTTGGTGGCTCCAACCTACAAATGCCATCATTTGTACCGTGGCAAAAATACGGTACAAATGAAAAATCAGGCCTAGGATATATGTGTGATTCTCTAGTAGTGTTCTTAGATAAGTACAGGATCAGCTCAAGTATAATATAAAACTGAAGTACCTTGTCACATCATATGTACCGCCTCAATCCAGGAAATCGTACTTATTTTTCTACAAATCAATTAAACCATACATTTAATCTCATTTGCAATTCATAAAGACAGCATATCATGGAAACAAAAGACAATATATCTATCTTAGCTAATGGTTGAGTATATATTCCTGATTTACTAGTATTATTGTCACTAGCAATGAATCGAAAACTAGCATGAACCTAACTGCAGCTTCATCTGTTCATGCTTTCAACTAAATAAATCAAGATCCATTCAAGTTTCAGAGGCCAGCAAATGAGTAATAAATCACACAATGTTCCCCAATAAACTAAAGATGGTATCTACATCACATCTTATCTTATCAATCGATCCCGGTCTTACCATGTTGTTGTACAATGTCGCCACCACCAGAGTGTTGGATTGAGGGGATCCATGGAGGAAGAGGGCCGAGTATGAGCCGTCGAGCCGTTGGCCATACAATGGTGGCTGTTCAACAACACCTTGCCATAGGGGGCCTGGCTGGCAAGCCCCTCCGCAATAAATCCGAAGTGTCCCTGCCCTAGCGAGTGAGCCCATGCCCGGCAGCGGGGAACTCAGATGCGTCATCGTGCCTTTGGAGATGGAGGAAAGGCCAATCGATGGATGGATGGAGGAGAGGGTTGTGTACATGAGGCAGGGCGGTCGGGCTACGCAATCCTCCGGTGGAGCAGCGGCTACCGTGGATGAGGAGCGGCGGCGGGTGTGGACAAGCCGGGGCAGCAGCGGGTCCTCGACTCCCGGCGGCAAATTGTTTTTTTTATCTATTCGTGGGGCTGCGGTGCGGGAGAGGACGAGAAGCCGAGGATGCTATTGTACGAAAGTACCCTTCCCCGGGTTCTGTCAAAATACCTGAGGAACTTCAGGTTCCTCCCTGTTCCCCTCAAGCACCGTAACAGATCTCAATAAATAAAGAAGGTGAAATAAAGGCCTAAGCCCAGAAAGGAAAAAATGTACAACTGCTTGCTATACTACTAATCTGCAAAATTGGTTATCGCAGGTGCTTGGCACCTGCCAACACCCAGCATCTCTTCCTCTTTAATCTTCATGATCAGCTGGCTTTCTGTAGAAAGGATCTTTGGAAAATTCTAGCGTTGCGCTCATAGCTCGCAACACACGAGTATTATCAGGGAACGCCATCCCTTCAAAGGTGCTCCCGTGTAAGGAATCGGATGCTCGTAGCCTAAGAGGGGGAGGGGGTGAATTAGGCAACTTAAAAACTTAGCCTATGACTTCCACTACTTTGCATAAAGTAAATGTGCAATCTAAGGTTGATCTAGTGTGAAACCATCATCCCAAAACAAGTTTTGCAACCTATAGTCAATCCTAGCATGATACTACTCTAGGAAAGAAAAGGCAAGCAATGCTTTCAAGAGAGTAATGCGGAAACGTAAAGAGGGACGAGAGGAAGCAAAATCTTGACACATGATTTATCTCGTGGTATCGGTAGGCACTAAGCCACCCTACTCCACGTTGTTGAAGCACTCCACACAAGAGTATTGCTTCCTGGTCACCAAGTCTGTCCCAAGAGCATCACTTAACTTGCTACAAAGGCTCGCCACGAAGGCACTCGGTGTCTTGCACTTCTCTACACTTCCACACAATCCAGCGACCTCAAATGGCGGGGTGGAAGGGGTATAAATAGCCAAGGCAACCATAGAGCCGTTGCTCTAACGCTAGTCTTTTCTAGGTACCATCAGATGATCCGACGCTATGCTTTTTGGGGGCGTCGGTTCATCCGGTGCAACTAGACATTGCTTTTTGGAGACTGACTTCTGCTGACACAGTTCATCCGACGATTCATCCGATGTTGCGGCGGTTCATCCGGTGTTGAAGACTTTGAGCCAAAACCTCTCTGTATTGAATAAACACAGGCGTCAGATGAACCGATGCTTGACCGATGGTTCATCCGGTGTTGAAGGCCGTGACTCAAAATCTTACTACCTTGATTCTTCAAACCATCGGATAGACCGGCGGTCGAACCAACGAGCCGTCGGTTCATCGGTGCTACTCTGTCTTCTCTGCTTCGTCTCTTCCATTCATCTGACACATGTAGAAATTAGACCGTCGGTTCATCCGACGGTGCATGTTGACCTGAGACCCCACGCAGTGTACCTTATCTTCTGTCGCTTGCACTGATGCTTCTTTTAGTGTATCGTCGGTTCATCCGACGATGTCTTTTTCCTTCTTCTTCTTCCTCGGTTTAGACCCTCAAAATATATACTATCTTCTCATTTTGACATGTGGCATTTTTGTATCTTTGGGACCTAGAAATGTCTACAAAGACATACTCAACAATATGGTTAGTTTCATTGGTCATGTTGTCATGAATCACCAAAATCAAACTCGAACAAATGGCATATGAGGCCATGTTCGCTACATCCCAGCATGTTTCCGATTGTTGTCCACCAATCCTCTAGAGATGTTAATGCAGACCAGTCTGTTTTGGGTGGCACGTGTGGTGCAACCCAGTTGAAGATGTCATATTCCAAATGGTCAAGCTGTACCGACATTGGGTGAACAGGTGCAAGTTGGTCTCATCTTGGGAGTGGCAAAGCGCGCACACTTTTGATTTGTCCATTCGCGTTTGATTAGTCGATTAGTGGTCCACAGTTGGTTCTGGAAGGCAAGCCATGAGAAGAATTTGCATTTTGGGGTGCCCAAACGCGCCAAATCAAGTTTTCATGGGTGAGGTGGGCAACCCGGAAAATTGTGCCTCGTAGGCGGAAGTTGATGTGTAATGTCACGTGATTTGTTGTGTGGATCGAGGCGATAGGGTCGAGGCACTTCGATTAAGTTGCACCCCTAGACGCGCTCCCATAGGACGAAACGCGTCTTGAAGCAAGTGACGCCTGAAGAAAATGTTTTGTGCTATCTTCAATGGAGACAGCAGCAGAAGCCGCATCAGAAGTGAAACAAGAAGAGTCAAGAGCATGGTGCTCCTGAGCTTGTCAGATGTGGTGCGTAACAGAAGGGTTGTTGTTGTCGATCTCTGACTTTCCTTTTTTGGCGGTCACCGGGAAGGGAGCATCCCCACCTGAATTATATTGATGGGCTTTTGGCAAGTCAAAATGTTACAACATTTGAATTTCAGCAATTTTCAACAGCCCCACACAACACAATACCTAGAAGAGAGAGGACAACAAACATACAGTTCAAAGGAAACAAATCCCTATACAAGCTAGGAAGATGACCACCGATTGTCGATAGGAGCACCACCGAACAACATACTCGCCGGGTACACCACAACCATTGCAACTCCATACCACCTCTTGTAGCTCTTGGTTCACGCTGTCACCCTCCATCTGAGGGTCAGGCCAACTGAATGGGGACTAAAGGCGGCAGGAGGAGCGCAAGCCAAAGCTCATCGGAAAACGACGATCTTCTTTTTTGGAGCAAATGGAAACCACCATTGAGAGCACATCCAGGCTCCACATCTCACCATCCAACGCCATACAAGGGGAGGAAGCCTTGAAGGGGAATGTTGAAGAGGTAGAAACACCACCTGGCATAAAATTTGATGGCACCACCAGCAAGAAGCTCACCGACGAAGCAGAGGTGCCGAATGGAGGACACCAGTCGATTTCACGATAGTAGCCCACACAACTAGTATCTGCCTTTGCACCAGAACCAACACCTTGGTAGAGAAAAACAAGCGCCCTGACTTCCTAGAGCAATCAGCATCATCTTCAAGGACACATTGATGGGAAGAAGTCTCGACATCGCCTCCATGGAGGGGAGCGGCACCCAAAGATGTCACCGTTGTCGACATCAGCACAACGGCTGGAGAAGGATTTCATCGCAGTTTCCCCGCGCCCACCCATTGTTACCAAGGATGACCGGAAGGAAGCTGAGGCTGCCCCCCGACGAATCCGAGCACCAATCGCACCCCAAGATACACCTCAGAGGATGAAGTCACGGACCTGCAGGTAGGGGCAGCACTTCGACAAAGCCTCCAAGGAGGGAAGCGGCGCCTGAAGCGTCGCCATTGCCGGGCGGCATGAAGCCTGGCTGGGATTTCTCCCGATGCTCCCCGCAACCATGGCTTCACACTAGAGTACTCCGCAAGCGCGTAGATCCGGGTGCTGGAGGAGCCTCCGGACACCCACTGCAGCCTACCAGCGTGCAGATCCGGGCGCCGAGGCACCCACTGCACCAAGCGCGCAAATCTGGGGCGCCGCGCCATGCGCTACAGCACCGGGACACCAGCCCAGCACAATGGCGGAGCGGCTGCCGCCGGTGCTAGTCGCTGCCATAACGTGGATGGTACTTGGACAGGGAGGTCGGGGGGCGTCGAGGAACTTCACTTCCGCACGCGGCCTAGGCGCACTCCACCATGGCACCGGCGTCCCGGTGACCGCGACGGTCGGAGAAGATGCGTCTCCTGTGGGGGAGGCGCTAGATCCGGCCGGTGGGGAGGTGGATCTGGCCGATGACAAGCTCAGTGGAATGGCTCCATGGTTAGAGCACAACTGGGCCATAGGTGCCTTCCATTTGGGGAGGAAAGCTGGAGGGTGGGTGGGTGGCTGCGCGTGGGGGATGCCTCGCCGCCGCCGTCACGGCGCCCACGCGGGCTTCCGGCGATGCGCTCAGCGGCGGAGGTGGGAGTGACGGGGAGGGCGGCCCTGTAGGGCGCGGCGGCGGTCCGCTCGAGTCGCCCGAGCGGCTCGGGAGAGAAACCTATTGTTCCCTGACAGCTTCCTTGGCTACCTGAAAACAATATAATGCTTCGCTAACTATATAAACTCAGCTGTTGTTTGGTGACAGTCTTTGCTTTTGCTCTGTTCTTCTACCCCAAACTGATGCCTGAACGCCTAGTTACCTCGCGACGTGGTGCGCGCTTGTGCTGCCGCCACACCTGCTCGACGAAATGCTCCTATCACCATCGACCGCTAGAACTCCTTTTCCAGAGTCAGATGTATAACAGCATGTCAGCATGAGGACAGTGAAATTTGTTTCTGCAAACGTCATGCATCGAGCAGGTCTCGGAGAGCAGCATTTGCACATCCGATCCCCTGCAGCCTGCGTGCAGTGTTGCTGAATGTTCTTCTTGCCTGGTAATTTCAAGTGCATGCAAGAAGAAACAGTACTGTTACTCCAGTCATCGATCAGCACTCGCCAGGCCAAACTGCACAGCGGCTAGGAAAAAAAGGTCGTGGCCATGTTTTTTTAGCACAATACAGTATATCTTGCCAATACATAAAATGGATTTTCAAATTAAATCCTTTCTTGACTTGGTTATTACTGGCTTTCTCCAACTTTTTTTTAAGGAAAACATCAAACATGATAAATTTCGATCCAAGGAGCTTAGCACCGATTCAGGGGGGCGGAGATGGCGGAAGGGTGTATGTACGGGCGACCTCTAGGGTTCCCCGTCGACACGACGACGAGGGCTTCACGGCGGGCCTGCTCGGTCGAGGTTCCAGTGAGGTTAGAGGAGATGTCGTACTCTGAAGGACGCGCCCATTCACTTCCTATATGGAGGTCGAAATCCCCAGGGAAGGAGAGAGCGGCGGATGATGAGGAATCAGACCAAAGTTCGCTGGAGAGATGCACGGCGGCGGAGAGGATCACGGCGACGGAGAGGTCGCCTTGGGACCCGCATCGGGTGGGGTTCGGACCATTACCGAACAAGGTCAAGAGACCGCCACCGGTGAAGCAGACTAACGGCATGTTGGGGAAGATTCCGTCAAGAGAGACACGCGGCGATGAGTTTGTGGGGAATGGCGGGGGTGAGCGTCACCAAGGAGGTGACGAGATCGATGGCGAGTTTCCTCCGAGTCAGTCGGGTGAGGTGAGGACAGCTTCGACCTGTCTCCTTCCTCACAACAGCAAGCCGCAAACCCTAGTTCGACAGCGGTGAATCCCACATCCTCAAAGAATCGTCTCCCATATCAAAGCCAAATCGATCAATTCGTCAGGTACTTCAGAGAGAGACAGCCTCCCAAGCATCAATCCTACGCCGAGGTGGTCCGGATCGAGCCGATCCGGAATGCCATGGTGTACCCCGCCGCGAATCGTGGTGGGGCAAGGAGAGAGGGGTTCGGCTCCAGCCGACATGGAAGAGGCGCGAGACGTACTGGAGGGAGGATGTTCGTCTGGCTGAGAGCTGGCGAAGGGCGGGAGAGAGCTGAAGGGGAAAGAACTGAGGAGGAAAAGCAATCACGTGAAGAACAGCGACAGGGAAGATCTGCGACAGGAAGCCGAAGAAGAAGGTGAAATCCAACATGGGGATAACCAAGTTCAAAGAGAGGTGGGGACCTCGTCCAACTGGGACAAAGCTGCTGGAGGGAAGATGAAGGAGAAGGTGAATGAGGACCAGTACCAAGAACAATGGAGGCCTCATGAGCATCAACCCAAGCAGCAGCAGCGCGCACCACCAAAAGAGGTACATGATCCTCGCCAATCCCAAACCAAACAAGGGTGTGAATATTGTGGGTTGAAGAATCACCGGATAGAAGATTGCAAAACGAGAAATGCTTGTGAAATCTGTGGGCTGAGCAACCATAAGGCTTTTGATTGTAAAAGGGAGCCTTTGTGGAATGCAGGGCCTGAGTTATGTGCTGCTCAGGTGCATAACTAGAGTTTCTTCTTTATAGATGAGCACATTGACCAGAGAGTGCTAAGGGATAGAACAAGTCTGGCTATTATAACTGTAATCAGAGGGACACTATCTACCAAAGAGTTGGAGATGGAATTCAAGAATATCATTAGTTCAGAGACTTGGAGATGGAGTGCTAGACAGGTAGCTGACAATAAGTTTGTGATGAGATTCCCCAATGCCAAGATGGTACAGGAATACAGCAGATTCAATCTTGGGATAAAAAATGTGGATGCTCAGATCACCATAGAGCCTTGGACCTCATCCATTGGGGCCAAAGGGAAGCTACAACAGGCCTGGTTCAGAGTGAAAGGAATTCCTGATGATCAGAGAGGGATTAGAACTATTGCCAAGGTGGGAGGTCTGGTGGGAAAGACTATGGCTATTGATGAAAACACTAGATTCAACCCTGATTATATGAGAATCAAGATAGCATGCCGAGATGTGTATGAGGTGCCTGAATCTGCTGAAGGCAACCTTGGGATGTTCATTTTTTACTTCTTTTATGAGAGAGAGGAGTCTGACAATAATCAACATGAGAAACAAAAAAGTGGGGTAAGAATTGAAGAACATGGGGCTCAGCCTAGTCCTAAGAAAATGAAAACAACACACAACACACCACAGCAGAAGAGCAAGAACACAGCTATGGAAATACAGTCAAACATTGGGGGGGGGCAGAGGCTGGAAAAAAAAGGAGCAGATCTACCCCTAGCAAGTTCAATAGAGAAAAGATGGTGGTTGATGAAGAGGAAGCTATCCCAGCTGCGGTCTATGGACCCAGTGACAGCAGTGATGATTTTCAAATCCAAGTTGACAAGGTGATGGAAGGGGAAGCTGAATCCTCAGAAAGAAACTTTGTGACCAGGCTGACTAGATGTGAACTAATGCATAACATGGAGGAGAGTGAAATTCTCAAATCTGGTAAATCAGCTGACAAACATGTGAGAGTGGAGAAGCACCCACCACCAGAAAAGGCAAAGGGAGATGATAGAGACATGGTCCCACAGAATACTAAAAAGGAGCATGAAGAACTGGACATAAACAATCTGACCAATCCTGTGCAAGAATGATACAAGAAAGAGAAGAGAGAAGATGCAGTGAAAGAATTATGAACCAGAATGAAGAACTCAACAAGAAGGCTGTATCAACTGAGGAAGCTCCTATGGAAGGTAATAAAATTTCTGCTAATTCCTTTTCTATTCTTGGTGATAATGAATAACAATCTAGTCACTATCAATGTGTTGAATGAAATGGAATTAGTGTGACAACCCGCCCAGGAAAATACCGTATTATCGCCTAAACCAATCCCCTTTGATCATTAAGCAATGATAAAGTATCATCTCATCGTAAGTTGCCGGGTCAAGCCCGGTGAAATCACTTACATAGCAACAAAGGATCGACAATATGCATTAAAACTCACACGAAGGCGAGTCCAGAGTACACTACATAGATTAAATCCAAATCTGCCCCGAAGTGTTTAATTATTACAAACTGAGGTACTTGACATGATTAAAGAGGTTCAGAGTTTGAAAACAGCGGAAATTAACTAAGGGGTGCGGTAAGCATCACAGGAGGCCTTCCATGATGCCTTCACTCGTCGTCCTCCACCCACTCCAGCTCCCAGCCAGGTGGGATCTCTCTAGGCCACACATCACTAAAAGCATTACCTGAAATCAACAAAATTATAGCAAGGCTGAGTATACTAATACTCAGCAAGTCTTACCCGTCGGGTGACAACTACCTCACCAAACTCTAGACATGAGAGGCTTTTTGGCCAGTGGGTTCTTTTGCTGAAAAGCAACAAAGAGTATGTCCTTACTTTCAATATTTTAGCTCAGGTTCTAGTTGATTACTCCTTTTCTAAATGAGCAAGCTACTGCAAGCATAAGTTGTGCAATACAGTTAATCAAGCAGCAGTATTGACAAATATTCCATCATAAGGGATATCATGGCCAGTTGGATAAGTAGTCTCAGATAACGGTGAGAGGCCGACAACCGATTGATTTATAACCTTGCAAGGTGGACCTAAACACACGGAAGAGTGCCCTCACAAAGAGTGCACCAACCAGGCGGTTCCCAAAAATCCTCGGTTCAGGATAAAAGATCACAGTCTTTGGTACAAGGCTATCTGGTACGCCTCACACTAGCATCCAGCATCACACATGCACCACCGGTAGCTAGCGTGGACGCATCCCAAGATTAGTGACGGTAAAATCCCTCTTGCCTCATTAAGGTACTAGGCTTACGGTCCCATTCGACAAGTGCTTAAATGCGTTCAAACACTTAACCCACGAAAGCCATTGGACCGGAGCCCAAATCCCATGCTCTTACCACATGAGCAATCCATTTATGAAGATCTTATGATTCCAACATAAGAACCTATTCTCATGGCGAACATCACTCGACTTGTACCGGTCCTATAGCATAGCGCTATCGAACCTAGCATACTAGTAAAGGAGCATAGGTACCTAGGGATCATGCAACTAGGGTTTCAATTCAACTCCTGAACGTAAATGCACATCCATAAGCAAAGACAGTTGCAAATAATTAAAGAGAACCAAAATAGGTTAATGATGAACCGGTGCTTGCCTTCGTCGGCACAGCTAGCTTGAGGCTCTTCAGGACTTTGGTCGAGTCTTTTCAGCGATCACGTAGTGCAGCTCTTCGTCAGCACCCTCGTCCTCTCCCGTCGGCACGAGCGTATAGCTACCGTCGGGAAGTCCTACACGAACATGCACATGCATTTGATTATTGGGTGAAGTGAGAGACTAACTATCACATCCAACTCTTGTTGGCCACATTCATCCACACACAATTTACACTTTCATAAAGAAAAAGGGGTGGTGTTGGTGGTGGTCAACTATGATTGACTTTGATGGTGACTGTGTACACATATATTACTAAAATAACCTAAAAGCACAAAACAGCAAGGGGAGTGACACACGACACCCATACGTGCCTCACAACCCAAGAACTTAGGGTCACTAAGGGTGATTATTGGCTAGGTTTTCGAGGTGATGACCCAGGTTGACCAAGGTTTGACCAAGTCAACGTGTTTGACGGGGTCATTAGCGCTAATTAAAACACAGGCGTCATTACCCTTAAAAGGAATCTCGTCCCGAGATTCGAATTTTGAAAAGACAGAGGTAGGTACGGGTGCTTACGGTTTCGAGATTGTAGGAAGCCCGGGTACTTGATGTTGAGATAGTGTTCCGTCTCCCAAGTCGCTTCTTCTTCCGTATGGTGACTCCATTGTATCTTGTACATCTTTACGGTATGTCTTCGGGTCCTTCTATCCTTTTGGTCTAACACCCTCATAGGATGCTCAATGAGTGAAAGATCCGGCTCAATCCAAGCATTTGCTTTCGTGATTATCTCTGTCTTAGGCACATGCACACCTTTCTTCAATTGGGTCACATGAAATACATTGTGATGAGAGAATCGATCAAGTCGATGCGATAAGCAACTGGCCCGCATACCTCAATGATTTCATAAGGGCCAATATAGCGTGGGGCTAACTTTTCCTTAACACCAAACCTTTGCACACCTTTAGTTGGTGAAACCTTTAGGTATACATAATTACCAACTTCATATTGCCGGGGTGCTGTCCCTCTATCATGATAGCTCTTTTGCCTCATTTGAGCTAACTTCAAATTTTCTCTTATCACCTTCACCTTCTCTTCAGCGTCTTTGACTAAGTCCGGACCAAAGAGTGTCCTTTCACCGGCTTCTGACCAGTTCAAAGGGGTGCGGCATCTCCGTCCATAAAGGGCGTCAAATGGTGCCATCTTCAAACTAGCTTGATAACTATTGTTATAAGAGAATTCTGCCAAGGATAAACACTTGTCCCAACTCTTGTCAAAATGCATGATGCTTGCCCGTAGCATGTCTTCCACAATTTGATTTACCCTTTCAGTCTGACCATCGGTCTGAGGATGATAACTTGAACTACGGATCAATTTGGTTCCTAAACATTCATGCAACTGCTCCCAGAAACGAGCTATAAATTGAGTACCTCGATCAGAAATGATGGTCTTAGGAATTCCATGGAAACGGACTATTTGGTCCATGTAAATCTCTGCATAGTCTTGAACTGAATAAGTGGTGTGAACTGCGATGAAGTGAGTAGTTTTAGTGAGTCATCACTATAACCCAAATGGAATCACGCTTTCTGGCAGTAAGTGGTAAACCCACAATGAAATCCATACTTATGTCATCCCACTTCCACGAAGGTATCGAACAAGGGTTGGAGTACACCTGCCGATTTCAAATGACTTGCTTTAACTCTATGGCAAGTATCACACTCTGACACATACTTTGCTATGTCTACTTTCATATTTGACCACCAAAAATTTTCCTTCAGATCTTGATACATTTTGGTGCTTCCGGGGTGAATAGAGAATTTAGAAAGATGAGCTTCATCAAAGATTTCCTTCTTAATTTCTCGTGGAATCACAAGACGTTCTCAAACCATACCACATCCTTGAATCCCTATGGAAACAATTATACTTGGGGTCTCCTTGACTAATTTACATTTTATTAGTATGCCCTCGTCATGGCGTTGAGCCATGACAATTCTGTCATAAAGGTTGGACTCTGCAGATATGGTATATAGATTTCCTTGCTCTACAATTTCCAATTTAAGCTTCCTCAAGTCTTCACATAAAGTGTCACTATACGGTTCCACCTCTAAGCGGTTGCAGTGAACCTTGCGGCTAAGAGCATCTGCAACAACATTGGCTTTTCCGGGGTGGTAGTCCACTTCTAGATCATAATCCTTAATTAACTCGAGCCATCTTCTTTGTCTCATATTTAGGTCTGATTGGGTGAAGATATATTTAAGACTCTTATGGTCGGTGAAGATATTGCAACGATTTCCCATCAGATAGTGTCTCCATATCTTGAGAGCATGAACAACCGCTGCTAGCTCTAAATCATGAGTGGGCTAATTTATTTTGTGGGGTCGAAGTGCCCGTGAGGCATAGGCAATGACTCGGTTTTCTTGCATAAGAACACAACCGAGACCAGTGCCTGAAGCATCACAGAAAACTTCAAAGGGTTTGGAATTATCCGGCTGTACTAGCACTAGGGCTGAAGTTAAGTGTTGCCTCAACGTGTGAAAAGCTTTTTCACATGCTTCACTCCACACAAATTTTACCCCTTTCTTTAGCAGCTCGGTCATAGGTTTGGCAATCCTGGAGAAATCCGGAATGAAACGACGATAATAACCCGCCAGACCCAGAAAGCTGCGAATTTGGTGTACGGACTTGGGTGGTTTCCAATCCATCACCTCTTGTACCTTGCTAGGATCTACAGATATGCCATCTTTGGAAATAGTGTGCTCCAAGAATTTCACACTATCCAACCAGAATTCGCATTTGGAGAATTTAGCATGGAGTTTGTGATCTCTCAAACATTGCAGAACAATTCTGAGATGTTCGGCATGTTCTTCCTCATTCTTGGAATAAATATGGATATCATCGATAAAAACCACTACGAACTTGTCAAGCTCAGTCATGAATACGGAGTTCATGAGATACATGAAGTAGGCTGGGGCATTGGTGAGACCAAAAGACATCACCAGATACTCGTAGAGACCATATCGGGTGGAGAAAGCAGTTTTGGGAATGTCACATGGTCGAATTTTTATTTGATGATAACCGCATCAAGATCGATCTTGGAGAAACCTTGGCTCCAGCCAATTGATCGAAAAGAACATCAATACGGGGAAGAGGATATTTATTTTTAATGGTCACCGCATTGAGAGGTCTGTAGTCCACACATAACCTCAAACTACCATCTTTCTTCTTGACAAAGTGGGGCAACCCGGGGAGAAGAACTCGGCGAATGTAGCCCTTGTCTAGCAATTCTTGGAGTTGATTTTTGATTCAGCTAGCTCTTTTGGTGGCATACTGGTAAGGTCGTTTGGAAATGGGTGCAGTAGCAGGTTGGAGTTCAATCACAAACTCGACATCCCGGTCTGGTGGCATGCCGTGCAATTCGTCGGAAAGACATCGTGGTATTCACAAACCACCGGAATTTCTTCAAGGTGAGAGGTAATGGTCACATAGGCACAAGGGTCTACAACGTCCTTAAAAGGTAAGTACAGGGTGGTGTGTCCAATGGTAGGTGAATTGATCGCTACAACTCTCCCCGAGACATCTAGAACAACCTTATGTCGGTTCATCAATCCATACCCAAAATAACATCCATCCCCTCCAAACCTATGGCGATAAGGTGTCGGAAAGGTTTTACTACCCAATCCCAATTGTACCCCGCGGATTAAGGTACTAGAAGAGATTTTTCCACCTGGAGTGACGATTTTATAAGCCTCCTTAATGTGTGAACCACTCAAACCCAATTTTTCTACCAATCTCCCACTAATAAAGCTATGGGTAGCTCTAGAATCAAACAATATCTTAATGGGGGTGTCATTGATAGAGAATGTACCTGTAAGCACTGAAGCTCCCTCTAGAATGTCGCTCATAGTGGTGAAGTTCAGCCTACCCTGCCTGACTTGCACCATTGGCTTCTTGACTGAATTAACCGGCTTGGTCCCTGACCCTTGACTCTGCTGGTTGGGCTTAATCTGCTTGGGCTTTGGGCAGTCATTTGCATAATGCCCAGGCTATCCACAATTGTAACAACAGTGCTCACCGCTATCGCGTGGGGGTGCATTGGGCTTGGAAGCTTGCTGCTGGGTGTTGCAGAACCGGAAATTCCCTGAAGGTTTGTTCTGTGACGGCTTCATCGTTTAGCGTCCAGTTGAAGATGGCTGGGATGAGCCAGGAACATTCTTCTTCACAAAGCGAAACTTTTTGTTAGTCCTGCTGCCCGAGGCAAAACCAGCCTGCCTCTTCTTGTCTCTCTGGGCCTTCTTCATAGCATCCTCTTGGGATATAGCCTTATTCACCAACTCATGGAAATTGTTGGGCTCTATCAAGTTCAGCCGTTCATACAATTCACCATCAAGGCCATCACGGAACCGCTCCATCTTTTTCGCATCAGTGTCCACATGATGCCCACCATACTGGCAAAGGCTACTGAACTTCTGTGCATAGTGATACACTGTGTCAGATCCCTACCTAAGGGCCAGCAATTCCCTCATCTTCCTATCCATAAGTCCTTTAGGAATGTGATGGTTTTTAAAGGCTTGCTTGAATTCATTCCAAGTGACCGCATGCCCGGCCTGCTGCATGGTCTTGAAATGTTCCCACCACATCAAGGCCTCACCTCGAAGCTGCAAGGCTACAAAGTTGGTCTTGCTTTCTTCTGAGCATGGTAGCACAAAGGCAGAAAACTTGGCCTCAATGGCCTTGATCCATGCCTCAGCTTCAAGGGGATCTTCCGCCTTAGTGAATGTCGGGGGCTTCATTCCGAGGAACTGAGTGTAGGTCATGACATGATTTGGCCCCTCATGATTAGCCCCATGTGGTGGCCTTTGGTTCAGCTGCTGGGCTATCTGCTGCTGCGTCTGTAGGATTTGGCGCAGCACCGGTTTGAGTGGCCATAAATGCCTCCGACGGCGTCATGGGCGGTGGCGGTGGTAGGTCACCACTAGCCGACGCTCCAAAACCATTAGGAGAGCTGCGTGTTGGCCTCACCATCTGAAAATGTGAGCTCTTATTAGACACATATTCATAGTCTTGCTTAGAAAGAAATGACAAGTGTAGAATATGCATAACAAAAGCTCATTCATGGCAAGTTTCTCGAAATTGGCAGCAACACGGTCATAAGCAAAAATTTCATATCCATCTGCTCATACACCGAAAAATCTTCATTTTTGGTCAGTGGGTGTAGGATTTCATACGCTTCAATGTTGGTATTCAACTCCGAGCCAAAATCCAAAGTTTCATACGCCCAGAGAATCCTATTGGCGAACTCTGCCTAGCTGCCCTGACAGCAGGCTGAGGCTCACCGAAATTTTCGTAACTCTCGGTACCCTCATGCAAAAATGCTGAATTTTGGTGAGCATGGTCATCACAATATTTCGCACAACTTTGGTATTCACCTCACGAGCAGATTCGGATGTTCAAACACTCGAAAAATTCCGTTTCCGATGTTCTGTCCGGCTGTTTGGACAGCAGGCAGAACTGGACTAAAATTGCATAACTCTCGGTAGGAGTGTGCACTTGTGCTGAAATTTGGGGAGCGCGATCGTCATAAAATTCTGGACAAGTTTGGTATTCAACACGGAACTCATATTTGACCACAACTAGCTTAAATAATTTCTTTACAAAGATCACTGCAGGAAGGTGTTCAACCAAAGCATTACATCGATGCCGAGTTTTGGAATCACCATCATACAACATGGGGTTACATTGCAGTCGTGCTGCACAAAAGAATACTCCTAAGTTAGCCTACCACAAAACCAACCAAAAGCGGTTACACAGGAGTATATGTCATCCTACTACAACGCTATGGCAATCTAGTTGCCAGGCCACCGGCTGCAGCGGCGGGTGGTGTCGGTGGAGGTGGTCCCGCCTGACTCTCCTCGTCCAGGCCGGACTGTCCCTGCTGCTCCTCGGAGGTGCCTCCATTAGTGCCGCGAGCCACGATGGCACCTGCAACGCTGCCACACCTCGCCTCCTCCACTGCGCTGCATCTCGCTATGTGCGAAGCAGTGTCAACCTCTCTATATCCCCGTGGTCGACGTGCTCCTGAAGGGCAGCGACCTTTGCCTCAAGGTCAAGGATCCTCTGCAAGTGGTCGCCCCTCTCTAGCTCCAACTGAAACCTCACGGGACTGTCATTGTCTGCCGAGCACGAAGCAGTGAAACCCTCTGCTGGTAGGCGCGGAGATCGAGCTGAAGCGAGACTCAGACGCAGCTCAAAGATCGGCTTAGTCAGCAGTGCTGCGGCGCTGAACAAAGTGAACAAAGCGTCCAAGCAACGTGCCAACGTCCGCGTGACATCCAGCGGAACCGCGAGCAGAAGTAGGTCCTGTAAGTGGCTCACACGGTCCAGCCACGCCAGGTCGTGTGGGTCCACTGCCGGAAACAACCCAAACGGTGAGGCCACCTCGGTCGGGTTGTGGTCACAAGTCCGTCGGACCCATAGGGCAGCCGACTCTACGGCCTCCGCCCAAGACCCCGACACGAAGCTGGTCGAACGGTCGGGGTGGTCCGGGTGAGGAGGCACGGTGACGGTCACCCTGCAACGGGGCACGCCCAAGTGCTCAAACTCGATCGCCTCGTAGATAGGCGGAGTGGTGTAGCCTGAGGCACTAAGTGCCTCCCACGAAAGGTGTGGAAAGCCCTCCCAGTGCAGCCCGTCGGTACGGATCGTACCGTCAGCGCCAACCTCGAGGAAAACGGGGGCAGCCATCTGTACAAAATGTAACGCATGTTAGACCCCAATAAGAGAGTAACATGTCAAATGGTGCAAAAATTCTGGCAGCTGTGAATAAAAATTCATAACTCAAAAATCAGAACCCCAAAAATTCCCAAATCTGACCAGCAACTCAGTAAGTTTATGACACACATTTTTGGTATTCAAAGGTTGAGCTAGATCAATTAGAAACAAGGTCAAAAGATGCAATGTTCAGAGTACTGTCCCCAGGAAATCAGCATGACATAGGTTCACTAAAAAGGGTATAACTCGAGATATACAGAAGCTATGACCATGAATTTTTGCGACCAAAAACTAGATTAGATATGGAGCAACTTTGGTATAGATCATCTAGTCCAATTATTTTGAGAACATGGTGCAAAATTCAAGCGAACAGCCCTAACAGATTTTTGGACAGCAACAAACATCTAGACATGTGAGAGGCGATGCAAGAAAACAAAATCGCACACTAGCATAAATTTCACCTAGAGAGCACACAATATAAGAATGGGTCCAATTTTTAAGTTTCCACGATTTTTAACATGATGCATGACGTCCTATTCGTCCTCACAAGGCGATCAAGCCAAAAATCGAAGTTAGTGCCGGTGGCAAGGCTTTTATACTTCTCTCCCTATAATAACTAGTCGAGAACTATTCGATACTCACTTAGCGAGTAACGAAACGCTGTTAGTGTACCTGCAGAAAAGAACCTTCCGTGCCAGCACGTCACGGAAGCGTCCACAAACATTACCGTTCACTATAGAAACGGTATCCATGCATCAAGCCGTTGCATGGACAGCGTCCAACCTCAGACACCCTCCGTTTGAATGGAGTGTATCCTTGCCTCGCATATTCATAATGTGGAATGCACACGTATGGCAAAACGTGGCGAGACAGACGCGACGGTGGGTTCCCATTGGATTAGGTCCCATCCATCCCTCACATGACTTTCATGTGGTACCACCACGTATGGCAAAACGTGACGAGACGCAGACGCCGACGGGTTCCCATTGGAATAGGTCCCATCCATCCCTCACATGACATTCCTGTGGCACCACCACATATGGCAAAACGTGATGAACTAGTATGGTTGTGCAAGAAAGTAAGTTCCGACAAGAATAAAATGTGCTGGGAGTTAGCAAAATAAACCATAGATTTGTAAGCCACCTGAAAGAACCCAAAAATTCCCTCTAGGGCCTCTCGGTCTATTTCCATCCTTAACGGACCAACGTATTTTGCAAATACAACCAATCTTGGCAAGTTTTATTCAAAAACAAGTGATTAAGGTTGTTAATTAAACTCTGGTGCATATAATCGCTCTGGTACCTACCGTGAAAATACCATACTATCGCCTAAACCAATCCCCTTTGGTCATTAAGCAATAATAAAGTATCATCCCGTCGTAAGTTGCCGGGTCAAGCCCGGTGAAATCACTTACATAGCAACAAAGGATCGACAATATGCATTAAAACTCACACGAAGGCGAGTCCAGAGTACACTACATAGATTAAATCCAAATCTGCCCCAAAGGGTTTAATTATTACAAACCGAGGTACTTGACATGATTAAAGAGGTTCAGAGTTTGAAAACAGCGGAAATTAACTAAGTGCTAAGCATCACAGGAGGCCTTCCATGATGCCTTCACTCATCGTCCTCCTCCCACTCTAGCTCCCAGCCAGGTGGGATCTCTCCAGGCCACACATCACTAAAAGCATTACCTAAAATCAACAAAATTATAGCAAGGCTGAGTATACTAATACTCAGCAAGTCTTACCCGTCGGGTGACAACTACCTCACCAAACTCTAGACATGAGAGGCTTTTTGACCAGTGGGTTCTTTTGCTGAAAAGCAACAAAGAGTATGTCCTTACTTTCAATATTTTAGCTCAGGTTCTAGTTGATTACTCCTTTTCTAAATGAGCAAGCTACAAGCATAAGTTGTGTCTGATTAATCAAGCGGATTGACAAATATTCCATCATAAGGGATATCATGGCCAGTTGGATAAGTAGTCTCAGATAAAGGTGAGAGGCCGACAACCGATTGATTTATAACCTTGCAAGGTGGACCTAAACACACGGAAGAGTGCCCTCACAAAGAGTGCACCAACCGGTTCCCAAAATCCTCGGTTCGGGATAAAAGATCACGTCTTTGGTACAAGGCTATCCGTCGCCACACACTAGCGTCCAGCATCACACATGCACCACCGGTAGCTAGCCGTGGGACGCATCCCAAGATTAGTGACGGTAAAATCCCTTACTGCCTCATTAAGGTACTAGGCTTACCGGTCCCATTCCCGACAAGTGCTTAGTACGTTCAAACACTTAACCCACGAAAGTCATTGACCGAGCCCAAATCCCATGCTCTTACCACATGAGCAATCCATTTATGAAGATCTTATGATTCCAACATAAGAACCTATTCTCATGACCTAACATCACTCGACTTGTACCGGTCCTATAGCATAGCAGCTATCAACCTAGCATACTAGTAAAGGAGCATAGGTACCTAGGGATCATGCAACTAGGGTTTCAATTCAACTCCTGAACGTAAATGCACATCCATAAGCAAAGACAGTTGCAAATAATTAAAGAGAACCAAAATAGGTTAATGATGAACCGGGGCTTGCCTTCGTCGACTAGCTCTGAGGCTCTTAGGACTTTGGTCCGGGTCTTGCTCAGCAGTCATGTAGTGCAGCTCTTCGTCAGCACCCTCGTCCTCTCCCGTCGGCACGAGCGTATAGCTACCGTCGGGAAGTCCTACACGAACATGCACATGCATTTGATTATTGGGTGAAGTGAGAGACTAACTATCACATCCAACTCTTGTTGGCCACATTCATCCACACACAATTTACACTTTCATAGAGAAAAAGGGGTGGTGTTGGTGGTGGTCAACTACGATTGACTTTGATGGTGAATGTGTACACATATATTATTAAAATAACCTAAAAGCACAAAACAGCATGGGGAGTGACACACGACACCCATACGTACCTCACAACCCAAGAACTTAGGGTCACTAAGGGTGATTGTTGGCTAGGTTTTCGAGGTGATGACCCAGGTTGACCAAGGTTTGACCAAGTCAACGTGTTTGACAGGGTCATTAGCGCTAATTAAAAATCACAATTAGCAAGACAAGATTTAGTTACTAAAGCCTGTTGTATCTACGATGAAAAAATGCTAATAATGAAATAGAATGTGAACAAGAAATAAATGATTTAAATGACATTTTGTCTGATTGGGATGAGGTCCCAAAAGAGGTTCCATCTGCGACAGATGGTTTCACAATGGTTGTATCAAAAAGAGAGAAAGGCGGCCAAAGGCTGCCACTCTGGAGTGAAAAAGGAAAGCAAAAAAATGACTAGGAGCCCCTTGTGCAAGAATGAAAAGGGAGGAGATAAAACAGGAGACCACAGGACTTCTAAAACCTCCCCCAAAACAAAAAGAAAAACAATAAATGAGAGTCCTTGTATGGAATTGCAGGGGCATAAAAAGGCGTCTCCTCTTTCCTAAGAAACCTCATTCTTGAACATAAATTTCAATTTATTGGCTTGCAAGAGACTATGCAACAATGCATAGAGGATAAAAAGCTAAGAGAAATAGACCCTAATAGGGACTATCTATGGAAATGGATTCCATCCAGGGGTAAGTCTGGGGGATCCTAAGTGGGGTGAGCCTTGAACACTATGATATTGGTTCATTCCAGGAGGAAAATATTGCTTACAACTCAATTTGTGGGATAAACACAAAAAAGTCAAGTGGAACTTTATCAATGTATATGGGGCTGCTCAGGAGGAAGACAAAGAAGAGTTCCTGACTGAGTTAGCTAGTTTTATCAGCAAGAGCAAGGAACCTATAATCATTGGAGGGGACTTTAACATCATTAGATACTCCAGTGAAAAAAAATAAAGGAGGAATACATAAACACACCGGCATTTTCAATGCAATCATAAATTCCTTCGAGCTCATAGACATAAAAATGTCTGGGGGGAAGTACACTTGGTCTAATAACCAAGCAAATCCTACCCTGGAGAGACTTGATAGATTTCTAGTAAGCAAGTCTTGGGAGAACATGTTTCCCCTGGCTTATGTGTTCAGACTACCTAGAGAAGTCTCTGACCACAACCCTCTTATTCTCTCCCTACCTACAAAACAGCCAATGGAAAACCTGACCTTCAGGTTTGAATTGTCCTGGTTGAAACACCCTGACTTCCTGCCAAAAGTAAAAGAGATCTGGGCCAAAGAATATCACAACATGCCTGCTT
Source organism: Cenchrus purpureus (assembly GCA_022644695.1). Classification (NCBI taxonomy): domain Eukaryota; kingdom Viridiplantae; phylum Streptophyta; class Magnoliopsida; order Poales; family Poaceae; genus Cenchrus; species Cenchrus purpureus. The sequence goes on along the minus strand of CP053457.1, from coordinate 134,589,284 downwards.
TTGATAGAATTCAGCATAAGTTGAAGCATTTTAAAAAATATTTCAAAGGATGGGGTTTCAACACCAAAGGAGAAAACAAAAAGATCAGTAAACAACTAAGAGAGGAACTGCTGATGCTAGAACAATTGGAGGAAGAGATGCTACTTAATCTTGAACAAATGCATAGAAAGGTTCAGATAAGTAAGACTCTCTATTCCTTATTGGAGGAAGAGAAGTTGTATTGGCACAAAAGATCACATGGCAAATGGTTGCATGAAGGGGACAATAACACCAAATTCTTCCAGATGATTGCCAATGGAAGAAAAAGGGAAAATACAATTGTACACTTCACCTCAGGTGGAGAAAGAATTGAAGGGGATGACAAATTGCTAAAGCATGCAGCTGAATATTACAAAAACCTCTTTGGCCCAGGAGAAAGGTACTTCCTTTCTCTTGATACCAATTTGTGGGAGGATGGTGAAAAAGTCAATGACCTGGACAACCAGGAAATCACCAAACCTTTCTCAGAAAAGGAGATAAAAGATGCTCTAGACCAAATGGAAAAGAATAAAGCTGCTGGACCTGATGGCATCCCAATTGAGTTCTTCCAACAATCCTGGGAGATCATAAAAGGGGACATCATTGAAATGTCCAGGGACTTCCAGGATGGGAAACTTGAGGTCAACAGATTAAACTATGGGGTAATTACTCTTCTGCCTAAGGTGGAAGATGCTTGAAAAATCCAGCAATACAGACCCATATGTCTGTTGAACTGCTTATATAAATGGGTTACAAAGGTTCTAACCATAAGACTGGAAAAGATAGCTGAAAAGTTAATCCTACAAAACCAGACTGCCTTCATGAAAGGGAGGAATATTATGACGGTATAATACATGAAATCCTTCATGAATCCAAAAAATCAAAGAATGTAGGCATTGTGCTCAAACTTGACTTTGAGAAAGCATATGATAAAGTGAGCTGGGACTTCGTACTGGAAGGGCTTGCAGTAAGAGGATTCTGTCCCAAGTGGTGCTCCTGGATCAAACAAGTAGTGTCAGGAGGGACCATATGTGTGAAAATCAATAACAAATTAGGCCCATACTTCATAAGTCATAAAGGTGTGAGGCAGGGAGACCCTCTATCCCCCATCCTGTTCAACATGGTAGCTGATTGCCTAACTAGGATGGTGAGGAAAGCACAAACACAAGGACTGATAACAGGGCTTGCAGATAACCTAATCCCCCATGGGGTTGCCATTCTACAATATGCTGATGATACCATCATCTGCTTAAAGCATGACATAGATAATGTCAGGAACATGAAACTATTACTGTATTTATATGAAATGATGTCTGGCCTCAAGATCAACTTCACCAAAAGTGAGGTGATTCTTATTCATGGTGACGAAGAGAAATGCATACAATTGGGAGTTTTCCTATAAAGTACTTAGGGGTGCCTGTCAGCCCTTGTAGGCTGCATGTCAAAGACTGGGACCCTGTAGTAGAGAAAAATGAAAAGAAGTTAGCTGTCTGGAAGGGGGGGGACTATGTCCATTGCTGGCAGAACCACCCTAATCAACTCTAGCTTATCTAGTGCTTCTGTGTATCACCTATCCTTGTACCTGCTACCCAAAACTATGGCAGAGAAATTAGATAAACAAAGAAGAATTTTCTTCTGGCAAGGAGGTAGCACCAAAAGGAAGTACAGGTTGATAAAGTGGGATACAATTTGCAAAAGTAAAAAGAAAGGGGGGCTAGGGATTCAAAATATTAGGAAAATGAATCTCAGCCTGTTGTGCAAGTGGTGGTGGAAACTTGAAAATGAAGAAGGGTTGTGGCAAGAGATCATCAAAGCCAAATACCTACAACAGGGAAGTGTGGGCTCAGTCACCCCTAAAATGGGGGACTCCCCTGTCTGGATAGACCTTCTGAAGGTCAAAAACATATATCTAAGAGGCAGGGATATGGTCACAAAGAATGGCAAAAGGACTCTATTTTGGAAAGATGCTTGGCTGGGGGACAAACCAATATGTGTGATAGCCCCTGTGCTATTTGATTGGTGCGAAGAAAAAGATATTATTGTTCACCAGTTGCTAGTAAAAGGTGGACGGGTTCAGTTTAACAAGTGGATCCCACCCTTGCTATTTGATTGCTGGATAGAAATCATAAATAAGGTCTACAACTACAAATATACAAACTGTGATGATGTTGTCCAATGGAGATGGGGGAAAGGAAACTTTACAACCAAATCAGTATATGATCATCTTACAAAAGATGAAAGTGGCAGGAATTTCCAGCACATATGGAAATCCAAGATCCCATACAAGGTTAAAATATTTACATGGCTGCTGGAAAACAATGCAGTCTTAACAAAAGACAATATGCTCAAGAGAAACTGGACAGGAAACCCATCTTGTATGTTCTGTGATCAGCTAGAAACTGCTGACCACTTGTTCTTCCAATGCAACACTGCAAAATTTGTGTGGGGGATTGTGGGAGCCTGCTTGGGCACAAATATGATACCCACCAAAATCAGTCAATATAGACAATGGATGATGAACTTAATCCCCAATGGCAAAATCTTTCATCACTTTGGTTTTGCAGCAATATGCTGGGCCATGTGGAAGTGCAGGAATAGGGCAGTCTTTGATAAGAAAGTGATTAAACATCCGGCTGAAACTGTGTTGCACGCATGTTCTTTTATGTCTTATTGGGCAGGGCTCTTCACTCCCAATCTTCAAGAAGACGTGGCCGAGGGTGTGAACACCATGCTGGAGATCGCGCAAAGGCTCTTGGCGCGGCAGATGTAGATGTACCGGCCGGCATCGCCTCATGGAGGACAACCTGATGATGAAGGCGAAGCATGATGATGACAAAGCCGTGGGGCGAAAAATCTGAAAGTGTAGCAGGAACTGGAACATGTAATCAGCGTCATAAGACGTCATAGTGACTTCTGTAATCTCGTCCCTAGCCTAGTATTGCTCTTTTCCCCTATCCAGTAGTACACTTCTGGCACCGGTCTTGAGGCAAGGCTGTGTGTTGTAGGGGTTTGCTCTGCCTCTGATAGAATCCTCTCTTCTTCTCCCTAATCTGGTCTGTTAACAACTGTGATTTCCGTTCTTCTGAATGGAAATGGAGGAAAGGCCCTCGGTTCGAATAAAAAACATGATAAATTTCGGAATCATTGCCATGTCTTTTTATAAAGGGCACGTGTTCTTTATGCACAACCCTCCCCCCGCCGGCAGCCAGCGGCCACCCCTCTGGCAGCCCACTTGATTCGGTAGCGTGCAATCGGGCCTCCTTTTTCCGGATCGAAAACAAGGTGAGTCTCATCATCTCTCGTGCCTCCCTGATCTGAGATCTCCAAAACCTGAACCCTTCCCTTAGACAGAGACGGGTTCGCTCGGCTCGCCCGGCACTTGTTCGACGGAATGCCTCTGCAGCTGTCGGTTAGATTTAAGCTGCTGGCAGGCAGGTTCGCCTTAACCCTGTTCAACAGCCCCGCGCCCATTTAGTCTCTCCGTCAGCCGACTTCACACGGGCGGCTGCTGAAGGGAGTAAGGCTATTATGTCGCCAGTCTGAAATATGCCATCTCCTCTGCTCCCGGTGCCTGAATCCCCCAGCAAGCATCCAACTGAGGGACCGTTTTGTTCGCCTAGCACATTGTTGAACGAAATCGATCTGCAGGTATTGTCAAACAGATTATCACAATAGGATCTTGAGAATTGAGATGCTGTTGCTACAAATTTTCGGACCTGGATAAGAGGAGCACGAGGGTAACTTGCATATCTTGGTTCCTCTGTCGTATCTTTGCTGTGCAGGGTAGCTTCACTGTATCCTCCATTTAAAAAACTCGAGCTTTATTGATCCTCATATCTTTAAAAGTCTGTGTAAACCTACTTTGACAAGCTATCTGGAAACCACATTCCCTTCTTTTCGTTAAACTATATACGGAGTAAGCTATGCTTTATCAAGGATGTAATTATGCTTCTCACTTTCCCTGATTTGATGTACTGAAGATTCAAAGGCAGAGTACACTCCACTCAAGGTATCGATGCTAAGCCGTTTGGCAGGTGCTAAAGGCAACCTTACATATGCAGGGAAGGGGTTAACATCAGTCACATCAGATCAGACCACCACACCACCACCGCAGAAGCTCCCACAAACACTTCAGCAGACAGCGTCCTGCTGCATCTCTCCTGTGAGCTCATCTGGTCAACAGCGGTGGCGGCGAGATGGCAAGCGCCGTTGCTGAGCTGATCGCCGGCAAGCTTGCCGGGCTTGGATGGGACGAGGCCACCCTAATGTGGAGGTTCAAGGATGATATGGAGGGCTTGAAGAGGACTATGGTAAAGCTGAAAGCTTTCATGCACGATGCCGACCAGAGGGAGAGTGAGGATGGAGACACACGAGAGACGGTGCGCGTTTGGAAGAAGGATTTCAAGTCCGCCGCCTACGATGTCGAGGACTTGTTGGACAAGTTCGAGGCTATTGAACTCATTAAGCAGAGCCAACCCAAGGTAATAACTTCAAATTTTGGTACTGTCTTTCCTTCTTTTCGCCGCCCAACCCACATTTGCAAAATGCAAAGTATCTTTAAATCACTCATTTGTTGTCTGTGTTTTAAACTCCCTCCCTTCAAGTTAATACAAGTCATTTTGCTTTTTTTAGCTTCATAAATTTTGCTATGAATCTATATATATATATATATATATATATATCAAAATACATAGCAAAAATTTTGAATCTAGATAAACAAAAAATGACCTATAATTTACGAAGTAGGAAGTATGGATTTACGAAAGGGAAAGTTTTTGTTTTCCTTCTTTATTATATTTTATTAAACAACTACTATAACTTTTTTAGTGTAAAATATGTTTTTCCTGAGAAGTATATATTTTAAAATTATTTTTTATAAAAGCAAATAATTGAAATGGTATTATATCATATGGTTTTAATTTGGAATCGTCTAAGGTATTATTTCCCACTGTTCTCTTTGTCCTTCCCTTCTCTTATTCCTCTAAGGGAATTTTCTTTCTCTTATTACTAGAGTTATCATTATCATGATTCATGAGCTGGTGTATCTGGATGTCTCGTAATGTTTGCTTAGCATGTTTTGAAAACAGTTTTACTCTATTTATTATTAGAGTAAAAGACGACGGAAAAGTGCACATAATGTCTCAATGGTTACTTGCTAGCAGAGACATTGTTATCTTTCTTATTTTATTGGCAGTCAATCCGTAGACTAGATCACCACCCATATATTAGGGTAAAGAATTTCTTGACCACTTGCGCCGAACGCAGCAATATCGCAGTAACCAAATCCAGTGAGGCCGGCGTATGTATTGTAGCCCATGTACGGCTTCAAATACTCTAGCTTCATTAAAAGTATTATTTCAAAAGTGTTATCCAAATAGACTTCCTGCGAGCTTGGGTTCTCAAGCATGCATCACCGATCTTCTGTACTGTCTTAAATATTTTTTAAACTTAAAGTATGATATTCTATATTGTAAATAATTTGTAATTGAAATAAAACTGTTACATGGTGAAACAAAAAAATATATATTATTGGAAACATAAGGTATGGTATTCTATATTTTTAAAACCTAAGGTGTGATATTTTAGATTTGGAGGGTGTGCCTTCCTTTCTTTTGGGAGGAGGAGGCCTGATGTTTTGAAGCCTCCTGAAAATAATATTGGGATTACGGGCCATCTTTGGGAGACTGTTGATGCAATTAATTCAAACCCTAATAATTCAGTTTTCTGAAATTGGGACCGGGTATTTGGGAACTGCTTACTGCTGCAGATACTCTAACATCCTTGGTTGTGCACTTGCAACCCACAAAGGAACATTAATTTAAGTACCTTCAGTGTATCAAAATAATATGTTTCGTCCTTTGTTTAAGAATTATAATTAATCTCACTTGTTAACGAAACATGCATGCAAGTTGAAAATATGTCTATATTAAATGTTTCTTCCTATCAGAACAAAGCTATTTTACTGTCTTGGACGGCTGCAGTATCTAATGTATTACTTTTTTGGATGATGGCTGCATTATCTTTTTTAAAACACACAGCTGCATTTTCTAATAATTCTCTATTCTCTTTTACAGATTAATCTATTATTTTCCTCCTACAATCCACTATTAATGCAGTGGAGCCTGGCCCACAAAATGAAGACAGTGAAGGAAGCTTTAGACAGCATAGTGGAAGAGGGTGTTCGACTCAAACTTGTATCTGACAACACACCAACGTGGGCTAAAGGGAATAGAGATCAAGCTACAATTCCATGGACCAGTGTGGATACAGACATTGGAATGGTAGGTAGAGATACTGAGAAGGAAAATATAATGAAGCAACTACTCGAAAGTAAAGCAGAGGAGCATATCTCAATCATTCCTATTATTGGACTGGGTGGCTTGGGGAAGACAACACTGGCCCAAGCAATCTTTTCAGATAAGAGATCCAAACTCTTTGATCTAAGAGTATGGGTATATGTGTCTAAGAAGTTTGATTTGCCCAGAATTGGAATGAAAATCATATCATCAGTGAACAGGAGCACAGATAGTGGAACCGGTGAAAAATATAATCCTCAAAATGGTGATTTACATACCATAATAGAACAGTTGCAATATATACTACTTACCAAGCGGTATTTGATTGTTTTGGATGATATGTGGGAAGAAGGTGTCAATAATTTGGAAAAATTGAAGCTTATGCTAGAATATGGTAGAAAGGGAAGCAAAGTCATAATAACTACACGAATGCAGAGTGTAGTGGAAAAATTGGAAGTTGTTCTTGCAGGTCAAGTAATAATTCGCCCTGTGCGTGAGAGTGACTGGATCAATTTGAACAGTTTGTCAGTTGATGATTGTTGGAATGTAATGCGACAAACAGCACTTAGACAAGATAATGATGTTCATGGATTCGAAGACATTGGGAGACAAATTGCTGAGAAGTGTGCGGGTCTACCACTACTTGCACGCTCCCTTGGATTTGTGTTGTCCCAGTATAAGTCTAGAGAGGCATGGGAAGACATAAGGGATAGGAAGATTATATTGGATATGAAAGAAGACCAAGGCACTTTGCAGAGCCTCATGTTAAGCTATTCCTATATGCCGTTTGAATTCAAGTTGTGCTTCACATACTGTGCAGTTTTTCTCAAGGGCTTTGTTATTGCTAGTGACCAGCTGATCCAGCAATGGAGAGCTATAGGATATATTCATAAAAAAATCGATGGAGATAATTGTATCAAGTATCTTTTGGGGATGTCCTTTCTTCGTGTTTTAAAGTCTTCTCAGGTCAGTACACCCATTTTTAATTTCCCAGTTGTTGGTTGAAGAAGAATAGCAATAAGCTACGCACTTTCAAGTTAAAATTCATAATCAACAGTAAGTTGTTAGGTTCGCAAAATCGCAATGCTATGATATAGCACATTTTTTATTCAGATAGTGAATACTGATGGTTACAACATATGTTTTGTTAAAGACCTGTTATACTCCATACGTGTAGAGATACCTGGACTTCCACATTGCTTAAATTTTGTTGTGTTTTGGAAATATAGGGCTTTACATGGCTGTTTCATTTTCTAATAAACATAAAAATTTTAGTGGCATATCATCCGTGGTTATGGTCTTTTGCTTGCCTCCATATCACAACTAAAACCCTTGTCTTAAAATTTGCACAACTGACTACATGCATATATATTATTTCTGGTCATGTTTTTTTTCCAAACTTTCTTCAGCATGCAAAGCTTCATAAATTAAGGAAGTGCAAGTGTATAGCAACTGAACAATATATATAGTAAACAAAGAGGATTGATAAAAACATTACCATCATATTATATACTTAATATGAATCATTTGTGCTCCATTATCTGATTGATTCAAGTTTCAATATATAATAAGTTTTGATAAAAGTTTATTAAACACTGTAGTGATGATTTGATTTTCACTACTAACAGCAACAGTTGATCTATCTGCAGGATGCTCCAGAACATGCCCCAGCTAGCGACAAGCTCACCATGCATGATTTGGTGCATGATCTTGCGAGGTTGATACTTGAAAACGAACTTATTGTTCTAGATTCTCCGGAACCAATGAGTTCGTGTAAAGTTGATAGGCATTATGTCAGAAATGTGCACCTGAATAATTATCAGCACCAGTCAAAGGCTCTCAAGGAACTTCCTGGCAAAATTAGATCTCTCCACTTTACAGAATGCAGTAGATTGCAGCTTCCAGATAAGTCATTCTCAAAGTTCAGGTATTTGCGTGTCTTGGACATAAGTGGATGTTCCATCAAAGGGGAGCCTGTCCCAAGCAACATGTTGCTCCCATCCTCCATTCAGCATCTAATGCTGCTAAGGTACTTGGATGCCTCGGGCTTGCCCATCGCAACATTACCAAAGTCCCTGCATAAACTTCAAAATATGCAAACTTTAATTCTGTCCAACTGTGCACTTGAATCCTTACCAGATAATATCTGTAGTCTTATTAACCTTTGTTATTTGGACCTATCTGGTAATAGAAGCCTCAATAAGTTGCCCATATCATTTGCGGAGCTGTCCGCACTCTCGTTCCTCAAGCTATCAGGATGTCCTAAACTTGATGAGTTGCCTGAATCGGTTCACAAGCTTGAATGCTTGCGTCACCTAGACATGTCAGGCTGTTGTGCACTTCTAAAGCTCCCTGATAAGTTTGGTAGCCTTCCAAAACTCTCGTTCCTAAACTTGTCAAATTGTTCCACATTGGCCAACCTTCCTAACAGTGTTAACCTCAAGTCTTTAGAGCATCTGAACATGTCAAGTTGCCACGAACTACAAAGCCTGCCTCAAGATTTTGGCAATCTTGACAGACTCAAGTTCTTAAACCTTTCTGATTGCTACAAGCTACAACTGTTACCAGAGTCCTTTTGCCAACTTAGGCATTTGAAAGACCTAGATCTTTCAGACTGCCACAATCTCAAAGAACTCCCAGAATGCTTTGGTAGCCTTTTTGAGCTTCATCATCTAAACCTAACAAGTTGTTCTAAGCTGAAAGAGTTGCCTGGGTCCTTTGGTGATTTGTCAAAGTTGAAGTATCTCAATTTATCATATTGCGTGAGGTTTGAAAAGATTCCTTCCTCATTTTGTAGCCTAAAGCTTCAAACACTGTACATGAGTGCCATGAAGAATCTCTGTGACTTGCCGGGTGGCAGTATGGGTATTGGCAGCATGACTAGTCTCACCCAATTTGAAATCAGCACTGAAAGTAATAAAATACAGGACAGGTATGCTCCTGCAATTTTCAGGTTTCTGAGGTTGCAGGAAAGGATAGTGCACAATGTACATGGCGTACAGGATGGGGATTATGGATGGTGCAGTAGTATAGTGAGAGTTAGAGGAATTGATTTCCTGTGTTGTATTCCTCCACCCTAGAGAGTGGGATATATAGTAGACATTACATGGGCCTCATATATGGGCCAGACCTCATGGGCCAACACACACATCCAACATTCACAGAATCTACCGACACAACGGTGTTTCAAGACTGGACACGAACGAATGAAAGTACACTTGGAGACAAAGCCCCTCTCGTGGCGGTAGCAACAGACGACATGATCGAGAACAATGGAGACTAGCTCCCCATGATGGAACACCTCGAAAGTTTCCTTCGAGACTTATGCGGATAATAGCCCTTTAGTGCCGTAGCCGCGAGTAAGTCGTGGTGGTCAAGCCGTGGAGGCGGCGGATCAGCGTCGTCGAGGTGCTCGAATCCACAAACTCAGCAGCAACTCGCCGAAGACAGCAGCAGGACGGTGGCGGCGGATGGCGACGAAGACGACGCAACTGCAGGTATCACGCTTCGGGGCGATGGGGTGGCGGCAGACAGTTGCGCAGCTGCCAGCGCAGTCACGCTCGTGACAGCTGGGCGGTGGGTGGCGAGCTCTTCCCGCGCTCGGCGAGGGTGGCGACAACGTCTTCCGACATGGCGCGGTGTCCAGCGAGATGGCTGGGCGCGAGGCGGATCGGCGCTGACAATGCCCGGCGAGGCACCGAAGAGGCGGCGACGCCGGTAGATGGCTTGACCACGCAACGTCGCCGGAGTGTCGGCGACAAGCGAAGGCGGCGGCAGGTGGCGCAATCCGATCTGATCGGAAAACCGAAGAAAAAGGACAGGCAGCAGAACCTTGGGTACAATCTCGTGGGTACCCTATAGTGCTCCCTCCTCCTTATCCTTCCACCCGGTCAACAAACATAGGAAAAAGAGGATGGAAGCCATCCGTGCCTACGCCGCCGCAAGCCGCGCCCACTATTGATGCGGGGAGCTGCGCTGTCAGTCGAGACCCGGCAGCAGTGGCGCCCGGCGTGAGGAAGCGATGCCGACGCGGTGGCGGTAGGGCCAACGAGATGAGCGGCGGGCGTGACATAACGGCAGCGGTGATGCGCGCGGAGGTATGGTGGCGGATCTCGGCGCTTCCTCCGGTGTTGGATCGAATCACCACGGCAGTAGGTCCATAGATCGACATTGGCGATCTCCCGGAGCTCGGGAGAGGAATGGTCAATGATACCAAGTTAGAGGAATTGATTTCCTGTGTTGTATTCCTCCACCCTAGAGAGTGGGATATATAGGACATTACATGGACCTCATATATGGGCCATCCAACAGTGAGTCTTGGGAAGTTGAGATGTCAACGCCTACAAATTGATGGCCTTCATAAAGTCAAGCGTCCAGAAGATGCAGAGATAGCTAAACTGAGAGATAATCCAGATCTTCGGGACCTAATCCTTACCTGGCCTTGGTATCGTACAGAGAATAGGAGAGATGCAGAGGTTTTGGAGAACCTTGTGCCTCCTCGGACTCTTGAGAGATTTGAACTAAATTGCTATATGAGCAGGAACTTCCCTAACTGGATGGTTAACATCTCCTCATATCTTCCTTCTCTCACCTCCATCCGTCTCCGTGGGTTAGAATCATGCGATTCTCTTCCTCCATTAGGGATGCTGCCAAATCTCAGATTCTTGTCGATTCAGCACATTCCCAACATCAGGAAAATTGGCGAGGAATTCTATGGAGAGGAAGGAACATGCAAGAAGTTAAGAGTTATTCAGTTAAAAGACTTGGGGAACTTGGACGAGTGGTGGACAACACGGTCAGGTGACGAAGACGACTAGTTCTTAATCCCTAATTTGCACCATTTGGAAGTATCGGACTGCCCACAGTTGAAGTTCCTGCCATGCCCCCCTAAAAGTATGTATTGGTACTTGTATGACAGCGATGAGGTGCTGCCCAAACATGGATTTGGGAGGATTTCATCTTCCACTCTTCCTTTTCGTGCTGAAATCTGGAGCCGCCATTTGTCTCCTGATAGGTGGGGTCACCACCTCCCTCGAGGAACTATGGGTCACGGGCAGCTGCAGCTTCCCGGCCTTCCGGAGACAATTCCATGCTTCCCCTCTCTCAGACATCTGCGTTTGGAACTTTCCAGCCTGGAGATGCTGCCAGAATGGCTGGGACAGCTCAATACCCTTGAAGAATTGTTCATCTTGGGCTACGACAATCTGACATCTTTGCCTGCAAGCATACAGAATCTTACCGCCTTGAAGAGACTGGAAATTGAGCGGTGTCCAAGACTTGTTGAGAGGTGCAAAGGGGAGGATGCCCACAAGATTTCTCACATCCTAGAAATCAAACTTGATGGCCAAAGATTTGTGCCGGGACAACTACAGAAAAGATCAAAAGGTATGAAAACTCCCAAAAACCCAAGATATCTCAGCTTCATACATCTAACTGCACTGGCTTTACTCGATTTTGGAACTCGGTGATTGAAAAAGAATATGTTTTGCTTCAACACATTTGGTTTACGTGACTTGTACTTTTTTACCTGTACATGCTTAATGTCTGTGCTTTCTTGACTTATTTACTATATATATGTTTTATCCACAAACTTTCTTCAATATAAGTTATTAGTTAATTTGTTCACAACTTCAGCCTTTTTCTACACAAGTACTGAATATTACGTTGTACCATAACTTTTAGAGTGATTGACAAGCAAACTTGAGTGAATCAGAATCAGACTCGCAGAGCCAGCTGGAACAAGACCTGAAGGAATCGGAGCGCAACATGTAGAGCGGACGGTTTGTGGAGCAAATCAGACTGATCCAAATACATACACCATATATGCAGCCCTGAACAGGAAGTAGGAAGCAAACTATTCCGGTCCCTGCTACTACTGCTGAAGATTTCAACTGAAGACAAAAGGCAAGTCGCTAGATGTACTCAGTGACTCAAGTCTCATCTTATCCCGTGTAAGAAAGGGCTTTCATAATCCCTTCTGTTTTATTTGAGCCACATTCTGTATTGTCATCGTCACTTACCATGCCTAATCATAGCTGAAAGCTCTACTTATTTATTTATTGCAGTGACGAACCATATGGGAAAACTTTCCACCATAAGGATGCTAGACAAAATACAGTAGACGCAGTTGTTGGGCACCACCAACCTCCTGCAGAGTGCTGTGAATTTCAGTACCATCACAATTTCAGAGCAAGAAGTTGAAGAAAAAGAAGAGCAGCTGAATCATGCACCATCCTTTCCAGTGTCTTATTTGTGTCATTCACAAAGGTTCAACTGTAAGTTGTATAATCCACTACAAGATCTAGCTAATAAAGGATCGAGGTCATAGGATAGTGTACAAGTGGCAGTATGGATCTCACCCAGATGTGTACAAGTGGCAGTATGGATCCCAAGTGGCACTAAAAGAGCCATGTGCAAGTAAATACATTGCAGAATTTCGTATGATGTATTCATAATTCTGAGGTTACTACACCCTCAGATTCAAAACACGTCCGTTTAACCTTATAAGATAGTGTACAAGTGGCAGTATGGATCTCACCCAGATGTGGGTGCTGCAAGTTTCATAACACAAAACTTTGCTCGCTGGAACATCACAAGGCTCCTCATCACAGAGCAATCTTTATAACCCATGCATGTTACCTATGAGCAAAAGATTCAGGATATGATGAGAACGTTGATGCAGTCGTGGAATGTATTGAATCTCCATGGATCCTCTTCTGCAGGTTCTCCAAGCTAGCGACACGTCGCATAGGAGCTGGCTTGGTGCCTATCTCCACAGGTCAGAGGAATTGCTGCATTTGGGAGGTCAAGCTTGGTCTGATTGTCTTGAAGTGACGCCTGGAGAAAATGCTCCATGTTATCTTCAATGAGAACAGAAGATGGTAATGAAGTCAAGCGCATGCTGCTCACGGGCGTGTCAGATGTGGTGGATAACAGGAGGGTTGTTCCAGTTAGTCTCCTGACAGCTTCCTCTGCTATGTTTACCTGAAAACAATAGTTTGATATCAAAATAAATTAGAAGGAAACTAGTTATGTCTATTTCTACAGCCTTTGGGCAGAGGAATATGAAGGCAGCTGCGGTTCACTTCACTCGTAACTCAACTAGAAATCTAATGGAATAGAGTTTTGTACAATGATTTAACAAACATAAAGTTCCAGATAAAATAAGCTTATATGTAAAGGGATAGCGATATAAGATTGTAAAGACAAGTTTCTTTTAATATATGATGGTGTGCAGTTTTGTTAAATTACTAGATTTTCATGAAGATCTTTGTTTTATAAAACTTGATTGAAACAATCATAGGATAAGCCAATTTTGACAGTTTACCTGGATATGTTAAAACTCTTAAACATGAACATTTTGAAAATTCAGAACACCTCTACTCATGATACAACAATACAGAGTTGTACATGTACTCACACACAAGCATTATCAAATGTTTGTATGGTAGTGTCCTGTTTGGACTCCTCATGTGCGGTATTGATGTTCTCAAGAGATAGAACAGCCTTCCACAAGGGCAACACCACAGGTCTAATTGACACACACTTGGAGCACTGCAACATGGTATGGGCACTTTTAATATTTGTTTCATTTTACAACTCCTCACACCTGTAAGAAAACACTGTTATTCTTAAAATCAAACTAATACAAGAAAACAAATATCTGAATAAAACTGCAACAGGAAAAGAAATAAACAAAATCATTATATTCTCATATATAGAATATCAGAGAATCTAATGGAAATATGTTTGTCCTTTTTTGGTACAGTTAAAAATCATTGTGAAATAAACCTGAAGTTACAGATTATCTAAAACAAAGAATTGTTCAATCTCATATTACTTTTCTCCATCTTTTAACCATCCAAGAAATGTAAACACTGATCTAGTCTCTGTGCAGAGTCTTAGTTTAAATAGCTGCAACTAATGTTCACTATGGAGAACAATAGTATGATAATATGCAAATTTATGCAGTTAAAAGTTTACAGCAAACAATAACAAACATGTGTGATGCAGTTAAGATGAACCAACCTTTCAAGTTCACAGCAAACAATAACAAAAATGTGATGGAGTTAAGATGAACCAACCTTTCTCCTCATAGTCTCAAGATCAACTGTAAGATTTCTATTGCCAAGGGTTGCATCCTTGTATTTCTGAGTCATATCAACCAAGCGCTTTAGCAAAGATGCATTCTCAGATGTTAACCTGGAAACCTAGAAAATGATGTAGTACAGATTAGCATGATTATCTTCACGTCAGATGGATATTAACTTGGGTATTCATCTGTCACAATTTGAAACCTGTGATTCAAGATCGTTCAGGTGTTCTTGCTTCCTCTTTCTGGATCTCCTAGCTGATTCTCGATTTGAGAGCATTCTGGTCACATTGAAACTTAATTGAGTAAGTTCATCAACGAAGTGGTATTTTAAGCTTCCAATGCATAACAGGTTTCATGTAGAATCAAGGTAAAGGCAACCAATTTAAACTAAGAGGAAAGTAATGGCAAAAAAAGTATGGGATTACTGGATCCGTTTACTTTTAACTGAATTACTTAAATGCCAGGATTAAATTTATTAGTCAAGCAATTTATAAAGTTTTTTATGGGTATGGACAATTGGACAGAGCTTGATGTGATTAGATCCTTACTGACTTCAAGGTAGTGGATGGTAGATGAAGGTAACAGGAAAATGGAAGTATGTACCTTCTAACAAGGTAAATCAATCTCTCACTTGCAACAAAATCAAGAAATGATTTCTATTTAGCATGATCAATATATTTTCCTCAAGAAACTCGTGTAACGCAACAATCAATGTTACCTCCTCATCTTCTTTGTATTGGTAGGGACAGTATTCTCCTCAAGATCACCATCATCATCTGATTGTTCCTTTGATGTGCCACTGTTAGCTGGCTTGCCTCGAAAATCATCATGGTCTATGATATTTGAGTTTGTAACTAAGTCTGCCCTCTCCATCATCTGTGTGTATGGACAAAGAAACCAAAACAGTACAGTAGAATATGTAAAATACAATGGCAATGGTTCAAATGGTGACAATATGGTCAATGCTTTCCAAACCACACATGCAGGATATCTGCACACTGCTGTTGGATGCCCAGCACAACTCACTAACAGAATTGATGTCGGTGTTCAGATAACTGAAGCAGATCAGACTATTCATGTCTCAACATTATATCTGACCTCATCAACATTACTCATAGTTTAAGGGATGATTAATCAAACACCATATGTATGTCAAATTGTCAACCAACCACAAAGCTAATCCAGAATTGACATTTCTACTCACCTCTCTGATTCCTTGGGCATTAGTTATCCTATTCTACTGAAACTTCTGGTGAGATTGGATCTTCATCTTCTGTATTTAATTATCACAGAAGACTATATCCTCTAGCTGATGGTTCAGCGGTACTTGAACCAAGGCTGAGAATCAAGTGTACTAGGACCACTGAAGTTTGGTATCTAATGTTCTATTAGAATGTTCAACAGGGTGAATATTGAATCGAATAGGATTCTACTTCTATCACACTTTGGCATTAGACCTCATGGCGGACCATATTTCGTCAACCAAAGGCTCTACTGCCTCCAAAATCTTCCTGCCAGGCCCTTTTGGCATAAACATTTTGCCCAAGTTCCTTCATAGACTGACATGTATGTAACTGTGAAAAGGTCATAAATACCATCAAAAGAAGCTTGAGAAATCAATTGTGAAGTATCTGAAGCTTGTGGGTTGGGGTAGCCCAACGAAGATTCTTGTGATTTAGCTTCCTGAAATGGACTTATATTAACATCACAGCAACAGAGCGGCAAGGGACTTGGTGCAGCCAGTACACAAGGTTCCTATCACTGTTAAGCTCTGGAAAGCCACTAGTACTGCACATCCCTACCCTGTTACCCATATAGTAAGGAAAAAATAATATATTCATAGCTTGCAGTTTGGCTGAAAGCCTGAAACATTGGTTGCAATGGTCATTATTAAAGGGTGCCCAAGGCCATCCTTTACATACATACAAAGATTGCAGCTTTTAGGAACCATTGGTTGCAACGTCAGTATTAAAGGGTGCCAAGACCACCCTTAAATATATTACCGAAATGGGAAATAAACGTGAGGACAACAGAAAAGGATATGCATCATGTTCTCTTACAATATCCAAATAAAAGTGGATATTATGAAGAAAACGAAACCGCTCAACTTGATTCTAGTACTAATTACTGAATAACTAACTCAAGAAAAACAATATACAATTCATTCACACATAATGTATAGTGCTTCCTTTCGCTTTCAGACAGAAAAAAACAAAGAGGACATACTCTTTAAAAATCTAAAAAGAAACAGAAGGAAATATCCTATCGGCTCGTGTCCGACACATCAGACTCATCAATCATTTGTGGTCAATGACTTTCCATCAAATATCCCAATGCTGTGTAGAGTGTCCAAGACAGACACCCTCCTAGCAAATTCCCATATACCAAATCTGTCATCCTACAATGTCAGTCATTGTCAGCACTACAAGACTCTTTATTACCTTTGGATCAGATCAGAAACTAATATCTGATACGAAGACTCCTTTACTACAAGACTCCTTTATTACAGTTTCCATGTGAAGTGGCAACGTTTGCATATCGCCATTGCACAGTACTATGAATCTACAACTACGATGACAATGGCGTCATGGCGATGCTCAATCTTGGTCAGATTGTTCATCACATGCCATAAAAGAAATGAACACGCACAGTGCCGTGTGTTCCTCTGTTTCTCATAGGCAGAGGGTTTAAATAAAAAAAACATATGTTACGAGTAGGTGCCATATGCTGTTGAGAATTTCTAATGTGGCCCCCGGCATCTCACTGACAGTGCAGGATTATGTTGACAAGTATGCAGACCAACCAAGCTAAGGACCTTTTTCAAGTCCCCAAACGAAGCAACCTTTTTTTTTTCTTTGTGAGATTTCCCGAAAATTAGACATTTACAATGAAATTCATATCCCTGATTCCTGAAACGGAGGGTGGGGATAACTGAAATGCTAGAACTTGCAAACTCAACCATACTGACTCCAAACCAAACCAGACTACAGCTGAAATTGAATCATCAAACACACAAGCAAAGGAAATTGAATCACCAAAGACACAAGCAGAGGACCAAAGGGAGCCAATTTTTAACTGAGTAGTAGAAACCGTACCATGGATTTGGCGACGGCGGCGCAGTACAGGTCGAGCCTCCTCTTGAGCACCGCCGCGTACGCGCCGGGGTCGCGGCCGCCCCGCCCCGCCCCCGCTGCAGGTCACCTCCACCACGTCGTCGTCGGCGCCGGCGCCCGCCATGCTTGGAGGAAAAGTCGCTTTCTTTATCGCACCTCGTACCTCGGTGAGGGTGGGGAGGGGAAGGATGGAAGCTAGCTGGGAGCAACCTGAGCAATGGTGGACACCGGAGGGGAGGCCGCGTTTGTACCGGCAGCGTTGATGGGTCACGCTGTGGCGAGTGGCGACACTGTGGGCCTTTTCCGGAAATGCCCTTTGGGATTCTCTCTCTTTTTTTTTATTCTCATTCTTCATGCCATTCTTAATGCCACCAGTAGAATTTGGATTTTCAAATGCCGTGGAAGGTGTATACAAGAGTGGAAAGGTTTTACCGTGACTGAAAATTTGGTTGACATAACAATCAGTACGAGAAGTTTTGGCGAAATTTACCGAACATCATGTATGATTGCTTCACTTCAAATATATTTTGCATCCTACTTTGGTGGGATCATGAAAAAAAAGATAGGAGGGAAACTCATGCTAAGAGAGGGAGACCAACCAAAATGAAATAGAAGGGTGAATTCATAGAGCAACGGAGGTT
Organism: Cenchrus purpureus; assembly: GCA_022644695.1. Classification (NCBI taxonomy): domain Eukaryota; kingdom Viridiplantae; phylum Streptophyta; class Magnoliopsida; order Poales; family Poaceae; genus Cenchrus; species Cenchrus purpureus. The sequence continues at coordinate 134,571,121 of CP053457.1, read as the reverse complement.
TCTTCAGCTAAACTGTGAATTCATATGGTTGCAATAATATGGATTTTTCAGGATTACAAAATCAAGCAGTCAAGGTGTCTCTATCATATACCTTTGCAAAAGTAGCAAACTACCATCTTACCCCCGGAACGTCTCTAGAATTTTTGTAAAATTTAATCAAACATTAGCTTTAAAAGTATGGCCAGCATATCTTAAAACGCTTGCATCTTGATTTGTACGACTGATTTGTAAGTACGGTTGTTTCTAGTTTTGCCACCTTTGGTGGCTTGTGCTCATGCTCATCCCAAAAAATGCATCCCCCAAAGCCTCTCCTCACCTAAAAATGCCTCTTTCAGCCACCAGTTCATCCACAGATTTTTCAGGCTGACAAGTCAAGCAGACAATGTGTCCCTCTCACCACTATCAGCTCCTTCATTTCATTCTGTAGCAGTATGGCTCCCATGTAGCAGATAAATCAGGACCCCCAACTTGCAGGCCAAGTGGCCTGGCCGGCGGGCGGATCGCACCCACTGGGCCGGGGCCCATGGGGGCAAGGGGCGTTTCGGTCCACGAAATGTGGATTTTTTGCGTGGGACCCACCGTATCTTTCTCTTGGCTACCAGGCCTACCAGGTCAGCAGCCAGACAGACGCTGACACGCTGTGGGGGGACGAAAAAATAGTGGTCGGATTGAGAGCTCCTGAGATTTTTTTTTTTCGTGGACACGTCGTCCGCCCCTATCCGCTATCAAAAGCAGGGTTTTTTTTACCAACGGTAACCGCAATTTATACCACGGTTACCGTTCTTACCGCTGTGGACCGGTAATAAAAACCGCCCGGTAAACCGCTAAAACCGACACAGCAAAGCGGTGATCGCGGTATCACCGAAACCGGTTTTGCGGTTTCGCGCCGCGTTTTTCCGTCGGTTACACGAAGCGGTAAAACCCTGTTCAAAAGATCCCACGGATGGACGTTGCCGTCCGTGGGCCGTGGCACTCTCCCTGCCGTTGCTGTGGCCGGTTGGTTCATGCACAATGCTGCTATCTGGCCTTGCTGCTGCCGTGCCATTTGTCCTCGGAATTTCAGTGATGCCGATGCTGCCTGGGAATATAGCTAAGGTTAGGTTTATTTATCAGGAATCGTGGATTCGACGTGGTAGTGGCGTGCCTATTGTGGGTGACTGGCGATTGGCAATTGGCAAAGTCATCGCGCCAATGGAGGAGGACAATGTTTCGGCGTGGGTCGACATTGGCGTCGGTGGATTTGGTGAGCTAGATTAAGGCTTTGTGACGATGGAAAACATGATATGTGATGATATTGTCGGTTTCTTTTTTGGAAAAAAATTCTAGACCGGTCTTCCATATGCACATGTGGCGGTCTACTTCATGAATATAATGCTTACCTTGTTGTTTTGTTTCAAATAATGTGTTGCCAATTTTGCCTTGTTTAGATGCAGCGGCGAATCTAATTAAAGAACCCAAATTTTACCTCATTATAGGGGGGCTAAATAATGTTATAATTTATTCAAAATTTTAAACTTTCAATAAAATTTGCATGGCTTGGGGAGGGGGGCCTCGGCCCCCTATAAGCTAGTTACGCAACTATTTGGATGGTTGTCAAAACTTTGTACGGTTAAGCATAGCCCAGTTTTATTAAAAAGCTTTCGACCTACTAGGGTGGGTATTCCAACTTTACAGTCTTAGACTAAAAGAAATGGAGAAACGACTGGGAAGAAAAGAGGCAAGTCCAAAACATACTAAACAAAATTTATTCAAAATTTAAAACTTTTAATAAAAATTGTGTGGCTTGAGGGACTGGTGGTGGCGGGAAAAGAGATGAGAGAGAGAGTATGAGGGTATTTATATGGAAGAGGGTTAGATCTAAGTATGTTATATGGGCTTGATTAGGACCAAACATATTAATCCTGCAAAATAAATCCATAACAATTTATTTTATTGTTTTGTAAAAAACAACTTATTTTGTAGAATTTAAATAAATGAATTAGACTGATTTTCCGGTAACAAATTAAATACCGAGGGGGCTTTGGCGCCGAGAAAATTGCAATAATGGGACTGCAAACACGTGGGCTTCGCAATTTTGCCACTTCCAGTGAATGACAAAGTGGGACCATCTGTGTCTCTGAATTGTGGGCCGAACGGCAAAATTGCGAAGCCCACATGTTTGCAATCCCATGTTTGCAAATTTCTCCTTTGGCCCCTATGCCCTGGCTAAGCCGCTGTTTGAATGTTTGCCACGACTTTGTACGGGTCCTAGACGAGTGTGGGCAAAAATCAACTTTCATTTATAGGTCTTTCTCATAGGGTATTGTGGAAATTGTGACTTCATTTGCAGTCCATTGTCGGAGGATTTCACCTGCTGGACATAATAAATTTGTGTTTTTGCTTCCACCACGCCGCAACAAATAAAAAGACCATCTTTGACCATCGTCAAGTTCGCCGCCTAGGTCATAGCGGGCCGCCGCCGCCGCCGATCTCGTGGTGCAGCATTATCCTGTTGACCCACTGCTGAGCTTTACCCTGCCACTGAGCACGAGAGAGAAGGGAGAGGAGAAGATGAGGGCAAGGTGGTCCTTTTATGTGCTGCAGACAAAACAATTGTAGTGTCGTGAAACTGAATCCACGAGTTGGATGTCCCGCATACAAATTCACGTTTTGGTTGTGTCATGTAGGTAAAATTCCCTTTTTATTTCTCTTTAACGAGAGGAAACACAAACTTGATATACTAATACTAATATAAACCAACGCAAGGCTTGCAACTAGGATTGAGAAGAATCACATAATTATCTTGTGGAAGCTGGAAGAAACCATAACATCGTACTGCTGGCTTTTTATTATCTTTCTATCATTTGAATTTTTTTATTCCAAACTCTACGTCTACCAATGTTGACAATTTGGTGGTTCAAACGAGACTGAAAATTGAACTCACAAATTTGGAAGATAAATTCATTTCAAGTTTACAGCCCGCAGGCCGCAGGCCCGGAAAAAAAGGGCCCGGGATCTCTCTCATAGTGTCATTTGTTCCACTGGGCCAAGACGAGCCCAGGCCCACTTTACCCCTGGCCCTCGCATCCTCCTCTCTCCGTCGACGGCGGCGGTCGCCGGGCGCCTTCGACCTCGCCGCAGCCGCCACCAACTCCACGTCGTTGCGCCGGCGGCTCACGACCTCGGGCGGGATGCAAGTAGCTGCAGCTCTTTCCGTCCGCGCTGGAGATGAGGAGATCCACACACAGCCAAGGCCCAAGGGGCTTCCGGAAGGTACTCACGCTCACGCACGTGACCGCTCGATCGGATTGTGTACCCCGTTGCATTTTCTCCACGATCCTGTTGCATTTTAGGCATGCTATACAAGTATGAGGTCCAGATGTGAGTTCATACTGTATTATCCAGGCATTCACTTTTTTTTTCGAAGTATTATCCAGGCATTCACAGTGATTAGAATGTTCAGAATTGGAGGAATCCCAGCACAACAACCTTAGATGGTTTAGGACCATCACAAATTTGGACACAGCGTCAAAACTACGTTTGCCAAAAGTTTAGTTGCCTTTGTTCATGGATGGTCCATATGGATACCTTTTGGAGGTAATGTAGCCTTTCCAACTGGTCTAATAGCTTGCCGAAAAAAATTCTTGTGCTGGGAGTTTTGTTTGGTTGGTGATTCAATTTTGGTGGCGCGGCAGAGTCTAGTCAGTTTCAAACTGCTTTGATCATGAGAAGATTTGTTAAGAGTTAGGCAAAGTATTTTCTGTTCAATGTTGTATCATGCAATGGCTGTCTTCTCTGTATGCAGCTCGGTCATGTCCTACAAATTAGATTTTATTGTTGTACTTTAAAACACTAGACAATTGCGTCGACATTAGCAATTGGCACCTGGAATCATGTACGAATTAGTCGTCTTGCAGGCAACGAAATAAGCATCGTGTTCTTTTCCTAATTTGCATATGTGCAGTTTCATAAACTGAAGATTAGGGGTCTGACCATCTCTTCTTAAAGCAGCCAATTTCAAATTGCTTCTTCATATATTTACCGTTTTTTCTGTGTGGCCAAGTTATTCTGGTATATGTGCCATCCTGATAACTCATAAATACAGAGTTTCAAACTGAACTGAAGAAAGAGCCAGGAGATGGTGATCACTTGGAGCTCTGATGGCAGCAAGAGTACAAAATCATCCTTTAGCAAGGAGAACATATGCGAACTCTGATCAAGATAAGCCCTGTGCACAAAACAGTATGTTTCTCTTCTTCTGTTCAAGTCCATTCTGTAGCATTATTTGCTTATAAATATACCTATATTGCTATGATGATCCCCACTATTCAAATGTTTAAAGCTTTTCTCCTAGAACAATTTATGCTAATTAACTTGTTTACCACATCATTTGCTCTGTATGTGTGGAGATGCTTGATGTCGAGATTGCACAAATGTGTCGAGGGAAGGGCAATTTCTGTTACCCATCTGTAGTTAACAACTTGAAATCAGGGGTCCAGGGCCTGGTTTGTGTTGTTTAATCTGATCATATGGAGTTATGGTAGAATCAATTAGAATGATGCAAAGGCACCAAAACATAAAAGAGATGCTGGGTGAGATGTTGGGTAGACAGACTATACTATTTCAAGATGTCTTCAGATCTGAATTTTCTTTGTCTTCAGTTCAGGGCTTCAGGCTCATCAGAGCCATGCATATATCCATCCCTGAGTCAGCAAGTCTCCCAGGCTCCCAGCACATATTCTAATTTCCACACCCAGCAGCACACCATACACAAACAGAGGCGATCGAGACCGAAAAGCCTCTCGCATCATCCAGCCAGCCTGTTCTTGCACACACACGCACACACACTATCCCTGAAGGCTGAAGCCCAATGAATGAATGCACTAACACCAAGCTCTGGTTGGACCTAACAGAAGACTGACTGACTGACCCCAATCATGCAACCTCATTGCATTGCAGGGGGAGGAAACGCAAACGAAAATCTTCAGCAGACAGGGACCCTGCATCCCTCCATTCATTTCGCCGATGCTGCTCCGTCATGGAGACCCCACCGCCTCGATCTCTCCAGGCTCTATGCTCTCCAGTGGCCGGGCCGAACCGGCGTCCCAGAAGATAAGGCAGGCAAAGCTGGCCGTGAACGCCCTGAAGCTGGAAGCCCCCCCCCCCCAACTCCTCGGCGCCTTCTGCCTTGGATGCCTTCTTCGTCTGGTCTTGGCCGGAATCGTCGCTCTCATGTGCGCCACATGTACCTTGTCGCCTGTCGGCGAGGCCACGAACAGCCGCATGTTACCGCTGAAATCTGGATGAATTGGGCGATGCAAGTGTGCAGGAGGGGCAAGGCCCCCCAGATTCAGCTCTCGATCCGCCAGAACCTTGGGTTGGGTTTCTGTTTGAGGCCTTGACCGGCCAGCTCTGGCTGTGTGCCGGCCAAACTTGGGAGTTATTCTGCCACTGACATGCCAAGTGGAATGGTGAGGCAAGATTGGACTGGATCCGTGCTGCTGCCCATCCTTGAGCATGTAAAATCCTCTGTCTGTGCACATGTTTTTGGAGGGGTGCTAGCTGAGTGAGGATGAACAAATTTTAATTATTAGTGTTGCATGAATTTTGGTTCTCTCTTCTAGTTAGCATCATCAGTAAAGGAGTTAACTTTTGTGCTCGAGATTGAATGAGAAAACTTTCATGAGCATGAACTGATAAACTGAATCTGTGGTTTCTTGCATTCCACGAGCAAAAGCTGTTTGTTGTTCGTTGTTCTTGCATTGCACAACCAAAAGGGAAATATTTTCGATAGATGAACTTCATCAGAGAGGAAACAGAAAACAGCCCTGTTTTCCCCCCTCCTGCGCTTACAGAAAAAAGGTGACAATCAAGCACTGGTAGATATAACTTAAAAAGTGATGATCTTTGGCTTTGTACAAACACACACATGGAGATGTCAAGCTCGAATCTCCACTCCTTTTGTGTTGCTAAATAACACCTACTAGCAGTGAAAATGAAAAGAAATTAGAAACAAAGTGACCACCACACATCCACGCATGCATGCTCTTTGATAGATGCACAAAGCTCCTCTTCTTCTCCATCTTGCAATCTTCTTGCATCTCGTGCGAAATCCCATGGTGTTGTGTGTTCTTGAAGATCGAGTCGAGTCAGACAAGGGGAGATCGATGGTGAAAACACATGTCCATGCCTTGGAGATTCCAATTCCAACCCCAAAAAAAAGAACAAAAGAATCTGCTCACGCACAAGACACATGCATCTTGGGATGATCTCAGTTGCTCTTCACTGACCCCAGGCCTCTGGCCTCGGATCCCTTCATGATCCTCAACCTCTTGCAGGTGCTGATGAACATGCTGCAAAAACACAAAAGAACCAAACATCATCAGACACCGTTTCAGATATTTTGGAAAAATCTTGATCGTATCTGCATATGGAATCTGAGCACTTACTCGAAGGGCACGTCTCCGACGAGCATGAGGTCGCCGTCCTTGTCCTCGTAGGTGACGGCGAAGTCGGAGGGGTTGACGGCGGGCACGTCCCCGGCGGGCCGGCGGCGCCGGAGAAGCCGAGGAACATGGCCTCCAGGGCCTCCCTCAGCTCGCGGTAGCCCTTGTACATCTTGAGGTCCACCTTCCTCAGGTAGGGCGCGCCGTCCATGCTCACCTTGACGAACAGCGCGCCGCCAGCACCGCCACCGGCGGCGGCCGGGGCCTTCTCCTCCGTCGCCGTCACCGGCGCCGGCTTGGTCTTGGTAGCGCTGCTGCTTGACTGCTGGAAGCAGCTCTTCCTGTACGACCTCACCGGCGGCCATCCAACCACCTGAGCCCTGCAGAGACAGTAATTTCAAAGCACGTTAGAACACGTACTGGCCGGAGAAGGAGAGAAGAAGAAAGAAGAGGAACGGCCAGCTGTCACTCACTTGGCGGCCGGCGGCGCGGTCTCGCCGTCGCGCTTCTGGCGGCGTCCTCCTCGGCGGCGCGCCACCGGTGTTCCTCGCGCTTCTTGCCCCTGGGCGTCGACGGCGGCGTCGGCAGCGCCTTCTGCTCCTCGGTTCCCGGCAGGCCGAGCCTCAGCTCCGTCGCCTTCAGGCAGCTGTCGACGTCATCGGCGCCCACGTAGCTCGCTGCTGCTGCGGCGGCGGCGACCTCCATCTCTTATTAGCTCTTCCTCCTCAACCGGCGGCCGTAATTAAATTTAAACCTCTCCTCCCTCCCTCCTCCAACAAAGCTTTTCAATTCAACCACGATGGATGGCGAAGACGAAGCTGGTCTGAGCGCTGTGAGTTTGAGATAGATGGGGCTCGTGTGTGGGGTGGTGGGAAGCTTTATAGAGGAGCTAGTGGCGGCCATGGCGGCCGGGTGGGGTGGTGTGGCCGTGTGGCCGTGCGAGCCAGGCCATGCCATGCCACATCGGTCGCGCACGGGCAGGTGGCCGGGGCGAAGCGCACGTACGTACGTGCCAGAGGAGGGTTCAGAGGCCACACGCACACGCACGCGCGTAGAAACAGCTGGGGTGGTTTGCGTGGCAGGGTGCAGGCATGGGCGGCCTGCCGGGCGGACCCGCGACAGCCCGGGCCGACCCAGCGCCCACACCACACCACGGATTATTGATTCGTCGGGTCACGGGTCGATGCCACTGCACAACCACCAACACGTCTCTCTCCTCTGTGTACCGCTGCCACCGAGTTAGCGGGTACTGGTTCGTTCGTCTCGGCACAGCAGGGGTCCGATCCATTAAGCTATCATGAGTAGCTACAACTACAATGTGACACTAGAATGCATATTATTCAGGGCATCAGTTTAACAGTTGTTAACCATTTGGATGCCATTTTGATCTATCTAGTGGTTTTAAGGTAAGTCCAAAGGGAAAAATACCCTAAAAGTCCGACTGCTGCTGGGCGGGTGCGGGCCGAGGACGGCGATCGAGCGACACTAAATACCCGGATCCATGTACTAGAAGGTAGCTAGCTAGGATGATTAACATTAACAAGAACCAAGAAATGTATCAGGAACCAAATCAAAGTAAACAAGGTGTGCTGTTTTCGCCATGATTAGGATGCTATCATGAGAGATCTCGGGGAGCATCTTTTGGCGCATACAATACTGCCCCTCCTCCTCCTGCCATCGCCTCCAATAAGATATGCAAAGGAACAATGTAACATGGAGCGTGTGTAGCATATATGCATGCTCACACACCCATTTCTTTGTTCATGAACCATCATATCGATCTCTCCCCCATCCATCCATCTATCCCTCTCCACTACTCCATGTTCCTCCTTTCTTGAGCCCTCTTGCTTCTTTTGGTTGGCGGCGGGGCCCGCGGGTAGGCCTAGTGGGGTGTGTGTGATTTGTTTAGTTTAATTAGCTCGAAACTCGCGCGAAAGCATCGTTAAGAGCGGTTAACGATGCTTTTTAAAAATCTTTGGAAACTGTTGTTGGGGAAGTATATATTGTTAAGTTTGCAAGCTGGTAGTGCTGTTCCTTTAGCTAACCACCAAATTATAAAGCTGCTCTCTTTTTTCTATCTCTTTCTCTGGGGTGGTGGGGAGCAAGATGGTCCCCAACTTTTGGGTAAACTATATACATTGCTGCTTAATCTGGTGATGGGATATCATACGGTGTGGTCCCCTATAGGGTCCAAGACCCAGGAAATTCTGGAAATATTGTCTGCTTTCCAGTAGTTTATTGTCCATCCTTGTTTTGGACAGGACCAGGACCAAGCTTAGCTCATTTATTACATTTCATATTTGTGCAGTTGAAATCCAATTCGAAATAATAAGTTCAACGTCGTAGTTTAAACATGTGTACAGTGAAGTCTTCTGTGCATACACACAATATATGTTCAATACCTGCAGTAAGCATCAATATATCTAGTGCTTAGATTATGTGCACTGGAGTATTAATTGAACTGGTTTTTTTCCTGCTACCATAGATAGCTAAGAATGTGCCGCGCGCAATATCATCAAAAAATGTATTGGATTCCCTGCCATTCTGCTACACCGTACCCCATGATCAGATCAATATTGCACCGAAATTTCGACCACCATGCACGTATTGTGGAGTACATTTGACTATATCTCGCGATCCAGGATACCTTGTGTTCCTGCAACCTCCTACACTGAAGGGTTAGAATAATAGTAACGCTCCAGCAAAGAATCTTTTTGGATCGAATCCGCGGCGAAAAATGAGTGTGTGTGCCGGTGCTTGATTCTGAACCAAACAACACACTAGTTGCAGCTGTTGTAGGTGGGTTTGAGCTTTTGAGCCTGCCCTTCAGACGCCAAAAAAAATTAAAAGTATTTGAGATCGATCAATATAATGATATTGCAAGTACCGGCCATGTCGCCCACTGATCGATCATGAAGTTTCTTGGATTCCGGAGTGGAGCTCGATCGGCGTTGGGGTTAGAGAGAGAGAGAGAGAGAGAGATGCATATAGAACATCATGCATATGGATGCTTAATTGTTGATTATATATTAGCAGCAGTGGTTAAGTACAGTGGGTTGGAGTCATCTGCATCTTATTATTCATATTCCTAGTATTTTTAGAAAAAACAATAAAAACTAGAAACTTGAACATATAATTATTTAAAAAACTCCAAATAGTGCACCAATAGATAGGTGACATTTTTATAAAACTTTGGGTATTAGTTCCATATTTTTCTGATTTAAAATGAATTAGTTATGATTTTTTAGATGAAATCATTTTTTTTAACATTTTCACAAAATGGAAAACCACCTCCAAAACCGCTCAAAGGTTGAAACTTGCACGGTTTTGATAGTTGGAAGGCCTTTTATGTCTGGTTTTGTAGTTTAAGGTTGAAAACCAGGCTTGTGTTAGTTCAAGGTTGTAAATCGGACTTTTCCCTTTTTTAAATGCGCAGAATCTTTTTGGTTTGATCGAGTTTTGAGGCGGGGAATTAGGGCGGTGGCAGCATGTTTGACTGTTTGCTGCCGCTGCATGCTCGCTTGACCTGACCTAGCTGATGCACACACACACATGCATGCGTTGCATGATGCACTGCACCGACTAAATATTCGTGCTCAGCGGTGTTGGTGCAAAACCCCATTAGAAAACTTCTTTTTTTCCCGAACAATCATTAGAAAACTTCTCGCGCGTGTACTTGGTGTCTTGCTAGGTCCTCACATACTTAACCCAATTGTTAATTTCTTCATGGTCTGGTTCTGGTTTGCCCTGTTTTGTGCTGTAACAGGGGCACAGAGCGATGCTTTGTGCTGTAACAACCACCAACATCGAATTGAAGTCGTGTGTACCTGCAAATTTCGTACTGGCCGGTTGACGGTTGGAGACCTTATTATCATGCATCATGCTTAGCACACTGACCATTTCATGCATGCATGTGGCATGTAGCTAGAGCATCATGTATACTTTTTTTTCACCCCCAGCTACTACTACTATGCTATACCAGCAGCTGCATATGCCCACTGTTTCTCACTTGATCTGATTTTTTTTAACCACTCCCTCTATTTCAAATTACTTACCGTTTATTTTGACTTTTCTATATATATATTCCTTTTCAACCAGCAGCTATATATGATCAGATCCAGTACGTGTTGGCTAGCTAGGGATGCATCATGCATGTTAGAGCCGTGTACATATTTTTCAACCAGTAGTGAAGCATGCATGCACATGTTATGTTCATGCACTAGCCAGCTGCATCCTACACTATACTAATAAAGCTAGCTGCTGATAATTTAGTAATCTGCTTCCTATATCTGATATGTAAGTCCATTCTAAGTCAAATATAGTTTTACCTTTGACTATATAAATATCTAAAATTCATATAGATCGGCAACGCGAACTGGAATTGATGCTGGAATGTTAATAAGTTCATAATGACAAGTATTTTTGTAGCATATATATAGCAATAATTCTTTTTGTTTAAGAAAATATGTCCTTGTACATATTGGTCGTTAAAATGATAGTAGGTTCACATAATGATAAGCATTTTCATAGCATGTAGTAATTCTTTTTTTAAAAAATATACAAATATTTTAATAAATATTGGTGGTTAAATAATGACATGGTGATCTGAACAATAAGACGACGTGTCGATGTCCTAAACTAACTTACTTTTACATTTCCGATGCGACGATCTCTATGCACAAGTCAAGGAAAAAGCATCCGAGATTATTAGTCGATCTATAAGTAATCCAAAATAAACATGCATGGCACTGATGAGAGACAGTCACTCTGAACCAGTACCGGCCGGTAGACATGGCGAAACAGCCGCGCCAGCAGTGGCTTGAAAGGTACGGAACGATGGATGGTCGTCACTCCAACGCACGAGCATGCCCACACTGTGCTGCTGGGAGCATTGACGACGACGACGATCCAAACTAGACCACGACGTATACAGTCGACAGGTGAAGATGGGCTTGGTACGTACGTGCCAACAACACACTATCTTGTGCGCTTGGTCCAGAAAAACAACAACGAAGAAAGATTGAGGAGATGCATGCGTCCATGCACGTGTCGCTATATCCATCGAGCGATCGTCGTCCCCAGCTATGGAGAACGGAGCGAGGAAGCAAGCTAATAAGCGTCAAGACGACGTCGCATAGGAAGCCAAGAATGTACAAGTACTGTATGCTAGCTGGGGCTAGGGCTAGCTATTATATTATTGCTACTCGATCGTATTATGTACTCCCTCCGGTTTGGTAAAAGAAGTCGTTTTGGACAAGGTTTGAGTCAAACATTGGAAATATAAATCACGAATAACTTTTAAGTCGTTGAGTTTGGAAATGTGAAAACTACATGAGTAGATTTGTCTTGTAAAATACTTTCATAAAAGTATACATATGTTAGTTTTTAATAATTATTTTTATAAAAATAAGAAGTCAAAGTTGTACTTTGGAGACCGTGTCGCTGTCCTAAACGACTTCTTTTACCAAACCGGAGGGAGTACTACTACATACAATATATAATACTAGCTAGGTAGTAGCTCGCGTGGTTGCATCCCGATCCTGTATTCCCGTTAGTTGTTTCATGAGTTGAAAATGGATCGGGTACGAACGGATCTACAGGAATATAAATATGGCAACCGATCGAATTCGGATGCAAATAATGAATATATATTCATAATTGTCTCAGCTATTCACATATATATTGGATATCCAACTTTGAGTATCTGGATTCAGATACGGTATACGGTACAGTTTATGGTGCGAACGAACTACTCCTACTAAGTATTTAGTGTCTAATGAACCTCGTTAGTGGGACGGACGACTTTTATCTGACTCTTGAGTACGTCTCGATGTTCGTTTGTTTGTTATATGGAGAAAAATCGCTACCCATGAATCGATTTGCTTGGAGAAAGATCGATGGCTGATAAGCCAGACAAATAGGACGGGACGGACGGATCGGGTGCTTGACTGTTACAGCTAGCTGTATACTACAACAGTAGCCAGCAGCTACCTTGTGGCGTCAGTGTCAGTGCGCACGATTGCACGTAAGCGTCGCAATTACTTGGAAATTAAGACGACAGAGACATTGGGCGAGCGTGTGTCTGCGTGTGTGCACGGAGACTTGCATTGGATGGACGACGTTGAGTTGGAACCACACGGATAAGATTAGCATGGGCCTACTACTACGACGTAGGAGTACATATATACAACAACCCCTGCAAGCATAATACTCCCTCCGTATCGAAATACTTATCGTCATTGACTTTTTTCTACAATTTTGACCATTCGTCTTATTCAAAAAATTGTGCAAGTATAATTTATTTTGTTTTCTATATACTTTATTGTTGTATGTATTTTAAGCTTGGCTTATCGTTTTACATGTTTGCCATAATTTTTTGAATAAGACGAATGGTCAAAGTTGAAAGAAAAAGTCAACGGCGACAAATATTTCGATACAGAGGGAGTAGATGACAATGACATAATGCGAAGATAAATCAATGAAGGGGAAAAATTAAAGAAATGACATTTATCTGTCGGCGGATTTTTTTTTTTTTTTTCCTCCAAAACTCTAAGGATATATTTGCCAAAAAAACAATTCCAATCGAAGGAAAATAAGTGTTCCGGAGGTGAACTGAAGTAAAATACTCCACAGATCAAATGTTCCAATGTAAGGAAAATAAGTGTTGTTGGCTGTGAAGGAAAATACTCCAATCATCCACATTTCTCTTTTGGATCAAATTGATCCTTTGATGACTTGGTCTGCTATGTCAACATGGGCACCATTTGTGCAGTCAGCATTGTAGGATTGTTTTGCCCCTTCAATTCATATCTATTATAATAATTGTGTACGTACAAATTAATTCTTGTGACGAGCTCACAGAATCATAGCATCGTCTTCCATCTAGCTCAGGCACGGGGCACCTACATACTATACTTTACACTGGAGTCACTGACGACACGTGGCGTTCATCTCACTACTGCGCCACGCGCGTGCGTGCGTGCGTGCATGTAGGCGGAGGTGCCGAGGCTGCAGGGCCGAGATTAAACAATGCACACGCTCGCGCGCATGCACGCACGCACTCACGCAGACGCAGCAGCAACCATCCGTACGTGCATGCGTGCGTGCGTCCTCTTGGGACAGCATGCATGCAGATGCAGGTGAGAGAATTGAAGATGTGAGTGTGAGAGAGAGTGGCCAGGTGCAGTGCAGGCCGGCCGGACGGCGAACTCTCATCATGCATCACAGATCGGTGTAGATGTAGATGCACGCACGTTAATTTTTGCGTATACACGTGTCGTCCGTCGACCGACCGATGCCGCGCGCGCGCGGTTCATCGCACTTGGCCACCAGATCGACAGGGACTACTACTCGATCTGTGCATATCACAATGCGCGAGTGATCTGAGGCCCGTGCACGAATGTCGACACACGTACGTACTACACATATATACATGCGCGTACGTACGGAAGTGCGCGCGGTGCACGTATATATATATGCGCGTACGGACGTACAGGCAGCTAGCTAGCTGCGTGTGCTGCTATATAGCTTAGTGGTTCAGGCCGGCAACGGCGTTACGGACGTGCGTGTGCTGCTCACTGCTCAAGGGTGCGTTAGTTTGATGGACGGTGGTTAATAACATACTCGAGTAGTTCTCATCAGGGGGCAGTGCAGTGCTACACCGACGATGTTTATATTTTCTTTGATTCATTTTAAAATTTATTTAATCGGTGCTATTTTTTTTAAATATCTAGCAATCGATGTATGTGTCTATTGATCGATATGCATTGATAGTGAGGTCTCAATGATTCATGAATTTCGAGAATCTACCGGTTTCTCCAAAGTGTTTATAGAGTTAGGATTGAGTACGTCGTATATGCTCATGGAGCGAGGCAGCTAGCTAGTGAGCGCACGTACATGCATGTTTGTAAATGTCTATTTGTACTGTGTTTATTGGATTGTCTGAAGTTATATAGACACTACTCTTTGTGAGATAAATTTTTTTGAAGGATAAACGAACAATCTTTATGGAGCGACAGAGTATGTTACAACACCCGCAACCACATAGTGGGTCGATGTTTTAATCGATCGGCTTGTTAGGTACCATTACCTTTTCCAACAAAAAAAAAAGAGATTTAATTTCCGAACCATTATCGTTAATCGTCACTCTCTCTATATATTGCCTCGCTTCGATTTTCTTTATTATCTATATATGAGATTTCAATATATAATAACTTTGTTGTGGATAGCGGTATTGTCTCCCAAGACAATGCAAATCTTGTGGTGTCGCCATGCCGCCTGTCAGAACCGGAGATATGGGAGGCACAACAAGTGGCATGCAGCAGGTTCTAGAAAAGAGGCCGGGACCACCACCACTTCATGCAATGTGCTGGCAGGAGACACGGACCCATGCACATGCATGCATGCATCGCCAGCATGGTCAGCGGCGGATCGGAGACACGCTGGAGCTTCAGCTGACACGGATGCGTGGCCGTACGTACGTGACAGGTGCATGCATGCATGAACGATCGAGCTACTAGTTCATCCATCAGGCAGGGACGTGCACTTCCTTCAACCTCTCGCCATTTCGTACATGGTCCCCCATCATCACGCTGTTCCCAACTTCTGATCACTGCTCAAATCTTGATTCTGCCATTGGCGAGAATCAAGATTTGACAGTAGTACATGCTTGCTGTATATGCATGGGCCATGGACTCGATTAATGTTCTTAATCTGCTGGCTGGCCGTATAATTGATGCATGGTTGTTGATTAGTAATTGGGTCTGTCCTCCTGTCAGTGTGTACGTGTTTCTTGCTCCCTGCCGGGCACTCTCGATTTTCTTTTTTTGTAGCCACAAGGTCAAAATCCAACGGTCCAAGTGCTTCTTCAACCTCTGGCCTTGTTTCCCTTCGTTCTTCTTCATCAGCCTCGTTCATCAGAGGCAGCGAGTTCTTCGAGCCCTCCGATCCGGTCTCCTTTGCTCCAAGAATATATGCACACAGCACACTAACACTAACTACAGTTCGCGTATATTTGTGACATATCACGACATATTTAATTGCGTATAGTCATATACAGGGAGTCAATCAAAATATTTAGGAAATAACAATGGAGTTAAAAATGTGCAATATTAATTGCGAAGCTAATAGCGCTAGCTTGTTGGACGACAAGATGCACGGTTGAACGTGGAGTATGGCACACTCCAAGGGACCGGCCACTGTTCCACATTCAATTCAAGTAATATAAGAGCAGCCAGCCAAGCTACATATATACACTAGCTGCCTGCCACCTTTATTATCCTTTTTTTCCTCTAACTGTATATTTCCCCAAAATAAAGATAGCCTCTTACATACGTGTGGACTCCCTCGTTTGAAATTACTTGTCGTTTTGACTTGTTTTAGATACATTCCTTTCGTTATACACCTAAACTAGATATACTCTCATATTATTTAGATACATAACAATACAAATGTATCTAGAAAAAGCAAGTACTATTTGAGTAGAGGGAGTACATGCATGTATATACCTGTGCACTGTATCCTTCCTAATTTCCTGTACGCGCATATATATCCGTGGTAGATCGAGTTTTTTTGCGTATAAGAATACAGATAATTTGGATTTCCAGACATTGAAAATTCATCCCAAATATATAATTTTGCTCTTGTTTCTATTGTTGCATCAATAATAAAAACATTATATTAATTACACTATGTGCGTCCCGTACGGTATACGTACGTGGCAAATATAAGGTACCATCGCCGTCTGTTCCTGTCGTCGCGTTGATCGTGTAGCTAAGCTAGCTCGCCGATCGATCAGCTAGCTAGCTATATATCTAATACACATGCATGCATGACGCACTAGCTTAATTAGCAACACGAACTAAAAGGTGTATGTGTCAGCGTCAAGCTCGCACGTGTGGTGTCCTCGATTTGATCTCGTGCATGTGCACGGTCCGTGCATGCTGCTGACCTGCACGTACAATTCCTTACGAGCCAGCTAGCTAGGAATTTTTATTTTATTAACCCTTTTTAATAAAAACTTCTAATAATAACTCATCCCAAACTAAATTTCCAAAAAATAGCTCTTTTAGTCACGTCAAGATCCGTGGTGCAAATCTGGGGGAATGATACTTGTTGAATCATGTCTTAGCTCAATTCCCATGTACTCAATGGGGACCTACAATTTACAAGATGAAATACATCAGAAATGGATACAGCAAGGGCTAATTTTTTCGGCATGGTCCAAATTTAAAAAGAAAATACCATATGGCTAAGGGGGAGGTCATGGTGACTCCAAAGAATGCTGGAGGGGTTGGTTTCACTAATACTAGAGTGGTGAATAGATGTCTGCTTGCTAAATGGTTGGTGAGGATTGAGGGAGAAGATGACACTGTGCTGCAATCTTCTTAGACATAAATATTCAGGAGAGAGGGGGGTTTTCAGTTATAAAAGAAACAATGGTTCCCAATTTTGGAAGGGTCTTATGGCAGTCAGAGAGGATGTGTCTAGAGGTCGCGATATACATAATATGAAAGGGAAGAAAATTAGATTTCTGGATGTTTGGATTGGTAATTGCGCTTTGAGGGTGGCTTTCCCGGGACTTTTTGAAATTTGCAATCAACAAGAGTGGCCGTCTCTCCCTCCCGTGGATCTCCATCTGTCGCGAACCTCGGCGCCGACGACGATTCTCGACGACGCCTCCGCCGCCGCCGCCGAAGAAACGGCGTCGTCTTCCGAGTCATCGCCGCCACCGACCACCTCCATATCTCCACCTCCGACTGGCCGGCCGTGGGGTCATCAGTCATGAGCCGCTCTCTAGTAAGTTTATTTCTTTCGACAAGAGATTTAGGTTGAGACTTTTTGGAGGAGGAAGGGGATCTAGCTGAGCCTAATGCTAATATCTCGTAGCCGGTCCATCCCATGTGTGTGTATCAAAAAGTGGAGGGGCACATGCCCCTCTGTCCATCCCATAATTTTTGTTTTGACAACAATCCATCCCATAGTTGTTGTGACATAATAGCTACTGGTGAGTGATGGAGTTATAGATTCTTTCTTTTAGTTTTGGTTCAATGTTATCTCTAATTACTCGGTATAGAAAGCACCCGAGCAAATTCAAGGTGTCTCTCTCTCCTCAGTCCCACATATAAGGACACGAAGCAAAGTCAAGGTGCCTCTAAAACAACACTGGGAGGAAATGACCTCTATATCCATTATTTTACACTACCCACCAACTCACCAACCCACTTACCAACTCATTTAGTTTTGTCTTATTC
Source organism: Cenchrus purpureus (assembly GCA_022644695.1). Taxonomy (NCBI): domain Eukaryota; kingdom Viridiplantae; phylum Streptophyta; class Magnoliopsida; order Poales; family Poaceae; genus Cenchrus; species Cenchrus purpureus. The sequence goes on along the minus strand of CP053457.1, from coordinate 134,553,444 downwards.
CTCTAGATCCTTATATTTTGATGCAATTTGAACCCTCTGGGTCCTTATATTTCGGATGAGAGAGTAGATTCTAATATGCAACATAGCTCTCAACGTGGTGAATGCTAGTGAAAGGGTATCTAGTCTAATGGTTAGAATATACCTGAGTAGCATCTAGCAGACTCATGTTTGACTTTTCGTGGGAGTGAATTAAATAAGTTTGAAATAAAAGAATATAAAAATTGGTTTTTACAACAATATATATATATATATATATATATATATATATATATATATATATATATATATATATATATATATATATATATATATATATATATATATATATATATATTAGGCAGCCATCTTACACAATAGTCCTTCAAAGAAGGCCATATTACAAAAAGGTCCAAAGACCAGATAAACACAGAATCCATCACGGCAACGACGGAGATGAGTTGGCTGGTTATGAGGCACGGTGGCGCTTACACCCGGGTGGAGGGACCGCGCCTTGCGTCGATTGAAGAAGGCGGCAAGTCGAGATGGTAACCACACCTGACGGACGGACGAATATGTAAGAAACTCGTCACGCCGCCAGGGGATGAGGCTCGATGTCGAATCCCCTGTGGTGATGAGCTTTGCAGGTCTTCACCAGTTGGATTTGTGCCTAGATAGGCCTGGATCTGCAAGAACCGTGCTGCTTGGAGGGAAGGGCGGCAGAGCGAAGTGGCGGTGGAGGCGGATTGGTGGCAGGCGGATCTCGAAGATGCAAAAGGAGCAGCGCGAGAGGAGAGGTGGAGAGATCCGCTGGGTAGAAGGGAGAAGGAACTTTATTTATGGCTCGTTTGTTTATATGGGATTCAATCCGGACGGGAATGATAAATACTATAGAAAAGATACTATAGAGAGACCCGGATTTATTCCGGTCTGAGAACTAATTTACTCATCATGATAAGTATAACAAGGAACAAAAGAGCCGGATTGATTCCACACATCTTGACTAGTGGATTAATTCTGAGTCTCTTGATGTCCATATCATGAATAAATTGGTTTCCGACCCAGAATAAATCCGGATCCCTTATAGTAGCTATCATGATTTTCTTGTTATATTTATCAATTGGAATCCAATCCGGTGGAGACGAACAAGCCCTAGTGGTAGAAGAGACCGTGGCGATGCGGACGTGGGCGCATCCTTTGGCGCGACAACTACCACAAGGGACATAGCCATAGAGGCAACTACTAACTAAGCTATATAGATAGGTACTAGATCTACAAGGCGGACCCTACCCTGCCGCCGACGAGAACGCGGACAAGGAGAGGCGGGGGCCCAAGTTGGCGTGAGAGGAGACTAGGGGAAGGGGAGGGTTGCTGTTGGGGAATTGGGTAAAAACCTTCACCCTCGAAACTTCGGAGATCCCATGACTTTTGCGAATTCGGAGACACGTGCGGGAAAGAATCAAGCGAAGCGTTCGTTTTCATGATTTCCGGGAAATTCGCTAACCTATTGCTCTCGAGGCGAAGAAGTCGCGAAAGAGTTCAAATTGCAAGTCATTTGTCATTTCAGACAATGGAAACTTGGAAGTCTTAGTAGATTTGGGAAACTCCACTTCGGCGATGGCCGAGGATTCAAGTCGAGTCGGCACCGATAATTTTCGCAAATGGAGAGTCGAAAGCAGTGGGCAAACCAAGTCAAAGATGAGGCATCAAAAGTCCAAGTTCGAGGTGTGAACGAGTGGCCGGCTTGTAAATCTATGAAATTAGCTCACAAATCAAAGGATGTAAAAGACATTCATGTCGTGTTCCCACTTGGAATATTCTTTAGATCCGAGGGCAATCTCGGAATGTAAAAGTCCTTTCGTCTCCCTATAAAAGGGAGTCTGAGGGCACGTGTAAAGGGGTTCACAACTTTTGAGGCGAATACAGGCTTTCAGAGATTCTTTGTCTCCGTGTTCTCGAGTCTCTTCGTGTGTTTGTTCTTGAATCTATCTTCATACGTGTTCGAGAGGTTCCATCCGATTCGAACTCCCACAGCTTGCTTGAGGCTAAGCCTCTCACGACCCGATGGTCGAATCATTCCCATAAAATAGGTTGGGGCTTTAAAATATGGTGAATGCTAGTGGATGAAGAGGAGCTATGATGTAGTGTGTAAGTGAAAAACGAAAAGGGTTCATAATTTCTTAAAAAAATTAAATTGAACAAATTTCATGAATTTTGATAAAAACATAAATTTTGAATTAGGAGGATAAGTTATAGACTCCTCATGACACAATCGTGGAATTTTGCCTTTTGTGATAGGTCAATGGTGGAAATCTTTCTTTTAACAAACTTTGATGATTCTAAAGATGAAAGCGCATTTAGACTTCTAGTAAATGTTGTCTTACTAATGACAAACAATTCACGAACTATGAAGTTGACAAGTATATATACGTGTCGGTTCTACTAGTCCCACATACAAAATGAATGGACGCTTAATTTGGCAACCCCTAATAAAACGAAAGAGAAGCAGTATCATGATCATATGGATGTATATATATGCCTATATATCATATATGTGTGTGCGTGTTAAAAGAAAATCAAAGGAAAATAAATCATGTGGGACCAGCCAGTCAGTTGGACCCACCCGGGGTAAGTGGTCCCCACCGCATGGTCATTTTCACACGTGTGGCTTCCAGCTGGTGACTGGACCGGACCAGACCAGACCGACCCCTTTTTCATGTCCTCTCGCGGCTGCATGCCCCCAGGATCGCAATTATTTGGACCAAATTGCACACATCCCTCTCACAACCAATTATCCAACTATTTAGTGCTCCAGTGCTGTGAAAAGGAAAATAGCGAACTGATTGAGAAACCTAAATTGTTCCCACTTGAAATTATGGATACATGTGGTGATATCTTTCTTTAAAAAAAATAGAAATGCCAAATGCCTATATGGAATAGACGTCTTTTAAGTGTGACATGCCAAACTATACATATTTCTTTTAAAAAATATCAGTGTATTATTGTAGTGACTTGATGATGCCACTTCTCAAAATTGGTGATGCTTGGCCTTGTTTAGTTCTGCGAATTGTCACTATTCACCCATCACATCGAAGTGTGTGTTGCTCTCTCTATACACACGGTCTAGCAAATTATTACTATTCACTAATCACATCAAAGATAATTTACCGAACTAAACAAGGCCAAGAAAAATTAGGAAGTGGGTTAAGCATAGAAGAACTCATTGGTTTGGTGTGGCTGGATAATAAAGCTCAAAGTGTAGCTATATGCATGCCTAATTGCCTAGGAAACTAGTATAGGGAGAAATCTGACAGCTGCCACAATCCACAAGTGGATTCACAATGTGTTTTAGTATGTCTAAAGCAGCAATAATTTCCTTTTGTGTGTATGTTGGACGCTGGGGATCGGAAAAAAGTTGATTCTCAAATGGATTTTTTGTTGACATGGCCAATACAGTAGCAGCTTCATATATTAGAGAGAGAAAATTTGGATAAGTATATTTATTGATGGTGAGGCAAAAGATATAATCTAAAATGAAGTGGAATTATTTGGTTTGAATTCTCAACCATCAGTTGGTTTCTTAGAAAAAAAGAAAGATCAACCACTGTTGATGCAAAACTGCTGGTGCAAAACTGCAAGTTGTAATGCTCAACCACTGTTGTTTTTACAAAGTGGTCCACACATACTCATCAATGCCTAAACCCGTGTTGTAAACTAAACAAATAAGTACTCTCTCTCCGTCCAAATTACTAGTCATTTTAGCTTTTCTAGAAACATTCATTTTGTTATGCACATAGATATATATACTTATGTCTAGATAGATAACAAAAGGGGTATTTAGAAAAGTCAAAACGACTAATAATATGAGATGGAGCATGGGCAGAGGCACCATGGTGCCTGGGTATTCCTGGGAATACCCAACTCGATCTTGAGCAAACATACTTAGTATATACTACCTCCGTACCAAAATATAGCTTCGTTTAGACTTTTCCAAAGTCAAACTTTTTTCAAATTTGACTGTGAATAATGGAATAATTATAAATGCTAGTAACATATATAAAATGATATTGGCAGATTTATCATGAAACCAACTATCAAAATATGTAATCTTCTCTCTTTAAAATTAATTATTTTAAGAGTTATTGTTGGTCAAAGTTAAAAAAATGACTTTGAAAAAGTCTAAACGCATCTACGTTCCGGGACGGATGGAGTATATCTTATACTTATCTATACTTTTAGTTGGTCCACTTATTTCGCTTTTCTGGTCAATCTATTGATATGCTTACGTAAATAGATGCTAGATGTCGTGTTATCTGTTACCATCATCGGTTAAGAAACCTAAGGCAGTGACAGAGCCAGGTTTTGCACATACTTGCTAGCTCAGCTGACGCACGAGCAACTGTTGTTGTGGACTGTGGTGTCTACTCCGGTCCGTACTTTAGGTCATATATGGAGTACAAGTGTAGACATTTGTGTATTTTTTAGACTTAAACAGACTTTTTCCCTCCTGAGAATACCCGACTCTCAAAATCTAGCTCTACCACTGGGACGAAGGGAGTAACTTTAAAACCCCCTCTCGAAATTGCCATATGCCCCCTATCCATCAAGATTTATTACATTCTTGCAAGTATATTTTCAGCAATACAAATACAAGAATACACCACTACTAATACGAGCGGCTCCTGCACCACAGAGGCATAATACAAAGCGCCCTTTAAGATTCACAAAAGAAAACCTTTGTTTTTTGCAGGGTGGTATTTGCAAAAGTTTTGCGGCCATGCATTATGATGGCCCTATTATTCTACACACCCACACCCTGTAGTAGGCATTATTACTCGTGGCCCCTCGTTAGCTCCCTTCCTCTTTATCTATTTCCCCTCCATTTGCATTTGCATGCCTTTACATTGCAAATTGCAAGCAAAGCCTCCTCCTACCACCACCCTCTCTCAAAGCCAGAGCAACCAAGCAAGAAGCCAGCCAGCCAGCAAGCAAGAATCATATCCGAGGAAGAAGAAGGTAGCAAGCAACAAACAAGGTGGCTGCGGCAGCAATGGCGGCGGACCTGGGGTTCGAGGAGACCGAGCTCCGTCTGGGCCTTCCCGGCGGCGGCGGAGGCGGCGGGGGTGACGGCGAGGGAGCAAGGAGCGCCTCCGTCAAGAGGGGCTTCGCCGAGACCATCGACCTGAAGCTGAAGCTGGAGCCGGCGGCGGCGGCCGTCGTGTCGGAGGACGAGGAGGCCGATGCGGTACTGGCGGCCAACAAGGACGCGGCGGCGGCGGACGAGTCGTCTCGCCGGCGGCCGGGAAGATGAAGAGGTCCCCGAGCCAGAGCAGCGTCGTCACCGCCGCCCAGCCCGACCCGCCGAGAAGCCGCGCGCCCCCAAGTACGTCGTCGTCGTCGTGCCCACTCACTCACTCTCCTCCAGCTTCCTTCTTCATTCCCTGCTTGATCTCCGTATACGTGCATGCTTTGATTAGCTAGCTTAATGATCTTCCATGCCATGATGTAGATAGCTAATTACCCTTTTGAGCAAATTTAACCCTAGCTAATCTCGTACTAGTCAACAGCCTAAATCATCACACACGACTCATCTGTCTTTTTCTGCCGCCATGATTGTCTGATGTCCGTGCAAGAAGGCCATGTCGTAAATGTAAACATTGTTCATGTCTACTAAGTACAAAGCAAATGCTCCGAACTTTATGAGAAAAGATATCAGACATTTATTTATATATATATAGTTATATATAAATCGTGAATTCAAACTTGTTTTCAAAACAGGTATAGTAGATGCTTCATTTCTGCAAAGCATGCTGAGATCTAAAGCAAAAACATGCAGTAGCCTAGCTAGTGGTGATATGCTCTTAATTAAACGACATCAAGCGAGCTAGTAGCAAACTCTAAACATCTTTGCAAAGCAAAAGAAACACAAACGTTGCATATATGGAAACTAAATTTAGAGTGCAAAATTAAAACTAGTAGCTGGATCTAGGGCGCGCGGATTAGTTTATAGTTTGATGGAAGAACACGATGCAACCGGAGCTCGAGCGAGGGACAGCGGCATGTTACGTGTGGGGCACCGGGAGACAGCGCCTAGTGCCGACACGATAAAAGAAAGCCACGCCTGCCTTTCTCTCTTTAGTTTAATTTCTCTCTCTACCTCTTGTTTCTCTCTCTACCTCTTTCTGGCACAGTGTCATTTTTGTCCACATCAACATCATATTTTCCACATCACTTGCCTGTTGATACTGATCGGTCGGTCGAGGCTTACAAAGTTTTGTTTCTGTTACTCTTTTATTGCCCATACTGCCCTTGCATTGCATGCAGCATGGTCCTAAGCTACATTGGGTTCACCGTTCACGGATCACCGTTCTAGATCTGCCTGTCCTCCTGTCCCCCTTTTTTTTCAAATACATAATTTTTATCATCATTTTACAAATATATATATATATAAAGTGAGTATATCAATAGAACTCTATACATATCTATTGTGAAAAGTATGTAGTAAATGTACAAATTTTACATGAACATAATTAAAAGGGTGGGAGAAAATAAAGGTAGCAAATTGGAAGGTGCAGTGGGTATGTACACACTACACTCCATGTGCCACCACAAAAGGTTCCCCCTTTTCCATGAAAACAATTTGACACCTCTCCTTCCCAATAGTACCATGGACCACTGGATGAGCTGATGATGTATATAGTTCTATACATGTAAATATATGTTTGCTCCAAAGTAGAAAACAAAATTGCAGTAAAAAGTTGAAGGCAAAAAAAGGGAGAGAGAATATTTCGGTTGCATATGCAATTTGCACTAGATTAATGGAATATGCAATTTGCACTAGATTAATGGACTGGGAATCTAGTGCGTGTCAGTGTGTGTTTTAACCTAGTGTTAGCGTTGTTTCGATAGAGATTAGATAGATGTTGATCGACTTGTTGGTAATTAATTCTTCTGCATGCAGGGCTCAGGTGGTTGGATGGCCGCCGGTGCGCTCGTTCCGGAAGAACATCATGTCCGTGCAGTCCGAGAAGGGCAGCAAGGACGCCGCCGACGGCGACAACAAGTCCTCGCCGGCAGCCGCCGCGTTCGTCAAGGTGAGCTTGGACGGCGCGCCGTACCTGCGCAAGGTTGACCTCAAGATGTACAAGAGCTACCAGGAGCTGTCCAAGGCGCTCGAGAAGATGTTCAGCTCCTTCACCATTGGTACATATATATACCACATATTCATCATGTGTGAATTTATCATTTTATTTATTTATTCCAAAGTTCACCCAAAAAAGTGCCTAACCACAGTCCACAACAAATAGTCTTTGTTAGAAAATACGTTAAAGCAAGTAAATCTTTCTTGTTCATGCAACATGTTACTTACATTGCCCGCCTATTCCCACCAGCTTATTGGAGTATTTTATTTCTGCGCGAACAATGTAGTATATAGGGATCCCTAGTATATATTGCTGATGAGTGAAACTATACACATAGAGAAAAGTAACTTAATTATAATCACCGTACCAACGCACTCCATGATTTTGCACGGTTGGGTTGGAACTTTGGGTGTATGATTGCTCTCATTGGCACTGTGTGGTGGTGGTCACCATGTGGTTTCGCCAGTGGTGCACTCCATGATTTGCATCCTTGGTAGGTGTCTGCCCTGGCTGGCATAATGCCCTTGTCCCTCCCTCCCAACACACAGATCACCAAACTGATCCAGAATCTCCATCTCCTCCTCTCCAACTGCAACCATCTATCTCTGCTAGCTGCCTCCTGTGCGTGTAGCTCATGATCATGTGTGCACGCTTCAGTAGTTTAGCTAGCTCGATGGGCAGCAGTTCGTTGGGCCATCATTGCCATGTGCTGTTCTTGGACCTCCATGTCTAAACTAATCCACGTGTTCATCGGCGTGCACATATCTTATCTTACATAGAAAAGGATCAAATATATAATAGACAATGATAGATGATTTGTGGCTCAGCAACAACCACACAGATTTGCATTGTCTGCCCTAAAACCCTTACTAATTGCAATAATTTAGTTTCCAAAGTGTAGACTCTCTCGTCAGTTGGTTGGTTGCAGTTACAGACCCTCAGTACCTTGACTTGGATTATTCAGGATCAAATTTAATTTGTGATTATTTTTTTTATTCTCTCTTGCGATGATGGATGGTTCAGGAAGCTGTGGGTCTCAAGGGATGAACGGCATGAACGAGAGCAAGCTGGTGGATCTGCTCAACGGCTCCGAGTATGTGCCAACCTACGAGGACAAGGACGGCGACTGGATGCTCGTCGGCGACGTCCCATGGGAGTAAGCACTAACCTTCTTCTCCATCCATCCATGCATTGTGATATGTTCGTCTCTTAAGCTTCGTTACTCATTATCCTGAAAATAATTCCATTTCATTTCAGGATGTTCGTCGAATCGTGCAAGCGCCTTCGGATCATGAAGGGATCAGAAGCCATTGGCCTCGGTTAGTATTAATCTGATTTTTTTTTCATTTTGTACTTGGCTTTATTTGTATAAATTCTCGGTTTAGTAGCAACCTTGGAAGGTGAAATCACAGTGCACAGCAACTCGATCATTTGGCATCTTCTGTTTTTCAGCACCAAGGGCCATGGAGAAATGCAAGAACAGAAGCTGAACACATGCATGCATATGGGTCACCAGATGCAATGCAACAAGAACCAAGTCTCTGTAGCTTTGCAGCTCTGCTCGTCTCTGTATCATACTCGTCCCTGTTCTCCAAGCCTGTACCTCCTGATCAGTGAAGTCATTTTGGTGTGTCAACTGTGCTATCAGTTCCAGTGAGTCAGTCAGCCAGCCAGTGAGTCAGTCAGTGTTCAAGTCTCATCTTGTCATATACAAAAGAGAGAAGCCATGAACATGTACCTGTCCTATAACAATGCTGTCTTTTGCTCTACCTGTTCCTTTTTTCACTTTTGGGCACAAAATGCAAAGGCACCCTGCTTCTGATGAAGGGGCCCTTTTGCATCTTGTCCACCAAAAGCTGTTTAATTATATTGCCATGGTGTGTCAATGGAACAAATAATTGTTGCAATTAAGCTGTTAAAAATGTATTGTATGAGCCTATCTTTATTTTTTTGCTATTTTTAAATTATCTTGGTGACCTGGTGTCAATGGAATCACAAGAGGATAGATAAATTCCATGGTGAGAGATTATTTGGAGATGCTTTGCTTTGTGGTGGATAGACATTGCACTGTTGTGCATACCTGTCCTTGTGTGTTTTTTATATGTTGAGCCAACTATGAGACAGGAGCATGGCATGTGCACAGTGATGGGGCACTGTGTTTTTATATGTACATATATGCATCAACCACTGCAAAATTTCCCAGCTTCTCACTACTATTATGAGGCATCACACTTTGGCTGCATCTTCTGCTGTCTGCTGGGAGTGCTATTATATACATGCCAGTGTTTGGTACATTGTGCCCCATGTCCTGAATGATAAAGGATGCAAATGCAAGGGTGGCTGCTGCCCAAAGTTAAGCTGTTGTTTTGTGTTTTCTAGAGAGAGAAAGAGAGAGAGAGAGAGAGAGAGAGAGAGAGGCCTTGTGCATTGGAGTGCTGGAAGTTGTTGCCATGATTTTTGGGAACTTTCAGCTGCACCTTCCTAAGTAGCAATGAGTGTCTCCCAACTAAAGGTGCTTTTGCATGTGTTTAATTAAGCAAAACATATTTTGCTTTGGAGATCATGTCCCCTAACAATGATGGCAGGCCAGCTTTGAGTCTTTTCAAGTGCCTGCTCCTTGTCCAGCTTTATTTCAAGACAATCTGAGCTGCTGCTTGTACCAAGAAATTGTCCACTACACAGATGTTGATAGCTACGGATAAGCATTCTATCTTTTTTTTTTTTTTTTTGCCCAAAATCGATGCAGCATCTTTTGATGGACTACTGGTAACTTGTCTCCCAAGGTTACAACATGTTTTGTAGTACATGGAGTGTTCACCATCGAAGTGCGAATATAACTTTAAAAACCATGGCCAGTTAAAACAAAATTTTAACGAATATTTACCCCCTCGTTTTAATTTATTGGGACATTAATATTTACAAGCGTTTTTACTCCCATGTGGAATTAAAAAAATAGAAACACGTTAAATTGGAAGTGATGACTAGCTTAGGCATGTAATCCTGGGCATTTGGCTCGTCCAATGCAATAACAGAACTCATTCTCTTCTAAAAGGATAATGAAATGATACTCGATATAAATTTGAAGAGTGCTTATGTTAAAAAATGCCAAATAAATTATTCAATAATTCCTCGACTGTACATCATGAAGGAATTTTATTACATGCACATAATCACCATGGAATGTTGGAAATGGACATTCAGCTTATTTGTATGTACAAGAATATCCATTCTCCATGGAAACAACCTATTGGTGCCATCATCTCAACATCACTAGAGCCATGATCCTATTTCCTATCAAAGAAACGGAGTCTAGCTTGAGAAGTTCACTGATCTGATTACAAGATCAGCATTCTTTCTTGATTCCATGATAAGCTCTGCATTCGGCCGGTCGTTGTACGAGATCTGATTCACAAGACAATAAGAACTACCAATATTCAGAAACTGTGCATGGAGGAAATTAACAGTGTATCAGTGTTTACAGCTGAAAATGGTTAGCAGCATAAATTCCAGTAAATTGCTATCGATGCAGAGCTTTTCTGCGAAACCCATACGACCGTGCAATTCCAGAAATGCTAGGGGGAATCATTTTGGTCATTTAGTGCAAATGGTTACAGAAGTCAAATAAAGAAAAGTTCAAAGGACGTAAGACAGCCTTCTTGAAAGGAACTGCAGTGTGGTTTTATTTGGATTCATGTATGCATGTACGTGTGGTTAAGACAAATGGTTCATGTGAAAGAAAATTACCCGCCATGCTGCTACATCTGGCTCTTTTCCTGGCAAGAGGAACAAAAATAAAAAATGAATAGATGCATAAATAAAATCCGGCTGGAATAGTGAGGAAACGGCAAGCAATAGGGCGGACCTGTTGCTATATGTCTCTTGAGCACTCTTTGCATGGAGACATCAATGTCAATGTCAATGAACCTAAGAGTATCAAAAAAAATGTCAATGACATAAGAAAGTAACTTTGGCCATTAGAAACCACTATTTTCACTCCAAAGTCTAAACTACCGTTTTTCTTCTTTGAGATGGCGAAGGGAGATAAAAAGATATGTGTTAGTGCGACTTATGGTTGCAAAGTCTGCACACTCACCATTTCTCATCAAACAAGTCTCTAACTTCCCTCCAGACATCTTCTTCCAGTAATAGATAATTCCCTTCGACAATCACTATTTTGTGCCTGTCAACATCATGGTAATTAGCAACCAGCATGTGTCACACCTGTACTTAAAGTAACTGGAGCATTTAAGGAGCCGGGTTTTATGCAGGACAGCAGGAATGCAGCTGCTACACATGGAAGAATTAACATGATAGACAGGGTACAATCTGACAGGACGGGAAGCTATACACAGGAACAGGGGGAAGAAACCTACAACTAGGAGCTTAGCATAACCATTCATGAGTAAAATGGGAAATTAGAGTAGTTAATATGATCATGTAATTGTGATAAAGAATAGCTATTGCATAAACTCCAATGTTAGGAGATGCTAAGATTAAGTTGATCCAAAAGATTTTAGAAAGTGTGTCCAGCACCTTTGACCAAATGTATGAACAGCTCAAGCATAGTAGACATTTGAGTCTGTGAAGTTAACTTACTGTGGCTTTACAAATATGTCATTCTCAACTGGGTCACCAACACCATGATCAAATGATGGAGCATAAACTGAACCCTACCAAAGCAAGATGTTTAAAGGATCAGACCAAATACTATGCGCACTCAAAAACTCATATTGCAGGATGTTGGTAGATACCTCTGTTCTTAGGGTCTGTAGACATTTCAAAAAAAGTGATGGATTGAATGTCCATGGAGCTAAATTAATAACTAAAATGTTAGTATTTATATAAATAAAGGTTAAGTGAAACGACCAAACAGAGAACACTACACACCTCCTCTTCTTGCATGTGCTTCCTTTGGATCCTGCAGGCACAAGAGTGTTAACAATTTGAGAAAGCAACTGAAATTCAGGCATGGGTTACCCAAAATAAACAAACCTCCATTGCATCAAGCTGCACGATACAGGTGGAAACCATCCATTGGAAGCATTGTAGCAATTTCCTCGGTAGGAAGCAGTGCCCCACTGCCCTTTGCATGGGACCAAAGCATATTAACACATCGAACAACTTCACAGGCAACTGTGGACTTGCCTGCACCAGGTGGGCCAGCTAGACCGACAATGTATCTGCCAAGAGAGGTAGAATCAAGTGGTTTAACAGAATATTACTAAAGAAAATTTCTTAATAAATGCGAAAGCAATGTCTAAAAATTCATTAACATGTTGATTTCCACATGTAAAAGAAAGAAAAAAATGTATTATTTTAATGTTCTTCTCATGCTAAACAGATCTATTTGTTCCCAAGCTAGGTGATTGAAGGATCTCTGACAGAAAAGGCTATAAATTCTATTGAAAGTAAATTGAACAAAAATGGTTGGACATTACTTATTATTCTATTGAAGGCTAGGTATTATTCTATTGAAGGATCTCTGACAGAAAAATGGTTTGTGACTTACTTATTATTTTCCCAAACAAAAATCAAGAGCGAATAGTAAATAGACTATAAAGTCGGCTGGCAATGTTCAAGAGCTAACATGTCCAATACATTCAAAACCAACAGCATAAACCAGCTTTGATCATTGCACATTTGCAATGATTGCCTGATAATTTGTCCCAAAACAGCACCAATAGAAAAAGGCTTACTTTGTGTCAAGATGTTCAATATTCTTCAAGACAGAAAGAAGGTGTTCAGCCAAAGCGTCATATACCTCCTCCATCGACCTTTTAAGTTTAGAATCAACATATCAGTATGACAGTATGCCAATTACCTAAGAATATAGCTCGTCTACTGATGATCAAAGTTGAGAAGATCAAGCAACTGCCGATATAATCCTTAAGACAAATTGCCCCAAAACAAGCCTAACCAAAGAAACTAATGACAAAGAAACAATTTGAAAGCTGATCATGGAAATATAGACATGTCCAAAGCATTGCTAGTCTGCTAGATATGATCCAGTTTGAATCACTAGTCCAAAAGAAAAGAATAAATCTGCATGGGCTGATGCAAAAAATAAGAAACCATTTATTTATTTTTCATAGCATCAGCTAATTTTCTAGCATTTCGTAAATATCTCTTGTTCTGATCTGAAAAGTCAGCAATTCAGCAGATTCTTCTGAATTTCTATATCCAAAACAAAATGGTCAAATTTGCTAGCTGGAACATGGGTGGATTATGGCATTATCAACGCAAAAGTGAGCAGGCTATTACGTCAACTAATATGATACGTAATTACTGTGACAAAAGTTATAATCACTTATGATATTGTGCAGAAGACAATGGTAAACTAGAATCCTAAGTTTTATTTCATTGACACATGTTCCCAGTTGACCTGCCTGGCAATGGTCCAATAATAATTTATTAGTGTTCTAGGCTTATAGCTGAATTAGGAATGACTGATGAGAGAACGATTTTCACACAAAATCCAGCGAAACCCCCAGAGAAGAAAAGTGCAAGGCCAGGGCTACCATAATGCTGTGGCAATGAACATTTTTCCCAATTACAAAATGAGCTTACTTGGCTTCAATCTGCGGAGCTTTCTGTCTCTGATAGCAAGGGACCTGAAATGCAATGCTAGAGGTCAAGCATAATGATCAAACACACATAGCAAACTGCGCACAAGATGAACAAAAAAAGCAGCTCACATTTCGTTTCTTCCTGTTTGCGTCTTGAAAGCTTGGCCGCTGAGGAAATGCCGGCTGGAAGCTGGCACGGATTGGAGGCACCACCTTCATCATCAGTCTGCTTCTGGCAGCATAACTCCTACAAGCCGCGAACCCTGCAGAGTCAGCGAGATCATGCTTTTAGTTAGCACTAGCCGGTAGCCACGGGCTAAAGGTTTACTAAGAGCACTGAAATTTGCATTGAACACCGGGAGGTACTGCAGGCATTCGGAGCAGCGAGGCGCAATGGCACAATCCCAATAAAATCACAAGGTAGAAAACTCGAAATGCTGCAGGATTCAGCATGAAAGGGATTCCGAATCTGCTCAATTCCAGCCGATAGGCCACACTTGCAACTTCCCTGGATGAAGTCGAAGCAGAGGCGGATTGCGAAGCAGTAAAATTACTCTACAGGCCTACTTAGTAGGGGGATTGGAGCGCGAGATGGGTGGGAGGCGGGGATCGACGGATCTCTTACCCGCCGCGCCGGGGCCAGGCCGGCAACACGACGGCGGCCGGAGCAGCCGCGCCTGCACCTGCGCCGCCGTAGACGCCATGGAACTCGACATCGACTCCATGGCTGATCCCTTCCCTCTCAGGCTCCCTCGATCCAGCGGGATCAACTGATAAGGACGTGCAGGGTGCGCCGCCGCCGAAACCGAATCGGTGTGCTTTTAGACGGAATCGAGGGTGATTGGCAACGCAAATACAGAGAAAGCGAAAACTGAATCCGAGTGACTTTTGCAGATTAGCCCTCTTGCTTTCAGCATATTGACTGACCCGGACTTTCGACTAAACAAACACCACATGGGAGGACCTGACTGTAAATGTGTTCTAGCTCAGACACATGAACAGGCCAGGATTGCAAACAATCTGGTGATGGAAAGCATAGCAATTATTGTCCAGGATGAGCAAAACAATGGTTTGAGAGTACAGCAGGGCCTGCTTGCACACAGTTATTGTTCTACAGACTCCACAGGTTTTAACGAGACAATTCGACAGCATAAATAACAGTACTACAACTACTACACACTAGATGGAACATACAAAGTCTAGGGAGGCAGAGGCTTGCTCTACTCTGCTTCTTCCACGACGACGGCGACTGCCGGCGAGGATCGCCGGCAGCTGGCTGAGCCACCTAGGTGAGATGAACGGTGCACTGGCTCTTCCGCGGCCTGCCCCATTTCTCCTGCTCCTCCAACTGCAGACGGGAAAACAGAGTGGTGGTGAATTTTCTAGTTCAAGGTTTGGTCAGATCAGAGGGTCTATGCAAGTGCAGAGAGTGACTATTACCTGTTCTATCATGAAGTGGGGGACGTGCACACGCTTCGACCCATCCGCCAGCCGCTTGCAGGGCAGACGGGCTCTGCAGCTGCAAACTCGTTCAGGACCTGGTTCCTGATCGCTCCAATCAACATGTCACGGCACCCATTGACATGCACATCTTTCAGCTTCGGGCACTGGATCAGGAGCCGTTCTGAAACAGGGTTTTCAGAAGGATGTTAGTGCTTTGTGCAGATGATTGGTACTTCTTGTACGATCTACTGCCTGCATTTCAAAACCCTGAAAGAAAGAAACAGGGAAGCATCGCACCTGGATGGAGATTCGTGCAGGAGTTGAGGTTCAGATCAACCAGCTCCGGGCAATTCACATACAGGGCCTGTCACCCAGGAAAGTGGTATTGAGCACACTGCTTTACTATGCGCATGAACCAGAACAATTATGCGTTAACAATCGTGTACAGCGTTTGACACTCACCTCGATCGCTGAACAGCCCCAGAGGCTGAGTTTCTTCAGGCTGCTGTGCTTTATGATCAGCTTTTGGTAACTAGGCTGCTGCTTTTTCTGGGTAGGCAATTTAGAGCAGAATTTGATACCCCCAGTTAGATCACCGAAATATGATCTCCCATCTTCAGGCTGGGGTTTAGCACACATGCTCTTGCCACAGTCCAGGAGTCGAAGGAGGGCAATTGTGCTGCAGCCACCTGGACCCCAGCTGCACATTCAGAGAACAGAATTTGTTAGCATATTTGCTGTTACAAGCATTGAAATAAAGAAATCTTTTGAAATAACCAAGTACGAAGAACACAGCTATGTGGAAAGCTTACATGAAGTGATGTTTGGGCACAAAGCCATGAGGAGACGGGTTAGGGTGTTAGGGAATGCATTGCAGATCATCCCAAGCCCATTGTCAGTGATGCTAGACCTGGACATGTAAGCATGCCAAAGTCAGATACATGAAGTAACTTTCCAACAGAACACGAAATGAGCAGTTTGGGCGTGAAAACATTTGGTTATTCGACATTGGTTCTTACCCGCTTAAATCAAGCAACTCCAAGCTTGCATAAGAACGAACAATAGATGCAACAGCTGCATCTGTTATTTTTGAACCCAGAACCAAAGACAGCATGCACAGGCCCCTGGTGAAATGATAAATAAGGATTAATAGGTCATCAAACTGGAATCATATCAGGATCTATATATCATAGGTTCAAAAAGCAAGGATCACAGCAAGATGTGAAGAACTTCAGGTACCTGAGATTAGCACTCTCTAGAGCAAACACAGCTTCATTGCATAAGCGAATTGATGAGATGTGCATGTTTCTCAAGTTTGGGCAGGTCCGGCCCAGACTATCCATTAGAGCAACCAGATCGGTAGAATCATTATTTTGTTTGGTAAAGTCCAGTGAGAGTTCATTCAAATTAGGGCAGTTCATGACCTGACAAGTGGATAACCCAATTAATTTATGCAAGATAACATCAGAGAATTGCAGAGAGAATAATTGCAGAGTACCCCAACTTACCGCTTTATTAAGGGAACAAAGACCTGATAGCCAAAGGGTTGAAAGGCTTGACGAGCTAATATTCAGAAAACCGAGACTGCTACAGCCATCTAATTTAAGAACTGAGAGTGATCGCTTCTCTGAAACAAACCTAGATAGCTCATCCCTGCACAGAATAGCACATGTCAATTAGATCACCCAAACCTGGACTGTTAACACTACTGATATGCAGACGGTTTTTCAGATGATATGGTGACAATAAACAACAAACACATTTAGAGTAACACTCTGAAATTACATATCTCCAGGCAGTAGCGCTAAGTTTGGTAATGCACACTCGCAAAGTTGTATATACTATATACTAATCATAAACTCTCATATTCCATTCAAGGTGCAGCTATGCAAATCATACAGAATTATGTGCAAGAGAACAAAATGTATAAAAAGATGAGGCTCAAAATAGATTTAGTATAAGGAGTTTTCAGCATACCCAGATATCCTGTTGACTGCATTATTAGCCATGCTGATATCCAGGGCTTGTAAATTAGGACAGGAAAATGCCACACATGCGATCATTGTGGCATCAACATCACTGCAAAAAAATGTACAAACAGAACAATTGGTTAGAGCAAAACCCTCACAATCAAGAGACTGTAACATATAATTTCTAAAGTTTAGTCACGCACATAAAGAACTAGATCTAGACTACCTATTTACTGTCAAAAGACCCAAAGCAAAGTTAGGATTTCATTTTTGCTTGAATTGTGATCGAGCAAGCAGGCAGATGATATCTGCATTTTGGTCACGTTTAGAACAATAGGAATCCTAACTCCTAACAGAAAGGATGCTATATCTGCCAAATGATACTCTTGATTTGCATAAAGCCGCTAAGTCTCTCCTAAATTACCAGATCAAGAAAAGTGTCCTCAATGCTAAACTAAATTCTGCACCTGCTGGGCATAGTCAGATATTCAGATCCCTTTTACCATCAGTACTGATTTTTCAGCCTTATTCTCTAGCTGCTCAAAAGGCCAAGTGGCATTTCTGCATCAACCACGCACTAATTCTGCATCAAATCTACGAACTAACAGATCTGTGCTTCCTACTTTCAGATCAAACCGGATTTCACAGCACCATGGCTAGAATTAGAAACTCCCCCAAGAAAACCACATCCAGCAAGAATGAAGTTCATATAGTCAGATCAGATCAAATTAGATCAACTTAGATCGCTCCCAGCAAAGCATAGATCGTACTCAGCATCACCCTTGATTTTCCTTGATGACTTGATCTTGCACGATTGTGTATTCAGAATCTAACCAAAGCACCGATCAAGGATCTACAAGGAGAGAGATCTCACGGCACCAGATCAGATCACACATCTGCTTTCAGAAACCAAACCCAATAGAACAGCCGTGCAATTCCACTAGTTCAGTCGAGTCAAGCTAAGGTGAATTCAGCTACAATTATTCACGTTCGTTCGTTAGTCCCCCCTCCCATTTCGATCGAGCAAAGGTTATTACTTATTAGCATCGAATCCCATGCCGTCATGTGTCCCGATCCGGTAACGCGAGCGCCATCCGGAGATCAACTCATCGATCTCGGATGCGCCGCCGATCGGACGGATCCGTCGGGTTGTCAGCCACTTTGTCAGAGCTGCTGCTGCTGCTGTTCGTGTTTCGTTTTCCTCACCTGTCCATTCGAGCACGAGCCTGGCCAGCGACGGGCACCGCGCCATGAGCGCGCCGACGGGCCTGACGGAGGCGGCGCGAGGCGGACCTCCTCGGCCCCTCGCCACACGCGCCGCGCGCAGTCCCGCCAGCCGCGGCTGACCCCGGCCGCCGCCACGCCGCGCGGGCCATCCGGCAGCACCTCCACCACCACCTCCCCGGGCGCGCGCCGCCCGCGCCCAGCTCGACCCACCCGAGTCCGAGTCCGCCTCCTCCTCCTCGACGTCCGCCGCCGCCGGCGGCGGCACCCTCGGCCTCTTCCTCCCGGCGCCGCAGCGGCCGGGGAGGCGGGAGCGGCGGCGGCGCTGCCATCGCCACCGGCACCGCGTTCAGCACCACCACCGCCTCCTCCCGATCCCCCTTCCCCTCCGCCGCTGCCGACACCGCCGGGTCGTCGAACTGCAGCGCGCGCCGGGGCTTGTTCTGCTGCTGTTGCTGCAGCTGCGTCAGCGGCGGCGGCGGCGGGGTTAGTTGGGCCTCCCGCCTTGCCGCCGGCCCCGGGGACGTGGCAGACGTGGCCCTTCTTGGGGAGCCCGCACCGGCCGCAGTTGTAGCTGCCCCGACGCTTGGGCACGGCAGCTGCCGCGGCGGGGACGGGGACGGGGGCGGAGGCGTCGGAGGCCATGGGGAGGAGGCAGATCTGGCGCTGGTGGCTGAGCCGAGGTAGGCTGGGGTAGGGTTGGATGGGGGCGGGGACTGGGAGGATTGGGGAGGGAGGAGCGCGGGGTGGGGAAATAGAGAGAGGGAGAAGAAGGCGGGAGATTGGCGCGCGCGAGCTTGGCGCCATTTCCTCCTGCGCGCGAGTTCCTTTTCGCTCGCTCGCTCTCTCTCTCTCTCTTTTTTTTCTTTTTTTGGGAGTTTTCGCGCCGGCGCGCACCGGTTGGTTTCGTTTTCGTGGTCGGGCGGGGCGGCGGGTGCACGTGCACGCGGTGCCGCCCGTGGACGCGGTCCACTGAGTTGGCGGCGGGAGAGGGTTTTTGTGCTGAGTTGGATGGCTGTGTGACAGTGGGAGGGTTTTGGAAGCTTGGTTTGGTGAGCCCTGGACCTAGCTCTCGTGTGCCAGCCAGCCATGCAGCTGGACTCGTAGCGTGTCGAGGAGACGAGGACAGGACTTCACTCCTGAGGGGTTGGCAATGGACCAACATGGTACAATATTTTCAAGAGTATTTCTAAATTTTACTCTCTAAATTATTATTTAGAGAGTCATTTGCATAAAAATTGATATCTATATTTTTTCACTTTCCAACCGCTTATCTATTTTCTTATGCGCACTCTCACCTTCTATACTTGACTAGTGAAAATCCGGAATAGAAGATTGTTATATTTAAACGATCATTTAGATAAACTGTTGGAAGACATTTTTCACCAAGATCTTTACTTCTACCATTTAGAAAAAAAAATATAGAGAATCTACCGAAGATGCTCTAACAAGTGAAAGACTCTCATGCGCTATATTTGCGTGTATGGTATATCTAAGGTATAGCATTGACGGCAAAGGCGGTTGTCGAGAAAATTCTATTGCATATACATCCTTCCTTTATAGTTCCATTCGATGTCGTTGTGTGTAATCTATTTGCTTTGCCACGCCATGCATTGCATGATAGTCTTTTCTTCCTTTTCCCTTTTTTAAAGGAAATACGTCGGCATATATAGGGCTAATTCTCTATTGCTCTAGAAGGAGGGCACTATATGATTATTGAGATTTCATATCGAGTAGTTGAAAGTTTCATGCTAAAATATTAACATCGTGATCAAAATAGATGTGCTGGAATATTTTCTCATTTCAACGTAATCAAAATAAATTGTTTCGCACCAAATCGAAGATTAATACTGCTAATATGATATGTCATCAGAATCAATCGAGATGAATAGCATGAGCTGACATGGCCCATTGTTAAAGCTCGCTAATATTTTTTTGTAATTAAAGGCAGGAGCACTGCCATGTCATTTAAGAAGAAAAAACAATTTTACATCACGAGCCGAAGCGAATACCACCACAACAACGCACCCAACATAACTCTACACCACCTCATCCTGGGAGAGAAGCCAGAGAAAAGGCACCAAGAATGCTCCGATGATGCCATCACAGCACGCCAAACCGCGGCCCGCCGCAATCACAGTGACCACTGAACTCCTCCGCCAGGTGAACAACCTTGAGCCGCGCGGACAACCGCCGATCCCACGACTCCACTCGCATAAGAAGAAACACCCGCAGTCAGCGACCAACACCAACTACGCACAAAGCGTGGGGGCGCATCCACCTCCTCAAACTCGAGCTCATCTCCGGTCCTCAAAGCAACCACACGAAAGTGTCACGGAACCTTGCCGCCGTCAGCTGGACCTTGCTCAAGGATCCTTGCCACAGAAACCGCTGGGAGCAACACCAACACCAAGCCAACGCCAGGATCACCACAGCACCATGCACACCAACCCAAGACTGCCGACCTCCATGGCTCCTCTGCACCTTCCCACCAACACGGACAATGCGCACCCCAACTGCCGCGAACAAGAAACTCCACCAAGCAACCAACCGCCACTGCCACAGGCCGAGACGAGCTCAAGCTACGACGCCATAAGCGCCGCCGTCACACGTCCCCAACGGACAGGGTTTTCACCCCGAGCTCCGGTGCTACAATAGTCTGGTGTCCCGCAATGGTGCCCCCTGCGGAGAAGAACGACGCCCAATGGGCGCCGCCACTGACCACGTCAGTGAAGGCTTTCGCCCGGATGAGCACCAGGTCAGTCAGCACAATCTCGGTGGCGTGCGAGCACGCTCCCAACCGCTTCGACCGACCCGAAAGAGGTCAGGCGCAGCCCGAAGCCCCACCTCAGAGCTACCTGCAAGCACCCGCACAACCCCCCAGCCCCACCACCATGGCGGCGGCACACCGACACCCGTAGTTTGCTCGCTCGCGGCGCCATCCCCAGACCACCACTCTAGGCCGCCCGGCCCGGGCGGCAGGCGGTGCCATCATCGGCCCGACCACCGGCCCGACTCTACAGCCACCTCGCCCCTGGCCCCACCATCCCCGATCGCGAGGCTCGGTTGAGCGAGCCAGTAGACCTAACCCTTGCGATCGCCAGCCAGCCGGCCTAAGCCGTACGCGATCCCTTCGCCCCTCGCCAGCCCGCCGTCGCGCCGCCCACCATGGAAACCACAGCCCGCCGCGGAGCCGTCGCCGCCGTAAGCCGCCGCCGTCATCCGCTTCGCCGTCATGAGCCACCACGCCACGAGTCACGCCCAGACGCAGCGGCCCCGGTCCGTGAGGCACCGGTCTGAGGCCCGACCTCCTCCACCACGTCCGGCCGGCAGAGGTCCTCGGGTGGGGACCAGGGGCCGCGCCATCTGATCCGGCTGGAAAAGGAGGAGAGCCCCTCCGCCGCCTTCCCAGCGGACAGCCGGCCAGCCGGTGGCCTTCGAGGCGGGGCGGCTTTGAAAGGGTGGCGGGGGGCTAGGTTTGGAACCGCCCGCGTTCGCCCGCCGGAGGCCGAGACGGGAGAGGTGTTGGGCAAGTGCGGTCTTGATCCCTAATATAAGACCACATTTCACCCCATGTTTGTCTTCAATATTGGTGACACCACCATTATTGATCATACAATTGCCCCCAAAATTGCTTAAACTTGTGTGTTGGAGAATATTTTGTTCACAGGTAAATTTGATCTAACATTTCAGTATCAAAATGGGCAAGACCCAGAACCAAGGACAAGCTTATAAAGGATAATAGCTAGGTGATCCAAAAAGGACCTGGGCGATCGGCCTTGTATTTCTTTAACCAATGATGCTTAGATTCGATGAATGAAAATTCAGAAGACTTAGAGGCTAAGCATATGAAGATTTGGTGAGTTAAACTTC
Organism: Cenchrus purpureus; assembly: GCA_022644695.1. Classification (NCBI taxonomy): domain Eukaryota; kingdom Viridiplantae; phylum Streptophyta; class Magnoliopsida; order Poales; family Poaceae; genus Cenchrus; species Cenchrus purpureus. Next base: position 134,531,250 of record CP053457.1, on the reverse strand, counting down.
ATCTAAGTTATCCACATTTTCTATTACAAAAAAAAGTTAATTCCTAAATTTACATCTAAATTACTCGATATTGTATTATTGAAAACATCTTGAGTATGTACTACAAAAACATCTTGAGTATTCACCAGGAAAGAAATATGAAATATCCGAATGCACAGTACTTCACTATTGTAAATTACCTATTTCTACAATTGTTAATGTAGATCATATATAAGATTTATATTAGAAGTGATGAGATATTGATTCCCATTTTAAATATATATCTCAAATATTTCAATTGAACACATGTCAAGCACACATAGAGGTGCGATGTAAAGTTGAAAGAATACAAATGTGGATGGAAAGGTGTTTAAATAAGGTCACGCAAATAACTTTTTATTATTAGCTGTAGTCCCCAATTTCACATGAGTATAGTCCGTGCAGATGCACGGATTACTAATGGACTACTTATTGATATATACTATGATGTGTAGTGTAGTACGTGGAACAGAAATACTACTCCATCCGTTCCTATGATGTGTAGTGTAGTACGTGGAACAGAAATACTACTCCATCCGTTCCAAATGGTATGTCGTTTGACTTTTTTTACCTCAAGTTTGATCGTTTGTCTTATTCAAAAAATATGTAAAATGTCATTTTTTGTTGTGGTTTGCTTTATTAATAAAAGTTTAAAAAAATATCTTAAATTTGATCATGTTTGCACAAAATATTGAATAAGGCGAACCGTCAAATTTGAGATAAAAAAAGATCAAACGACCCGCGTGAGTATAAATCACTCCCCATAATTTTCACTCCAGAATCAAAGCCGTGCATACGGTGGCGGCAGTGAGTAGCAGCACCTAGCGAACGTTTTGACAGCACGGCGGTAGAGGGGCACGTACGCGACCACGCCGCGTCGCCGCCATCGCCGGCGGCCGTCGGCACGAGGTAGACGGCACCCTCCGCCGGATGGGGAGTGCCGTAGGTGGGCACGTAGTGGAACGGCTTGCCGGTGCCGAAATCCAGCTGACCGTAGAACGGGACCCCCATCAAGCTGTACACCTCGACGTTGGTGCGCGCCACCGGCTCCGACGAGCCGGTGGTGGTCCGCACCAGCCCTTCCCGCTCCACCGCCCCGGAGCTCGCGAAGTCGACGAACGACCGGAAGTAGCGGTCGTCGACGCCGGCCACCGCCTGGGAGATGAGCTCCACGACGCGCGGCAGCGCTGCCAGGTCCAGCAGCTCGCGCACCGTGGTGGCCGGCCGTGCCCAGAGCACGACGTTGCCGGTGTATCCTTCCGGCACGCCCGGGTTGGTCATCCGGCCGCGCCCGTTCACGGCGATGTGCAGCGTGGTGACCTCGTCCGTGCCCAGCCCGCGCGCCGCCGTGACGCACCGCCACCGGTGCGCCACCACACATTGCATGGTGCTGTACGGCCTGCTGCGGCGGCGGCGCTCCCCCACCGCCGTTGTTGGCGACGGCGACGCTAGGGACTTGAGCCGGGAAATGAACTCCGGGCTGAAGTGCACTGTCTCAACCACCACGCGTCATCATCGGCGGCGCCGCCACCGTTACCGTTGTCTGATGCCATCTTCTTCTCTTCTTCGCGTGGCTTAAACTCGACGCCGCGGTGCTCGAACTCGACCAGCGGTGGGTCCCGGGGCATGAGGAACGACGACGATGCCCGGCTCTGGCGGCCACGCACGGAGGCGGCGGCGCCAGCAGTGCCCAAGCAGGACACGCCGCGGACGGCTTGGCCCCATGCCGCAAGGCAGGTGGTGATGGCAAAGCCGTCGGAGATGGAGTGGTGAACGTTGTGTCCCACGGTGAAGGAGCCGCAGGGGAACCTAGTGACCTGGAGCAAGACTAGCTCCTCGGCACCGTCACAGCTCGGGTGCAGCACTGCAGCTCCAGGACCTCAGGCTCCACTCGCGGCGCTGACATGGCGACGGCGGCGCCAAGCGCGACGTCGGCCGACGCCTCCACGAGCCGCACGCCGGCGTCGTTGAGGAGGATCGCGCGCTTGCCACCACGGCCACGGCCAGCGTCCGTGACCAGCCGGCCAGCCCACTCACGGCACTCAGCCAGCATCTTTGCCAGCCCGGCTTCGAGCACGTCGGCGGGCGGCGCCGGTGGGTGGAAGAAGAATATGCCGGGGATGTACTCGTCGTGGGTCACCTCATCGAACACGGTGAGTGGGATTACGACGGAGGTGGTAGTGGCTGCCGTCGGAGTATCCCCGGCACTCGCGGAGCCGTAGGCCGGCGGCTTGACGAACTTGGAAGTGTGCACGGTGATCTTCATTGTTCCGGTCGAGAGGTGCTGCTGTGTGGTGACGGAAAACCCAAAGCAAACTATATATATGATTGGTGGATGCATGTGTGTTCAATGTAGGGGATGGGTAAAGCAGTAAAGGGCCGGTCGTGAAGTTTTTTGAGCCCAAGCAGAACAAAACACTACTTGGACATTAAGTACCAAGTTCTAATTTCACTTTAGTACCGGTTGTCCAATTAATATTGGACAATCGGTACTAAAGAAGTCCTTTAGCATCAATTATATAGCTTTTCCCATTATATATAACCGGTATTGAAAGGAGGTATTTAGTACTGAGCGTGGTTTGCGACCCGTACTAAGTTATTAGTCCCATTTCGGTCACCTCTCCTTCCCTTCCTTTCCTTTTCTTTTTCTCATTTCCTTTCCTTTTTCTTTTCTTTTCTTTTCCCCACTGTTTCTCCAAGAATCGCAAGCTCCTACTTCACAAAGACTCTAAGACTTAGAATTACAAGGATATATCTCACACAAAAATCACACACAAAATCTAATCAAGTGTGTATTCATATCGAGTAGTGGTGTCGGCCTTCGCACCCTTGGTGGCCACCGCCGGCGGGACCGCGCCCGCACCTGCCCCCTCGGTGGCCACCGCCCCTCCCGAGTCCCGACCCTCCATGTCATCGATGTCGAGCTCGCCGCCCGACCGCACGCAGCACATTGCCTGGCCATGCAGCCCAGCCGTGCCCATCGTCACGTCCCCGCAATCCCGCGTGTCAGTGGGTTGTTGTGGCCCACACGCCGTCGTGCTGCACCCCCACGCTGCCGCGCCGTCCCCGCATGTTGGTGGTAGACCTGAGCATTTCACGGCGCGGGTAGGGTTGAGGCCGAAAATCCGGGTTTTCGGTAGAAAATTCTGCCTATGACCGTCCCATGGGACTTGTCGGGCCTCGGTTTTGCCCGGGCTCGGGGGCCGGGCAGTCGCCGCGCTTTTATAGTGTAAAACAACTAAAAACAATATTTGACCGGTTCGGGCCTAGATTTTTTTTCGTGGGCTTCAAGATCTCGCCACGCCTGGTCAGGTCAGGTGGGCGGGCTGGCGGCGGGCCTGGTCGGGCCGGCCGTGGCCGGGTCGGGCCGCACATCTCGAGTCTAGTTGGTGGGTGGTCGCGTATGACCATTTAGTATCAGCTAGTGTGCACAACCGGCACTAAAGGGTAACCTTTAGTACTGTGTGTTACCCACACACCCTGAGCCTGGGGTTAAAAGTTGTTTCCCATTAGTGAAAAGTCAGGCCTTTTAAGAAACATCAAAATTATAAAAATTATTCATATGAAACAATTAGTATATGTTATCTTAAAACATTTTGTAACATTTATAGATATGAAAGTCATTGATGATGTATTTCTTGATTAATATTAGTTTGTCAAAAACTATTAATAGATCGGAAGACGGTGATGTTAAAAATTAAAAAGAATAACAGAAGGCTACGAGAAAACAGTATCGACTCAAAGTAAACAATATAATTATGTAAAACTCACATTGGCAATAGTATCAATCATTATTAACCAACGTCAACCGGTCGATTTTCCATGACCATCGCTCCTATACTTTCACCATATACACATAGGTTTGTTTCACGTACAAGCAATTATTTTCAGTCCTTGGTACCAACATCTCTAATCTTTTCTCGTAGGTATATATATATTATCTCTGCAGCCTTTGGGTATTACTGCCTACTCCCTCCGTCCCGGTTTGATGGTCGCTCGAGTCAGAATCTTCTCCTAGGCGCGAATATCTAGCGACAAACGCAGAGGGACAAACAGAGTAACTATAGATGCTCACGTCGGTCAGGCACTGCAAAATGTACCGGGCGCCTTCACATGCCTGGTGTTAAATCATGGCAAAATAGGCAAAATGGTCCTTAAACTCTTGTCAAAAGGTCAACTTCGTCCCTGTACTTTTGTCTGGACCAATTTAGTCCTCCAACTATCCTCTTTTGATTCAGTTACGTCCTTACCGTCAGCGGATGCCTGACGCCGTCCACGTTTGCTTAGGCTCACGCCCAAGCGCACATAGAGCAGCGATGGCGCGCCGGCGCCGGCGTGGGGGCTTCGCCTCCCACTTCAACAATTATCCCGGCGCCTTCTCCTCATCATAGCTCACCTCCTCCCATACTCACATCCTCGAGACCCTAACCCTAAGCATGGCTGCTACGGCAATGGCGTGCACCGGCGGCGAGCCACAGAGACGCGCGCGACAACTAAGCTAAGGCCGCGAAGCGGCGAGAGCATGATGACTAAAGGCTCACCTACGGTTTGTTTGATGGGTTGCACGGGGTTCCTGATGCCTGGAAGGTGGGGCCCCAAGGGAAGGGTGGCCATGGCGGTGGTGGCGGCTCGGGCGGGCAGAAAAACTGCGATTCCCGAGAGAGGGTTGGTCGTGGCCCGATGAGGAGTGTTGGAGATGGAAGTTGAGAAGGTGCTGGAGCCTTAGGCGTGGGGAATCGGCAGGGAGATGGCGGGCGTGGCCAGGTGGGCGGTGGCGGACCTTGGCTTCTCGGCAATGGCGGACGAGACTCAAATCCACAGCCGTCGGAGTTGCGGGCGAGGAGAGCTTGGTAGCTGCGTTCTTGGCGCGTGCCGCCCGGTCGGGCGGCTTCGTACCGGCCGGGCCCGTGGCGGCGACGGCGGGGTGTAGCCGTCGTGGCGGTGTAGCGCATGGCTGATGGCCGAGTAGGGCGGTGGTGTCCACGTCGCGCGTGCGCATGTTCTTGGTCTTGTGCTTTGGTAACTTTTGAAGAGCGGGCCGAGGCTCACGGGCTCGAAGGGCGAGAGCAAGAGGCGGCAAGCGATGTGAGTGTGACCCGTGACTATGAGCGTGGAGGATAGTTGAGTAGAGGGCCAGGCTCGCGGCGGTGGAGGGAAACGCCGGATTTCTTGGTCGGCGGTGGAGCTCGCTGAACTCTTGGGCCGGACGAGACATATGCGAATGGATTGACATCCAAATTCCAATCGATGGTGATCACCATGTCCGACGCGTTGAACAGCAGCGAGCAGAGGAAGTTAAACACGTCCACCCTGAACCGTGCCCCGAACCCAGCGCTCGACGCACCGGCAGCCACGCGAACACGGACTGCAGGATATGGTGCATGCAGTGTCGGAGAGCAGCAGTGCGGCGCCGACATGAAGGAGCACGGCGAGCACCTGGAGCACGCGGAGGAGGACAGCCTCCTCGGCGCCGGCGTCGGAGATGCGGTCCATGCGCACAACTGGTGAGTACGGCGTCACGGCACTCGTTGAAGAAGCCACCTGCACCGCCCAATCTTGCTAGCTATACCAAACAAAGAGGGTGTAGACGGAGGATCAGATCGTTGTTCCTGAAAGGAGAAACCGCCGCTCGCGTCGTCCCCAGGGGCGGCACGGGCGGACCGCCGCCCCACGTCCAACCTCTCCCCCATACTCAACCGTCCGCCTCGCCGCCGCTGGAGCGCACCGTCGGAAGCCCGCGCGGGCGCAAGGACGGCGGCGGTGAGGCCTCAGCCCGCACACCCCACCTCCTCCCGAGTTCCCCCTTCCCCTTCGCAAAGTTCAAGCGCCATGGCTGGACGAGCCCCCGCGGAGAGGGTCGCCGCCAGATCCGGCCCCTCCCCGGCTAGATCTTGCCTCCCCAGCTCCGCCGGCGGGGCAGGTCCGGCGGGTCACCGGCGGCCCGATCTGGCCGCCTCGCCACCCGGACTCGAGGGCGGCTGGCGGGCCGGGTGGACCCGTGCGTCGCCTCCCCTCCCCGCTCTACGGCCAAGGAGCCGATCCGTGCGGATCGTCATCCGGCCACTCGCCTCGAGGATGCTGGCCGGGGGTCGTGCGGCCTGCTTGCCCGGCCATCCCGTTCAGCCTCATCCGGCGGGCATCCCTGTTCGCCTCGTCCGTGGGCGAGACCCCACGGCGTGGCCGGCGACTGTGGTGAGTCATGTCGCCATCCGGTGCTACTCCGCCTTCTGTGCTGGATCTGTTGAAATGCTTGCGGCCTTGTTCGTGGGAGCATTGGGAGAAATTCCTACCTAGCTTCACGCCAGCCGGCAATGGCGACACCTGATGCCGCTTCCCTTGTTGAAGGCCTTGCGCGCGCTCCCTTGCTGGTGCATGCTAGTTCAACTTCTCCTGAGGCATGTTGTAGCATGAGCTTGGACGACGGTGATGGATGGGCGCGGGAAACCGCTAGTGTAATCTTAAGTCTGGCATTGTGCTGGTCTTGTCGACATCGGTGACACCTACTGTGCCACTCTCCTCCTTGGAGGCGATGTCGAGATCCACTCCCACCCATGTATCGCCGGTGGCTCCTCCATGAAGCCGATCGCTTGCTACTTTCCACAGTGTTGATTCTAGAGCAAAGGCGGATACAAGTTGTGGATTTTCATCGTGAGCCACGCGGGTGTCCACCATTTGGCGCCTCTGCTGCGTCGGCGCTCTTCTTGCAGGTGGTATCATCAAATTTTATGCGGGAGGTGTTTCCGCTCTTCCACCATCCCCAGTGAGGCTTCCTCCCACAGCGCGGCGTTGGATGTTGGCATGTGGGAGCCCGGATGTGCTTTGAAAGGTGGTTCCGTCAGCATCGAAAGGAAGATCGTCGTTTTCGGTGAACTCTGGTTTGCGCCGCTGCACCCTTAGTCCCCACTCCATTGGCTCGACCCTCGGGGAGGGTGACAGCGGGAGCGTAGCTACGAGGGTTGTACGAAGGGCAAAGGCTGTGGTGCATCCGACGCAGTATGTTGTTGATGTGTGGCTCTCAACGACGATTGGTGGTCGTCTCTCTAACCGGTGTCCTAGCTTTGTCTCAAGTATTACACCCCCTCCCTCCCTTGTAAGGTGTTGTGTTGTGTATGGGTTGTTGTAAACTTGCTGAAACTCATGTGTTGTAGCACTTTGGCTTGCCTCAAAGCCCATCAATGAAATTCAGGTGGGGATGCTCTCCCCCCCGTTGACCGTCAAAAAAAAGGGCACTCGTTGAACATGTTGATGCGGAGGATCTTGAGCACGGACGAGAGCGCCATGCCCGTCGCCGGCGGTGGGACCTCGTTGCTCCAGACCACGTCGAGGAACGAGGGTGAGGTAGGTAAACGGGGAAGGGCGGTGTAGGGAAGATGAGGGCGGCGTTCGCGTTCCTTGGAGCAGGGCGAATCGAATCAAAAGCAGAGTAGTTCGAGGACTAAATCGGTCCAACCAAAAGTACAGGGATGAAATTGATCTTTTGCCAAGAGTTTGAGGACCATCTTGCCTATTTTGCCTTAAATCATTAGGTCAATCCAACAGTTGTTGATTTGCATCATCACCGGATAGATAAGATCAGAATTTTTTTTTATATTTTTTTCTTCGATTTTACGAAAATAAATAGTCGGATTCAACATTGGCAGAAATAGTCTCGAACCGCCGTTTCAAACGGCGGTTGGATTCCTGCCGCCGTTTGAAATGGCGGTAGGAAACTACCGCCGTTTCAACTGGCGGTAAGGACCTGCTGCCGTTTCAATGGCGGTAGGATTACAGCATTGTGGCGGGGGCCGGTTTGGGTGGCGGCGGTGGCGGCGGCTACTGCCGCCATTGAAACGGCGGTTTCTTTAACTCTGGCCGATTCAAAAGGCGGTAGGTGTTGTTTTTGTTTTTTTTCTTTTTTGTTTTTGTTTTTATTTTTTTGGTTTTTGTTTTTTCTCAATACTATAAATGCGAAATACTCCCTCCATTCTCTTTTGATCAGCCCATTACAAAATCTAAAATTTTCTGTTTGATCGCCCATTTGAGTAGGACTCTCTCGATCGGCTCCTGATGTTTCGCCTCCTCCATGCGCAGATTACTCATCGCCACTCGCGTGCCTCGGGATAAAACACATCTCAACGATTTATCCCGGCTCCCGTTAATCGACGAGGAAGGAGTCCATGCCTCCACCATCGCACTAGCGATCCGCCGCCTGCACCTTCCATGGCTCACAAACGCTTCCACCGTCGCTCACGCGCCGTCTCCGCCGCCATCTATCGTGCTCCGTCACCTTCGCCATCTGCGCGCGCCATCGCCTTCACCCTACGTCGCATCCGCCGTCGCTGCGTCGCCATCACGGACGCGCGATCGTCTGCCACCTCTGTCCGTGGTCCATGGCGATGGAGGGAAGGAACCCACCGAGGGTGAGTTTGACATCGATGGAGTACCTGATTCAGACGATGTTCATGTCGTCATAGACTCATTTGCCGGCAACACTGAGGTTCCTGATTCTCAAGCCATGGACGTTGAAGCCATGGAGGCCGCACATGCCATCTTGCATCTCCATGAAACCAAGGTGAGCGTTTTTCAGATGGAGAAGGATGCTAAATTCGTTGCAGACTTGATGCTTCCTATCATGGTTCCTCTCTTGTATGGAGAGCATGATGCGAGATGTCAATAATCAGCGATAAACCTTTTTGGATTAGTCATGGCCTTGTGCGAACAACTGAATCATCCATGATTCCTGATGAAGCTTTAGATAGCATGGGGTTCTAAGATGTGAATCAATCACCACTTGCTCTTTGGATGTATGGAAGCTAGCATCTGTTGAATTAATGTATGGATGCTATCTTGTGAATGATAGCGATCATATGTTTAATGAAAAATTTAGCACTGATTTTTTCATGAAAATTTTTTAGCACTACTGAATGTCACAGAGTTTGTTTCATGAGAAAAAAATCTTGCATTCAATCAATACTTCATGACAGTTCATGAAAAAGTTACAAGAATTGGAGTACATCAGATAAGAATCCAGTGCAACACAGTTCATTTGCTAAAGAGTACAGAAGATAACTAACTCACATGAGCGACTTGATTGTAAACACCCTAGGACACTTCAAGCTAATGGGTAGAATACCTTGCATCTCCAAATGCTTCTTCTTCATGTGTGGAATGTTGTAGTGCTGCCCTCCATTGTGCTTCATGATCTCAATCATGCAGCCACTGAGTTAAAAGATCCTATTTGCCCTATCTGTTGGGTACTCACGGAATGCCTTCTCAACCTTTGCAACAATTTGCTCAATATTGTTTGGTGTTCCTCTCGCAAATAGTGCTTGGATTGCTGCAAAAAAACCAAGGTCTAGTACATTAAGGTCCGGTGAATTAGGTGGCTGGCAGGTTAGCCTAATATCCCACCCATCAGCTTGGGCAGCAGCTACAAAGGCTGGGTCATTCACATCAACATGAGTTCGAGCATTATCTTGCTGGATAAATATTGGCAGATGCCTCTCCTCGACTGGCCACTTTGATTTTATTGCAGGCAAGACCTTGTTGATAAGAAACTCACGGCTGATATCTTTTGTAACCGATGTCATCGCCTTAGTGATCAAAGTACCTACACATACAGAAAAATTAGCAAAGTCAACTGAATCAGCAAAGATGTTAAAAAAACTGAATCAGCAAAGATGTTAAAAAAACTGAATCAGCAAAAGTGAATGGAAACTGATAGGAGTATTGTACCTCTTGGCCTATTTGGGCTCTTTCTCTTTGCTGGCTCCAAAAAAGTGAAGGGAAAGATGCCAAGTTTACCATCGAATGTGCAATTACCAGCAGCATCAAAACGAGGCCGAGTCACAACAGCAAGAAACATCACTTTCTCTATAAAATTTTTGCTTTTAACCTCCCTATGAGGTCTTTCTTCGTCATTGGCGAGATAGTACTTTTGGTTCCGTCGAGTCCTATAGAACCATTTCTCATCAATGTAGACAACATTGTACAATCCTTTGAAACTAGGATCATAGTCTCCATACAGTGCTACAAGCATGGTCAAGCAGTACTTGACACGAGCCTTCTTGTTGGCATCGGTCAAGCTAAACTTGAGGTCATTTGTGTGCCTACGGAAGTAACCTTCCTTGTAACGGCTATAAAGCATGGTTTTCTTAACACCTAGCGCATTGGCAAGATCTTGGAATGTTGTACGCTGGCTCAAAGGCACACTCTTTATCGCTTCAGGGTCTATTTCTATTCTTTTGCGGCCACAATTCCTAACAAGCTTGTTTTTAACACCTTCCAATCCACCATAATCCTGTCCAGAGCGCCAAATCCTTCGAACAATTCTAACAGGCACATCAAACTTTTCTGCAACATGCTTAGTCACTCCATGATGCGAGCAGGTGGATCTGTCTTTGCCAATAACTCTAGGTATATGGCTATTTTTAATTCATCTGAGTAGTATCTTCTCTTTTTTCCATCAGAAACTACAAGCAACCAATCAATTTGTAAAATTAGTAGACATTCAGCCTATGTACTGACAGCATGAACATGCAGCAAGCACACACAGGTAGAGGGATATGAAAAAAGTATGGGCATTCAGCCTATGTACAAATAACTGCAGGAACACCTTTCCTAGTTTCTCCTATAATAGCTCATATTCTAGTAAAAAAAAAGACCTGATGGAAAACTGCATCCATTTACAAGTCGCTAGGGTACTGTAGATCATCCGACAATAAGGCTAAACACATGATAGTACTCCAAAAATATTCTACTGATCAATTAAAGACATAAAGCACTTGATAGTAAAATATCTGCTCGAAAAAATTCTGTTTATCAGATTCGGATTAAAGACAAAGCACTTGATAGCTTACCGATAGCAGCAGCAGCAGCTTCAGATTGTCCATTTTCAGATTCGACAGCAGGTTGCTGTCCATTTTCAGCAGCACCAGCAGCTTGCTGTCCATCTTCAGCAGGTTCAACAACAGGTTCAACAGCAGCAGCTTGCTGCCCAACAGCTCGTCGACGGTCTTGAGGATCACCAGCACGTGGTCCAATGACAGCAGCAACAGCTCGTCCATCATGTGCTTCAACATCAGCTACTCGTCCATCACTTGCACTTTCTCCGTCATGCGGTGAGAAGCACCTACACCATCACAATTAAACATCAATCCTTGCATGCACGTCAAGTAAAATCTACAGAAAATCAATCAAAGGATGCACAATACCTTCATCAGTCCACACCATGTCATAAGCGAGATCATGTGCAGGCCCTTCCCACTCTTCAATTTCATCCCAATCTATGGGGGGCTCAGCGTTTAGGTCCAACACATGAGCTTCCATTGTTCTTGTGGACTGAAAGAGGCAGAGAGGAGAAGAATATGGAGTGATGTAGGCACGGATGACTATTTATAACGATGAATACAGTGAGCGAGCTGGTTTCGGTTTGAAAATTGGATTGAAACGAAGCGGGCTATTTTGCATCTGGCGTCGTTGGAGGGAAACAAATTCACGGCTGCTTTTGTGGAGGAGGGTTTCGGCAGAGGAGGTTTTCTGAGTGATTTTTCTGGATGGAAAATTCCGCTTCGCCGTCAAGGCGAGGCGTCGGGCGAGCTAAAAACGAAGATTAGTTTGCACAAGGGCGGAGGCGTCGGGCCTGGAAGGAAAAGCTGTACGTCCGTGGATTTGTTTCCGGCCTTGACATTAAACGCATCGATGACGAGGAGTTTTCACGGTCAAAAAGCTGACGGGAGTTAGTACGTGATAAGCACTTGGTCACTCTGCCAAGAGAAAATGGGCTGATCAAAAGAGAATGGAGGGAGTAACAGGAAACTGAATACGAAAATACATAAAATAATTAGAACAAACAAAGTAATGCACACGACAAGTGTCCAAAAACAAATCTAAATACGACTTGTCGCCGGTCGTGGCGGCCTGGTGCTCCTTCCTCCTCGCCACGCCGCCTCTATGCAGCCCTCGTGTGGTGGGTCGGGTACGTGAGGGGGTCGCGTGGATGGCGATCGCGTCCTCCGACCGCCGCTCGGGCGGTGTCGCTAAGGGAGCACGAGCCCGACGGACAGCCCCTCCGGCCGCCGTGGAGTCGCCGAGCCCGACGGACGGCCCCTCCGCCGCCGCTGTGGAGTCGCCGAGCCCGACGGGCGGCCCTCCGTCATCGCGGCTCGAGTAATCGAGCTCGACGGACGGGGCTCCTCGCCGCCCGCGCCTCCACCGACGCCGCCGCCGCTAACGCCGCCGCACGCTCGCCGAAGTCGTGGAAGTCCTCCATCATCGCGCTCGCCGCTTGCTTACTGGCTTTGGCCGGGTTTGGCCGTCACGGGCGTGGCGGAAAAAGTCATCGAACTGAAACTCCAGCGGTGGTGTGTCGCCAGTGTTGTAGTCATCCGAAGTAGGTGGCTCAAACACCGGGTCACGAACAGTGAAGCTCCTACCCACGATGAAGGCCACGATCCTGTAGGTATCGGTGGTCTCTCTATAAAAATATTAGTCAGTCGTGGACAAAAAAAATATGTCGTGGTCTCTCTACAAAATATAACTAGGAACAAAAAATATGTACCTATGGCGTAGAAAGCACTCGACCACGGCAGGTACGGAGCGGACGCAGTGGGCGCAAACGGTGGACGTGTCGAGGGCGAGGTGCACAGTACGGCGAGGTGGAGGCACAGCTGCTGGAGGAGGAGGAGTGGCGGGGAAGGAGGTAACCCTCATCGCCGCGAAAGTTCACCGCGTGCATGATCCGCTGGCTCAGGCCCACCATCTTCTGCAGCTCTGTCCGTATCCCATCCAACGTCATGTGGTCCATCGTCGAGCCCACGTCTTTGGGCCGTGGTACATCTCCCGTGTCGTCGTCAAGATCGGATGGATTGTTAGTACAACGAAACTTTAGCGAATGTGACTTAATTTGAATTAATGCAAAAGAACTTACTAAGATGTTGTGGGACTGATCCCGTTGGTAGGGGTACGCCGACGCTAGCACGAGGTCGAGGCGAGTGTTCGGGGGGACGTACGTCACGCGCGTCCGGGTCCTCATCGTGTACCACTGCAGTACGCTCTCCATGTGTCGCCGCCGTGTAAGCGCTGCGACGACGCAGCAGCGCGCGCCGCCCACAGGGGAAGTCCTCGACTCCTTCCTCGCCCACCTACAACAAGAAAGCACCAATTGGTCAAAACTAACTTTCGTCACTACTATTGAAGTTTGCAATGAACTTCGGTGCAGACGGGTCAACGGTGTGTGCGACGGCACAGCGCAAGCGGTAGAGGCCGAATCGCCTCATCACGCTCGACGTGGTACTCCTCGGCGTACATGTCGTGGACGAGCGACGCGTCTTCGTCATCCGTAAGTCACGGTCCGAAAGCAGGGGCGAGAGACCTGCGGTGCCAGCGGCGACCAAGGCTTCGGTGAGCGGTGCCCGATAACCTCACGGTCCGTGAGGTTGTCGATCTGGCCGACGAAAGTCCGGTACTGACCTCCTCCGAGAGGTGCAAACAAGAGAATGAGTTAGCTCGACGATATGCATTACTTTTGAGATAGCTAACGAATGAAGTTAGCTCATACGACCGGGCGGTGGCACCACATCGACCCCATGGTCGGCCGCCGGTCGGGTCGTGCCCTCCTCCAACGCCCGGTACGGTGATCGGTCGACCAATGGCCGACCGACGGGAAGCCGCTCGTAGCTCTATAGATGCAGCAGAAGCGGGCATCCGAGGAGGATCGTCTGGGTGCCCGTCTTGGTGCACCCGGCGCCTGAGCCCCTGCAGCGTCAGCTGGCATCTCCTCCACGGTGGCGTCGATTTGGGGCATCTCCTCCACGGTGGCGTCGCGATCATCCGCGGCGTGGGGATCGAAAACCTCGACACCGCATCCCCACAGGACCCACAAAACATCACGTGGCGAACAGCCACAGCAGTGCGCCTCAAGTCCACATTGCTCGTCGGCTCGTCGGCGTCCTCTCTCATGTACGGGGCCTGCAAAAATTCAAAATTCGGTCGAGGTGAAAGCGATACTATGAAAACACGATAGATACTTGCGCAACCAAGCTGTGGGGCCGTGGGAGTTGGTGAAGTCGGGCACCTCTGGGGCGTTGAGACGGCGCACCACTCCGTGAACCTCACGAGGATGTCCTCGCGCCAGCCAGTCGGGGGTCAACAGCCCCATGGACTCCCACAGCACGGTGGCAGAAGAGGAGGTCACGTCCTCCAAAGTCAGCACCATCTTCCCCCAGGAAAAATGGAAGTTGTGCGTCTCGGGCCCACCGGTCGAGGCCTTGAGACCGGTGGTAGTCGAACCCAAAGCGCGACTGCGCTCGCCGGGTGCAAAGCGGCCGCATGAGGTCCCTCAACCAAGCGCTGGGGAAGAAGCCTGGCGTAGCCTGCACCACACGAAAATAAATATTAATTACGAATTTAAATGAGGAAATACAAAGATACGAAGGTGTCGATTACATACTTGGACACCACCGGTGAAGCGGCATGTAGTGCCGGGCCTCTAAAACGCACGGTCCCTAGCTCTGCCCCGCAGATCGCGGAGTGGTAGGACCGGTGCGCCCTGTCTGTCCGCTCGTCGAAGAGCTCGGGCAAAGACGTCAGGGGCTCAGGAGGACAACGACCAATGGGTCATGCGGAAAAGGCGGCGCTAGCGAGCCATAGCGCAAAAATGAAATATAAAGTCACACATAATTTCTAAGCATTTCCAAAGTATTTCTACAATTTCTAAAGTATTTCTAGGAATTTCTAAAGTATTTCTACAATTTCTAAAGTATTTCTATAATTTCTAAAGTATTTCTAGGAATTTCCAAATTATTTCTAAGCGTTTCCAAAGCATTTCTACAATTTCTAAAGTATTTCTAGGAATTTCCAAAGTATTTCTATAATTTCCAAAGTATTTGTAAGCATTTCCAAAGCATTTCTACAATTTCTAAAGTATTTCTAAGAATTTCCAAAGTATTTCTACAATTTCTAAAGTATTTCTATAATTTCTAAAGTATTTTTAGGAATTTCCAAAGTATTTCTACAATTTCCAAAGTATTCCTACGAATTTCTAGAGTATTTCTATAATTTCTAAAGTATTTCTAGGAATTTCCAAAGAATTTCTACAATTTCCAAAGTATTTTTAGGAATTTCTAAAGTATTTCTACAATTTCTAAACTGTTTCTAGAATTTTCTAAACTATTTCTAAGATTTCTAAACTATTTCTACCTTATTTACTAAATATACGAGGAAAGTATTGGAAACATACCTGATGGACACAAGAAGGCCATAGGAGGAAAAGAAGAGGAGAGAGGGGGCGGCTGCGGCCCTTATATAAGCGCATACCCGATTCATTTGGCGGTAGGACCTACCGTCAAATCAAATGGTGATAGGTCCCCAACGGTCGGTCAACCGCCGTTTCAAGCGGCGGTTGGACTCTGCCGGTCGTGGTGACAGAGGTGCACAGTCGGTCCACGTGGGGATCTTCCAACCGCTGTTTGAATTGGCGGTTGGCAGGTCCTTACCACCGTTTGAGACGGCGGTAGCCATTTCAAACGGTGGCTGGGCGGTTCGTGACTATTTCTACCAATGTTGAATCCGACTATTTATTTTCGTGAAACGGCACACCGCACACACGTGGGCGGTCAAAGACGGGATCCTCATCGCGCTCCCTCGCAACAGGTTGCTCCTATCCTATACGTGTTTGTCTCGGAGACGGAGGGTTTTGCCAGATGGGTCCTTGTGATTGAACCACTTCCTTTTTGCGAAGTCGTTGTGATCGAACAGGAACCTACTATGAATTAATTATTGATGAAAGTCATGTTTTACGTACTCTATATATCCTAGGTTCTTCTTATTTCCCATAAAATCTACTATTTATCTATCATATCGACGGACACTAAAGTATTCAACGTAAATTAATGACAAAATACATTCTATATAAAGGCTATTGCGTTTCTGCTCCTGTTTTCAACTCCAATTGTGATTTTGCCTCGACTTTTTCTTACTTTGCATTTTTACCCCTACTGTTCCGAAATGAAGCCTCATTTTTCCCCTACTCCGTGAACAACACATAACGGTGTCGAAGATGACAATTTTACCCTTGCGAATATACCCCTACTTTTTTAAGAACTTTGTGAATATACCCTTATTTTGGCATTATATTTCAGCAGCATCTCAACCAAAATATGAACAAAGAATTTGATAAAATTTTGACAGCATCATGACACAAAAATAAGTTCAAACCACATGCATATATACATAGACAAATAAGTTCAGATCACAAGCATAAGTGTAACACCAGGCACCAGATCACATCCCCATCATACATGTCCAAAAGAGAAGGGCACCACCAGATCACATCCCAACATAGGTGTCCAACAAAAACAACTAGTATATCAGTTCATGTTCAGCTGCATCATATTCATACATCAATTCCTAACAAGGCAGCCAATCGGCCTCCTCCTCCTCCTCCGCCTCCATCACCTTCTGTAGCTGTTCGTGTTTCAGTTTCAATTGGATTTCCCCTTCCCCTTCCCTGTGATAGAACCGTCCAAATTAACTCCATATTATCGCATAAACCACTCCTTTTTGTCATTACGCAATAACACAGAGTTAACTTGTCGTCTCTGCCGGGTCAAGCCTGGTAAATCACTTATAACAAAGGATCGACAACCGTACATCAAAACTCACACGAAGGCGAGTCCAGAGATAAACAAGTCGCAATTTATTACATCAATTGCCATGAAGGGTTATTTAATTACAAACCAAACCTTTTGCATAAAAGTAAATGGTTCAGAGTTTAAAAATACAGCGGAAATAAAAACTAAACGAGAAAAGGTAGCATTATAGGAGGCCATCCATAATGCCAACAAACATCGTCTTCTTCCATAATGCCAAACTTCACCTGAAAACAACAACAAAAGCAAGGCTGAGTATACTAATACTCAGCAAGACTTAACCGTCGGGTGATGTAAAATCACAAACTCTCTAGACATGTAAAACTTTTGGCTAGTGGATTATTTTGCTGAAAAGCAACAAAGAGTATGTCCTTACTTTCAAAATTTTAGCTCCAATTCTAGTTGATTAACCATTACTAAGTAAGCATCTACATCAAACATAAGTTGTGCAAATAATTAATCAAGCATCCATATTAATTCTCAATCCATCATACAGGGAAATAGAATGTATAGTTAAGCAGTCTCGGATAACGGTGAGAGGCCAACGTTCGATCGATTAACAACCTTGCAAGGTGGACCTAAACACACGGAGATGCACCCCAAGAATGACAACTAAAACCAAAAGGTGAGTGTGCAACAACCGAGCGGTTCCAGCCATCCTTCGTGGATTCGGGATCAAAGTCCACAGGTCTTTGGTACAAGGTGAGGTATTTACATTTTGCGCTCGCCCACCCACCTCACTCATGCATCACCTTTCTTTGCGTGCGGGGGACTCTTCCCAAAGATTAGTGGACGGGTTCCCTTGCGGATCGCGGAGAAGGTACTAGGCTTACCAGTCCATTCACGGCAAATGTTTGAAATCGTTCAAAAGCAACCATTGACACCTATTGACCGGAGCCGATCCCAAGCTCTTACCACATGAGCATATCGGTTTAAATCTTATGATTCCAACATAAGAACCTATAGCTTGGTGAAGGATTTCACTCGACTTTTCTGTCCTTAAAGCATGGCAACTAACGACCTATCATGCTAGTAAGAACAAAGGAACCTAGGATCATGCAACTATGGTTTCAGTTCAACTCCTGAAACTTAAATGCACAAACATAACATATATATTTGCAGGAAGTTAAAATCATAGGATTATGCTCCGGGGCTTGCCTTTCAAGCAGATGTTAGTTCTAACTAGGCTTTGGGCCCTTCCAAACTTTGGTTTGGGTCTTGTGGTACTCCAAGACGTCCACTTGTCCCTCGAACGGTCCTTCGCCTTGTTCTGGGACGATCTCGTACCCTTGACGGGAAATTCTACACGAGATGCATATGCATAAGTTTTTGTTGTCTAACTTAAACAAGATTTCACTTTTGAAACTTAACGATAAACACGAGGTTTATGGGTGACCACATTCACCTAGCTATGATATTCAGCATACTCTTCCTCTATCAGAGAAAGGTGTGTGCAGGTGATTTTTATTTCTCATTTGATGGTGACTGTGTACACATTTAAGATAATTAATTTATTTTACTTCACCAAGGTAAGGGTGTTGTTCATGGTGTAATTTGGTGAGGTTCATGCATTTAAATTTGAGTTGAACACAGATGATCTTGGTTTTCCTTTTATATCTTTAATTGAGCTTGATTTATTTCAAGAATTTTTATTCCGAAAGACATACACCCAAACTAACCATAAGAAGGTCCAAACATGCACAAGGTATAACAATTATACTACTGCACCAAGGTTTAACTCATCTCATCAATTATGGCTAGCATGAAAAATCACACAAAGCTACGCCTAGCCATTCGAGATTAAATCAAACAAAATCATACATACCACCAGTTGAGATGAAACTTCCTATGGAGCTATACAGAAGCATTTCTAGCAGAGATATGCACTTACTCAGCAAAGAAACTTAATTAAACTATGCACATGAAACTAACCTTAACAAACCATGATAATTTATTTGACTAAGCTACACATGTCCAAGATAGATATATAATTTATCATGGGTGCATAAACATTACATAGAGCTGTAGCAAAAAGATGGGCATCAATTGATCAGAAGATGAATTTACAAAATTCATAAACTGGGATATTGCAAAAATCAAAATTAAATTATAACTGCATCTAGAGAAGGTAAACTTGTCCAATTTTTGCATCATACAACAATGATGACTAGAGAAGCAACATATCCAAAATTCACTTGCAGATCATTTATATAATTTGAATTATTTCAAATCTAAGCAAATTGATGATTTCAAAATAATTTAAAAAATACACCGAAATTTGAAAACTTCCTTTATAGAAAAGTTGCTCCTCATCGCAAGGATCACAACAAAATTTAGTTTGCATTTTTATGATTTTTCTGTGATTTTTGGTGCAATTTACAAGATTCAAGACTTAGATCTAAGTTTGGAAGATTGTTTTCTTTACATATATGTCCTCAGCTTTTACGTTCAGGCCCCTGCAAGATTCTACATCTATGCAATGTGGTCCCTAGGGGCAGGGGCGGTGCTGCCGGTCGAATTCCGGCGACCTCGCCGGAGTTCTACGTCGGGGAAGTGCTCGGGAAGGTCGAGGGGCATACCTAAGCTAGGTTTGTGGACGCGGTTGAAGTCGGGCGGTCTTGCGTGCGGCGGGCGGCGGCGCTCGGCCACGACACAGCTGCCTGCCGGTGAGCAAAAGCTCGATGGGGTTCGGGTGACAGCTCGGGAGCTCAGGAGATCACTGGGAGGCGGGCGGCTTAAGCGGTGGCAGGTGCGACGGGAAAGGGGAACTTCGTGGCGGCGGCATCCATGGCGAGCGGCGGTGGTCCGTGCACGCCAGGGCAGCAACCTCGTGCGAGGGAGCTCCGGCGTGGACTTTATAGGCGCCGGAGGGGTCTTCCTTCGAGGCCAAGGCAATGTTGCCCTAAACGCTAAACGGTAGTCGTTCGTTCGACCCTCGTTTAGTGTGTAGGCTGTGTAAACGCTGTGTACATGTTGTGTACACGAGTTACACGGTTTTGTACGGATGAGGGAAAAATTGCATTCTAAGCCTATAGTTGATAGTTCCCCATTCTCAAACAACATCAACACATCACTAAATATTGAATACATGAGTTTAGACCACTCACTAATTCACTAGTGTCTAATGTTCTGCTGACTACAAGTCACATAGACACAGAATACATGACCAATCGGTGAAATACAATAAGAAACATAGTTCACAAGTCACATGATGGTAACAAAAAGTGAAAACGTTCATAAGATGGATAAAAGCATTGATTTGCAACCAACAGCCAATCAACAATCACTAATCATCCTCTTGCCCATCACCAAAACAGTCTATTACACGGCCTACACACCGAGTAAAACCGTGTTTTGCCGTTTTTTGTAAGCTGTTTAAGTCGTGTTGGACCGAGTTTGACTGTGTACATGCGCTAACTATGTAATGAACCGTTTAGACCCTAAATTGCACGGAAGTCTACCGAGTAGCATTTACACGACGTGTACACAGGCTACACGGCCGTTTACGGCAACACTGGACCAAGGCGACGCCTTGGGTAGCAAGGGAGAGAGAGGCAGCGCAGGGCCCTGCGGACGCCGCGACGGGCGGCGGCGCCGCGTGTCGACGCGAAATGCGAAACGGATAAGGGCACGGGGAAACCAGGGGGCGGCAAGGCGGTTTTCGTTGCCCAAGTGGTGAGGATGGGACGGCGTCAACGGCGACCGGAGGCGGCGTTGGTGCGCACGACGCCAGGGCGGCGGTGTCGCGCTGCCGCCTCGGCGCGTCGGCGCGGCGTGCCTGGCGGCGTGCTTCGACCATTTGGTCAAGGCCTGTTCGACGGGTCCAAACTCGAAAATTTTGAACTGAAGTTTGAAATCTCCAAATACAAAAGTTGTAGACCACATACCCTTCTACAACTTTCCCAAAGGGTGATCTATGCTTTTCTCAACCGTTTACCCAGAAAACCACTGCAAAGTTTGGGTTTTTCTCGGTTTGGTCAACACTGCTTCCAAGGCTTTGACTGAGTTTTTGAGACATTTCCACTTAGAATTTCAAATGCCACCAATTAGACAAATGTGTTCCGGAGATTCTTGACAACTTTTATATTGTCATAATTTGAAGTACTTATGCAAAATTTTGAGAACGTGCTAGATTACTGCAGCAAGGTCTAGGGTTCTAGGGGGTTTGACTCTGGTTTTTGAGGGGTTTGACCCATGGTTGGTTGTTTGGCCAATTCAACAAGTTACCCACCATGGTTATCTCCACTACTTAAGATGGTTATTGTTGCCCAAACATCCGGGATGTTACATTCCCCTTCCCCTTCCTCTTCCTCTTCCTCTCCCCCTCCCTCTGCATCCATGTTCATGCATCTATTCCTAACGAGTTGGCATGATTTTACCCAGCATCCAATGTCTTTAGTTTCCCATCAGGCAAACTGAAAAACGAGCGAACCCTAACAACCAGATCCATTTTTTCCTGATTTGGCCTACATATCAGAGCAAACAAAACCAAATTACCACAACTATCTAAATCCCTATGTCAATTCGTCCTACATTTGGTCGAAATCTCGTACCTGCTGCCCAACTCCATGGCTGTCTCTGGCTCCATGGCCAGAGAGCTTGCCCGCGCAGCCGGGGAGCCGCTCGCCCGCGCTGGCCTGGTGCAGCAGTGCAGGCCCGCCCGCTCGCTCTGGCCTCACGCAGCTCGGGAGCCGCGCGCCGCGCTGCCCCGCAGCAGCGCCGTGCCGCTCCCGCTGCGCTGGCCCCGAGCAGCAGCGCCGCTAGGTCATCCGCCGCCGCCGCCCAGAGAGACAGAGTCGGGCCTAGTCTGTGGTTTGAATGGTTGGGGAGACTGAGGAGTCCAAGAGATAAGGATAAGGGGCACATTTGTCTTTTGGCCGGTCTTCTCTTATTTTCTAAATTTTTTTAATTCAGATGCATGTAACGGAGTTACAACTAGGGTAAAATGTGGCGTATTTCAACGATGAGGGGTAAAAATGCAAAGTAAGAACAAGTCGGGGCAAAATCACAATTGGGGTTGAAAACGAGGGCAGAAACGCAATAGCCCCTTCTATATAACCCCTACTTAAACCGTGTGACGAATCTATCGAGTCTAATTATACTATGATTAAACAACTTGTGCTACCTAAACAATCTCTAAAAACAAATTAATTAAGTTTAATGAATATGTCTCGTGATTTCCGTTTCACAATTAATTTTGTAATTAGTATATATTTAATACCTCTAACAGACCTTATTTTAGTTGTCCAAAAATAACTCCAATAAGATGTTGCCATCAAAGGGTAGCCAATTTATCCCCACCTTGCATTCCCTATCTGGCCTGGTTGTCCAATGCCCGTATCACAGCACACTCTTGTGGATTCTTGACTTAATCCTTTTGGTACCTCATCTTCCTTTAATTCTCTCTTTCTTAATTGAAACACAAGCGGTGTGCGATCCCCTACTAGTTATATCTTACGTATATATAAATAAAAGAAAATTTTACAAGGAGTAAAAAAATATTAAAAGATATTGTTGAGTCATTCTACTATGAGGTGGATACTTCGTCTTTGAACCATGGATAACATGGCAAATTCATACTTGAAACTAGACTTTGTGACTTTGAAAATTATATTTGATGAGGATATCGCCATGCTACTGGACACGCACACGATCTCCATCATACAACGTCGAAACGAGACGTATAAGGATGCGTTGGAAAGGGGACGCCACCGCCGTCGATTTGGTTCTGATCCGAGCTCCAAAATATTGGTGGATCATGTTGTTTGACCACGAAAAGGTGTCGTGTCACCCATTGTTGACCAAGTTGGCCTTGTATCGAGTCGGACCCATGGCCCATGTTGTGGGCACCCACTCTGGCACACCCCCAACCTAGGGCGCCCTCCCTTGGCTATTAGACCTTAGTAGCCGCCGCCGTTTAGACTTGGGTTTTGCTTAGAGTTTTCTGCCGTCGACAATTGCCGTTTTTGGTTTGTGAAACCCCAGCTTCGTGTGAGAATCATTCATCTGCAGATCGTCACTATAATTTGAGAGCTGCTTTTTTCGAGTTATTGCTTATGTTCTTCATTTCGTATGCAGGGATTTAGCCTTCGCGGCGAGGTCAACCGAATTGTGACACGGTTAATAACCAAAGGAGTTGTGGTGCTAAGGTTGCAAGAGTTCGGTATTTGGATCTGAAACCGGATCGGTGTGTCGCACTCCACGCAAACGAGTTATCTTCTCATGATGGAAGATCAGGCACTCGTCCCCATCAATATTGTCGCGAATAGTTCAGATACTCCATCCATTTATTTTTTTATAAGGCACACAGACATATCAAGATTCAAACTTTGCAATTTTTGACTGATAATTTAACTATTAATTTTCTAATTTTATCTTATAAACTTTATATGGTCAGATTTGTAATCAAATATATTCTACAATATTCTTCATTTTATAACCATAAATAATATAGTATCTGATAAGTCAATGATCAAAGTATTATTTGGAAAAACCGTGCCAAGCCATCACATGCCTTATCTATATAAACTATATAATTGGTTCCCACTACAAATCCTAGTACCATTTCTCTCAACTCTTGGCGCGTCACATCATCATCAAGCTTCCCTCTTATTTATTACTATTAGCAATAGAGCTAAACAACCGAACAGCAGCTCAACCGCCTAAGCACAGGTGCACAGCAGCTCAACTAGCTAGCTTTGTTTCGTCTTCTTTATTAGGGTCTGTTGGGGACTGCTCCGCTCCAGATTTCTCAGCTTCACTCTAACTTTGTCCAGCCAAACATCTCTAGCTCTCAAAACTCTGCTCCAAGAAAAAGGTGGAGTTTCGGGCTAACTCCACATTTTTTCTGGAGCACCTCACCAGGTACTCCCAAAACTCACGTTTTCAACCTCCTCACGGAGTTCTGGAAAAACTACCCACCAAATGCCACTCGTTACGCAAGAAAACGATTCGTTTCTTTTTCCTTCTCTCTGACATTCCTCCGGTCGTGCTGCTCCCTTCCTCCCGTTGCCTCCCTTCCGCCGCGCTACCACGAGACGCGTCGCTCCCTCCCACCCGTCGCGCCGCCACCAGACCCGCTCGACACCTCCGCCATGGATCTGCCTCGGCCGGCCCGGGCCTTGGCCGGAGATGGCGGCCGCGAGGGCGGACGGCGGCGATGGTCGATGGGCCCTAACTCCGCCAACCCCTAGCCGCTTCCTCCTGCTCCTCCGCCGAGGCAGCGGATAGCAGCGCCTCCCACCTCAATCAACACGCGGGCTCAGGGGTGTTACCACCGCCGGCGAGCGCGCCGCCTTGCTGCGCCTTGGCTCTGGGCTGCAGGCCCTACCGGCCGTAAGGGAGGCCGCGGGGGAGCTGCGGAGGAGGCCTGCCGGCCGTGCGGAGGCCTACCATCTGTCATGGATTCAAGAATCAATTCTGCAAGATTCAAGCACTTGCTGATGGTAGAAGACCGGGACCATCCGCTGAGATCTCACAAACAAGTTCACCAGTTTATTGCTGGACCCGTACTCGATGGTAGCAGGAATCTAGAATCCACCATGGAATGGACCACGCACACAGTTCATGGCCCGCGCAGGGCGCATGCCAAAACTACTACTCCTCCGGCTGCTGCTCCTGTGCGGCGGCGCTGGCGGAGACGGCGCTGGCGGTGGCGCTGCAACGTTGTTGACAGTCGATTTTGGTACACCTAGCTATGAGTTTACCGTCAACATTTGCACATATTTGATATCCTAACTAACGGTACTAACCCCCTTGATATGACAAGTTCGCACTTTCGCATGTGGTTTTGGAGTATGTTGTTTACGCGAGTTTAAGCGCTTAAAGGAGTACTTTCGGGGAAAGTTCACCAAGCACTTTATGAGAAGATCATGAAGCCCGTCACAAGTCAAGACACGAAGTGAACAAGACTCCAAACAACCCAAGGACCAAAGCATAAAGCTGTAAATCTCCAAGGACCCGAACAGAAGATGCTGGAGCTTGGACGACAAGTATCCCTATCTAAACCGTGGAGAAGACGACGTCATGGGCCCACATGCGAGAAGGGTGCAAGTCAAAATTGGTGAGAAGCATCGGGAGCGAGCACGGGCGAACCGAGACAGCCAGCCCGCCACCCCTGCTCGAGCTGCGGTTCGTGACGCCCTTTGACCTAGATGCTCCTCGGTTGATAAATAGCTTCCACCCTGAAGGGCCGCCACATCCATTCATCAGAGAGCCGCCGACACGAAGGAGAAGCACCGGAGGAAGCCGACGGCCGCCGCAAGTCCTCGAGTTGCCTAGGAGATGGCTTAGGCCATGCCCTAGCCGTCATGGTTGGCCCTACGTGGTGAAGCCATGGTGGAGTTCCGGAGCCGCGCCTTGAATTCATCAAGGCATTTGTACATTCAACATTCGATGGTGATATAATCATATCTTCTCTTTACTTTGAGTTATTACGATGCGTGCCTTATTCATATGTGTAGCTAGCATATGCCCTTAGTAGGAATAGAGTAATCATGGTGGTTAGTCTATCTCTTGCGGATACATCGTAGTAGCGCACGGACTGAGGTTTGTCGTTCGGTGATGATTATCTTCGCGTAGTGACAGTACGAGGGAGGAGAAAGCGGCGAGCGAACGTGTAGTGTTGAGTCAAGATGACTCATTCTCATGTTGTAAGATTAGATTGGTTTGTCACCTTGGCCGGAGCGGCAACAAGAAGACGATAGGCTAGGGTTACCTTTGGTTGTTTACCTTTATGGCTAGGTGGATGTGATCCATACATCCTTTCATGCTTGTATGATCTCTTTGCAATCTATGCTTCGTGTAGGGTTAGACCGGTAGGTTAGATGGAGAACCCTAGGTAGTTTGCTTCCGATCCATGGCTCGATATCTTGGGTCACCCCCGAGTGAAGAAGGGCGACACGTGATCCGTACGCTTGCGGATCAAACGCGACACGTGTTTTAACCGTCAACAAGCCTCTTTTTCTGGTGCCGTTGTCGGGGATTGGAACTCAAACCCTAGGGCGATCTATCTTTATTTTTAACTAGCCCTAATTTTATTATTGCATATACCCTGTGTTTCTTGTTTGTGTCCTTGAATGCAGGTAAAACCCTAGACACAAAGCGATCGAGAAGTTTTCGACATTCAGACTTCGACAAGTCCAATCTCGCTCAACCAAGTCGATGGCTACGTGAAGATTTGCTCTTTAATGGTAGGTGCTAACTTTGTTTAGTGGCCCAACATCCGCTATCGAGCCCACGACCAAAGCAAATGAAGATGAATAAGGTATGCCTATGCGTCGATTAAGTTTTTAAGACTAATGTCTTTTGGAGATTTGTTTGTTCAAGCTATAGGTTTCTGAAACTACCATGTCAAGCATGATAGAGGAAGATCCCATTGTCATCATGCTCATGCAGAGATGGTAATGATTTTTGAAGCCAAGGGATGTGTGACATGGTGCCCTAAAAGACTTCAAGATAAAGACCACACGTACATCTCCGGATCGATGGACGAAAGGATAATGATGTCATCAAGATGTTTGCATGAGCCTTAGCAGAAAGCATTAGATATATTTGGATTTTCGAAAGCCCCATGAAATCTATGTTCCAACGAATCAAGTGTCAAGGCAATCGGAGGTTCCTACAAGCGGATATGGCCGAATCACCGAAGGTTGTACGTGCTGAAAATCTGGACAGCAAGCAATGCTGAAGTGAAACAGCCATAGCTCCCTCATTCGGACTCCGATTAAGATGAATGAGTACCCGTTGGAAAGGTAATTTTATAAATTTTTGAATAGAACTATATTTTGGTATATGTTCTGTTCTGGATGCAGGGGTAAATCCACGAAGAAGAGGCAGCAACAAGGCGATGACGACAAGATAGAGGAGATGGACACGGTGACAATAAAGAGAAGATGGGGCAACGGTTCCACAACACGTACATGATGAAATTCAGGAGCTAAGGACAGAAACAAAACCCTCCAGACTCCAGAGCATGGATGAATGAAGACACAAGAGGCACCACTCAACACATGATGGTGTTGGAAGCGAACCACGACCGATTTTATAAGGCAACATCAAGCTGCATGGCTACTTTGGATTCTCGCACAAAGAACCTTGGCTTCACGACGATAAAAAGGTACGTGAGAAATTCGAGCTCTACGACTTAAAATGAAGCGCTTTGCGGGAGGCAACCCGATCTTTTTATATATGTATATAAAAACTATGACGGTCTACATTATGCTCTTTATTTGAAAACTTCAAGTAACATCGTACCATTGCTCTAATAAATGTCACAACCACATGTTGTATACTTTAATATATATATTGAGTGAGCACTTTTCTACTTGATTTTAGAAAACTTGTAGACCCCCTTATTTTTGTGTGCTTATTAGTGTTTAGAGTCTTTTTCTTTGTGTCTTTCTAGAGAGACATATGAAGCATGATCCCTTTTGATTCTAAACTTGTGGCTAGTTAACTTAGACTAACTTTCATTTTGGTTTAGACCACCACCATATCATGCCATGTCATTTTGTTCATTCATATCATGTTGTACTTCATTCCACATTGTTCTCCACCCTTGCATTGTGTTGCATGTTGCATCTCATCTTTTATAACCCTTCTCCTTAAAAATAAAAGGGAAAGCTATATCTCACTCATGTGATTTAGAGCTTCTTCTCACACGAATTTTCTTCAGCTCCATCTTCACCCCACCCTCCTTCTCCAACTCCGGCGAGCTACTCCAGCGAGTTTAGGGTTCGGGTTAGGGTTTCGGGGTTAGGGTTTGGGGTTTCGGTGCCATCACCGACCATAGAGAGAGGGCCGGTGGCGGCAGCCGCCCAGGAGGAGGCGGTTGCGGCGAGGCGTGGCGGCGCACCGGGCCGGGTGGTGGAGGCCGGCGGACGGGGCCTGGTCGGGCGGGCGCCCACGACCGCAGTGGCAAGGAGCGAGACGGCCGGGCTTGAGGCGGCGGCGACCAGAGCGGGAGGCGGTGGTGGTCGGTATGGGGCGGCGAGAAGAAATGGTCGTAATAAAGAGAGAGAAAATGAGAAGTTGATCTGAGCCATCCATCTTCCATCAAATGGTTGAAAAATTCATGTGAGGAAACCCCCTATTTCACATGGGTGAGAAATAGACACTCCCAAAATAAAACATCTTTGCCTAAACCTTCTTATCAAACCACACCTAGAACCCAAGCCAACAAAAGGGGGAATCGACTTATGTCAAGTCGACAAAGTCTATCTCTATCCCTTTTCTAATTAAAATTATGACTACCCTCGTCCTAAACCCTTAGGAAAACCCCTCATACCTTTAGTAACCCTAAAACTATAGGTTTGTTTTTCATCCGAAAATCTAACCCTTGTTTTCTTTTCTTCTTTTTCAAAACCACCTTAGATAGAATTTCTTCACCTGACTTATCTTTTCAAAATTCTCATCTTAAGCCAAAAATATAGGATACCCATAAGTCTTACCTTAAAACCTTGTTAGTATGTTTGGTTAGGTCTTTTGATAAAAGATTTTGTTTCCAAGACTCTACCTCTCATAAAGTGGCTTGCTTGTCATTATTGAGGAACGACATTAAAAGCCTTTTCAAACATTGCTGCCCTTTTACTAACCCCTTTGCATTTGCATGAATCCCTTTGTTCTATCATGCATAGGTTAGCTTGGCTTTTTCGCAAAACTTTTTGATGAATGCTTTATTTCCATGATAATGCTTCACACGTGGCTTTTTCTTTTGTAATCTTGTGTAAACATGGTGTTTAGGCATGATTGGAGACCCCCATCATTCAGTTTTATAAACCTTGCTTTCATGTTGCATTGGTTGGTTTATAAATTTTGCAATGCGTCCTACTTCTCTTGCACTTTAAAGAATTATTAATCTTGGGATGAACATGGTGTTTTGACCTTGGTTAATAAATCTCTGTAGGAATGGAAAGTTTGGCAACCACTTTGTAAGCATGGAGCTTTGAATTTAGTGTAAACATTGTTTTGTTTATATCCCTTCCTTTCATTTGCATTTTACACCTACACTCACGCACATTCATTAGGTTCTTGCTTTTCTTTTTACTAGGTGAGCTATTCCACAAGTTAAGATCTTAGGGATGTATTTGATTTGTTGGCAATTGTTGCTACTCCCGACCATCACCCCGGGGGTAGAATGTGCGTTTGATTTGTTTTGCAGGTATGACGAAGTGTTCCCATGAGTTCTTGACCAATTGCATTCAAGATCATTAGTCATCTACAAGGCTTGAGAGGGAAGTTGTTGTTTCCATTAAGTTTGAGCATGTGTTCAGATATGTACAATGGAAGAAAAGCTAATATTCAGAAGCTCCTTCAAACCCTCTTTCCAACGCATTAAGGATGATCAATTTTGAAGACCCGTACAAGGAGATATGGCAGAAACATTTAGCGCTGCGCGGTCTGAAATCAGCTTTGGACAGATTGCAATCACCGGAGTAAAAAAGGCACAACTCTCTTGTTCGGAACCCGTTTCATGCGAATGATGGCTCGTTGGAAAGATAATTTCACGAAATTCAACTTGGAGGGATGTTTCAGTACATGTTCTATTCTGGAAGTAAAAGAAAAACTGTGGTAGATGAGACAGCGACAAGGACGGGATGGAAGTCGGTAATGACGGTATGATGAAGGATTGGAACCATGGCTTGATGATAATAAGAAGAAGTTGAAGGACAACTGAAGTAACAAAGGCAAGGAAGTGAAGATGATTCTCAAACACATGGCAATAGGGAATCACGAGTGATTCAAGTTCTTCCACACTTAGCAACATGCTAAGCATGGGGGAGGATTTGAAGGACAAAAGGGAAAAAGGCCACATGGAGTTCAAGGATCACCCTCACCACAAGATGCTCATCATTCTTTTTCCATGCTAAGCACAATGCTTAAGAATGGGGGAGGCCACGCTGCACTTCACTACGAGCATCGAAAAGGACGGTAACTCGCCCTTAACTTTATCATTGTTCATCTCCTTCTAAATGCTTGCACATATATGTTTTCAACCATAAACAACCTTGTATTTATCTCTCGATCAATAACATGTCTACTAGGAGGACAAACTAGGTTTGTTAGTTTTTATTTTTCAATAAATGAATCACCATCACTTTTGAGCTTACCACGATGATATCATTTGTATGCCTTGCTTATGGAAAAATGATGAAAGTTGCCGCTTTGTTTTACTTGCATGATGTTTTATATGATATGATTTTTTGCTCTCTATTAAAAGGAACTTATATTGATTAAATAACGGCTCTTTCATTAGCGGAGGTTAAATGACTAATTTTAGACCCACATACTCTATTTTGCTCTTTGATTTAAGTTTACCGATGACCTATGCCTTGTACTTGTTTTATTTAAAATTATTATGCTATCTACATTTGTGAATCTCTTGCAAGGCTCTACCTACCAAAGCCTATAAACATACAAGTTTTTTCATGATATAACCTTTAATTCGCAAACTTATATCTTGATGAGTTGGATTAGGATTGATTTCTGTGGTACGAGACTAAGAAGCTGGTCATTCCTTTGAGTATTTTTTTCATGCTAGCCATTCTTGTCCATGCATTGTGAGTTTCTACATTGGAAATTCAACAAACTTCGTTGGGCATCCACCCTAAACCCAAAACATCTTTTTGTGCTTACCTCTTTGACCACAACCCAAATTGAGTATGGATGATCTTTCGACGAATTTTCTGAAGATTTTCTGGTAAGATTTCAAGACATATAACTTATGGAGGGACTCATCAATGCACAAGATCATGTAGAGTTTCGACATGGAGGATGCCCCTGAAGATTTCAAAAGATTTATAGAGGAACACAAGGATTTCGTACTTCTGTAGCAGCCATAGGTCCCCTCACTTCTATGCTCGAGGACGAGCAATCATTTAAGCACGGGGGAGGACTACTATAGCAAGTACTATGTTGCTTAAAAGTTCAGAGGAGCATAAAAATGATGAATAAAAAAAGAGAAGAAAAAATTAATGAAGAAAGAAAAAGAAGAAAGAAAAAGATAAGAGAAGAAAAAAACAAAAAAGAGAAAAATAAAAATGCTCCTCGGTTCTTTTTCGCGTTTATTAAAATCTTAGAGAGCTTTGAAGACAAGACCATACTCAATCTTTTCCAACCATGTGCAATCTGATAATGAGAACTTCATTCGTGTCTCGTGATCACCCATTTGCCACTTGCACATGTCCACCTTTCTAAATGCGTGTGTTCCATCTCTCTCTCTTTCTAACATTTATTTTCCATGGCCTTTTTGACTAGTCTCGGTAATTCCAATAGATCTCTCTCTTAGTTTGGCAATATTTCAAGTATAATGATTTTGCTAGGATTGTTTGTTCTTACCTACCAAGCTCCACATAAGCTTTCCACTTTCATATATGAGTAGAATAGGTTGAGAACAATCTAGTGTAGGCTTGAGTGACTTGACGAGATGAGTGTTCCCATGCGCTTTTGCAAGAGAACCTCACTTATGTTAGATGTGCAACTTTTGAAAACTCTTCACGATGCAACAAGGTAAAGGTTTGAAGTTTGCTTAAGTTCGAGAGCACTATATTTGTTTTATTGTGGCATATTCTTTAATGATAGTCTATCTTCCATGATGAATTAGCCGGTCAAAACTTGAACCTTAAATGCTAAATACTTGAGAGAGCAATATGTCTTGTGTATAACTAAGTGCAGGGAAGACATTTAAGGGCAACGCTGATTTCCAAGTTAAGCAAAGATCTTGGACTTGTTCCAGGAAGAGCAAGGTTTAAGCATGGGGTATGTTGACGGTCAATTTTGGTACACCTAGCTATGAGTTTACCGTCAACATTTGCACATATTTGATATCCTAACTAACGGTACTAACCCTCTTGATATGACAAGTTCGCACTCGCATGTTATTTTTGAAGTATGTTATTTATGCAGGATTTAAGCGCTTAAAGGAGTACTTTCGGGTAAGGTTCACCAAGCACTTTATGAGAAGATCATGAAGCCCGTCACAAGTCAAGACACGAAGTAAACAAGGCTCCAAACAACCCAAGGACCAAAGCATAAAGCTTTAAATCTCCAGGGACCTGAACAGAAGATGTTGGAGCTTGGACGACAAGTATCCCTATCTAAACCGTGGAGAAGACGACGTCATGGGCCCACATGCAGAAGGGTGCAAGTCAACAATTGACCGAGAAGCATCGGGGAGCGAGACGGGGCCGAACCGGGCCGAAACAGGCCTGGGGCGGTCGGCCCAGGACGGCCGGCCCACCACTTGCTCGGGTTCGCTCCTCGATTGATAAATAGCTTCCACCCCCGAAGGGCCGCCGCATCTATTCATTAGAGAGCCGCCGACACGAAGGAGAAGCACCGGAGGAAGCCGACGGCCGTTGCAACTCCTTGAGTTGCCTAGGAGATGGCTTAGGCCATGCCCTAGCCGCCATGGTTGGCCCTACGTGGTGAAGCCATGGTCGAGTTTCGGAGCCGCGCCTTGAATTCATCAAGGCATTTGTACATTCAACATTCGATGGTGATATAATCATATCTTGTCTTTACTTTGAGTTATTACGATGCGTGCCTTATTCATATGTGTAGCTAGCATATTTCCCTTAGTAGGAATAGAGTAATCATGGTGGTTAGTCTATCTCTTGCGGATACATCGTAGTAGTGCACGGACCGAGGTTTGTCGTTCGGTGATGATTATCTTCACGTAGTGACAGTACGAGGGAGGAGAAAGCGGCAAGTGAACGTGTAATGTTGAGTCAAGATGACTCATTCTCATGTTGTAAAATTAGATTGGTTTGTCACCTTGGCCGGAGCGGCAACAAGAAGACAATAGGCTAGGGTTACCTTTGGTTGTTTACCTTTATGGCTAGGTGGATGTGATCCATACATCCTTTCATGCTTGTATGATCTCTTTGCAATCTATGCTTCGTGTAGGGTTAGACCGGTAGGTTAGATGGAGAACCCCGAGTGAAGACGGGCGACACGTGATCCGTACGCTTGTGGATCAAGCGCGACACGTGTTTTAACCGTCAACAAGCCCTTTTCTGGCGTCGTCACCACCGTGCACAGCGAGGAGCGTCAGCTCCACCTCCTCGAACCGTCCCTACAGCTCGCGACAGACG
This sequence comes from Cenchrus purpureus, assembly GCA_022644695.1. Classification (NCBI taxonomy): domain Eukaryota; kingdom Viridiplantae; phylum Streptophyta; class Magnoliopsida; order Poales; family Poaceae; genus Cenchrus; species Cenchrus purpureus. The sequence continues at coordinate 134,498,510 of CP053457.1, read as the reverse complement.
TGGAGGAGCTCGAGTGCCATGGCTGCCCTGGGCGGCGCTATGGTGCGTCGCGGCGAGGCGAGCGTGTTGAAGGTTTATATTTGTATCAAAGTTCATTTGGATTTGCAAGCGCATCGTCGTAGTCAAGGGACCCTTCTTCCCTCAAGTGTGAACTCAAGGTATCGAATCCGTGGAACAATGTGTGATGCAAGATGCTAGCTAGTAAAGCTGAGAACACTTGATCTTCAAAAGGTGTTGCTTTTGCATCTAATCTAAGAAAACATCAAGAAACCTCATCTAATCTAAGAAACACCGGAGGTAGCAAGAGATAGAGAGAGGGAGGTAAAACCAATCTAGAGAGATTGGATCGAGCTCATGTTGAAGATCCAACCAAAGAAGAAGATAGCAAATCGAATCTCATAAAAAGCCTCTTTAAAATCATGGCTTCCGTTCCGACTCCGAAGAAGACGCCCGCCTTTTGGAACCTTCGTCCTGTCACGACGCGCCCCTTTTCATGCGGGTTAGCCTAGGGCGAGTCCAAAAGGACAAGATGAAAACGCTTGGTAGGTCAGGTATGCACCTCTAGCCACCACGGCTACAAGAACATCGTATGCGATCTATCTCGATAATAGATCGGGGAGAAAGAAAACCCAAACAAAGACAAAGTTGTAGAGAAATCACTCGATCACCAAGAATCGGATTCCAATTTGTAAATTCAACATAGTAAATGATATATGGACAAGATCACCACCGGGATCCTACCTTGATCTTGATCCTAGCTCCTCGAACTCCGACGTGGTCTTCCTTGCAAGGTTCCCACGCCGGCTAGGGAAACCCTAGTCAACTATCTCAACCCTCTCCTCTCTGGAATGGTGTCCCTCTCTTCTCTGCTCCACGGCGGCGAATGACGAATGGTATGATGTGTGGCTCTTCGCACGGGGACTATAAATAGTCCGAGGGTCGGCTAGGTCAAGGTCGGGCAGAATGGACCCGGAATGGGCCGACCGGCCTGGGCCCATCCTAGCCTAGTTCGTGGCCTCCTTCATCGGTGATGCTTCTCGTGTCTTCTGGAACCTTCACCCTTCTGCATGTGGGCCCTTGGCATCAGTTTTCCGCGGTTTGGATAGGGCTCCTTGTCGCGCAAGCTTCAGCATTTTCTGTCCAGGTCCTCGGAGTTTTCTGCCTTCACGATTCAGTCCTTGGGCCTCTTGGAGTCATGTTCACTTCATATCTTGAGTTGTGCCGGGCTTCATGATCTTCTCACGAGGTGCTTGATGAACTTTACCCGAGAGTCTTGCATTTAGCGCTAAAGTCCTGTATAAACAATAAACTCCAAAAACAACATGCAAGAGCGAATTTGTTATATCAAGGGGTTAGTACCAATCAATAAGATATTAAATTGATGCTAACACCGAAGGTAAACTCATGGCTAGGTTGACGGAAATTCACCGTCAACAGAACGCGAGGCGCGAGTGCCCGCTTCCACTCCACCTTGAAGGACCGCTCGGGGATGTTGTCGTGCGTGTATGCGACCCGCCACGTCAGGACGACGATGGCGGCGGCGGCGAGGAGGTGCTCGAGCGGCCATGGCGGTGGCGCCGGGAGGCCGCATTGCCTGCTCGGGCTCGAGCCTCGCCGCGTGAGCGAGAGGAAAAGGAGAATAGAGAAGGGAGAAAAGAAGAGAGTGACATGTGGGCCCATAAATCAGGGGCATAGTAGACCTTTCTCCTAAAAACTCTATGTTTCTGGGGATGGAGCTGGTTTGCGTGCCAAACAAGACTGCTGCTCCAAAAACTCTACAACAGAGCTACTCCATGGTAGAGTTAGTGGAGCAGAGCTGAAAAAAGTGAAGTCCCAAACATGCCCTTAATCTCTCAGCAGCTCAACCGGCATATGATGTCACCTCAACAGGCACTAATGATGGCACGCGAAGAGCCTCTGTCCAATACAAAGGCTGACCACGGTCGCCATCCGATCCAGCCTCATGTCATGTCGCCGACGCCGTGCCTCCTTGTCATCCAGTTAGGACCGCCGAACAGCCACTGCCTCTCTCGCACAACGTCTCACTGCCCGGGACTACCTCCAGATACGAGACTGCTCATTCTGTCTCGGTCCCCCATTTTCACGTGCTCCCTACAAAACATACAACTATTTTTCATTTGCGTTTCTCACAATTCGATTGAGTTTCATGCACTCATCAATATGTTCGATGTATTACCTTTTTAAAACATCTTGAATTTTGCAGGTTCATATGAATTAGTTTCGTCTCAATTTTGCATGTTCATATGAATTGATTTCACCTTTGGAAATAGCAAGCGCATTAGCCTACTTCAGTCAATCAGGTAACACCATATGCTTCAACTTTTTTTAGCATTTCTAAGTCTGTATCGTAATTAGTATCTATTATATAAAATATGATTCATAAACAAATTTACCTTCGTGTCAAAAAACTCATAACTTTACAAATGTATCAAATAATCATATAAATTTGTGCAAAATATCCCGCGGGGTATCACCTAGTAAACATAGATGCAGGGAGTATTCTAGAACATAAGGATACTTATCTTCACAAAGAAATGTTCAGATATCGGCGTCAAAAAAAAAGAAATGTTCAGATATCTAATTATCTGTTGCCTGAGCTCTGAGCTGTTAAAAAATTACTTCCAAAGGTGTCCAACTTGATTGTTCGAGCACTGGTGGGCAAAATGGCAGTTAAGGAAAAAGTGCTCAACTGTATAAAAAATTACAGGTATAAAAAATTATAAGAAATAGGTAGGAGCTTTTCATGTTGACTTAGGTAACAAATAATTTTTTTCACACACCATTTTTTGCATTCATCAAAATTTTTTAAGACTCACCTACTTTTTTACTAAAAATGTAGGATAGCCTAAATTGTTGGTTTTTGAAAATAGAACAAAACTTAGTCATATTAGATATATTAGATCTCATGTTGTAGTCTTAATTAAAAAATACCATGGCTCAGTTGGATTTTATATTGGATGCATAGAGTTGAGAAAAGATAAGAGTTTTCTACATGACACATCCTCATCATGTGCTGTTGGCTTCTCCATGCGGCTGCCAGTCCAATTATTAATCTACATGCAATTTCGATGGTCCATGTAGTGTTGCACGGATGTCAAACAATGGAAAATGGGTAAGGAAAAAAATCTTTGGAAGATAGGTAGAACTTCCGTTCATTGAAAAAAGGCACAACATGTGCGATGCTTACATTATAACCTCAAAAAAATAAGGGTCTCCAAATAAATCTCCAACTAGTACTGCTTGACAAAGGTTAAGAAAATTGAAAAAAGCTGCACATATGTACTTCTTCCGTCCTTTAATATATAAAAAAAACAGGGAGTACTTATCAAAGCTCAACAACTTTTTTTTAAAAGAGACACCACAAAGACATCTCATATCTGAGCCGGTACAAAAGAACGATAACTTGACACGACACGACACAAAGAAAATAAAATTTCAATGAAGAACGTTATGGTGGCCTTCTTCCTTTGATTGTTCTTCGTCGGGCGTAAATATAATTTTGTTTCTCTCTCAGAATTTTAGATATGGGTTTGACAAGTGAATTATGTCAAACTGTTGGAGATGATCTTTTTTTTTACTTGGCATATGTTTTTAGAAGTTGGCAAAACACAAAATTTGTCTAGTAAATTTTGGCAAACTTTTAGAGATGCTCTTATTTTAATTTATTTTGGTTTGTTTCCTTATACACAATACTATTGAAACACCCAACCGAACCGTTCATTCTACCGGCCCAACAGTTTGGCAAACTAACTTGGCATCCATCTAATTTTGGCAAATTAAGAAAAATTGTGTTCTAACAGTTTGGCAAACCAACTTGGCAAAAATAGAAACTTGGTAAAACTCACATCCCCACGTAGAAATATACGCGCGCCGATCCGAGTCGGTATCGGCGTGGCCAAGCCAGGTGAGAGGGTGAAAAAAGAAATAAAGAATGATTCCTTATACAAGTTTTTAAGAGGAGGAAGGGCATAAACATAATTTTGTTTCTCTCTCAGAGTTCCTGATGTAAGTTAGATCTGGATTTGGCAAGTGAATTGTGCCAAACTGTTGGAGATGAGCTAATTTTTTACTTGGCACATCTTTTTAGAAGTTGGCAAAATACAAGATTTGTCAAGTAAAATTTGGCAAACTCTTGGAGATGCTCACGTTTCAATATTTTCCCCGTGTAACACTATTAGTTGGAAAGTGATGTTTCAATAATTTTTTTTGTCTTATCGCCGGATGATTGATGAAAACGTTTTAATATTCTATTTGTGTAGATGGAAAGTGACGTTTCAGTATTTTACGTGAGATTTTGACGGTAAAACGAGGAGGTGGCGTCCCGTATGGCTCAGCGCACTCGGTGCGGATAGTAATTTTGCAAATCTTCCTCTCCAACATTCATTTCTGAAAATTCGTAAAATGAAAATATAAAAATTCCATGAAAGCAAGGATGGATGTGTTTTTTGCCTCAAGCAAATTCTGACGGCCTGGTCCATGTTTGTAGTAGTCCCAAGCAGGGCGGGAGCCCATGCAAACTCTTTTGGCCCATGCAAACTCTTCTGAACATCTCTCTCTTCCTCTTGAGCTCGAGCTGTCCCTCTGCTCTCCGCGCACTGGCCGGCGACGGACGAGGCTCGTGGAGCTCGCGCGCGCCGGCTGCAACCGCGGCAGAGCTCCATCTCGCGCGAGCTGCCTCCTGCTCTCCATGCGCTGGTCGGAGGCGGGCAGAGCTCGTGGAGCTCACGTGCGCCGGCCGCAGCCGCGGCGGATCTCCATCTCGCGTGTGTTGCCCCTGCTCTCCGCGCGGTGGTCGGTGGTTGTCGGGGTGAAGCTGAGGCAGCCGCCGGCTGACGCCATTCGGAGGATGAGGAACCAAAGGATGCAGCGACCGGAGAGGAACGAGGTGGCGGGGGCACAGCGGCGGCAACCCCCTCTCCCTCCAGTTCACGCGCCGGATGCGGGAGAAGCCCAGTCCCTCATCACCGATGCGCTTCCCCTCCCTGCTCCCTCCCCTACGGCATCGATGACGACGACGACGACCGTGCCAGAGGAAGGGAGCTCGGGCCACCACCGACGCGACACACGGCCTGCCAGCATCACAGAGCTCCATTGCGGGCTCTGTACTCCCCCACACACCGTTGACCTCGACCGGCTCCCAATCGAGCCTCGCGGCCTGCTCCAAATCGGGGGGCGGACCCGGCACTGCGGGGGAGGCTGGATCCAACGCTGCGGGCCACGACGCTCTGAGCGGCGCTCTCCATCTTCCGCACGGGCGCCGCCAACGGCGTGGTGGTGCGCCTCGATGGTCGGTTCCGGATCGTCGCCGACGCGGTGCCCTTCACCGAGGAGGACTCGAGGGTCCACGGCTACGGCGTTCGCCCCGAGGACGGCAGCTTCGCGCACCTCAACGTGGCGTTCAAGTTCCACACCATCAGCGCCGACGTGCACGGTGTGCTCGGTCAGACATACCGGACGGACTACGTCAGCGCTAGGGTGGACGTCGGCAACAAGGTCCCCGTCATGGGTGGCGCCGCCAGGTACGAGGTGTCGGACATCTTCACCACGGACTGCGAGGTGGCGCGGTTCGCCGGTGACGACACAGGGCTCACCGGGCCCATGACGCAAGGGCAGCACCGGCCTGGCCTACCGGCGTGTTGACGCGAAAATAGGACGTCACCTCCAGCGCGACACGTGACTCGTCGTAGCGAGGCATGCCAGCCAATCTGACATGTTGATTGACAATGGAAAAAATATTAGGGATCGGCTAGAGAACCGATGGCCTTTTAGCGACGCGTGCAGCAATCGTGCGTCACGAGAAGGCGGGATCGGCCGCTCGAGCGGCCGGCGGGCGCGTGAGTAGATAGATCGATCGGCCGATCGTGGCGTCGAGTCGATAGGATCTAGATCGAGTGGGGTAAATTAGTGATAAAAGCTAAAACCACAAGAATTGGTACGAAAACTTGCAGATCTAGTTAATATCGGTGGGGGTGAATAAAGAACTAGACGAAACCTCGATGCGTCCGGAGGTTAAAGCCTAGGGTTATTCGGTAAAACGGTACTCACAAGCTTGGGAGATCGATCGATGTAGCAGAACTTGAAGAACAGCGTTGTAGAAAAGAGAAACGCAATGGCGAAGTCGCGGAAAGTAGATCTTTGTAAAGTAGATCTTGTAAATTGTAAAGGGTTTGTTGTTTGATATTGGGTGTGTACACTTTTTCCGACCATGCATGGTCGCTATTTATGTCCCGAGGACAACCCGACTTCTAGCCGACACGAGACTGCTTACTTGCATCTAAAGAAACGAACACTACTAAAAATAGAAAAGGACTCTCGCAGAGTCAAAACTCCCTAAAGCCCGACTCTTTGACCCATTGCCAATCGTGGATTGACCCGCCTCCACCGTGCTTTCCTTCTGGCGTATCTCCTTGATTACCGCATTTGATCTTCCGGTTGACCATCGGTCGATTGGTTGTCTTGCCAGTCCGTTGATAGAGTTGGACTTCTTTGACCATCGGCGAGTCCTGTTGACCACCCTTCTCTCTCTTCAATTCGATTGATTGCCTTGTTTCCTTTTGACTGTTTTCCAAAACGGTGTCAACACGCCGGAGTGAGGAGCCAAGTGGGAAGTGAAGCGCCACCGGGGAGCGGAGCTGGAGAGCCGGAGGCGTGGCGGAGCGAGAGAAGCCAAATGGTACATGGGGCCCAAGCTGCGCCATGTCGTGAAACCACCCAAACCAGCTCACGAATCCGCCGAGGGGGGTTAAATGTCCGGTTTGAAAAGTTTGTGGGTGTCCAATACCTAGTTTTGCGGTTGGGGTTGAAGACCAAACAACGCCTATAGAAGAGGGTCGTGGAATGGACTTTTTCTGAAGAAGAAACACCGGGTTCATAACTAAACTAGGTCGGGCGGGGAGCCCAGCAACACTTCCGGCCCGTATTAGTTAAGGCCCATTCTGGCGCCCTTTCATGGGTCGAGCGAGGGAGGCCTTTGCTTAGGCCCAATTCTCTCTGTCCTCTTACAATATCGCAAAGGATATATACGTATATCATGCATGACATGACACACACACGGGCACCGTACGAAGCTTCGTACCGAATTTAAAACCCCTGCAACCGAAAAGAACCAGCTCGCGCGTATTTTATTCGAAATCAAGCAGCAGATGAGATAGAGCGAGCCTCTGCAACCGCAACGTGACATGTTTGAGCTGCAGCGAATGGTGGGGGGACAGGAACAAAACATGAGCGGGGTCCGAATCCTGAGCTGAGCTCCATCGTGGGATTGAGATGCGTGCTAGATGCTCTCATTCTTTTTAGATCATCTGATTATCATTATCATTATTTTGTCTTCGTGATGCTCCACATTTTGTCATAACCAATGGGGAAGGCCGGTACGATGTACAAACTTTTTTCCTAATCGTAAATTGTTTTGTCGGTTTCTAAGTGCGTAGGTATTGTTATGTATCTATGCATACATTGTATCTATACGCATAATAAATCAATGAGATCTAAAAAATAATACGAGGGGATCACTAATCTACTCTACGCGTTAAACTTTTTACGAGGTGTGGTATTACAGTTACATCATTACCTTCGTGTGCGTGAAATTTTAGCGAGTATACATGGGAGTCAGCGAGTGTGGGTGTGATTAGGGGCGTAGCCAGGGAAAAAATCCAGCTGGGGCGAACTTCGGCCGTTGCGGGCATGCCCAGCCCTGGTAGCGGCCGTCGGCGGCGCAATCCCGTCCTCTTCCTTCATGAGCTGCCGCCACACCCTACCCGGAGGCCAGAGCCACCGGTGCGTGCTGCTTGTCTAGGCGCTGCCCGGACTCCCCGAGCCACCGCCGCTGCAAGCAGGACCTAGGGTTGCTTTGCGCCGCGTCGTGGCCGTTTTGTGCGGTGGCTAGAGATGTGTTGGCCTGTCTATGTGTGGCGGATGGGCCACTGGGCCTTTTAATTCTAGACTTTTCGGCAAGTAGGCCGGAAGGAAGTAACAAAGGTCCAGTTGGTCGCTTGGCGCTGGCCCTTTCTTCTACCTCTACCTGAACCAGCGAACAACACCGCGGCCATGGCTAATGCCGCCTGCCGGAACTTAGAAAAATCACCGAAGAAAAAGGGGAGTTAGTGGTGCAATCCCAACTTTAGCTGGGGCAGCTTCCCCAGCTCGCCCCAACATAGATCCGCCCCTAGATGTGATCGTCACGGTGTGTGTTTTCTTTCTTGAAAAAGAAAGTGTTTTAACCAACCGCACAAGACTATGCGTTTTATTGATGTAACAGAAAAAATATACAAAACCAGAGGCCATAAAACAGAAAACAAAAAGAAATTAAAAATAGTTATACTCGTCCGATTGGATTGGAACATCAACGCGGTTGTATTGAGACTTCAACATGACCAAACCACTGCACAAGACAGCGACAAAGAGAGAAGACAGAACATCCGCAGCACCCACCCACAAACTGCATACTTGTAGTCAGGGTCCAACGTCGAAAGAGAAACAAAGGGGTGGACACCACCACACCGAGAATGCCACCGCTATGCTGGACCCTTCGTTGTAGTGCAGCTGCATCAACGAAAGCCACCTAACGGGATGAAAAGCACCGAGACCGAGCAACCACAACGCGCGGAGCCTCGTCCGCCGTTGGACTCCCCTCTCTTGTGCGCGGGGGCCTCATCACACCTGTCGCAAAAGATCCATGCTCCAGCCTCATTTCATAAGTAGGCGTCAAAACAAAACAACCATGCTCGCTACTAGAGTATGTGTAATGCTAAGCGTTCAGACGACAATACACCAAGTGTAAAAATTCTCTTTCTTATTGCTGTTAATACTAATATAGTTTTTCTCTTTTTGGGTTGCCGTTTTGCAGCGTGTCGCGTGTACTCGTTACATTTGACCTTTGACGATCGATCGACGAAGAATACGTTTCGACGATAGAAAAAACAATACAGTACTTATCGTGCATCGGTGCATGCCAACGGACCAGATTTGAGAAAAGGTTTACTAAACAAAAGATTTGAAAAAAAGGTTTGCCCTTTGCCCCCACACATTTTGAAAACAGAGCAACTTGGTAACGGTTGCACGTACAGTACTGTACTCCCAAATAAAAGAAAAGTTGGCACCCTGCTGATCCCTGGGATACGTGCAACCAAACGAGAATATCGTTTCTAGAACAAGCACCTCAAGTTTAAAGATGATCCTGGCAGATATGCTAATATAACACCCAAAATCTTGCTTCGTTTAGACAAATCCGAGTGGAGACTAGTCCAAATAAAGTTGTTGGTTTCATGAAATGGCTCAATTCTTTTAGACCAACCCTTTCCTTAATGTTTGTATCGTTCGGGCCTGCTTAGTTGGGCAAACTCAGTCAACTTATTCCTATCCACCTCTCACATCGAGTTACATCTTCTCTCAGAACGCGATCTAATGTAGAATTTTTTTCTATTATAACACTATTCATACACACAATTTGCCAAACCATAAACGGTCCCGACTCATCAACAAATTTCCTTAAACAAGCAAGGCGCAACGGTACGAAATTGCACAAAAACAAGCAGACGGTCATCACCTTTACCATGAGGCAGCGGACGACACGGATGGGAGATCATGCCATCATGGCAGCGGAAGCGTGCCATAAACATGGCTTGGGACCCACCCACGCACAACACAGCGATCGCGGCAGGTGAAAGTTAGCAGGCCGTTGGAGGCGAGGCGACGACCACCACCGCACGGCGTGCAGGTCGGCGGCGGCCCCCACCGCCGTAATCAAAGCCGGCCAGCCGGCCGGCCTCCGGCGGGTGATCACAACGAACGAGCCGGCGAGGATCGGATGACATGGCTAGCTAATTAACGGTGAAAATTAAGCCGAAACGTTTCATTGATTCTTGCTCATCATGTGATAAGTTGCTTCAGAGATTTGAACTAGGGTTAATCTCCTAGCTCTCGCCACGCCATTGCTGTTGGTTGCAGGTTTGGCAGCAGGGTTGCATCGCCTCTAACCCTAAACCTAACCACAGCCAGATTGAGCTGCTGCTGCCTGCAGCCTGCTGGACCATGATGCATTGCAGGATCCCATCCATCAGTGTCCATGCTGCATGGCCTATGGTGGCCTGGTGGGTGAGCCGGAAACAGATCGGAGGCCGCCGCCGGCCGGCCGGCACATCACGTGGAGGTTTTATTCCGCGCAAGCGTGTGCCGACTGCGTTTGTTGTGCCTTGTGCGTGCCTGCCGACAGGTGGCAGGTTCCGATGGTACGCGGCAACACAGTAGTAGTACGTGTTCTCCATCTGCTCTGAAATAGTATAATTAGGATCGGATGTGGATCTGAGTTAACAAAATTTTTGCAGCACGGATATTATACCTTGATACATAATGAAAACTTTATATGTAAAATTTTTACGAAATAACCTAGAATTTGAAGAAACAAGTGGAGTAGAATATGAACGAAGACTGAATTTTTGAATCTAAGAATGGGTGCGTCGTACGTGCGTCTTGTAGAAGAAATGGAGGGGATATTAATTAATTAATAAGTCCATTGCAGTTTTAAAGCTTTCGTTGACTTTGATAACTTATACACAATTTTTCCATCACTACCACCACCGTTTCTGAAGAAAATCTGTCGACGTTCTTACATGTACGTTTACCGGCTATTTAACTTACGGCTGGAGATCGATCGAGGAGAGGTCTCACTGACTACACACAACAACAACTGGATCCCATCTCCCATCAGTGTTCAAAATCTGACGAGCGAGCTAGAGCCAAAAGGGGAACAGCGATGATGACGAACGGCAGCCTTTGACATGCCTGAAAAGAGAGCTAAGTACGTGATTAAAGTGCTTAACCACGCACTTGCCTCCCTACTCACCTTTTCGTTTAATTATATTAGTTAATTATAATTATTAAAACGAGCTAGTAGCTAGCACAGGAGGCGTGATGAACGAACAGACGCCGTTGATTGCTCGGCCATGCCCCCACGCATGATGATCTTCTCCCAGAGATCCTGCTGCACCCTAATAGCCAAAAAAATATAATCAACGAGGCCGGGCCGGTCCTTGATGGCCTCACATGGCCACTAGCACCACCGTTAGGTCTCTTTCCCTCTCATCACTACCTTACTCACTAACCAGCGGGATCGCATCGACCACGACGACGACGACGCGCGCGCCCGGTAGGAAGATGCCGCTCTCGTACATTTATATATGTGTATATATATAAATATTTGCCCACTAACTTTATATATATGCGATCGTGCAGTGTGGGGGGACAGCTCACGCACGGCTTGATATTCCCTTTGGCTCTCTTCGTCGTCGCACTGGCACCACCCCCTGGCCTGGTGGTCAAACTTGAGTTAGACTATTATTTCAGGCCTACGTGCTAACAAATGCTAGATTATTTGCTAATTGCTAGAATAATACGGGCTTTTAAATTTTCAATGGGGTTTGTTTATTATTTTTTTTCGCATTTGTTTATTAATGCTAGACTCGTCGTCGTCGTCGCAGCATCTAGCTGATATGGTTTGAAAAAAATGCTTGGAGTTTAGTCCATGGACCTGGTAGCACGTGTACGCCACGCCTTTGTTGCGCACAGCTCGCTGTGGCGACGGGGAAAAATATCGAGGATTTCACTAAAGAAAATCAAGGAGATATTTATGTATGCAAGATCATGTTACACAACTTATAAGGGCTTCTATATATGAAGAACTCATCAAGCCAATTAGGTTGGCATGGCATGGCATCCAACGTGCTTAATCAAAACCAACTAATCAATTTTGACAAAGTAGTAGAGAGAGGGGGTGTTGTCTAGTGCCATACTGACCAATCATGGATCAAAACAATATGCACGTACTCGCCTTCCTTTTCATCCAAATCCATTGTCACGTGCGAAAAAATCTATGCAAAAGAAGGGGGGGAGTGCATTCGTGTAAATCTTTCACCAAGCTTCTCGTGCTCTCTGCCCTAACACCATCTAATCGTAAGCTAGATTTTTCTTTAATTTATCTGTTACTCAAAACGTGCAAAAAAATCTATGCAAAGGAAGGGGTATTTATTCCTAAAGTTTGCCATGCCACTGTATCACTCACTGGGCCTGCATATGGTGTGCATCCCACATTCCACAACCTTACCACCTTCACAAGGTCCATCTGCTTAATTAAAATTTTACATTGCGTCAAATGACTCTAATGTTTGTAACAAAATTCAATTTCACGTTAATGGTTATCATGGAGTCACCACCCAGTGACCATTATTTTGGTGATAATAACCTCCTTTTTTATGGAGTGATTCAATAGTTGAGACGACACCAAAATTAAATCATCATCATCTAAACTTCTTGCATTGGCTCACTATTTTTAGTCGGGCGCCCTTTGATAGTTGCGATCTTTTTATGTCTCCTCATTAAATGAAATAGGGATAACACCTGTGTGTTTTGTTCTATTGTTTTCCACTACTGTAACAAAAAAACATGACAACTAACATTCTCCCTATTGCATAATCCATTTTGTCAACTTGATGTGGATATCAATGCGCCAATATATTTGTTAAGTCAGTGCCACTAAATGTTCATGTATAATGTATTCATGTCGAATCACGGGAACCATGTGTTATGCACAAATTGGTTACAATAATGCAATCCTACGTAAAATAGATGTACACGAGTACTGGAAAAAAGAACAATGGTAGCCTCACTGAGAACTTTTTATTTGAAAATGTTTGACTCAATGGATTTAAAGTGAAACTCATGGTACAAATAGTATAAAACATATATATGTGATACATATAGGAGCCGAAGTTGCACGGCACGGTTCGCTAACAATTAAAACAAAACTATAAGCTCTTAAGGTAAGCCAAGTTAGAGTGAGCTGTCCACTTTGATAAGGTAACCACTCCTGAAGTTATAAGATGGTGATAGATACGAAAGCAATTGTGGCAATATGGAACCTGATAAGTTTTGGCACATACTATTTTAAGCACGGTAATTTACCACTCATCAATAAGGTTAGAAATGTGTAAATGATTTGATTTGATATATAAATGTTCTCACTAGACATTTATCTTTTTAAAAAATAAAGATCTAAGTAAAGAAAAAAAATCCAAAAAAGTACCCCTTGGTTTTAATTTAAGATTACCATGCATGAATTTGAGCTTATAGTTAGATATTTGAATTGTGGCGCATGGAAAAAATATTTGAGTCTGGGGAAACGTTCTCCAACTACAACATTTATTTTGGCATCTTTGGTGAGTTGCATTTTGAGCTTTCTAATTTAAGAGCTGTAGGCCCAGATCAGCGGGATGTATATATACGGCCCCATTTTTGGCATGGGAGCTTCTTTATTTGTACATCCATGTCTTCTAGTTACCAAAGAACACACATGGCACATAAACATTAGAAGTTTCCTTCTTACTAGCTACCATGAAAAAATTGGTAGGTTCCAATATTTTTATTGAAAAATGCCATTAGACCAATGCTAGTTCAAAAGAGTAAAACAAATGATTGTGATTTAAATCGACAAATACAGAAGGATGGGGGTTCCTGTATAGTAGATGACTGTACCCACATGCAGCACAAATAATTTGGAAATCATTGGCACCAGTCTGAATTCTAGAACACCGCACAATTCAAGAAATAAATAGTGGGTGGAGTGGAGTACAAATCCTCCAAAATTTAAACCAGCACTGTATCTTTTGACCAGATCCTCTAAGAAAACCAATTTTAAAAATTTAAAAAGGTGGAGTATACTACCAAACCATGGAGTCTATGACCAAGCAGAGACGATGAAAAGGACCCCATTGTCAAAAGAAACTCCTCAATCATGCCACCAGTTTTGCCGTGCAGGCCGAAAACAAAATTCAGGCCTTGTTTAGTTTGCTAAAAATTATAATGTTTTCTCCACTCTCTCTCCATCACATCACATTAAATACGTCGAAAGCGTAAGTTCGTAGTATTAAAATAGGTAAAAAATAACTAATTACACAGTTTTGATGTACTTTCATGACCTAATCTTTTGAACCTAGTTAGACCATGGTAGGATAATATTTACCACAAACAACGAAAGTCTTCTGACAGTCTGCTACGAGTTCAAACGTTGAAGACAAATTTTCCCACGAACTAAACAAGACCTCGATAATTTCCTCATGTCCTGTCCCCCACCGGCTTCTGCTCAGTCTGTTCCCCATATGCATCACTGATTAAATATACTCCACACCAAAAAGAATATCTTTATACTACTTTTAAAATTTCTATAGAAATAAACGAATAAAATTATATCCCTTGCCCTAAATACCCTGCGGGTAAGCTGTCTCCCCTCCTGTGCTTGCTGGTTTGTGGCGCCCCATCATTTTCGGCCTATTTAAGGCACCCATTCCCCTCCATTCCCCTCCTTCCTCCTCATCCAGGGCAGCTCTCCACTCAAAGCTTCAGAGCTTTCTTTTTTCTTGTTTTGTTTTATTTTCTTGGTAGGAGTAACAATTAGTTCCTGGCCTTCCTCTTCCTCTCTCTCCATATCCTAGGAGAGAGAAATCCAGAGGCAAAAGCTTCAGGTAAACATCTACTATCTTGCTTCCCCTTCTGTTCTTGTTCCTGTTCCTGCATCCAGTTCATGTTTGATGGTAACCTACCCTGCAAATCTCTGAAAAGATTTGTTTTTTGTGAGGCTAGTGGCCACGAATCTGCACAAATCTGTTTAAAGTTGGGATTTTATGAGCAAAACTCTCACAAATCCTTCTCAAAGCTTCACCCCCACCATACAGTCCTTTTGTTTTGTTTTGTTTTTTTTGCTGTTTTTAGCCCCTCGAAGCTCAGATCTGTCGAAATATTTCGCCTTTTTGCTAGCTATAACGATTACTTGTGATGTTCTTGTTCTTGCAGGATTTGTGTAAATTCTAGATCCACTAACCAGAAAACCAAAAAGGGAAAAAAAAGAGAAGATGAGCCACTTCGCCGCCATGAAGAGCCCCCTTCCCGTCGCCGCGTCCGCCGCCGCCGCCGCCGGCGACGCCAAGAGCCCACTCTTCTGCCCCAAGCCGCGGCGGCCCGCGGCGCCCCTGCGGTGCCACCAGAGCGGCGGCTACTCGGACGCCGGTGTGGACCTGCTTGACCTCCTCCTCTCAAAGGTGGGATCTTTTCTCCTCCTCACCTTCAGATCCGCGAGTTCCTGCATGATTTTTGTCACCTAGTACCAAGGCGCTAACGAGTTGGTGTCCTATTCTTGGCAGCAGGGCGAGGAGAGCGGCCTCGTGGCGGCGTCCCCGCAGCCGCCGCTGTTCTGCGGCTCGCCCCCGCGGCGAGCTTCGAACCCGGTGGTCCACGACAGCCGGTTCGGCATGGACTACCCGCCGCCCATGCCGGTGCCCCTGCCGGGGCTGCCGGCGGTGGTTGCCGCCCCGGTGGCGGTGGCCCGGCCGAACCAGCGCCCGTCGGTGGCGCCGTCCATGTCGTCGCGCGGCGCGTCGTGCGCCCGCGCCCGGTTCGCGTTCCAGCCCGCCGCGGTCCGTGTTGAGGGTTTTGACTGCCTCGACCGCAGCCGCGGCGGCCGTGGCCATGGCATCACCGCCATGGCCTAGATGTGCATACAACACCAAGTAACAACCCTGAGAACACCCCCTCACACTTTCTCCATGGAGCAAGAAGCTTTCTTTTGCTACCACAAGCTCATGGAGATAGAGAGAGAGGAGGGGAGAAAAATTGAGAGGATCAATTTGTTCTAAATTTAACCCCTAAAAACTATATAATCCATCCCAATCCACCCCACAACTATAATGAGTTTAGGTAATTTTACCACAGATCTTTTTGTATGTAAATAAAGTTTCAGGTTCAGGTTCCTCATGTAAATTTGGGAGCACTAGCTTTGGGGGGAAGAGAGAATTGGTAGAGATCCAGAGAGAAGAGCAGGGGCAAAGGGCACATCCAAAAAAAAAAGTTAAGAGAGCCCTCTTGGATTAATCAAAGCTTCCTGATCTGTCCCTGCCATCTCTCTGGGAAGGAGGAGGATTTATTAGCCATTGGATTTGGTGGGGAGGGAGGTTGGGATTAGTTAGGTAATCTGTCCTAGTTCATCAATCAATGATGCCCTTCTTTTTTTTTTACTTTTGGTTTTTGATGGAATTGTTTTTGCACCGTCCGTCCGTCCGTCCGTTCCATGCAACCAAGAAATTTCCAAGGCCCCATGGAGAAGCTGTACAAAAGAGTGAGTGGCTACAGTCAGAGAGCAGCTGCATCTACTAGTAGGTTAAAAGTCAGTCAGTCAGTCGATGAGCCGAGAGAGATGATGATGATGAGTATTATTTGTGATCCTTTTTTTCTCTTTTGGATTTTTGTATGTATATTGTAATATCCCGCTGGATGTAATTCCAATGAAGCAATCTGTATAATATAATATTATTATGATTATCACCACCACCATGAGCACCACCCTGGATTTCAGAATATATGGTGGTTGAATGGTCCAATGTCAGTTCATGACCCATGAGAGCAACACATGGTTTTCTTCCATGTGCTGAAGCCAACCAAACCAAGCACGCAGGTGATAACGACGGTGACGTGTCAATGCGTCGTCTGCAGCAGCTTGGGGATGACCCGTGGAGATTAGTGGCTTCCTGATGGCAACGTTAAGCAGACGAGAACGAGATTACCATCCGGACCTCCTTCGTCCTTCCCGGGCCGGGCGGCTGTCGTTTTCCTCTGAATTTTCCTTTTCCTTGTTCATGTCGTTATCTCCTAAGATATCGAGCGAGGCCTCTCACTGATTTATCTCTTTCTAGGGTTAGTCAATCGGGGCAATCAGTGTGCTGTGCTGCTGTGAGATCGATGGCTCTGGCTGGTTTTTGAAAGCTTGATGAGAGCTGGGAAATTGCGAGGACAAAAGGACATGGTGTGTGTGTGTGGCGTGTTGTGGTGGCAGTGTGGCTGCTGCCGGAACGTGTGATGTGATCTATCTCTTGGAGCGGCCACGCCTGGAAAGATAGCAGAGGTCAAAGCCTGGAAAGGTGCAAGCTGCAGAGGAATACTGCAAGCCTGCAACGGCTTCGTGCTCGAACGGTAGCGTCGTCACTGAGCAGAAAAAGGGTTCAAACACGGCAGCTAGGAGCACCTCAGCACGAGTACTTTTCCAGAGTTGTGAGAATGCGGTAGGCAGTGATGCAGTGACGTTGCCGCTGGTTGGAGTGGAGAAGTGTCAAAGCGAAACCTCATTTCAAACGCAAATGAATTTAAAAATTCTCGAGCACTTGCCGCTAGACAAGTTCGAAAGGCCAGAGACGCAGGAGTCCTGTATCTGGCTATCTGAATCCTGCCAAAAATTTGGCAAAAATTTTTGGACCCCCTTCGAAGGTCTATTAAAGGTCTATTAGAGGTAAAAAATGTAGACTAATTACAAAACTAATTATACGAATGGACCGGAAATCGCGAGACGAATCCATTAAGCCTAATTAATCCATCATTAGAGATTGTTTACTGTAGCATGATGTTGTCTAATCATGGCATAACTAGGCTCGTTAGATTCGTATCGAAAAATTAGGTAAGGGTTATGAAATGGGTTTTGTCATTAATCCACATTTAATACTCCTAAACAGTGTCGGAATATTGATGTGACGGTTAGTTGGGAAAATTTCGGGGAACTAAACATGCTCCAAGCCAAGGACCAAAGGGAAAGGGGTCTGCCAAACAATTTTTCAAGTACAAGTGATTCCGTACTGATTGTACTTAATTGTGTGAAGTGATTTCGTATTGATTGTACTTATCCTGAAATTATAGTGAAAAACTTTCATCATCGAGTTTATCTTAAAGAATCATAAAGTATCACTTTTAGTCACAGAATCAATTTTTTTTCCTCAGAGAATTAGCTTTTATAAAAATTCAAAATTAGATGAAACTCTACCAAATAGACCGCGAAAGAGAATTAATGCTGTATAAAGAAGGATAGCTGTGCCTGTGTCCGTAATCCGTATAAAATGGAGCTGGAGCGTGTGGGCAGCTCAGGCTCAGCTGGGGCATTGGTGGTTGACACGTACCGGTACTCGGCTACCGGGCACCAGCACCAGCACGAGGAGCGACGGCGACCCCGGGTGGGGCCCACACGTGACTAGATCCCATCTCATCCCATGGGGCTGTGGAGTTGGATCCTCTGTTGGTCCTCTGGTTGGGTTGGCAGCGGTGGGTCCCCCCATGGCGATGGCTCAGCGCCAGAGCGGCAACGGCCCGTCGGGGGCTGTGGGTGCGTGTTGTCGTCGTCGAGAATAAAATTATGGTTTCTTGGGCTAAAGATTCCGCTCTGTTTGTTTGCTTAAATTTGCGGCTAGACTTATGACTGTAAAAATCCGACAAATTTCATTGCAAGGCCTTGTTTAGTTTGCTAAAGTTTCTAACATTTTCTCCACTCTCTCTCCATCACATCACATTAAATACGTCAAAAGACATATGTTGAGTATCAAATGTAGGTAAAAATAACTAATTACAGTTTTGATGTACTTCGCGACACGAATCTTTTGAGCCTAGTTAGGTTATGGTAGGATAATATTTACCACAAACAAACGAAAGTACTACAGTGTGCTACAAGAGTTCAAAACGTTGAAAAGACAAATTTTCTCACGAACTAAACAAGGCCCAACTTTCAAAGGAAAAAACCTAGTCAGAACAGCTCTTCAACAAGCTCCGTAATCTGCAGCTCAAACAAACATGAGCCAACACTGAGTTTCTCATAGGGTTGGCTATTTTTCTTAAATCCAAAGTTATAATGTTAAGGTATATTGATTTTATATGTTACCTATGAACTTCCTTTTTTTATATATTGTTTTTTGAAAATACACACGTTAACATGTATGTAAGCACATTCAACATTCACTTAAATGAACACCCTCTTTGGGAGGTAGTTGTAGGGAGGCATACAACTAGTCGAAGACTTCAAGCTTAACATGACGGTTTTACCACAAGAATAACTGAGGTAATGTTTTTATGAAAGTGAATCATTTGCAATAGTAGCCTCTATATGCAGCAGTAGTCTCTATAGTTGGAGATCATGCATGCATGTCGGTTACTCCAGAGGAATTTCTTTCGTCTTTTATGATAAAGACTAAAGTCAGCCTGTTACTTTTCGCACAACATGAATTTATTTTTACAACTAATTTCCATGAGTATGAATATACCCGTTATCGGTGTTAGGATCAGTCCCGACACTAACTAGTAAGATACGCTGTGATCGGTCTCTCGATGGCCGGTGCTAAGCAATGACGGGACACGGGTTTATCCTGGTTCCGACCGCGGGGCCGTACGTCCAGCAGATCGCTCGTGGCGCTTATTGCTATGCAATCCGTTGTGCACAGAGGGGCTACAAGCTAGGCGGGAGAGGAGGAAAAGCCTCCAAGTCCCTGCTAGATGATTGAGGCAGAGTGCCAATATCACGGAGTGAGGGTGTGGGTGCGTGCGGGCGAGGTGATGATCTCGTCCCACGGCGGCGACCGCCTCCTCCTTTTATAGACCAAGGGAGGCGACTTACAAATGTGCCAAGACGGGTTTTACACAAGATCGTGATCGGTACACGATGTTTGCGACTTGACGGTGTCCTGACGAATCTCAGTACTTGCGGGTGTCGTGGTGGCTATGTACTTGCCGGGGAATAGCTTCGAGGGTAGCTCGCCGCTCTGCATGTCGACCGCCGTCCGACATCGGTTCGAGGGTCTTCTTGGACGAGGGTACTGTGAGGCTCGGCGTGGCGGCGTCCCATAGCGGGCCGCGGCAGACCGGGATGGTGCATAAGCGCGGGATGGTGCCATAGGGCTAGGGATGTCCGCAGGTGATAGCCGCACAGACCGGGTCGTTACCGGCGCCGGGATGGCGGCGCCGGGGGAGTTAGTGGAGGGGGCGCGTCGCTCTGGCGGCCGACGGGCGGGTCTTGGCGCTTGCTCGCTGTCGTATACCGCCGAGGATGATCCATACCCTTCGAGGGCCTCGATGGCGGGAGCGCCCATGCCATGAGGGCGGCGTGGTGGTGTCCCATCCTCAGGGTTCCACAGTACTGCGGATGGCTCCAAAGTGCGAGGATGGCCTGTATAGTGCGGAGATGATGGAGAGGCGTGCTTAGTGTGTTCCGCGCCGTGGTGCCGCCCGTCATCGCGCGCCGGTCGCCGCCTGCACACCCCCGAGTGCGCCCATGCCCTTCGAGGGGCTCGTCGTGGGAGAAGGACGGGAGGCGGTGCGTGCTTTGAATGACAACGCGTCGCACGCTGCACAGTCTTTGGGAATGGCGGGATAGTGACGGGGTTTACGACAAAGGATGGGCGGGATTGCCTTTTGACTAAGGCGCAATGCAAGGCATTTAATGCCCCCGTCGTGAGAGATAAAGCGGGCGCTTATCGCCGAGGGTCGGCCTCGAGCGAGAGATCTCAGACGAGGGCGCCGATCCTCGAGCGAGCGGAGACCCGCCGAGGTCAAGCCTCGAGCGAGAGATTCGCCCGAGGCCGGGGCCTCGAACGAGGCGGAGTCCCGCCACGGGCGCCGTGCCTTGAGCGGAGAGTTTACCCACGGGGTGCCGCGCCTCGAGCGGGTGGTGCTTGCCACAGGTGCCCCGACCTCGAGCGAGGCGAGATTCGCCGAGGGCGGCCGGGACGGCCGCTTGATGGGCCATGGAGGTTGTTGGGGCTGCAGCGGGCCTTTCTCGTGTTGGGTCGGTTTAGGTAATGTTTTGTGGTTCGTGTTAATTCTTTAGGAAGGGTAATCTCCATAGTTAGGGGACCCTATGGCTGTCCCCGACAAGAGCCCCGAGCCTTTGCAGGTTATCCCGAGGGACCCGCAAAGGCTGAAGCTCTGTTAGACTTTCTTCCTTCTGATGCGATATGACGCCGTGGGGCGCGCGAAGCGCACCCGGTGTAGCCCCCAAGCCTTGAGGAGTGCGTGCACTGCAAGGTTTTGATGCCGAGCCGATCCGTAAGGCATTTGTTTCAGCCGCCTCGCGATATTTCAGCCGTCGCGATCCTATGCATGGAATGGTGTTAACCCTACCCGGATGAGTCCCGGGTTCGCTGCTGCCAAGGAGCGGGAAAACACGACTTTGGCCGACATGTCCGGAGGTGTAGCTGGCGATGAGCCCCTCGAGCCCGGGCCCATTCGAGGCGATCGGGCGCTTCTTCGACTTGTTTGTGCCTCGCCGCCTTTCGCAGGCGGAGGGGTGAGGTGATCCATGCTTCCCATCGAACGGGCCGCGAGTCATGGATCCATAGCGGTAATTCAAGTGGACGTCCGTGCCCCGCTCGATAAGGGTCGGCTCGTGGTCCCGAGACATGTCCATGAGAGCACTTACGTGGGTATGCTAGGCGGTGGCTCGGCCCTGTTCGATTAGGGACCGAGGGCGCGAAAGCTCTCCTCGATGGGATCGACTAGCTGCCCTCGCTTTGGCCTTGAACACGAACTATGGGGCGCCTCGAACCTTTGAGTTCGAGGACCGGCTCGATCGCCGGTCGACTAATCCGAGGCGCTCGAACCCCGGATTAGTAGGGCCTTTTGCGGGTGGCGGTGCCCCTATCTTGTTCGATCCGCGGCGCTCGCCGATCGTTATCGAGTCGAGTTCCGCCGATCAAGAAATCCCGATCGAGGAGCATCTGCGGGCCCACCGCACTCGCCGGTGGGCCTCAATCCGACCGATCAAGATAGCTGCGTGCCATCAATCTCGGATCGAGGGCATCCGCGGCGCCCACCGCATCGCCGTGGGCCTCGATCCGCCGATCAAGATAGCCGTGCAGCGCCAATCCCCGCATCGAGGGGCATCTGGCGCCCACCGCACCCTCGGGCCGGGCCTCGATCCGCTTGATCAAGATAGTGGGTCCGGTCCTTGGGGACTCTCGAGTCCGTTCTCTGACGGCGCGTCGACAAGCCGTGACTTTACGGCTCTACCTTGTTTCAGATCAGGGCATTGATCGCGCACCGAGGGGTCCCCTCGAGCTCGGCTCTGGTTTCACTGAGGAGGCTATCCTTACGAGAAGGAATCATCGACGAACCGCGGTCGTGGTGCGGGTCGCGAGCGGGCGCCTTTTAGGCGCGTGGTGCGGCGACGTGGACGACGTGGGAAGGCGATGAGACGGGGCGCTGCGTCCCCTGGTCACCGTGCGGTAATCATGGCGCGTGCGCGTGCGCGTGGTCGTTTCGGCACGGCGGGGCCCGGCCGTGGGGGCGACGCCGCCGCATTAACCGCCATGATTTCCGGGACGCCGCCTTTCGATTCTATAAACGCGGGGAGAACAGGGAGGGCTCCTTACCGCCATTTCCACCCATCCCCCATCTTCCTCTTCCGCTCGCCGCCGATCCGCCGCGCTTCCGCTCGCGCCACCCGCGCCTCTCTTCCGCCATGGCTCCGGTTCAAGTGCTGGATGCATTCCCGTGGCCTCGGTCGATGGTGAATCGGCGGTCGCTGGAGGAGCTGGTGCTCGGCGGTCAGTTGACGCCGGCCGGCGACGGCCCGAATCCGGCGTGGATGGTCCCGCCGCTGGACGGAGCCGAACCTCCGGGCTACGCCGCCGCTTCCGCGGCTACACGAAGGCTTCAACGCCCGAGCAAGTTCATGCGGGGACTTTGCCATCATTACGGGGTGGAGCTCCACAACTTCGCCCCCAACGCCATCTCGCAGCGGCCTGCTCGCCGCGCTCGCGAGGGATTCTTGGGAATCCCGACCGGGACCTGGGTCCATCTCTTCCGCCGAGCCCACACACGCCGCCACGGGGAGAAGAAGACGCCGTCGAGCGGTTCGCCGGGCCTCACACTTGCGGGACCTCCGAGGGAGTCAGATATCCCGCACGATGACGCCAAACAACTCCGATTGGGAGAAGGGATGGTTTACCTCGAACGACGGCGCCGGCCTTCCACCATACACCGGAAGGTGCCGAAGGAGAGGCCGGACTCGTGGACGTACGGGGTGTCGCCCCCGGCGAGGCAGAGGAGGCTCGAGCCCCTCACCAATGCCATAAGCCAGGCGAACGCGGCGGGCGGTGGCGTCCGTCATCGCCAACTTCCATCACCGGCGGATTATTCCCTCATGGAGAGGGAACTCCTCATCTTCGAGATGAGCGACGCGCCAACCCCGTGTCCTTGGCGCTCAGCGGGTTGCCGGAGGAGCCGCCGAGGGTATACGCGCCACTCGCGAGGCGCCGCAATCAATCTCAAGGCGGTGCGATAAATGCGACGACGACCGGTCGCTCGTGATGCTCCCCGACGCCGCCGTGAGTATCATCCCTTTACCTTTGCTTTCGCTTCGTTCTTCCGACGTACCGGGCAAGCAGCGCTGTCGATGTCCGCACGCCGGATCCGCCGACGGCCGCAGCTCACCACCGGGCAGCAGCAGAGGGAGCGGGACCGCAGGCCCGGCGAGAAAGGAGGATCAGGCGTGAGCGCTCGAAGAAAGAGTACCGGCGGAGTAGCAGGTCCGCCGGAGTGAATCGCCTTCTTGACGAGGAGGAGGAGCGAGGGGAGCGGCCACCTCCGGCAGGTGGGAGCCCGCGCGCCCCCGTCACCGGGGTCGAGGGGTCACACGAGCCGATCTCGAGGCGGGCATGCCGCCGTCGAGGATCGCCGGCGGGGCGACAGGCCGGGAGGCCGCCCGAACCCCTCGAGGAATCGCAAGCGGGCTTCTCCACTTTGAAGTGCGTATGCCTCCTCCGTGTTCGATTGCGCGTGGTCGCCACCCTTCTTTCTCCCTGTCGACTGTCGGGCGCCGCTGCCCCGCCTCGCGCCCGCAAGGCGCCAAGCCGGGACATCGCCGTGACGAGGCCTCGGAGAGGACGCCGGCGGCGGCGGGCCAGGCGAGGGCGCGCTGCCGGCCGAGGCCGCGGCAGAGGATGGCGGGCGGCGGCGGGCCGCGGGCGCGGCCACCCGCGACTCGCCGGGGCGCGAGGACTCGCGGAGAGCGGCCGAGGACCGCTGGCGGGCCGAGACCCCCGGCCGGGTGATCCCGCCCGGAGGGGCCGCGGGTGGTGGCGGATCAGCCGCCCGCGCCGCGCTGGTGGTGCGGTCCGATGCCGCTGTGATGCAGCGGCAACCGGCGTCGATGCCGGGCGCCGACATCGTGCCGCCGCCCCGCGCCTGGCGCTGGCCGCCGAGTGAGCAGGGGCTCCGCCGGGGTGCCGAGGAGTTTCGAGGAGGCCGAGAGGGCGAGCGGCAGGAATTCCGCCCACGCCTCTCTTAAGCACCGCTCGACCGAGGCGCCCGGCCCATGGAGGCGGATCACTCCGATTTTTCGTAAGGACCTGTCGATCGTACTTGTTTTCCTATTTTCTTTTTCTTGCCCGGCTCTTTCATCTTGATTCTTCCCTTTCCTCGTTGCTACCCTCAGGAGCTGCAGGCCAGCGGGGAGAAGTTCAATCGCCGAGCCGAGCCGACCTCGATTGGTACCGGCGATGATGAGTCCTCGGATGCCATGGTGGAGGCCTTGCGAAGACAATGGCTGGCCGGAGTACAAGCTCAAGGCATGGAGGACGCCACACCGACCAACGCACCGGGCGGTGAAAAGCCAAGGAGGTCGACGAGGTGAAGGCCGCCCAGAGAAGGAAGGGCGCCGGCGACGGGCGGGGCGGCGAGCTGCAGGGCACGCGATGCGCCGAGGCGCGAGCCGGGCGCGCAGAGGGAGACGGCTCGCCGAGGCGCACCCAACTCTCGCAAGATCGCACCACTCGAGGGGCGCGGGTCCTGCAAACCTCAGAGCAAAAGGCCCTGGAGGCCGAGAAGCCGGGTGCCGCTTCAGAGAAGGTCGCGGCGCCGCTGGGGAGGAGCACCA
The DNA here is from genome assembly GCA_022644695.1 of Cenchrus purpureus. Taxonomy (NCBI): domain Eukaryota; kingdom Viridiplantae; phylum Streptophyta; class Magnoliopsida; order Poales; family Poaceae; genus Cenchrus; species Cenchrus purpureus. The sequence goes on along the minus strand of CP053457.1, from coordinate 134,473,771 downwards.
GAGCGCAGGCGTGTGGCAGCGGAGACCCGCCCAGCAGAGCGGCCGCGCCGAGGACGCCGATCCGGCCCAGCCCGAGCGCGGCGCGGAGGAGGCGCAGGCCAGCCCAAAGAAGAGCGCATCGGCCGAGGTCGTGCTTCAACTCGAGGCGGAGGTCGAGCGGCTCACCGGGAGCCGGGTCCAGGAGAGCGTGGCCTTCGAGGACTTGAGGGTCGCGGTGAGGAGAAGGACCTCTATCCCTGCAGCTGCAGCAGGAGGCAAGGCCGCGCGACCTCGAGAAGGAGAGGAAGGTGTCGAGGGTAAGTTGTAGCCCCGGGCCCTTCGCTTGTTAATTGGTTTTGCCAAGATTCGCTCTCGACTCATCTCTTTTTGCTCCCAAGCCTGCAGAAGGCTCTGGGGGAGTCACCGACGCAAGTAGGAGTGCTCCCGGTGGTCTACAACTCTCCCAAAGAAGATTTGGGACTTGAGGAGGCGGCCTCGTGCTGCAGCATCGACGAGGGTGCACCGGGGAGTTCGGTGGTCGCCGGCTCTGGGCGGTCGCGCCACCGAAGAGCGCATGAAGGGCGCCCGCCTCGGCATCGAAGACCTCGTGGTGGTGCAACACGCCGTGTTAGGCTTGGCCGCCACGGCTACATCGTCGCGGATGACCTTGATGGCGATGGGCGCAGGAGGTGGTGAACCTGACGCCGCCGCTAACGCCGCGGATCTTGCCGACTTGAGGAGGACCTCTTCCCAACGCCTCCCGCTGGGCCCTCGAGCTCGAAATGGCCGGCCGAGGCCCTTATTATTGTAATTAGGATTTGAGCCGTGGCATTTTTGTAACAAGACAATTTGCTTTAGAGATTTGTAAGTTTTCGTTTTGTTTATGTCTGTCCCTTTCCCGCTGCCTAGGCAAGTTTCGCTGGATTGATTTCACGAGCACTGTGAGGCAAAGTGGTGAGGAGGAGAGCCGTATCCGCCGGAGGCGGGTGTCCTAGCTCGCCTGCTTTTGCCTTTTGGCCTACCGCTTCTTTTGCCCGAAGCTCCCGGGTTGGGACATACTTAGCATTTTGGAAAAACGATTTTGCTAAAAAAACGAGACCATTTAGGGGTGCCCCGAGTTCTCCCCGAGGGGACTTGGTTTTGGAGAAAGCCGAGTCACCCTTGACTTTATTCACAAACTTAACATATATACAACCGACGGGCGTCGGATATGCACAAATTGACTTGGAACTTTTAAGGGTAAAAGCGATAGCTGTTGGATGTTCCAAGCGTTGGTGAGACTTCGCCCGCTGCTCGAAGCTTGTATGTGCCGGCTTGAGCACCTCGACGATGATGTAAGGTCCTTCCCACGGGCGGTGATAGCTTGTGGACGGCCTCGATTGCTTGTCGCAGCCTTAGCACTAGGTCGCCTCAAGTCTCGGCCGATCTTCCGAGCTTGGTATCACGAGTGCTCACGATATCATGCCGAGTGCATCATTGCCACGTCCTCGGGCTTCATCTATTTGATCCAACGAGTCTTCGCGAGCACGCTGGTTCGAGTTTTCTTGATAGGCCTTGAGTCTGGGAGATCCGTACTCCAGGTCCGTGGGGAGGACGGCCTCCGCGCCATAGACGAGGAAGAACGGGCGTGAATCCTGTGGCTCGCCGGGTGGTCCCGAGACTCTGATGACCGACGGTAGCTCCACGATCCACTTGCGACTAGACTTGTTCGGGCCTGCCGAAGATCCTAGGCTTGAGGCCTTGTAAGATCATGCCGCTGGCACGTTCTACACCGCCATTAGTCTGTGGATGTGCGACGGCCGCCCAATCCACGCGGATATGGTGGTTGTCGCAGAACTCCAGGAATTTCCTGCTGGTGAACTGGGTGCTGTTGTCGGTAATGATGGAGTTCGCACCGAACTGTGGAATGATGTCGGTGAAGAACGACACGGCTTGCTCGGATCCGAGGTTAGTGATGGGCGGATCTCGATCCACTTTGAGAATTTATCGATTGACCGAAATGCGTGTAGCCCCCGGCGCCTTCGCAGGGGCCCGACGATGTCCAATCCCCACATGGCGAACGGCCATGTGATGTGTATGGTCCGGAGGGCGTGAGCCGGGAGGTGGGTCTGCGGGCGAGACCGCACTCGCAGTGCGCGACTTGCTGGCGCCGCGACCGCCGTGGGCCAAGAGAAGCCTTGGCGAATGTGTTGCCTACGAGGGTGCGCGCCGCTGTGATGGCCACACACGCGTGGATGTCCCGGATCAACTCGCGCCTCGGGATGGGGATGCATCGTCAGGATTCCCGACGCGCGGCGCATACCGCCGCCGTCACCACGGTGAATGATTTGGCCTTTACGGCGATGCGCGCCCGCCTTCGTCGATCCGAGGGTACCTCCTCGATCGATCCGTGAGGTACTTGCCGCCAGCCTCCGCGGGGTCTCTTCCATGGCCTCGGCCGTCGGCCCATACCCTCGAAAGGGAGAGCACGAACGCCTGCTCGAGGGGTCCTCATCCATCGGCCGCCTCCGGATTCGAGGGAGCCCCGAGGGTTCTCCCGACTCGATGTGGTTTTGCTAAGGTCGAAGGTTTGGCGACATCGCGAAAACGCGGAGGAACGGTGATCCGCCCGACGCAATCTTCGCGAGCTCGTCCGCCTCCTCTGTTTGCGGGAACATGGTTGAGCTCAACGCCGTAAAATTTGTCCTCGAGCACGCTGGCAGTAAAGATGCTTCCATCTTCTCGCCATGGCAGCTCGCGCTTCATGACTTGGTCGATCACGAGCTGCGAATAATCCCCCGACGCCGAGGCGCTTGATGCCGCCTCAATGGCGATTCGGAGGCCGCAAAGGAGGGCCTCGTATTCCGCCATATTGTTCGACGGGGAAGTGCAGCGGCATACCTCATGTGCTCTCCGAGGCGAGATGAAGAGGTGCCCGCGCCTCCGGTTTTCATCACCGACCGTCGAAGTAGAGGGTCCAACACCGGCTTGGATCTAATGGGGGCAATTGAGTGTCTGTCCATTCAGACGAAGTCCGCAAGAATTTGGGATTTGATCGGCGCGCGCGTAGGTGAGAGTTTCCCCATTAGTTCCACGGACCATTTCGCGATTCTACCCGAGGCATCCGGATTATGGGATTATCTCCTAGCGGAACGATGAGACCACCGTGACCGGGTGGGCCTCAAGTAGTGCCGCAGCTTGCGCCTGCGGCAAGTACCACCATGTAAAGCGCCAACTGTGGGTACCGTGCTTTGGTCTCGGATAGCACCTCGATGTAGTATACCGCCTTTGACCGGTAGGTGCGGGCCTTCCTCTCGCCTCTTCCACCACGATGACCGCTACGACCACCGGGTGGTTGCCGCGACGTAGAGGTACAGAGGCTCACCGCCCGAGGGTGGCGTGAGGATTGGCGCGTGCGCGAGCGCGCCAGCTTGTCGAGTGCCCCGGCCTCGATGGTCCGTGAGAAGCGCCGTGCTTCTTCAGAGTCGAGAGGGCAAACCCTTTTCGCCGAGCGCGAAATGAAGCTCAAAGCGGCTAGGCAGCCCAACACCTTCTGCACCCCCTTCAAGTCTCGAATTGGCCCCATCCGGTCGAGGGCCGAGACCTTCTCGGGGTTGGGCTCGATGCCCCGCTGGGAGACAATGAAACCCAGGAGCATGCCGCGCGGCACCCCAAAGACGCATTTTTCGGGTTTAGCTTTGACCCCGTTGGCCCGCAAGCAATCGAATGTAACGCGCAAATCGTTAACCAGTGTCGTCCGCCCTCGGTTTTGACGACAATGTCATCTACGTATGCCTCAACGGTCCGCCCGATGTGATCCCCGAAAACGTGTTGCATACATCGCTGGTATGTAGCTCCTGCATTTCGAAGACCAAATGGCATCGTTACGTAGCAAAACATGCCGAATGGCGTGATGAAAGAGGTCGCGAGTTGATCGGACTCCTTCATCTTTATTTGGTGGTAGCCCGAATAGGCATCAAGGAAACACAAGAGTTCGCATCCCGCCGTGGAATCCATTTGGTCGATTCGTGGCAAAGGAAAGGGAACTTTGGGACATGCTTTATTCAAACCGGTGTAATCTACACACATCCGCCATTTCCCATTCTTTTTCTTAACCAGTACAGGATTAGCTAACCACGTGGGGTGGAACACCTCCTTGATGAATCCGGCCTCCAGGAGCCTTCGCAGCTCCACTCCAATCGCCCGGCGCCTTTCTTCGTCAGCGTCCGCAGCGCTGCTTACACACCGGAGTGAGGTAGGATGTCAAGGAGTGCTCGGCGACCTCCCTGGGATGCCCGGCATGTCCGAGGGACTCCACGCAAAAGATGTCCGTTGGCGCGGAGAAAGTCGACGAGCACCACTTCCTATTTCGGGTCGAGGGTGGAACTGACCCTCAATACCTTGCCCTCGGGGGTAGCGGTGTCGAGGGTACCTCCTGGTCGCTCGCCGGCGGCCCCAGCGTGCTTAGCGGTCGGGACCCTCGTTGTGCTTCTCCATGTCTTATGGCGGCGACTTGTCGATCTGGCGCTTCTCCGGCGTGCTCGGCCTTTTCGACATCGCGGTCGAATCGTGCTCGATCGGCGAGCCACCGTGATGGCGCCTTTGGCCCCGGCATCTTCATCTTGAGGTAGGTGTAGTTTGGGACCTCCATGAACTTGGCATAGCACAAACGCCCAAGGATGGCGTGGTACGCGCCGAAACCCCACCACCTCAAGGTGAGGACCTCCTTGCGGAAGTTGTCCCGTCTTGAACCGGCCGGGGTCGATCACGCCGAGTGGGCCGCGCCCGTGGCGCCGCCATGGAGCAGCGGCCGTCTTTGGGCGCGGTGATCCAAACCGATCCCCATCATCGCGGGGTGTGCGTGTACAGGATGTTGAGGCTGCTGCCACCGTCCATCAGCACCTTGGAGAATCGCGCATTGCCATGATGGGGTCGACGACCGGTAGTATTGACGGGTTGGGGATGCGGTTCGGGTGGTCCTTGCGGTGAAGGTGATGGCCTCCTCAGGCCGATCGAGGAAGGAAGGAGGGCCTTCTCGGCGGGAACTTCATGCCGCTCGTGCTTGCGCGGTGGTGGACATGTCCACCGTCGGTCCCAGAAGATGAGAAGGCGTTCTCCACGCAGCGGAAAGCCGTCGGCGCCTCCGTCACCCCATCCTTCTTGGCCTCGTCCTCCTTCAGCGGCCAGTGTAGTACTCTTGAGCATGTCGCATTGCTCGGCGTGTGGTTGACCGGGGTCTTGTAGTACGGCAGGGGCTTCTTCAACATGTCGTCGAACACGCCCGGGGCCTCGAGGGGCCCTCGAGGACCCCACTGGTGGCGGTCGTGGCGAGGCCTCGTCGTCGTCTTCCGCCCTGCGCGCTGCAGCGTCATGGTGGGGCTTTTGCCCTTCTTGCCCGCTTTTGCTTCTTCGCGGGCTCCTTGGACTTGCTGCCCTCATGAGCGCGTCGTCACGCACTTGCTTGCCTTTCTTCGTCGAAAATGGCCCCCAGCCTCCTCTCCCGGAGCGAAGGCGGTGGCGATGTCGAGCAACTCGTTGGAGTCGTGGCGGGCTCCTCCCGAGCTCGCGCACGAGTCCCGGCAGTCGTGCCCTAGAGGAAGGCGTGCACGATCTCCGTGGCGGCGGCTCGGGAGCTCGGTCTGGGCTTGGAGAAAGCGCCGTATGAAGTCCGGAGGCGACTCGGGGCTTGAGTGCACCCTCGCGGGTCCCATGAGTTCCGGGCGCACATCGTGCCGAAGTTTCCCAGAAGGTGCGGACTAGGTCGTCCCAGCCGTGGATTTGGTGGGCGGCGGATGCTCGAGCCATGTCGGGCGAATCCGCAGAGTGCGTGGCGGGTTGCGGATGATCACCCGCGTCGTTGGTGGCGCCCGCCACCGGTGACAAAGCTAGCGGCGGTAGTTGTTGAGCCATACGAGGGTCTGTTTCCCCGTGTACTTGGTGATGGTGGTGGGGTGGCGAGCGGCTGGGGAAACTTCGCCCGTGCGGATCTCCGGTGAACACACGGGTTCGGGGTTCGGCGTTTGGCGGTCCTCCGGTGTCGTAGCGACCACCTCGTCGAGGTGGTAGCCCGCCGCCGTCTGCGCCTCAGCGTCGCCCCTCTTCTTGGCGTTCGGGGCGTTGCGAGCATCGCCATCGTGGGCTGGCAGCGTGTGTCAGGATCCGCTCACGGCGCGGCGTCACGCCGGTTTGCTGTCTGTCCCGCTGCCGTCGCGTGGGACGGATGCCTCTGATTCCGCGTGTCGCCGTCACCAGCCGGCTGGATGGTTGCGTGTATGCGGGGCGCGGAGCTCTCGGCTGTCTGCTGCCGCGCTCGATGAGAGCTGCGCCTCATGTGCAGTTCGTGCCTCGGCGTCGATGGCTCGGGCATGGCCCAGTAGTGTCACCGCCGCGATGAGTTTTGGCTGGCGAGGCGGCGTGTGGGTCGTCCACATTGAAGTCGGCGTTGATGCGCTCGCGAGCCTGCCTCCGGCTTCTCGGCGCGTTCGCCCGCGCGCTTCCCCGATGGTAGCACGCGGCCGCACCTGGGTACTCCTCTCGAAGCTTGCCTCGAGCTCGGCGCTGGGCGGCTGCGCATTAATATCCGCATTGCCGGTGGGGGCGGTGGCGGGTTTGGCTCGATGCTTGGGCGGCATCCCGTCGCTGCTCCGTTTGCGCCGTCGGCATGCTCGTTGGCGACAGACGGCACTCGCGAGGATCGTAGCTCCCTTTGGGTCGTCGAACAGCGAACCGATGGTCCGCAAGGCGTCGAGGCCGGGAATACCACGAGGTCGTGCGCGAGAAGTCCCACTCGGCGTAGCCATGCGAGGTCGCGGGCGGCTTCGGTGGCCGAGTGGTACGACTTCGTCGTTGGTGGTGGCGATGAGGTTCGGGTGACAGCGGTGATGGCGGGAGATCCTCGTACGCGGCCATGTCGGTGCTGACGGATGAGGCGTACGTCGCGGCGGAGTTGCGCATCCGTGGGAAGCTGCGGCCCGTGGCTGCGTGCTCCCCTGCAGGGTGTGCCGTCATGTCGCTCGGCGGTGGTGCGTCGCTCGGGCGGCGCGTCGCGTGCTGCCCGGCGCCCGCTCTCTTGGCGCGTGCCGCCCGGGCGTTTGCGGTGTCGAGACGTCGAGGCAACCGCCGTCGTGGGTTCTGGCGCCGGGACGTCGGTCGTCGGCGTGGCGGGGATCGGGCCCGGCCCGGTTGACCGCCACGGGTGGAGTTCATCCGATTGGTAGGCGCATGTGGTAGCGTTCCCGTAACTGAAAGTTCGGGCTCCGAACCGGTTGAATCCGTGGAAAGGTCCGAGCTGCCCATAGGCGTACCTCTGGGATGTCATCTCGGTGCGAATCACCATCGAGACTTCTGGTGAGGGGTTGATCACAGCGCGAACTCCCCTACAGCGCGCCAGCCGGTGTTAGGATTCGTCCACACTAACTAGTAAGATCTGTTGTGATCGGTCTCTCGATGGCGGTGCTAAGCAATGACGGGACACGGGTTTATCTGGTTCGGCCCCGACGTCGTCCGAGATCGCGCTCGTGCGCTGTATTGCTATGCCGTGGTGCTGTAGAGGGGCTACAAGCTAGGCGGAGAGGAGGAAAAGCCTCCAAGTCCTGCTAGATGATTGAGGCGAGTGCCAATATCACGGGAGTGAGGTGTGGGTGCGTGCGGGCGAGGTGATGATCTCGTCCCGGACGGCGGCGACCGCCTCCTCCTTTTATAGACCAAGGGAGGCGACTTACCAATGTGCCGCCGCGAGGTTTTACGATATCGTGATCTTGGTACCGCGATGTTGCGACTTGACGGTGTCCTGACCAATCTCAGTACTTGCGGGTGTCGTGGTGGCTATGTACTTGCCGGGAATAGCCGAGGTAGCTCGCTCGGCGTGCATGTCGGCCGCCGTCCGTACATCGGTTCGAGGTCTTCTTGTGCGAGGCACAGTCTTGTCGGATGGTGCCATAGGGCTAGGGGATGTCCGCATACCGGTGATGGCCGTGATAGACCCCGAGTTGCACAGCGCCCGGGATGGTCGGGCGGTGCCGGAGTTAGTGGAGGGGACGCGCAAGACGTCGTCAGACGGCGCCGGCGGCCACGCAGGCGCTACCGTCCGTCCGTATACCCTTCGAGGATGATCCATACCCTTTCGAGGGCCTCGATGCATGAGCGCCCATGCCATAGGTGGGCCTCGTGGTGGTGTCCTATCATAACAGGCTCCACAATACGTGATGGCTCCACTGGCGGGATGGCCTGAGAGTGCCGAGATGATGGAGGAGACGTGCTTAGTGTGTTCCGCGCCGCGGGCGCGCCGCATCGAGATCGCCTCCGCCGCCCAGACACCCTTCGAGGGTGCGCCCATGCCCTCGAGGGCTCGCCTTGGGAGAAGGACGAGCGGGGCAAAGGCTTTGAATGACATCGCTCACCGTCACACAACACCGCAGGCCGGGAATGGCGTATAGTGACGGGTTTGGCCGCCGACAGGACAAGGTCGGGAAGCCCTCGGCGGTGTCGCCGCCAGCATGGGCGGGATTACTTTTGACTAAGGCGCCAAGGCGTGGGGCATTTAATGCCCCCGTGTGAGGGCAGCGGGCGCTATCGCTGAGGGCTCGACGAGCGAGGCGAAGATCTGTGACGAGGGGCGCCGATCCTCGAAGCGAGCGGAGACCCGCTCGAGGGCCGAAGCCCTCGAGCGAGGCGGAGATTCGCCCGAGGCCGGGGCCCTCGAACGAGGCGGAGTCTCGCTCACGGGCGCCCGGCCTTTTGAGCGGGCGGAGTTTACCTGACGGGTACCGCTCGAAGCGGGCGGTGTTGCCGTGGTGCCTCGACCCTCGAGCGAGGCGAGATTCGCCGAGGGCGGCCGGGACTACTGCTTGATGGGTCATGGAGGTTATTAGGCCGTGGCGGACCGTGGGCCTTTCTCGTGTTGGGCTGTGGTAGGTTTAGGTAATGTTTTCGTAGTTCTGTGTTAATTCTTTAGGAAGGGCTCGAGCCCTCCGCCCCACGCCCCACTATTAATTAACTCCTCTTGTGCAGGAGTGGATGGTCTTAACTTCATGGCCCAGGACTTGACCATCCATATATATATATAACACCGCTGTGACTTGGCGCTTCGGTCTCACTCGTTCAAATCGGTCTTACACATCTGTTCTTTGGATGTTTACCAAGACACACTCTATGCCGAGAAAGATACATTCAATGCAACAATTCCAATATATCGGTCATCGTGGTTTCCAGGGCTGCCTCCTGGTGGCCCGTGTTCCTCAACCAAGGCAGAAGAATATTTTTACAGAACAAGACCGACCAATGGAAATGATAGTAATGGATTTGTGTTCCAATTTTACAATTTCACAAGTGAGACCCGTCTACGTGAGAAGGTTGTGGAGACGTACTTTGGACACCCCTAGAAGACTTACTCACGAGTAGTCTTCCGGGAGTGCTTCACATTATTCACCCTCTTGGGCTATCTCTCATGGAACAACTCCAATTTCGGCCTTGACAAGCTGTAATATGGTGAGTACAACAATACTAGACCGGTTCTGATATTGCAGGCAGGGTGAAGTACTTAGGAATTCAAGTCATTGATGCAATTGAAGCTGAGAACTTTACATAGTCAAGCTTCATCAATAACCTGGAGTGGGTACCCGAGATCGTTGTTCATTGATCTTTGATAAATGTTGTTCTTGACAGGTACCAACAACAGAGCCAGCGGTGGGCTTGGTGGGGCTCAAGCCCCCTCATGTACATATATCGTTATTTCAATCTTGTCTGTGGGATATATATTTGTCTACCTTAATCATAGAACCTAGCTACCTAGCTTTATGTTGCCTACAAATGTTTCTTTCTATATTATGGAATTTAAAGAAAGTTCTGTCCTGTAAAAATGATTTGTAGTGTGTTCTATACATGCCTTCTGTTGGCTATGAAATATTAAGCAAGAGAAGGTTGATGTGACTAATGATGTCCTAGCGCACCATTAATCCCGCGTTAGAATTTATGTAGTAATTCAACTTACGTTTGCCGGTTATTGCAGGTTTCTTATGCTATAGTACATTTTATATCGGATTAACTCGTAAATCTTAGCGTCAGAATATACAACATACTACTCCATGACACAGTTACAATTATGCTATTCAATTTCTTCTTTCGCATTGTGCCCGCAGCAAAGCGTGGGGTTTTGACTAGTCTAGATTAGTGTTCCAAACATGCCTTGAGGAGAGCATGACTGGTGATGAGTTATGTTGCTGAATGCTCACGGCGTTGCGCTCTGGAGCGGTACACTGTAACTGCAATCCACAATCCCCGAAAAAAACCCTGCAGTCCACAAATGCATCAGGCTCGTTGACCAGAGAGAATCGAAGCAACTTGCCTTTTTAATACTATCGTTTTCCTGTTATTCTATTTTCTCCTTGGGTTCGTGTGAATAAAGGCTGTCTCCACGGCGGTGAGATCCCAAGGAATTATATTCTCCAGTGAAATAAAAAAGAAAACAAAGCAAAGAGAGAAAAGAGAGCTCCAATCGTGTCGACTGGAGAGCGCACATGATCTACTCCATATATTCTATATAGCAACTGGATAGATGTTCCCATGTTTGCATTTTTCTACTTTCAATAAACTCGCCATTCTGAATTTTTTTATAAACAAAAAAACGAATTAGCTTTTTCATATAAATCACTGCAAAAAATAAGCAAAGAAAAAAGAAGCTCGCACATGACCTAGTATTCCCTATATTCTATATAGCAACTGGATATATTTGCATTTTTGCTACTTTCTATAAACTCACCATTCTGGATTTTTAATAAACACAAAAAACTAAGCACCTTTTTTTAAATATGAATCACTGCAAATAATCAAACTTAAAAAAAACACACGAAAGCGATACAGAAATCAGTGCAGTAACTAGAGAAGCTGATCTGAGCAGAATTAAACATGGGGAGTTCATCAACAGAGTTACAAAACAAACCTCAGCTCAATACCAAAACGACAACAGGGTGCACCTGCCATTTGTACAATCTCAGTCTCTAGGCCACAACATCCTAACAAACTGTAATGAAACTAGAAAAGCAACCTGCCCGTTATTTTCTTTCTCCCCCTTCTCAAACCTGATTATTTCTGGGTGTAATAGACACTGTATGTACTTCAAAATTGAAGCCAACGATCCATGGAAGTCGGGGGCAGGCGCTTGCCGGAGGTCCAGGTGCGGTATGGATTCAGAAGAGTGAAGACCAAATGGGTTTAACTACTTCAGGCACCTGTTATTATTGACTAATGAGCGCTATGGATTCAGCTGCCAAACCTCACTGCCTTGCATGTAACAGCTGGGTTTCGGATGTCGTCTTGGCTTTGAATCAACCGGATCTCTAAGCTGCTGGTTGACGGGTCAAAGCCAGCCCTTTTATAGTCCTCCACAGTTCGTTTTAGGAGTGCCTGCCACAAGGTTTCATGTGTTAGGACTATGAATATCCAGGTGTAACAGTTAACTGCTCAACACTGACTATCAAGGTCTAGCATCTGTCACAGGGGTGCCCCGGCTGGTGTTACAGACTTAGGCGCTTTAGAGGAGTTAGGAGTTAATGCATTTATGCTTTTGGCTGTCAATTTGAAAAGGGTGTGAATGTAACTATCAAAACCCAAAGTTTGTAAACCCATTTCTTTTAATGCAAAATGACACAGTTCTTTTGCGTGTTCGAGAGAGCACCTGAACTAAACCAGATACTGCAACAATTTAAACATGGCGTGAGGGAAATACAGGATGAAGGGTAGGCAGGAAACATACAACTAGCATGAGGCTATGAAAACTTGGCCCTACCCACATTTCAATTGAGATTCCCATCTTAGTTAAATAAACTAGATATCTAATACAACATGCTGCCCAAATTCAACATACATAAGGCATAATGAACATGCTTAAATGTTTGATCATAGTATAGAGCAGCACGAAAGATACCTGCAAACTGGATACTGCCAGTTCTGCTGCTGTCTCCAGGCTATCAGGATATTTCTGTATTCATCACAAGCAGACAACCATGTATTAGAAAAAAAGAAACCATGATAAGATAAGAACATCCATAAGAACATCAGCAAACTTTCCCCAAAACTTACATTACTCCACCCTAGTAGAAGAGCTGTTGTTAAATCTCCAGTTCCCTGCAAAGCATTATGAAGCCAGGTGATACAAGTGATGACTACTAGTAACCCTATAAACACCAAGCTTGCAGTGAAGAACATTTTGAAAGGTCAATCCACTTCTCTCCTGTAATTAGGAGAAACTTCACAAGCACAACTCTTTGTGCACTTGAAACATTTCATCTGAACATTAGTTCACATAATCATGCGATTGTCTCCCGAGTTTCCACCATCCTTAATGACACCAACTTTAATGGCAAAACCTACCCTTAGTACCACATATTTTGAAGCTTGTAACCCACTTTGTGTGCTAATATATTTTGTACTTCCCATTTGTGACAAACGTCCAACTTCAACATCCCACTAACATTCTCAGTTTAAATGGACTAATATAGGAAACTCCTACATGAACTGGTCCACAATAAATAAAACAATCATATTCCTTACTCCACACTTCAATCTACAAGTGGACAATAAAAAATAGAGATATATCAACATACCGTAAAATATGCAGGTATCTTTGGTATCTCAATCTTAAATTGTTCTGGCGGTTGTTCCTGAAAAAAAAAGGGGGTCAAAAGTACATCCCCTGTATGCATATGATATTATCATACCAAATAAATCGCATTTCGAACCAAATTATACCCATCTGCAAAAGTAATCATGAGCTAGAACTATCTCCCGTGTCAACCTATTATTGTGATCACTACAAGGTAGAACTGGCTTGCATATCAATCTGAGAAGTATCCAATATAGTGCACATGGCCTAGTTGACCACTATTCAACATGAATATATCAAAGCTGTGGGATATCCTACTGCATGGACTGGTCAGTAGTTCATAGCCAGCCCAATTTTTTTTCCAGTAGACAGACTTGAATAAGTTGTGTATGCAGGTTCTGTTGGATCTCGATTTTTTTCTTGTGTGCACATACCTGTGCCTTCTGCTTAGGAGCCTCATGTGGATGCCTAGGTAAGCTCAATTTATTTTGTATCCTACATACTTTGTTGAATACTTTTTTTTTCATATGTAACTCAAGTACATTGCTAGTATCATGTAGATAGATGCCAATTGCATAATAACCCCGTTGCAAGTTTACCTGTGTTTTTTTATGACTTCCTATAAGGAGAAGCTTGCCTCCAATAAGTGCGCTAGTTATAACCACCTGCAAGCAACCAAACACATGCACACACACTACTTCATTACCGACCCTTTGAAAGGGTGAAAATGAAACAAAAGAAGGGAACCATAGAGGTCATCCTAATTCCTATGTAGCACATTAAAGACATGTCATGGTTTATTTATTATCTATTATATAAGATTCACACCTTCCGTGGTCCAGCACTATGGAGGGTATTGCAAGCTGTCAAGCCATCTTGTTCAGTGGTGATCCTGTAAGTATACATTAATCAAGAAAAAAAGGAAGAACACAATCTAACAATATCAGTATATCATACATATGGCATGGAATCAGTCTACTTTTTTTTTTCATTTTCAGAAGAAAAGCATGGTTACCTCAATCCAGTAAGTAGTTCAACCTCGAATTGGTTAGGTGTAAGCATTGAAGCAACTGGAACAACCTACAGATGGTTTCACGATAAAATGAACAGATTAGGATGGTAAGATATATGGGCCCATGCAAATCATTATGAACATTATGCAAGAATTAGTCCTAGAAACAGCACATTAGAAATGCGATGCCCTGGCCTATCACATAGCTTTTACTCCATATCTCGGTAACAAAGGGGAAAATAAGCTAACAAGACTAAGTTCTGGTCCAAATGAAAGGTTAGGCACATAACTGGCTCTAATCAGCTCTACGGGAGATACTATAGTATAACTATAGCTATCTGTAATATAAACACAGTTTAGTCTACGGAAGGGTCAAAAGGGACAGTATAGAACCCAAGAGCATCGCATGTTGGCATATAGTGAAAGCATGTTCGTGACACTAGTATTTGTGATTAATAACATCCTTGAATGCTAAAAAAAATCTTAAGGACAAGCAGTTCCTTTAATTTAGCACCATATGATGAGATAATCACAGAAGAATATAATGGTATAATTTACCTTCTGTTGATAAACAGATATTAGATCCTGAGGAACGTACAACTTTCCTTCATCACCTAGAACCGGGTCACAAACTGCAACATGTTTGCAAATAACCATTTTTAGCCAGTCTCTAGTTACAACAATAATTCAATATTTATTAAAGAAGAAATAAGCATACAAATATTGAAAGGTGAAAAAGATTACCATATACAAGATCAGGATTGACTGTTCGTAATTTATCAACAACTTGTAGCACAGTATCTAAAAAGGAAACGGAGCCTATATAACCTGAGAACCATAAACAGCATGTCACTTTGTGTGCAAGGAACCATATTTTTTCGGCAGTGAAAAGATACTAATATTTGCTTGCAATCATGAGCAAATATCAGAAATGTTCAAGCAAGTAATCAAATTGCTCTTTCCTTGGGATGAAGGGTGGGTGAGTTTAATTAGAAAAAGTCACAATAGCTTCACCTGTTAATAAATGTGTATAATGGAGTAACTGATTTTCCTCCAGCCCTTCAATAAGGTCCCAGAGCTGTTTGCCATCGAGAACTTGACCTCTAAATGTTGGGTATCCTGAGATAACTCATAACATGAATTACTTAGGTATCCTAAGGAAATTGCACATGTGATTTTATACGATGTACCTATACCTGTATGATTAGAAAACTGTACAGAGTTTATCGGATCCACGTCAAAGCCAAGGAGCTGCAGGGGAAAGACGGCTGATTTGTTGCCGACATACCCCTGAATCAATGCAATGAGAGCTTAAGCTGACAGCCGAGCATACATATCAAATCGGGAAGTGAAAATGCTCAACAATTCCCTATTCTGAAACAAAATCCATGCAGTTTATTCTGTCTAAACAAATCACCAACGAAAGAATCCGACACAACCAGAAGTTCCGGAGGGGAACCAAACTCGTGCTCGCCCGTCACACAAAAGACAAAGCAGTCATAACCACCGATCCCTCACGCAACCATCGTGCCACACCGCTTAGCAGGCGACAGTCACACCAATGGCGTGGGTGCGCACGGCGTGCGTTGGGTGCATCATGTATATATATGGCATCAGCTCATCAAGGGAATATTGCAAGGACCCCAACTTTATACCTATATCCTTTCAAAAATCGTCCAGTGAAGTGGTGCACGGCGTGTTCCAGACTCCACAGAGCAGTGTTCTTAGCCAGCCAGCCTACATGTAGCACCCACAAAAATCCTAGCTTTGCCTCCCAAATCCATCCACCACTCATGCTCAATATGCCAGCATACAAAGGCATAGACATAGGTGATAGGCGAAGAAGCCTGGAGTCCCCCATCAGGGGTTGCGGCCTGAGGAGAGCAAGCAGGAGCGCAACCCACATATTTACATATGGATGAGAGGCAGGCCAGGGGTCAGAGGTTGAACCTGGACAGTGTGGGACTGGATGCTGAGCACGCGGCCGGTGTCGGACGGCAGCGCGACGGACAGGATCGGCGGCCGCGCCATCTTCGGCTGCACCGCCGCCGCCGCCCTCCTCCTCCGCCCCTGCAGCAGCGGCGCCCACCCGAACGCCTCCCTGCAGCACAAGCGCGGCGCAGCAACACGCACCGGTGCACGGATCAATCACTCCCCCGGTCAAAGATCTCAACCACGACGAGTCGAGGTCGGCGGGGAAGGAAGGAGACGAGGAGCAGGAGCAACCGAATCCGCTAGCCTCCCCTCTCGATCCCTCCCGACTGACCTCCTCCCCTACTGCAAGGTTTGACTAAAAACTAGTGATGGCTACGGGGACCGATCCCCGATTCCCCACGGGGAATTCCTGTATTAGAGGACGGGGATGGGATAAATTTTATCCCCACGAGGATGAAAACGGGGCCCCGTCGGCTGGCGGACGATCCAAAGCTCCCCGTCCCCATTCCCCACGACTCCCCGCGTTCCAATTCAGTCTGATAAGAAATCGGCACATCAAAACCCATTAAATACTACGCGGAGTATATAAGCTCAATCCATCTATTTGTAACCCCATGCCCTGCCTCCCTCCGTCGCCGCCCTGCTGCCGCCGTGCAAGCCAGCCCAGCTTGCTGTCGAGCTCCCATCCGTGACAGCCCGTGCACGCGTTGCTCTTCCAGCCGTGCAGCAGTCAGCAAGGCTCAGCTGACCAGATTGCGACAGGCAGTCAGCAACTTAGGCGCATGGATTATTCTCCTTCAGACCTCCTGTATTCTCTCTCTCCCTTTATCTCATGATGGCAGATTGAGAACATTTGCTCAGCACGCCTATAGTGTGCTTGTGCAAATGGTTCACCGGGCTGCACTGCTGATCTATGACCACCGGATTGTACCACATGATTTTCCAATCGGACGGAGAACATTATTCTCCGCCAGCTTTCACGTTCGGACGCCACTCCGCGTCCCCGAAGTTTATGGGCAGAAAATTCTCCGCCTCGTCCCCCGCGGGAAAAATCCCTGCCGAGTCTCCTGCAATTAGTCACCAACCATTCTATATGCATCACAATTAAGAATCAAGTTCATCAACTCGATACATGAAGGCTACCAAATCGCACACAGGGGCAGCTAAATACTAAGAAGCACGAACACAGGCAAAATAGACAAAGATTTTGCAGCTGTTACTGTATTTATTGTCAAACACATCGCTGGTTCCTATTTCATGAGATAAAAAGAGGAGAGTGAGAGAAAGTATAAGAATAAAACAAAGACCCGGAGGTCACGAAGGAGAACTAATCCATTGCGCCTAGCTTTTTAACTGTTCTTGGCTTTGCTGTGCTTTGTCCTCTAGAATCTCGAGCTGGTCAGCTGGAGCCTTGCTGACTTGCTGTGCTGCACGGCGTGGGTGGAAGGAAAGCAACGTGTGAGCACGGGCTATGGTCTGCAGATGCAGCACACGGCCGATGCGACAGCTGGGCTGGCAGCGGCAGCAGGCGGCGGCGGTAGGAAGGGAGAGCGGGAGGCGCCGCACGGTCTGGGGAGACAGAAATGAGTGGATAAGATTAGGTTTTGCTACTATATACCCGCGTAGTATTTAATGGGTTTTGATGAGCCGATTTCATCAGATTGATTTGGAACGCGGGAGTCGCGGGAACGGGGACGGGAGCTGTGATCGTCCCCGCCTGGCCAGCCCGACGACGGGCAATTTTCCGAATCCCCGTGATATTATCCCATCACCGCCCCTTAATAGAGGAAACTCACGCGATCGGCGGCCCCGCCATCCCCAAGACGGACGGACAATTTTCGGGATCCGGGATCCGCATGGCGGAACTGAGCGATCCCGCTGGGCCTCCTCGTCGCAAGCTCGTCGTCGTGGGGGAAAAGTGACGGAGGAAACGACGAGACGAGCGAAAGGGGTGAGGTCCAAAGTTTTAGCTTTGGGCCCACAACGTGGGGCCAGAGCCCAAAACATACTTGGATGTTGCTCGAGGCCGAAAGGGCGTCCGAAGGAGGTATTGGGCCCACGTGGTACTCAACGACGCCCTAGGCCCGTGAGCATCCTGCTCACGTGACCACGTCCGACGCAACGGCCGGCCGCCCTCATCCGAATTCGATTCTCGTGGCAGCAAGAAATGTCGGCTGTCATTGTCACGACTGACGACGTGACGTCTGCGTGTGTCAAGATGTCCTCTCTCTCTCTTATACTCATCGAGCATGGATATATCCCTCTCTCTCTCTGATGAGGAAAAGGAGAAAAGATCGGAAAACTTGACAATGGCCACGAATGGATCCATATGTTAGTTTTGTGTTAGTTTGGAGTAACACCCCAAGAAAACTAACACCTCTAAGAGGTGGTAGTTGGTGTTAGTTTTGGTGGACTCCACTCAACTTTACTTTTCTCTCACTCCACATCCAATCCAACTCTTTTTTGGTGGACCTCCAATGATTGGTAAAAAGTAGCATGACATGCAAAGTAACACATGCATCCATGCATCCAAGGTGTTAGTTTTTTAGATGTTAGTTGGGGGTGAAAAAAACTACCACTACCACTAACACCTTGCATCCATTAATGGCCAATATAGTGATTGTCTTAAAACCAAGTATTTTTTTTAAATGAGGCTTATATAACTTATTGTAAACAAGGCACTGCTTAAGTTTCCACTTTGATACTGGGTTTTCTTTGCTGTGTGCTAGGTGTTTGCTGACATATTAGAATACGGGTGCACATGATTTTCTAGCTTTCTCCATACATGGCACTTTTGTGGTTGTTTGTAGGTTAAACTTATGATATTAGATTTATCACTGATCTAACAGATCATGTGCTAGTAGAGGGGCTCCTTGCATCTTGCCATCATCAATATTAATTAATGTCTATTGCAGCACAAGGACCATGCACAAACCAATTTCCTTTGAAAACCAAAACACATACACTAAAGGCAGGATCATCTTCACCTAAGTCGTAGAGTAGACATAATGTGCGCTATATGTGATCTGTCCTCGTACATGTCATCGAATAAATGATGGCCACTGCTATCTTTATTGTTCTAGCTACTATCCATACAATGCACAATGTGGTATGAGACATGACCATGTCAGATCATGTAAAAAAACAAAGCAAAAAAAAAGTAAGTTTAACCCTCCTTGTTGCAGAGTAATTTTTTGAGAATATGGTTTGGGGGGGGGGGTGGCAGCCCCACCTACTATATTAATCGAAGGTGTGGCCTTTTTGGAAGACCAAGAGGATTACAAAGGTGCGCTACATGTCATAATGTCACATGTATTGGTCTTTACTTTTAGACCGTGGTTTCGGTCTTCATACATTGCACCCTTCGTCCTTAGCCATGCAAGTCCGTTACCGTGACCAATAATAGCTGCCAACAATTTCCGCGGGAGTTAGGATAGTATGTCGAGCGTTTCATCTAATATATTATTACCTCAGAAAATTTATTTTTTACTCATATTTTATCGTTCTAGCATACTAGATTAGAGTTCATTATAATTGAATAAACTTAGTAATTTTAACATGAGCATAGAAGAAATCTAAAGCAAAATATCTCTATGAAAAGGAGAAAGAAAAAAATGAAAATGAACTAGCATTCACCACAAATAAACTACAAGAGAACATTTCTTAAGAAAAGCTACATTTACTTTTAGACACTCATAGTTGCAGAGTAATCTTACATGTCTTAATGCCACATGTATTGGTCTTTACTTTTAGACCGTGGTTTCGGTCTTCATACATTGCACCCTCCGTCATCCTTAGCCATGCATGTCCGTTACCAGGACCAATAATAGCTGCCAAAATTTCCGCGGGGGTTAGGATAGTATGTCGAGCGTTTCATCTAATATATTATTGCCTCAGAAAATTTATTTTTATTCATATTATCGTCGATCTTATTCAAAAAAATTCATATTATCGTTCTAGCGTACTAGATTAGAGTTCATTATAATCGAACAATCTTAGTAATTTCAACGTGAGCACAGAAGAAATCTAAAGCAAAATGTCTCTATGAACAGGAGAAAGGAAAAAAATGAAAAAGAATTACCATCCACCACAAACAAACTACAAGAGAAGTAAAAAAAAAAAACCTACAAGAGAACAAAAAGTTCATGCAAGATGCGAATGCACATCAAACAAAACCATCACGCACAAGGGAAAGTTGATGACAGCAATACGTAAATCCAAACACGTCGGTTTTTATTCCTCTTCACACGAAAAGCAGCGCAGAAAAGAAAAAAAAACAAAGAAGAAGAGCGAGATAAAAACCACCCCTGTTCCTTCATTTGCCTTTCGGCTTTCGTCCTTCAGCTTCTCCCCTCGATAAGCACGTAAATAAATTTCGTTTTTTTACCTTCATCCTCCTCCTCTGCTCCAACTCCCGTCTCCGCCTCCACCTCGGCGTCGTCCTCTTTCGATCTCTCCTCATTTCCACGCGGAGGGGAGGCGTCGGCGCAACATAAAGGCGGCGCCTTTGTTTGCCCTCCCCCGGCATGCGGAGCTAGACTCGCGGCTGGGGCCCACGCCATGCAGACTACCGGGCCCGCATCGCCGGAGCAGCCGCCGGCCGAGGCGAAGGTTGAGGAGGGGGCGGGGGTGAAGGATGAGGAGGTGGTGAAGGCGGATGCCGCGGGTGAGGAGGGGAGGAGGAGGAGGAGGAGAAGGAGGGAGGGAGGAGGCGGGCGGCAGCCGCGGCGCCGGCGTGGCGGCGGCGGCGCGTCGGGGACGGCGCCGTGGTGATGGTGAAGCGAGCTGCTCGCGCGCTGCATGACGTGCCAGCTCTGCCGCCGCCTGCTCCGCGACGCCACCACCATCTCCGAGTGCCTCCACACCTGTGAGTCGTCCTTTGCTCCGCCTTGCCTGCCCGCCGATCCCGGCGGGCTCGAACGCCCGCATCCCCACGACGGTTCCGCGCGTTTCCACGGGAACTTCCCGCGACGGCGATTCGATTCGACGCGCGCCCCCCGTTCTTGGCGCTGTTCCGGATTCGGCCGCCCGGGTCCCGGGGACGTGGGTTGGTGCCGTCGGCGTCGATTCGTTTCCGGCGATCCGGCAGGGCTGTACGGCCGGCCTTCCGGGCCTTCATGCGCGATTGCGATTCTCGACGTGCGTGACTTCCGAGTTGTGCTGCGGTTTCGCCGCTGGATTCTACGTAAATCTAGTTTGGGTTGACCATGTTTGGTAGCTTCCTTGCTTTCCATTCTTGCCTTATCAGGTTGAGCTGCAATTCGGTTTATTCATTGCATCAATGCTGGGCCTCAGCATGCTGATTTTACGTAGGCTTTAAATCCTGGGTTGTTGATAGGCCATCTTTGCCCCCAATCCGTGGAATGCTTTGGCTCCTGTTGGGATAATGTCCAGGTGATACTGTTCACAACGTTATGGAAGCTTCCAATGTGTGATTTGAGTTGCCAGCCGGTTTGTCTGAGTCATTCACATTAGGGCCCCCCTCTCTGTGTTCAATGCAACTTCAGCAGATGCATGCCTGTAAATACTGGAACTATATAGAAATTTGTTAATGCCACAATGTAGAATCATAGACTGTAAATAGCTGCAACCTATTTGATTACTCAGCATGCAAGGGTCGGTTGCTGTATCTGTTGATTCTGTGTGTGCTCTTGAGATATTAAGAGCTATGATTTGATTCTAGCATTTGAGAATTTAAGGTTTACTTTGTGTTTTGACCCTGTGGTTCTATTTCCAAATGGATCTGGGCATTTCATGTTATGTAGTCCATTCTAGTGCAAATGACAACCACTTTTGTTCATTTGCATGCATCATTTTACTTCTCATGACATGGATATAATGCTGTATGAAACATTCTTGATGCTTTTGATGGAGAGGAATTTCTGTGTGGACAGCAAATTCCTTTTTTATGCGAAATGAAGCATTGCATTGTGCCCTGTATAATTTCTCTATATTGTGAAATTCTGACCTCTGTGTTCTTTGGATTATGCAGTTTGTAGAAAGTGTATCTATAAGAAGCTAAATGATGAGGATCTAGATCATTGCCCAGTATGCAAAATTGATCTGGGCTGCACTCCAGTTGAGAAGCTGAGGTATTCTTCTTGTGACCTTTCTCTTTAAGATTTATTGTGAGACACTATGTTTTTAGTTGTATTCTGGTTTGCTTCATTCAATGTTCTTGTACTTTTCTGGAAATACACATTTATCAGCACTACTTTGACTTCACAGCTAAGTTTCTTAGATTTTGTACTGTTAGCATATATTTCCATTGGATAGCAAGATGGCACAACAAAACTTAATTAAAAAACTATTGTAACAGATAGTTGCTCTGAATTACAAATAGTAACAAACAAAATTAGATACAAGCTACAAATTCTACAGTTCAAAGCATTCATGTCACTTTTTTGTGGATAAAGCTTGAACATTACTGTGTTGCTCCTGCGTATAATTTAGAGCTACGTTTAGGAATTGTTGCACTCTAGAGAATAGTATGCATTCTCTGCTATTTTGAATGCCAAAAATGAATAGTTTACCATGAAGCTCTTACGCAAGAATTCTTATGAGTTCCCTCCAGATATGCATTATGTGGTTAAACCCTGGCGTTCATTCTCATCCGTCATAATTTTGTTTGTAGTAGTTATCTGATATCATTTTGAGCTTTACTAACACAAAACATAGCAGTTATTGCACTGCTGTAGAAGTTAGTATAGGCTTGTTTTGTTTCTAGTAGTCATCTGATATCATTTGATCTTTACTAACACGAAACATAGCAGTTATTGCACTGCTGTAGAAGTTAGGCTTGTATTGGTGAGACTTCACTCTGTTATTAGATCAAAGAAATGCTTGTCTTTTGAAACCTGGTTTGGCTATTTGACCCAGAGAACTTCTATTTCTTTTTCAGCTTGTACCTTACCCCTCTCCTTTCTAACGTTTTGGTACAATGATTTCAGACCTGATCACAATATACAAGATGTGAGGTCAAAAGTTTTTCCATTCAAAAGAAAGAAGGTTAATAAGAAGCTGAATCTCCCATTACGCTACCTGTTAAAGGAAGGAGAGGTCTATTTCCTCGTTGGTGGTCAATACACCTAGAATAACACCAGCGGGTTCAACAGGGCGGCGAACAAGAGCGGTTACCAGGAAGGCTGCTGCATTACGCGGCCTTGGTCCTATCATTGCGGACCCTATGAAAAAGGATAATGATAACTCAAATAAGCAAACTGATAATTCAAGCTTGCTTGATAGTTTGAGCAAAGTGCCTCAAACAAGAAGACAGGTAATAAAATACTCCCCATATTAGTTGTGTATCTTTGGAGTATAATGTTGCATGAATGTGCACCAGAATGAATCAATGGAAGCAGTGATTTGACGCTAACATTTGCAGGTATTGACAAATGGGGATACATCAAGTCATCCCTCTGGTAAAGATAAAGCAAGTGATAATAAGGACCTGGATAAGTCAGAGCTCTGGAAACCTTTGAATTGCCTTGTAGACCTTGCAAGCAAAACAAAGCCCCGAACAAGTGCACAGAGTCCAGCTTTTAAGGGAGATAAGCCCAGTGAATCTCCCAGTACTGAACATCCTAGCAAAGCAAAGGCTAGGGAGCCTCCTCAGAAGTCCAAAGTTGAAGATGACAAGAAGGATGATCCTGAGCCAATAGTCCTGCTTAGAAAGAAAGGGCCTGGCCGGAAGAGGAAACACCCCCTACCTTCAGCAAATGCCGCTTCCAGTGCTGCAGCTATGCAGAAGGGGAAGAAATCCATCCCAATATGGTTTTCATTAATTGCCTCATTTGACCAGTAAGTCCCATCATAGTATCAGTTATCATAACTTTAGTCAAAGCAATATATATGATGTGTTCTATCCCTGATCTTCTGTTATCTTATTGTTTCCAGGAAAGGCGACCCTCCCTTGCCTCAGATACCTGCACACTATTTGAGAATAAAGTGAGCTTACTCTGTTCTGCTACTAATGTACTAATAGTTCTCTTATATTAATTACTTTCTAACACACATCCAACATTGAAGTTCTTGGCATCGAATCATTATGATATATATATTTATAATAGATCAGCATCAGGCAGGCAAAAAGAAATTAAAACTTATAATTTAATTGGTCATAGGTGATGATGTCATACATCTTGGCCTAACTGAAGAAAATGCATAATGCTCATAAGTTAAAAATATAACCTGTGTGGTGCATGCGTCTACATTCCTTACTCTCAGTTTAGCTATCCAGTCTCATATTTTTGGTCCCTGGAACAAATAGCATGGTTAATCTGTTAGTCAGGGGCATTTCCTGTGGGGGCATCTTTTAGTTGCCATAAGCTTCTCAGCTGCTATCACTTTAGTCATGCATTATATGCAAATACATTAGTTAGCCCAGATCAGAGTTGACTTGTCTTAGTAAGTCTACAAAGATCTCATAGTTTGATCTTGACCATGTCATGATCACTACTCTTAGTTAGTTTGTTACAGTTGCGGTGGCAGAGCTGTTAATTCATTGGGCAGCTATTTGTTTTATTTAAATGAACTATCTTGAAGTTATGTCAACTGTGTCTAATGCATTGCCAAATGTAGGGATGGAAGCATACCTGCATCATCCATCCAAAAGTACATTATGCAGAAGCTCGGTCTTCCAAGTGAATCTGAGGTAATGTTCCTACCAATCTATACTGTTTAGTGACTATTTTGCTGTGCAGTCTTGAAATATGTAAGCAATCCATAGAATTTGCAGTGCTGCTTACATTGCTGTTGAAACTGGCATGTTCCAGAATAGAGTACATCTCATCTTAGAAACCTAGGTGTACGGGGGTGGATATGTTGTCTGTTCTTCTGTTGCAGTTAGAAGGCTACATGCTTTTCGGTTTTGATTTCTTAATATCGCAACTTTCCTCAACATTCTCAATCCTGCTGTTTCCAGGTTGAAATAAGCTGCTGTGGGCAGTCAGTGAACCCTGTTCAACCCGTGCGTAACTTGGTGGAGCGGTGGCTGAGGGTTGGCCCGGTGCGCCCTCTGCAAACGGTGGTAGGCTCCTCTGGGGGAGATTATGTGATGGTGATAAGCTACGGGCGGCCAAGGTCTGCATAATCGTAGATCGTACCGTGGCCAACCTGCTGATCTCCTATAGTTTGCACAAGGTTCACTCTCCTGGGAAAGAGGCAACCAAAGATAATAGGGTTTGAGCGCCAACATATATACTCATCAATATCTGCACTCTGCAGACAAGCCCTCGCTGTTGTATTTCATCCTCTCGCTGATGCAGCTAGATGATGTTCCGTTCTTCAAGAATTTGTTTGTTCTTTCGTTGTTACTATAATACAGATGTGATTAAAGTCATTATGCTTTTTTAGAGTTCGTTATGTAGGCTGTGAAAATTGACTTTTAGGTTGGGTAAACAGAGCTCAGATCGTTAACCTGCAATTGGAAGCTGGCAGCAATGGATGAATGGCTACATGGGACTGAAGCTTCTCCAGTTTTCTCTCTCTTTTTTTTTGTACTTTTTTTCTCTTTCTGAGACAAAATGTAATGTAGTTTCATTAGTTGTCTTGAACTGAAACTGCTGTGATACCCAGATGTGATTTGTTACTATCGGAACTGCTGTTATTCTGCTCGATTTGTGCATCATTATACCCTTCTACAATGATATTTTTTAGCCTAGAAGGTTTGCCATCTGACGCAGTAACTTGTACCCATCTTGGGCTTGTCCAAATATGCTTGTAACATCCTGTTCATTCATGCCCAATATCAGTTATTTCCAGCAAAGACTGCAGAGGATCTGGAGACTTGATGACCATTGCCACCATTTCTGACTGTCCGGCGATACACTGCATGGTAGCATGTGCCTCATTGAACGCGAACCGCCCAGTGAGTGGGAGGGCATTTTCGTCCAGATTGATTGATTGGTTGCATTCGAATTGGATCAAACGGTTTGCATTGCAGCATTGGTACCCGATTGGTAAGCTTGACGGAGGGGCAGAAATCAGAGCATCACGCTTGAATTTGAAACGAGTTCAGTATGGAATGGTTTGGGAGAGGGGGGAGTCCAACGGCAGGAGCAAAACGAAAGCCGGAGGGCGGCGGGCAGGTGGCCGTGTTTATTGTTTTATTGCCGGAGGAGCGGCGCCAGTGGCGATGGGACGCAGTGTCCTGTCAACGTGTTGTGACTGACGAGACGAAAAGTTGCTATTTTAAATTAAGAATGGTTTTCATTAAGAGAAAAAAGTCAACTTCTGACTTAAAAAACTCCGAATCCCGACTTCACCGGTGAGAGGATTTTTTTTTTGAGAAAACCCGCGTTGACTGGGTGTCGAACGCGGGCGGCTGGTGAGCTCATCTGCCGCACCAACCAACCAAGTCAGCGCTCGTTCTCAAACAGCCGCTGTTTTTTTTAAAAGGAAGTTCGTGGGGTTGCATTAAGATTGCTCCACGATTTTCGAGGAAGGAATCTAATCCCGGTTTAGAAAATCTTCTAATTTTGGAGGAGATTTTTTTTAAACCAGCGTCCTGTTCGATTGACTTATCAGCTACCAACCAATAACACTTTTCTTTTAGAACAAACTAGTCACCAGCAACCAGCCAACATTATTTTTCTCTCAGAACAAATCAGCACCAGCCACCAGCCAAACGAACAGGCTGCAGTTCTATAAATTTAGAACAACGAGGAATCGAACTTGTGTCTCCAAATTACGACCATACCTCAACCTCTCTTAGCAACCAGGCGAGAGGATTTTTTTTACCAAAGGTCCTTTAGCCTAGCTGATTAGAGCCTTCGAAGGACTGAGGTATTGACATATGGTCGCAACTAAGACATCCAAATTTGATTCTTCGTTGAAGTGAATTTATGATTTTTTTAAAAAAATCAGGTTGCAAAAAAGCTGGTGAAAAAAATCTCCTTGCCGGTAAAGTAGGAATTCGAGCATTTTCTAGCTTAGTTTTCTATTTTTTTTAAAATCCTGAAGCAAAAAATAGGAATAATGCCTCTTGTCCACACGCATCAGGTTGAATCCAATTAAACTTATTCCTTTTTTTTCTCATTGCTAAATCCAAATGCACAACTCCAATTTCTAGGGTCTAGGCGGCTAGTAGGCTCAGTTCAAGGCCGTCTTCTAAAAAAATAAAAATAAATCACACCCAAGCAGTAAGGACAAGACTAGCAAAGAGGGCCACTGCATCGGCCCATCACTCACAGATGCTCAAGCTCAAGATTGGACTAGGCCCAGTAGGCAAGCACCATGTTATAGAGCCTTCAAACAGATTGATATCCAGTCCAGCCCAACACCAAGCCTTGTATATGTTTTTGATGTGATGCTTGGTGTAATGTTGTTCGCCTTATAAATCCTTTCAAATGTGACAAAAAATAATACTTTCAAATACGTGTGACAGTTGTTAACTAAATCACGTCATTCTCAATGCAATTTTTTCAGTTAGGGAATCCTTCTCACTGTCTATTCGATGACCGACCAAATAACCTGAATCCTTTCCAAACAGGTCCCAAAATGCAATGTTTGTTTGCTTGTTCCTACATATATATTTTTTTAGAATTACACAGTACAACGCAGATGTTCACAACACGCACGCACACTCACCCCTATGAATACACGTACGTAAACCCTACCCCTATGAGCACATCTGAAGGACTGAGCAGAGATGATTCCAAGTCACCAATGGTGCCTCGTCGTCGACCGGAACGTCGCTTACCACTTAACGCATAACGCCGGCAAATTCTGAAAAATCCAGGAAAAGGTGCGAGCACCAAGATTTGAACCCTTGTGCGTAGCATCCCACTGGACGATCCTACCATTGGACTATAAATTCCTACATATATGATGTAACTTATTTTAGTATTTGACTAAAGAAAACCTCAAAAAGAGATAGGGAGGGTGCGGAGGGTTACACAGGGTGTATTTGGTTGGTTGTACCATCTTGTTCATTTACGAAATGATTTATAAGATAATAATGATTCTTTTGTTTGGTTGAGTGAATTGTACCAACTTAATTAATTATTTGGGTTGGGTGATCTGTACCAACTTATTCAGTATAAAGTCATCCCACTTAATTAATTATTCTACTAGTGAAAATGAACTATATGGTACAAGCAAATTGGTTGAACCCCACCATGATCATGCAGACATGCATCAGGTGGTGCATGCAATGATGCAACCAAACACATTCATACAAATATCACACAATGTCAAGATAATGACTCCTTCAACTTTTGAATATATGATGTCAGAGACAAACTATTTAGTTCAAAAATAAATTAACTAGTTGTTTCTAAACATCATATAATTAAAATTGGAAGGAGTATATATCTAAGCAGTGCAACAAGATTTTTTTTCTTTATATATAGTACTTTCTGCATGGAGATCAAAATAGTACCGGACACGTCAAGGTGGAAGCGAGGACGGGGCACAGATGAGAGAAGGGAGAGATGATGAGTGGTAATTAACTTCACCTCTGGAAAATGCATGATCACCTTATCACTTTGTGCAACCAACCAAACATAAACGGTAGCAAATCAGACTATCTTTAACTAACCAACCAAACATCAGTTTATATTGGTTTAACCTGATCAAAAATTAACCTGTGTTCGAATTAACGTAGTTAGAAACTAGTGCAGTCTAACCCTACCAAACCACTATAGCTTGTCTCCAAAAAAAGAAAAACCACTGTCAATGTCATAGCCTGGTCTACG
This sequence comes from Cenchrus purpureus, assembly GCA_022644695.1. Taxonomy (NCBI): domain Eukaryota; kingdom Viridiplantae; phylum Streptophyta; class Magnoliopsida; order Poales; family Poaceae; genus Cenchrus; species Cenchrus purpureus. Next base: position 134,445,570 of record CP053457.1, on the reverse strand, counting down.
CCCCTGGGCTGAACAGTGTGGGCTTCGACGGTACAGGGCCCCCAACTTTCTCATTCAGCGCGATGTAGACCAGCATCTGGCGGCCCTCTTAACTCTGGCCGGGCCGCCGGCGGTCGCCTCTCCTGCCTGATCGATCTCCTCGTCGTTTCGTCGTTCGTCGGTCTTGATCCTCGTCGAGTCTCGGGCGGCGCAACTGCCGATTTGCCGGCGGCGAGGACTAGGCACGGGCGAGCGACATTCTACGATCCCTCTGCTGCTGCCCGCTAGACGCTTGCTGGAGCCTGGAGGCGGCTGGACGGTGAACTAACCGGCAGCGGCTTCCATCGGTCAATTCTAATTAACCTAATCATTCATTCATTCGTATGGACTAGTCGTCAGTGATCGAGCTGTTTGCGGTATAATGCATGCGCATACCTTAATTTTCCTCCCTTTGTATTTGTGTGTGCATCGATTGGTCAAGACGTGTGCTCAAGGATCGAAGCCATGGCAAAAAGGTACGCAAATAAGATTTCATTAGACTATCTCTAGCAGTTGCCCGTCGCACATATGCAAAACGGATGGATTTGCAGCAGGAGAGAGGAGCATCCCGTGCTGCAAAAGAGGATGCACTCCAGCAGTATTCCCCGTCCCCTTCGCGCAACAAGAAGGCAGTTGTGCTCCCGCCGCCGCTCGGATCGAACCGCGAGGGCACCGCCGTCGTCCGTGCTCGGGGGCGATGGGCGGAGAAGGAGGAGGTCGCCGCGCCACCCGACCCCGCCGCGGCCGCCCGGCCCGCACCGCCGCAGACGCCCGGTTGGGGCGAGAAGGACGGAGGAAGCGAGGAGCGAGGCGGCCATGCGGTCCCCGAGTTGCGCGGCGGAGGAAATCTCGGAGGAGGGCGAGGCTGGGGTCCCCGTCCGCTCCTCCGGGCCGCCCGACGAGCGTCGAGAGGTTCGCCGCGGCATGGTCGAGGCGGGCGGTAGAACCCTGACGTGATGGGCGGCTGCTGCCGGCGACGCCGGCGACGACACAGGTGCTCGTGGTGGAGTCCATTGCTGCAGTGGTGCCCAACTTGGATTGGCAGCAGGAGAGGTCGCCGCCGCCGCTGCCGTGCTCCGCTGCGGATCGAGGTCGCCCGCCCTTGCTCCTCCCGGATCAAGGCAGGGGCCAGCGGGCGCGGCCTCCTCCCGGGCTGCCTCCTCCCCGCGCGGCGAGGTCGAGCCCGTTGACCCGCACGCGCACGCGCCGGATCCGCACGCGCCGGCGGAGTTGGAGCGGAGGCCCTGCTCAGGGAAGAAGGCGGCGCGGCCAGGGAAGGCCGGCCCTGCTCGCCGGGGAAGAAGGCGGCGCGCCCCAGCCTCCTCGTCGTCCCCGCGGGCGGAGGTGCTCGAGGCGGAGGAGAGCCGGCGGAATGGAGGGGGAGGAGGCGTGTGGACGAGGGGGTTTTTTTTAATGGGTGACGGTTGGTGCTGGGGGAGATGCAGCACGATGCAGAAACCCCGGGGATGCGCTATGGGGAGGGGGCAACCGCAAATTGCAGCAGTCATTGCACAATCTGCTGGAGCGTGAACAGTGGCGATGGAATCTGCGTTTTCGGGTTGCGGCGGCGTCGCAGGTTACCGGAGATCTTAGCATATAATACATTATATATGTGTTATTTTATTATTCTATTTCACTCCCTACTTTAGATTTTGGTCAAGTTATTGGTAGTAACTTGACATGAGCTTTTGCGTTGTTTGTCGGAAAAATGTTCAAATTACTAACCTCAAGTATAGCAAAAGTTTGGTTCAATTTACCCTTTAACATAGTTTGGCTTTTTTTTTTCTCCAACACAAGTTGAATTTTGATTCGAGACTTTGCAAGATGGTAGTGTACATCATGATCTATATTAGAAAAAATAATTTATAAATTTTCATCATTAATGTTTATATAACTTTGTATCTCAACGATAAATTTTATTATTAAATATACTACCCTATCATTATAGTGATGAAAAATTCATGATATATTTTTTTAAACATGTCTTATGTTGTCTACTATCATCTTGCAAAATCTGAGCTTAACAAAAACAACAAATTGTATTAAGGGTAAGGGGTAAACTGAACCAAGTATAGCTTAGAGTGTAAATTGAATCAAGAAATAGTTTAGTGGATTATCTAAGCTTTTGCTATACTTGGAGTAGTAATTTAGATTTTTTCCTTGTCTGTCACCAACTGCTGTAGGTCTGTCTATCCCGCGAGAGGATCTCATTTTATAATCTTGCCCATATGTTAGTGCTGACTTGACTTAGAAGTCTTGATAGTGATCACTTAAGTTATTATGGTCTTGATATGTTTGATATGTTAGTCGCATTTACCGGCAAAGTTGAAAGCATAAGAGCCAGCCACAATATTATACTAGCTAGGTGCCCCGCCAAAGTTGATTACAAGACCATAGAATTTTAAAAGAATCCTATAAGCATCTCCAGCAATTTGGCAAACTAACTTGACATCTATTTAATTTTGGCAAAATAAGAAAAATTAGCCTCCAACAGTTTGGCAAACCAACTTGGCAAAAATAGAAACTTAGCAAAACTCACCTCCCCACGCGGGGCATCGACGTTTCTCCCACGCGCCAAGCCAAGTGAGAGGGTGAAAAAATAAAGAATAGAGAAGGGTTTCTATTGCAAGTTTTCAAGAGGTCGAAGGGCATAAACATAATTCCGTTTCTCTCTCAGAGTTCTTAGATCTGGGTTTGGCAAATGAATTATGCCAAACTGTTGGAGATGATCTCTTTTTTTACTTGGCATATCTTTTTAGAAGTTGGCAAAATACAAGATTTGCCAACTAAAATGTCAAACCCTTGGAGATGCTCTAAAAATTCTCTAATATCAAAACATCTAGATATCCATTTGGTCCGGCCGTTAGATTCTAATAAAAAAAACTCAACCTGCGAGGGGCAAGCCGCCCCCGAGGCCCTGACCCTGTGAGTACTGGTCGGGACCTTCCACGTGCTTTGAGAATTGGCGGTAGGCAAGGGAATTTTTTCCGCTCTCCACCGGGAGTCGAACTCGAGACCTAGAGGGGTGCTGCACACTCCTCTAACCACTCGGGCAGAGAAGGCTTCACCGTTTGATTCTAATCACTAACAATAATGTGCATCAGATCTATTCTGTTTTCAAAAGAAGTTACCTACCTATGGCATTATAAACAATAGTCTAAACTGAATTATATCCTACGCCATTATAAACATATTTAAACTAATCCCTTTATTTTTCATCTAAATGGCATATATATGGGAAGATAGAGAACGAGGAGAGCAAAATGGTTGATTTCCCCAAACAACCACCACATAAGAAAAGAATAAGAAGAAATGAACTAGGAGATGAGACTAATGTACTATTGTACGAGTTGTGGTGCACAAGTTAAGAAAATGAAATTACTAGGAGACAACTTAGAAAGACCACTCATTGTTCATGTCAATGTATGAGACCTTCTATTAGACAACATAAATATATTTATACTAATTACTAGCAAGCTCCACTCAAGTGCGTGCGTCAAAAAAACTACATTAGTTTCAAATTGTAGTTCAGTTTGACTTTTTTAGGTTTAGATATTATTGTGCACTTAGATGCCCTATACTAGGTGCATAATAATATCCACAAACCTAGCTAGAAAAACTAAAACGACCTATAATTCAGAACGAAAGTCATTCTCACGGTAAAAAAAAATCAAGATGGATGTCGCTGGCATGATGTGCATGATACAACTCGCAAATGAAAGGGATCATGGAGTAACTAACGGTTGATGTCAATAACGATGGCTGTCACTCACCCTGTTGCCACTACAATAAGCTTTCAGAGCTTTCATTTCGCAATCATCCACATATTAATCTGCTACATGCTGTCGTGTAGTCGCGAAGACCAACGACTTAGAAACTTCAACAAGGCTTGGTGACGGCCGGCAATACAAATTCTCCTATATAAGTGCACCTCATGGCAGCTTTCAGAGCACATCCTATTTCTTCTTCGTATCATTTTGTTCCCAGACAGTTAGTACATGGCTTCCATTGGTTGTTGGGCATTGCTGCTCTGCATTGTACAGCTCCACCCACTCGCCGCCTCCAGCGTCCTTCCTGATGGCAATCTCACTCACCACTCTACTCCTTCCTCATGCCGTCCAGATCAGGCTCACGCTCTGCTCAAACTCAAGGAGTCTTTCATGTTCCACTACTACTCTATGTTTGGTTCATTAGACTCCATCACCACTCTTCCGTCTTGGCAAGCTGGCACAGACTGTTGTATCTGGGAGGGCGTCGGCTGCAGCAACTCCTCGGGACATGTCACCGCTCTCAACCTCGGTGGCTTTCGCCTGTACAGCTATGGCATCGACCCAGTGCTCTTTAATCTCACCTCCCTCAGACTGCTTGACCTGAGCATGAATGACTTTGGTGACCAAATATACGAGCTCCCGTCAGATGGTTTCGAGAGGCTCGGTTTGCTTACCCACCTCAACCTCTCAGGTTCAGCTTCACAGGTCAGGTACCTGTTGGCATTAGCAAACTCACGAACCTTGTCTCCTTAGATCTTTCCAATCGTTATTCTGATCCTTATACTGATGAGGGCTACCGTATACCTAATCGCCTGTCAGTCTCGGAACCCTCTTTCCAGACCCTAGTCGCGAATCTCAGCAATCTAAGACATCTGTACCTTGATGATGTGTGGATATCATCTTCTACTGCAGAAGATTGCTTTAAAGCTCTAGCTAAATCTGTGCCACATCTGAGTGTTCTTAGCTTGAAAGGCTGCAGGCTCCAAGGTCATATTGATCCTTCTCTCTCGAGGCCGCACTCTCTGGCCGTGATCAACCTCAGCAACAATTTTGGTATCACCCCGGGTCCATTTCCTGAGTTCTTCATGAATTTTCTCAATCTCAGGGTACTCCGACTGCATGGAATTAATATTAAAGAGCGCTTCCCTGAAGAAATGTTTCAGTCAAAAGATCTAAGGGTGCTGGACTTGTCCGGGAACCTACATCTCACCGGGCACATGCCGAACTTTTCTAACGCTGCTTCTATAGAGACATTGAGCATAGACCGGACCAACTTTTCCTATGCTAAATCAAGCTATTTTAGCAATTTCACGGCATTGACGGAATTTGGTCTTGATGGAAAGATTATTTCCAGGGATTTCCTCTCTTCATCATTTGGCATGCTTCCGTCCTTGTGCACATTGGTCCTGACAAGACTGAGTTTACCAATAGAATTATTGGAGTCAGTTTTTTCTTGGATTGAAGGCATACAAAATCTGAGAAGCTTGCAATTCAACGAATGTGACTTATCCATGAAAATACCTTCCTCCATGGAAAATTTCAAAAACTTGACAAGTTTAGAGATTGCTTTTACCAACATCACAACACAAACATTATCAGCAATTGCCAATATAAGGAACTTGAAATTTTTGACCATTTTTACATGTGGTTGCTCAGCGGGGCAACTGCCATCCGCAATTGGGAATATGACTAGCTTGGAAAGACTGCTCATCTGGGATTGTCAGCTCTCTGGGCCCATACCACAAGAAATTGGTGCAGTAAAGAAATTGACATCACTAGCACTATTCACCACTGGTCTTTCGGGCAGAATACCAAGTTCAATTGGTAATTTGACTGAGCTGATCGTGCTGAACCTTGGCGATAATTATCTAAGCGGTAAGATTAGCTCTCTCATAAGGTTTAAACTAATTTATGTGAAAACTCCCACGAAATCTAACCACTTGGCACTTGCTACTAGCAAACTTCTAAAAGTTGCAGTGTTTTGTCTGTTGTTTGTATTTCTGTACAAATTCTTGTCAATTAACAAACAACACTACAGTCCATTGCTGCAGAAATTTGTTCTTTACAAAGGCATGATAATTTTATATTGCATAAGCTTGATTGTGAAAGGATAAATTAGGAGTAAAATAATCTGTCAACCCATGCTCGTGCATAAGGTCAATAATTTTGAAAGAAATATTTTTTTTGGTAATTCACGAAAAAATTAAGACAGAGCAATTGTGATTGCGTGGAATAATAGATTGATTAGGGTTATGCAAGGGTACATCAATATATAGGCACCCCTGAGATTGGTTTATAGAAACATTACCAATCTCAGGATATCTTGACTAATTAGAGGGTCACGGCGGGTAACTGACCTTAGTCACACATACACATATCCGAGAGTTAGGATGATTACATTCTTTCGAATAAATATGGTTGAATATTTTTTAAAAAAAAATTCAAGGATTTATTTATTTTCCAGCGCATTCTAGTGAGTATTAACGTGGAGGAGAATCCAATTAATATAGTATCTCTTTGTTTGATTTAACTTTTTTGGTCTGTTTTAGTTTATTTGCGCACCAATTTGTATTACAATAATTAAAACTTAATAAGATAAGCATTTTCAAACCATAAAACCAATATTTAGTTGAAGTATAATATTATTTTTCTTATAGTAAAGTGCATCAGAGTGCTTAACTTTTTTTTTGGATTTTCGTTTAGCTCCATGAATTCTCATAATGAGCATCTAGATTCATAAACTCTTGAGTGATTTTTTCCAAGTGAGAATCTTGGTCCATAATAGACCCAAAGTGAATGTAGAGTGAACCACTTGAAATTTTCAAATACTTAAATGTTTTATTGATGGCGCTAAATATTGACTGGGGCCTCCGCTATACAATTGTGAGATTTTTGTAGTTTATATGAAAAAAATCAGCGGAATCTATGATCCACTTAGTAGCTTTATTACAAGCCTTCGTAAGGTAGGTGTTGGCTCTCCCCCTGCAGATAAATGTTCACTTTCAGAGATTATATAGAGTTTATGGGCCTTTTTGATAATTTAGGAAAAGTTTAAGGACTCTTGATATAATTTATTCTTATGATAGACCATAGAAAGCAATATAGGATCGTGCCCTCGATCGGATGATGAGACAAAAAGTCTAACACACTCGCATCATGGTATTTTTACATAACCATTCGTTTCGTAATCCAATCGCTGCACATTCTCCAGTGACAACTAGCTAGTAGTTCAAGAAGTTTTCAGTCCAACTAGTACGGAAATCATGTATGCAGTACTAAATTCCTTTATGGTTCCCTAAAAAAGAACTTAAATTATTTAGAGGTTCAAATTAGGAAGAATAAGAAAGATATATTTATATTAGTTTTAATTGGCCATAATGGTCGCCGTAGAGAGCATACTTTAATTTCATTCACACCTTTGATGCTATGAAAACTATGAATCTCAGCAATATCCACTCTCAACTTTCCATATAAAGCATAAACTTTCTGCTACTCAAATTTCCCTTCTTTGTGCAGGAGAAATCCCAACATCTATTTTCACCATTCCAACGCTACAATACCTGGATCTATCATATAACGAACTTTCTGGTCCTATACATGAATTCGATGGGGCTACATCTCGCTTGAAGAATGTACTGTTGCAAATGAATGAATTGTCAGGGCAGATTCCCCAGTCATTGCTTGTACTCCCAAATTTGACACAACTCGATATATCTAAGAACAACTTGATGGGCTCAGTGGATCTTGCATCATCACTATGGAGGTTAGAGAACCTCACTGTTTTAGGTCTTTCACACAATAAGCTGATTGTAACGGAAGGGTTATCTACCTCTACCTATCCCTCTTGGCTTGTGGGACTAGGACTTGCTAGTTGCAATATGACAAAAATACCAAACTTATTGATGTGTCTTAACCATATGGTTTCTTTGGACCTTTCAAGTAATAAAATAAGCGGGGATATACCAAACTGGATATTGCAGAGATGGAGCTTTGATCTTCAGGCATTAAATCTTTCACACAATTTTTTCACTAGTATGGAACTCAATTTGTACATTATCCCATTCAGGCATGTTTTGGTGGCCTTCGATCTTAGCTCCAACAAACTCCAGGGACATATTCCTATGCCAAGCTCGTCAGCTAGCTTCTTGGATTACTCAAATAATATGTTCTCTTCTCTTCTTCCAAACTTCACATTATACCTTAGCTCTACTCAGTATCTTAAGTTGTCTAACAACAACATAAGTGGTCATTTACCGCATTCAATTTGCCGTTCACCCCTGCAAATCCTTGACCTGTCGTATAACAAATTTAGTGGACTGTTACCACCATGCCTGATGGAAAATGGATTGATTATATTAAGTTTGAGGGAGAATCAATTCAAAGGGATGCTACCTTCCAATATTTCAAGTGGTTGTTCTGCTGAAACAATAGATTTGCATGGCAATAAGATTGAAGGTCAGCTTCCGAGGGCATTATGTAATTGCACTAACTTGAAGGTTCTTGACCTTGGAATGAATCAAATTGTAGATACCTTTCCATTCTGGCTAGGAGGACTTTCGAATCTTCGCGTCCTTGTCTTGAGATCCAACCGTTTCCATGGTTCAATAGGATATATTAACGATGAGATATCTGCAGAACACTTCTCAAGCTTGCAAATCATTGATCTAGCCTCAAACAATTTCTCTGGCACTTTGAATCCACAATGGTTTGAAAATTTGAAATCATTGAAGAAGTATAACAATACCGGACAAATCATAGGTCGTCGCAACATAGCAATTACTGGTGTATTTTACCAATACTCAGTCTCAATATCATACAAAGGGTCCTTAGTGACAATTGACAAGATCTTGACTACCTTAACAGCAATAGACATATCAGAAAATGCACTGGAAGGTACCATTCCTGCATCGATTGGAAATCTTGTTTCTCTACTTGTACTAAATATGTCTCACAACACCTTCAGTGGAGCAATTCCACCCCAGCTTGGTGGCATCGCTGCTTTGGAGTCCCTGGACCTGTCTTCAAACATGCTATCAGGTGATATTCCACAAGAGCTAACGAATCTCACCTTCCTTAGCACCTTAAACCTGAGCAACAACCAATTGGATGGAAGGATACCACAATCGCGTCAATTCGCAACGTTCGACAACAGGTCATTTGATGGCAATGCAGGGCTCTGTGGATCTCCTCTATCCAAACAATGTGGCACTCCGGATACTCGAACTGAAACAAATATGAAGAGCTCCTCTAGTAGTGCCGATGTTGTTCTGTTTCTCTGCGCTGGTGTGGGATTCGGAGTGGGATTTGCAGCAGCTATTATAGTGGTGAAACTGGGTTGGCTCAGCAAGTGGTTCCATATTTTAAGGATTTTATGAACTTGACCATAATGCTACCAGTTGTTTGTAACTGTAAGTGTGATTTACCAGAAGCTAGGGCGATACAAAGGAGGTGCAACATGTCATGCGCGCACAACTTGGCACTTCATATTCTACGGTTGCTGCTCAATCATACATTATGGTTATGTTACCCTTAGCACGCAAAGATAAGTGCTGTTGTTTGGATGTAATTAATTAATATAGCAGAATTGAACCTTGTTATCGCTTGGCAGAACTTTGGCTCACTAGCTAGTACTTGCCGGGCATGTATGCCATTATCATTGACCAGAATTATTTTTCGTCACATTGGCGTCTTTGAGATGATAAGTATACATATTTTGTTTTTTAAGAAATACACATTTTGTTTAGGAAAATGATCATAAAAACGCACATGAAATTAGTCATTGTTGACGCTGAGATTGGGTGGCTGTGCAAATTGACGTTTAGGTTGGGTAAGTGGAGGTCAATCCTTGACAAGCACTTAGAAGTTGGGAGCGATGATGAATGGCTACATTTATGGGACTTCAGATTCTTCGGTTCACTTTTTTCCCTTTTGAATTTTTTTTGTGGTAATGTAGTTTTGTTAGTTGTCCTGAAGAACCTGAACTGAACTGTAGTAGTGGCTGATCGAGCCGACGACAAATGCATGAGCTAGCTACTTGCGAGTAGTAGGTTTTTTTTTTTTTGAGCTTGCGAGTAGTAGGTTGATCATGGCTGATGATGCACACGTCGTGCATGAGCATCTCCACCTTTTCCCTCTTTCTCTAAATTTACTATAAATATAACTGTTTGAAGAATTTTATCTGAAATAGGGCACAACCAATCCAGCAATATAACAGTGCCATCTGCATAGATATATGCACAACATTATTGTCTCTCGAGGTTTTTTTATTTTATATTATTTTTCCCAATTTTTCCAAAAATATATGACGGGTTTCAAATTTCGCAAAACTATACTACTACCGCCATATGGCGTAACACACGGCGGTAGAATTCAATTCATTTTCAAAAAATCGTAACTTTTCGTATGAACTCGGATGGAGATAAAATTTCTATGAAAGTTGTAACTTTCGACGAGATATATAACTTTGTAGTTCAAACTTTTTTCATTTGAAGTCATCTTGAGGTCGGAAAAAACGATATACTACCCAGATTTGGATTCCAGATCGGGTTCAGTTCGTTTTCAAAAAATCGTAACTTTTTCGTATGAACTCGGATGGAGATAAAATTTATATGAAAGTTGTAGATTTCGACGAGATCTATAACTTTGTAGTCCAAACTTTTTTCATTTGAAGTCATCTTGAGGTCGGAAAAAACGAGATACTCCAAAGTTTTTTCGACGATATATAAAACTTTGTACGTTCCTGTTTGAGCAGCAGAAACACAACTTTGTACGTTCCTGTTTGAGCATCAGAAACACACTGCAGCAGATATCCCTCTCATGATATCCGAAGCTTCATTTTTATATATTCTTTCTTCTCAGTGTTAATGGAGTTGTTTCCCCCCACTTGTACGTAGATGCGTTGCTTCATTTTGATGATGTCTGACTGATGGCTCCAAGTAGAATAGCACATCTCTGTTCAATTGATTTGCAGCAGGGGATGCATTGTAGCCTAATAAGGGGAACCATGCATGAGATGCGGAGCAACGCAAGGTGCTTACAATAGACTATGCCATTTCGCAGAGCATCCTCTGCTCATGATCGAAGTTGTTATGCTTTAGAGTTCGTTATGTAGGCTGTGAGAATTGACTTTTAGGTTGGGTAAACAGAGCTCAGATCGTTAACCTGCAATTGAAAGCTCGCAGCGATGGACGAATGGCTACATGGGATTGAAGATTCTCCAGTTTTCTCTTTTTTACTTTTTTTTCTCTGAAAAAAATGTATTGTCGTTTCGTTAGTTGTCCTGAACTGAAACTGTTGTGACTGTCGGAACTGTTGTTAGTCTCCTCGATTTGTACATCATTCTACAATGATATTTTTTTAGCCTTGAAGGTTTGCCATCTGATGCAGTAACTTGTACCCATAGGCCATAGGCTTGTCCAAATATGCTTGCAACATCGTGTAAATTCATGCTGCAGAGGATCTGGAGAATTGATGACCATCGCCACCATTTCTGACTGTCCGGCGATACACTGCATGACAGCGTGTGCCTCATTCAACACTAACGAACCGCTCAGTGAGCAGGAGGGCATTTTCGTCAAGATTGATTGATTGATTAGTCGCATTTCAAATTGGATCAAACCCTGGCTAACAGTGCATGAGCCAGCAATCCAAAGCAGAGAGGGAGTCGAGTGGGTTCGGGAGCATCCATGACGGCTTGCGTAGCTTAACGGGTAGGGAGACCCAAGATGAGCCCGATCAGACGGTCGACATGGCTTGTTCGCTACATCGAACAACCAGCGAGCTAACGAGTGACGTGGTCCTATCCGTTAGCCCGAATTTGGTGCCAGAATCATATTTATAAAAGATTTCAGATGGAGTGACTATGTTTTTTTTTTCAATTTTTTGAAGTATTTATCTATTCCTATGTCCACGCTCTATCTTTACAAGACCTAAAGTTAGGGGTTTTTCCCCCACATTGAGCCACGTCATCAACAAGACGAGAGCCGTCGGATCACACGTGGATGGCTTGGATCATCCACAGGTGCTGTTCATGCGGGACCCACAATATGTTTACGTGGGACCCACGTGCGGGACCCACGTAGATCATAAGTATTCGTATGGGACCCACATTAGGTGGGACCCCACACATTTTGGTTTGTGGGACCCACAATTCTATTATGGGATTCATGATTAAAAAATTATGTTTTGACCTTAACAACGATTTTTAAAATTATATTATTCAATATTTTCCCTCAGATTTTGTTCAGTTACAAACAACGTCTCAAATTATATTATTCAACATTTTTCATTGAATTTGTGTTCTAACTTCTTAAAAAACAGTGCTCTCAAAACTATATATTTACATAAATTATATATAATATTTTACAGAATTCTTATTTATTTTGTTTACATAAAATTATGATGTAAATCATTATGACCGGCGCGGTGTAGCGTGTGTATCAACCTATGTAGTATGTAATCCGGCCATCACTCAGGTAATTTTACAAAGACCCCTTCGAACTTTGTGAAAATAGTATTTGATCAAACCACCTCTGAGGTTTTGTGGAAAGCACCTCGACTTTTGAAGGAATGACAACAGGGCTGCCACTTTTACAAAGTCACCCTAAAACTTTATCAAAATTAATATGTAGTCCACCCCACAAAGATAATTTTATGGAAACCCCTTAAACTTTGCAAAAATATATTTTCATTCCAACCGTCTCTTAGACAGCTTTACGAAAACCCCTAGAGCTTTGAAGGAATGTCAAGAGCACTCAAACTTTATCGAAAATAAATAGTGGTCCAACCACTGCTCCAACATTTTAATTAAGCCCCCTCAAGTTTTAATAAATAACATTTCTTTAACCCACCTTTCAGAAAATCTGACGACATTTACCTTGATCAAACCACCTCTCATGTAATTTTATTATAATAATTAACCCGCGATCTATGCATCTCCAACAAACTTGAACTTTATGGGAACTAATACATGGTCCACAGTCTTTTATGGAAAAGACCATAAACTTTCTATAAATCTAACCACAACTCAAAATTTTGCGGAAAACCCCCTAACTCTATCATAATGAATCCATGATCCCTGCTTTTTAACTAAGAAATACCATAAATAAACTTTTAAGGAATTAATCCACAAATTAAAATCCTGTAAAATATCCACAACCTTCCTATCAATCACTGGGCTACATGTCATGGCGCGGCAACGCCGCGCCAGTCTTTCTAGTGTAATATAAAATGAGCTGGCCGACCAGACATTGTTTTTTTCTTTTTAGAAGAGTTGGGGATTTTTTTTATATTTAATTTTCTTTGATTTTAGGAAAATAAATAGTCGGATTCAACATTGGCAGAAATAGCCACGAACCGCCGTTTGAAATGGCGTTGATCGCCGTTTCAACCGGCGGTAGGATTGCGGTAAGGTGATGGTGGCGGGCGGCAGTGACGCACGCCATTGAAACGGGCGTGTTTCATTAAGCCTACCACCGATTCAACTGTTGGTTGGTTTTGTTTTCGGTTTTTTTCTTTTTTCCTTTCGTTTTTTTGGTTTTTGTTTTTTCTCAATACTATAAATGCGAAATAACAGGCAACTGAATACGAAAATACATAAAATAATTAGAACAAACAAAGTATTGTACACGACAAGTGTCCAAATACAAATCTAAATACGACTGCTTCGCCGGTCCGTGGCGACCTCGGTGCTCCTTCCTCCTCGCCGCCGCCGCCGCCCTCTGTGCAGCCCTCGTGTGGTGGGTCGGGTATGTGAGGGGGTCGCGTGGATGGCGATCGCGTCCGACCGCCGCCGGGGCGTGTCGCTAAGGGAGCACTGGCCCGACGACAGCCCCTCCGGTCGCTGCCTTTGGAGTCGCCGAGCCCGACGGGACGGCCCCCGGTCGGTGCGTGGAGTCGCTGAGCCCGGCAGGCGCCCGCCGTGGGCCGCCCGCGCTCCACCGACGCCGCCGCCGCTGGCCCAACGCCGCCGCACGCACGCCGTGTCGAGTCGGAAGTCCTCCAACATCACGCATCGCTGCGCCTACGCCCGCCGCGTTAGCTACGCTTACCGGGTCACGGGGGCTCTGTCACCGCGTATCACCGATCTGTGGTGCCACCCAACAAGTCGCCCAACGAAAACTCTAGCGGGTGGTGTGTCGCGGTAGTAGTCATCGGGCAGTGTGTCAAACAATGGTCGACAATGTGGCTCAAACACTGCACGAACAGTGTGAGTTGCTATCCACGACGAAGGCCCCGGTCCCGTAGGTATCGGTGGTTTCTCTATAAAAATATTTGATCGTCATGGACCAAAATATGTCGTGGTCTCTCAAGATAATATAACTAGCAACAAAAAATATGTACCGTGGGCGTGAAAGCACTCGCCACGCCCCTCCAAAGTCACCGCCATCTCTGTGGGAAGTGGAAGCTGTGCGTCTCGGGGCGCCACCGGTCCAGGAGCGCGCAGACTAGCTGGTAGTCCAAGCCAAAGCGCGACCTGCGCTCCGCCGGGCGCAAAGCGGCCCGCATGAGGTCCCCCTCAACCAAGCGCGCTAGGGGAAGAAGCCCTGCTGCGCGTAGCCTGCACCACAAAACGAAAATAAATATTAATTACGAATTTAAATGAGGAAATACAAAGATAAAGGTGTCGATTACATACTGGACACCACCGGTAGGGTGAAGCGGCATGTAGTGCCCCAAGCCTCTAAAACGCACGGTCCCTAGCTCTGCCCCGTAGATCGTGGAGTGGTAGGACCGGTGCCCCTTTCGTCCGCCGTCAAGAGCTCAAAGACGCACGTGGGCTCCCGAGGAGGATTTAATGAAGACACTGTGGGGTCATGGACCACGCCATAGCTGCCATAGCTGCAAAAAAATGAAATATAAAGTCACACATAATTTCTAAGCATTTCCAAAGCATTTCTATAATTTCTAAAGTATTTCTAGGAATTTCCAAAGTATTTCTATAATTTTCAGAGTATTTCTAAGCAATTCCAAAGCATTTCTACAATTTCTGAAGTATTTGTAGGAATTTCCAAAGCATTTCTACAATTTCTAAAATATTTCTATGAATTTGCAAAGGATTTCTACAATTTCCAAAGTATTTCTATAATTTCAAGAGTATTTCTAAGCAATTCCAAAGCATTTCTAAAATATTTCTACAATTTCTAAAGTATTTCTAGGAATTTCCAAAGCATTTCTACAATTTCTATAGTATATCCAGGAATTTCCAAAGTATTTCTAAAGTATTTCTACAATTTCCAAAGTA
This sequence comes from Cenchrus purpureus, assembly GCA_022644695.1. Lineage (NCBI taxonomy): Eukaryota > Viridiplantae > Streptophyta > Magnoliopsida > Poales > Poaceae > Cenchrus > Cenchrus purpureus. The sequence goes on along the minus strand of CP053457.1, from coordinate 134,430,540 downwards.
TTTCTAAAGTATTTCTACAATTTCTATGAATTTGCAAAGAAAATCTAGAAATTTCGAAAGTATTTCTATAATTTCTAAACTTTTTCTAAAGTATTTCTAGATTTTCTAAACTATTTCTAGATTTTTGTAAACTATTTCTACTATATTTACTAAATATACGAGGAAAGTAATGGAAACATATCTGATGGACACCGAAGAAGGCCACTAAGGAGGAAAACAAGAGGGCTTCGTTTAGGACCTGTATCAATGGCGATGGGTGGTGATCGGTCAACCACCGTTTCAAACGGCGGTTGGGCTGCCGGCCGTTCGAGTGGCGGTAGGTGCTGACGCCTACGTGGCGGATCTCCCAACCGCTGTTTGAAACGACTTTACCGGTGTACTCGCCGTTTGAGGCGGCGGTAGGTTTCTACCGCCTTTTGAATTGGTGGCAGGTATCCAACCGCCGTTTCAAACGGCGGAAACGGCGGTTCGTGACTATTTCTGCCAATGTTGTATCCGACTATTTATTTTCGTAAAATCGAAGAAAATTAAATATAAAAAAAATTCTGAATTGGGCCGCGCCCGTCTTTCTAGTGTAATATAAAACGAGCTGGGCCGACCAGACATTGTTTTTTTTCCTTTTTAGAAGAGTTGGGCCGAGTGGGCCTGTCTTTATTTACCTCAGCTAAATGCCCATTCCACCTACCGTTGCTCAAGGGCATTTTGGTGAGTCCAGGTGGAGAAAAACATAAAATGGGAAGGAAAATGGTGAAAAGGCATTGCAGCTGTGTGGTCATGTTTGAGAATGACAAATTTGCGAAACCAAATTGCATAATGACAAAGCAGCGAAACGCCCGGCACAATTGCAAATTTCTCCTCCAACGAGCACGAGTTCATCAATTCGAGCCACACCACCACCACCACCACCACCAGCGCTTCCACGTGACCTCAATGGCCGGAAGCCGCCGCCGCCGCCGCCATCAAGGAGCGCGGTCGTCGTAGAAGGGCGTCGAATCCTCCTCGCCGCTGGAAGACGGCACTCTCAGCACCAGGTCTGCAGCCTGACCCAAACCCTAACCGTTCATCTCTCTTTCTTTTCCCCCATCTGCTTCTCAGTTAGGGCGTATCTATTTCCTGAGAGGATGGGGGTGGATCCATCAGTCAGTCAGAAGTCTTTCTTTAGTCAACAGTAGTTAATAAGCGAGCTCATCGATCAGTGTATTACTGAAATGTCGAGTCTTGGTGTCCAAAAGACAGAAGTGTCGAATCTTTTGGTCTGTGTGGGAAATTTAGTGTATTTTGTTGATGAAATGTTGTGTCATTTTGACTAACTGGTAGTGATGTTTTAGGGTCTTTTTGGTCAGTTATTAGCAGTGGGACAGTTCACAGTTGGTGGACTGGTGTTTGGATGCACTTCAACCCAATCCACAATTCCTCCTAACCCATGTGGATTAGGGTGGATTGGAGTGCAAATACCAAAGAAGGCTTTGATAAGCCTAGCCCGTTTGGAGATTATTCTGATTTGTCTATCCAGATCAGTTCTACTCCCCCCAATTCGATGTGAAAGACAACCAGTTTGAGGATTCCGTTAGATGTTTATACCTATTGTGAGTAATCTTGGTCATGCCTCTGCGTTGAACTTTGGTCTCTTGGTTTAGTGATGAGGTGAAACTCAATGTCGAATTTGATTTTGATGGATAACTTTGCAGTTACCCTGAGTACTGTCATGGAATAAGCTACTAAAAGAATCAAAGCTATTTTTTTAAAAAAGGAAAGAATCAAAGCTATCTGCATAACCCTGGGAAGGGATGACTGCCCATTTAATGTTATGGAAATGTATATTCATCATATGGTGTAACTCAGTTTATTTACTGGATATATTGTATCCATAGTAGAATAAGAAAAAGAGTGTCTCTCATTTCACCACGTAGTCTCATATGTATCTGGTCATCCTCATAGTTATGGGGCTGCTAGGAGCAGTCCTCACTTCTGTTTACTGACCTAGTAAATAAATTATTATAGAAAGTCACATGAAAGTTGCCTGGGTAAGAAGAAAATCACTGTGCTTTTATGCCAATTCATATTTATTTGAGGATAATGTACAAATCACCCCCTCTGCCATGATTTGAAAATATACAGTTATACGTACCATTGGTACACCAAAAGAATTCTAGTTATGCTATTGTGGAACGAAAACAAGCTGTATGTTGCTCTGATATAGCTTGTCCTGATTAAAGTTTAGCATGTCAAGATAGGCCACCATGCTTGTTGTTCAGTTAAATCCTGCTGCATTTTCTACAGTGTATTAACTCCCAACAGTGTAATTCTATTATGTTTCAGTTCTTTGTTCTGATCCATTGTTACTGAATTTCTATGTGGCAGAGAAATGACCATTGTGGAGAAGTCAGGCTGTACTTCACCTGGGCCTTATGTTTGTGCAGATCTCGTAGACAACCTGCTTCATGAAATCATTGTTCTCATGAACTCATTCCAGGACTTCCTCGCTTTTACTGGCATCTGTCAGTCTTGGCGTGCAGCAGTCTCTTCCTTCCCTTCTGTGTATGCTTTCAGCTTCCCACCTCTCCACCTTGAACCAGATGGCCCTTATGTCCCTCCGCATAGCAAAGGTATCAAACCCCTCAGTTTGTCTAACTGCAAATGGAAGCTCAGTGACATTACCAAGAAAAGCTTTCCCTTCGATGTTCAGTGCCTGAAAACACTCCAAATGAAATGCACTATCTGGGCTGTTCACATGGGTATCTTATCTTTACATGTGAGAAGCACTGCCTCCTTGTCGATGCATACACTGGTGCCAAGGTGAAGGCCCCCGAACTCCCATGCAAAAACAATCTTGGTTACTTTTGTGGCATAGGCATCCTTACGGCTCCATTCAGTTCACCCAACTCACGCCTCCTCCTTTTCTCAAGGGTCTCCATGTTTGAGTGGCATGTTGGAACAAACTCCTGGTCAGAGCATCCTCTTGATAATGAGCATGAACGCATCTATCAGGTTGTGTCCTTCAAAGGTCATATCCTTGTCATAGATGCTCTTCTGAGGCTTCACACTATCCAACTAACACCTCAGTTCAGCATGAAAGAAATAGAAGCTACGTGGTGGTCCGTGGGGAAGCTGCCTCTTAACACAAGGTTGGTGGTCTGTGGTGACATGCTTCTCATGGTTAATCTAACAATTGCTTCTCTTCCCTCACCTGGCAGCCCGGTTAGGTTTGGCATGTCCAATGGCCACATTAGGTTCTTTGAGGTCTTTCGCCTTGACTTCTCAGTGGAGCCAGCCGAGTGGGTACAGATGGAGAAGATGGAAAACCATGCGCTGTTTCTTAGCCTGGACAGGAGGAACCCCACATTTTCTTGCATGAACCCCGAGAGATGGGGAGGAAAGAGTAACTGTGTTTACGTTGCCAAGCTCCTTGATGATGCTAATCGAGAAGAGACATGGACCGCGCTGGAGGTTGGTCAGTCAGTGCCCCACCACCGCATAGTTGACACCATGATGTATAATGATTCATTCCCATCGGACTACAGTCACATCGGTAGCCTCTGGCTGTTCCCTAGTCTGGTTTATGGCGCCAGCCAGTGATCATGTTGGTCTTGCAGGGTTTTGGCTTGCCTTGGGCACGCCCTGGAGTCTGGAGGTTGCTCTTTCCTTAGTTTCAGTTAGCAAGGTTGATGTGACTCAAAACAGTTTCCTCAGTTGGACCAGCGTTCTGTGTTCAAATACTAGATGTGTATTGGGCATGCCTGCTTGAATCTGGTGAAAAACTGAACATCAGAATTGCATTTTGCACTCGGCATTTGAACCCTGGTACCTGTGCACTTCTAAATCGAGCTGATGGTTTTCATGTTCTGTTACTATTTGCTGTTGCTATTCTGTTTATTGTTACTGGAGCATGAGAAAAAAAATTTGGAAAACAAATTACGCACAGCTTGTACCGAGTTGTTATTGACGGCTCCTTTGTCGTTTCTGCGCTTCCTTGCATTTTCCCCTTATTTCAGTTTTCTGCGTTTCGATCACTGTTTGGCTGTGCATTTTCTGAAGTATTCAATACAAGTTGGGCAATTATACATTTATACTATTGTGTTGTCATCTGGTAATCAGTTTTTTTTGTACGGCATGACGACTGGGAAAGTAATGGCAGCTAGTACTTCATCTACAAGCTGCTGTGCTGTGCTTTGGTGAGGAGCACATCCATCGTCGTCTGCTTCAGGTAGCACTTCCGAATAATAGTGAACAAGAGTGCAGTGGATATTAGCTGAAGCAAAATACTCTGAATATTAGCCGAACGCTAAGCATTTACAGGTGAACGAAAGAGTATATATATACATTGCCAATGTCACTGCCTGATTAATTCATATACAATTTGCACTGCCGCTCCCCCCCTCCCCTCCGCTCGGCGAGTGCTGCGGCCTATGCGCATCTCCTCCGCTCGGCGAGTGTTGCCACCATTTCTGACTGTTTGGAATGGTTTGGGAATTGGTAAGCTCGACGGAGTGGCAGAAATCAGAGCATCACGCTTGAATTTGAAACGACTTCAGTTTGGAATGGTTTGGGAGGGGGGAAGTCCAACGCTATGATTATTGATAAATTTTAGAGAGTTTGAAATTAATGAGAGCAATCCACGTTTCATTACATTGCACTATATATATTATTTTATTATTCAGATCTACTCCCTCCGGTTCACTATTAGAAGTCATTTTGGACAAGGTTTGAGCCAAAAATTGAGAGTATAAATCATAAATAACTTTTAAGTCGTTGAGTTTGAAAATGTGAAAATCATATAAATAGATTTGTCTTGAAAATTACTTTCATAAGAATATACATATATAACTTTCCAATAAAGTTGTGCTTTGGTGACTATGTCGCTGTCCTAAACGACTTCTAATACGAACCGGAGGGAGTACTCACGTAATAGGCTGCAGTTTATATTTTTGCACGGGTACGGTTTACGCCATGAATAGTACGTAACTTGACATGAGCTTTGAGTTGTTCACGCCATGAATAGTACGTAACTTGACATGAGCCTTGAATTGTTTGTGACAATCTGTTGGAGATCCGTGTATCGCGCGAGAGGATGAGGATCTCATTTTCCAACCTCGCCGATACGTTAGTGCTGACTTGACTTAAAAGTCTCGATCACTGATTTGAAGGGTTTTTTTTTCGAGTGATCGACTTGAAGTTATTATGCCGGCCTTGATATGTTAGCCGCATTTACCTGCATTCCAAGGCACACGAGAGTACTGACAATTAGCAAAGTTGAAAGCTACATGAGAGCGGGGGTCACAATCTTATGGATACATGGCTCGTCTCGAAGTTGATTGCAGCAAGACCACCGAATTAAAAAAGAATCCTAAAAATTCTCTTGATATCAAAACATCCCGATATCAATTTGGTCCGGCCGTTAGATTCTAATCACTAACAATAATGTGCATTAGATCTATTCTGTTTTCTAAAAAAATTACCTACCTATGATATTATGAAAATAATCTCGATCAAGTGAATTCTATCCTACGCCATTATAAAAATATTTGAACTAATCCCTTTATTTTCATATAAATGGCACATGGGGAGATAGATGGCGAGGAGAGAAGGATGGTTGTTTTGTTTGGTGAAACAACCACGTCATAAGAAAAAAATAGAACTAAGAGATCGATCTGTGTACTATAGTAGGAGTTGTGGTGCACAAGTTAACAAAATGGAATTACCACGAGACAACTTAGTGCATCTCCAAAAGTCTTTCTAAATTTTACTCTCTAAATCATCATTTAGAGAGTCATTTGCATAAAAATCATTTTCTATATCTTTTCACTTTCCAACAACTTTTCTATTTCTTATGCGCACTCTAAAGAGCCATTCTCATCTTCTATATTTGACTAGCGAAAAATCCGGATTAGAAGATAAACTGTTGGAAGGTATTTTTTCACCAAAATCTTTATTTCTACCATTTAGGAAGAATATAGAGAGTCTCTTGAAGATGCTCTTAGAAAGACCATCCATTGTGCATGTTATTAGTTAAATCATCTCAGATTACATGTCAATGCATGAAACCTCCTATTAGATAACATTTGGAAGACAATGCAAGTTTCAGACCCAAAGCCCTGGTAAAATACATCTCCTGTTTTTTTACAAGGCAACGATCTCCAAATTAAAGTCCTGTTTGCAAGAGTGGTAAGCCAAATTTCAATACATCCGATTTGAGTTTTACCACCGGAATCGTCGTTAGTGCTGACTTGACAACTGATGTTTTTTTTCCCGTACGAGTGACTTGAAGTTATTATGGTCTTGATATGTTAGCCGCATTTACCTGCACTCCAGGCACAGGAGAATACGGCCAATCTCTCCCACATGCAAAGTTTTTTTTTTTACAACAAGCATTTCATTAAATTAGCAACAAGAAGCTGCTAGAACCCTTGAAAAATCAAAGGGTACAGAAGACAGTGCAGCCAGAAGAGGGCACTGAAGATCTCTGTGCTCATAGGAGCAAGAGGGTACATAATCAGGATATTGCAGATGAGAAGTAGAGTAAGCTAGGCGAGCTAAGGAATCTGTAGTACAATTGAACTGCCTATCAATTTTAAGCACACTAGAATTCCTGTCCCTAGTGTAGTCTTGAAACATCTGTATGATAGGAGCCATTCTCCAGTCCGAAAGGTCTGGTGGATCCTCAGAGTTGAGAAGGTTAACCAGCTGCAGGGAATCTGAAAGAAAATCAACATTATGTAGACCCAATCTGTGGATGATTACTGCTGCCAATGCCAAAGCCGCCGCCTCCGCATAGATCACACTGTGTGTCTCATGAGAAACAGCCCTGATGTATGTTAAGTTTGGCGGCTGAACCTGCAAGTTAACAATGTAAATTCGCAGACCCGCTCTTTTCATATTAGAGAGACCATTATCTAGTTGAGTAGAAGTATCAACAAAACAAAGAAGTCTTGGAGAAGGAGGGAACATATGTAGCGCCGTGAGAGGATCCTCCAGTGACCTGCACAAAAACTGATTTGTAGCAGAGGTAGGGGTGTTTTCTGGGTTCTGGTTGTGATAGGAGAAATGGTCTGGAGGGTGCTGTTGTTGAGTAAGGTTTATGATTTGTGGGTCGGCTGGGGGCTGAGTGGTGTGTTGATTTGAAGAATCAGTGGCATTCAAATGGGAACTCATGTGGGATGAGGCTGCATGTAAAATTTATTGATGAGTCCATTTTTTCCTTTGAAATTTGAGGTCATTCCTGGCCCTCCAAATGTACCAGGTAATGAAAAGGAAAAGAGTTAGTTTCTGTTCCTGCAAAGATTGAATTTGAAAGATGGTTAAAGCATTTTGGATTCCATCATCCATTGGTCCAACAAGTGTTGAAAACTACATATAAGAGCCGGTCACAATCTTATGACTACTTAAGTTGACTAGTAAAATGTACGCACGTACTTTAAAACCCATAATGATTTATAAAATTATTTATATAGTAAAGTAGGCTTTAAAATGCATAATAAATTTAAAAATTATATTTTTAAACTGAAGATATGTGGGTATATTCATATTGATGTCACGGTCCTTGAGACACTTGGGGAGGAACATGAGGTGGTAGTCAGGGCACCAGATTACATCCCTCTCCTGGTAGTGCTGGTAGACAACATCTGCGAACATCTGGTTAGCGCTTGTACGTCGAACTCGACTCAAAGTTCCTCGTTGTTGCCAGCCTGTCCTCTTGTGGTAGTCCTAGGTAGTGGAACCGCGGCCACAAAATGTTGTTGCACAATCTCATCCAGGAACACAGGTATGCATCTCTGCGACGTTCAAGCAATCCAAAAAAAAGTTTCAATAACCGGCTTTGTAAACTGGTCTCATTTAGTCTCATATGTTTGTTCTAACTTTACCAATATGAAATAAAAAAGAAATATAAGAAAGAGAATTATACACTGAGCAAAACAACCCTCCTTTCTTTTCCCCACTCCAACAGCAACCCTCCTTTCTTTTCCCCACTCTCGATCTCTCCGCACGCTTCTATCCCTCCCAGCGTTTCCAAGAAATCACCCCGGAGAGAGACGACCACGGACCCCATGTCCATGGGCTCCTCATCCCCACAAGGAGCTTCACCGCCATCAATTCAAGCTTTGCTGCCATCGATTTGAGCTTCCCGCCACCAAATCAACCATCACATGCGTCGAATCGAGCCCACAACCATCAAATCGAGGTTTGCAACCACCGAATCGAGAATCACCGTGCGCACCGCCGTGGAGCTCCGCCTGTGCCTCCTCCGCCCCCACCTCCGTCGCCGCGGTGCTCCTCCTTGCCGACCCCGGCCCCCTCATCTACAGGATTGGCGAGCGTACGGGCGCCCAGGCGACTCGCAAAGACCGGGGTGGAGCAGCCCATGACAGCACTCGCGGCCGACGCGCACTCCTCCGCAGGCTCGAGGCCGTGGGTGTGCGCCCCCCGCTCTCTCTTTCCCGATCATCTCCTCCCTCCGCGCGCGGCCATATTTATGGCGCTGCAGCGGAGCTGCTTCTCCTCACGGTGGCCAGGGCGGAGGGCGGGCAAGCTCCCCGCAGGCGCGCATGGGTGGGGCCATGGCGGCCTCCTTCCCATCGCGGCCATGCATGGAGGCCTCCTCGAGGCCGAGGCATGGCGCGGCGTGGCAGGGCCATGGCGGAGGTGGCGAAGAGGGGAAAGCAGAGGCGCGCGCAAGCTTTTGGCGGGGAAGAGATGCACGCGCGTGGTCGAGCTTTTGGCGGGGAGGGGGTGCGGGGAGCGCGAGATCCAGGCGCGTGCGGGATCCAAGCCGCTGGCACTCGGTGAAGACGCCCTCCTACAGCCCGTCGTCGCGCGTCGGTTCGGCGTCGGGGAACGGGACGCTCGTGTCGCCAGGTGTAGCGACGGCGACGCGCGGGCCGTCCGTGGGGAGGGGGGCTTTCTGCAAATTTCACGCTCTATAGACGGAATGAATCGCCTTGTACAACCCTTAGATAAGGGGTCGTCTGCAGAACCTCGAACTGCGTAAATAAACAGATGTTCAGACAGTTCATACAGCCCATAGATAAAGAGGACGTCTATGAGCTGTTTAATGCTTCACATGTAACTTTAGATCAACTACAAATGCATTTACGTATACCATTGTGTGCCTATTTGATTAAGAACCTTCTTGGGTTGCCTGTGTGGTGGCCGAGTTTTATCTAATTTTATCTTTGTTTGCATATCATTGCCATATACGTACAATGTATCATTTTTGTATTTAAATGTAAGCATAATCAAATGGATAAAAAATTAAATATTTGTTCAGCATATGTTTTTTTACATTATCCAACAGCTTCGAGCAGCTTCGTTAATTCTCATCCACACGACCACATCGAGCTCCTGAGCTCTATCTAGGTCCGCCCGAGAGCCAATCCACCGGCGCCTTCGCCCCCGACCACCACCGGTGCTGGCGCCGGCGCCCTACCCAGCTCCGGGGCGCTCTCCCCGCCCCGCCGGCGAATCCAGACATTCCCCCACCCTACCCAGTTCCGGACGCTCTCCCTCGCTGTCGAATCCAGCCGTTCTCCCTGCCCCGCCGGTGGAGCACCTGCGCCTGCAGATCTCCTGTCGCCTCCGCCCCTGCCGCGGCGCACCTCTCGCCGTCCGCGCCCAGGTCCCTCAGTGGCCACCGCCACCCCCATTTCCTCCGCAGCCGGCTCCGTCCGCTGCCCCGCTTCCCCTCTCCGGCATCTCGCATGGCTTGTGCCGGGCGCGGCTAGGCGCTCCGGGCGGGGCGGAGCAGCTCACCGTGGCGTTTGTGGAGTGAGCTCGCTTCCCCGCAGGCGCGCGCGGGCGGATCCACCACCGGGGCTCGGGACGGCGGAGGGGGCCGGCATCCCCTGCCTCTCCTGCGAGTTCGCGGCGGCCTGGGCGGAGCAGCCTGCTCCCATGCTCGCCCTTCCCTCCGGCCGACCCCTCCATGCCATTTCCTTCTCGCGACGTTGGGCGCACGGGAGGCGGCAGTGCGGCACCGAGCGGAGGTGGTGGCAGCGGCCGGACATGGCGAGCTCCGAGGATGCGTGATTGCGGGAGTTTTGGGCAGTGTAATTTTTCTTCCGTGGTGTGGGGCTGTGCGCAGCGACAGGGAAGGGAAACGTGGGCCCGGCGGGTACACAGGGTGGGTATGTGTCGGGTGGGTGAGAAAAAAATTTCGTTTTTGGCAGAAACGTTCTCCAAATTGCGATTTTTTGGTACTTCATAGTCCTTCCACCTTATCCACTTCCAAAAACATATGACAGGTGGGTCCGGCGTGAGGGGTAAGGCGGGTCCGATTTGGGTGAGAAAAATTTTCAATTGTCTTCGCTCCTTATAGTATAGAATTACAAGAGACCACTGAATTTAAAAAGAATCCTAAGAATTCTCTACATATCAAAACATCCCGATGTACTTGACGTTTTCTTTTAAAGCTCTTCTTTGTTTTCTCATGTGAATGGTCCGCGGGAATCGTTTGCTTGTAATCTTTTTCTATATCAATAGATAGAAATAGCGCAGTTTGTAGTTGTTCATTAAAAAACATCCGATGTCAATTTGCTCCATCAGATTTTAATTACCAACAATAATATGCATTAGATCTATTATGTTTTCTAGAAAAATAGATACCTAAGGTATTATGCAAAATAGTCTAAAGTGAATTCTATCCTACGCCATTATAAAAAATATGTAAACTAATCCCTTTATTTTCATCTAAATGACACATGTAAACTAATCCCTTTGTTTTTCATGAAACAACAACCTACCTCATATAGTCATATATAAGCAAATAAATTTAGAACTAAAAGACGGATACTGTACTATTGTACCACGAGACAACTTAGAAAGACCACTCATTGTGCATGCATTAGTTAAGTCATCTCAAGATTACATGTCAACGCATGAGACCTCCTATTAAACAACATAAATGTATTTATCCTAATTACTAGCAAGCTCCACTCAAGTATCACGCACTATACAAACGACTCACTCCGTTTCAAATTGTAATTCATTTTGGCCTTTCTAGGTTCATAGAGCCTGGATAAAAATATACCTATGGCGAACTAATTACTACTAGTTTGTAAAAAAACAGGGCTAAAAAAATCTCTTAGATGCTTACATGTGACAAGTATTAGATGAATTTTTTTTTGCAAATCATAGTAGCAACACACGCAAACATAGATTAATTAATAATCGATTACTTAAACGGACTTTTTTAATTTCTCACCTTTCATACTTTGCCAACTCCACTAGCATCTGAAATTGACTGTAGTCGATGGTTTGCAGCAAGGTCTTGAGGATGATTGGATGAAGATCGATCAGCCAGCTGCGGCTCGGTTTCCACGCCATCGGAGCCTCGACGACGGTCTTGCTGCTGGCCCTGATCTCCCTCTCCATCCGCTGCCATCAAGAGACAAACTCACAAATGAGAACGGAGGCGCTCGTCGCGGTGCTAGGGCGTCGACAGACGAACAGACAGGGTGTCGGCCAAGTCGCAACTCCGTCTGTCTTCGTGACTTGCTTGTCTGTCAATCCAGCTACTTCAAGTGAGCACTACTAGAGAATCGCACATATATCCCAGATTTGTTTTTTATTTGTACTTTTTTTTTGCCCCCGGTACAAATAATTACATTTGTACCGGTTGGAGGCATCGACCGGTACAAATGCCATCTCACAGGGTCGCGTCGGGGTCTCCTCCAACCCACCCGGTACAAATGTCTCACATTTGTACCGGGTGGGAATATGCCCCGGTACAAATATGTCGACATTTGTACCGGGGCGTGATCTAACCCGATACAAATGTAGATCTCCCATCCCCAACTAGCTTTTCCACCAACACTTAGAAATATCACAACCCACCACATCGTTCTCATCCATTCCTTCTCTTCTATCTCTATCTTTCCATCTTTTTTTTTTTGAAAGTTGCCAGGAGCACTGGACCGTCATGTAAGAACTCAAGTAGGCACCCGCATGGACCGCACGCTCGCATGCGAATGAGGCTGCCTGAGAAATCTCGAACGCCGCCGCCGGTATGCAGTACACTCTCACACACACCACACCCACACACACGCGCCTGCCCAGCCCCCTCGTGCGACACCGGGTTGACCCCGATGGGATTCGAACCGCGGTGGGTGGGGTGGCCACTGCCGACACCCACCACTGAGCTATCAGCTCATTCGCTCTATCTTTCCATCTAACAATTCCCCTTCTCTCCTCCTCTGCAGGCGCGAGGTCAGCGAGCCTCACCGCCCGGCGCGGTCGCGGGTCGCGGAGGCCGGCCGTGGGGCCGCCGCCGCCAGGGCCGCCGTCGGCGGGGCGTGGCGCCGGATGCCGGAGCGGCCACCGCTGGCCGAGCGCGGGAGGGGACTGCAGGGCTGCGGGCCGCCGCTGGTCAGCGCGGGAGGAATGGTGATTTTGGTTCTTGTATGAATTCGATCTTGATACATTCACTACAAGAAAATCGTTGACTAGTGACGCAATTATATTTTAGCGTCATTGATTTATGATGTTCCTTGTAACGACCCGGGTTTTCGGTGAGGAAAACCCGACTCCTGCACTTGTGATAGTCCTGGATCGGTAGCTATCACGTCATGAACTCATTACAAGATAATATCATTTCCATACAACGAAATCAGAGTACAAAACAAAGTATTTACATCCGACTACAGCTCGGTATACGATTTAAGTACAAGCCCCTTTGGGCTAAACGACAAGTAGAAACTCTACGCAGCGGTAGCTAAGGCTTCAAGTCTTCATCCTCGATCTTCACCACGCATCCTCGAGCGAAGCAACGCAACCCTTCCTCCATGGATCCTTCATAATTGGACTTTCACTCCAAGTCCAATCCTCGCACACTCACCTATCCCCAAGGAATGGGATAGGTTCACGTCTATGCAAGCTTTAAGTGGCCTAAAGCTAAGGGTATAAAAAGTAGTCAAGGAGTAGGCAAGAGTTTTCCTACACAGCAGCATAAATGGAATAATATCTCCAATTCCACCAATTCCCATATCACTCATCCACAAGCGGTTACACAGTCACCCGGATCACCGTCACCAAGTCCTATCTCCATCTAGGGACGGTGCGAGAACTCCCACTCCTCGCACCTCAATGGTTGCACCCGGATCTGCGAGGTAGAGGGAGCAACTCTCCTCTCCCCGAATACAACCACGGCTCACCAATCACACTCATCCTATAAGGGGAGGTAGAAATCCCAAAACGTAAGAGTCGGAGAAACAAGCGGGCATGTCCATAACCGAGGACACGGCTATATCGTATAGATCTAAACTCTGCAGGCGTGTACACTGTACCCAACTCGGAATGGCACCCGTGATCAGCCAAGCCCATCCTACCGGACGAACACCTAGGAGTTACGATTCCATCTGCATCCGGGTCTCGATCGGTCCCCCATGAAGACCACCCAGGCTGTGAAAATGCCCGTGTGGCCACAGGAGTCGGAGGGTGGACTCACTCCCACCTCTCCCCCCGATACCCGCTATCCTGCTTTGGCGGGTATGGTACCACTTGCTAGGGTCGAGGCCCTATCCCACTCTCGGCGAGGTGGGTGTACGAAAGTCCGTGTAACAAAGGCGACCCACTCGGTTTCGGCGGGCGAGCTCATATCCTCCAAGTCATCATAAAATCCCCCAACACACGTGCTCCTAAAGCGGTGTACCCGCCATAGGTACCAACTCGGGCAACGCGTCAGAAGGCGATCCTGGGCCCCGATCGGATCAGGTTGTCTCGAGCTCACCCCAAAATATCCCAAACGCCTTCTCACCTGTTTCCCAACACACGCCAAGAAACTACCACAATAATCCCAACACATGCATAGCAAGCTCAGCACAACATCTAGCTTAAGTAAACAGTAGTAGTAGGTCAATCAAGGACAAGTATGTCAAAGAGGCTATGCATGGGTTCATCATATTCATCTCTATGCATTAAATAAAGCACTAGCAGTTCTAAAATAGCCATGCCTAATAGGCATTCAAAGATGGTCGGGCGTGAACACCTGTGTGCAAGTAGACGTCGTAGATTCCATAGCCGTACTTGATCTTCTGGCTCGCCTCCTCAGCTCCGGGAAATCCTAGATTCGCAAATACAAATAAATACCGAAGCTAATTGCAAATAAACTCCAAAGAGAAGCAATAAAGAACCAAATAACTCCAAACGCTAGTCTAGCGGGTGCTTCATGATTTTAGAAGAATCAAGAAACTGATTTCATATTTTTCTAAGGTAGAATCACTTTAATATTGATTTTTCAAATAAAGAAATATTTTATAGATTTAGTTAATTGCGATAAAGCACAGAAAACACAAGTCAGCAAGTTAGAGAACCAAAAGCTAGGACTTGGATAGATTTGAGGCTAAGATAACTAGTCAGCGATCATTGTTGACCAAGTCAAAAGGAAAGGTCAAAGGTCATCCGGACCCCACAAGTCATCCTGGGCCCGTGTAATGAGATAGGACCAGGGGATAGTTAGCGGCTCTCATGTTAGTGGATCCCAAGCGGTAAGTCCGTAGGCTCCTTTGGTCGATTAGAGATTAAGCGGGGTAGTTCAGCTAGAAGAGATGTGGTGTGGTTGAGAACAAACACTACGGGTTTGTAGCTCCAGTGCCCTCGCGGTGGATCGAACTTCCGGGAAGATCTCTAGAGCTATCGTCCATGGCACGTAACCAACCACAGTGGCATCGGTCGTCGTGCTTCTTGCTTAGGCGTAGCTCCCTTATGCGACAGAAGATCATATGCCCATGGCTAACAAGGTACAAGTGGCCGGCATGCATGCCTCGGAAGGTTTGATGGTAAACGGTGGGTGGTGGGTGTGATCACCTGCCGGGCGCAAAGACAACGAGGCGATGGGGATCGATTGCCCGATCGGCGGGCGCACAAGAAGGGGTAAGGATGTCATGTCTTTGGGTTTGGCCTTGTCATGGAGAGCGAGACCGATGATGCGGCGTGCGGCGATTCGTGATCGATGTGGCGGCGCGCGCGTTATTGTAGGCTGCGGCATCTGCAGGTTCAAAACCTGGCGCGGCGATTTCTCGAGGCGTCGGCGCGCAGCGCTGCGGTGGCACAGAGCAAAGTGCAACTCGGATCACGTCTCGGTCGCAACATCGAAGGTCGGCTTGAGAAGAAAAGCGATGGCATGGCCGGCTCGGCCGGCGTTTCGGCATATCGTCGGCGGGTTGTGGGCATAGCAAAGGTTCCCGGTTTTGTGGCGCTCGATCAAATATGCCAGGGCATGTGCCTGCCATATTGCTGCTGCTGGTTCACGGCATGTGCGAGGCGTGGACGCGGTGTGATGCTACGACATCCCATGGCAAGGCGTGCTGCTCGTCGGTTGTGAGCAACACGGCGGTCGGTCAACACTGCAGGCGTGCCACGTGAGAAAGGCTTCACGGATAGAGAGAGCGGGTGGTTAGGTTGCTCACTCGATGGGACACGGGATAAGATTTGGTATGGCAAGCATCACAACAGACCGATGCTCGGGAGCTATGTCTTTGTCATGGTGAGGTGTGCTACAAGGCTTGGCTAGAAGGGTTCAAGATTCGGGATTTGCCGACCCTTAGGTGCGGTGCACGCGTGACCGGGCACGAGGCGGACAGGTCACCGGCGTGCTCGCACTTGCGTGGTGCGCCAGCGTGTGCGACGCAGCAGGAAGCTTGAGTGGCTAGAAAGACCGGTGGTCATGCACCAGCGACACAAACTGATGATCAGCAAAGCATGCATAGTCGGAGGCAAGCAGCTCAAGTAACCCTGAGGTTCAGGTTGGACTAACACGTACTTGGTTTAGGAGTAGCAACTTGTATGCTTAGAGGTAAGAACAGAAGAGATCATGGCCAGCTTGCTAGCTTTTGCGCTGGCGCAGCTTTACTGCTATCTAGATGCTAGCAGGCTTGGATATAATAGAGATGGAGGTGGTTCTGCTAGGTTAGGCAATTGGGAAAAGACCAGCCTTAGGTCTGGCTGAAGGTCTTGAAACAAGGTGGTTGGACAGCATTGCCGCCTGTTCGCCAACAGTGAGTGTCACAGCTACCAACTCAAGGGCACGCCGACAACGGCTAGCTTCAAGGGCGGTGAGCACGGTCGTTTAGGTAGATCAGAGGAAAAAAGAAGGTGGCTTGGCTTCACCAAACAGAGGTTAGATGGCGATGGACTAGACTGATGGCTTACGATTCTAGAGGTAGGTTCAGGGAACCAAAGGTGAACACATACCAGCTGCATGGTTCAGGTTAACTCGTACCACCGGCAGCTCGTAAGATTCCCAAGCTTGCACTTCAGGTTGAGTACAACACTCAGAACTTGGTGCCTCTCCCTCACTGCTGCAGCTGCTAGCTTGATAGGAGAAAATAGATCAAAGCTCTCGCTTGCTGGCATGCTTCTATGGAGAAAAGAGCATAGGCACAGCGCATGACGCCCTGAGCTGCTGGCAGCAGGATGCTCTGACTAGCTCGCTGTTTCAGTGGGCAGAGAACAGGGATAACAAGCTGCAGCGGCAGGAAAGAAAGGCGGCACCGGGCATAGAAAGGCACTAAACTGAGAAGGCTCAGACTTTGGCTGGCTATGGTGATGGCGCCACAGCAGCGAGAAGAACATGGAAAATAGACAAGCGGTGGCGGCGGCGCGACAAGGTGAAGCCTCGGGCGGCGAGGCGGCTCGGCGCGGTTCCCGCAGCGCCGGCGTCCCTTGTGCGTGCATGTGTGTGCGTCGGTTGGACAAGGCAAGACACGGAGCACGAGAGGAGATGCTCGAGCACCGATAAGGTAGTAGAAAAGAGCGGCCTTGGCGGCGTCGACCACGGCGGCGGCGCGCGCGGACGGAAATAGAGATCCGGCGCGGCTGGGGTGGCTGTGCGGTAGGGGTGAGCAGCGGCGTGAGCGAGGCCCGACCACGTGGTCAAGATCGATCCGGTGCTTGCTCTCGGCCAAAAGGCTCGGACTTGGGGTCGATGGCTCGGCGTGTACCCATGTCCGCCGCGAGGTGCACGGCGGCGGCGGACAAGGTGGGCGGTGGATCGAGATGTGCGTGCCGGCATGCGTCTGAGCATCCACGGTTCGCTCGACAAGCACAAGGGCATGGTCGTGGCACTTTCGCGTGCGTCGCGGTCGCGGTGGGGTCTGCGGCCAGCGGCGGCGGGCGCACGCGGCAAGCGGGGTGTCTACGCCGGCGTGCTCGCTCTCTCGCACGCGTGCGTGCGGGTGTGTGCATGGGTTGGACAAGAGAACAAAGGGGTTCGGCCCCTCGGAGTGTATGCGTGCGTGCGTGTGTGTGTGCCGACATCGTAGCGGCGGCGAGCGAGCTCGCGGGCGCTCCTGCGAGCGAACGAGGCGACTCGGGCAGCAAGCAAGGAGGCGGTGTCGATGGCAGCGGCACCCGCGACGGCTCGGCAGCGATGGCCAGCACTCGAGGCAGCGGGTGCGGCGGCGCGGCGGCAGCGGGCACACAAGACAGCGAGCTCACAAGGCTCGGTTCAGCCTCGGCTCGAAGGCCGGGATCCACAGCACGAGGGGGGTCTCGGTGCTCACCTCGTGCTCCTGAAGGCAGTGGCGAGACGGCGGTGATCAAAGTGTGGGCGGCGGAGGCGAGAATGGTTCCTTTGTTCGGGCATTACGAACAGGTTGTGGTCGGCGTTGTGGTACTCGAGCTCCCAGCACAGGCGCTCGGCCCGGCTTCCGCGGTCTGCGGACATCCACGGCAGCAGCGGCACTCCGATCCTCGCATCGTGGTCCACGGCGGCGTCGACTCAGGTTCGGGGCGGTGTCGGCGTCGACGAAGTTCCTGCGGCGCGGGCGGGGCGGCAGCGCGAGAACAGTTCGGCGGCAGCGTGCTTCTCCCGGTCTTCACGGCGCGGCGTTGGCGTCGTGGTTCAGCTCCGCCGGCGCGGCGCCCGCTCCTTCCTCTTCGCTCCTTCTCCACGAACAAGCGGCTCCGGCCTTCTTTTCCCCACCTCCTCCTTCTTCTCCTTCTGGGGAAAGCTCGAGCGAGGAATCCGAGTGGCCGGCGACCTCCGGCTTCCTCCCCGCCTCCTCTTCTCCTTTCTACTCCCTCCTTCTCTCCCCCTTTCTTGCGGTGGACAGGGAGTGGCGGGCAGGATGAGCTCGGTGGGCAGGATTGGAGGGATTTATAGGGGTCGGCTAGGGTTTGGCCAGGCGGGCGGTGGAGATCCCTCGGCTTCCGCTCGGGACCAGGCGTGCATCGGCGACAGCCGGCGGCTCGTGAGGCGCGCAGTCGCTCGCCGGCAGCGTCGTCACCGAAGAAGAAGAAAAAGGGAGCGCCGGTGACTCGACCCAGGGCGCGATAGAAGGAAAGGGGGTAGGTGGGAGGCGCCGGGGCGGGTTTGGTGGGCGAAGGCCATGGTTTTCCTATTTTCCTAATACCTTAAATCCTATTTAAACTATGATTCGAATTTGAATTTAAAATTCAAATTTGAATCCCACACAATTAAGATCCAAAATAAATCCAAAAATCTCCAAGGTTCTCACACTAGCATTTTATATTTCCTAATTTTTTTTATTTTGCTCAAAGTAAATCTAGGAAATTAGGGAAGATTCAAAGAAGGCAGCCTTAAATTTTAATTATGCACTCAATTTCAAATCGAAATTTTGAAATCCACATTTTTGCAAACAATAGCATTCCGGGAAAAATCCGGGATGTTACATTCCTGACTGATCTCGTCATAATATTTCACTTCCGAGCAAATTTAGTGACAAAATTTTTTTGTCATTCTGAGTTAATCTTGTAGGCGTTCTTCCATGTCGTTTTGTGACGCCATAAGCTCTGAAAAAACGTCATAAACCAACATCGGTCCCACATGTAAGCATTATTTTTAAAAACAGAGTGTTCCAAGTCGTCATAAAATTCAGTAGGGTCCCATATGTAAGCATTTTTTCGAAAATAGAGTGTTCCAAGTCGTCATAAAATTTTCCAGGGTCCCACATGTAAGCATTTTAGCCATGTCAGCGGCGTCATATACCAACTTTGGTCCACATGTAAGCATTATTTTAAAATAGAGTGTTCCAAGTCATCATAAAATTCAGTTGGGTCCCACATGTAAGCATTTTTTTTCGAAAATAGAGTGTTCCAAGTTGTCATAAATAGTTTCAGGGTCCCACGTGTAAGCATAGGTCACGAAATATTGCAAAAATAATTTACCATGGCATGGGTTCGGGACCTAAAGGAACAAGGTTGTGCTGTTTTACCACTGCACCACTTGTTGGTTGTGATAGGTATATGGGAAACTCTACTAATAATTCATGCGAATTTAAAGGATCGGATTGGCGACCAGAGAGGGGGGGAGTGAATGGGAGCCGATAAAAATTCTTCTCCAAGAACTCGGCCTATACCCCAAAATCACTTCTGAAGAATCCCGCCCACACTTGCCAAGATCACGTAGTCACAACAGATCTACTGACCCTAGGAACAAGTTAGAACAACCCTAGGAACTAAGCGGAAGCAAGCACAAAAGGAACCGAGAGAAAAAGCTCGCGCAGGACAATCTACAGCAGAAATTGTCGGAACTACCGGCCCCAGGTCGGTACTACCAATATGGGCTTACTGCCACCTAAAAACCAGGTTATCGATACTTAGGCATAGGGTCTTCGACTATCTACTACCGACCCCGGGTCGGTACTACCGATAAAGGCTCTCTGGCAGCTGAAAATCAGGTTATCGGTACTATCTGGACAGGGTTTTTTTACCAACCAGTATATTTATACCGCTACCCAGCGGTAACGGTATACCGGAGCGGTATAAATGGTATACCGCTTTTTACCGCTCGAATTCAAAATCCAAACCAAAATGACCTATACAAACGGTAACCAGCGGTATACCACGGTATAAATAATTTATACCGCTGCGGTACGAATTAAAATCGCTACGGATTGCATTAAAACCGCTCCAATGAAAAAGGGTCTCCGGCTTGAAAGAAATGAAAATTTTGGCATGATGTTGGCACAAAGTAGTGTTAAATACCACCCCAATCAATAATTTATAGTTATGCATAGAAATACCACACCAAACACAATAATATTAAGCGTGCATAAGTGAGTTGATAGTTCAAATACAAATAATTCGATACAAGTCATACAACACAATAAAAGTTTAATGGTAGAAAGGAAAGACCTACAAAAAATCCTAAAGCAACAATTCTACCTCACATCCTAAATCCTACCTAAAATCCTAAAGCAAAATAAACCTAAATCCTAACACAAATCCTACCTAAATCCTAATACAAATGATACCTACAGCTAATTTCTACCTAAATCCTAAAGCTACTTTCTACACAAATGCAAAAAAAAAAGGAAAACTCACCGCGCGGTCTACACGGAGGTACCAGTATACCGCCCCGCTTGAAGCCGCCCGTCCGGCGGAGCAGCGGATCCGGCGCGGCTTTCTATCATGCTCCCATATACCGCCGCTCATGACTTACACTGCCAAATACTTGCTAGCTTTCTTTGTTGAAGTTAGTCTTACAACATGCACATTTCATATACAATACTCATTTTCTCTCACAAGAATATATCTCTAGCAGTTCTTACAATATCTATCTAGCTGGTAATCTAAACCATGTCTCTCACTGCTCCTTTATAAATCTTCTTTGCTAGCCCTTTCAATCTATCTGATTAATCATGCTAAGATCTCTAATCCTTGTTTAATCCATAGATGCCACGTTTTAGTCCGTTTAATCTTGTTCTCTCATAAAATCGATCGATAGTCGTTCTTTGTTAGCTTTGTAGCTCAGCATCCTCTTTTCAACTCCAGTCTTATCTAAAGCTTTATATCTTGCCAGTATATAGTTCATGTTCGTCCTATCTCAGTTAGGTTGTCTCTTTATGAATTAGTTCTTATGCCTAATCTTTCCTAGCTACCTTTCTTTAAAGCTTACCTTGTTATCTGTTTCTGCTGTCAGATTAGTTTACCTTTGGTTGGTGTGTTAGTCGTTCAGCCTAGTTCCCTTTGTAGACTAGTTCTCCTAACCCTTGCTTAAGGTTTCTTATGTGCTTGATAGTTCGTTGCTATCGTTCTAGTTTGTTTCACCATAACTTGTGCGTTAGCATGTGTATCACCTGTTACTTGTTTTAATATTAAAGTTGCACGTTAATCTTGACTAATTCTTATTTAATTGGTTTTCCAAATAAAAGTGATTAGATTATACTCCGGATTTCTTGAGTTAAGATTCGATTGGTTAATTCTTATTTATCACTAGCTTTTCTAAATAAAAGATGCTTAGTGTTATACATCTATTTTCATGATAAATTTAATATGCTTAACGATATTATAATTATCTTTTCAAATTTAATATGCTTAGTTGAACACGTAATGTAAAGCTATTCGACTAGATATCTTATACATGCTTTGTGTTTCTAAAAAGTTAATTGTTAATTGGATATAACTTGTACTTAAATATATGCAAATAAAATATGATTATGCTTATCGTCTTTTCTTAATTAAATATAACTTGCTTTGAAATATTCTTGCCACATGATTTTCTAATTAAAACATACGAAGCACCTCGTCTCTTGTTGTTTGATAATAATCTTTCGATATATAGCTTCGATCTTAGTTTCGTTTTCAGTGTCTCTTTCGTTCTTGCGTAACCATATAACCGAGTCTATCCTTTAGCGCGCTCTTTTAAAGCTTTTCTTTTGATTGGTGCATTGTTCTTAGTTGTACTTGTTTGTTTTCTTTGTGTGGTTGTTCCCAATGTTTGCTTCGAGTAGAAGAAGGATCGCTGTTCATTGCTTTGAAGATAAAGGGTTCAAGAGAGCAAGTGTTGAAGAGCAGTAAGAGCAGCTTTTCGTTGGAGAAAGGCAAGTGTCCCTAACCACCTTCTACCTATGCTTTATTTACAAGAATACTATTGCATTAATTGGAACATGGAGAACCACCACAGAAAACAAGGCTACCACAAGACATATGGCTCTGTCTTGGCCAATTAATTAGAAACTTAGTGTTTGGTATGCTTTACCCGAAAGGGGTTAGGGGCTGATGGTAGATGGTGTATAGCCCGCCTCGAATCGATCCGCTCTATGGTAGCTCAGTGAGAGAGGTTTATGCATTGCCGATACATGTAACCTAGCGAGCAGCCCGTGCTTAGGGAATCTTTGTAAAGGCCTCAGAGCGTCCCTATGCAATCACACCTAGGTAGTGGTATGATGCCCGATCCGCATCGCATGGTTGGGTCTAAAGTTCTTCGGGACTTTTACGCGACTTGTGGGTAAAGATGTACAACCTCCGCAGAGTGTAAAACTAATCGATTAGCCGTGCTCACGGCCAAGATCGGCTGGACCCTCACATGATTAATAAACTTAAAGATGGACTTTAAATCACTCTGGTTATTTCTTGTGGCCTTGCCGAGTACCAACCATAAGTGTACTCATCCTTGCTTATCGCTGCTCGAAGGAAAAAGGTGTGAAGCTGAAGATGATGATGCTAGGCGACGCATTTCAATGATTGCTTGTGGAGTTGGCGCCTCCGCTTTCGAGATTGAGTGTATAACTCGATAGTATAGTAAGTTGTTTATGTTTTTACGTGATAATGCTTGTTATTCACTTATGTCTACTATATGTATGAAACTTGATCCTGGCATGCATATAGGTATGCACTTGGTTTGTTTTTCTAAAACCAGGTGTGACAGAGTGGTATCGAGTCATCGACTGTAGGACGTAAGCCTAGTTAGCAATGGTTGTTTCCTAATGTCTCTTTTGATCTAAAATCCATTTTTGCCTTATCCTTGACCTTTCTAATGAACATTCTCACTCCTTGACCATTTTTCTTTTCATTCCTCCCCTGATAACTTAACTTCTCCTCTTGATTCGTTTTCATTTGCACTTCATTGTTTTGCAAATGTTAGACTCTCGACCCTTGTCCATTTATTTTCTTCCCCTTATCTTGACCTTGCTATCCTTTCTCATTGAATGATCTTACCAGTTTTATGCAATACACCCCCTTGATTTACTAGTGGTATTGCTATTCTTTCATCTCATCCCTTCTCTACTTACCTCCTTATATCTTCCCTTGGCTATCTGGTTCAAACATATCTGCTATTTGAGTTTAATTCCTATGCATCTATCATGTTCATTGAACTTTCCCTTGTTCCTCATTTGATGCCGCTTTGGATTCATCTCTTGACTTTTGATTCCAAAGTGTCCTTTCTGATTCAACTTCCCTAGACAATCCGTGCCATGTGCTTTGAATGATGCATGTCCAAGTAATGGAGCTGCTAGTCCATCCCATGAAGTCAAGCCTCGGTGACCGAAGAAGCCATACCCATGCTTAGGAGGATTCCCATTGACTCTATTAACAATGTTTAGCACCGTTTCTGTATGTTGAGTGGTGAAATTGTGTGTTTGCATGATGATGCTTGGTTTTATGACCTTGATTGATTCGTCACTTTGTTATGATTGTTGGTGTATTGTGGGTCTTCTACCTACAATGACATCAGATGCTTAGTTGGGTTTTTCTTTTGGATCTCCCATATCCTTGTTATCTCTCTTTCTTCTCTACCTGATCCAATGAAGGACTTTAGAAGAAGAAATTCAAGCCTGCACCAATACCAACAAGCAAATGCTACTACCACCATCGTCATTTCGAAGTGAGTAAGTTGAAGAAAAGAAGATCTCACTCTACTTTCTTTCCCACCTTGTGCTTACTATTATCCCATCTAGCTCACTCTAATGAAGACCCCAACGACCAAGAAAGACGAATACTGAATATCCTACACCCAGACGACAAAAGAGGATGACCGCCTACCTACCTCAATAGCAATATTCTTGTTTATCTCCCTTCTCCTTGTCTCTTCTTTCTTCGAATCTCGGGACGAGATCTCGGGTAGATTTGTCACACCCTGAAATTTCCCAATTTCAGGATGTGAATAGAAAGAATAATTAAACAACAGTTTTCTCATAATTTTAAAATTTTTCTCAACATTTATTTTATTTACAGGAAATCTAGTATAGGAAAAAGTCATTGTTTGATTTTCTTAATTAAATAAATTGGTTTGATGTGAGTGTTGCATTCATGTCGATGCATCTTGATTTTTCATGAGTGCAAAAGGCTTTTAAAATGCGTTTTGGTGCTGACCAAATCTCTTTGGGAATTTTCCAACTACTTTGGAATTTATTCTCTTTTCTCGAAAAATTAATCTATTTATTGAATGGTTCTATAATCTTCTTCACGAGCTCCAAATATTTTATTTGGATTCATTGTTTCCTAAACTATCTTTTGAGCTGTACTCCCAAAGCCCCATTCATCATGGCCGAAACTCTTTGAGCAACTACAATTTGGTCGTGATCAAATATCCTTCCAAATTAAATATTAAGATCCACGCCATCCTCAATTTCTCCCAGCCCATTAATTCTTCTCTCTATTTTAAGTCGATGCTAGCAGGCTAGATAACTCTAACATGGGTTTTCAGTTGCCAGGCTTGGCCCTGCAAATAGCTTGCTTATTCCACAAGATGAAGGTCGTCCAACTCGAGGTCCGACTTGGACTCAAAAATATCTACAACTTCGATTGGATCAGCAGTGCACGTACGATGATTCCAGACCCTGCCTTCCACAATATATACTCCTTGTATCCCTTCATGCTCTATGTTTTCGCAACAGCACCACAGCGCCTCGCATGCCCTAGTGCCGCCACCGCCGCGCCGCCGCCAACCACCAGTGCTCCGTTCCGCCAACTCATGTACGAGGTCCTCGATCTGTTACCACGAGGAGCGTCACCGGGGCACCAGCAGGAGCCGTCCGCAGCAAGTACAACGCCGTGGATCCATCTCTGCAGTCTGCCGTCCATGAGACCTTGACACCTGCATGTATGCATGCCGGCCGGACGTCGGGGAGGACTTCACCACGAGAGCCAGCGAGGTGATACCAAAGCTGGTCGAGATTGTCGTCCCTGTGACGATCTGCTGTACTTCGGAGGAGCACACACGTCCAAGCTGAAGGTCGAACAGCCTTAAGTGAGCCAATCTCATGGTTTCGTTCTACATCTTACTCATCTCTCTTTGATCTATAGCATTGTTGGTCAATCTACGCCCATAACCCATCTAGTAGTTTCTGTTTCCCTCCAGTTGTTTCCTGTCATGGCGAGCTATCTGTGATCTGCTCACCGCTGCATGCCAACGCCATGCTCACATCACCTGCGTTGCCGAGTCGGCGTCGAGCCCGGCCGTCGTCGCCGCTCTGGTGAGATGACCTACACATCATGCACTCCTCCGTCTATGTTTTCTCTCTTAATCTTATCCATGCTGTGTACAACTCATCCAGCCTTTGGTCGTGCACCAGTCGTTCCACGCCAAAACTCAGCTGAAGCCTTCTCTTGTGTTTATGTAACAGACATCGCAAGCCATCAGGAACTACCTGATCACCGGCCATGCAGTCCATGTACGAGGAAAGCTATAGAAAGAAGGTCACGTTCTTGTACATACAGAAGCAAACAAGCCATGCATCGTTCATGCTTGCTCTTGCCGGTGATGACATCATGGTGACATCATGCTTATGTGGTAATTAGGACTTCTCCTTTAACAAAATAATCAGCACTTCTCCTACACTTCTTTTTGGTAATGTCTTCATTGATCATCACTAGGCCTTGCAAATCTTTGATCTATAGAATAATTATTTATTCATCTGTAAAATCCTTGCTCACGTCATCCAATCTATCTATCATTTAATTTCTTTTCTTGATTATTGCTCATGGGCACATCATCTCTATGTCATATTTAATCAGCTATCCTTTTTCTTGTTAAAATTCATATCTTATTCAATTCAATTCTAATCTCAGCATATGTTTTCAGCTATGTCTCTTCTTCTATCTTGATCTTGTCATCGACTCCTGCTGATGCTAGCCATTTACCCATCTTGCGTCACTGGCAACTATCACAAGACTGGTAAGAAGCATCGTCTCCATACTCCTGGCTCTTAGCTTTCTTTCCATTTGTTTAAATCCTTGTCACCATCAAATGCATCTTTCAAGTTAAGTGTCTTTCAGTATATACCTTATTTCAATATAGGTACTCAGCCACAAATCACGTGTAATACTTGCTAGCTTTCTTTGTTGAAGTTAGTCTTACAACATGCACATTTCATATACAATACTCATTTTCTCTCACAAGAATATATCTGTCTAGCAGTTCTTACAATATCTATCTAGCTGGTAATCTAAACCATGTCTCTCACTGCTCCTTTATAAATCTTCTTTGCTAGCCCTTTCAATCTATACAGTTAATCATGCTAAGATCTCTAATCCTTGTTTAATCCATAGATGCCACGTTTTAGTCCGTTTAATCTTGTTCTCTCATAAAATCGATCGATAGTCATTCTTTGTTAGCTTTGTAGCTCAGCATCCTCTTTTCAACTCCAGTCTTATCTAAAGCTTTATATCTTGCCAGTATATAGTTCATGTTCGTCCTATCTCAGTTAGGTTGTCTCTTTATGAATTAGTTCTTATGCCTAATCTTTCCTAGCTACCTTTCTTTAAAGCTTACCTTGTTATCTGTTTCTCCTGTCAGATCAGTTTACCTTTGGTTGGTGTGTTAGTCGTTCAGCCTAGTTCCCTTTGTAGACTAGTTCTCCTAACCCTTGCTTAAGGTTTCTTATGTGCTTGATAGTTCGTTGCTATCGTTCTAGTTCGTTTCACCATAACTTGTGCGTTAGCATGTGTATCACCTGTTACTTGTTTTAATATTAAAGTTGCATGTTAATCTTGACTAATTCTTATTTAATTGGTTTTCCAAATAAAAGTGATTAGATTATACTCCGGATTTCTTGAGTTAAGATTCGATTGGTTAATTCTTATTTATCACTAGCTTTTCTAAATAAAAGATGCTTAGTGTTATACATCGATTTTCATGATAAATTTAATATGCTTAACGATATTATAATTATCTTTTCAAATTTAATATGCTTAGTTGAACACGTAATGTAAAGCTATTCGACTAGATATCTTATACATGCTTTGTGTTTCTAAAAAGTTAATTGTTAATTGGATATAACTTGTACTTAAATATATGCAAATAAAATATGATTAGCCTTATCGTCTTTTCTTAATTAAATATAACTTGCTTTGAAATATTCTTGCCACATGATTTTCTAATTAAAACATACGAAGCACGTAGTCTCTTGTTGTTTGATAATAATCTTTCGATATATAGCTTCGATCTTAGTTTCGTTTTCAGTGTCTCTTTCGTTCTTGCGTAACCATAGAACCGAGTCTATCCTTTAGCGCGCTCTTTTAAAGCTTTTCTTTTGATTGGTGCATTGTTCTTAGTTGTACTTGTTTGTTTTCTTTGTGTGGTTGTTCCCAATGTTTGCTTCGAGTAGAAGAAGGATCGCTGTTCGTTGCTTTGAAGATAAAGGGTTCAAGAGAGCAAGTGTTGAAGAGCAGTAAGAGCAGCTTTTCGTTGGAGAAAGGCAAGTGTCCCTAACCACCTTCTACCTATGCTTATTTAAAAGAATACTATTGCATTAATTGGAACATGGAGAACCACCCAGGAAAACAGTATTACCACAAGACATATGGCTCTATCTTGGCCAACTAATTAGAAACTTTAGTATGTGGTATGCTTTACCTGAAAGGGGTAGGGGGTTGACAGTAGATGGTGTATAGCCCGGCCCTCAGACTGATCTGCTCTATGGTAGCTTCGCAGCTGAGAGAGGTTTATGCGTGATCGATCGGAAACCTAGCGAGCGACCCGTGCTAGGGAATCTTTGTAAAGGCCTCGTGGCGTCCTATGCAATCACACCTAGGTAGTGTGGTATGATGCCTGATCCACATCGCATGGTTGGGTCTAAAGTTCTTCGGGACTTTTACGCGACTTGTGGGTAAAGATGTACAACCTCTGCAGAGTGTAAAACTAATCGATTAGCCGTGCTCACGGTCAAGAGCGGCCTGGACCCTCACATGATTAATAAACTTAAAGATGGACTTTAAATCACTCTGGTTATTTCTTGTGGCCTTCTGAGTACCAACCATAAGTGTACTCATCCTTGCTGCTTTGCTCGAGAAGGAAAAATGTGTGATCTTTGTTGAAGATGATGATGCTAGGCGTCGACCCCAGGTCGATTGCTTGTGGAGTTGGCGCCTCCGTTTCGAGTTGAGCGTATAACTCGATAGTATAGTAAGTTGTTTATGTTTTTATACGTGATACTGCTGTTGTTATTCACTTATGTCTACTATATGCATGAAACTTGATCCTGGCATGCATATAGGTATGCACTTGGTTTGTTTTTCTAAAACCAGGTGTGACATCATCGACCACAATATCATACAAAGGATAGTAAGATAGGTATACAAGATCACAAAGCTATCATGAACAAAGTGGCTAGCCTACCCTGGTTTATACACAAGCATGACACAAGAGCAAAGCATGCAAAAAGTATACAAGTGAGTACAAGGAGAAAAGTAAAACTCACTATACATGTGTACAAAGGCTTTCAAGAGCCATTCAAAGTGGTGTGGAGAACCATCATTTCTTGATCACCCCACGGGCTAAAGATCAAGTACCATCGAGCTCATGTTCTCCAACCGCATCTCCATACCTACACACAAGGAGACAAAGAAGATCGAGCCTTAGATCCCAAAGGGTTAGCAAGCACGTACTTGGGAATCCAATACTTGGTCACACGGGTAAGCGATGTACTAAACTTATCAAGTGGGTTAGCATGATGCAAATGCCGGTTCGAGTGAAAAGGATTTCTAACACTCTCAAAATCATGCCTCAAAGGAGCAACTCGCGAAGAAAACCGAGTGCTACCATAAGCAAAAAGGCAAAGATCCTTTGAGGTCGTAGGAGAAGAACCAACACAAACACCACAGGAAATATGTCGTGGACCAACACAAGAAGCACTAGAAGCATGTCCCCGTGCATGGTCTAACTCACTAGAAAAAGTGTCATAAAACCCGTCAACAAAATGTGCCTTCTTAGGCTCACAAGTGTTCATGCCATGAAAATGGCCATGAACAACCAAAGGCCTAGAAGCACAAGCTCGCCGCATTTTCCTTGCACGGCGGTAGCAAAAGCTCTCTTGATGCCCATCCTTCCCACAAAGAGAGCAATGGTACAAAGGCCTATCTGGAGGCACGGTCCGAGTGGACGAATCACCATTCTCTTCTAAGTAATGAGAAGTCCCTTGGAACTTAGAGCAAGAAGCATCAACCTCAACATCCGACTTGGTGCCAACATTAGAATCGCACGTGCCATGAGAAATGCTACGTGGCTTCTTAAAAGCTTTGGCATGCACACATCGCTCGTGCTTGACACGGCGAAAGCAAAACTCCACGGTATGCCCATCTTTCTTGCAAAAGGTGCAATGGAACTTTTGTTTGTAAGTATGAGTTCCAAAGAAGTGAAAAGCACCCTTGCTATTTGAATCACCTTGGGAAACACCGGAAGAAGCAACAAGCTTAGGAGTAGCAATGGGAGGGCTATCCAAAGCACTAGCACACTTACCACCATCCAAAGACTCATGCTCAAGAGAAGAAGTCGACTCCGATTGAGAAGAAGCAAATTTAGAAGCATCAACATCGGAGTGACAAGAGAAGCGAGAATCCAAACTCTTAGCACAAAGACTCTTGCACCTTGTGCGCAAAACCTCATTTTGAGACTTGAGGCGCTCACAAGTACCACATGTCATATTTCTCAAATTATTGATTTCTTCTTCAATGCATTTAGCATATGTGGTACGCAAGAGTTCATTTTCTTTCTCAAGGTTGGCACTCATCTCATAATGCTCAACCAACTTGGCGCTCATATCCTCGCGCATCCTTTTCAAAGCCAAAACTTCACTTTCCAAATCAATGCAAGAGGTGCAAACGAAGTCACATGAACAAGCAACATCATTTACATCTCGCAAAGCATTATCATCATCACAAGAAGTATGGCAAGTATCCTCAACAAGCAACAAAGAGCACTTGCTACAAGGCATCGATTTCATATCACAAATTTCAGCCCTAGCATGCTCAAGTTCATCTACACATGTGGTGTGAGTCAATTTTAGATCATTTATTTCAATACGCAAAGACTCACAAGAAACACATGGCAAGGAAGCACTTGTCTCCAACAAAGCAATCTTACTTCTAGCCACATCAAGATCATTATTCAAAGCAACACAAGAGTTGCAAGGCGTAGAAGCATTAGATTTCAACAAGTCAATTTTAGATTGCAAGTTAGCAAGAGATGATCTCAATTCATCATTCTCGAAACCAAGATTGTCACATGCTCTTCTAAGAGCTTCAACATGCTTATTGCGACAACTAGTTTCATGTTTTAGCTTCTCATTTTCAGCACACAAGGCATCACAAGATTTGCATGGCAAAGGAGAGTTCTTAAGCTCAACAAGCATCTCACCATAGGCACAAAGGCGGCTGAACAAGCTAATGATACCTTGGGTGAGCTTGACCTTGCTTCTCTTCATGAGATTGTCTTGGAGATCATCTTCTTGAGCCACCAAGAGCCGCATCAATGCCATTGCTTCCTTATCTTCCTTTAACTCCTCACACTTCCTTTTCCACTTGTGGTCATCTCCCGATGCAAACTCCATCACATCAATCTCTGAAGACAAAGACACACAAGAAGAAGAGCTTTGTGCCATACTCAAAGCACCGGTTATGATTAGTTGAAAGCAAGCTCAAAGCGTGCAAACCAAAGTCGCAAGCAAAAGCGCCCTTTTCTCTGTCGCCCTATGGATCCTAGACTTGTTAGAGTCTCACGAATCCGCAATCAGCTCTGATACCAATTGAAGGATCGGATTGGCGACCAGAGGGGGGGGGAGTGAATGGGAGCCGATAAAAATTCTTCACCAAGAACTCCGCCTATACCCCAAAATCACTTCTGAAGAATCCCGCACACACTTGCCAAGATCATGTAGTCACAACAGACCTACTGACCCTAGGAACAAGTTAGAACAACCCTAGGAACTAAGCGGAAGCAAGCACAAAAGGAACCGAGAGAAAAAGCTCGCAAGACAATCTCTGAGAATTGCCGGAACTACAGGCCCCAGTGGTACTACCGATATGGGCTTACTGACACCTAAAAACCAGGTTATCGGTACTTCCGGCATAGGGTCGGTACTTCCGACTATCGGTACTACCGACCCCGGGTCGGTACTACCGATAAAGGCTCTCTGACAGCTGAAAATCAGGTTATCGGTACTACGGGCAGTCGGTAGTACCGGCCTCAAATCAGCCCGCGAGAGAAGGAAGGAAAATCCAAAACTCGATCAAACGACTTCCTAAAATCACGAAAATTAAACCATAGCTTCTAAACAACACAAGGAAGCTTTTCCCAAAAGATCTCCCCAAAAAGATCAAGCCATCACCACCAGAAAAATGATTTAGGCTATGAACCCTAGAGAGGGAGCTTTTTCCTCAGAATCACCGATCTCCCGATTCACCCAACGGATTGAAGCCAAACTTGAGGGGAAGTAGATTTGCCTCAAGAAGAAGCTATCCCTAAAGAAAGAAGGCCTCAAACCCACTCAATCTCGTGGAATTCGTGATGAACACCAAGAACTAGAGGTAGAGAGGAAGAACTTCAAATCCGAGCCGATTCGTGGGGTTTGTGGATGAAAGATCACCAGGAGAATGGTCACACAAGACCTATAAGTGATCCCCACAAAGAAATACCCACCAAAACACACTCAAATCTGATGAACGAAAATTCCTCCAAAAATACCTCTGAAAATCGCAGAAAAAGAAAAACGCCTGGAGCAAAGGATTTGGCACGAGATTAAGGAGGAAGATTTCACTATGAATATCTTAGCCAAATCCGGTTACAAGCCACTCACAAGAAACACAAATCTTGGATGGCAAAAAGCTCACACAAAGAGCCACACTCACCTCTCTCCCTCTCTCCCAAAGAGCACCCCAAAATGAAAGAGCACTCCCACCACTAGCTAAAGAGTTGGCTGAAAATTCAGCCCCCTCCTCCTATATATAGGCCCTCCGGAAAAGACCAAAGTACCCCTACACTAGGAGTTACAACTCAAGCCCTCACAGGGGTATTTTGGTCAACACATGAAGTTCTCCATCGGACGGCAGCATCCATCAGCCCGGCCCTCCCAACGCAAGCACCTCGATCATGCTGCGTGTCGCCCGCTCGAAGCTTCTCGACGCTCGGATCCGTCTCCGCCGAGCCTCCGGTCTTGGTTTTGTGGCTCAACCAAGTAACCAAGCGATTTTATGGTGAACCACCGCACGCGGACTTGATGCGACCTCCGTAATCCTCGCTGACTTGGCGCCGCGTCGTCTGGCTCGGTGTTGGTTTTGTGGCCAAACCAACAAAGCTAGTGCTCGGCTTTGTGGAGCAGCAGGAACGGCAGTTTTACGGTGAGCTTGAAAACCGCGCATGGCTTCGGCCTCACCACGCCAAGCATCGGACCCGCCAAGCCTTTCACCTCCGGCTCCGGACGGTCTACTCGATCTTGCCCGTTCAATGACTTGGCGCTACCTTGCCGGCTCCATCACGACTTCGTCTTGCTTTTCTTGCCACCATGCGGCCGCGATCCGTTCGGCCACGGGTCCATCGGCCGAGCCTACTTGTCTCTCCACTCCTCGGAGGCCCCAATAAGACCTTCGCTCGCTCTTCACCTGCGCAAATCAAGCTGCAACTGCACGCAATACTCGGCCAAGTCGGTCCACACCACGTTGTCAATCACTCGTCACACCAAGGAGCGACCATCCACGGTCCTCGGGCTCCGGTCCTCGAAATTCTTCTTGTGACGGGTCCACATGTAAGTTTCAGTTGAGTCTATAATTATGTATCGAATGGTGGCGAGACACTTCACTCGAGACTTAAAGACTTTTGACTTCCACGCTGTGAATCTGTAATAGTTCGTGGTAGGAATGGCGGATC
This sequence comes from Cenchrus purpureus, assembly GCA_022644695.1. Classification (NCBI taxonomy): domain Eukaryota; kingdom Viridiplantae; phylum Streptophyta; class Magnoliopsida; order Poales; family Poaceae; genus Cenchrus; species Cenchrus purpureus. Next base: position 134,397,728 of record CP053457.1, on the reverse strand, counting down.
CTAGCGGTGAGGGAAGATGGTTGTGCCGCCACATACCGACAACAAGAGGATGAGACAACAAGACGAGGTTGGTCCTGGTTTGAGCCGCTATATTTTTCCCTATCTTACTAGGGTTGGGGATGTCTAGATTTGGGGATCTGGAGGATTGATGAGCATATTTGGTAGATTTAGATTTCATTATCGTACCTTTAGATTTGCACTTCGATAGGTGTTAGAAGTTGATAGGCTTGCTGAGTTCATTTAGGACAACCATGCCCTTGCTGAGTTTATGTAGGTAGCAAACAACCAGGTTTTGTGGCGTGTGGTGGTTGTTTCTTGTACTCATACAAGCTGGGTTCAAGGGATTCGGTTTTTATAGATTGAGATGAGTTTATTTTTCAGATCGAGATGAGTTTTCTCCAAGGATGAGTTGAGTTCTACAAGAACATCTTAATGTTATTTTAGAAGATCTGGATGCCTCATCTCGGGGGAGAACTCTATTAGGCTCTCCAAAGAGATCCAAAACATGATAGAACAACTAGCTGAAAGAGAGAAACAACTTCAAGACACACCTAAGAACAAGAAAGGCGAGGCGATTATTCTTCTTACCATAAACATTGGAATAAAAGCGTCAATAAATGGCTAGGACATTGAGTTTGTTTGGTCCGTCTTTTCTTTTAAATGTTCAAGAAGTTCATTGTCAGTTGGATTGAAACGAGTACTAATGAGTACCCATTGCAGTCCAACTAACAACGAACTTCTTGAACATTTAAAAGAAAGGAAAAAGTCCATTTTTGACCATCCAACTTTTGCCTCAGTTTGATTTTGGCCATCGAACTTCAAAACCGGATATCCTTGACCATCCAACTCTTAAAACCGTTCACAATTGACCATCAGGCGGTTTTGATGGGTGGTTTTAACTTTTGTTATTTACAATTTAGTCCTTAGAACTTGAAATGATCATTACTTTTTGCTTGTAGCTCCGATTTAGGTGATTCTTGCGGTCACGTGTTCATAAAAATGAGCTTTATCTTCTAAAATGTTATTTATACTATTTTATCACCGTTTGTTATATAATTCTTATGTTGTTATGTAAAAATAACAATATAAGAAAAGTAAAACAAACAGTTACAAAATAATATGAACACATTTTTAAAGATAAAGCTCATCGTTATTGACGTATGATTACAGGAATCATTTAAATTAGAGATACAAGAAAAAAATAGTAATCATTTTAAGACCTAAGGACTAAATTGTAAATAAAATGATTAAAAGTAGTTCTTGAACCTTAAAATGATTACTATTTTTTTCTCGTATCTCCAATTTAAGTGATTCTTGCGGTCATGCGTTCACAAGATGAACTTTATCGTTTAAAATGTTGCTCATATTATTTTGTAACTATTTGTTTTACGTTTCTTATATTATTGTTTTTACACAACAATAGAAAAATAATATAACAAATAGTTATAAAGTTGTATAAAAACATTCTAAAAAGATAAAGCTCACCGTTATGAACACGTGACCGCAAGAATCACCTAAATCGGAGCTACGAGCAAAAAGTAATAATCATTTCAATTTCTAAGGACTAAATTGTAAATAAAAAAAGTTAAACCACCGTCAAAACCCTGATGGTCAATTAGAATCACACCCTGAAATTCTCAAATTTCAGGATGTGAATAGGAAGAAAAAAATTAAACAATGATTTTCTTTTAATTTTTAAAATTTTGCCCAACATTTAATTCTTCTGAGAATATAGTACAAAAAATATTATTCATTTTCCGAAAATAAATAAATGGCTTGATGTTTGTTGCATGTCTGCATTATTCTTGTTTGGTTGAATTCAAATTGATATTTGAATTCAATTGTTTGAATCCTTTATATAAAAACACAAAACCCTATCTCTTTCTTTGTCTCTTGTTGAAGCGGCCAAGGTCCGGAGGTCCTCGAGACTCCACCTCTTTGTCGCTCTCTAACCCCTCTTGCAGCCTTCGGCCCCAACCGGAAGTCTGCCAGCACCGGACTCCTCCGTTTCTCGGCCTCTCCTTTGCGGTCGGTTGGCCCCGGCCCATAGCGCGACCCGCGGCGCCTCCCCTCTGGCTGCCGCCGACAGCGGCCCGCCCGTCATCCCGCGCCGCCGAGCCGGACTCGAGCTCGAGTCGACCTCCCGCTCCGCGCGCGCGCCCGCACTCCTGGGGCGCGCCATCCGGCCTATATAAGGCGCCCGCCACCACCGTCGTCCTTTTCCCCAAAACCCTAGCCCCAAGCCGGCGCCCGAACCCTAGAGCTCGGCCGCCGTCGATCCGCCTCGGCGCCACCCCGTCGACAAGGGCCGCCGGAGCCAGCGTGGAGGTGAGGAGCATCCGTGCCGCTCGTTGGCGCCCTCGTGCCCAGGGCATGTGCTCAGGAGGTTCTTGTGCGTCGCCGCCGTGCTGCGCGCGCGTCGCCGTCTGCGCCGCAGTGCTCTGGTTGTCGACCCTGTTTTCGGTGCCTTCGCGCCAAGCAAGCCCCCTAGCTCGACTCGCGGTAGCGTAGCGGCCGCTCGCACACGCCGCCGCCGCTGCGTGCGATTGCAACCGTCGGATCTCAATCCGATGGCCCAGATCTCTTTGGACCTGAGTCAACGGTCACCGGTCAACTTCGTGTTTTGCGAAAAGCCTCTTTGTTTCTTAGATTCACGTATATGCCCTTCCGGTACAAAGATCCTTATTAGATCCTTTGTTTCGTTTTAGACCCTGTTCTATAGTTTTCCGAGGTCCTGTGTGGTCTTTTGCACAGACCTCATGTTTTTATGTAATCTCGTTCTAGCCCTCGGTTTCTTGCAGTTTAGCCCCTGGAAGCCCAGTTTTCCTGCAGTTTAGTCCCTGTACCTTGTTTTGGCCGTAGAATACACGTTTTAGCTCCGTTTTTAGCGTTCTTTATATCCACGCGATCGTCTCGGAGTAGAACAGTTTGATGCCCCTGTTTTGTTATGTTAGTACTGTTTGGTGATTGTTTCTTATTTTATTCCATTGAATGCTTGTATGTGAATGATGTGTGCGTAGAAGGCGGATCCGACGTGGAATCTGTTGAAGTTTTCAAGACCGAGTAGCAGCAAGCGTTGGTAGAAGTCAAGTCCTTGCTACATTCCCGGTTATCCTATTACAACATGCATTTTAATTACACCGTTTTATTTGTTGCTTGCATTAATGTGATGGGACCTATGTTAAGGTTTGACTAGCTTTGTTTATTCCTATGCCTTGATCAACAACTTTGGGTTTATGTTTATGTTGGGTAGACCTTGCTTAGTTGCTCAACTTGGGATCATGGTGGTTTAAATGAACAACAATGTTAATCTTGCTTTACTTATGTTATACCTTCATTAAACAAGATCACTGTAATTAACATGGGCGACCACCGAAAAGCAGTACTACCACAAGACATATGGCTCTGTCTTGGCCAATTAATTAGAAACTTTAGTATGTGGTATGCTTTACCGAAAGGGGTTGGGACGGTAGATGGTGTATAGACCCTCTGGCGGGAGTTGCTTTGCTAGACACGGTACCTTATGCTTTGTTGCCGATCGTAACCTAGCGGCCGTGCTAGGGAATCTTTGTAAAGGCCTCGTAGCGTCCCTATGCAATCACACCTCGGTAGTGTGGTATGATACTTGGCCGGCATCGCATGGTTGGGTTTAAAGTTCTTGAACTTTTACGCGACTTGTGGGTAAAGATGTACAACCTCTGCAGTGTAAAACTCTAGTTAGCCGTGCCCACAGTCAAGGCGGCTGGACCCTCACATGAGTAAACTATGGAAGATGGATTAAACTTGTTGCATTTACTTTCGTTTATGATGATGATGCTTATGTTAATCTCCGGGTTGGTATAAACTTACATTTGCTAGTAATTGCTTGCTTAATAAAATTTGACCAACTAAAATCTTGACTGCTATGCAACCACAAGCTTCCACCATAAAGCCTTTGCATGTTGTTATAGAATTTTCCCTTGTTGAGTACGACATGTGCTCATGCTTGTTGTTATTTTATATTGCATCTACACAAGTTCTGCTTTCAGACGGACGCTTTGAAGACTTTCTGGAGAGTTCGGTTTCTAAGCGTGCCACCGATCATTGCACTAGGCGTCCTTTTCCTGCTAGTACTCGCTTTTATTACGATTATGAGACATTCGGTCATGTAATAAAGTTATAATACTTCATTTACGCTTTTACGTGTTTTGGTATTCACTAAGTTGATGCATGTGTGTAACTTGATCTGGCGCATGTATTCTTTGCATTCGGTTGCCCGCCGTAAGTGTACCTAATTTTCGGTGAATTTTGTTAAAATTTATTAGCAACCTTAAATTTGTTCTTAGACTATAAGGTTTTCCTTAATTTCTTTGCATTTCATAAAATAAATTAATCATAGATTTAATGTTGCATACATCTATGCATTGTTTTTGTGTGTTAATTCAAATTAAATTTGAATTCTTTGTTTAAGCTCTTTTAAAATAGTTGCCTTTCCTTAACCTTTCTCCTCCTTTTACCCTCAACAGCCCAAGTATGTTCTCGTATGATCTCCTATGCCTGGCTTCCTTGATCAAGTTCACTGGTTTTCTTGTTCTAGTCAGATGATTTAGGCTAGTCTTTGGTGTGATCTTGATCTTGTGTCATATTGTGATCTTTGACTATTGGGGATGTGTTGTGTGGCGTGGTCAAAATGGTTTAGTGGGTTCTCACAAACCCTCCTTTTACCTCACTCCCTAAATCTCTTTACTCTCATCTACCTCTGACAAGCTTCTTTGAAGCTCGACAGCCGGTAGTGTTTGATAATCTTCTTCAGCCTGAACGACCTCCGATTTCACCGTGGGAGCCTCTTGAGATGTCGCAAAATCTGTGATCACCTTCTAGTTAAGTTCCTGCGGGCGCGTCGATTGGTGAAATCTGTCAAATCAGTACCTAACTCGATTTATACAGGCGAGCCGTTGGGAACTGAATGAAGTTTCGTCAGTTCAGATCGGATCGGATCTGTTCTTCCAAATCAAGTAACAGTCAACTATGCCTTCGTTTCATTAGGCCCTGTGCTTTAGATTTCTGTCCTTCCGTAAGTTTTCTGAGTTAGGTCAAGATCGGTTTAGTCCTTCTAGATTTAGTTTCTTTACATCGATCTTGTAGGCCGTATCTTAGTCGTTTTAGCTCCGTTTTTAGCTCTTTATGTCCATCGATCGTCTAAGTAGATTAGTTTTATGCTTTGTCTCTGTTTGATATGATTGGTGTTTTGTTTCTTAATTATTTGTATTGTACACATGTCATTTGTGGGCGTAGTGAGCGATCAATTAAATGGACGCTGCCGTTGAAGATCAAGAAGGTTTGAGCAGCGGCACTTGGGTTGAAGGCAAGTCCTTGCTGCATTCCCTTTGTCCTATTACAACATGCATTTTAATTACACTTTGCTTGCGGTGATGGGACCTGCTGGGTATGACTAGTGTTGTTTATCCGCCTTGATCAACCGGGTTTACTTTATGTTGGGTAGCACTTGCTAGAGCTTTACCTTGGTTTTGGGAGGTTTAATGAGCGATCATTAATTGGATTTATTTATGCTACTCATTCATGTAATGCAAGAACACTTTATGCTTAATGCATGGGCGACCATGCAGACAACCACAAGACAAATGGCTCTGTCTTGGCTAATTGAACTTGGTGTTAGGTATGTTTACGAAAGGGTTGGTGACGGAGATGGTGTATAGACCTGCTCTCGGGAGTTGGGCTTAGCTAAGACCATCGCTAGGGAGCTTTTCATCGATCCTAGCGAGCTGACCACTACGGATCTTTGTAAGGCCTCGTGGCGTCCCTGCAATCACACCGGTGTGGTATGATGCTTGGAGGCATCGCATGGTTGGGTTTAAAGTTCCTAGAACTTTCGCGACTTGTGGGTAAGATGTACAACCTCTGCAGTGTGCGACTAGTTAGCCGTGCCCACTCAAGGCTGGACCTCACATGAGTAAACTATGGAAGATGGATAAAACTTGTTGCATTTACTTATGTTCATGTTGATGATGCTTATGTTAATCTCGGTTGGTATAAACTTACATTTGCTAGTAATTCACTTAATAAAATTTGACCAACTAAAATGCCCTATGCAACCACTAGCCTTCCACTATAAAGCCTTTGCATGTTGTTATAGAGTTTTCCCTTGTTGAGTACATGTGCTCATGCTATATTGCATCTACACGCTGCTCGAAGACGTTTGAAGGTGGAGAGTTCGGTCTACGTCGTGCCCGGAGCCTATGGAGGCGTCCGCTACTAGTACAGTTCGATTTATAAGACATTTGGTCATGTAATAAAGTTATAATACTTCCTTCCTTTTGACGTATTTGGTATTCGAGTCGATGCATGTGTAACTTGATCTCACATGTATTCCCACTCATTGTCTTCTCAAATCTGTCAGTGGTATCGAGATACCTATATTTCTAAATTTGAGATTTGTCACACCACAAATTTCCAATTTCAGGATGTGAATAGAAAGAATAATTAAACAATAATTTTCTCATAATTTTAAAATTTTCCCAACATTTAATTTTTTAGGAAATCTAGTATAGGAAAAGTCATTGTTTGTTTTATGAATTAAATAAATTAGTTTGATGTGAGTGTTGCATTCATGCCAATGCATCCTAGTGTTTCTTGAGTGCAAATGTTTTAAAAATACGTTTTTGATCAAAGGTTCTTGATTTTCCATATTTTACCACAATATATTCTCATTTTTCTCATAGCTAAATTTATCTACTAGCTCTAAATTTCTTTCCTCGAGCTCCAAGTATTTCTTTTGGCTCTACAACATCCTACAATATCTATCGTAATCCAAATGCCGATTATCTTTCGTTTTCCTTGCCATTCTTTTAATTAGTTCTCTTTATCCTGTCAAGCTAGTTGCAGCATCGTAACGGAAGATACATGGATCATGTTCTGTTTCATGTTTCATCCTTGCCTCCGTAGAAGCTGCTCCCTGGTCACTCGTTTCTCGCTGCACAAATGCGAGTTGAAACTTGACTTGAGTTTGTTTCCACCTAGAACAAAGTTCTGGGCACGCCGAGGAATCGATCGAGCCGCACGTGAGGCCTATACAACAAGCCATCTTCTGGGTCTATCTTTTCCATCTATCTTTGTTTCACCGTGTGCCCTAGGTCCTTTGTGAGCCGCGTCGACGTCGTCAAGACCTAGTCCTGCACTGCTGCCGTTTCGTCCGTCCACCCGGCGAGTTGGTCGTGAGCTTCGCACCAGAAGCATCACCGAGCCAGGAAGTTCGACGTCACCATGGATATATCCACCTCTGCAACCAGCCGTCCGCCATCCTTGTATGCCGGCCACCGGGAGAACTTCACCGAAGCACGTTCCATGGTCGCCGCCTCTGCGACAGCTGCAAGCGAAACATAGATGTGATCGCCGAGTTCAATCTATCATCGTCGCCGCCATCACCGCGGGCGTATGTCGTGATGTCGTCTCAAGACCTTCATAGACGAGTCTGCCTCCCTCGATCTGCTACCGGAGGAGAATGCCCACATGAAAGATCAAACCACCGTCATCCTCTTGTCGAGTTCGATCTCCGCCGCCATCGTTGGTTCTGTCCTTCAGCTTTTGACGTAGGTGAAGATACATATATAATCCATCTTATCTTGTTCCTAATTCAGCCTACGTTTTGTTTGCTGCTCATCCGAATTCCTCATGCATGATCTCTTCTTCCTCCGGGCATGTGTATTCCACCACGTCCATGTCCATGTGCATGTGGCACGTGCTTCGTGCGTAGACCGCCGGCGTGCAAGCACCAGGAAGAACCCGGCGGCCGGCACCTCTGCATCGCCGTGTGGGTCGATTTCGTCTCCGTCCAGCGCAAGAGCGAGAAGATCGCTGGCTGTGCCGCCATTCCGGCCGGCCACAAATTTCCGTCCTTTGCTGTCTGTGGCGAGCACGCAGGACCATCACCGTCGCCGTCTTGTCGAGCTCACCGTCCACGCCGCTGGTAAGAACCCCTGGATGCCTTCTTCAATACCTCTCAACTAATCAGTACAAGCCTTCATGCGTATGTACCAACAGCAACATGTTTATGATGCATGCATGTCCAACTTTTATCTCTAATCCATGCTATATCTCATGCTGCATGTGGCCGTGCCGTATTGAAGCTTCGCCGGCCATCAGTTCCAAGCAAAGCAACGTACATACATGAAGAGAAGAAACTATTTACCCGTGCAAGGATGACAGCATGGTGAGATCATATTTATGTGTTTCTTCTCCAGTGTTCGAGCTTCATAAATCCTTTCTCGACCATCTTGATCCTGAGAATTATATTTTGTTTCAGCGAACATAATAAATCCCTGCTCAGCCATGTCTCTCGACTCTCAAGGACCGTTTGCCTGCAGCTGCCCTCATGATGGCCATCCGTCTTACGTTGCCGAGACGCCGCTGATGAGCTCGCATGCACTCTGTTCCGTCCTTCTCTAATCAACCAGTACAAGTCGACATGCATACATGCGTATACAATCAAGGTCACCCAGTTCTTGCCATTCTCTTTTATTGTTAAATGCCATGGTGATGTCATGCCTTTCCTAAGTAGAAGCTTTTCTTATAGAAATATTTGGGCGCTTGCCAAAGCATTTCCTTTCCAGTAAAACCCATTAATCTTTTGTCTTTGGTTATCTTTGATCTATAAAATAATCCTTTATGTCCATAAAATCCTTGCTCACATGTTGGCATCTGTTTATCTACTCTTTGTTGTTTCATGCTCAACCTTACAATCATCTCTTACCAATCATGTTATCATCAAGTTTCTTCACCAGTAGTTAGGTTTGTCTAAATGTTATACCTCTGCCTAGTCCTCCTAAACCCTTGCTTAAGGTTTCTTGTCGTTTATAGCGTCTTTATCATTCTAGTTCGTTTCACCTTAACTGTGTGCGCTAGCATATGTATCACACATTACTTGTTTTAATATTAAAGTTGCATGTTAATATTGACTAATTCTTATTTAATTGGTTTCTAAATAAAAGTGATTACATTATATCCGGTTTTCATAAGCTAAGATTTAATTTGGTTAATTCCTATTTATAGTTAGTTTTCTAAATAAAACATGCTTAGTGTTATACATCGGTTTTCATAATAAGTTTAATATGCTTAATGGTATTATAATTATCTTTTCAAATTTAATATGCTTAGTTGAACACGTGCAAAGTTATTCGACTAGATATATTATACATGCTTTGTGTTTCTAAAAGTTAATTGTTAATTGGATATAACTTGTACTTAAATATATGCAAATAAAATATGATTAGTCTTATCGTGTTTTCTTAATTAAATATAACACTTGATTGATATAGAGTATTTCTCAAAATATTCTTTCCATATGGTTTTTATTAAAATATGTCAAGCACGTAGTCTCTTCTTGTTGTTTGATAATAATCTTTATAGCATCGACCTTAGTTTTGTTTTCAACGTTCTTTCATTGTTCGTAACCATAGAATCGAGCCAATCTTTTAGTGCGCTCTTTAAAGCTTTTTCTTTGGATTGGTGCATTGTTCTTAGTTGTACTTGTTTGTTTGCTTGTATGTTGTGCCCGATGATTGCTTGAGTAGAAGGATCGTTGTTCGTTCTTTGAAGATGAAGAGTTTAGCGGAGATGAAGAAAGCATGAAGTAGCTTTTCGTTTAGAAAGGCAAGTGTCCCTAACCACCTTCTACCTATGCTTTACAAGATTATACTATGCATTAATCGGAACATGGGCGACCACCCAGGGCAGACTACCACAAGACATATGGCTCTGTCTTGGATAATTAGAAACTTTAGTATGTGGTATGCTTTACAGAAGGGTTGACAGAGATGGTGTATAGACACCTGCGGAGTTGGGCTGCTAAGACACGGTACCGCTAGGAGCTTTATATATGTGATCGAGTAACCTAGCGGGCCCGTGCTAAGGAATCTTTGTAAAGGCCTCGTGGTGTCCCTATGCAATCACACCTAGGTAGTGTGGTATGATGCGATCCGCATGGTTGGGTCTAAAGTTCTTGGGACTTTTGCGACTTGTGGGTAAAGATGTACAACCTCTGCAGTGTAAAACTAATCGATTAGCTTTGCGGTCAGGCACTGGACCCTCACATGATTAATTAAACTTAAAGATGGACTTAAATCATTATTTGGTTATTTCTTGTGGCCTTCGTACCAACCATAAGTGTACTCATCCTTCTTTCTCGAAGCAAAAGGTGTGGTTGAAGATGAAGATGCTAGGCGTCGCACCCGGTCGATTGCTGGAGTTTGGCGCCTCCGTTTCCAGTTGAGCTGTATAACTCGATAGATTTGTAAGTTATTTATGTTTTATACGTGATCATTGCTATTCACTTATGTCTACTATATGTATGAAACTTGATCCTGGCATACATATAGGTATGCACTTGGTTTGTTTTTCTAAAACCAGGTGTGACAAATTCAAATTTCTGAAAATTCCCAAATTTCAGGATGTGAATAGGAAGAAAATTTAAAGAACGATTTTCCCATAATTTCTAAAATTTTCCCCAACATTTAGTTCTTTAGAATATAGTAGGAAAAAAACAAAAAACATTTTGTTTTTCCAAATTAAATTTGTGGCTTGATGTGTGTTGCATTCATGCTGGAGCATTGTTATGATTGCTTGAATTCAAATTCAAGTTTGAATTCAATTTGATTGATTCCTTTTTAAAAAAATGCGAAACCTTTCTCTTTTCCCTCCCTCTCCCTTCTCCTTGTTTTGGCCCGTTTGGTTTGGAGCCCAGCAACCTTAGTCTGCTAAACCACCTGGTCTCCACCGCCGCCACCACCACCCCAGTTCTCTGACCACCGTCCGTTGGCCCATCCGCCGGCCCAACGCAGCACCAACGCGCGGTCTATGACCGGAGGTCCGTCGTCACCCCTGGAATCCTCGGCCAGTACGCTCAGCGCTCCTTTCCCTTGCGGCCCAGTCAGCCTTTCCGGCCCGTCTCAGCCCGCTCCGCTTCCCCCCTCTCTCACTGGCCGACACGCGGACCCGCCGTCATCCACGCCGGCCATCCGAGCCGGACCTGAGGTCGAGTCCGACATTGCCGCTCTGTGCCGCTCCTCGGGTTGGCCCGCACGCTAAGGCCGCCTCCCCGGGCTATATAAAGGGTGCCGCCGCCTCGCGCTGCTCCTTTCGGATCAAACCTAGCCCCCCTCGAGCCGCAGCGTCGTCCGCCGAAACCCTAGCCGGTCGCCGCCATCGATCCGCCCCGACGCCTCCTGTCCGTCGATGAGGAGTAGCTCCGGAGCATCGAAAGGGCGAGAGGAAGCCACCAGTGCCACTTTTTCACATCCCCGTGCTCGCTGTCGCCCGTGGAATCTCGCCGGAGTTGCGTCTCCACCGTCCGCCCCCTTTGAGCCGTGCGTCACCGGCGTTGCCGTAAGGTTGTTACGGTGCCCTAGTTGTTTTCCTCGCGTCGTCCTTTTTGTCCCGGTGCAATCCGTGCACGAAATTGAGCTCTCTAGCTCGAGTTCGGCTCATGCCGAGTCCCGCTTCGCTGCCGCTCCGCCTCCGCCGCTGCGCGGCGTTCGGCGCCAGCGCCCGCAAATCACCGGCCGTCCGATCTGGATCGGGCGATCCAGACAGATCGAACTGGGTCGGTACGGTCAACAAGGGTCAGCCGGTCAGGTTTGTCCTTTTTGCAAATGAAACCCTCTGTTTCTTAGAATCACAAGTATGCCCTTCCGCAGTACAAAGATCCTTGCAGTTAGATCCTTTGTTTTACGTTTTAGACCCTGTGTTCTATAGTTTTCGCGCCCGAGGTCCTGTGTGGTCTTTTTGCACCGCAGACCTCATGTTTTTTACGTAATCTCGTTCTAGCCCTCAGTTTCTTGCAGTTTAGCCCCTGGAAGCCCAGTTTTCCTGCAGTTTAGTCCCTGTACCTTGTTTTAGCCATAGAATACACGTTTTAGCTCCGTTTTTAGCGTTCTTTATATCCACGCGATCGTATCAAAGAGTAGAACAGTTTTATGCCTCTGTTTTGTTATGTTAGTACTGTTTGGTGATTGTTTCTTATTTTATTCCATTGTATGCTTGTATGTGAATGTGTGGAGCGTAGAAGACGGATCGTACGTGGAATACGCTGAAGTTGAAGATTTTCAAGACTTTGAGCAGCAGCAAGCGTTGGTAGAAGGCAAGTCCTTGCTACATTCCCGGTTATCCTATTACAACATGCATTTTAATTACACCGTTTTTATTTGTTGCTTGCATTAATGTGATGGGACCTATGTTAAGGATTGACTAGCTTTGTTTATTCCTACGCCTTGATCAACCTGGGTTTATGTTTATGTTGGGTAGACCTTGCTTAGTTGCTCAACTTGGGATCATGGTGGTTTAAATAAACAACAATGTTAATCTTGCTTTACTTATGTTATACCTTCATTAAACAAGATCACCTGTGTTAATCGGAACATGGAGCGACCACCTAGGAAAGATGCTACCACAAGACATATGGCTCTGTCTTGGCCAATTAATTAGAAACTTTAGTATGTGGTATGCTTTACCTGAAAGGGGTTGGGGGCTGACGGTAGATGGTGTATAGACCTGCTCTGGCAGGGAGTTGGGCTTTGCTAGACACGGTACCCGCTGCTAGGGAGCTTTATCTGCAGATCGGGTAACCTAGCGAGTAGCCCGTGCTAGGGAATCTTTGTAAAGGCCTCGTGGCGTCCCTATGCAATCACACCTCGGTAGTGTGGTATGATGCTTGGCGGCATCGCATGGTTGGGTTTAAAGTTCCTAGAATTTTCTGACTTGTGGGTAAAGATGTACAACCTCTGCAGAGTGTAAACCCGACTAGTTAGCCGTGCCCACGGTCAAGGGCGGCCTGGACCCTCACATGAGTAAACTATGAAAGATGGATTAAACTTGTTGCATTTACTTTCGTTCATGATGATGATGCTTATGTTAATCTCTGGGTTGGTATAAACTTACATTTGCTAGTAATTCAGCTTGCTTAATAAAATTTGACCAACTAAAATGCCGACCTGTTATGCAACCACAAGCTTCCACCATAAAGCCTTTGCATGTTGTTATAGAGTTTTCCCTTGTTGAGTACGACATGTGCTCATGCTTGTTGTTATTTTATATTGCATCTACACAACCCGGTTTGCCGAGACGGACGTTTGAAGACTTTCCTGGAGAGTTCGATGAGTTCTAGGCGAGCGTGCCACCAGTCGACTGCCTGTGGAGACGTCCTTTTCCGCTGCTAGTACTCGCTTTTGTTACGATTTTGAGACATTCGGTCATGTAATAAAGTTATAATACTTCCTTTACGCTTTTGACACTGTTTTTGGTATTCACTGAGTTGATGCATGTGTGTAACTTGATCCTGGCGCACATGTATTCTATGCATTCGGATTTGCCCTTAAATCCGGGTGTGACAGAGTGGTACCAGAGCTGTGTTGACTGTAGGACGTTAGCCTAGTTTGAAAATGGTCGAATCTAAGGATTATAATATCCTAGAAGCCACTCTCACTTCATGCTATGTTTTAATTCTATTTTTAATATACATATCCTTGCCTTTACCCCCATCTTTGATATTCTATTTGCTCTCTATCTTATCTTTGGCTATCCTTTTCACTCTATACTTCCTTGTTCTTACCTTAAGGAATCTTTAGCATGTGTTCTATGCTTTCTGATCTTTTTCTATCTTTACCCTACCCGTGTTCGAGTTGTTCTCGTGAATCTAATGACCCTATCATGTTCAAGCTGAAGATCTTCCTTAGGATCTAGGTTCTTTAGGCTTTATGCTTATGTAATCGTTAGTCACGATCGTCGTTTAGGTGTGCTTAGTTAGGTGGTGTGTTTGAATGCTTGACTTGTGATAATGATTGATTTGGATCTTTGCTTGAGTGCAATGTGTTGTGGATTGATAACCACAATGACATTGGTTTAGTTTAAGTTTGATTAGTTGGGTTTAAGCTCTGTCTCAACCACCCTTTTTATCTTGCACCTTCTTAATCCTTTATTAAATCTTTACTTATCTATCTTGGAATCTATCTTGCTGCAAATCTGCAAGCTGAATTACTAGCAAATGTAAGTTTATACCAACCCAGAGATTAACATAAGCATCATCAACATGAACATAAGTAAATGCAACAAGTTTAATCCATCTTCCATAGTTTACTCATGTGAGGGTCCAGGCCGCCCTTGACCGTGGGCACGGCTAACTAGTCAGTTTTACACTCTGCAGAGGTTGTACATCTTTACCCACAAGTCGCGTAAAAGTTCTAGGAACTTTAAACCCAACCATGCGATGCCGGCCAAGCATCATACCACACTACCGAGGTGTGATTGCATAGGGACGCTATGAGGCCTTTACAAAGATCCCCTAGCATGGGCTGCTCGCTAGGTTACCTGATCAGTGCAGCGCATAAAGCTCCCTAGCGGGTACCGTGTCTTAGCTAAGCCCAACTCCCGCGAGCAGGTCTATACACCATCTCCGTCAGCAACCCTTTCAGGTAAAACATGCCTAACACCAAGTTTTCTAATTACTAAGCCAAGACAGAGCCATTTGTCTTGTGGTTGTACTGTTTTCCTGGGTGGTCGCTCCATGTTCCGATTAACAGGCATAAAGTGTTCTTGCATTACATGAATGAGTAGCATAAATAAATCCAATTAATGATCGTTCATTAAACCTCCCAAAACCAAGGTAAAGCTCTAGCAAGTGCTACCCAACATAAAGTAAACCCAGGTTGATCAAGGCATAGGATAAACAACACTAGTCATACCTTAGCATAGGTCCCATCATATTAATGCAAGCAAAAAGTAAATACGTAATTAAAATGCATGTTGTAATAGGACAAAGGGAATGCAGCAAGGACTTGCCTTCAACCCAAGCGTGCTGCTGCTCAAAACCTTCTTGATCTTCAACGGCAGCGTACTCCACGAATTGATCGTTCACTACGCTCCACACAATGACATACAAGCATACAATACAAATAATTAAGAAACAAAACACCAATCATATCAAACAGAGACAAAAGCAACATAAAACTAATCTACTCGTCGAGACGATCGCATGGACATAAAGAACGCTAAAAACGGAGCTAAAACGACTAAGATACGGCCTATACAAGATCAGGGACTTATCTGCAAAGAAACTAAATCTAGAAGGACTAAACCGAAGAAACTTGGACCTAACCGTGAGAAAACTTCCACGGTGGAAGGACCGGCTTGTGAAATCTAAAAGCACAGGGGCCTAACTGAAAAACTGCAAGGCATAGCTAGGTTGATCGTTACTTGACTTCGGTCAAGACAGATCCGATCCGTCGGATCGGATCCGACCTCGGACGCACGGGGGTGGCAGGTGGCGGCGATTGGCCGGCGGCGACGCGGCTTGCGGCGGCGCAAGGCGGTGGGCTCGCCGGTGTAGGGCGAAATCGAGTTAGGGTACTCGATTTGACTCGCGGATTTCACCGAATCGACGTGCGCGACGCAAGGAACTTAACTAGGGCAAGGTCGGGATCTTACAGTGACGAGGCGGCGACTGGCTCGAAGAGGCGGACGGCGGCGGTGGGGAAACTCCGGCGAGGTCATTCACGGGCTGAAGAAGATGGCGGCGCGAACACGTGCACGCCGGCTTCCTCTCGCCAGCGGTGCTCCAAAGAAGCTCCTCGGCAGCACAGAGGTGACGGCGTAGCGGATTGAAGGCGGCGGCGCTAGGGTTCTGGGCGCGCTGAGGCTCAGTGGCGGCTAGGGTTGGTGAGGGTTCGGTGTGGCGGGCGCCTTAAAAGGGCTGGCGATCCTTGGCGTGCGAGCCACGCCTAGGGAGGCAACGTCTGTGAGCGGACTCGGGCGGAGCGGTGAGTCCGGGAGGCAGGGAGGAGGGGATGACAGGCGGGCCCGCGTGTCGGGGCAAAGGCGGCAGCAGCAGCTGCAGCGGGCAGCGAGGCTGGCTGCGGCAGGCGGGCGGGCGAACTAAGTCGGGAGAAGACGAGGCGCGGTGAACTTGACTCGCGGGCTGCAGGCTGGGCCGAGCCAGGCCGGAGGCTGAGCAGGCAGGAGGAGAGGGGGAGGCGGCTGCAGACCTGCGGCTTGGGCTCAAAGTTGAGACGGGCGAGAAAGGGAAGGAGGAGAAAGGTTAAGGAAAAGGCTTAACTATTTTAAAAGAGCTTCAAACAAATGAATTCAAATTCTAATTTGAATTAACACACAAAACAATGCATCAGCATGTATGCAACATTAAACTCCTATGATTAATTTAATTTATTTTGGAAATTTTTAAATGCCTAAAAGAAATTAAGGAAAACCTTATAGTCCTTAAGAACAAATTTAAGGTTGCTAATAAATTTTAATAAAATTCAAATTTCTGAAAATTAGGGTGTTACAAGTCTACCCCCTTAACAGGAATCTCGCCCCGAGATTCGGAAAGAGAAAGATAAAGATTGGAAAGCTTTGCCTCTGACATCCTACTTTAACCCAGTGGCATACCTGGCAACTCCTCAAGGAAAACATCAGGGTACTCGCACACCACTCTTATGTCCTCTAGCTGATTCACTGTATTGGTTGCTGATGGTGGTGGATCTGCTGCAAACTCAATCCTTTCCCCAGCTGGACTAGTGAGAAGGATCGACCTCTTAGCACACTGAATCACCGCATCACACGTGGTCAACCATCCCATCCCATGTATCACATCGATTCCTCTCGACTCTAGTATTATAAGGTTAGCCTGGAAATCTCTGCCCAAAATCTTGAGACTGACATTGTCACACTTATAGGATGCTTTCAATTCCCCCCCTGGTGAACTAACTAGCATATGACGAGGCATAGGGCTAATGGGTAGGTTATCTTTGAGCTACGAATCGAGAGGTAATGAAAGAATGGGATGCTCTGAATCAAATAGTCCGGGTATGGAGTTGACTAGGAACATACCGAGCACAACTTTAGGATTCTCCTGAGCGGCTTTAGCATCAACGTGGTTCACCTTGCCACGTGAGTAGCTCTGCTGTCCCTTGTTGGTTTGAGGGGTCTGATTTCCATTCCTTCCCTGCTGCGTCTGCTGGTTCTGCACTGGGGTACTTGGGGGTTGCCTCTGGGGACACACATTGGCATAGTGACCAAGCTCACCACACTTGAAGCAAGTAGTGTTGGCGGGGTTGGGAGATGTAGTGGTCCTCACTGGTGTACCAATTGGAGCTCTCTGCTGATGCTGCTGGAAAGTGGAGCGCGGTGTCTGAGGAGCAGGTTGCTGAAACTGCTGCCCTGTCTGCTGGAATGGCTGAGCGGGACGTGGGGACTGCTGCTGCCCAAAGTTCCCACCTGATCCTCCATAGCGGAAAGGCGTGCTCTGCTGTGAGGTGAAGCGAGGGCGAGTGACACTCCCGCAGACTGTCCATAACTGGTGGTTTTCCTCTTCTGCTCTCCCAGCTCTCTACGCTTGTACTCCAGACGGATGGCTCTGTCTACCAGGTTCTGGAATGTAGGGAAGGTGTGAGACATCAGCTGATACTGCAGTGGTCCACTTAGCCCATCTAGGAACAGCTCCTGCTTCTTACTATCATCAGCAACTTCCTCAGGTGCATAGCGTGACAGCTCAATGAACTTGTCTCTGAACTCAGCCACTGTCATCCCTGCCTGCTTGAGGGAAAGGAACTCCTTCTTCTTCATCTTCATGAGACCGGCTGGTATGTGATGGCTCCTGAAGTTGGTAGTGAATTCATCCCAGGTGATAGCATTTGGGGTAGCGTGGGCATCAACATATGCATCCCACCAAGCCTGACCGACAAGTCATCTGCGGCATGAGGACCTTCTCTCTGTCGTTGCACTGTGCGGTGGTGAGCATCTTTAGCACTGTCTTCAGCCAATCCTCAGCCTCAAGTGGATCAGCTGCATGGGAGAACACTGGGGGGTGGTGGCTCATGAACTCGCGGTGCTTGTTGAGTGGTGCCTGCTGCTGCACAGGTGGATTGTTGACTTGGGCTTGCAGGTTGGCCACAGTGTTGGTCAAGTTCTCGAGGAGCTGAGTCTGAGTCTGGAAAAACTGCTGCATGGACGGATCCATTTGTCCTGGCTGTGGTGCTGGGCCTGAACGGTTGCTTCTCCCTTGACGGTTCACTGCTGGTTGATCAACTCCAGATCCTGACCTGGTTTTCACCATCTGAGTGTTAGGGACATTACTTTAGATTGTTTGAGTCAGGAGTAAAACTCAAAAGGTAGAGTAATGAAGAATTTCAGCATTAGACAGATTCTGTTGACTCCAGTTATTCAGGTATAACTCTCAATGTGGATAGCTAAAAATTAGGAGCTTTTTACCAGTGAAAGGTAATGAAATTACGGAACCAACCCAACTGGAATCACCTCGATCAGAGCTCTACAACTCCAGTTATGAAATAAACAAGTCAGGTGTATCAGCAGTGTTAACAGATTCGGAAACCTCCAAAGTTTCAGGCATAACTCTCTGTCTATGTAACCTAAATTGATGAATTTTGGACAGGATAAAACTGATGAAATTTCTGAACTACTCCAATTGGATTTACCTCGATTGAAGGTCTACATCCCGAGATATAAAATAATGAGGGTAACTATGTCAGCAGAGTTTTACAGTTTCTGATAGCTCCAATGTTTCGAGCATATCTCCTGGAATAGGTACTGGATATGGCTGAATTTTTGATAGAAATTCACTTATGAAATTTATGAACTAACCCAACTGGTTTTGCATTTTTCGGGGCTCTGTAGCTTGAGATATTGTCAAAACACTACTGCTGTGTCAGGGGTTGACGAGAACAGATTTTGCAGTAAGTTGGATTCCAAGATAGATAAGTAAAGACTTGATAAAGATTAAGCAGAGACAAGATCAAGATATGGTAGAAACAGAACTTAAACCCACTAAACAAGCTTTACTTCTAAACCAATGTCATTGTGGTTATCACTCCACAATACATTGCACTCACACAAAAATCCAGCTCAATCATTTAACACAAAACCAAGCATTCAACCACACTCCTAAACTAAGCACACTTTAACCGCTCGTTCTATCGATTACAAAAGATCCTAACTTGAACTTAAACTTAAACCTAAGGACTATCTTCCCATGGCATGTCTTCCGTGCGGGCGTCAGAGGAGTCATAGCGTGGCCTCTTGGGTGGTGGAGATGTGCATGCTTCCACAGTGTCCTGGACCACTGGTTGTTCCTTGTTCAACAATGCGGCCTCCAAAGCACGCTTTTGCAACTCCAGAGTGATGATCTTCTGTTGTGCCTCATGGAGAGTGTTGTTGGTGTCATCCAAGGCAGTGTTGACAGCAGCTAGCAAGCCCCAGACGTTGTTCAGCGTTCCTTCATAAGCGGGAGCTGGAGCGATGTATGTCTTGGCCTCACCACTTGCTCTGTAAGGAGTGTACTTGCAGTGGGTGTCCTCCAACCTAGCACGCTCTTTGTGGGAGAGTACATAGAGTGCCCTTCGTGCTACTTCTGCAATGCCAGCGTCCATGGTGGTCCTGTGAGCCACATCATCATGCCTGGTTATGTCCTTCACTCCCTGGAATGGCACATACTCTTGTAGGATAGCTGCAACTCTCCAATGGGGCTCAAACCATGGGTGAGTTCGGAGCTCGCAACGGTAGACTGGAGCCTTGTCATAACCCAAGTGAAGTACCATTGCTCTCAAGTGGTCAGCCATGGGGATGCCTACCCCATCCATCCAGTAGTGGTTCACCTCCCACTTCACTTCTTCAGCTGGTCCACCTTCTGCTGGGTCTTGATGTTCAGCTTGCTCTTGCACTTCATCCTCCTCCACTTGCTCATGGTGATCATCTTGCCCATCTCCTGGCACTTGCTCTTCTTGGTCTTGCTGGCCATCTTGCTCTTCTCCTTCTGGAATCACCTCCTCGGGATCCTCCTCCTCATCTGACAAAACGATGGTCCCAGGGGCAGCTACAGGGAGTGCCTCCATCACTATCTCTTCATCAGTGTTACCCTCATGGTAGTCGTTGTAATCTTCCTGGGGAGCATACTGGTGAACAACACCTGCGTGTGAGGTCTTCAAGCGACGAACCATCATGGTGCACGTGCAGTGAGATAGGTAAGACAAAAGGGATAAGAGATAAAAGATAGCAAGCACAAGGTAAAGGAGCAAGAATGAATCAAGGATGAGATAAAAGCAAGAGTAGATTATTAAGTCAGAATTAAAGCAAGCAGGTGATAAGAAAGGCTTCTAAGTTTATAATCCTTAAATTCGACCATTTTCTAACTAGGCTAACGCCCCTACCAACACGGCTCGTACCACTTTGTCACACCCGGATTTAAAGGCAAACCCGAATGCATAGAATACATGTGCGCCAGGATCAAGTTACACACATGCATCGACTCAGTGAATACCAAAAACAGTGCCAAAAGCGTAAAGGAAGTATTAAAACTTTATTACATGACCGATAGTCTTTATTCTAACACACCGAGTAGCTAGCAGCGGAAAAGTAAACGTAGAAGTCCTCCACAGGCAGCTGACTGGAGAGACGAACGCCTAGAACTCGTCGAATCCGCCAGGATAGTCCTCCAAATGTCCGTCTGAGCAGCAGCCGGATGATGTAGATGCAATAATAAACAACAAGCATGAGCACATGTCGTACTCAACAAGGGAAAGATACTAAAACAACATGCAAGGCTTTATGGTGGAAGGCTAGTGGTTGCAAAGCAAGTCAGCATTTTAGTTGGTCAAGTTTTATTAAGCAACTGTTACTAACAAGTGTAAGTATATACCAAACCCAATTAACAAGTGCAACGGAACCATAGAATGCAATGCACAAGTTTAAAAGTTCCATCTCTCATAAATTACTCATGTGAGGGTCCAGGCCGCTCTTGACCGTGAGCACGGCTAACTAGTCAGTTTTACACTCTGCAGAGGTTGTACATCTTTACCCACAAGTCGCGTAAAAGTCCTGAAGAACTTTAGACCCAACCATGCTGTGCAAAAGTAGGCACAATACCACACTACCGAGGTGTGGCTGCATAGGGACGCTACGAGGCCTTTACAAAGATCCCCTAGTGCAGGCTGCTCGCTAGGTTACCTGATCAGTGCAGCGCATAAAGCTCCCTAGCGGGTACCGTGTCTTAGCTAAGCCCAACTCCCCGCCAGAGCAGGTCTATACACCATCTCCCGTCAGCCCCCAACCCCTTTCAGGTAAAACATGCCTAACACCAAGTTTTCTAATTACTAAGCCAAGACAGAGCCATTTGTCTTGTGGTTGTACTGTTTTCCTGGGTGGTCGCTCCATGTTCCGATTAACAGGCATAAAGTGTTCTTGCATTACATGAATGAGTAGCATAAATAAATCCAATTAATGATCGTTCATTAAACCTCCCAAAACCAAGGTAAAGCTCTAGCAAGTGCTACCCAACATAAAGTAAACCCAGGTTGATCAAGGCATAGGATAAACAACACTAGTCATACCTTAGCATAGGTCCCATCACATTAATGCAAGCAAAAAGTAAATACAGTGTAATTAAAATGCATGTTGTAATAGGACAAAAGGGAATGCAGCAAGGACTTGCCTTCAACCCAAGCGTGCTGCTGCTCAAAACCTTCTTGATCTTCAACGGCAGCGTACTCCACGAATTGATCGTTCACTACGCTCCACACAATGACATACAAGCATACAATACAAATAATTAAGAAACAAAACACCAATCATATCAAACAGAGACAAAAGCAACATAAAACTAATCTACTCGTCGAGACGATCGCATGGACATAAAGAACGCTAAAAACGGAGCTAAAACGACTAAGATACGGCCTATACAAGATCAGGGACTTATCTGCAAAGAAACTAAATCTAGAAGGACTAAACCGAAGAAACTTGGACCTAACCGTGAGAAAACTTCCACGGTGGAAGGACCGGCTTGTGAAATCTAAAAGCACAGGGGCCTAACTGAAAAACTGCAAGGCATAGCTGGGTTGACCGTTACTTGACTTCGGTCAAGACAGATCCGATCCGTCGGATCCAGATCTGACGGCCTCGGACGCACGGGGGTGGCAGGTGGCGGCGATTGGCTGGCGGCGACGCGGCTGCGGCGCAAGGCGGTGGGCTCGCCGGTGTAGGGCGAAATCGAGTTAGGGTACTCGATTTGACTCGCGGATTTCACCGAATCGACGTGCGCGACGCAAGGAACTTAACTAGGGCAAGGTCGGGATCTTACAGGCGACGACGACGGCGGACAGCTCGAAGAGGCGGACGGCGGCGGTGGGGAAACTCCGGCGAGGTCGTTCACGGGCTGAAGAAGATGGCGGCGCGAACACGTGGCACCGGCGGCTTCCTCTCGCCCAGGCGGTGCTCCAAAGAAGCTCCTCGACGGCGCAGAGGTGACGGCGTAGCGGATTGAAGGCGGCGGCGGCGCTAGGGTTACGGGCGGCGCGGCGCGGAGGCTCGGGTGGCGGCTAGGGTTCGGGTGAGGGGTTCCGGGGTGGCGGCGGCGCCTTAAAAAGGGGCCGGGCGATCCTTGGCGTGCGGGCCACGCCTAGGAGACGCCAGACTGGCGGACTCGCGGCGCTGGAGTCCGGGAGGCAGGCTGGAGGAGGGGATGAGGCGGGCCCGCGTGTTAGCGACGAAAGGCGATGGCGAGGCGGGCTGCAGCGGGCCGAAAGCGAAGCTGGGCTGCGGCTTGAGCGGGCGAAGGCGAACTAAGTCGGGAAGACGAGGGGGCGCCGGTGAACTTGACTCGCGGGCTGCACAGGCGAAGCTGGGCCAGGCCGAGCTGGAGGCGAGCGGCTGCGGGACGAGGAGTAGAGGGGGCGGCTGCAGACTTCTGCGGCTTGGGCTCAAAGTTGAGACGGGCCAGAAAGGGGAAGGAGGGAGAAAGGTTAAGGAAAAAGGCTTAACTATTTTAAAAGAGCTTCAAACAAATGAATTCAAATTCAAATTTGAATTCGAACACACAAAAACAATGCATCAGCATGTATGCAACATTAAACTCCTATGATTAATTTATTTTATTTTGGAAATTTTTAAATGCCTAAAAGAAATTAAGGAAAACCTTATAGTCCTTAAGAACAAATTTAAGGTTGCTAATAAATTTTAATAAAATTCAAATTTCTGAAAATTAGGGTGTTACAGTTGGATGGTCAAAGATATCCGGTTTTGAAGTTCGATGGCCAAAACCAAACTGAGGCAAAAGTTGGATGGTCAAAAATGGACTTTTTCCTAAAAGAAAAGACGGACTAAACAAACTCAATGTCCTACCCATTTATTGACGCTTTTATTCCAATGTATATGGTAAGAAGAATGATCCCCGCCCTCAGTTGTCTTGTCCTTAGGTGTGTATTGAAGCTCTTTCTCATTTTCTGCTAATTGTTCTATGATGTTTTCAATCTCTTTCGAGATCCTATAGAGTCCTTGCCCTGAGATGAGACATCCAGATCTTCTGAAAGAACTTTAAGAAATGCAAGAGAGTCCTGCAAGACCAAAAATTCACGGTAGGAGGTGCAGAAGGTGAAGGAACAGCTGCAGGAGGCCAAACATGAGATGGAGTTTTGATTATGAATGAGTAGTGATGATTATTGTGAAACTTGTATCATGATTGTGTTTTGGTGTTGCCGGATCATCGTATGATGTTTGCTACTTGTTGGTGGACTGGTGGTGTGAACTTTGTGGTGATGAGTTGCTATGAGATGTCATCTTATTATGCCGATTTGGTTTAATCTATTCCAAATTGATTCAAGCATACTCACCATTCGGAATTCATACACATTGCAATGGAGGTCATTGAGAATTGCAGTTAAGGACTAGCACTGGGTGTTAACCAACGAACTTGTGTGCGCACCCCCTCTGAACGGACGTGTCGATCATTGTGAATCGCAATGCCTGGCCTTATTTACTCTCGGTCACCGACATGTACCAAGTCGAAAGGTTGAAGTTGCACTGTGCATCAAAGATGTGGGACATGGCAAGCGAGGAAACTGTGACTTCATTTCTATGATGGGCAATTTAGGCTAACTGCACACAATTGCAGGACAAGTGCACGTCTATCTTAGAGTGAATCTTTCCTCACGGAATACTCACATATGATTGCACGGTTGTATGCACCGATCATCCCGAATTTATGCACAATCTCCGTAGAAGATCCAAACTCATTCATTTCGAGCATACTCACCATTCGGAATTCATACGCATTGCAATGGAGGTAGAGGAAGAACAATGGAGGTATGGTGATAATAGGTAGAGAAGGGGGAAGTTTTGATTGAGGAAACTCTGGCCTATTGATGTTTTGCAAGGAGGACCTTCCTAGTGGTAAAAAGGGAGGAAAAGCTAAGATGCTGTTTGTTTGGATTAATCCAGAATCGGATCGTCCGTCCTTTTGATGGTTTGCAGGAAGGACCTTACTGAGAAACAATTGTGTAACTGCTTGTTTCCAAGTGCCGACTATTCCACGTGTCCGTCTGCCGCGCTCCCGGAAACTGGACATGTCTGCCCCAACAATAGCACGGAGCGGTTCTGGTAAGTTGGCGGGAGAAAAGCGTACGACCAAAAAAAGTTTTCCCGTAGACAAGTGTATATATCTCATTTCTCTCGATGACACGGCGTACACTACTGCAACTCTGCAAGAGACTCGCCGGCACCACGCTCCTTTTCCTTGTGGCAAAGACTAGAGCTTAGCGTTGGTGCCTAGACTTTGGGGATCTAGGTTAACAGACTATATTCATGTATTTTAAAGGTGTTTGGAGTAGACTCAAAGCTCCGAGATCGTCGGCCTGGTCCTCGTGGAAGTTATCGTTATAGATCTTAATGAAAATGAGTGCAAGGACGGGTTGCCTGTCCATCTGAGGTATGACTGGACAGGCGCCAACCCTAGGCGTCGATATGTATGCTGCTGTGAGGTAAATAATAACCTGTATCACTTCTAATAAATGTTGCTTCTGCGTTTGATGTTAGTGTGGTCAATCGCTAATTATATGAACGAAATCGGTGACGCAGATCGATGGCATGAAGTGCGCGTCGTTGAGGTGGATAAATCGAATGGGATATTAGGACTCTACAAGTTCTAGAGAACCGATGGAAATGAAGGGAAAAGCGAAGAGGAAGCAAGGTCGTGAAAAGAAGCATGTACAACCTGCTAAGGAGGAGGCCAATGTCAAAGCAGTTGAGCTGCAGACGATAGCGATACTACGGGAGGTAACCCATAACCTGTTTGAGATGAGAAAGAAAATGAGAAACGATGCTCTGTTGTCTCCTACAGAAAAGGGTGAAGCCAACAGGTACCTAAAAGCTGAAAGGGAGGATGTGGAAGGAAGAATGTGCAAAGGCTAACAGGAGATTCAAGAGCGCAAGGCTGCAGACGGTCAAGTAGCTCCTGGATTCTGCAACACTTGTGGTGAAGAAGGTGAGGGAATTGCTAAGACAGGCCTCATATAAGAGGTCACTTAGCAAGGACAACAATGAGGCATAATGTGATTCGTGGTGTTATTGTTTGGTAGACGGTTTAGAGGTGCTAATCATGCTTGTATTTTGGTATTTGCTACTTGTTGGTGGTGTGAACTTTGTGGTGATGAGTAGCTTTGAGATGCCATCTTATGATGTTTGATACTTGTCCGCTCTGTTGATGCTTTGCGGGAAGGACCTTCCTGATTATCGAATGTGTAACTGCTTGTTCCCTACAGTGATTGTGATAGAAACTCATACATATGCGCGTAATAATTGACGAAGGATGATAATATATATATTTGTACATTGAATTGCGTTACAGGTGGTACACAATCGAAGTTCCTCATTACGGATAGCTAGGCAACAGCCATGTTCCTCGCGACCAAATCCAGTCCCCACAAACCTGCTTAATGCGGATTGCCGGAGTAGTGTTGACGCCTGGAACAATACCTATTCCCTGCTGGTAGATCCAGTACTCATTCTTTTCATCGTGATGATAAGTTCGTAGGAAGTAAATGTGATTTGCTCTTAGGGCAGCCAAACCAGAAATGGCATGCTCTTCTGTAACAATGCACTTGCCAGGACCAAACAAGATGGTCTTATTCCGGAACTCAGGAGCTCTCTCCCGGGGAATAGGCTGCCAAATGTCCCTCACGAATGAATGCAAAGTTAATTCTACCACCTCAGCTTCTTTCTCCTCCAGAACAACAAAGAACAATCGGTGTTCACCTTCGAGTAGAGAAGAGTTGCCCATGCCAATAACCCATGACGCATCAAGTCCAACAGGATGGGGAGGTGCTGGAAGATCTTGCCCCAAGTAGATCCGCATGTGTTCAGAAGAACTGCACCAGAAATCTTCCGAAGGAAGTGTAGTCCAGTTGGATTGGCTACCCAAATGCCACATGGAAACGGGCAATGACCCAAGCGCTGCAAAAGATTTCTCTGGCCAAAAGAAAGTAATCATGACAAATGACTCTGCACCAGTTGTTGTTTCAAGGCACAAGATACAAGCTTGGAGAGTAGCCATTTGGCTCCATTTCGGAAGTCGAGGAAGGCGAATGTGCTTCTGAGGAGACAAAGGATTCAGCATGAGCGCGTTGCACCAATTCTGCAATCTAAGGCGACTAGGCTTCAAGATCTGCCGTAACCAATCAATCTAGTCCTTTTCCCACCCAATGCAGGAAAGGAGACCTCAAAAAGCCACATATCAGCGACGGATGCGAATGTCACTGCTCCAGGTTCACCGATAAATTCAGATTTCAGAATCCAAGGGTCAAACGGGCGTGCCTCACCTGAACGAGCGTAGTTCCAACCCTTGCAGACAGCTTTGAACATGATGAAATCTCTTGCATCACTGATCTTATTGGCGACGCTCACAACAATGTCAGGAATAAGATTTGCCCAGGGACGAGGCATCATTGATATGATAGCCAAAGAACAAGGTTGTGGGAGAACAATGGAGAAGTTACAGCTCCAACAAAGACAAATGAGTGGAAAAGGTAGTCCGGAAGGTCCGGTATCCGATGTATTGCTAAAGGACCTTCGGACTACAATTATTTCTTAGGTCCGTTAACATTCTGCTGAACGGTCTTTCCCCCTTCCTCAGAACGTCCTCCCTCCATCCACAAAAGAATGCAATTCTCACTTCCCGATAAGTTTATATGAAGATATAAGTGTAAATTTGGTCAAAATTGAATTTGAACTGAACGGATCCCATAACTACTCTAATCTTTTCGGGAGCAGTTTTTTCAATAATGGTTGAATGGGTTCCTCTGGCCATAAATATCCCCCTTCCTCCCAGCGCCCTCTTCCTCTCCTCACTCTTGCAACCAACAAACCCATTCTCGCAAATTCGCACGCCTCTTCCTCTCCCAACTCTTGCAACCAACAAAAAAACCCATCCTCGCACAACACTCTCTTCCTCTCCCCATGGAGCCATTGTCTCATAGAGGTGCGGCACAAACCACATCCTCCTCCTCTTCTGATGAAAGGGAGGATCTCCAGTGGTCTGATGAAGAGGAGGCAGAGCGGAGGCCCATTCGGGTGGTGGTTGACACATCCTCTGATGATTCAAAGTTTGTGAAACAAAATGAAATCCAAGATCATGTGCCTCTGAAACATCGCACCCCTCGCAAGTCAGCAAGAGGTGCCACGGGTCAGGGGCGCGGAAGCACCGCCACTCGCCGAAAGCGCTCTCCAAGCGCCGTATCCTCTCTCATCCTCACGGTCGGCGGCGTCGATCTCGCCATCCTCATCGAGCGAGAGGCCATCATCGACCGGCCGTCATCATCTGCCATGGAGCAGCGCCAAGGCCGTGCTCGACCAGCCACCATGGAGCGGCGACATCATCCTCTGGCGGCGACATTGGAGGGACGGCCTCATCCACGGGCTGCGCCCTGGGAGGTCCGCCACCATCTTCCACAGGCGGCGACAACAGAGCGACATCCTCGTCCGTGAGCAGCAACAACAAGGTGCCGGGTGCACCATCGACAAAGAAGCGGCGCCTTGATTAGTGGATTAGTGGTAACTCCTACTAGTAGAAGTAGGAGTAGAAGAAGTAGAAGTAGAAGTCTGGTATGATTGAATACTACTACTACTGTTTTTTCCTTGTAAAATGTTGGTTTTCTCATTGCGTAGCAGTGACAGTTTAATCCGGTCTGACTGAAAACTACAAACCAGACTTTTGTCCTGTGTTCATCCGGTATTTAAGAAATTAATGGAATGGACTTTCTGTATACAACGAATTTATACCGAGGGAGTACACACACATTACCATTTTATTAGAAACAACACAATCCAAATACAAACGACACAAATGCATGCATACGCATTGATTACACATGCGGATGGATCGATCCACCATAGTTGGAACTACAGCGTCATACTCTGAACGACATACTACTAGCATCTACCATCACGGCTCATACTACTACCATCACCACATACTACTAGCATCTACCATCATGGCTCATACTACTACCATCACCACATACTACTAGCATCACGGGCTCATGAAATCCGCTGCGGAGTGCGGCAAAAGCGTGGCTCTGGATCGAGATACCCCTCCAAAGCGCGATGCCTCGCCCTTGTATCCAAAAGCCAGACAGGCGAAACGACGATGTTATGCGTGTGTAACAGCAGGTTGTTGAAGGTTGTTAAGTGCTTACTTTAGCCGGCAATTTAGTCATGGATAAAGGAGCAAGAGGCATTTCTTACACGCATTTTAGTTAAGAATAATGTAGTTCGACTTGTCCTTGGAGATTATGTGATTGCAGGAAAATAAGCACAAAAGAAGTGGAAAACTCTGATTCATGCCACATCACCACAAGGAGTGGCTGCCACCTCAGGTGCCATGCATGCAAGCTAAGCCACCTCAGGTGCCACGCATGCATGCCATGTCACCAATCCAATGGAGGCAAGCCCTGACGAATCAGAATGTGACACGTGGACTTCACATGGATCCATGGGCCCACCAGAGCGCCTAAACCGCCTCAAGAACACGTGTACACCGGGGACCGACTTAAGGGCCCACAGGACAGCCACCCCGAGGAAGCACACCCCGAGTGGGGCCCACCTGGGGTCGGTCGACCCTAGGATCGGCCGAACCGACCTTGGGTCGGTTGATCCTGGGCTTCCACGTGGTGGTTGTCCATTGGTCCTAGAGGCCATCCCCGGGGTGTTTCACTCCTTCTTGCGCCGGTGCTCT
Source organism: Cenchrus purpureus (assembly GCA_022644695.1). Lineage (NCBI taxonomy): Eukaryota > Viridiplantae > Streptophyta > Magnoliopsida > Poales > Poaceae > Cenchrus > Cenchrus purpureus. The sequence continues at coordinate 134,368,678 of CP053457.1, read as the reverse complement.
GGCCTATAAATAGAAGGGGAAGGGGCTCATTTCTTAACAACACATCTTACTCCTCCTCTCTCACTTTTGGTTTCTAAGGCTAGGAGGTAGGCTAGAGTAGTTCTACTTCAGGTTCCAAGTCTACTTTGGGATCTAGGTATGAGTCTTCTTGTATCTTTATTTTATTGTATGACTTTGATCTACTTCAGTTATTCAGCTATTTCATATAAAGTTGTGCTTGTACACATGGGTGATTTGTTCATGTGTTCTTTGCTCATTCATCATTTAGAGGCTCCTGTTCTTGATGAGCAAGGCCTTTCGATCCAGTTGACGAGTGAATTATACATGTTTTTGGTGTTTGTTCATAAGTTAGAGGCTCGTATTCATCACGAACACGACCCTTTGATCTTGTTGAATAGACATAGGAAAGCACGAATCCGTTTGTGTGCTTAGCCTAGTTTGATCTAGTTAGATCCCATGTTTGTGTTGCATGAAGTTCATGCTCAAGCTACGGTATTTGGTGTAATTGGCCGGTTTATCTGGCGGCTCGACTGGTCACAATAGCCGCCGGGCGGTTAGGTCCTGCTAACAACGTAAGCGTGGTGCTTGGGTTGCGTAGCTACGTTGCTTACGAGTGTATCCCACGGTTTGTCTTGGGGTAGGCCGCAGTGGTGATAGCCGTTGGACCCTCTGGAATCCCCCACGTTCGGATATGCTGTAGGAGTCTAAAGTCTAACAACGGCGTGTTACACGGTGGTTAGCTCCCCGTTGTGCCTAGGTGCTTGAGCCGATCATGCGATGCCGCAGTGTGACTAACTTGTCTGACTAACTTCATATGTTTAGTACCTTAGCACCTAGAACTAACTCGTATGTTGCCTCCTAAGCCTGGGACCTTTAGAGAGAGTGTGTTTGTGTGTTCGCACTACTATCCTATCTATTTTATCTTACCCCTCCACTTGAGTATCTGGTTTGTCCCCATCTATGATTTATACTCCTTGCAATAGTGCTGAACTAGTTAATCCACCCAGCCTTCCTTGGATTCGATACCCTTTGGAATACTCCTTTGGGGAAATGCTACAATGGTACTTCCGCGCTATGGACTCTTGTAGTCATTAGGATTACCATTTGGATATTTCGCATCGCTAGGAACCCGTAACTTAGCATCGAGGTTAAGAAATACCAACAAGCATTTCTGGCGTCGTTTCCTGGGAAGGCTAAGGATAACTTGTCAGCACTTTGCAATGTTTATAATCATGACAGGAATAAAACAGCAGTTCTCAATGCAGGCTAACTTTGAATGTCTTCTTTGTCTATCGATGATGAAGACAGGTAGTGTATGACTGGTTTCGACTTACCGCCGAATTTCACTGAAGATCCTGAGTCACTCGTGAGGAGAGCTAGAACTCATTTCTTCTCCCGGTATGCGCGGAAGTCGATCCAGCTTCCTTTGTGCCATCTACATCAACTCCTATGGCCAATCCGGAGAAGACTCTTCGCGAATATTCTGCTCCCTCTGCTGATCAGGTGCCTACTGGCCCCGAGATCAACACCGAGAATGGAAACTTCGAGATCAAGACTGGCCTTATTACGATGGTACAGGCTAGCCCATTCTGTGGCAAGCCTAATGAAGACGCGAGCGCCCACTTGCAACAGTTCCTCGGAGTGCGACCTTCACCATACGAGGAGTGGAGGAAGATGCCATTTGTCTGCGGCTGTTCCCATTCTCACTCTTGGGAAAGGCGAAGCAGTGGTTCTATGCGAACCGTGCAGATATTGACACCTGGGCAAAGTGCTCGAGCGTTTCCTCAAGTTCTTTCCGATGGGCGAACCAATGCCCTCCGGGAGAATTTCGAGCCAAAGAAGCAAATGAAACCATTCCAGAGGCTTGGGAGAGGCTTCGTGAGTACATCCGGCTTGTCCCCACTGGGATGGACAACTAGCTTATTCTTTAGAGTTTCTATAATGGGCTGACTCCGACAGCCCGAGGCCACATTGATGCTGCTGCTGGAGGGGCTTTCTTCTCTCTCACCATCGCTGAAGCAACCAAACTTATCGAGAAGATGGTCTCCAACCAAGGGTGGAGTGATGATCGACTCCAGCCACGTCAGAGGGGTACACATACCGTCAAGGAAGCGGATATGTTGCATGCCAAGATGGACCTACTCATGAAGAGAATGGATGCTCTGACCAGCGACAAGGCTGCCATGGCCATCACTACTCAAGCTATGGATGCTCGCATGACCTGCGAAGTCTGTGGTGACACTGGGCATTCAGGGAATTATTGCCCCGCTACCCAGGAGGATGTGATGTACATGAACGGCAACAACAATGGTTATCGTCCACAAGGAGGTCAAACATGGAACCAATCACAACCTTACTATCAGGGGGGTAATCAAGGTAATACTTACAATCCCAACCAACCTTCCCTGAAAGATCTGGTTTTCGGGCAAGCTAAGATTAATGATGGTTTTAACAAGAAAACAACTGCCTATGATAAGGCTTTGGAAAGCCTCAACGTTAAAATCGATAGCCTTTCTTCTGCTCTCAAGAACCAGCTGAGCTTTAATAAAATGATAGAAACCCAGTTGGCTTAGTTAGCTGCTTTGGTTCCCTCTGCTGAGGACGGGAAGATTCCGGGGCAACCCGTGTCTTCCTGTGAGAATGTTTGTGCAGTGTCCACCAGATGGGGTAAGCCACTTGGGAGGGCACGAGCTACTGACTATGCAGGGAGGCCCACACAATAGGTTCTTGATCCATGGGAATCTTCAGCAATTGTGCACAGGAAGGATCCCGGTTATCCGGCTATCGCTTGCACTATATACTACTAGAAAATTAGGAATGCCCACTGTGACCTTGGCGCGAGTGTCAACCTCATGTCCAAGGCTATGTTCGAAAGACTGGGATATCCCGCTCTTACCCCAACCTCGAGGACAGTTCAACTTGCTGATGCATCGATCCAGTATCCGAAGGGGGTTGTGGAGAGTCTACTAGTATTCATCCAAGGCTCTTGCATCTTTGCGGATTTCGTGGTCCTTGATATGCAAGATGATGCGGAAATGCCACTCATTCTTGGGAGGCCGTTCCTAAGTGATGCTCGAGCAAGGATCAACGTGGAAAGTGGGACCATCCGTTTCCGCATTGGGAAAAAGAACTTGATGTTCCGGTTTCGACCAACAGAAGAGCAATGCTATTCAGTGCAAGGAAACGATGAGCAGACCTGGGGGTGGACGGAGCCACAACCCCAGCTCACACGACCTCTGACCACACCAAGAAAAACAAGGAAGTCACGAAAGGTGTGGAGGCAGGTACAAAGATCGCATCCCTCTACTTCTCGGGAATGGGGTGACGAGTGGAACTAATCACCGAGAAAAGTTCCGCTCTCGGACTTAAAAAGATGAGTCCTTTCGCCAAAAGGTAAAATTGGTGAGTTATCTCATATTTCCCTTCCAAAAGTTAATTTAATTTTTTCGGGTGCATATTTGAATTTTCCATCTTTGCATTTGCATGCTGGAATTCTTTCTAGCCAAATTTCCCTTTTTCTTTTAAAAAATAATAACAATAAAATTCTGAAAATAAATTTTTGGGTTGAAAAATCCTTGAAAATACATTCAAGCAAGTTGCCGGGCAATTTTGGATCGGTACACCTAGGCAGGCCCTCATGTGATCGTTAGAGAGCCGTTGCAAAAAGTCGGAGGCGGGGATCGAGGTGGGTTCTACCGACCAGCAGTCGGCCGACGGCTCCTAGCAGTTGCACACGCCCCATGTCTTGGTGCTCGGCCTCAATGCCTATAAATACAAGGGGGTTTGAGGGGTGTCTTCACCTATTGCAACACTCTCTCCCTCTCTTGTTCTTGCTCTCTGGTTTTTGTGGATTTCTCGCTCGAATTGAGGTGCCAAGTATTCTCTCCAAGTGCTGCTAAATATTGATCATTGGTGGAGCAAACTCGGTAAGAATTTCATTCGGTTTCACTAACCCATCATCGAGTTGCTCGTGTCGTCCGATAGTTGTGCAAGATGAGTTGGGCCTCCGGTGCATTCCGGAAGTTGACTCGCTCTCGCCGTTCATGCGACGGGGGGGGGGAGCTCGTCTCGTCACTCCGAAGCTACACCAAGCCCAATGTCAACCGACCGTGAAGAAGAAGGAGAAGAAGAGCTACCCACGCCACAAGACGATGAAGTGTACGCCGTCGACGCCGCCTTCATCGACTTGAGGAGTGATCGCGAGAGACAAGCCTACGGTCTCATCAAGGACCGAGTCTTCGCCAAAACCAAGGAGTTCGACCCGGACCTTCTCGAGAAAACAGGTATGGACTCCGAGTTCAATTCCATTTGGCAAGCTCTAGGATGGGAGGATTTCGTTCCAGTTCAGGAGGTTGGTTCAAGACCCACCACCATCTAGTTTCTCTGCACTCTTCAAGAGGTTGCGTCTGGTATTTCGTTTCGATTTCATGGAGTTCCGTATCGAGTTTCGTGGAAAGATCTTAGTCGCACCCTCGGTTTTCATCATCGCTGCGCTATTTCTCTTGAGCAAGCTTGCGCTGGTTTTAATCGCGAGAGTTTTTGGGAAGAGATCTCTGGTCGTCCTATTCACGGCAAGTTGATACCTAGGTGCAACGATATCTTGCACCCCACTCTCCGACTGTGGCACAAGTGGCTTGCCGTCACTCTCTTTCCAAGGGATGACGTGCGGCCCGTGCGCACTGATGAGATGATGATCTTATATGCCGCGGTCGATCTCCCCTATGCAAGCTATGATTCGGCAGTGGTTGACAAATTTTAAGATGACGGGTTCTATTGAGTGTACGTCTCTGATTTCTCGCATCGTCACGAACCTTGGGATTACGCAAGGGCTTAACGTGCCCTCCATTGCTAATCCCCAGACTCAGATTGACGAGGCTTATTTGACTCAGGGGCATATTCTTAAGAAGGGTCCGGATGATTCTTTGGTTTTCTTTTACCCAGGCCATACAAACCAGATCGAGTTACCTAACCCGAATTTCAGGTTGTACGGCCAGGGGTCACTGACCGTTCCTCTCGAGGAACCTCGTCGTTCTAGTGTCTCTGGTGACAGGGTAACTAGAAGTGCATCGAGGAGAGCAGCCAGAGCACAACAGCCACCACCACAGCCATCTCCACATGCCGCCTCGACCATGCCCTCACCACCACACCTCAGCACGTGGACCACTACCGAGTACATGCCCTGGGTCACTCCCTGCATGCTCCGGTTGGGACCAGCCCATGTACCAGCAGGGTGCGAGTAGCTCGGCTTGGGCTAGCATGGGCAGTGGCGAGTGGGTCGTCCCTGCTGGTACTACCTACGGAGATGCGAAGTCTTCATCGTCCGGATTGCGCTCGTCATCTCGTGGGGCCACCCTCACTCAGCAGATGAGTGAGCTCAACATCCGAGTCGGCGACATGGAGGAGACCGTGCACCAGCACGTCGAGTCCACCCGGGACTGGTAGCGGATGTCCGGCGAGAGACACTATCGAGCTGGCACAGCAGCAGCAGCTGGAGGAGCAGAGGGCCTACTACCGGTGGATGGGATTCCCTCCTCCACAGAGTGAGCTGAAGCTAGCTTGGGGAGGACCCCACTGAGGTAACTTGTACCTTTATTTTCAGAATCTCATATGATAAAAACCCATAAAAATCTGCAAAAGTTAAAAAAGACCAAAAATATTTATTTTGCTTTCTTAAATTAGTTTGATTTCATATGCGCGGTAAGAATGCTTTATGTCCCTTTATGGTCGAAATGATGAATAGTTGCTCTGTTTACTCCTCTTGTATGCCTTGCTACAGCTTAGTATCCTATCTTAGTTTTGAGTTTGTTGGCTTGTACGATCAAACCTTAGCTTGAAACTTGTGGGTAGCAAAAAGTATGACCTTTGCCTAGGTTGTTGTGAGGTATGATACGGTATAATAGGGTTGCTATGAGCCTGTGCTAAGTGATGTTTGATATCCGGAGTTTTCTTTTGAAAAATAATAAAATGATAAGTTCCTCAATGATGAGAAATTCCTATCCAAAGCCATATGTAGATCCTAGCTTTTGTTAGCCTCCGCATATGCTGCTTGATTTCTTCATTGAGTCTTGTCGAATTGTTGTGACCCTCGGCGAGAAACTTGTCATGCTCCCATGATCAAGATCACGTACACAACCACTATTTGCTAAACTTCTACACCGGAAGTTAGCACCTATCATTTCATCCATTCTCCATCCATTCCGCAAATAAAGCTCCGTGCATCATTCATGATTACTCTCTCTCCAAAAATGTTCAGTAAGGACTATGGGCTATGAAAAAAAGAAGGAAAAAGTCCATTTTTGACCATCCAATTATAGAGTTTGAGTTTTTATTATCGAACTTCAAAACGACATCTTTGACCATCCAACTGTCAAAACCGTTCAAATTTGGCCATCGGGTGGTTTTGATAGGTGGTTTTCAATTTTTTTATTTACAATTTAGTCCTTAGATCTTAAAATGATTATTACTTTTTGCTCATACTTTCGATTTCGGTGATTCTTGCGGTCACGCGTTCATAATGGTGAGCTTTGTCTTTTTAGATGTTATTTATACTATTTTATCACTATTTATTATATTATTCTTATGTTGCGGTGTAGGAACAACAATATATGAAAAGTAAAATAAACGGGTACAAAATAATATGAACAACATTTTAAAATATAAAGCTCATCGTTAAGAACGCATGACCACAAGAATCATTTAAATCAGAGATACAAGTACAAAATAGTAATCATTTTAAGTTAGGAGGACTAAACTGTAAATAAAATGATTAAAATAGTTCTTGGATCTTAAAATGATTACTATTTTTTCCTCATATCTTCGATTTAAGTGATTCTTGTGGGCATGCGTTCCTAACGATGAGCTTTATATTTTAAAATGTTATTCATATTATTTTGTACCTGTTTATTATACTTTTCATATATTGTTGTTTCTACATCACAACATAAGAATAATATAACAAATAGTGATAAAATAGTGTAAATAACTTTTGAAAAAACAAAGCTCACCATTACGAATGCGTGACCGCAAGAATCACCGAAATCGGAAGTATGAGAAAAAAGTAATAATCATTTTAAGATCTAAGGACTAAATTGTAAATAAAAAAATTGAAAACCGCCCATCAAAACCGCCTGATGGCTAAATTTGAACGGTTTTGACAATTGGATGGTCAAAGATGTCCGGTTTTGAAGTTCGATGGCCAAAACCAAACTTAGCCTATAGTTGGATGGTCAAAAATGGACTTTTTCCAAAAAAGAAGCAGTACATGCTTTAGAGCATGAAAAGGAAAAAAAAAAGAAAGAATACAGAGACATAGCCCAAGTCTCAAAAATCTCAAAAGGAGAGGAAGGAATCTTATACAAATTAAAAAAGGAGTTTTTCATCCATCCACCATATACACACACATGCACATCTTGATCAGGCTGTATGACTTGTTACTCCCAAGGATCCGGTTTTCGACTCGACAATACATGAGGAACAGGTATGCCACATGTTTTCCCTACCTACAACCCTACATATCAGCTTATTAGAAGTAGGTGGAGAAAGAAGGCAAATCAATGCCTTGGTGAGGAATCATACACACTAAGCGATCCGAGAGTATCATTCGAGGAACTTTGATTTCTTTACAAAAATTTGCAAAACCTCCGGATTGACGACTGATCAAGGTACTCGTGATTAGTAAATTCTATACAACCGTTCTATCTTTCAACCGCCCGAGGTAGGTGAAGCTACAAGCTCCATAGCAATCAAGCGTAAGGTAGGATCAATGCCAACTCATTCAATCCTTGATAGAGTACCTAGTCGTATGCTTGTCATAAACTAGGAGTACAACATCGTAGCAACTCCTGATCGGCCAACCTAAGTCTTAAGTGTCTTGCTCGGGACGAGCAAGAGGCTAGCTTGGGGGAGTTGTTGACGGCTGTTAAGAGCTTACTTTAGCCGTCAATTTACTCATGGATAAAGGAGCAAGAGGCATTTCTTACACGTATTTTAGTTAAGAATAATGTAGTTCCACTTGTCCTTGGAGATTATGTGATTGCAGGAAAATAAGCACAAAAGAAGTGGCAAACTCACCTTCTATGATTCATGTCACGTCACCGCAAGGAGTGGCTGCCACCTCAGGTGCCATGCATGCAAGCTAAGCCACCTCAGGTGCCACGCATGCATGCTATGTCACCAATCCAAGGGAGGCAAGCCCCGACGAATCAGAACGTGATACGTGGACTTCACATGGATCCATGGGCCCAGCAGAGCGCCTAAACTACCTCAAGAACACGTGTACACCGGGGACTGACTTAAGGGCCACAGGGCCCACAGACCAGGACACACCCCGAGTGGGGCCCACTGGGGTCGGCCGACCTAGATCGGCCGAACCGACCTTGGGTCGGTTGATCCTGGGCTTCCACGTGGTGGTTGTCCATTGGTCCTAGAGGCCATTCCCAGGGTGTTTCACTCCTTGCGCCGGTGCTCTGGCCTATAAATAGAAGGGGAGGGGGCTCATTTCTTAACAACACATCTTACTCCTCCTCTCTCACTTTTGGTTTCTAAGGCTAGGAGGTAGGCTAGAGTAGTTCTACTTCAGGTTCCAAGTCTACTTTGGGATCTAGGTATGAGTCTTCTTGTATCTTTATTTTATTGTATGACTTTGATCTACTTCAGTTATTCAGCTATTTCATATAAAGTTGTGCTTGTACACATGGGTGATTTGTTCATGTGTTCTTCGCACGTTCATCATTTAGAGGCTCCTGTTCTTGATGAGCAAGGCCTTTCGATCCAGTTGACAAGTGACTTATACATGTTTTCGGTGTTTGTTCATAAGTTAGAGGCTCGTGTTCATCACGAACATGACCCTTTAATCTTGTTGAATAGACCTAGGAAAGCACGAATCCGTTTGTGTGCTTAGCCTAGTTTGATCTAGTTAGATCCCATGTTTGTGTTGCATGAAGTTCGTTCTCAAGCTGCGGTATTCGGTGTAATTAGCCGGTTTATCTCGGCTCGACTGGTCACAATAGCCGCCGCCGTCGGTCACGCTAACAACGTAAGCGTGGTGCTTGGGTTGCGTGGCTACATTGCTTACGAGTGTATCCCACGGTTTGTCTTGGGGTAGGCCGCGGTGGTGACAGCCGTTGGACCCTCTGGAATCCTCCACGTTCGGATATGATGTAGGAGTCTAAAGTCTAATAACCGGAATCGTGCGTAAGCGACGCGGGAGGTTAGCTCCCTGTTTGTGCCTTGGTGCTTGAGCCAGCATCATGCGATGCCAGTGTGTGACTAACTTGTCTGACTAACTTCATATGTTTAGTACCTTAGAACCTAGAACTAACTCCTATGTTGCCTCCTAAGCCTAGGACCTTTAGAGAGAGTGTGTTTGTGTGTTTGCACTACTATCCTATCTATTTTATCTTACACCTGCACTTGAGTATCTGGTTTGTCCACGTCTATGATTTATACTCCTTGCAATAGTGTTGAACTAGTTAATCCGCCCAGCCTTCCTTGGATTCGATACCCTTTGGAATACTCCTTTGGGGAAATGCTACAATGGTACTTCCGTGCGCTTGCAGACTCTTGTAATCATTAGGATTACCATTTGGATATTTCTGGCATCGTTGCTAGGAACCTATAACTTAGCATCGAGGTTAAGAAATACCAACACAGGTCACGAATTGTCCATTGCCTGTGACCCCGTTGGCAAAAAGGGCACACCCACATTGCTTCGTGATAAACACGGGCGGGCCCACCCTGCTGAAGCCAAAGCAACACAGACCATTTCAGGTCATGCGTTTCATCTTGTTCAATGAGCACTGGCAGCGGTGGTGGAATTTCAACGGGCAACAACAGACGTGGTGGCCTGGGCCGTGGGTGAAAAGGTGGTGCCATGAGGTCCAATCGATCCGAGTTGCCGCTGTTGGCTAAGCTGAAGTGGCATCACCCCGGTGTTCGAGGTGCCGATGCCGGCCGAAGTGGAGGTGCCATTAGGCGGGTCTTTCCGAGGTGCCGATACCGGTGAAGTGGAGGTGTCTTTGTTGGGGTCGGGTGCTGCTGCGGTGCCGATGGCAGCGGCTGAACCGGGTGGTGGTGAGGTGCTATTGCGCCCGACAGCTCCCCCTTCCCCGACTCCTCCAAGTTCCGTGCTCCGTCCCTTCCTTGCCCGGTCATTCCCCACGTACCGGATACACAAATGAAGAACAAACCCTACATAAGCTAACAATGTGACCATGTCGATACCATGCATACATAAAGTGAACAAGATTAGCCAACAAAATGATCTCACCCTTGTATCCCATCAAGTAGAGAAATGCAAGACGGAACCGATGAGTGTTGCCCTTGCCTTTCAAGAACGTCATCGCACTCGCCTATTTATCGAGGACTACAACGGTCACGTGAGCTCGGTGTAGCTACGCGTGATAGGAATCTATCTAGGTTAGAATCTTCAATGGCGTGCATCGATTACATGTGTGGACGATGGGTATCACGGGATGAGCCCGACGTGTCTAGGTATGTGTTTACTTCCCACTTTCTCTCTATAGAGCACAAGAAAGTCCTGCAGACAAATGACGCCGCATCAGCTGCATCTAATGGCCGTCTCACTGCGTCAGCTCATGCCGCATCAAAAATGAGACAACTCTCTACCGTTTATTTATGTAATGGTTTAGGTGTCAATTGCATCTGGAGAACAAGATTGGGCGCTGTAATCAGAAGGACCGGATGGTCCTTGCATTGCAACACGCAGGGTGCAGGATGACTTGACAAGTCCTCCTCGATCGTGCACGTGCGTGAGTCGTGACTGTAAAGGTCTACAAATGGTCTGGATTTGCACTTGATGATTCCCGCAGGCCTTGGAGACTAGAAACGTGATGAACTTGTTGACGCGACAAGACCAAAACGGAATAAGCTGAAATTGGAATAGCAATATATGTTTTTTTGTGTGTAATATTAACATGCAAAGAAGCACAGAAGGGCATCTCGAATGGGCATTTGGGAGCGACATGCTCTCACAAGTTGATCCACGGTGTCGATCATTGAGAATTGCGCTAACACCGGCACCGAGCGTTAACCGACGAACTGTGTGCACACGCAAAGACACCCTCTCGAATGGACATGTCGATCATTGTGAATCGCACTTAAGGACTAGAACCGTGAAGTTCATTACCCGAACGCCACACCCGCCTCAAGGGACACGCCCATTCCGGTGGTAATCAAGTCCATGAACGGACGTTTTAACCACATTCACTCCCACTATAATAAGAGACACTTTAGGCACGAGACGATCAATGCAGGCCATTTGTGTTAATGGCTTTAGACGCTGAAATGATTCCTTCCATGCAAATCGACTTCTCGGTCTCAAGCCGTGAAGCGAAGTCAAGGAACCACGGGCAACTTCAAGGAATCCGATGACGCTCATGGTGGGAGGTCACAATGGAAACTACGTTGCTATCCTACGGTATGAATGATCATCGCGATGGATGTTCCGCACGGCATTGCCGTTGTCCTTGTTCCTCCTACAAATCCCATATGGTACGCTGCCTCGTTGTCTGCTATGAAGACACACACTCACACATGGCGATACGGTCGCATTATGTTATTGTTTGTCAAACCCAGGATCGCCTTCCACGTAGGTGCGAGTATTGTTGCATGCGATGGTCCCAAACAATGAAGATGATACATTTCGAGTTCAAGCTACAAAAGAAGTTTTGTTCATGAATCGGGATCTACAAGCAAGAGGATTTGAATGTCTCGTGGAGCATCATGACATTGAGTGTGTGACATCCAGTGAAGATCGCATACACATATCATGTGTTGTTTCAGTACTGGAGGACGACTGCATTGAAGTTCCTCCTCCATCAGTGCAAAGAAGCATATGCCAAAGCGTTGCAGCCCAAGCCCCTGTGGAAGTTGTGTTCCACATAGGTGCGGAATGTCGGGTGATACGAGTGATACGTGCCGATGTGGCGAAAGTATCTTGTGTGATGGAGGCAATGCTCTACGGCCCAGGAGTGGAGTCTAGCTCTGAAACTGTTACAATTATTGACACACACCCTGATGGCTTCTCGGTCCTGATCAAATATGCTAGTGAAGGATCACTCCCGGAGGAGGCTGATTTATGGGACACTCCTACCAATGCCTGGCCTTATTTACTCTCGGTCGCCGACATGTACCAAGTCGAAAGGTTGAAGCTGCACTGTGCGTCAAAGATGTGGGACATGGCAAGCGAGGAAACTGTGACTTCATTTCTATGATGGGCAATTCAGGCTAACTGCACACAATTGCAAGACAAGTGCATGTCTCTCTTAGAGTGAATCTTTCCTCACAGAATACTCACATATGATTGGGCGGTTGTATGCACTGATCATCCCGAATTTATGCACAATCTCAGTAGAAGATTACCTGAAGGGTTGTACCAGGGTCCCCTGTAGTTTTAATGTTTTATTTAAGTGTTTGTAGTCATGTAATAAACAGTTGAAACGGTACGTTATTTTGTTGCAGTGAGTACATTTGTAATGCGAAAATCGGATCATCCGTCTAACGTGAATATGAAGTAGAGTATAGTCCTGTGTGTGTTTGTCCATTCCATGATCCATGGTGGCACGGACAACCCAGTCAACAACTTGCCTCTCTGCGTAAGGTCACTAACGTTTGGGTCCGACACCCAAGCGGTCTTTCGTTTGGGTCACTGACGTTTGGGTCCATGATCCAAAGTCTTTCGTTCCGCCTGACCACAAAGGCGGGACTTGAAATTTTGAATTCCCCGCTCCTCCTTCTGGTTCTCCTCGTTTATATATATAAAACAAAGAGGGAAACCAGGTGTCCCAATTCCTTCCTGGTAATTTTCCAAAATCAGGGGATCTTCTCCTCGACCGAAGAGACCTAGATCTGCGGCAAGCGCAATGGAGGCCTAGCTACCGACGACGGCTTCCTCCGCTCGAGCCGGCCTTCCTCTTCTCGAGCGGTGGCCTTCCTCGGCAACGTCCTTGAAGGCAAGATGGTTGAAACTCGTTGTCTGCTCGGCTCCCGAGGCTCACCATGGCGGCCGCAGATTGCACATGAGAACATCGTCAAGGCGCAAGGTCGGCTGCTAAATCGAGACGGCATTCGCACCTTCTTCCCGTCCTATTCGTCAGTCTGCGGTCTCCTCCCTGTATCGATCGATTGAATTAAATTGCTTCCCCATGCTCTTTGGCTTTCTATAATATTCTTTCATGTTTGGGTGATTGTGGATCTACTGTACCCTACCGCACTAGTTTGTTAGAAGTCATTTTATTTGAGGTTTGTAGAAATTTGTAGATGAAATTGTTGGACTGCTTCCCCATGCTCTTTGCCTTTGAATATTGTTGTTGCATGCTTGGGTGATTGTGGATCTACTGTACCCTATCCAAGGAATTTGTTCGAAGTCATTTTATTTGAGGTTTGTAGAAATTTGTAGATGAAATTATTGGACTGCTTCCACATGCTCTTTGCCTTTGAATATTGTTGTTGCATGCTTGGGTAATTGTGGATCTTCTATTCCCTATTGCAAGAGATTGTTCCAAGTCAACTTCTTTGAGGTTTGTAGAAATTAAAGGATGAAATTATTATATTGCTTACTGTTGATGGTTCAAAACCGTGCTCAAGTTCACCGCAAGCCTACGGGTGACTTGGTGCCTTTTTCACCAAGGAGGGTCCTCCCTAGATTTGTCAATCCAAGGATCGGAAGCAAACCACTAAGGTTCTCTATGTAACCTACCGGTCTAACCCTATGTGAAGTCTTAATTGCATAAAAGTAACATACAAACACGAAGGGATGTATGGATCTCATCCACCTAGCCATAAAGATAAGCAAACCAAGGGTAACCCTAGCCTGTCGTCTTCTTGTTGCCGCTCCGGCCACGATGACAAACCAATCTAATCCTATACTATGATAAGGAGTACACTCGATATGGAGTAACCCGATATGGAGTGGTCCGATGCACTTTCATTCGCCGCTTTCTCCTCCATCACTCACGCTAAGGATAATCATCACCGAACAACAACCTAGGTCCGTGCACTACAACGATGTATCCGCAAGAGATAGACTAACCACTACGATTAGACCTATTCCTACTAAAATCATATGCTAGCTACACATATGGATAAAACGCTCATCGATGTAGATCAAAGTAAAGAGAAGACATGATTTATATCACCATCGAATGTAGAATGTACAATTGCCTTGATGGAATCAAGGCATGGGCTCCGGAACTCCACCATGGCTTCACCACGCAGGGCCAACCATGGCGGCTAGGGCATGGCCTAGGCCATCTCCTAGGCAACTCGAGGACTTGCGGCGGCCGGCTTCCTCCCGCTTCTCCTTCGTCGGCGGCTCTCTGATGAATGGATGGATCCATCACCCCTCCTTGGGCGCCCAAGGGGTTGTATTTATGGCCTTGGGGAGCCTTGGGGCGTGTTCCACATTGCCTTGCACGAGATCTTCCTTGGGAGAGAAGGGAACTTGATTTCCATAAAATCAGCCTCGTCCAGATTTTCCTGATTCGCAGCCCTTCCTTGCCGGCAACATATCTCCCATGTCCGGACTCCAAATAATGCAAATTCGGTATCCAGATTGTGTGCCACGAAATTATCTCCAACTTTGGTATTCATTGGTTTCCTTGGAAACGAAGATAAGATCCCCAAAACAGCCTCGGAAGATAATCTGTCTGATTTCGGACTTGTCTGCGCAGCTGGCATTTCGGGGGCCATATCTCCTAGCTCCTTGAACCGAATTGGGCCTTCCACATGTCCAAATCGAAGGTATCGTCGAGTCCCACAACTTTGGTAGTCAAACTTTTGCCATTAGAGGCCGTTTAAGTCTCTGAATCTGCACCGAAAGATCATACTGTCCTGGGCTGCGAGAATATCTCTCGGGCTGAGTTGATCTCGTTGGTAAACATCCAAGTTACCGGAGTTTTACATGTTGATGCTTCGGTCCTTGGATCATTTGGAGTCGTGTTCACTTCATGTCTTGACTTGTGACGAGCTTCATGATCTTCTCATAAAGTGCTTGATGAACTTTACCCGAAAGTACCTCTTTAATGTTATTTTCCTGCGTAAACAATAACCTCCAAAATTGACATGCAAGAGTGAACTTGATACCTTCGTGGGTTAGTACCATTAGTTAGAATATCAAATACATGCAAATGTTGACGGTAAACTCATAGCTAGGTGTACCAAAATCGACCGTCAACATACCCCCATGCTTAAACCTTGCTCGTCCTCGAGTAAGTCTTCAATGGACATCAGTATTGCCTTTCAATATTCATACCTTACACTTGATCATACATGAGAAAACATAACACTCTCCAAGTTTATATTTGTTAAAGTTCCATAATGTAGCTAGCTTTCATCTCTATGGAGGGTAGATATCATTTAAGCTCTTTCCACTAGTAATTAATCTTGCTCTCAAATTGTAAACAAATCTTAGAAATTTTGAAAATAAAGAGCGGGATGAAGAAAAATTGCTTTACCAAGATCAATAATAAATCTCCTTGCATCTTGCTCATGAACTCTCATCTCATCTTGTCTCTCAAGCCTACTTGTTCTACTCCTCTCTCAAATATTTGGTGGAAGGCTTTATATGGAGTTATGGGAAAGTTTAGTCCTACCAAGATATTATAGTTGAGATATTATCAAAAAAAGACAAGCTTCTCATAGACTTACCAAGACTCGTCAAAAAGGTCATTGGAAAATAATGTTCATGGAGGGGAGAAAAACACACACTTTTAGATAGGTGGACATGTGCAAATGGTAAAGAGTGATCCAGAGGCACAAACGAAGTCCTCGTTATCGGATTGCACATGGTTAGAAAGATGAGTATGGGTCTTGATCTTGAAATCCTTTTGAAATTTCCAAATGTAGCTAGAGAACCGGGAGCTTTATTATATATATTTTTCTTTTCTTTCTTTTCTTCCTTTTCTCATCATACTTTTCCTTCTTTATATATTTATATTTTTCTTTCATCACTTTTTCTCTTTTTCTTTTTTTTACTCCCTTGAACTCTAGACTACACTTGTACTTCCTTGGCAACCATGCTTAGGCATTGCTCGTCCCAAGCAAAGAGGTGATGATTGTGTCAAGGTAAGTGCTGAAATTCTTATATTTTCTTGAAGAGATACTTGAAACCTTCTAGGGATCCTTTGAGGTATCCCAAAATCTTGCTCCACTTGGACACCTTCCTTGTAATCTTCTTGAAATATTCATCCATACTCAAAGTTTTGGGTTGTGGTCAAGGAGGTATACACAAAAGATATTTTGGGTTTGTGGGTGGATATCCGGAGGTTTGCGAAATTCCGATGTGGAAACTCACAATGCACGGATAGAAAAGGCTAGCATAAAGATAGATACACAAAAACGGAATGACCAGCTTCTTAGTCTTGAGCCGGAGAAATCAAGCCTTGAATTAATGCACCCAAAATAAATCTTGTATACTAAGGTTTTTTCAATGAATATAAGGCTTTGGATAGGTTGAGCAAAATGCAAGTGGTATCAAAGACAAGGTTAGCATATCTTTTAAGAACAAAAATAAATGATCTTTGATTCATTCAAAATGAGAGCAATGAAAAATACTATGGGTCTCAAGTTATCATAACCTCCACAAAAGATTAGGCTAGCATTAATTTAATTTTCAGATCATATTTAAAGAGAGCACTAGCTTAATCATATACAAACCAAGCACAAGAATGAGTAAGGTGGCAACGATCATCATATATCCATAAGTAGAGCATACGAGATATCATCATGGTGAGCTCAAGGTAACGGTGATTATTATTAAAAATAAAAACAAACCTAGGTTGTACTCCTAGTAGCCATGTTATTCTAAAGAGAGATATACAAAGGTTGTATCTAAGGTTGTGGAAAACACATACATAAATGCAGACATATAGAAAAGACAAGAACAAAAAAGAGTTGAAGAATTGTTACCATCTTTTGATGCTTGAAGTGTAGCGTGGCCTCCCCATGCTTAAGCATTGTGCTTAACATGGAAGAAAATTAGCATCCGTGGCAACCATGATCTTTGTTCTCCATGCGGTCTTCTTACGTCCACCAAGTCCTCCCCCATGCTTAGCATGTTGCTAGGCATGGAAGATGATGAATCATTATGTATTTATCAGTCCTACCGCCATATGTGGAGATCATCGTACTCTTCACTTTTGTTCTTGATCGTCCTTCAACGTCCACCCTTTGTCACAAGTCTTAGTCCCAATCGTCTCTCAACTCTTCACCTCCTTCTATGTTGTCCTTTATCGCTGCTTCAACTTCCACGAATTTTTCTTCAACTTCCAGAACAGAACATGTACTGAACCATTGCTCCATTGTAAAGTTCTTGAAATTATCTTTCCAACGAGTGGTCATTCACCCCAATCGGACTCAAACAAGAGAGTTACACTTTTACTCCATCAATGCAAACTGTCCGGCTGATTTCAGAACGTGTGACAATGATTTGGTTGTAACTCCTTGCGGGTCTCCTAAAATGTTGAATCATTGGAAAGAAGACTTAGTGGAGCTCCTGAATATCCAAATTTTCCTATTTTGTACATCTCTAACACATGCCTAATCTTGATGAAGCAGCAGCGGTGTTTCTTGGGATTTTGGAGGTGTTGACGATCTTATTTTCATCTTTCATTGCTAACTCATGGGAGCGATTCGTCATGCCTACAAAACAACTCTAAAGCACAAAGTACCCCGAGGTGGATCGGGAATACTCACTCTATGCTAACAAACCAAAGACATCCCTAAGATCTTAACTTGTGGCATAGTTAAGCTAGTGAAAGAAAAATTAAAACCTAATGGGTGTACGTGTGCAAGTGTGTATGCAAATGAGAGGATGGTATAAAACAAAACAATGTTTACACCAAATTCTAAGCTCCATGCTTACAAAGTGGTTGCCAAACTTCTCCCACCATAAAGATTTATTAACCAAGGTCAAAACACCATGCTCATCCCAAGATTAACAACTCTTCATGGTGTAAGATAAGTAGGGCATTGCAAAGTTTATAAACAATCCAATGCAATATGATAGCAAGGTATATAAAACTGAATGATGTGAGTCTCTAATCATGTCAACCATGAGTTTACACAATGTTGGCATTGATTTATTATTCTAAAAAGATATAACAAGTTCACTCTTGCATGTCGATTTTAGTTTGTTTATGAAATCGCTAAAGAGGACTTTCGGATAAGTTCGTCAAGCATAAAGAAGGTCATGATGACAAAGTCAAGACACGTGATGAACATGACTCAAATGACAGGAAAGCGTCACGTATAATCTTGAGGACTCAAACAAGCTTTGATGGCAAGATTCAAGCCTTAAGGAAAAGCGGCGTCACCCATGCAAGTGCACATAGGGAATCACGAAAAGCGACAAAGGCGAGGCAACAACGGCCCAAGGTGGGTAATGGGTTCCATGACCTAGCCGCCATTCGGACTTTTATAGGGCCAGGAGAATTGATTCTCATCCGGAGGCGAAGAAGGGAATTAGGAGGAGAGGTCGAGATGGTTGACTAGGGTTCCCTAAGGTGGGGGCATGGAAGACCACGGAGTTCAGCTAGGATCGATAGGTAGGATGGTGGTGATCTTGTCCATGTATTATACTCTCATGTTGGTGCAAGTTTGAATCCGATTTCTAGCGATCAAGTGCTTTCCTACGACTTTGTCTTCGCTTGGTTTTCTTCTTCTCCAATCTATTGGATAGATTATTGGATGTTCTTGTAGCCATGGTGGCTAGAGTGCATACGACCTCTGCGTTTTCATCTTGTCCTTTTCCTAGGCTAACAATGAATAGTGCGTTGTGACACGTGGCTCAAAGGCCACGTCTTGAGTTGGAGCAGCCACGATTTAAAGAGGCTTTTTATGAGATTCGATTTGCTTTGTTCTCATCTTGGAACTTCAACAATCGATCCAATCTCTAGATTGGTTTACCTATCCCTTCTATCTTGCTACCTCTGTTTCTTAGATTAGATTGGTTTTCTTGGTGTTTCCATAGAGATGCAAACCCTTTCAAGATCAAAGTGTTTTCGCTTATTAGATTGGATCTTGCGTTACACATTATTCACGGTTGATACCTTGGGTTCACACTTAGAGAAGAATGGTCCCTTGACTACGAGGACTTGTGAGTCCAACGAACTTTGATACAACTATTAACGTCAACAAGCCTTTTTCTGCTTGATGCGAACAAATAATCAAGATTCAATCTAGTATTCGTTTGTGAATATTTTAGTTTTTCTCTTGATTTTTCTTTTGCATCTCTCATCCTCAAAACAAAAATCAATCTAGGGTTTTAAACCCTAGTTTTCTTTTAGCTTTGTATATTTTGTTTGCTAACCCTAAGCGGAGATGGGCTTCTCCAACAATATATTTTGTGGATGGTCTAGAAAAATTTTGCAGCCAAGGTGGCGTGCAACACAAGATCTAAGCGGAGGCCGAACATCGTTAATCTCCAAGAGAAACTCCACCTCCAAGATCGGAGGAGATCAACCTCATCGCCACTCATCCTAGGAGATAGTTCCTCAAACCGTGAACAATCGGCGTCGGAGGTCATGTTCGACATCGATGGCGTGAGGGCATTCAATCAACCATGATTGAGGTATGACACGATTCATGTTAAATACATTCTACCTCATCACGCATCGGAGGAGTCAAGGGAGAATGAAGCAAAGAAGACACAAAAGTTGTTGCAATCAAGACCAGAATCAATGCTTGCAAAGGCCAAAGATGACTAAGCGAAGAATAAAACCACGCCATGGATGGTGTTAGTCAAGATTGCGCGCAAGGCGTTGATCCGGGCGAAGAGAAGAAGTCTAGCTATGGACTATAAACAAAGCGAGGCAACCCGTTCATCAAGTCAAGAATAAGCTCTAGGACAACATTGAAGAGTCAAGCTAAGAGCAACAGAATTTTCATGTTTTCAAGGTTAGTTGGTCTTAGAATTTGCTACATTACATATTATAAATTTATATGTGGTTGAATAATTTTAGAGACATTATAATTGATCGGTCATTTTATTTGAATTTTATATTGATCATAAACCGATGACATCCAGTTTTGCATCTTTTAGAGAAACTAGTACAAAAATTCACCTACCCAACCTTTCATCCTCTCCATGGTGTTAAGGTTGGCTTGTTTCATGATAAAACACGAGTAGAGCCTTGCTATGTTTCTTTCTTTTTAATCTTTGATGCATGGTAGGACTTGTGTGAACCTAAGAAACTTGATTTTGGTTTCATTCAACTTGACATCCATTAGTTTCTCTAGATTTAGAATTTTTCTAATTGACTTTATTTTATTCAAAATATCTCTCTCGTGTTTGGCCAAAATTAGAACCAAAACCTATACACGTCGGAGGAACTTGCTATCGATTAATGAAAGCAATCGATCCGGTGCAACAAAATAAATTTATAATTGTTTTGATGCCTAAAAGCTCCTCTAATGATATATTTGTACTCATCGCTGCACTGAGTTAAGTTTAAAGTTTCAAAATTAGAGGTGATTAGCATCTAAACATGATTAAGGAGGTTTTGAGCTTGATTAACATATAGTGCCCCATGATGCATCTTGGGAAGCCTCCATCTTTGGCATCTTGGGCACATGCAAAGGACAAGCATGGGAAGCAAGGGCTTTGTTTTGTAGGATGAGCACAAGAGGCAAGGAACAAGACACAAAGCAAAACAATGGAGGTGGAAGATTAATCACACAAGCAAAGGTGTGGTTGTGAGCAGTTCGGCAATGGAATCTAGGATCACGTGGACACAAGGAAAGAAGGGGCAAGAAGCATCTGGAGATAGATCAAGCCCCGCTCCTTCACGTAAGTAATTTATGCATTTATTAATTTGTGTTCTTGAGTTCTTAGCCCATAAGTTTTAGAAACAACCTAGAAAAATTTGAGTTCCATGGGGATGAGGATCTTGTCATGTAATAATCGATTCTTTTGATGTTGATAATGCTTTGATGCCTAAGGTTAGCCACACGCTTAATGGAGTATGAGATCCGCTGCTCCGATCCCATCAACATATCTTGTAGGTTTAGCTAAAGTGGCCTCATGTTCACACTTCATTAGTTTAGCTTCACCTTGATAGGGTTGCATGTTCAAGAATCCACAAACCCTATGGGCTAATATCCATCCTAACTTGTGCACCTCACTCACCACCCTAACAATAATAATAAAGAAAATTCACCATAATTTCCATCACTCCATATACTTCTCTTGTGTATTATTTATTCCAAGCAAGAAATGCACTCGTTGTGAGTTAGTGCAACAACAATGTGGAAGATAGCCACCAATGTCTTCCCCAAGAAGACATGATCATAGCTCTTGAGGAAGCACTTGGTCTCAGTCTCCCGAGCATGGAGGAAGATGGCACCAGAGCGACACGCTGCCCCTTGGTGGCATGAGGAGCCACGGAGTTTGTCCATGCGGTACACCCGCGAGGACACCGGAAGAGCCACTCATTCCACCAACGCTAATTCATCTCACCACCATACACTCAGGCGTCCCTATGGATTCATCATAAAGGCGGAGGAGGAGGAGGAGGCGTGTTTCTTGAGAGGCTTGTGCCAAATTTTGACTGATGACAACACCCTCCAAGTGTTGGATTCTACTGGATATCAAATCTTGAGCAACCTTGGATGGGTGCGATTCTTTATGGAGTTGGTGAATACTCGGAGCTTGATTTGGAAGTTCTTATGACATTAGCGGTCATTAATGAAGGAGTGTTGCCTCTCATTGCCTTGAAGATGAAGAACAACTAGTTACTTATGGATATATTGGAGAACTACTCGGTTAAAAGAAGCCGAGCAAGTTGATACCCAAGAAAAATATTAGAAGGATTTTGGGAATGATTTCGAGAGAAGATTACAAGGAACCCAAAATTTCTACTTGTCGGGTTTCTTTGGGATCGGTACATGAAGCAAGGAAAGTGGAGATGAGAGGAGAAGGTACAAGTTGCAAGATATTCCTCTTTTACGAGAGTGAGATCATTTGAAGACAAAATTGGTTAGAGGAAGGATTTCTTTGCTGAAATAAAAAAGATTAAAAGGAAATGTAGAGAGATCATCCTCAGCCCTAAACGAAGGAGCCATGAAGCTAATAAACAACCATGGAAGGATTCCAATGCCACCACCATATGAAGTATGTCAAATGCAAGCATGAAGTGGGGCATGCCACCACATCCTCCACCATACATGTTCCTCACGAGTTTTCATGGCGCTCTATCCAACAAATGCAAGAAGAAGGGCAACATTGCCTATCAAATTGGTCGCTTCACCATTGGAGCAATTTAGAGGAGGACCGCACAATCATAATACAAGCAAGGATACAAATGGGACCATCAATATCAACCATGAAAATAAAAGAAGAATGAAAGAAAAGAAAATAATAATTGGGTTTGATTTTCTCCTTTTCCTTTTCTTTATTTTGCTGTCAAGTTATATGTGTAGCATTTTCTGTTTATTTCAGAATGCATGATAATAGTAGAGTTAGTTTAAGATCACCATGAATAAAGTTTTACCTTGATCAACCTTTGGTAAAAATATTAAGTTGATGCCATGATAATATATGATGAAAAGTTGCGCTTTTGCTCAACTTTTGTATTTATGCATGATTAAACTAATGCTCTCTTTAATATGAATCTGAAATTAATTAAATGCTAGCTTAATCTTTTGTGGAGGTTATGATAAAAATAAGACCCATATTATTTTCATGCTCTCAATTTTGGATGAGTTAAAGATGATTTGTTCTTAAAATATATATGCTAACCTTGTCATTAATGCTACTTGCATTTTGCTCTACCTATCCAAAACCATATATATATATATATATATATATATATATATATATATATTGAGTGCATAAACCTTAGTATACAAGAATTATTTTTGGTGAGTTATTTCAGCCTTGATTTCTAGACTAAGATTTCCGTTTTTGCGTATCTTATTGCTAGCCTTTCTATCCTGCATTGTATCTCCACCATTTCACAAACCTCGATATCCATAAAACCAAAAATATCATCTTTTTTTACCTCCTTGACCACAACCTATCATTGAGTATGGATCGTCAATTCAAGGAAGATTGCAAGATGGTGTCAAGGTTGAAGATTTCAAATCTCTCCAAAGGAAAAATATTTCTAGTACCTACCTTATCTCTATCACCTCTTTGAGGACGAGCAAGCGTCTAAGCATGGAGGTAGGTACAATGCAATTTAGAGTTCAAGAGCAAATAAAATGAAGAAAAAGAAGAAAAACAAAGAAAAAAAATGAGTATAAGAGAAAAAAGAGATAAAGAAAATATGTATGAGAAAAGAAAAATATGAGTCTATAAAATAAAAAAAGTGAACTCGATTCTCTAAAGTGCATGAGAATCTCAAAGTTTCAAGATTTAAGTTCCAAACTCATCTTTCCAACCATGTGCAATCCGATAACGAGGACTTCCTTTTTATCACTCTTTGCATCATGTCCACCTATCTCAAAGTGTGTGTATTTTCTCTCTCCTCCTTGATATAACATTATTTTCCAATGACCTTTTGGTGTCTTGGTAAGACCATGAAGCTTGTCTTGTTTGACAACATCTCATTTATAATATCTTGGTAGGACTAAACTTTTCCCATATAGCTCCACATAAAGCCTTCCACTATATATATTGAGAGGAAAGGAGTAGAATGAATAGGCTTTGAGACAAGATAAGATGAGGACATGAGCAAGATGCAAGGAAGTTTATTTTTGAACTTGATTTAACTCTTTTCCTTCATCTGCTCTTAATTTCAAAATTTCTAAGATTCATTTGAAATTTGGGAACATGAGTATTACTTGTGGAAGTGCTTAAATTAATATCTACCCTCCATAAGGATGAAGGCTACATTATGGAACTTTAATGATTAAATCCTTGAGAGCATTATGTTTTCTCGTGTATGATCAAGTGGTATAAAGCAATGAAGGCAATGATATTCATTAAAGGCTTACTGAGCAAGGTTTAAATGGGAGATGTTGACGGTGAATTTCCTCAACCTAACCATGAGTTTACCTTTAATGTTGGCATTAATTTATTATTCTAACCTGAAATTGTATATAACAAGTTCACTCCATGTCGATTTTGGAGTTCTTTTATTTACGAAATCTCGCTAAAGAAGTTTTAGTTCGTCAAGCACTTAAGAAGATCATGAAGCGAAGAGTCAAGACCGATGAACATGACTCCAAATGACCGACCCAAAATCTTAGACTCAACAAATAAAAGATGGCAGATTCAAGCCTTGTTAACGGCGTCAAGGCCCACATTACACAAATAGGAATAGAAGAAAAACGGACAAAGGCGGGGCGAACTAGGCAAAGCAGGCCGGCCCGGCCCCGTAGCCATTCGGGCGGTTGGCAGTCTCCCGCCATCTGTTAGCTCGCCAGAGCCACGGAGGAATTGATTAGTCATCCGCCGTAGCAAGGAGGGACACCGTTGAGAGGAGAGGTCGAGATGGTTGACTAGGGTTTGTACGTGGGAACCTTGCATGGAAGATCGGAGTTGAGCTAGGATCAAGGTCGGTAGGATCCTGGTGATCTTGTCCATGTACTCTCATGTTGAATTTGCAAGTTTGAATCCGATTTCTAGCGATCAAGTGCTTTCACTGACTTTTGTGGGTTTTCTTCTTCTCCAATCTATTCCGGATAGATTGCAGGATGTTCTTGTAGCCATGGTGGCTGAGGTGCATAGACCTAAGCATTTTCATCTTGTCCTTTGGACTGCCCAACTAACTTGCGAATAGGGCATTGTGACAAAAGTGGCTCCAAAGGCAATCTTGAGTTGGCAGCCACGATTTAAAGAGGCTTTTACGAGATTCGATTTGCTTTGTTCATTTATGCTTGGAACTTCAACAAAATGATCAATCTCTCTAGATTGGTTTTACCTATCCTCTATCTCTTGCTACCTCGTGTTTCTTAGATTAGATTGGTTTTCTTGGTGTTTCCATAGATTAGATGCAAAACCCCTTTTCAAGATCAAAGTGTTTTCCGCTTATTAGATTAGATCTTGTTACACATTGTTCCAAGATTCGATACCTTGGGTTCACACTTAAGGAAGAAGGGTCCCTTGACTGCAAGGACTTGTAAAACAAGTCAACGAACTTTGATACAACTATTAACCGTCAACAATCTCCAATCATGTCTAAACACCATGTTTACACAAGATTGCAAAAAGAAAAATGCCCATATCGTCATATGAAGCATTAACATAGGTATAAAAGCATTCATCATAAAGCTTCACAAAAAGTCCCAAGCTAACATAAGGTGGATGATGACAAAGAGATGGATGCAAAATGCAAATGCAAGAAGTTAGCACAAGCAAACATTAGCAAGGTTTGAAAAACACTTTTGATGTGGTCTATAATGAGTAATAGACAAAGCTTGATCTCACACTTCATATGAAGTAAGCATTGTCAACAAGGAAGTCAAGTATAGAAATTCTAACTAAGGTGGTGCTACGAGTCTTTTAATGAAAAACAAACCTATGGTTTTAGGATGGCTAAAGGTGTGAAAGGTTTTCCTAAGGATTTTATGGGGAGGCTAGTCAAAGTTTTTAGTTAGAAGAGAGGAAAGAGATAGACTTGTACAATCTGGATGGTGATGGCAAACGGTCAACACAATCAATCCTACCTCTATTGGCTATGGTTTTTGGTGGGGGCTATGGAAAGGCCTAGGTTTGTTGGCAAAGAGTTAGATCAACACAACATGCAATGCAATATAACATGGATGAACCAAACAACATGATATGGAGGTTGTCTAAAACAAAAACAAAAGTTAGCCTAAATTAACTAGCCACAAGGTTTGGAATTAAAGGATGGTGCCAACTTCATATTTCTCTCGAAAAAGACACAAAAGAAAAATGACTCTAAACACTAATAGGCACAAAAAAAGGGTCTACAAGCTTTCCAAGGTCAAATAACAAAGTGCTCCCTCAATAGCAATTAAATTAAACAACATGGTGTTGTGGTATTTATTAGAGCAATGGTACAATGTTACTTGATGTTTCTTTTTGAGATCACAATGTAGACGGTCATAATATATATAAACATAAACAAAAGAAAACGGGTTGCCTCCCATAAGCGCTTCATTTAGAGTCATAGAGCTTGACTTTCTTACGTACCTACTCGTGGTCGTGAAGCCATGGTCCTTCATGTGAGATTTGAAGATGTCCATGCAGCTTTGATCCACTCTCCATGCTTGACATGATCATTTTGCTTGATGAGAGGCTTGCGATCGTCTCTTGCATCATCATCCTCCTTCTCCTTTGCTCTTCGTCACTGCCTCTCTTTTCATGAATTTTACTCTCTGTTCAGATCAGATCATGTAGCAAACAATAACTTCCACACGTGGCACATGAAATTATCTTTCCATCAAGTCTTTGTTGACCCCCAACGGACTCCGAACGAGTGAGTTACGCCCGTTTTACTCCAACGCTGCAATCTGTCCAAGAATTTCAGACTGCGCAACGCCTAATGATTTCGCCATATCTCCTTGTACGGGTCTTCAAATTTATCGATCTAGGAGGTGTTGGAATCGGCACTTGATGGAGCTTCTGATTTTAAACTTTATCCTTCTTCTACATATCTGATCAGGTGCTCAAAACTGATGAAAACAGCGGTGTTGTCTTCGAGGTTCGGTGATGGCTATGCACGAGCTTGCAATTCCTTTGGGGCATGGCTTCTCCCCTCTCTATTATGGTTTAATGACCGGCATGGTTAGTGAAACTCGGGTTTTCTCCCGACACACGCTCTTTTAAGGTCACGAGCTTGACCAAGCACAAAGCAAGTCTAGGATTTGCAAAACATAATATAGACAATGCAATTGTAACCACAATTTAGTTAGATGAACAAAATGTGATTAAAGGTTGCATAAGTTTCTTGCTCAGCGCCAAGGCTCTCATTAGGCATGGGTTCATTAGGCATGCAAATTAACAAAGTTAAAGCACAACATAGCCTCTTTATCATTCTCAAGAAATTCTAGCATATCATGATAAAAGTGTAAGGCATAGAATCAAACATACTATTGGACATGAACATGAATATTTCAAAAGAAAGATATCATATACAAAAGTACCTTGAGAGCTTAATGTGCACCTTAGCCTTCGAGCTTTTCATTGTGAGTGGTCCTTCGGAGTTGAAAACGAACGATCCTTGATGATCGGAGGTGGCTCGCGTAGACTTCTTCAATCTCTCCCTTCGTGCCACATGTCGTCAAGGTCACTTTATGTAGGATCACTCCTCTTCATTTGTGGGCTCACACAACTCTTAAGTGTCTTCATGTAACTCCATGAGCCTTCGTGTGAGAGCCCAAAGTGTCTACGCCATTGGATGTTGTCCTTTGTGTGTAATCCTTCGTGGTTTGCTCCAAACATCTCCTTGCGTCGCATTGTCGCCAACTTGTGTCTTTATTTGCCAATGCTCCAGGGGTCTTTGTTTTGTCCCAAGCCTCTGAATTTCTTCATGTGTGGTCTAGTGGAAGCATTGCCCAAACTTCTCTTCGTTGTTGACGTCCTCATCTCCACTCTCTTGTTCTCATCGCGATGTTGCTGCCTCTTCCTTGTGGATTTCCCCCTGTATACATAACAGAACAAATACCAAAATATAATTTTATTGAAAAGTTTATAAATTACCTTTCCAACAGGTACTCATCCATCTTAATCGGAGTCCATATGAGGGAGTTATGGCTGTTTCACTTCAACTTTGCTTGTTGTCCAGAAATTTCAGGACGTGCAACCATCGGTGATTCGGCCATATCCGCTTGTAGGAACCTCCGATTGACTTGATTCTTGACTCGTTGGAAGCGTAACTTCGTGGGGCTTCAAAATATCCAAAGATATTCTGTTGTCCTTCCCATGAGGTTGTGCAAAACTTGATGCGAACAGAAACTTCGAAGATGTTGACGAGCTTGATCTTGTAATCTTAGGGGCATCGCGATTGCTTCCAATACCTATTGCTTGATCAAACAAATCTCTACAAAACAATAGTCTTAAAATTTTAATTGACACATTGACTTACCTTGTTCACGTGCTCTTGTGTAGGGTGTGGGCTCGATAGCGGATGATGGGCCACTAACAAAAGTTAGCACCTACCACTAAAGAGTGAATCTTGATGTTGCGATCATCTTATTGGAGTGCGGATGTTGAGAACTTCTCGAACGTCTTGTGTCTAGCTTTTCACCTGCTTTCAAGGACACAAATAATAAAACAAGCGTATATGCAATACTAAGAATTAGGGTTAGATAAAAGAAAGATAGATCTCCCTAGGGTTCGAGTTGCCGATCCCCGGCAACGGCGCTAGAAAAAGAGGCTTGTTGACGGTTCAAAACCGTGCTCAAGTTCACCGCAAGCCTACGGGTGACTTGGTGCCTTTTTCACCAAGGAGGGTCCTCCCTAGATTTGTAAATCCAAGGATCGGAAGCAAACCACTAAGGTTCTCTATCTAACCTACCGGTCTAACCCTATGTGAAGTGTTAATTGCATAAAAGTAACATACAAACACAAAGGGATGTATGGATCTCATCCACCTAGCCATAAAAGTAAGCAAACCAAGGGTAACCCTAGCCTATCGTCTTCTTGTTGCCGCTCCGGCCACGATGACAAACCAATCTAATCCTATACTATGATAAGGAGTACACTCGATATGGAGTAACCCGATATGAAGTGGTCCAATGCACGTTCATTCGCCGCTTTCTCCTCCACCGTACTGTCACTACGCAAGGATAATCATCACCGAACGACAACCTAGGTCCGTGCACTACAACGATGTATCCGCAAGAGATAGACTAACCACCACGATTAGACCTATTCCTACTAAAATCATATGCTAGCTACACATATGGATAAAATGCTCATCGATGTAGATCAAAGTAAAGAAAAGACATGATTTATAGCACCATCGAATGTAGAATGTACAATTGCCTTGATGGAATCAAGACATGGGCTACGGAACTCCACCATGGCTTCACCACGCAGGGCCAACCATGGTGGCTAGGGCATGACCTAGGCCATCTCCTAGGCAACTCGAGGACTTGCGGCGGCCGTCGGCTTCCTCCCGGTGCTTCTCCTTCGTGTCGGCGGCTCTCTGATGAATGGATGGATCCATCACCCCTCCTTGGGCACCCAAGGGGTTGTATTTATGCCCTTGGGGTGTGCTCCACCTTGCCTTGCATGAGATCTTCCTTGGGAGAGAAGGGAACTTGGTTTCCATAAAATCAGCCTTGTCCAGATTTTTCTGATTCGCAGCCCTTCCTTGCCGGCACCGTATCTCCCACGTCCGGACTCCAAATAATGCAAATTCGGTGTCCAGATTGTGTGCCACGAAATTATCTCCAACTTTGGTATTCATTGGTTTCCTTGAAAACGAAGATAAGATCCCCAAAACAGCCTCGGAAGATAATCTGTCTGATTTCGGACTTGTCTGCGCAGCTGGGCCATATCTCCTAGCTTCTTGACCCGAATTGGGCCTTCCACATGTCCAAATCAAAGGTATCGTCGAGTCCCACAACTTTGGTAGTCAAACTTTTGCCATTAGAGGCCGTTTAAGTCTCCGAATCTGCACCGAAAGATCATGTTGTCCTGGCTGCGAGAATATCTCTCGGGCTGAGTTGATCTCGTTGGTAAACATCCAAGTTACCGGAGTTTTACATGTTGATGCTTCGGTCCTTGGATCATTTGGAGTCGTGTTCACTTCATGTATTGACTTGTGACGAGCTTCATGATCTTCTCATAAAGTGCTTGATGAACATTACCCGAAAGTACCCTCTTTAATGTTATTTTCCTGCGTAAACAATAACCTCCAAAATCGATATGCAAGAGTGAACTTGATACCTCCGGGGGGTTAGTACCATTAGTTAGAATATCAAATACGTGCAAATGTTGACGGTAAACTCATAGCTAGGTGTACCAAAATCGACCGTCAACACTTACCCATGTTCTTTGGCTTTCCATATTTTTGTTGCATGCTTGGGTGATGATGGATTGGGTGTGATCGTTCATGTACCACATTGAACTTAATAGATGAAATTGCTTCTGATTGCTAATGATCTCAACCCTTATCTCTTGTTCTTGTACTTGTTTCAGCGGGCCAAAGGGTCAACATCTGTAGTTGCTCCTGTTCAGACCTGCTCCAAGGTAAAAAAACTCAACACCTTCTTTGTTTTCGATTGCGAATGATCTCAACCCTTACCTCTTGTTCATGTACTTGTTTCAGCAGGCAAAAGGGTCAACATCTGAAGTCGCTCCTGTTCAGACCTGCTCCAAGGTAACAAACTTAAAACATTTGTTTCCGATTGCGAATGATCTCAACCTTTACCTCTTGTTCCTGTACTTGTTTCAGCGGGCCAAAGGGTCAACATCTGAAGTCGCTCCTGTTTAGATCTGCTCTAAGGTAACAAACTTAACACCTTTGTTTCCTTAGTTCGAATCAATTACAAGGTCCTAATCTGACTTGAGATCCACTATTGCTAGATGGAAGCTACCAAGTCAATGATGCTTCTTCCCGAACAAATTAAAACAGAGGCAATCGAGTACTCAAGAATGGGTATCAAATCCTTATGTAGTAGTGTTGATGAAGAGCGAGTTGACGCTCCCAATCAGGATGGGGTACAACTACGACAATGGTTTGTTGCTCACCAGAAAGAGTTATGTAGCTTGAATAAAAAGACAGAAGAATCAGAATCAACTCTGAAAATGCATAGCGAGATTAAGAGGTTCTTGAAGCTAACCAAGAGTGAGGACCTCCTTCTTCTCGCTTAGCGATAAAGATGAAAAGGTTAAGATCATTAGATCAAATCTCCACTTTCTCTTGTGATTATGAACTGGATTTAGCTTTGTTAATCAATGTTCCTTGTGATACTATTATCTTGTAATAGTTTGTGATATGTGATGAACAATATGGTCGTGCATAATAAACAATAGTTTGCTTTATTGTATAAAGAAATATGTGTTGATTACTATTTTGCCAACCAGATCGGAATTATTCAAAAAATGATCAGAATTGAAATGAAATTCATTAATACTAATGCATGATTAGTTAATTTTATATTGTCATTTAGTGGACTTAGCCCACTTTTAATTGGGCCAAAAGTCAATTTTTTAAAATTAACGTGACACAGAAGGATGTAACAATATGCGTACCTTTTGGACTCGACCCAACCAAAACAGGCCCACCCTAATCAAATTTCATCTGAAAAAACTACAATTGGGCCCAACAAAATCTTTTGGGCTATATGAGACCTACGAGAACAGTTTTGGGCTCAACCCAACTACAAACAGGCCAAATTCGTTTTATGACGCATACGGTTTGTCACAATTGGCATGCCACATCGGATGCCACATCAGATTCTGTCCAGCGTGGCAAAGCTGTAGGATTGAAGTTATGACGCATTGTATAGACGAATTTCCACGCGTCATTAAACTCATGACGCCGGGAAATAAGGTCTCGTCATTAATCGCGGTTTGTGACGCTCGATTAATGACAGAGCGTTTTAGTAACAACCGGCGTCATTAATCGCAGTTTATGATGAGAAACGGCCTTTTTTTTGCGTCACTAGTCGGTGTTTTTCTTGTAGTGATTCTTGTTGTAAGATTCTGTGTGATTGTGGCCTGCTTGTATTTGTGAATCTTGTTGTATGAATTCTTGACAAATTCTTGCTGTATGAATGATTGTGAATCTGTATAAATCTGTGTGGTTGAAGAGGAAAAAGAAAGAAGAGAAAGAAAAGAAAAGGAGGACACACGGCGGCGACGGCGTCGAACGGAAATCCATTTGTACTGGGGGAGAAGACCACCCGGTACAGATATTCACATTTGTACCGGGTGGGATACCCGGTACAAATGCTCCACCACATTTGTACCAGATGCTTTGTACCGGTTGGATACCCGGACAAATGAGGGTTATCAACCGGTACAAATGCCCGTTTTTCCAGTAGCGGAGCCGGCCCATTTTTGATGGCCCAAATGGCAGAGGGACAAAGAAAACAAGCCCAACATTGTGCCTCTATCTTCTTCCCTGGAACGAGTGGGACACGAACGCCCTGATGCCCGACGGCAGGTGCCGTGCCTCCACCTGGGGGTGCGCCGGGGGTGGGTCTCTGCCGGCGGTTGGTGGCCTGGCTCCGCCACTGAGTATAGTAATAATACCTACGAACCTAGAAAAGCTAAAACAACCTACAATCTGCCAACGAAGATTTTTCTTAGTATCAAGAAATTCAAGATATGACACGTCGCTTGCATGATGTGCATGATACAGCTCGTAAAGGAGAGGGATCTGGGAGCAACGTTGATGCCAATGCTAGCCGTCACTCACCATGTTATACTACTAGAAGATGTTTTTCCCAGAGCTTTCATTTCGCGATCCACACATTAATGTGCCACATGCCGTCGTGTAGTCGCAACAAACGACGACTTGGAAATTTCAATAAGACTTGGACTTCAAGATATCCATCGTGACGGCAAATACAATGTTCTCCTATATAAATTCACGTCATGGAGCTTTGAGCACATCCTATTTCTTATTCGTATCCTTTTGTTACCAGCTCGACAGTTAGCTCATGGCTTCCATTGGTTGGGCATTGATGCACCTGCTCTGTCTTGTACAGCTCCACCCACTCGTCGCCTCCAGCGTCCATCCTGATGGCAATCTCACTCACCACTCTACTGCTTCCCCATGCCGTCCAGATCAAGCCAACACTCTGCTTAAACTCAAGAAGTCTTTCAAGTTCCACGATTACTCCTACGGCTCATCAGATTCCATCACCACTCTTCCCTCTTGGCAAGCTGGCACAGACTGTTGTCTCTGGGAGGGCGTCGGCTGCAGCAAGTCCTCAGGCCATGTCACCGCTCTCGACCTCGGTGGGTTTGGCTTGTACAGCAAAGGCATTGACCCAGTGCTCTTTAATCTCACCTCCCTCAGGCTGCTTGACCTGAGCATGAATAATTTTGGTGACGGCTGCTACGAAATCCCGCAAGTTGGTTTTGAGAGGCTCAGTTTGCTTACCCATCTCAACCTCTCAAGTTCAAGCTTCAGCGGTCCGGTACCTGTTGGCATGAGCAAACTCACGAACCTTGTCTCCTTAGATCTTTCCACTCGTTATACTCATCTTTTTCCTGATGACTCAGACCACGGTGTACCTTTTTTCCCACTAAGAGATGATAATCAGCTATCACTCTTTGAACCCTCTTTTCAGACCCTAGTGGCGAATCTCAGCAATTTGAGAGAGCTGTACCTTGATGATGTGAGTATATCATCTTCTACTGCAGAAGATTGCTTCAAAGCTCTAGCTAAATCTGTGCCACATCTGCGGGTTCTTAGCTTGGAGGGCTGCAGCCTCCAAGGTCATATTGATCGTTCTCTCTTGAGGCTGCACTCTCTGGCCGTGATCAACCTCAGCAACAATGATGGTATCACCCCGGGTCCATTTCCTGAGTTTTTCATGAATTTTCTTAATCTCAAGGTACTCCGACTGTCTGGTATTAATCTCGAAGGGCAGTTCCCTCAAGTTATGTTTCAATCAGAAGATCTAAGGGTGCTGGACTTGTCCCAGAATCCAAATCTCTCAGGGCAGATAGCAAAATCAAGCTATTCTAGCAATTTCATGGCATTGACGGAATTAGGTCTTGATGGAAATATTATTTCCAGAGATTTCCTCTCTTCATTTGGCATGCTTCCGTCCTTGCACAAATTGATCCTGACACGACTGATTTTACCAATAGAATTGGAGTCAGTTTTTTCTTGGTTTGAAGGCATCAAGAACGTAAGAAGCTTGCAATTCTACCATTGTGACTTATCCATCACAATACCTTCCTCCATTGGAAAATTCAAAAACTTGACGAGTTTAGAGATTGCTTTTAGCAACATCACAACACAAACATTATCAGCAATTGCCAATATAAGGAACTTGAAATTTTTGAAAATTATTAACTCTGGTTTTTCAGTGGGGCAACTACCATCTTCAATTGGGAATATGACTAGCTTGGAAACATTGGTTATTTGGGGTCAGCTCTCCGGACCAATGCCACAAGAAATTGGCACAGTAAAGAAATTGACATCACTGGTGATAAACACCGGTCTTTCTGGCAGAATACCAAGTTCAATAGGTAATTTGACTGGGCTGACTGAGCTGCAGCTTGACGGAAATAATCTCTGTGGTAAGGTTAGCTTGCTCATAAAGTCCACCTAATTTCTGTGAAAACTCGTACGGGAGCTCACTCCGTACTACTAGCAACTCCTACAAATTGCAGTAGTTTGTATTTCTGTACATTTTTTGTGTTTTTACCAACAACACTAATGCCGCAAAGTTTTTTTTCCTTTGAAAAGCTATGATATTTTTGTATTGAGAGGATGAATTGAGAATAAATGTTCAATATACATCATGCTATCAACTGGGCCCAGGAGTGGCCACCAAGGGACCCCCCCCCCCTAATGTGGCAAAAATTAATTAATCTTCTCAGTGTATTGTATTTAGTTTAGTTAATTAGTTCTTGACTAAATCAACATGCTGATATAGACTTTTGGGTTTTGTAAACCGGTTGTGGACTTTTGTTTATTTTATTTGCTCTGCATCATATAAGGAACAAAGTATGCAGTGCGCTATGTGCTGCGGACATGCATGGTTGCAAGTGGAAGGGATTCGAGGGGCCTATTGCTTATTGCATTGCACATAACAATGCAGTCTACTAGGCCAGTTTATTTGTTTTTCAGCTGAAAACCGAAATTGGGAAACAACAATAGGTTAGTACCATCTTAGAACTTGAATAAAATAATAAACAGAATAAACCACAAAATTAGGTTATTATGGTTTGGTTTCATTTCATTTCTTTGGTCTGTTCGTGGATTATTTTGCCTACCACTTTTACTGCAATCACAAGATAGGCTATCTCCTGGGCATTGTTCTGTGCTGTGGTGATTGCAAAGTGGAATGAATTCGAGAGGGTTAGGCATAGCTATTGCATTATGTTTATTGGGGTCCAAAGGGATATTTTTCCAGGAATTTAGTACTACCTAGTTCCTATGCTAGTCGACTCACTTCTTAAACAACTATTTTTTCATTAGCAAAATTGTGCCCGTTGGATTGGTAACAAAATATTTATTTGAAAACACCATGATGAGAGAGTGTGTGTGGACAAATTTCTCATGATCCACTCTTAACTTATATATAAAAAGCATAAACTTCCTGGTGCTCAAATTTGTTTTCTTTGTGCAGGACAAATCCCAACATCTCTTTTCACCCTTCCAGCGCTACAATTATTGGATCTTTCAGATAATCAACTTTCTGGACAAATCTCAACATCTCTTTTCACTCTTCCAGCGCTACAATACTTGGATCTTTCAGAGAACCAACTTTCTGGTCATTTACAGGAATTTGATGGGGCATCTTCGTGCTTGAAGAGCGTACACTTATCTAGAAACAAATTGACAGGGCAGATTCCCCAGTCATTGCTGGTACTCCCGAATTTGACAGAGCTCGACATTAGTGAGAACAACTTGATGGGCTCGGTGGATCTTGCATCGTCACTATGGAGGTTGGAGAACCTTACTCTTTTAGATCTATCCCACAATAAGCTGACTGTAACGGAAGAGGAAGGTAGTAACTCATCTACCTCTACCTATCCCTCTCAGCTTGCAAGATTGGGACTTGCTAGTTGCAATATGACAAAAATACCAAACCTATTGATGCATCTTAACCACATGGTTGATTTGGACATTTCAAGTAATAAATTAAGTGGGGATATTCCAAACTGGATATGGGAAATACAGAACTATGGTCTCCACTCACTGAATCTTTCACACAACATGTTCACCGGTATGGAACTCAATTCATATGTTGTCCCATTCACTGCTGTCTTGGCTGTTTTCGATCTTAGCTCGAACAGGCTTCAGGGACAAATTCCTATGCCAAGCTCGTCAGCTTCCTTTATGGATTATTCACATAATATGTTCTCTTCTCTTCTTCCAAACTTCACATTATACCTTACCTTTACTACGTGTCTTAGGTTAACCAACAATAATATAAGTGGTTATTTACCGCATTCAATTTGCAGTTCACCGTTGGAAGTACTTGACCTGTCGTATAACAATTTTAGCGGACTGTTACCATCATGCCTGATGGAAAATGATCATTTGGGTATATTAAATTTGAGGGAGAATCAATTCAAAGGGGTGTTAGCTTCCGATATTTCAAGTGGATGTTCTGTTGAGACAATAGATTTGCATGGCAATAAGATTGAAGGTCAGCTTCCGAGGGCACTCTATAGTTGCACTAACTTGGAGGTTCTTGACCTTGGAACGAATCAAATTGCAGATACATTTCCATCTTGGCTAGGGAAGCTTTTGAATCTTCGTGTCCTTGTCTTGAGATCCAACCGGTTCCATGGTTCAATAGGTTATCTAGAAGATGAGACATCTGGAGAACACTTCTCCAGCTTGCAAATCATTGATCTAGCCTCAAACAATTTCTCTGGCTATTTGCATCCACAGTGGTTTGAAAATTTGAAATCAATGCAGAAGTATAACAATACAAAACAACACATGGGCCATGGAATCATAGCACTACAACCTGGTGGATTTTACCAAGACTCAGTCACAATATCATACAAAGGGTCCGTTATGACATTTGACAGGATCTTAACTACATTAACAGCAATAGACATATCGGGTAATGCACTGGAAGGTACCATTCCTGCATCTATTGGAAATCTGGTTTCTCTACATGTACTAAACATGTCTCACAATGCCTTCAGTGGAGCAATTCCACCCCTGCTTGGCGGCATCACAGCTCTGGAGTCCCTGGACCTGTCTTCAAACATGCTATCAGGTGAGATTCCAGAAGAGCTAACAAATCTCACCTTCCTTAGCATCTTGAACCTGAGCAGCAACCAATTGGATGGAAGCATACCGCAATCACGTCAATTCGGGACGTTCGAAAATAGCTCATTTGATGGCAATGTGGGGCTCTGTGGACCTCCTCTATCCAAACATTGTGGCAGCCCGGATACTCGAACTGAAACAAACATGAAGAACTCCTCGGGTAGTGTCGATGTTGTTTTGTTTCTCTTCGTTGGTGTGGGCTTTGGAGTGGGATTTGCAACAGCTATTATAGTGGTGGAATTGGGTTGGATCAGCAGGTGGTTCCATATTCTAAGGATTTTATGAACATGACCAGAATGTACCCAGTTGTTTGTCACTGCAAGTGTGATTTACCAAAAGGGCGATATAAGGGAGGTGCAATATGCCATATGCACGCACAACTTGGCACTTCATATTCTACGGTTGCTGCTCGATCATACAGATACAGTATGGTTGTGTTATCCTTAGCACATAAATAAAGAAAAGTGTTGTTGTTTTGTGTATGTAATAATTTTGCAGAATTGAACCTTGTTTTTCTTGGCACGCACGTTGGATCACTAGACAGTAATTGCCAGTCATGTATGTCATTAAACATTGACCAACATTCTTCATCACAGTTGCATCCTCGAGATGATAAGTACATAATTTGTTTTCGGAAAAAAATGGTAAAAACGCCCCAGAAAGCCTGTTGACGATCGATTTTGGTACACCTAGCTATGAGTTTAACGTCAACATTTGCACGTATTTGATATTCTAACTAATGGTACTAACCCCCAGAGGTATCAAGTTCACTCTTGCATGTCGATTTTGGAGTTTGTTGTTTACGTAGGAAACTAGCGCTTAAAGGGAGACTTTCAGGATAAGTTCATCAAGCACTTCAAGAGAAGATCATGAAGCCCGACACAAGTCAAGACACATCATGAACATGACTCCAAATGGTCCAGGGACCGAAGCATGAAGTCATAAAACTCCAGGGACCTGAACAGAAGATGCTGAAGCTTACACGACAAGGAGCTCTATCTAAACCGTGAAGAAGACGATGTCAAGGGCCCACATGCAGAAGGGAGCAAGTCAACAATTGACCGAGAAGCATCGGGGAGCGAGACGGGGCCGAACCGGGCCGAAACGGACCTGGGCCGGTCGGCCCATGCCGGCTGGCCTGGCCTGTTCCGAGCCTTGTTCGCGCCCCCCTTTGACCTAGGTGCTTCTCTATATATTGCCTCTGCCTCCGCCGGCCGCCACATCCATCCATTCATCAGAGAGCCGCCAACACGAAGGAGAAGCACCGGAGGAAGCCGACGCCGCCCCTCGAGTTGCCTAGGAGATGGCTTAGGGCATGCCCTAGCCACCATGGTTGGCCCTGCATGGTGAAGCCATGGTGGAGTTCCGGAGCCACGACTTGAATTCGTCAAGTCGTTTGTACCTTCAACATTCGATGGTGATGTAATCATATCTTGTCCTACTTTGATATACATCGATGAGTGTTTTATCCATATGTGTAGCTAGCATATGATTTTAGTAGGAATAGGTCTAATCGTGGTGGTTAGTCTATCTCTTGCGGATACATCGTTGTAGTGCACGGACCGAGGTTTATCATTCGGTAATGAATATCCTTGCGTAGTGACAGTACAGTGGAGGAGAAAGCGGCGAGTGGACGTGTATCGGACCACTCCATATCGGGTTACTCCATATCGAGTGTACTCCTTATCATAGTAAAGGTTTAGATTGGTTTGTCACCTTGGCCGGAACGGCAACAAGAAGACGATAGGCTAGGGTTACCCTTTGGTGTTTACCTTTATGGCTAGGTGGATGAGATCCATACAATCTACCATGTTTGTATGCTAACCCCTTTATGCAATCAACACTTCATGATAGGTTAGATCATTAGATTAGATGGATAGCCTTAGGAGTTTGCTTCCGATCCTTGGATTGACAAATCTAGGGAGGACCCTCCTTGGTGAAAAAGGCACCAAGTCACCCGTACGCATGCGGTGAACTTGAGCACGGTTTTGAACCGTCAACAAGCCCCTTTTTCTGGCGCCATTGCCGGGGATCAGCAACTCGAACCCTAGGGCGATCTATCTTTCCTTTTTAACTAACCCTAATTTTATTATTACATATACCCTGTGTTTCTTGTTTGTGTCCTTGAATGCAGGTAAAACCCTAGACACAAAGCGATCGAGAAGTTTTCGACATTCGGACTTCAACAAGTCCAACCTCGCTCAACCAAGTTGTTGGCTACGCAAAGAATTGCTCTTTAGTGGTAGGTGCTAACCTTGGTTAGTGGCCCAACATCCGCTATTGAGCCCCCACCTAAAGCAAACGAAGATGAACAAGGTATGCCTATGTGTCGATTAAGTTTTTAGACTAATGTCTTTTGTAGGATTGTTTGTTCAAGCTATAGGTTTCGGAAACGACCATGTCAAGCGTGATGGAGAAGGATTCCATTACCATCATGCTCATGCAGCGATGGTAATGATTTTTTGAAGCCAAGGGATACGTGACATGGTGCCCTAAAAGTCTACAAGATAAAGACCACACGTACATCTCCGGATCGATGAACAAAAGGATAATGATGTCATCAAGATGCCTTGCACAACCTCAGCAGAAAGCAATTGGATATATTTGAATTTTCAGAAGCCCCATGAAGTCTACGTTCCAACGAATCAAGCGGCAAGGCAATCGGAGGTTCCTACGAGCGGATATGACCGAATCACCAAAGGTTGCACGTGCTGAAATTCTGGACAGCAAGCATTGCTGAAGTGAAACAGCCATAGCTCCTTCATTTGGACTCCGATTAAGATGAATGAGTACCCGTTGGAAAGGTAATTTTGTAAATTTTTCAATAGAACTATATTTTGGTATATGTTCAGTTCTGGATGCAGGAGTAAATCCATGAAGAAGAGGCAGCAACAAGGCGATGACGACAAGATAGAGATGGACATGGTGTCAATAAAGAGAAGATGGGGCAACGGTTCCACAACACGTACATGATGAAATTCAGAAGCTAAGGACTAAAACCAACCCTCCGGAGCATGGATGAATGAAGACACAAGAGGCACCACTCAACATATGATGATGTTGGAAGCGAACCACGACCGATTTCATAAGGCAACATTAAGCTGCATGGATACTTTGGATTCTCGCACAAAGAACCATGGCTTCACGACGATGAAAAGGTACGTGAGAAAGTCGAGCTCTAAGACTTAAAATGAAGCACTTTGCGGGAGGCAACCCGATCTTTTTATATATCTATATAAAATATGACAAATCTACATTGTGCTCTTTATTTGAAAACTTCAAGTAACATCGTACCATTTCTCTAATAAATGTCACAACCACATGTTGTATGCTTTAAATAGATATTGAGTGAGCACTTTGCTACTTGAATTTTGGAAAACTTGTGGACTACTTTTTTGTGTGCTTATTAGTGTTTAGAGTCTTTTTATTTGAGACTTTTAGAGAGAAGTATGAAGCATGATCCCTTTTGATTCTAAAGTTGTGGCTAGTTAACTTAGACTAACTTTCATTTTGGTTTAGATCACCACCATATCATATCATGTCATTTTGTTCATTCATACCATGTTGCACTTCATTCCACATTGTTCTCCACCCTTGCATTTTGTTGCATGATGCATATCATATTTAAAACCCTTTTTGTGAAAAACAAAAAAAACCATCTTTGCCTAAACCTTCCTATCAAACCACACCTAGCACCCAAGACAACAAAAGGGGGGATCGACTTATGTCAAGTTGACCGAGTCTATCTCTATCCCTTTTCTAACTAAAATTTTGACTACCCTCATCCTAAACCCTTAGGGAAAACCTCTCATACCTTTAGTAATCCTAAAACCGTAGGTTTGTTTTTCATCCAAAAATCTAATCCTTGTTTTCTTTTCTTCTCTTCCAAAACCACCTTAGATAGAATTTCTTCACCCGACTTATCTTTTCAAAATTCTTGTCTTAAGCCAAAAATATAGGATACCCATAAGCCTTACCTTAAACCTTGTTAGCATGTTTGATTAGGTCTTTTGGTAAAAGATTTTGTTGACAAGACTCTACCTCTCATAAGTGACTTGCTTGTCATTATTGAAGAACGATATCGAAAGCCTTTGCAAATATTGCTGCCCCTTTTACTAACTCCTTTGCATTTGCATTTTGCATCAACCCCCTTTGTTCTATCATGCATAGGTTAGCTTGGCTCCTTCGCGAAACTTTTTGATGAATGCTTTATTTCCATAATGGTGCTTCGCGCGCGAGGCATTTTCTTTTGTAATCTTGTGTAAACGTGGTGTTTAAACTTGATTGCGGACAATCATCATTTGAGTTTTTAAAGTCTTGTTAATTTATATTGCATTGGTTGGTTTATAAACTTCACAATGCGCCCTACTTCTCTTACACTATAAAGAATTGTAAATCTTGGGATAAGCATGGTGTTTTGACCTTGGTTAATAAATCTTTATGGTGGTGGAGAAGTTTGGCAACCACTTTGTAAGCATGGAGCTTAGAATTTGGTGTAAACATTGTTTTGTTTATATCCCTTCCTTTCATTTGCATTTTCACCTACACGCACGTACACTCATTAGGTTCTTACTTTTCTCTTTACTAGGTGAGCTATGCCACAAGTTAAGATCTTAGGGATGTATTTGGTTTGTGGCAATTGTTTCTACTCCCGACCATCACCCCGGGGGTAGAATGTGCATTTGATTTGTTTTGCAGGCATGACGAAGTGTTCCCATGAGTTCTTGACCGATTGCAATCAAGGTCATTAGTCATCTACAAGACTTGAGAAGGAAGTTGCTGTTTCCATCAAGATTTGAGTACATGTTCAGAGATGTACAATGGAAGAAAATTTAATATTAAAAAGCTCCTTCAAACCCTCTTTCCAACGCATCAAGGATCATCAATTTTGAAGACCTGTACAAGGAGATATGGCGGAAACATTGAGCGTCGCGCGGTCTGAAATCAGCCTTGGACAGATTGCATCGCCGGGGTAAAATAGGCACAACTCTCTTGTTCGGAACCCGTTTCATGTGTATGATGGCTCGTTGGAAAGATAATTCCATGAACTTCAACTTGGAGGGGTGTTTCAGTACATGTTCTGTTCTGGAAGTAAAAGAAAATCTGTGGAAGATGAGGCAGCAACAAGGACGGGATGGAAGTCGGTGATGACGATATGACGAAGGATTGGAACCATAGCTTAATGATAATAAGAAGAAGTTGAAGGACAACTGAGCAACAAAGGCAAAGAAAAGTGAAGATGATTTTCAAACACATGGCAATAGGGAATTACGAGCGATTCAAGTTCTTCCACACTTAGCAACATGCTAGCGGGATTTGAAGGACGAAAGGAAAACGCCACATGGAGTTCAAGGATCACCTTCACCACAAGATGCTCATCATTCTTTTTCCATGCTAAGCACAATGCTTAAGCATGGGGGAGGCCACGCTGCACTTCACTACAAGCATCGAAAAGGACGGTAACTCGCCCTTAACTTTATCTTTGTTCATCTCCTTTTAAATGCTTGCACATATATGCTTTCAACCATAAACAAACTTTGTATTTATCTCTCGATCAATAACATGGCTACTAGGAGGACAACCTAGGTTTGTTAGTTTTATTTTTTTTTCAATAAATGAGTCACCATCTCTTTTGAGCTTACCACGATGATATCATTTGTACGCCTTGCTTATGGAAAAGTGATGAAAGTTGCCGCTTTGTTTTACTTGCATGATGTTGTATATGACATGACTTTTTGCTCTCTATAAAAAGGAACTTAAATTGAATTAAATACGGCTCTTTCATTTGTGGAGGTTAAATGACTAATTTTTATACCCACATACTTTATGTTGCTCTTTGATTTAAGTTTAACGATGACCTATGTCTTGCTCTTGTTTTATTTCAAATCATTATGCTATCTACATTTGTGAATCTCTTGCAAGGCTCTACCCACCAAAGCCTATACACATACAAGTACTTTCATGATATAACCTTTAGTTTGCAAACTTATATCTTGATGAGTTGGATTAGGATTGATTTACGTGATGCGAGACTAAGAAGTCTGGTCATTCCTTTTGTATCTTTTTCATGCTAGCCATTTTTGTCCATGCATTGTGAGCTTCTACATTGGAAATTTCACAAACTTCGCTGGGCATCCACCCTAAACCCAAAACATTCTTTTGTGATTACCTCCTTGACCACAACCCAAGTTGAGTATGGATGATCTTTCGTGAATTTTAAGATTTTCCGCAAGATTTCAAGACATATAACATATGGAGGACGCATCAATGATCATGCGAGTTTCGACATGGAGGATACCCTTGAAGATTTCAAAAGATTTATAAAGGAATACAAGCATTTTGTACTTCTCTAGCAGCCATAGGTCCCCTCACTTCTATGCTCAAGGACGAGCAATCATTTAAGCATGGGGGAGGACTGCTATAGCAAGTACTATGTTGCTTAAAAGTTCGGAGGAGCATAAAAAATGATGAATAAAAAAAGAGAGAAGGAAAAAATGAATGAAGAAAAAAAAAGAAAAAATAAGAAGAAGAATAAAGAAAAAATAAGAAAACAAAAAACAAAAAAAGAGAAAAATAAAAATGCTCCTCGGTTCTTTTTCGCTTTCATTAAAATCTTAGAGAGCTTTGAAGACAAGTCCATACTCAATCTTTTCCAACCACGTGCAATCTGATAACGAGAACTTCATTTGTGTCTCGGGATCACCCATTTGCCACTTACACATGTCCACCTTTCTAAATGTGTGTGTTCCATCTCTCTCTTTCCAACATTTATTTTCCATGGTCTTTTTGACTAGTTTCGGTAATTCCAATAGTCCTCTCTCTTAATTTGATAATATTTCAAGTATAATGTTTTGCTAGGATTGTTTTTACCTACCAAGCTCCACATAAGCTTTCCACTTTCATATATGAGTAGAATAGGTTGAGAATAATCTAGTGTAGGCTTGAGTGACTTGACGAGATGAGTGTTTCCATGAGCTTTTGCAAGAGAACCTCACTTATGTTAGATGTGCAACTTTTTGAAAACTCTTCACGATGCAACAAGGTAAATATTTGAAGTTTGCTTAAGTTTGAGAGCACTATTTTTATTTTATTGTGGCATGTCCTTTAATGATAGTCCATCTTCCATGATGAATTAGCCGGTCAAAACTTGAACCTTAAATGCTAAATACTTGAGAGAGCAATATCTTATTGTGTATAACTAA
Source organism: Cenchrus purpureus (assembly GCA_022644695.1). Taxonomy (NCBI): domain Eukaryota; kingdom Viridiplantae; phylum Streptophyta; class Magnoliopsida; order Poales; family Poaceae; genus Cenchrus; species Cenchrus purpureus. Next base: position 134,324,613 of record CP053457.1, on the reverse strand, counting down.
GTGCAGGGAAGACATTGAAGGGCAACGCTGATTTACAGGTTAAGCAAAGATCTTAGACTTGCTCGAGGACGAGCAAGGTTTAAGCATGGGGGTATGCTGACAGTCGATTTTGGTACACCTAGCTATGAGTTTACCGTCAACATTTGCACATATTTGATATTCTAACTAATGGTACTAACCCCCTGGAGGTATCAAGTTCACTCTTGCATGTCGATTTTGGAGTTTATTCTTTACACAGGATTTAAGCGTTTAAAGGAGTACTTTCGGGTAAAGTTCATCAAGCACTTTATGAGAAGATCATGAAACCCGTCACAAGTCAAAACACGAAGTGAACAATAATCCAAATGACCCAAGGACTGAAGCATCAACACGTAAAACTCTGGGGACTTGGAGGTTTACCAACGAGATCAACTCAGCCCGAGAGATATTCGCGCAGCCCAGAACAGCACGATCTTCCAATGCAGATTCAGAGACTTAAATGGACTCTAATGCCAAAACTTTGAATACCAAAGTTGTGCGCCTCGACGATAGCTTCGATTTGAACATGTGGAAGGCCCAATTCGGGCCAAGGAGCTAGGAGATATGGCCCTCGAAATACCTGCTGCGCAGACAAGTCCGAAACCAGACATATTATCTTCCGAGACCATTTTGGGGATCTTATCTTCGTTTCCAAGGAAACCAATGAATACCAAAGTTGGAGATAATTTCGTGGCACACAACCTGGATGCCGAATTTGTATTATTTGAAGTCCGGATGTGGGAGATATGGCACCGGCAAGGAAGGACTGCGAATCAGGAAAATCTGGACGATGCTGAGTTTATGGAAACCAAGTTCGCTTCTCCCCCAAGGAAGATCTCGTGCAAGGTAAGTTGAAGCACGCCCCAAGGCTCCCCAAGGGCATAAATACAACCCCTTGGGCGCCCAAGGAGGGAGGAGGGATCCATCCATCCATCAGAGAGCCGCCGACACGAAGCAGAAGCACCGGGAGGAAGCCGACGGCCACCGCAAGTCCTCGAGTTGGCTAGGAGATGGCTTAGGCCGTGCCCTAGCCGTGTTCCATCTCTTTCTTCCCAACATTTATTTTCCATGACCTTTTTTACTAGTCTCAGTAATTCCAATAGATCTCTCTCTTAGTTTGACAATATTTCAAGTATAATGTTTTGCTAGGATTGTTTTTACCTGCCAAGCTCCATATAAGCTTTCCACTTTCATATATGAGTAGAATAGGTTGAGAACAATCTAGTGTAGGCTTGAGTGACTTAACGAGATGTTCCCATGAGCTTTTGCAAGAGAACCTCACTTATGTTAGATGTGCAACTTTTTGAAAACTCTTCACGATGCAACAAGGTAAAGGTTTGAAGTTTGCTTAAGTTTGAGAGCACTATATTTGTTTTATTGTGGCATGTTCTTTAATGATAGTCTATCTTCCATAATGAAGTAGCCGGTCAAAACTTGAACCTTAAATGCTAAATACTTGAGAGAGCAATATATCTTGTTGTGTATAACTAGGTGCAGGAAGACATTGAAAAGGCAACGCGATTTCCAAGGGTAAGCAAAGATCTTGGACTTGCTCGAGGACGAGCAAGGTTTAAGCATGAGGGTATGTTGATGGTCGATTTTGGTACACCTAGCTATGAGTTTACCGTCAACATTTGCACGTATTTGATATTCTAACTAATGGTACTAACCCCCCGGAGGTATCAAGTTCACTCTTGCATGTCGATTTTGGAGTTTGTTGTTTACGTAGGAAACTAGCGCTTAAAGGAGACTCGGGATAAGTTCATCAGGCACTTCAAGAGAAGATCATGAAGCCCGGCACAAGTGAAGACACATCATGAACATGACTACAAATGGCCCAGGGACCGAAGCATGAAGCCGTAAAACTCCAGGGACCTGAACAGAAGATGCTGAAGCTTGCGCGACAAGGAGCTCTATCTAAACCGTGGAGAAGACGATGTCAAGGGCCCACATGCAGAAGGGAGCAAGTCAACAATTGACCGAGAAGCATTATCAGGGAGCGAGACGGGGCCGAACCGGGCTGAAACGGGCCTGGGCCGGTCGGCCCAGGCTGGTCGGCCTGGCCTGTTCCGGGCCCGGTTCGCGACCCCCTTTGACCTAGGTGCTTCTCTATATATTGCCTCAGCCTCCGTCAGCCGCCACATCCATCCATTCATCAGAGAGCCGCCAACACGAAGGAGAAGCAGGAGGAAGCCGGCGCCGCGCAAGTCCTCGAGTTGCCTAGGAGATGGCTTAGGCCATGCCCTAGCCGCCATGGTTGGCCCTGCGTGGTGAAGCTATGGTGGAGTTCCGGAGCCACGACTTGAATTCGTCAAGTCGTTTGTACCTTCAACATTTGATGGTGATGTAATCATATCTTGTCCTACTTTGATCTACATCGATGAGTGTTTTATCCATATGTGTAGCTAGCATATGATTTTAGTAGGAATAGGTCTAATCGTGGTGGTAGGTCTATCTCTTGCGGATACATCGTTGTAGTGCACGGACCGAGGTTTATCATTCGGTGATGAATATCCTTGCGTAGTGACAGTACGGTGGAGGAGAAAGCGGCGAGTGGACGTGTATCGGACCACTCCATATCGGGTTACTCCATATCGAGTGTACTTCTTATCATAGAATAGGTTTAGATTGGTTTGTCACCTTGGCCGGACGGCAACAAGAAGACGATATGCTAGGGTTACCCTTTGGTGTTTACCTTTATGGCTAGGTGGATGAGATCCATACAATCTACCATGTTTGTATGCTAACCCCTTTATGCAATCAACACTTCATGATAGGTTAGATCATTAGATTAGATGGATAGCCTTAGGAGTTTGCTTCCGATCCTTGGATTGACAAATCTAGGGAGGACCCTCCTTGGTGAAAAAGGCACCAAGTCACCCATACGCTTGCGGTGAACTTGAGCACGGTTTTGAACCGTCAACAAAGCCACTGTGATATTGGATTTCGGTTTTGATTCAGGGAACTGCTACAGTGTTCTGCTCGATTTGTACATGCTAAAAAGGAAAGAAAAAAATTCTAGATTGGTATCAGCTACCAGCTGGTTAGTAGTGGCCGATCAAGCCGATCGACGGCAACGCATGAGTTATCTGCTAGAAGGTCTATCATTTCCTGCTCATGCGTCTGTTGTGTAGTGTACAATGCAACAACCCTTCTCCTTGATGATGCATGTAGCATGCATGATATGTATGTGTGCCTAGAAAACCTCTATGTGCTATATATAACGGAACTGCTAGCGCCCGGACGTCCGTTCCAGGCGCTAGCATCGGACGCCTCGGCCGTCGATTAAAGCAATTCTCTCGGATCGACCCATGTTGTGTGCAACATCCAACATCAGGGGCCCTCCTCTCTCCCCCCCTCCCTGACACAACACCCAAGCGACCCATGTTGTGTGAAACATCCAACATCATGAGTCCTCCCTCCTCCCCCCTCGACACAACACCCAACATCACATGTCTGCAACATCGAAACTCAACATCCGCAACATTTGCTAAATCACAATGAAACATTAAGATACATATGTCACAACATGTTAAAGTAGCAGATGAAACACGGAAAACAAATGTTGCAACATCATCAAAACAATAGTGAAACATCTCAAATCACTTCATGCAACATCGGATAGCACTAGATGAAACATCTCAAATCACTTCGTGCAACATCAAATAGCACCAGATGAAACATCTCAAAATGCTGCATGCAACATAGCACAACACCAAATGAAACATCTCAAAATGCTTCATGCAACATAGCACTATGGAGCGTGCGACCCGACCCCTATTGCGTTCGGCCCCCCTGCTGCAGTGCTGCCCACCATGGCCGCCGCCCGGAGGTCCTTCGGTGTGAAGCGGTGGCAGCGGCCGCGAGCTCGGATGCCCCGCACCCGGCTGCGGCCTTGGCCATGGGGGGAGCTGCGGCCCCGCTGCTGGTGAGCGCCGCGGCCCACCGTGTCGGTGAGCTGCTGCAAATCAGCATCGAGGCCCCCCGTCGGATGGCTTGTAGCAGTGGGTATCGATGTCACAGGTCTTGCCGCGGCAGGGTGACGCAAGGCAGCTGTAACACCCTAAAATTCCATTACCAAAATAATGTAGCAACATGGAGTTTTAGTTTTGTTTTCTAAGGAATTAATAAATTATCAATTAAATTTGGCTCTAAAATATTTAAATATCACTTTGAATAATTTTAGAATCAATAAGTGCTTGTGCATCATCTTTTGTTTGCGTGGAGTTTATGTGTGATGGTGTGAAGTTTTAAAAGTTTTTTTAAAATGATTTGAAAATTTTTGAAAAGAGTTTGAAGTGTTTAAAGTTTGAAAAGGTTTTGAAAAAAAAAAAGAAACCCTTCCCTCTCTTTCTCTCTTTCTCCTTTTCTAGCCCAACCCACCTCCTCTTCCTTTTTCGGCCCGAGGCCCATCTCTCCTTCCCTCTCCCTTTTTCTTTTTCCGCACAGGCCGCCGCCTGCTCCTCCTTCCGGCCCATGTTCCCAGCTGCCCGCCTCCTCTTCTTCTCCCTTTGAGTCGCCGACTGACGGGCCCGCCTGCCGCCTCCTCCCTTTCCTCCACGCTCCTCGCCTGCAACACTCAACCTGCCACTGCCTCCTCCCGCACCGCCCGCCTGCCTCCCTTCCTCTTGCACATTAGTGCGCCGCGCATTCACTCGCCGCCCCACCCCTTCCCTTCCTCTAACTCCCAAACGCCCGCCACCAAGACGGCCGCCATGGCCATCAATGGCCAATTGGCCCGGCTATTGCTCCCTCCCCTCCTCCCTAGCCTTTAAAGGTCGCGGCCGAGTCCCCACACACCCCTTTCCTCTCCCGAGCCCCTCATCCATCTCCACCTTCAGGCGTGCCGCCGGAGGATCTCGCCGCCGCCATTGCCGGGCCGTGCAAGCTCCTCGTCGCGGTGGTTTGCCCTCGCCTCTCTCCCTTCTTCTCCTTCGCAAAGCTCATCGAGCTCTCCCTCGCTCAGATCGCCATCGACCGCGATGCCCAGAGCTCTCTCGCTTCCTTCCGGAGCGCCGTTCTATCCAGGAGTTCGCCGTCGTCGATCTTCTTCATCGCTTCCTCTTCGCCGTTCCGCACTGTGAGCTCCGTGTAGTGGTAAGAACCCCGCCCCCTTCCTTGTTTTCCCACGCCCGAGGCAACGCACCAGCCCGCAGATGCCAAGGATGGTCCGCGCCCCTTCCGTGGCGCCTGCTCGCGTGAGCAGAGCCACCCCTTAGAACCCGTGGTCGAGTTCGCCTTCTCCCCAGCTCCCTGTAGGTGCTATCCGCGTCGAGTTTGGTGGCCGGGAAGCTGTTTTTGCGGCCGGCGAACTCCGGCGAACTTCGCAGCGCCGGCGCCGCCCACCGCTGCCCGGCTCGTGGCCACCAAGACCGCATGATCCAAGATCGACGAACCAGATCGCATACCCCTTCGCTTTAAGTGATCAGTGCACCATGGACCAGTGGACCGAGTCCACCGCCGGTCCACGGCGTCGCCCGCTGGCCACCGCTCCGCCAATCGAGTTCGCCACGTGGCGCCGTGTCAGCCAAACCGCCCCTGTCAGCCGCTCTTTTGCACAAAACCCCCTGCAGTTTTGAATATCACAAAAATGCCCTTCCACCCTTAAAGATCATCACAGTTAGGTCCTGTTTTCAACGTTTAAGCCCCGAGCTTCTGCTTTCCTGCCCGAGGTCCTAGCTGGTTGTTTTGCGTTATAAACCTTCGGTTTATAATCGTAATTATGTTTTAGCTCTTGGTTTCTTGCAGTTAGGTCCCTGGAAGTCCTGTTTCTTCACAGAAAAACCCCTGAACCTTGTTTTAGCCATATCTTTTCCGTCTTTTATCCGTTTTAAGCGTTCTTGGTGTCCATGCGACCGTCTTTTCAAGCCCGTCAGTTTTAGAACCTTATTTTGGCTGTATCTTTTGCATTTTAGCTCCGTTTCCACCATTTCAAGTTGCGTTAGGTTCATATCAACTCAAACTACGTGTTAGGGCCAATGTTGAACATGTTCTTTGTTTTATAATTTGTTTAAATATTAAATATGATTAAATCCTTATATACATATGCTTTTCTAATTAAAATCTAATTAGAGTTCAACACGTGTTTTCATAAGAAAGTTAATATGATTAATACTAGTTAAATATTTCTTAAAAGTTAATTAGATGTATACCTTGGTTTTCATAATCAAACTTAAATTGATTAATGATTATGTAATTTGCTTTCTAATAAAAAGCAATACAGGTTATATCCTGAGTTTTCTTAATTAAATGTTAATTTGATTAATATGAATATAAATGTGTTTTTAAGTTATAATTTGATTAGTACAACTCGAAATATAAAGATAAACGCCTAGATGCTTTTACATGCTTCTTTTAAAGTAAATGTTTAATTTGCATAAATCACACTTGAATATTTATAAATAAAATTGAACTAGTTTTACATCGTCTTTTTAAATACAAATATAACTTGCTTAATTATAAATAGGATATTTCTCTGAAATAACCTATGTACATCTTTATTCAATTAAAATATACCAAGCACATAGCTAGCTTTTGTTTGTGATCATCCAAATCTCCCCATAGTTCCGTGTGTTTTTGAGTTCGTGTTCCTAGAGCTAAACCTTGTTCTCCCTTTAAGCTTTTCATGCTTGGTGTGCTGTTTTGTTTATTGTATGCTTTCTTGTGTGCTTGTAGACATCGTGCCAGTTTCAAGTGAGCAACCAGTTGAAGTGGATCAAGAGCAAGTTTTTGAAGAAGAACCCCAGTGTTTAAGCAAGGAAGGCAAGTGGACTTCTCCCCCTGCATATTCTATTTTTGTCCCACACAACTTGCATGATAACTAAAATTTACTTTTAAATGTTGTATTGCATAAACTTGATGGGAAATCACCTTTTTAAGGACATGACTAGAATTTTTACCCTCATTACCTTGGACAACCCTTTTAAATAAATGTTTTGGGTAGAAATGCTTAGTTACTTTACCTTGGGATGGTTAAAATGAATCTTTTACAATATGATGAATGTTGATCATGATAACTTTGGTGATATATATGTGTGTGCTTATGGTTAATAACAAGATCATATGGTTTAATCGGAACATGGAGAACCACCCAGAAAACAAAGGCAACCACAGTCCATATGGCTCGCTTAGCCAATTAATTAGGAGTGTGGAATTATCCGATGACCTTATCCGAAAGGAGCACAGGGGCCGAGTTGAAGGGTATAGCCCGTCCTCTTGGCTGCAGCCTTTGCTAAGGTGCCCACTAGGGAGGGTTATGGTCTCGCCTCGCCAGAATCGTGCATGGGTTGTTGGTCTTCCGCATACCTTTGTAAAGGCTTCAGAAGGCGTCCCTATGCAATCACACCCTGGAAGTGTGGTATTGTGCCCGATCAAGACATGCGTGGTTGGGTTCAAAGTTCTTGGAACTTTACGCGAGTGTGGTGAAAGTGTACAACCTCTGCAGAGTGTAAACTGATCGATCCCGTGCTCACGGTCAAAGAGCGGCTGGACCCTCACATGATAATCAAACATAAAGATTGAATTAAATCGTGGTTTTCATATGGTTTTGAGATGAGATGCTTTCCTAAATGCTTAAGTGGGTTGGTATAAACTTACACCTAGTAAATAGGTGCTTGCTAATAAAATTTGACCAACATTAAAATGCTAACCGCAGCAAACTCTTAGCCTATCCTCGATAGCCTTGCATCTTCCCCACTTGAGCTCCAACCATAAGTGTACTCACCCTTGCTTACCCTTGCTTCGAGGAGAACACCGGAGAAGAGTACTTGACTACGATGAGTTCGAGGTTTATGCGTGCCCCACATGTGCGTGGAAGATGAAGATGGAGTTACATCTTCATAGTTATCGTTTGATCGTTGTAAAGACCTTCGAGTCTAACGTCTGAGTGTAATAAAGAGATAATGTAATGGTTTAACTCTTGTACGTTTTTATTGTTGTTTATCGATATTTCACTCATGACGTCTATCATATGTGTGTAAACTTGATCCTGGCGCACATATGAGATGCATTTGGTTTTCTTGAAAATCGTGTGTGAAAGAAGAGTCTTTTCCTCTCATCTCGTGCAGGATGCACAGGTTCACAGAGGAGCTGGATGAATGGATAAGGTTCCAAGCAAGCGGAAAGAAGTTGTTAAAGAAAAGGATGGGAGGGGTAATTATCGGTGGAGGAGAGTTTGGCTGCACGTGGCACACGTCCCATCTGATACTTGGACGACGCATTAGATGACCATGTATTAGCATTACTGTTGAAGGACCGAACTGGCGACCAGAGAGGGGGGAGTGAATGGGAGCCGATAAAAATTCTTCTCGAAGGAGATGATTTCTCCAACAAGATGAACTCGGTCGGGTGCCCACAGAGAGGGTTCTTTCATAGATGTGAGGCTATGTGCATGACCATACTCGCAGTTGTCACAAGATTTGATGGTGTTAGCTGCAGAAGGGTAGCGGGGGTAGAAGGAAGAAAGGAATCATAGGCAGGAAGAATTAGAGCAGGGGCAAGGAGCCATGGAGAAGAGGGAAAGTGGATCACGACGCCATGGTCGAGAGCTCCAGGAAGGAGAAGCAATATTCTGTTTGATACATCATGATTGATATCCCTCTCTCATATCCTCTCAGCAACTAAATACTACTGAGCCTATTACATGGGCTGAGCCCAATAGCGAGCATCCATTTACTTAGACCAATCTGGGCCAATCACGAATGGATTCATTTCTGGGCCTTCTGCTTCTTCTCTTCTTGTTGTCTTCTTCCTGGCACCTAATTGGCCATGTCCTACATGTGCCATTTAAACAAAAAATAGTTAAAGTACACAAATATATGATTCTAATTATCTATTTATGTACGTTAATGCTATTATAGAAAGTAGTACTGATTCATGATCTACATGATTTTCTTTAGGAACCAACTACGAGGGGCTAGGAGCCCACCTAAAAATTTTGCTTTCCATCAAGATGATCTGCATGCATGATCGGTGTCACCATGTCGACATGTATGTATGTAGTGAGAATTCCGATTTCTATATTATAAATTCAATGCTCAAACTAAGGATTCAATTAAACAAAATGCCAAACATGTATGGAGGTGCGATGCAAAGTGAATAAAAATATTATTAATGCAGATAAAAAGTGTCTACTACAAAAAATCTTGCGGTTCATGACGGTCGATTTTCGTCACGAATCATCAGAATTTCGTCATAAAATGACATTTATGACGAAATTTCAGATCGTCATGGATTGAGCGTCACAGATTAAGCGCCCTGACGAACTAACGCTTTCGTCATAGATTAATGTAATCTGTGACGTTCTCATGCCGTCACATGTATGGTTGATAAACTAGTAAGATTCAATAGGTATGCTTATTAATACATACACTTCATTACGTTGCACTATATATATTATTTTTATTTTTCTGTTTCACTCACATAACAGGCTCTACTTTAGATTTTTGTGCGGGCCCATACACGTTTGGAGCTCTGTGTATCGCGCGAGAGGACGAGGATCTCATTTTCCGACCTCGCCGATACGTTAATGCTGACTTGACTTACAAGTCTCGATAGTTGACTTGAAGTCAGTGGTCTTGATATGTTAGTTGCATTTACCTACACTTCACGGCACACAATGCAAGAATACTGCCAATCTTCCATTATTGACAAAGTTGAAAGGTACAAAAAGAGCCTGTCACAATCTTACTATCAAGTGGCCTCCAAGTTGATTACGTGACCACTGAACAAAAAAACAATCCATAAATTTCTCTAAATATTGAATACACCCCGCTATCAGTTCAATCTGTTAGATTCTCTGATCACTAACAATAATGTCCACTAGATCTATCCCGTTTTCTAAACAAATTACCCGCCTATATATAAGGTATTATCAAAAATAGTCTAATGTGAAGTCCTATGCCATTACAAAAATAAATTAAACAAATCCCCTAACTTTCATCTAAATGACACGTACATGACGACGATAGAGGGCGAGGAGATAAATAAATCGTCGTCGTTTCACAAAAACAGCCAATCAATATGTACAAATTAAGGAAATGGAATTAATGTGAGATAACTTTAAAAGATCACTAATTATAAATATTATTAGTTAAGACATCTAAAGATTACATGTCAATGTATGAGATTGCCTACACAAATGTTCTTAGTACTTGATTACACCCAAGTACGTACCATGCACCGTAAAAACTAACTTCCTTCAAGGTATCAAGAATTCAAGATGGCATGCCTCTCGCTTGATGTGCATGATACAGCTTGCAAAGGAAAGGGAACCTGGTGGAGTAACGGTTGATGTCAATAATGCTAGCTTTCAACTCACCCTGTTGCCACTAGAATAAGCTTTCAGAGCTTTCATTTCGCGATCCACACATTACTGTGCAACATGCCGTCGTGTAGTCGCGACAATCGACATCATATCGACTTAGAAATTTCAATAAGACTTGGACTTCAAGATCTATCGTGACGGCAATACAATACCTCTACATATAAGTGCACTTCATTGGAGCTCTCTGTGTACATCGTATTAGCTCATGGTCATGGCTTCCATTGGTTGGGCATTGCTGCGCCTGCTCTGTCTTGTACAGCTCCACCTCCACACACTCGTCGCCTCCAGCGTCCCTCCTGATGTCAATCTAACTCACCACTCTACTCCTTCCCTATGCCGTCCAGATCAGGCTAATGCTCTGCTTAAACTGAAGAAGTCTTTCAGGTTCCACTACTCAGACTCTATGTTCAACTCATTCCACTCCATCACCACTCTTCCGTCTTGGCAAGCTGGCACAGACTGTTGCCTCTGGGAGGGCGTCGGCTGCCGCAAGTCCTCGGGCCATGTCACCGCTCTCGACCTCGGTGGGTTTGGCTTGTACAGCGAAGGCATTGACCCAGTGCTCTTTAATCTCACCTCCCTCAGGCTGCTTGACCTGAGCATGAAAAATTTTGGTGACGGCAGCTACGAGATCCCATCAGGTAGTTTTGAGAGGCTCGCTTTGCTTACCCACCTCAACCTCTCAAGTTCAGGCCTCACGGGTCAGGTACCTGTTGACATTAGCAAACTCACGAACCTTGTCTCCTTAGATCTTTCCTATTATTATGGTAGCATGAGCATGCTTAATTACCTCTCGGAACACTATTTCCAGACCCTGGTGGCTAATCTTAGCAGTTTGAGAGAGCTGTACCTTGATACTGTGAGATATCAGTTCAATCTGTTAGATTCTCTGATCACTAACAATAATGTCCACTAGATCTATCCCGTTTTCTAAACAAATTACCCGCCTATGGTATTATGAAAAATAGTCTAATGTAAAGTCTACTCTATCCTATGCCATTACAAAAATAAATTAAACAAATCCCCTAACTTTCATCTAAATGACATATGACGACGATAGAGGGCGAGGAGATAAATAAATCGTCGTCATTTCACAGAAACAGCCAATTAATCTGTACAAATTAAGGAAATGGAATTAATATGAGATAACTCTAAAAGATCACTCATTATAAATATTATTAGTTGAGACATCTAAAGATTACGTGTCAATGTGTGAGATTGCCTGGGGAACAACACAAATGTACTTAGTACTTGATTACACCCAAGTAGAGCACCGTAGGCCGCACCGTAGGCCAGTCTCAATGGAGAGGATCATCACACAGTTACCAAGACTGTAATCTTAAGAACTGTGCCAGTGGAGGGTCATGATGATGACCATCCTCTCTGTTTTCATGACACTCTACCTTCCTTCTCTTCATAAATTTGCTGATGTGGCATAATATTTAATGTTCATGATCCTCCTATTTCACTCTCCACTGAGACTAGCCTAAAAACTAACTTCCTTCTCGGTATCAAGAATTCAAGATGGCATGTCTCTCGCTTGATGTGCAATGATACAGCTCGCAAAGGAAAGGGAACCTGGAGCAACGGTTGATGCCAATAATGCTAGCTGTCACTCACCCTATTACCACTACAATGAGCTTTCAGAGCTTTCATCTCACGATCACACATTAATATGCAACATGCCGTCGTGTACTCGCAACAAAATCGGCGACTTGGAAATTTCAACAAGACATGATATCCATCGTGACGGCAAATACAATATTCTCCTATATAAGTGCACTGTGCACGTCATGGAGCTTTGAGCACATCCTGTTTCTTTTCGTATCCTTCTGTTACCAGCTAGACAGTTAGTGCATGGCTTCCATTGGTTGGGCATTGCTGCTCTGTCTTGTACAGCTCCACCTCCACACACTCGTCGCCTCCAGCGTCCTTCCTGATGTCAATCTAACTCACCACTCTACTCCTTCCTTATGCCGTCCCGATCAGGCTCACGCTCTGCTGAAACTCAAGAAGTCTTTCCAATTCCACGACTACTCCTTCGACCCACCATCAGACTCCATCATCACTCTTCCGTCTTGGCAAGCTGGCACAGACTGTTGTCTCTGGGAGGGCGTCGGCTGCAGCAACTCCTCGGGCCATGTCACCGCTCTCGACCTCGGTGGGTTTTGGTTGTACAGCAAAGGTATTGACCCAGTGCTCTTTAATCTCACCTCCCTCAGGCTGCTTGACCTGAGCATGAATAATTTTGGTGACGGTAGCTACGAGATCCCATCAGGTAGTTTTCAGAGGCTCGCTTTGCTTACCCACCTCAACCTCTCAAGTTCAGGCCTCACAGGTCAGGTACCTGTTGACATTAGCAAACTCACGAACCTTGTCTCCTTAGATCTTTCCAATAATTTTAATGGTACCGGTAGCATGAGCATGCTTCATTACCTCTCGGAACACTATTTCCAGACCCTGGTGGCTAATCTTAGCAGTTTGAGAGAGCTGTACCTTGATACTGTGAGTATATCTTCTACCACAGAAGATTGCTTCAAAGCTCTAGCTACATTTGTGCCACATCTGCGGGTTCTTAGCTTGGCGGGCTGCAGGCTCCAAGGTCATATACATCGCTCTCTCTCAAGGCTGCAATCTCTGGTCATCATCAACCTCAGCGACAATCCTGGTATCTCCCCAGGTCCATTTCCTTAGTTCTTCATGAATTTTCTTGATCTTAGAGTACTCCAACTCTCTAGAATTAATCTTGACGGGTGGTTCTGTAAGGAATCGTATGCTCGTAACCTAAGAGGGGGAAGGGGTGAATTATGCAAACTAAAAATCTTAACCTATGGCTTCACTACTTTTGCTCAAAGCAAAACTAGAACATACTATCTAGTTGTTCAACTAGGGTTGTTCTAGTGTGAAACTCCCATCCCAAAATAAGGTTTGCAACCTATAGCCAATCCTAGCATGATACTACTCTAGGAAAGTAAAGGCAAGCAAAGATTGCAATAGAGTAAATGCGGAAACGGAAAGGGGATGAGAGGAAGCAAACTCTTGACACGCGATTTATCCCGTGGTATCGGTAGGCACTGAGTCACCCCTAGTCCACGTTGTTGAAACACTCACACAAGAGTATTGCTTCCCGGTCACCAAGTCTCTCCCAAGAGCACCACTTGACTCGCCACAAAGGCTCGCCACTTAGGCACTCGCCAAGCTCCCTTGGTCACCTTGATGCCGCCTCCACTAAGGAGCTTCTCCACCAAGGAAGGGGGTCTCCACGTCCCCCGCACAAAGTGTCCTCGCCACTCCACACCAAGCCGGAGGGTTGATGACGATTGCCGGTGAGCCACTTAGGCCCCAAGGCTTCCGGCGAACCTTGTACACCTTGATTCACTCAAGAATCACCTCACAAGGTTGGCACAACCTTGCACTCACTCAGCTCTAAGCTAAGCCTACCACTAAGCACATACACAAAGCATATGCAAGTCTAAGGATAGGCAATTAAGCACTCGGATGGATTGGATATGATCTTCTAGGTGTCTTGCACTCTCCTGCACTTCCACACAATCCATTCAAATGGGTGAGTGGAGGGGTATAAATAGCCCAAGGCACTCAGCCGTTGGCTAACAGCTCACTGAAAAGTTGACCGTCGGATGAACCGACGCCTACTTTCCAGGAGCATCGGTTCATCCGGTGCCCCTCCCACGTCACGTAGCCGTTGAAGTTCTCTGTCAGAACTGCTCCGACGCTATGCACCGACGCTACGTCGGATCATCCGGTGCTGAAGGACTCCTCGCCAGAACGTCTCTGTAAGCTTCTTCGAGACCGTCGGATAGACCGACGCTTCTTCTGAACCAAGGCGTCGGTTCATCCGGTGCTGAAGGGTTCCTCTTGGCGCGTCTCTGTCTTGTGCAAACTTGGTCATCGGATAGACCGACGTTTCGGTCTAAAGGACCGTCGGTTCATCCGGCGCTTCTGTCTTCACTGCTTCAGCTCTGCAACTCGTCCGACGCAACTAGAATGTGGGCCGTCGGTTCATCCGACGGTGCCAATTCAGTTGGCCTTCTGCGCAGTGTACCAAGTACACCGACGCTCGCCTCTAGGGTACCATCGGTTCATCCGACGGTGCCATTTTCTGTTTTCTTGCGTCTTTGACTTTGGTTCAACTTGCCAGCTCTTGGAGCCATCTTACCACTGTTTTATAACCTTGAAAAATAGACTATCTTCTGAATTTGGCATGTGGTATTTTGGCTTTAATTGTGGTTACATCCATGGGACCTATAAATGCCTACAAGGACATGCTAGACAATATGATTAGTCCCATTGATCATGTTGTCATGAATCACCAAAATCAAACTCGAACTAATGGCATATGGGGCCATGTTCGCTACAGGTTCCCTCGAGGAATGTTTCAATCAAAAGAACTAAGGGTGCTGGACTTGTCCTGGAACCTAAATCTCACAGGGAACATGCCAAACTTTTCTAACGCTACTTCTTTAGAGACATTGAGAATAGACCGAACCAACTTTTCCTATGTTAAATCAAGCTCTTTTAGTAATTTCACGGCATTGACGGAATTAAGTCTTGATGGAAATATCATTTTCGGGGATTTCTTGTCTTCATTTGGCATGCTTCCTTCCTTGCGCAAATTGTTCCTGACACGACTGAGTTTACCAATAGAATTGGAGTCAATTTTTTCTTGTTTTGAAGGCATCAAGAACCTGAGAAGCTTGCAATTCTCCGATTGTGACTTATCCACGACAATACCTCCCTCCATTGGAAATTTAAAAAATTTGACAAGTTTAGTAATTGTTGATAGCAACATCACAACACAAACATTATCATCAATTGCCAATATACGAAACTTGAAATTTTTTACCATTGTTAGCTGTGGTTGCTCAGTGGGGAAACTACCACCTGCGATTGGGAATATGACTAGCTTGGAAATATTGGACGTCTGGGACTGTCAGCTCTCTGGGCCAATACCACAAGAAATTGGGAAATTGACTAGCTTGGAAACACTGGGCATCTCAATGTGTCAGCTCTCTGGGCCAATACCACAAGAAATTGGCGCATTAAAGAAATTGACATCACTGGCACTACCATTCAGCGGTCTTTCTGGCAGAATACCAAGTTCCATTGGTAATTTGACTCAGCTGACTGAGCTGGGGCTTGACGGAAATTATCTCAGTGGTAAGGTTAACTCTCTCATAAAGCTAAAACTAATTTCTATAACGAAATCTCACCTTGTATTCTTGTCAATTAACAAACAACACTAATGGAGCTAGTGCATTCGTCGTGAAATTTATTCTTTGCAAGTCATGATAAATTTATATCATCTAAAATAGTCCATGAACTCATGCTCCTGCATGGGGTTACTAATTTTGAAAGAATTAATTTTTAGTAATTCATGACCCATGAGAACATTAAGTCCCATAGTTAGTAATCAAAATTTGTTTACCTTGCGCATACTCTCTCTCATGTAGGTTTATGCCTATCTTTATCTTATTGTTTTATCTTATTGTGATATACTTTAGTTAACAGTAACTATGTACACCTTTTCGTCCACATTTATATTTCTTTTCCCACTTTGCATTGCACCTGTATATGTTTGACATGTATCAATTGAACCCTGTGGGCTATATGTTTAACATGGAAATTGATATCGTCACTTCCCATACATGTATGTATACATGGTCTATATGGTGATACATACTGTACACACATCATTCACGTGCTATTTGATATATTAACAATGGCAGAAAAAGGGTACTTTAGAATCATATATCAATGCTCTTTGGGATGTTTTAATTTATAACAATAGATGTGGATTTAGGGATTATTTTTTGTTATTTTTAATGGCTGATGTTGGTAAGTTAGAAGCAAATTTAGGGGTTATTTGTATACTTCATAATAGCACAAAGGGGTGATTTAGATGAAGATTAAGGGGATATTTCATGTTTTTCCATAATGGTAGAGGTAGGTACTTTAGATATAGATTTAGTGTGTTATTTTTTTTCTTACTTTCATATGTCAAATTGCATAATTTTAAATTAGATTTAATGGGTAATATTTTCATAATATGGTTCTCTGAGAGAGAGTTTTGATTTGAGTTTTACATCAACTTTAACAAGATAGGCATTTGCAAACCGTGAAAACCAATCAAGTGGTTGAGAGAAATTTATATGAAGCATAACCTTATTTCTCTTTTAGTCAATGTTCACATAAACGCTAAAAGGTAGTCATTCGGTCACCCCTCGAGTAGCAAGTAGAGCCTGTACATTGTGTGTACACAACACATTTTGTAATATTACAATAAAATTCATACTTATACAAAGCTTAAAAGTACAATTGACTAAATATCAAAACATAAGCCAGGTGTTACTAGTTGATGGTTCACAAATCAAATAACAAATGCTATATTGATTCACAATTAGTTGTAGTTCATACTATCCTATTGCATGAGTGTTGTTTAAAATGGTCTACTTGTTGTGTAAAAACTGTATAATCACTGCTTTGTGCACACCATTTAGTCCGTGTAGGACCGTTTTTACTGTGTAATCGCCATTTGGGCCCTAAACTACATGGTAGGACATCAAGTAACGTATAAACAACTTACACGAGACTGTACACGAACACTGCTTATAGTGAAGTGCAGTTTGAGTCTTTAAACTTCTTCTGAATAATTGTTTAGCATGATTTCTCAAGATGAGCATCACATACGTAAACTCTTAAGTGATTCATTCCAAGTGAGAATAAAGATCCATAACTAGTCCCATTAAACTCTTAAGTGATTCATTCCAAGTGAGAATCTAGGTCCCTAACTAGGCCCAAAGTGAACGTAGAGTGAGTTTAGTGTGGAGGAGCAGGGGCGGAGCTGGGCCAACTCAAAGCCTAAGGCCACTCTATGGGCTGACTGTGCAGGATGGGCCAAACTTCATACTACAGTATGCTACAGTGTATAAAAAATGGGCTCACGTATAAGGCCATGGCCTTAGTGGCCTGGGGTGCTCCTCCGCCACTGTGGAGGAGAGTGCAAGAGTTGCATAAAAAAAAAATAGATTAATTAGTCCATGACTCAAGGTCTTGGGCCTCAATAGTCAATACGTCAGGCATCATACTGCTGGTTGGAGCTAGACGATGATCACTGGTTTGGTGGTCTAATTGTGCTTTCATGTGCCACGTTGGGCTGCGGGCGGAGCATGATTCTGAGTTGAGGGAGTGCATGTGTGGTAAAATCATGATTAGCACTGATTTTATTTTTTTGGTGGGTACATTTGCACCACCACGGACTATATAGCTTCGCTCATGTGCTCTACATCGACTATTATAGCCAATTAATACAAATATAAATATTTTTCTTATCCTTTCCAATTTGAACCTCTAAATAATAAAGGTTATTCTTTAAGGGAACTATAAAGGGATTTAGTATTACATGCATGGTTTTTGTACTAGTGGACTCAAAGCTTCTTAAACTACTGGTTTTTCACTGGAGAATGTGTGGTGGTTGGCTTGCTAACTGAATGTTTATGTAAAAAACCATCATGCAAGTGTGTAAGACTTTTGGTCTCATCATCCATTCTCAAACTTATATAAAGCATAATCTTTTTGGTGCTCAAATCTTCTTTGTGCAGGAGAAATACCAACATCTCTTTTCAATCTTTCGGGGCTACAAATCTTGGATCTATCAAATAACCAACTTTCTGGTCCTATACATGAATTTGATGGGGCATCTTCATGCTTGAAGAGCGTATACTTACAAATGAATGAATTGACAGGGCAGATTCCCCAGTCATTGCTTGTACTCCCAAATTTGACACAACTCCAGATATCCCAGAACAACTTGATGGGCTCGGTGGATCTTGCATCATCATTATGGAGGTTAGAGAACCTCACTATTTTAGGTCTTTCACACAATAAGCTGATTGTAACGGAAGGGGAAGGTAGTAACTACCCTACCTATCCCTCTCGGCTTGCAAGACTGGAACTTGCTAGTTGCAATATGACAAAAATACCAAACTTATTGATGCATCTTAACCACATGGCTTGTTTGGACCTTTCAAGTAATAATATAAGTGGGGATATACCAAACTGGACATGGGAGAGATGGAACTATAGTCTCATGTCATTAAATATTTCACACAACATGTTCACTGGCCTAGAACTCAATTCATATATTATCCCATTCACTAATACCTTGGACATTTTCGATCTTAGCTCCAATAGGATCCAGGGATGGATCCTATGCCAAGCTTGTCAGCTCAGTTCTTGGATTACTCAAATAATATGTTCTCTTCTATTATTCCAAATTTCACATTATACCTTAACCTTACTACGTATCTTAGGTTATCCAACAATAACATAAGTGGTCATTTACCACATTCAATTTGCAATTCACCCATGCAAATCCTTGACCTGTCGCACAACAATTTTAGCGGATTAGTACCACCATGCCTGATGGAACATGGACTGAGTATATTAAATTTGAGGGAGAATCATTTCGTAGGTATGTTACCTTCCAATATTTCAAGTGGATGTTCTGCTGAGACAATAAATTTGCATGGCAATAAGATTGAAGGTCAGCTTCCAAGGGCACTCCGTAATTGCACTAACTTGGAGGTTCTTGACCTTGGAACAAATCAAATTGCAGATACATTTCCATCTTGGCTAGGGGAACTTTTGAATCTTCGTGTCCTTGTCTTGAGATCCAACCAGTTCCATGGTTCAATAGATTATGTCGAAAATGAGAGATCTGGAGAACACTTCCCCAGCTTGCAAATCATTGATCTAGCCTCAAACAATTTCTCTGGCAATTTGCATCCACAATGGTTTGAAAATTTTAAATCAATGCAGAAGTATAACAATACAGGAAAACTCATAGGAAACGTAACACTAACCGGTGGATTTTACCAAGACTCAGTCACACTATCATACAAAGGTTTCATGGTAACATTCAAAAGAATCCTAACTACCTTAACAGGAATAGACATATCAGACAATGCACTGGAAGGTACCATTCCTGCGTTGATTGGAAATCTTGTTTCGCTTCATGTTCTAAACATGTCTCACAATGCCTTCAGTGGAGAAATTCCACCCCATCTTGGCAGAATCACTGCATTGGAGTCACTGGACTTGTCTTCAAACATGCTATCAGGTGAGATTCCACAAGAACTAACAAATCTCACCTTCCTTAGCATCTTGAACCTGAGCAAGAACCAATTGGATGGAAGCATACCGCAATCACGTCAATTCGAGACGTTCGAAAATAGCTCATTTGATGGCAATGCGGGGCTCTGTGGACCTCCTCTATCTAAACAATGTGGCACTCCGGATAATCAAACTGAAACAAATATGAAGAGCTCTAGTAGTGTCGATGTTGTTTTGTTTCTCTTTGTTGGTGGGGGCTTTGGAGTGGGATTTGCAACAGCTATTACAATGGCGAAACTGGGTTGGCTCAGCAACTGGTTCTATATTTTAAGGATTTTATGAACTTGACCAGAATGCGCCCAGTTGTTTGTAACATGTCATGCCCGCACAACTTGGCACTTCATGTTCTACGGTTGCTGCTCAATCATACATTATGGTTATGCTACCCTTAGCACACAAAGATAAGTGCTGTAGTTTGGATGTAATTAATTAATCTAGCAGAGTTGAACCTTGTTATCGCTTGGCAAAACTTTGGCTCACTAGCTAGTACTTGCCGGTCATGTATTCCATTATCATTGACCAGAATTATTCTTCATCACACAGTGGCATCTTCGAGATGATAAGTATACACATTTTGTTTTAGGAAAATGATAAAAACACAGCTGAAAGTAGTCACTGTTGACACTGAGTTTGGGTGGCTGTGCGAATTGACGTTTAGGTTGGGTAAAGTGGAGGTCAATCCTTGACGAGCACTTGAAAGTTGGGAGCAATGATGAATGGCTCCATATATGGGACTTCATATTCTTCAGTTCTTTTTCCCCTTTTTGATTTTTTAATGTAGTTTTGTTAGTTGTCCTTGAAGACCTGAACTGAACTGCTGTGTAGTAGTGGTTGATCTAGCTGATGACAAATGCATGAGTGAGAGCCATGTGTGGTTCGAGGACTGGTGGATGGTCGCTTCCTGGTGTGATGAGTGATTGACAACGTGGTGTGGACTGATTCTTGGCTAAGTATTGCAGGTGCAGGTTGCGGCTTGACTGGTGCAGGTGCAGGTGAAGAACAAGCGCGAAAGGTCGTTGCCGGTGAGGCCTCCAGGTGTGGAGAAGACAAGTAGGCTTGGTTCGAGGGACCCGGTGGCCAGCGGGGTCTGCGGGCAAACGGCAAGATGAAGTCATGGACGGTTTCTTGGTTGAGCCTCAAAACCAAGGTCGAGCCGGGACTACGTGGGAGCCGAGTCATGAGTGGTGATTGGCGGAGGCTACACCGAGTTCGCGGGTTTCCGTGGTTCACCAGAAAACCACTGGGTTCCTTGGTTGATCCACAAAGCCAAGACCGAAGAACCGAAGACGGAGGTGCAGCAGCTCCAGACCGGTCTGACCGGTGGGTCTGACCGGTCTGATCGGTGAGGAGCAAGGACAGCGTCGGGATCGCAAGGCTTGCGTCGAGGCTAAGCAAGTTTGCGGTCGCTGGGCATCCGTCCGATGGAGCGAAGACAAAGATTTCCGAATTCGCCCTTGAGGGGCATGTATCCCTAGTTAGCTAGTAAGGGTATTTTCATCTTTCGGTTGCCTCCATATAACCCAAGTGGTGAGAGGATGGCAGCCATCTCTTGGAACCCTAGCTCATTTGCTTTCCTATTTTCTCTTCCTATTTTCCTTAGGATTTTCTTAGGACTAGCTTGAGAGCTTCATGGTGAGATCTTGTGAGAGGGAAGGATGATCGGGCGGCAAGCTAGACCTTGTATGAACCTCTTTGGTATGTATAGATGATTGTGGTTCCTCAAGGCTTGGATGTGTCTTTCCGTTTCTCCTTTTGGTGATTTTGGAGCCCTTTCTTGGCGATTTTCTTGGAGATTTGAGGCCTTTCTCTTTGGGATTTGGTGGGGATGTATGCATGAACCCTTTGTGGTTCTTTTCCTTTGATTCCCTTCCAAATCCGTGAGCAAAGGGCTCGATTTTGGGGTTTTCGTGACTCTAGGGTTAGAGGCGTTCTTGGTGGGATTTCTTGATTCCTCTTGATTTGCAAGTTTTGGTGGACCAAATCTTGGCTATGGAGTGCCCATGAGGTGTTCCTACTATCCCCAAAGTCTTGCACAAATCCGTGGAGCGATTCGGGAGATCGGGAGTTGGATTTGGGGAGTTGACCATGGTGCTGTTCATCCCCGAGCGGCCCGGCTGGCCGGTCGACGGTGCTGCTCACCGGCCTGACCGGTGCAGGCTCTGTGGGTTTTGCCTCGGTGAACATTCCGTGAGTTCGTTGTAGTCCCGTGTTTCTTTGTTTCGAGTTTGGGTCAGTTTGGAGCTCGGTAGGCCTGTTTGGTGGATTTGGGGTTTCCTGGCTTGAACCGGTCTGACCGGTGTAGGGGCCTTCTGTGGAAGTTCCCAGGTTTTACCGGCGAGGACCGGTCGACGGTGCTGCTCACCGCGACCGGTGTAGGTCGATGGTGCTCGAGTTGGTGTTCCTGCGTTCTTGAGTACGTGAAGGTGGTTGTTGGTTCCTAGGACCAGTAGCACTCCAGTGGCTGCGTGGTCTTGGCCAACTTGGGTAGTTGAGTCGGAGACGTGATTTGGAAGCCGTGTTCGTCTTGTTGGAGTTCTCATCTCCTTGAAGAATTTTATCGGCTCCATTCACTCCCCTCTCTGGTTCGCCTAATCGTTCCTTCAATTGGTATCAGAGTTGGTTCGGGTCTTCATTGACTCTTACCAGTCTAAGATCCAAAGATGGCGTACCAGGAATGGGGTTCGGATCCTCCGCACTTCGATGGGAAGAACTACCAGATGTGGCAGAGGCGGATGGCAGCGTTCCTCCGCGGAAAGGGTCAGATCCTTTGGGACGTCACGGTGAACACAGCTTATGTTCATCCGATGAACTTTCTTGCTCTAGGATCGAGGGATATGTTCGAAGCCAACAACAAGGTTGTCGACTACTTGTTTTCTCTGCGGTCGAATTCGATCGGGTTGAGAGAGGACTTAGCTTGTAAGATTTGGGAGCGGTTGAAGGATGCTCATGCCGGGAATGCTCGAGTTCAGCTCGGATGTACGCGACTTCATCAAGAGAGTATGAGAACTTCACTCATCTCCCCGGCGAGTCCGTCGATGCCCTTTTCCAGTGGTTTACGGTCGTTGTGAACAACATGAGAGCCAATGTGGCCGTGCTCCCATACGATGATCATGATAGAGCCGTGAAGCTCTTGCACTCGTTGGATCGTAGTATGGGACGGAAGTTTGAGGCTATTGTTGAGTCCGAAGTATGACACCTTGACGGTGAGCGAGCTGTTCTCGAAGCTCAAGTCGGTGAGTTGGACCGTGGTATGAGCCAAGATCGAGAGCCCCCGATTCTCATAGTCTCGCTCTCGTTGGTGGCAAAGGAGCTAAGTCTACGCTAACGCATCCCTTCGGGATGTACTCTGTCTTCTTTGATGTCTTTGCCGGACAGGAGTTCGGCGTGCTTGGTGAGGACGAGTGGCGTTCTTGACCAGCGGTTTGAGAGGTGCACGAGAAGGTGAACACGAGGAGGACAGCAGGACGTGCTTCAGTCTGACAAGCGGGACACTTGTCGCCGATTGCCGGAGAAGATGGAGAACAAGGCGGCTACAAGGGCGGTCTGGCACCGGTCGAGCAAGGACGGCAAGTACCGATTGAGGCGCGATCACAAGCACAAGAACAAGCACAAGGACGGCGGCGGAGGAAGAAGGACGGCGGCGAGAAGGCCCGGCGATGGTCGGAGCGAGCGACGTCGACTCCAGCTCCGCCTACTCTTCCTCGAGCTCGAGTAGCAGTGAAGATGAAGGTGATCGGCGCAAGAACAAGAAGTCATCCAGGAACTTGAGTGGGTTGAGCTGCTTCGCGGGAGATGGCTTCTGCGGCATGGCTCGTAGCTCCGGCAGCAAGAAGAGTCAGAGTGACTCGGACTCCGACTCCGAGGATGAGGTATGTGATGAGCTCTCCTCTTTGCGCAAGGAGAATGATGAGTTGGTTGACTTGCTTGATAATCGCGATCACATGCTTAGAGAGGCCAAGAAGATGAGGAAAGAGCTTAGGGCCTCACTAGAAGATGCTAGGAACCGTGTGGCTGAGCTAGAAACCCAGAACCTAGATGCTAAGCTTGAGATTGATTCGCAAGGCTTCTCTTGTGGTTTCGATGAGATTGATTCTTTGTGATTGCTCTGTGTACCTAGCTGATCTTACTGCTCTTAAGGATAAGCATGCTTCTACTTGTGATGAACTAGATATGCTTAGGGTTGAAGTGGCTGAGCTTAAGTCTAGACACCTTTGCTAGGTGCTTGTACTTCTTACCACTGTTTTGCATGGAAAGATTGATGAGATGCATGCTTACCTTTGTTTGAGGCTAAGTTGAAAGAGCCTATTCCACTTCTTGCTCTACTTGTGAATTGCATGCGGTTAAGAATTTGGAGCTTGCGCATTATGTTGATGCTTGCGGGATGAGAATGATGAGTGAGAAAATGTATGAGCTGGTTGTCGGGTGGGAGCCTCGGCTTGGTATCATGATAGCGGCTTTCAAACGCTATGATGGTGGTCGCACTTGGGGTGACAAGCTTGGAAAACGATGGTGAGAGTTGAGAGTTGGAGAGATTCCTATCCCACCACCAAAGCGGATACAAGAACAAGTTTGAGCCCTAAGCCTAACCATCTCGAAACAAACTTGACACTACTCGGATCCACCCATATTCCCTCACCCAACAATGATTTCCAGAAACCGGTGAAGTTTGTGAGCCCAAAGGGAGGTGAGGAAGGAGAGAAGAAGGGTGAGAAAGCCGAGTGGGCAGCCCCAACCCAAGCCAAAGCCTAAGCCACACCCATAAAGTTCCATTGTGGGTATTGTAGGAGAGATGGTCACAAGGATGAGTTTTGCTTCAAGAGGAAGCGTGAGGAGAGAATGGCTAGAGAGTGGGCTAACAAGGCAGGTACAACCCTTCTAATGGTGTACACGAGCCTCGTATCTGAGATGCCGAGGCCAAGGCGATTGTGAGGATGGTTCGGCTTGGGGAGACCGGAAGGCAGCAAGTGGTGTCTTGCTGGCGAGCTACACCGGTGAGCCGGTGCACTGCACCGTCAGACGGTGCTGAGGATGCTCGGTTTGGTTCTAGTGATCGTGGTTACGGTGGTTGGTGCGGAAAGTTTGCGGTGGTCGGTTGCTAGGCGTTCTCCACCTCGTGCTCAATACGAGGGTGGGAGGGAGGAGATGGAGAGGAGGAAGCGGTCCACGGTTTTTCTTTCGTGGCTTTCGTCCTCCTCCTAGAGGTTGGTTCCCTCGTAGTGGTTACCGTGGTGGTGTTCGTGGTGGTAGCTTTGATAGGCGTGATTTGGTTTGTGCTAACCCCACTTTGGAGCAAATGGCTCGACTCTTTTGGTACTAACCCGGTCTTTGAGTTGTTTGTTCACTCACGTGCTCGCCTTTGAATTTCAGGTGGGAGACTTGAGGAACGTTTGGTTGATTGACTCCGGTTGCTCGAGGCATATGACCGAGACAAGGGTGGTTCTCAAGTCTCTCATCCGGTGGTGTCCAAGACATACATCACCTTTGGGGATAATGGGCGGCGTGTGCTATCGAAGGTGAGATCAAGGTAAGTGACAAGGTCACTCTCAGCGTGTTGCTCTTGTTCAATCAGGGGTTCAATTTGCTTTCGTGTCTCGGTTGTTGGATGAGGGCTTTGAGGTGTTGTTTGACCGTGGTTCTCGGATTTTAGATTCTCGAGGTGACCTTGTTTGCATGGTCGTTCGAGGGTCAAGTGTTCGAGCTGATTTCTCTCGATCTTACGGTGTGGGCGTTGCTTTTGGCTGGTTCTTGAGTGAGTTGTGGAAGTGGCATAGGAAGTTGGGTCACTTGAGCTTTGACCTTTTGTCTCGCTTGAGTAAACTCAATTTGGTCAGGATTGCCACGGTTGAGGTTTGAGAAAGAGTTGGTTTGTCTTGGTGTAGGCATGCCAAGATGGTAGCCTCTTCTCACCCGCTCTCACCGATGTGATGACCGAGCGTCCATGCAAGCTGCTCCATATGGACCTTGTTGGCCCACTCGTGTGCGATCTACGGGTGGGAAGTGGTATGTCCTTGTTGTGGTGGACTACTCTCGGTATCGTGGGTGTTCTTTCTTGAGGAGAAAGGGAGGCGTTTGGTTTTGTTCGAGATCTTGTCTTGAGGTTAAGAAACGAGAGGCACGGAGATGCCATACTGAGCAATCCGCAGTGACAATGGCTCGAATTCAAAACTCTCACTTGAAACCTTTTGCCATGACTTGGGTCTTGAACACCGGTTTTGAGTCCATATCGCCTCCCGAATGGCCTTGTGGAAAGGAAAAATAGGACCTTGTGCGAGATGGCTCGGACGATGCTCGGCGAGCATAGGACTCAGAAGGTTACGGGCGAGGCGGTCAATACCGCGTGCTATGTGTCGAGCAGGATCTCGGGGTTCATAAGAAGAAAACACATTACGAGTTGATGCAGTCGCACACCCAAGGTGAGTCACTTCCATGTCTTTGGTTGTAAATGCTTCATTACGAAGGGAAGAAGTTGGACAAGTTCGAGGCTAGGTCCATCGATGGCATTTTCTTTGGTTATGCATCTCATTCTAGAGCATTTCGTGTGCTCAATCTTGAAACTAACCAAATCGTGGAGACTTGCGAGGTAACCTTGACGAGACACACGCCACGTAGACATGTTTTTGAGTGTGCGGTGACGACGGACTTGGCGAGGAGATCTTTCGGAGGAGGAGCATGAACATGGAGATGATGAGGATGGCGGTGTGGTGCCCGCTGAACATGTACCTACTACTTCGACGCGATCGTGAACGGGCCCTCTCCCACACCTACAACGACAAACCCGGATCGAGTATGGTCACTGTTGAGGGGAGGTAGCATCAAGGCGAGAACCTCCCCGAGTGCAAGTGGATCACCCCCGAGAATCATTGGCGACATGAATAAACGTACTACGGTGAGGGTTCGAACAATTCTCATTTCGCTCATGCTGCTTTTGTTGCCACCTTTGAGCCCAAAGACATTGGACACGCTATCTATCCTGATCATAATTGGGTTAATTCGATGCATGAGGAGTTGGAGAATTTTGAGAGGAACCAAGTTTGGGTGTTGGTTGACCCTCCCGGTGTAAGCCGATTGGGACAAAATGGGTGTGGAAAAATAAAGAGGAGAGAAAGGAGAAGTGGTGAGGAACAAGTCGAGACTTGTTGCTCGAAAGTTAGAAAGAGGGATCGACTACGAGGAGACTTTTGCTCCTGTAGCTCGTTTGGAGGCGATCGGATCCTTCTAGCCTTTTCCGTGGCTAAAGGGTTCAAGTTGTACCGGATGGATGTGAAGAGTGCTTTCGAACGGTGAGTGTTGGAGGAAGAGGTGTTTGTGAGGCAACCACCGGGGTTTGAGAGTGAGAAGTACCCCCACCGTGTACAAGTTGAGGAAGGCGCTGTATGGGTTGAAGCAGGCGCCTAGAGCTTGGTATGGTAGGTTGAGGGGTTCTGTTTGAGAGAGGGTTTGAGATGGGAAGGTCGATCGACCTTGTTTCTCCTCGTGCAGGCGAGATATCCCGATTGTGCGGTATACGTGGATGATATGGTGGCTCGTCTAACTCTCTTGTTGCAAGGTTTGCGTAAGACATGAGCGGTAATTTGAGATGAGCATGATGGGCGAGTTGCAGTTCTTCCTCGGGCTACAAATCAAGCAATCAAAGGAAGGAACATTTGTGCACCAAGCTAAGTACACCAAGGACATTGTGAGGAAGTTCAAGATGGAGGACTCCAAGGCCATGGCGACGCCTATGAGTGCGACTACAGACTCTTGATGCGGACGAGGAAGGTGAACACGTGGACGGAAGAATGCGGAGCATGATCGGGTCACTCCTCTACTTGGCGGCGAGCGGACATCCAATTCTCGGTATGTCATGCGCTCGTTTTCAAGCGTCTCCGAGGACTTCGCATCGAAGCGGTCAAGCGCATTTTCGGTATTTCGACACACTCCGACTTGACCTTTGGTACTCTGCGTCTTCTTCTTTGGCGCTTCATGGATTTTCAGACGCGGATTTTGCCGGGTGTCGGTTGGATAGGAAGTCCACTTCTAGGACTTGCCAGTTCTTGGGTTCTTCTTTGGTGTCTTGGTCTTCCATAAGCAGTCAAGTGTTGCTCAATCTACTAGGCGAGTATGTGGCACGCTAGTTGTTGCTCTCAGCTCCTTTGGATCACATACACCATGAGTGACTTTGGTGAGGAGTATACCCATGTTCCACTTCAATGTGATAGCACTAGTGCCATAAGCGTTGCAAAGAACCCAGTGCTCCATTCCAAAACCAAGCACATAGAAGTGAGGTATCATTTCTTGAGAGACAACGTAGAGAAGGGGAAGATAGTTTTGATCCATGTACCCACACATGACCAACTAGCCGATATTTTCACCAAACCCTAGATCAAGCAACTTTCACTCGCTTAAGGAGGAGCTTGGTGTTTGTTTGATTTCTTGAGTTGGCGTGTGGGAGCTCCTTTGTAGCATATGTATAGCTTTCCTTTGTGCATTTCTTGCATTTGGCATGGCATATGTAACATGATGTATAGGCATCTTTGTATCTTAGGTTGCATGCATTTTGTATCATATGCATTGTTTAGGAAAAGCTTCTCCTATATACATTGTTCACCATGGAATGATATATATGTCTTTGTGAGCTAGCTTGATAAGCTATGGTTAGTTTGGCTTAGCTCTTGATAATCTTGGTTTATATCCATGGTTGATGGCTATGTTTTTGAAAAATTTCATATGTATGCTCTCTTGTGAGTAAATGCCTTTACATGATCTTGACATGTTTTTGTGGCTTGGCTATGCTTAATTTGTGGTTGGATAGCTTATTTTGATCATATGGGGCCAAAGGCTCATTTGCCATCATGAATGTTTAGCCCCATGCTTGATCTTGTGGAGGGCATAAGTTCCTTTTGTCGCAAAGACATTTCATGTACCAATTTCAAATCTGAAAATGAAATGTAAATTGCTTGGAAAATGTGCTCCCATGTCATATGTGCTAATTTTAATTTGCTTTGGGTGCTAAACCGTTGCATGATGCCTACCAATGAGAAGTCTCATATATAGAAGTAGGCACATGGCTCGGTGGCTTTGACATGACATGAGGTGCTTGTGGGTGTTTATGATGGTCTTATGCTTAGAATGGTTGTCCTAGCATGAAGTTTGTGTGGCTTTGCCATTTTGACATGTTTTGCTCATGTTTAGGACTTTGCTCATGAGGGTGATTTTTCGCAAAATTACTCAATTCTATCTTAGCTTCGCCCAATGGTTGTGAAACTTGGTGATCTTGTAGTTGATGTCATTACGAAGCTATAGAGTATCTAACTGCTCATTTGGACATGTGTAGCATCCTTTGTTGAATTTTGTCTATTTGAGAAGCTCTAGGTTGCATTTTTGCATTTTTGGCTTGATTCATGCATTGTCAACAAGGGAGGGGAGAAGTTTGAGCATGCTTTGGCTTCTGCATGCATTTAGAAGGTTTCAAGTGTTTTCGAGCTAGTTTTGAGCTAAATGCAGTTCTCGATTTTCCCGGTGGTCATCGGCTGACCGGTGAGGTACGACGGCCGGTGTGAGGTCCAGTCTTTGGGCGATCTTGCACACGGTCGGCGGTGTGGTTGACCGATCGACCGGTCGAGCAAAGCTGACTGCTGTTTTGCGAGATGGTTTGCATGCATTCGTCGAGGGAGGTGCATTGGTTGAGGGGAGCTTGCATGTGCGGGGAGCTCTTTGTGGTTTTGAGCTTTGATTTGATGGTTTGTGCTCTTTGCTTGAGCATGTTTTGTCTCGGATGTGTCGAGCCGTTGCCCTTGCCTAAGGGTCCGAGACTTGTCTTCTTCAAGTGATCTTGCGCTTTGCCTTTTCTTTGGCTTTCGATCGCTTGTTGGAGTTTCTTTTAGTCGTTTCTTTTCTTTTCTTTTCTCTTGGTTACCAAAAGCGTGTGTGTTGTCAATGCACTCATCAAGGGGAGATTGAGAGCCATATGTGGTTCGAGGACCGGTGGATGGTCGCCTTCACGGTGTGATGAGTGATTGACAACGTGGAATGGGCGATTCTTGGCTAAGTATTGCAGGTGCGGGTTGCGGCTTGAGGTGCAGTGCGGTGAAGAACAAGAGCGAAAGGTCGTTGCGGTGAGGCCTCGGTGTGGAGAAGACAAGTAGGCTTGGTTTGAGGGACCCGGTGGCCGGTGAGGTCAAGTCCGCATAGTGGCAGAACGGCAAGATGAAATCATGGGCGGTTTCTTGGTTGAGCCTCAAAACCAAGGTCGGTAGGGACTACGTGGGAGCCGAGTCATGAGTGGTGATTGGCGGAGGCTATACCGAGTTCAGCGGGGTTTCCGGTGGTTCACCGAAAACCACCGGGTTCCTTGGTTGATCCACAAAGCCAAGACCGAAGAACCGAAGACGGAGGTGCGGCGGCTCGACCGGTCGACCGGTGAGTGCGCCCGATGAGCGGCCGGGCGGAGGACACGCGTCGGGATCGCAAGGCTTGCGTCGAGGCTAAGCAAGTTTGCGGTCGCTGGGCATCCATCTGATGGAGCGAAGACAAAGATTTCCGAATTCGCCCTTGAGGGACATGTATCCCTAATTAGCTAGTAAGGGTATTTTCGTCTTTCGGTTGCCTCCATATAACCCAAGTGGTGAGAGGATGGCAGCCATCTCTTGGAACCCTAGCTCATTTGCTTTCCTATTTTCCTTAGGATTTTCTTAGGACTAGCTTGAGAGCTTCATGGTGAGATCTTGTGAGAGGGAAGGATGATCGGGCGGCAAGCTAGACCTTGTATGAACATCTTTTTTATGTATAGATGATTCGGCGTGGTTCCTCAAGCTTTGAATGTGTCTTTCCCGTTTCTCCTTTTTGGTGATTTTCGGAGTCCTTTCTTGGCGATTTTCTTGGAGCGATTTCGAGGCCTTTCTCTTTAGGATTTGGTGGGGGTGTATGCATGAACCTTTCGTGGTTCTTTTCCCTTTGATTCCCCTTCCAAATCCGTGAGCAAAGGGGCTCGATTTTGGGGTTTTCGTGGCTCTAGGGTTAGAGGCGTTCTTGGTGGGATTTCTTCGATTCCTCTTGATTTAGCAAGTTTTGGTGGACCAAATCTTGGCTATGGAGTGCCCATGAGGTGTTCCTACTATCCCCAAAGTCTTGCACAAATCCGTAGAGCGATTCGGGAGATCGGGAGTTGGATTTGGGAGAGTTGACCCGCGGGTGTTGTTCGTCCCCGGCCCAACTGACCGGCTCGACCGGTCTGCTCACCGGTCGACCGTGCAGTAGGCTCGTGGGTTTTGCCTCGGGTGAACATTCTAGTGAGTTCGTTGTAGTCCCGTGTTGCTGCTGTTTCGAGTTTGGGTCAGTTTGGAGCTCGGTAGGCCTGTTTGGTGGATTTGGGGTTTCCTGGCTTGATCCGGTCTGACCGGTGAGCTACACCGGCCTGACCGGTGTAGGGGCCTTCTGTGGAAGTTCCCGTGTTTTACCGGGAGGGACCGACCGGTGTAGGTCAGTGGTGCTCGAGTTGGTGTTCCGCTGTGTTCTCGAGTACGTGAAGGTGGTTGTTGGTTCCTAGGACTAGTAGCACTCCAGTGGCTGCGTGGTCTTGACCAACTTGGGTAGTTGAGTCGGAGACGTGATTTGGAAGTCGTGTTCGTCTTTTTGGAGTTCTCATCTCCTTCGAGAAAAATTTTTATCGACTCCCATTCACTCCCCCCTCTCTGGTTCGCCTAATCGGTCCTTCAATGAGCTAGCTACTTGCGAGTAGTAGGTTGATCATGGCTGATGAGCATCTCCATCTTTTCCCTCTTTCTCTAAATTTACTATAAATATAACTGTTTGAAGGATTTTATCTGAAATAGGGCACAACCAATCCAGCAATATAACAGTGCCATCTGCATAGATATATGCACAACATTATTGTCTCTCAAATCCAATTCAGATATTGGAGGGAAACAATATGCATGCGAATGCCGCTGTGGATGATACTAAACCTCCGCCCGTGCAGCATCCCCAGATGGCCAACGCGGAACGCGGCGTGGGGAGGATGGTTCGTTGCAGAGTAGATGTGTTGCTTCATTTTTGATGAGGTCCGACTGATGGCTCCAAGTAGGGCTCCAAGTAGAATAGCACATCTCTGTTCAATTGATTTGCAGCAGGGGATGCATTGTAGCCTAATAAGGGGAACCATGCATGAGATGCGGAGCAATGCAAGATGCTTACAATAGACTATGCCATTTCGCATAGCATCCTCTGCTCATGATCGAAGTTGTTATGCTTTAGAGTTCGTTATGTAGGCTGTGAGAATTGACTTTTAGGTTGGGTAAACAGAGCTCAGATCGTTAACCTGCAACTGGAAGCTGGCAGCGATGGACAAATGGCTACATGGGACCGAAGATTCTCCAGTTTTCTCTCTCTTTTTTATTTTTCTCTCTCTGAAAAAATGTATTGTCGTTTCGTTAGTTGTCCTGAACTGAAACTGCTGTGACTGTCGGAACTGCTGTTAGTCTCCTTGATTTGTACATCATTCTACATTGATATTTTTTTTAGCCTTGAATGTTTGCCATCTGATGCAGTAACTTGTACCCATAGGCCATAGTATTTATCTATTCATATGTCCACGCTGGGCCGACCAGACATTGTTTTTTTCCTTTTTAGAAGAGTTGGGCCGATTGGGCCTGTCTTTGTTTAACTTCAGGCCGTGTCTCCTCCCTCCTCTCCAACGAGAACGAGTTCATCAATTCGAGCCACACCAGCCCACCACCACCAGCGCTTCCACGCGACCTCAATGGCCGGAAGCCGCCGCCACCGCCATCAAGGAGCGCGGTCGTCGCAGAAGGGCGTTGAATCCTCCTCGCCGCTGGAGGACGGCACTCTCAGCACCAGGTCTGCAGCCTGACCCAAACCCTAACCGTTCATCTCTCTTTCTTTTCCCCAGTCTGCTTCTCAGTTAGGGCGTATCTATTTCCTGAGAGGATGGCGGTGGATCCATCAGTCAGTCAGTAGTCTTTCTTTAGTCAACAAGTAGTTAATAAGCGAGCTCATCGATCAGTGTATTACTGAAATGTCGAGTCTTGGCGTCCAAAAGACAGAAGTGTCGAATCTTTTTGGACTGTGTGGGAAATTTAGTGTATTTTGTTGATGAAATGTTGTGTCATTTTGACTAACTGGCAGTGATATTTGTAGGGTATTTTTGGTCAGTTATTAGCAGTGGGGCAGTTCACAGTTGGTGGACTGGTTTCTTTTTTTTTGTGCCTTTGCACTGGCTTTCTTTAATTTGGGTCTCCACCCCTGTTTGGATGCACTTCAGTCCACCCCAATCCACAATTCCTCCTAACCCATGTGGATTAGGGTGGATTGGAGTGCAAATACCAAAGAAGGCTTTGATAAGCCTAGCCCGTTTGGAGATTATTCTGATTTGTCTATCCAGATCAGTTCTACTCCCCCCAATTCGATGTGAAAGACAACCAGTTTGAGGATTCCGTTCCGTTAGATGTCTATACCTATTGTGAGTAATCTTGGTCATGCCTCTGCGTTGAACTTTGGTCTCTTGGTTTAGCGATGAGGTGAAACTCAATGTCGAATTTGATTTTGATGGATAACTTTGCAGTGACCCTGAGTACTGTCATGGAATAAGCTACTAAAAGAATCAAAGCTATTTTTTTTTTAAAAAAAAGAAAAGAATCAAAGCTATCTGCATAACCCTGGGAAGGGATGACTGCCCATTTAATATTATGGAAATGTATATTTATCATATGGTGTAACTCAGTTTATTTACTTGATATATTGTATCCATAGTAGAATAAGAAAAAGAGTGCCTCTCATTTCACCACGTAGTCTCAAATGTATCTGGTCATCCTCATTGTAAGCAGGGGAATAATCAATTGATGGTCTGTGCAAAGCACAATGGGTTACATATGTAGGCAAGGATGCGTAGGGTTTATAGAAATACCCTAATCAGGGGATCCTTGCCTAATACACATGCGACTCATCAGGAAACCCCGGCTGGGCAAAGGGCCCACACGGCCAGCACAATAGGAAGGCCAGAGAGGCCACACGGCCAGCACAATGGCCAGATACAGCTTGCTAACACCCCCCCGCAGTCGGATCGTCGTTGCCGGCGACGTTCAGACTGGACCGAAACTCCGTGAAGACGGCCGATGGAAGACCCTTGGTGAAGATATCGGCATACTGCGAGCTGGTGGGCACGTGAAGGACCTTGACATGGCCGAGAGCAACCTGATCGCGCACAAAGTGGAGATCAATCTCAATGTGCTTCGTGCGCTGATGTTGGACTGGGTTGCTGGACATGTAGACGGTGCTGATGTTATCACAGAAGACCACTGTAGCTCGGAGGAGAGGAGCGTAAAGCTCGAAATGGCGGCTGTGAAGCCTCGACCACGGCATTGGCAACGGCACGATACTCGGCCTCGGCACTGGAGCGGGAGACGGTCGCCTGGCGTTTGGAGGACCAGGAGATGAGGTTGGCGCCGAGAACATTTGCGCAACCCGATGTGGATTTGCGAGTGCCAGGCAGCCGCCCGATCGACGTAGTACGACCAAATCTTCAACACTGGACGGGCGCAGGTGCAGGCCTAAGTGCAAGGTGCCCCGAACGTAGCGAAGAATCCGCTTCAGAGCAGCCAGATGAATGTCCCGCGGAGCGTGCATGTGGAGACACACTTGCTGAACCGCATAGGCAATATCCGGCCGAGTGAAGGTGAGGTACTGAAGAGCACCTGCGAGGCTGCGGAAGTCAGTGGCATCCGCAGGCTGGAGGGGTTCGCCGGAGGTGGCTGACAGCTTGGGGTTTGTGTCCACAGGTGTGGCGCAGGGCTTGCAAGCAGCCATGCCTACACGATCCAAGATGTCCAGCATATACTGTCGTTGATTCAGGAGAAATCCATCAGACTGGCGTTGTACATGCATCCCCAGGAAGTGGTGAAGCTGACCAAGATCCTTCATGGAGAACTCCCGCTGCAGTGCTGTGATGATGTGCTGCCGGAGTTGTATGAGAGGATGTATCATCCATGTAGAGAAGAAGATATGCCGTGTCAGATCCGCGATGGGGTATGAACAGGCTGGTGTCGGCCTTGAACTCCACAAAACCAAGTGTCAGCAGGAAGGTGGAGAAGGGGCTGTACCAGGCTCGAGGGGCTTGCTTCAGGCCATACAGAGACTTGTTGAGACGACAGACGAAGCCTGGGTGAGCAGAGTCCTCAAACCCAGCGGGCTGCGAGCAGTAGACAGTCTCTGTGAGAATCCCATGAAGGAAGGCGTTCTTGACATCGAGCTGGTGAACTGGCCACTGGCGGGACAAGGCAAGAGACAGCACCGTGCGTACTGTGGCCGGCTTGACGACTGGACTGAAGGTCTCATCAAAGTCGATGCTCGGGCGTTGAGTAAAGCCGCGAATGACCCAGCGAGCCTTGTAACGCTCGAGAGTGCCATCAGCGTTGAATTTGTGCTTGAAAATCCACTTGCCAGAGACGATGTTGGTGCCAGGTAGTCGAGCGACAAGATCCCAGGTGTTGTTGCTGAGCAGGGCACCATATTCCTCTTCCATAGCAGCACGCCAATGTGGATCTGCCAAGGCTGAACGGTAACTCTTCGGGATCGGCGAGATGGGTCCAGCAACATATGCCGCCGGAAACCGGAGACCCTGCTTGGCCCGGGTGACCATGCGATGCTGGTTGACCACAGGGGCAACCGGCACAGCACCGCGTGGTAGTGGGGCGACGGGTGCCGCCGTCGGCACAGGTGAAGCTGCGGCGGCGGGGACGACGGGTGCCGCCATCGGCACGGGCGAAGCCGTGGTGACTGGGGCTGGCGCAGGCGTCGCAGTCAGAGGCCGGCGGGTGAAGACGCGGCTGAAGGCGTTGGCCGGCCAGCGGCGAGGAAGCGGCGGGGAAGAGCGGTGCCGCCGCGTGGCGCAGCGGTCGTCGAGGCGAAGTCCACAGGGCCGCGTGAGCGTGGCGGTGTGGCGAGCCGTCGGGTGCGGGGCGCGCCGAGGCGTCGTGCATGGGCAATGGCACATCATCAGTAGTATCATCCAAGAACTCAAAATCCGAGGGGACCGGTGGTGGGGTGATGAGAGTAGCAAAGGGAAAACTGGACTCGTCGAATGTGACATGACGAGAGATGATGATCCGATTGCTAGAGCGATCAAGACACCGGTACCCTTTATGATGCGTGGAGTATCCGAGAAACACACAGAGGGCCGACCGAGGGGCAAGCTTATGCGGTGCGGTGGCAGATGTGTTGGGATAACACGCGCAACCAAAAACGCGGAGGTGGTCGTACACGGGCGCAGTGCCAAAAAGGGCAAAGTGTGGTGTCGAGAAGTGCAGAGTTTTGGTTGGTAGGATGTTGAGGAGGTGGGTGGCAGTGTGCAGGGCATCAGCCCAGTAGGACGGCGGCATGCTGGCCTGGAATAAGAGGGAACGCACCATGTTTTCGTGGAACAAATGATGCGCTCGGCTTTGCCGTTCTGGGCGGAGGTGTATGGACAGGACATACGCAGTTGGACGCCGTGAGTGAGGAAGAACGTGCGGGAGCTAGAGTTGTCAAACTCACGTCCATTGTCGCACTGAACTGCCTTGATGGAGGCGCCAAACTGGGTACGTGCGTAGGCGCGTAGGCGAAAAACTGAGACAATATTGAAAAGGTGTCAGACTTAAGCCGCAGAGGAAACGTCCACAAGAAATGTGAGCAATCATCGAGAATAACCAAATAGTATTTATAACCAGAAATACTAATGACCGGTGATGTCCACAAATCACAATAAATGAGATCAAAATTACTAGAGGCCCGAGATGATGACACATGAAAGGGTAGACGGGTATGGCGACCTAGTTGACAAGCATGACACACTGAGGAGCCAACATCCGACGTGCACGATGGAATAGTGGAGGCGAGCTTGGACAAAGCCTCATGACCAGGGTGACCAAGACGACGATGTCAGAGGCGTGATGCAGAGTCGGCGACGAATGACTGGGCGACGGTGGGGAGGCGTAGGAGGTACAAGGACCCGGAGCTATTACACCTTACGATCACGTTCCGTGTCAGCAGATCCTTCACAGAGCAACCAGACGGGTCAAACTCAACAGAACAATTGTTGTCAGTGGTAAATTGGCGAACAGAAATGAGATTCTTAATAAGCTGTGGCGAAACAAGGACATTATTAAGATGCAAAGATGGAGACAGGGCTGCAGCGCCAGTGGCTGTGACCGGGAGGAAAGAGCCATTACCGACAACAATTGAGGAAGGAGCTGAAAGACTAGGGGAAGACGTGGAAGAGAGGATACCAGCGTCGGAAGTCATATGTGATGTCGCACCTGAATCGAAGTACCAGTCGGTGTTCTGAGGCTGATTCAGAGACACCGTGCTGAAGGCGGAGGCGAGGCTATGCTGGTCCCAACCATGAACGGGAACGTAGGAGTTGTTCTGCGCTGCTTGCTGGTGAGCCAGAAGAGCCTGATGCTGGGCGAGCGCCGCGGGGTTGGCGTAGGCGGCATGTTGCTGCGCTTGCTGGACCAGGAAGGCCGCTGCTGAGCAAGGAGAGCCTGTTGCTGCTGTGGAGTCAGCAACGGAGCCCGCGGGCCAGGCCATATGTGGATGGTGCCTGACCACGGGTTTTGTGGTGACGGCCAGGAGCCGCCGGTCCCTCCGGAGCCCGCGGTGGAGGACGGCGCGCCAGGCTGAGGGGCGGTGCTGGAGCCTTGGGTGCCACACTGTTGGCTCCCCTTCCCGCCGCGCTTGCTGCGGCGGTCAGAAGGGGGGCGCTGGGAAGAGCTCCGGGAGGAATCGCGCTCCTTGCCAGTGCTGCTCTGCTGCTGCTTGGCAGGGGGGCGGCTGGATGACGAGCGGCCGCCGGCAGCCTGCTTGTCACCGGAGGCCAGCAGGGCAGTCCAGGTGGACGAAGGGCGCTGCTCCATGGTGAGCTTCTCTAGAATGAGAGCCGAGCGAACCTCCAGGAACGTGGGAAAGTCCCGGGAGAGGCGCAGATGTCGTCCAACAACCTCGAAGCGGCCGGCGAGGCCGCAGATGACGTTGAGTACCAACGTGCGGTCGGTGACGGGCTCGCCGAGGTCGCTAAGGGCGTCTGCCATGTTCTTGAAGCGCCTGCAATAATCGGTGATGGACAGATCACCTTGGCAGAAGTGGCGAAACTTGGCGTCGAGATGGAGAGCGCGTGTTTCCTGATTCCCGAGGAACTGTTCCTCGAGAGCGAGCCAGACGTCGCGGGCGGTGGCGTCGCGAGCCATCACAGCCTCCGCTAGATCAGTGGAGATGGTGCCGGAGATCCATGACTTGACGACGCAGTCCATGCGGCGCCAATCCGGGAAGCCAGGTGCAGGGGTGTCCTGGAGGATCACATCCTCCAGGGAGTACTTGCCAACGACGAGGAGAAGCTGATCGCGCCAGCCGCCAGTTGTCGCCGTGTGAGATCGAGGATGACGTGCCACCGTGTTACGGATGTTCCGACCGCAGCGTGATGATGGAGGTTGACGACGGCGGCGGCCTCGTGCGCCATCATGGCCTGCTGGAGGGTGTTGTCGGAGGCCGCAATGTCGGAGATGTGGGAGAGGCGCCGCTGCCGTTGTCCGAGCGCCGAGGGCAGCCACACGCCGCACCGCTGCCGCTTGAGGGCGGCGCGGGCGCGATCAGCGGCAGCGTCACGCTCGCGCGGCGGGCGGCCTCCTCCTCTCGGGCGTCGGCGAGGGCAACGTCGCGGCGGGCCTGGAGCTCTTCCGGGGTCAGCTGCTTGCCCTTTGCAGCGGCAGCGGCGATCCGGGAGGGCGCCCCTGGAGCCGCCATGACGGATGCGCAGGGCGACGAGCAAGGACGGCGCGCAGGCTGGGGTCGAGACGGCCGGGTGGAGACGACGCGGTCTGGAGGAGCGACGCGGTCGAGACGGGCGCCGTGGCGGTTGGGCGGCGGCCGAGCCGGGCGGAGCGGCGCGCGCGGCCGGCGCCGCCTGGATGCGCTGTCGGGCGGCGCTCGGAGGGGCGGCGCTGCCGGACGGGCGGCGCGGCCTGAAGTGGTGGCGCGCGCCGGACGGAGCGGCGCGACTGGGCGAGGTGGCGCTGCCTGGGGCGCAGCCGGCAGGGCAGCGCGGCCGAGGAGGGCGCGCGGAGCGCAGCCGATGGAGGCGCGCTTAGGGTAGCGGAAGCGGGATTGGGATCGAATCCCAAACTCTTGATACCATGTAAGCTGGGGAATAATCAATTGATGGTCTGTGCAAAGCACAATGGGTTACATATGTAGGCAAGGATGCGTAGGGTTTATAGAAATACCCTAATCAGGGGATCCTTGCCTAATACACACGCGACTCATCAGGAAACCCCGGCTGGGCAAAGGGCCCACACGGCCAGCACAATAGGAAGGCCAGAGAGGCCACACGGCCAGCACAATGGCCAGATACAGCTTGCTAACACTCATAGTTATGGGGCTGCTAGGAGCAGTTCTCACTTCTGTTTACTGACCTAGTAAATACATTATTATAGAAAGGCACATGAAAGTTGCCTGGGTAAGAAGAAAATCACTATGCTTTTATGCCAATTCATATTTATTTGAGGATAATGTACAAATCACCCCCTCTGCCATGATTTGAAAAATATACAGTTATACGTACCATTGGTACACCAAAAGAATTCTAGTTATGCTATTGTGGAACGAAAACAAGTTGTATGTTGCTCTGATATAGCTTGTCCTGATTAAAGTTTAGCATGTCAAGATAGGCCACCATGCTTGTTGTTCAGTTAAATCCTGCTGCATTTTCTACAGTGTATTAACTCCCAACAGTGTGATTCTATTATGTTTCAGTTCTTTGTTCTGATCCATTGTTATTGAATTTCTATGTGGCAGAGAAATGACCATTGTGGAGAAGTCAGGCTGTACTTCACCTGGGCCTTATGTTTGTGCAGATCTCGTAGACAACCTGCTTCATGAAATCATTGTTCTCATGAACTCATTCCAGGACTTCCTTGCTTTTACTGGCATCTGTCAGTCTTGGCGTGCAGCAGTCTGTTCCTTCCCTTCTGTGTATGCTTTCAGCTTCCCACCTCTCCATCTTGAACCAGACGGCCCTTATGTCCCTCCGCATAGCAAAGGTATCAAACCCCTCAGTTTGTCTAACTGCAAATGGAAGCTCAGTGACATTACCAAGAAAAAGCTTTCCCTTCGATGTTCAGTGCCTGAAAACACTCCAAATGAAATGCACTATCTGGGCTGTTCACATGGGTATTTTATCTTTACATGTGAGAAGCACTGCCTCCTTGTCGATGCATACACTGGTGCCAAGGTGAAGGCCCCCGAACTCCCATGCAAAAACAATCTTGGTTACTTTTGTGGCATAGGCATCCTTACGGCTCCATTCAGTTCACCCAACTCACGCCTCCTTTTCTCAAGGGTCTCCATGTTTGAGTGGCATGTTGGAACAAACTCCTGGTCAGAGCATCCTCTTGATAATGAGCATGAACGCATCTATCAGGTTGTGTCCTTCAAAGGTCATATCCTTGTCATAGATGCTCTTATGAGGCTTCACACTATCCAACTAACACCTCAGTTCAGCATGAAAGAAATAGAAGCTACGTGGTGGTCCGTGGGGAAGCTGCCTCTTAACACATGGTTGGTGGTCTGTGGTGACATGCTTCTCATGGTTAATCTCACAATTGCTTCTCTTCCCTCACCTGGCAGCCCGGTTAGGTTTGGCATGTCCAATGGCCACATTAGGTTCTTTGAGGTCTTTCGCCTTGAATTCTCAGTGGAGCCAGCCGAGTGGGTACAGATGGACAAGATGGA
The DNA here is from genome assembly GCA_022644695.1 of Cenchrus purpureus. Classification (NCBI taxonomy): domain Eukaryota; kingdom Viridiplantae; phylum Streptophyta; class Magnoliopsida; order Poales; family Poaceae; genus Cenchrus; species Cenchrus purpureus. Next base: position 134,284,325 of record CP053457.1, on the reverse strand, counting down.
AAACCATGCGCTGTTTCTTAGCCTGGACAGGAGGAACCCCACATTTTCTTGCATGAACCCCGAGAGATGGGGAGGAAAGAGTAACTGTGTTTACGTTGCCAAGCTCCTTGATGATGCTAATCGAGAAGAGACATGGACCGCGCTGGAGGTTGGTCAGTCAGTGCCCCACCACCGCATAGTTGACACCCTGATGTATACTGATTCATTCCCATTGGACTACAGTCACATTGGTAGCCTCTGGCTGTTCCCTAGTCTGGTTTATGGCGCCAGCCAGTGATCATGTTGGCCTTGCAGGGTTTTGGCTTGCCTTGCGCACGCCCTGGAGTCTGGAGGTTGCTCTTTCCTTAGTTTCAGTTAGCAAGGTTGATGTGACTCAAAACAGTTTCCTCAGTTGGACCAGCGTTGTGTGTTTACTAGATGTGTATTGGGCATGCCTGCTTGAATCTGGTGAAGAACTGAACATCAGAATTGCATTTTGCACTCGGCATTTGAACCCTGGTACCTGTGCACTTCTAAATCGAGCTGATGGTTTTCATGTTCTGTTACTATTTGCTGTTGCTATTCTGTTTATTGTTACTGGAGCATGATAAAAAAAATTGGAAAACAAATTACGCACAGCTTGTACCGAGTTGTTATTGACGGCTCCTTTGTCGTCTCTGCGCTTCCATGCATTTTCCCCTTATTTCAGTTTTCTGCGTTTCCATCACTGTTTGGCCGTTCATTTTCTCAAGTATTCAATACAAGTTGGGCAATTATACATTTATACTATTGTGTTTGTCTTCTGGTAATGTAACGCCCGCGTTTTTAGCTCCTAATAAATCACCTAATAAATCACGCGTGTTTTCAAAAATGTCCAGCTGAGCTCAATAATCCCCTCCCAAAACCCTAGTCACCGTCTCCCCCTCACCCTCCAGACGTATCATGAATCCCGCCGGCACCGCCCGCACCCGGGCCAGCACCCACGCGTGCCTTCCCAACGCTGCGGTCGGCCACCATGCCGGGAATCCGACGCTGCTGTCCCGCCGGCCGGTCCGCCTCGCCATCACCGCCGTCCCGAAAATCACGCCGACGCCCGGAAATCGGAAAACCACGCAAAACCTCCCCCCTAATTTCCCTAACAATTTTCCTAAATTTTCTAAACCTTTTCCCTATTTCTTTTCTTTTCTTTTCCTATTTTTCTTCCTTCCTTTCCTTTCTCTTCTTTTTCTTCCTTCCTTTTCCTTTTCTTTCTTTCTTTCTCTTCTCCCTTTTCTTTCCCTCTCCTCCTTCTTCCTCCCGCGGCGGTAGCGCGCCCACACCCGGCGCTGCTTGACTCCTCGCTCCGGCCCCAGCGCTGCGCCCGACCACGCCCGGCCCTCCCCATTCCAAAGACGCCACCGCCTCCTCTCCAGCCCGCGCCACCGCCGCCAGCCGCGCCACCGCCCGCAGCCGCCGCGCCGGCCGCCGGCTCACCGCGCGCGCCGGGCGTCGGGTTGACCGATGCGACACACCACTGCGGGAGCGGTCCTATCACCTGCGGAGTTAGGCCACGATTGGACCCAGTGCTGCGCCGAGGCGTCACTTCACCGGAGTCGCCGCCGGGCCGCGCCCACCTCGGGAGCTCGCGCCAAGGTCGTCGGGAAGATCTTTTTGCCCGGGAACCGACCTACGACGCCTATAAAAGGCCGCCACCACCTCCTCGTCGCCCCACACCGCACCAATCGAACTTGCCTCGCACCCCCGAGCCCCACAGCGCCGCCGCCCCTTAGCACCGCCACCACCAGTCCGCCGCCGCCCACGATCCGCCTCCACACAAGACTCCTAGCCCAAGGTGAGGATGGGAGAAGAACCCCCTCGTCACCCTCTTTCTTTTTCCCCCCTCGCCGTCCCCGGAGGTAGGAGGCCGGGGCCACCGCCGAGAGCCCCTCCCTTCCACTGTTCTTGTGCGAGACAGGGGAGGAAGATGGCCATTTGGCCAAGACCCCCCTGCCCTTTTCCCTTTTCCAGACCAAACTCCCTTCCCTATTCACTCTCTCTCCCTCTTACTCCAAAATAGCCCCTAGGTTAATAGTTAATTGTAAACTAAATTCTGTTAAGCCCTAAACAATTTACAACCAGGCCCTTACCAACTTTACATTATCATAATCACACCCTTTTTCCATTAATAGAAATTACTAATAGGTCCTTAACCCCTATAACCCCTCTTTCACCCAACATCTCATGCACAATTTTATTCTGACAATTCCAAATTTCACCACACCCTCCCTGTGAATATCCCAGAGCCATACACCAACCCCTTCCTTAAGACTTATATATTTCTCCATTTATTTCCTCCTCCATTTATTTCCCTCCTCGAGCTCGGTAATATGTGTGCTTAATGATTGCTTGCTTGTGTATGCGCTTATAGCCGACGGTGTAGACGAAGGAAGGTACCTCGAGCCGAGGTCGGAGCCGACTCATCGCGAGCAGCCCGAGATCCCGAACGCCGAGCCAAGACTCCCAAGACTTCAAGACGGCAAGTTCAATCTCATCCTTTGATGCATGCTTTGATCCCGCTTTTATAAATACAACCCTATGACCCGCTTTTATAAATTGCATATTGTTTCTTGTTAAAACCGGTAGAGGATAGCCACCCTTGATTGCTATGATTTAACTTTGTTTGGCCTAAATGATTGCTTTAAAATGTGTGAGTGCTTTAAAAATGGAATGGGATATTTTGGAAAGTGAGTAAAGAACTGGGTAGACGGGATGGACGCGCGTGTCGAGTATGGGTGAGCTCGTACCTTTGTGGTTGAGCGTGTTGGAGATGTCCATCTTGTCGTAAGGACCGGGTTGCGTGACATCTCACCGACCCAATTATCGTTACTACCACCGACCGTTGTATGTGGCAACGGCTTAGCATAAATCCCACTAGTTAATCTACTTGCCATCAGGAGTGCGGGTGAGCAGCGGGAGATCAAGGAGTAGGGGTATGATCCGTGTGAGGTACGTGTTATGTGAGATAACCCCTTGGTTGCTCCCGTGGTGGCTAGTAGGGTTAGCTAAGGTGGGTAATGGCTTTGATAGGATCCGCGCCGGCACTAAGGTGTTCGTGTGGCGGTACCTACTTGTGGGTAAAGATGTACAACCTCCGCAGAGTGTAAAACCTATTCAATAGCCGTGTCCACGTATTGACGAGTCACGGTGGGGTCACAAAACTAGTGTTTGGGTTTGGGATGATTTTCATGGCGTGAGTTGATTTGGAAAAGCGTATGGTCAGTGTGCCTAGACTCATCGCGGACGGGAGTCCGGTAGTCTTCATTTGGTTTTCACAAAACAACGAGTTATAAAAAATTGTTTGCGAAAACCTTTCCGAAAGCAAACCCTGCATGAGTAAATGTGTTTGTAAAATAAACCTTATCCCGATCCTTGATATATCCTGCATGATCCGCTTATTAATCCTCCGTGGGTGGGTTGAACTTGTTGAGTACGCATGTACTCACCCTGCTTAATTAACTGCTTTTTCGAGGAGGATCCCACTGCTCTCGAAGACGCCGAGTAGGTCGCTGCCCTACACCCAACCGTGCTGTGGACTCGTGGTCGCCACAGAGCTTCCATGGCATGGTACTCTGATGAGGCCTTAGAAGCCTTCGCTGTTGTAGTTTGGTCTTTAGCTTTGGTGTTGTTTCTCGTGGCGGGCGCCCCGCCCACTATGCCGCCGTGATGTAAGGGACTGAACCACTGTTGTAATAAATGTGTTGCCACCTCACGGACCGGTATTTGTATCACATTTAGTCACCTCTGATGAGGGGACGCTTCAGGTGGTATCAGAGCCGTAGGTTGGCCGTAGGACGCGACCCCTAGGACCCGAGACCCCTTTTCTAAGCCTTTCTCTACTAGATCTTCCTTGCTTAGCACACCTTCCACGCAAAGCACTCACCGTGGCTTTGTTGGTCCCAGATGGCTGACAATGAGTGGAACGGAGGAATCTGCCCCCCAGATCCTGGCCTCCCTAAGTTGCTACTGCTAAGCTTGGAGCGCATCGAGCCCACCGAGTACCTCTATCGGGAGTATGAACTCAAGCACCTTCGGTGTGAGGTGATGATTTTCGTGTCTAGGAGCACGTTGTACCCGATGTGAGCCCTGGTACACCAAAACCACCGGGTATCGCCGACACCTACCACAAGGCCGCGAAAAGCCCTCGCCATCCGCGAGTGATCTATAAGCACCACCTCGAGGACTCAATGGGATTCTTTCCTTTCGGAGGAAGAGGTCGCTCATGGATCGCCCGGATGAGGAGACTTGGATGCGAAGAAGAAGAGCTAGAGGACACAGCTCACCTATCCATCTACCTCACCGCCTAGATAAGCTTTTACCGTGAAATAGTAGCACCAAGGAGCAAACTCGAGCGAGAAGGAAGAAAAAGCATTAATAGCGCAAACAGAGAAGGTGGTAAAAGTCAAGAAAAGCGTAGATCGACCAAAGAGCCTACGAAGGTTTATGGCAGGCCCTTGCTAAAGCTCGTGAGGAAGCACGTCAAGCCGAGGAGCGAGCTGCACGAGCTCGAGCAGACCTACGGAGCCTAATTAACTCAAGTGGAACCAAAAATGGGTGGATATCGGAAGAAGAAGAAGAAGAAGCCATGGAAACCCATTGGGAGCATCAAGAGGAGATCTGGAGCAATGCCTTCCACCAAAGAAGCGTCACATCCAGTGTGAGGAAGAGTCCCCATGAGGGGGTAGAGTACCTAGGTGAGAGCTATGGTATAATAAGAATAAAGTGTACCCCTGAGGAGTGTACCCAACCTTGTGGATAAATAAAACTATCTATCTTTTGTATCCTACCCTTTGCACAACTTGTTCAACTCTACCCTTGTTTTCAGATGGCTGAAGATGGATGGACCCAAGGCGTGTGCCGAGGAGCCCGGTTTTGCTCGCCTCCTATCAACTCCCCGAGCGCCGATCACTGAGCGCCCAAGGTACTACAGTAGAGAGTACGAGCAACTCGGCACTCTTCGCTGTAGGGTGGTCCTCTCCATCGCCAGAAGCACCCGCTACCCCAACGTCGAGCCGTGGCGCGTGACCGCCACAGGTTTTCGACATCGGGATACCTATCCCTTGGCCCTCCGGAAAACTCTCCGACTGCGGGATCTACGAGGAACACCTCGTCCCTACACCGATGAGGTATTTTCCTCAACCCCTGCCCGCATGAGAAACCCGAACGACGCCGCCACCAAGAAGACCTGCTTGTACCACGTGAGTTGCCTACCTTGTCTCCCGGATAAGCTCTTCGATGACCAAGCCAAGCACTTGAGGGAGCAAATCGGGGCCGAGCAAGCTGAAGTCACGTGAGGATGCACTAAGTCCGAGTGGCCCAAGCGGAAGCAAGGACCGCACCGCCATATAAGTGAAGCCGTTGCCCATGAAAGCCTCAGCGGATCGGGATCAGCGCATACAGTGAATGGACCAGTGGAACACCTGCGTTCCCGGTGGGAGAAGCACAAGTCCTAATTGGGACACCCTCATAGGATGGGGAGGAACCGTCACGAGCCGCCCGAGCAACCAACATCAACCGCCGAAGAAGGAACTTCCGCCCAGCCCCAAGAGAACGGGAACCCCTAGGATGATGACGGTGATGAGCTGCTCATTCCACTGGAAGCACACTCCACCCAAGATGGCTCACCCATGAGTAGCATGCCCAAGCCCTTGCCAAGGAATGAAGCCGCGTTGGTCCAAGCTTAGAGTCGCCCCCTTAGCTTTTGTCATGGTACCAAGTCGTGTAGTGTACCAGCGTTGTACCAGTCGAGTAGATCGGGATGTATCCTCCTCTCATGGTTGAAATGAAGTTGGTTGTGCTTGTGTGTCATGTGTGCTTGTTGTGTGCTTGACGGCAGTCAGATCCTGTCTTTTCAAAAGCCCGTCTTAATCAACTTAAACATCACCTAAAATCTCATAGAAACCCGCGCCCCTACAGATGGTTTCAAGGCCGGGAGCTTCCAAGGCTCCGGTCGTATGGACCCAAATGCGGAAGGATCGCATGCAGAACGAAGGGAGCGCCCTAACGACCAAGAAGTGTATCAGGACGAAAATGGAGGAGAAAACATGGTTCCGCCACCGCCACCACCGTGAGACGCAAGTATTGGCTAACTGCACTGCTGTTGGAAGCCATAGCCAATGCCATCACCCGCCCAAAGCCCCGTGTTCTGGGCATGAATGAGAAGCTGATAGAATTTCTCCGGACAAAGTCACCCACGTTTGGCGGATCCGTGAACCCCTTGGATGCAGATGACTGGCTGAGGGCCATCCTGAGGGAACTAGAGCCATTCAATTGTGAGGATCGAGACAAAGTTCTTTTGGCCACCCACCAGCTCACTGGAACAGCCTTAGCCTGGTGGGAAAACTACTGTGCAGCGGCCAAAGATCCCTCCGCCATCACTTGGGATGAGTTCGTGGAAGAGTTTCGTCGCTACCACATCCCAGAAGCCACACTGAAGCGCAAGGCAGATGAGTTCCGTGAACTCCGCCAGGGCAACAAGTCCGTGGAGGAATACACTTATCAGTTCATAGAGTTGGCTCGTTACGCCCGAGGAGGTGGATAAGGACTCCAAGAAGGTGAGATGTTCAAGAAGGGTTTGACTCGAACCGAGGACTCGCACCCCTCGATCTACCCTGATTTCAACACACTTATGAACATGGCCATCCTCACAGAAAGAGCCAAAGCAGAGGAGAAGAAAGAAAACAAGCGCAAGTTCATGGAGCACAAGGCTCAACAATAGAACGTTCCCGTGAGGCGAGAAGCTTGGACACCCCATGTCCGTATTCCAAGCCCCATGCAAGATGAACCAGTCCACAAGCCACGGGCTCTCAAGGCCCCAGAACCCAGTTCAAACCGTACAACAACCAGAACACCATGAAGCCTCCACAGAGCAACACTAGCCAGGTCACTGCCAACAACAACAACAACAACAACAACAACAACAACCTGTGGTGTGTTTCAAGCCGTGAGACCGGACACTTCATCGCTCCGCCCATATGCCAAAAGCCAACAGTTTCAGCCTTCTCCAACTCGGTGAATGGGCCAAGGCCGCTGTATCCGGAGCCAACCGTGTGCGTCAACAATAACAACTTTGGCAACAACAACAACCAGCAGATGAGGCAGCCCATCCTATGGACGAGCCGCGTCAACCACATCAACGCACAAGAGGCTCAAGAAGCACAAGGCGTAGTGCTCGGTGAGTTCCTGGTCAGCTCAGTCTTGGCAACCATATTATTCGATTCAGGAGCATCACATTCGTTCATATCTTCAAGTTTTGTGGAAAAGCATAATATACCTACAGTACTACTAAAAGCGCCCCTGTTAACCCGAACACCCGGAGGTGACATCAAGTGTCAACTGGGTTGCTCCCGGGTGAGAAGCATTTTAAGTGGGGTAGAGTTCCTAGCGGACCTGGTAGTACTGAAGTCCAGAGGGATAGATGTGATTCTTGGGATGGACTGGCTAAGCCTTCACCACGGTCTTATAAGTTGTGCCGATAAGATAGTACACCTAACCAACCCAGAAGGAGTGCAAGTAACTTTCTTTGCAGAGGAAGGCACCAGACATAATGGTTTTTAGCATGGAGGTCAAGTCCCTAAAAGAAATCCCAGTAGTACGAGAATATCCAGATGTATTTCCCGAAGAACTCCCCGGAATGCCACCAGATAGGGATATAGAGTTTATCATCAACCTCATCCCCGGAACCTCTCCCTTAGCCAAGAGACCCTATAGGATGGCAGCCCCCGAGTTGGCAGAGTAGAAGAAGCCGTGGGAGCGAGAAGACACCGTCAAGAAAGAGTTTCCCACTTGTTCAGAACTACTTAATCTCGAGGACTAGATTCATTTTAAGGGGTAGGTTTGTAACGCCCGCCGCTTTTAGCTCCTAATAAATCACCTAATAAATCACGCTGTTTTCAAAAATGTCCACTGAGCTCAATAATCCCTCCCAAAACCCTAGTCACCGCCTCCCCTCACCCTGCACGTATCACGAATCTCACGGCACCGCCCGCACCGCCAGCACCCACGCTGCCTTCCCAACGCCGCGGTCGGCCACCGCGGAATCCTCACAAGACGCCATGTCCCGGCCGTCCGCCTCGCCATCACCATCTCCGAAAATCACGCCGACGCCGAAATCAAAACCCCGCAAAACCTCCCCTAATTTCCCTAACAATTTTCCTAAATTTTCTAAACCTTTTCCCTATTTCTTTTCTTTTCTTTTCTTTTCCTATTTTTTCTTCCCTTCCTTTCCTTTCTTTTTTTCTTCCTTCCTTTTCCTTTTCTTTTCTTTCTCTTCTCCCTTTCTTTCCTCTCCTCCTTCTTCCTCCATGCCGGCCGCGCGCCTGACACCCTGCGCTGGCGCGTTGACTCCTCGCGCCCGCCTGGCCGCCCCAGCGACCACGCCGGCCCCTCCCCATTCCAAAGACGCCACCGCCAGCCTCGCCAGCCACGCCGCCGCAAGCGCCACTGTCAGACGCCGCCTACGGCCGCCACGGCTCACCTTGGCCGGGCGTCGGGTTGACCGATGCGACACACCACTGCGGGAGCGGTCCTATCACCTGCGGAGTTAGGCCACGATTGGACCCAGTGCTGCGCCGAGGCGTCACTTCACCGAGTCGCCACGGGACCGACCGCCGCGCCCACCTCGCCGAGCTCGCGCCAAGGTCGCCGGAAGATCTTTTGCCCGGAACCGACCTCACGACGCCTATAAAGGCCGCCACCACCTCCTCGTCGCCCCACACCGCACCAATCGAACTTGCCTCGCACCCCCGAGCCCCACAGCGCCGCCGCCCCTTAGCACCGCCACCACCAGTCCGCCGCCGCCCACGATCCGCCTCCACGGCGCACCCTAGCCCAAGGTGAGGATGGGAGAAGAACCCCCTCGTCACCCTCTTTCTTTTTCCCTCGCCGTCTCCAGGCCGTGGAGGGAGGCGGCCGCCCGCCCGCCGAGCCCTCCCTTCCACCTCTGTTCTTGTGCGAGCCAGGGGAGGAAGATGGCCATTTGGCCAAGACCCCCCTGCCCTTTTCCCTTTTCCAGACCAAACTCCCTCCCCTATTCACTCTCTCTCCCTCTTACTCCAAAATAGCCCCAAGGTTAATAGTTAATTGTAAACTAAGCCCTAAACAATTTACAACCAGTGCCCTTACCAACTTTACATTATCATAATCACACCCTTTTTCCATTAATAGAAATTACTAATAGGTCCTTAACCCCTATAACCCCTCTTTCACCCAACATCTCATGCACAATTTTATTCCCGATTAATTCCAAATTTCACCACACCCTTCCCAGGAATATCCCCGCAGAGCCATACACCAACCCCTTCCTTAAGACTTATATATTTCCCCCCCCTCCATTTATTTCCCCTCCTCGAGCTCGGCCGGTAATATGTGTGCTTAATGATTGCTTGCTTGTGTATTGTCGAAGGAAGGTACCTCGGCCGGGAGGTCGGAGCCGACTACTGCGGCGAGGAGCCCGAGATCCCGAGCAGCCGAGCGGCACTCAAGACTTGAAGGCGGCAAGTTCAATCTCATCCTTTGATGCATGCTTTGATCCCGCTTTATAAATACAACCCTATGACCCGTTTATAAATTGCATATTGTTTTGTTAAAACCGGTAGGATAGCCACCCTTGATTGCTATGATTTAACTTTGTTTGGCCTAAATGATTGCTTTAAAAATGTGTGAGTGCTTTAAAATGGGAATGGGATATTTTGGAAAGTGAGTAAAGAACCGGGTAGACGGGATGGACGCGTGTGTCGGAGTATGGGTGAGCTCGTACCTTTGTGGTTGAGCGTGTTGGAGATGTCCATCTTGTCGTTAAGGACCGGCGTGACATCTCACCCGACCCAATTATCGACTACCACCGACCGCTGTATGTGGCAACGGCTTAGCATAAATCCCATTAGTTAATCTACTTGCCATCGAGTGCGGGTGAGCGGCGGGGAGATCAAGGAGTAGGGGTACGATCGTGTGAGGTACGCCCGGTTATGTGAGATAACCCCTTGGTTGCTCCGTGGTGGCTAGTAGGGTTAGCTAAGGTGGGTAATGGCTTTGATAGGATCCGCGGCACTAAGGTGTTCGTGTGGCGGTACCCTACTTGTGGGTAAAGATGTACAACCTCTGCAGAGTGTAAAACCTATTCGAATAGCCGTGTCCACGGTATTGGACGTCACGGTGGGGTCACAAAACTAGTGTTTGGGTTTGAGATGATTTTCATGGCGTGAGTTGATTTGAAAAGCGTATGGTTGTGTGCCTGAACTCATGCGGACGGAGTCCGGTAGTCTTCATTTGGTTTTCACAAAACAACTGAGTTATAAAAAAATTGTTTGCGAAAACCTTTCCGAAAGCAAACCCCTGCATGAGTAAATGTGTTTGTAAAATAAACCTTATCCTGATCCTTGATATATCCTGTGCATGATCTGCTTATTAACCTCTCCGTGGGTGGGGTTGAACTTGTTGAGTACGCATGTACTCACCCTGCTTAATTAACTGCTTTTCGAGGAGGATCCGACTTCGTTCCTCGAAGACGCCGAGTAGGTCGCTGCCCTACACCCAACCGTGCTCGTGGACTCGTGGTCGCCACAGAGAGCTTCCATGGCGTGGTACTCTGATGAGGCCTTAGAAGCCTTCGCTGTTATAGTTTGGTCTTTAGCTTTGGTGTTGTTTCTCGTGGCAGTGGCGCTCCCGTGCCCACTATGCCGCCGTGATGTAAGGGGACTGAACCACCTGTTGTAATAATGTTGCCGCCTCCACAGGACCGGTATTTGTATCACATTTAGTCACCTCTGATGAGGGGACGCTTCAGGTAATCAGTTTTTTTTCTACGGCATGACAACTGGGAAAGTAATGGCAGCTAGTACTTCATCTGCAAGCTGCTGTGCTGTGCTAGTACTGTGAACGAAAGAGTATATATATACATTGTCAATGTCACTGCCTGATTAATTCATATACAATTTGCACTGCCACTCCTCCCCTCCGCTCTGCGGCCTATGCGCATCTCCTCCGCCATGTGGCGGCGCGGCCTCCTCCTCCTGTGCGGCGGCGCGGACTCGTCGGATCCGGGCCTGGGGAGGGGAGAGGGAGGTTGCCGCCGGTCGGATCTACGTCGACAGGCGGAGGAGTTGTTCGCTGCCGTAGTTGCACGTGCCCTTCGTCTTCGACCTCCTCGCCGATGAGTCGTGCTCCTCAGCTGCATGTGGGTCGACCTCCTCGATCTGGACACAGGCAAGGTGGCCTGGTGTCGTGGTGCCGCCCGACCTCCCGCAACCGGAGTGGGAGGCACGACACCTCCTCGACCAGATCCGCGGCGGGAGGATGGTCGGTGTGGGAGGATTAGGGAGGGTCGGCACGCCCCTGCTCGTGCACTAGAGAGGGGAGAGGGGAAGGGAGAGAGGGCGGAGGAGAGGCCACCGGTGGCGCCATCGTCGTGAGGAGGGGAGAGAGGTGGGCCATGCGGAGTTCGAGAGGGGGAGAGGGTGAGCGGTTGGAATGCAGCGAATAGAGAGAATCCCAGGAATGCGGTTGCATGGGGAGGCCACCGCAAAATGCAGCAGCGGTTGCGGCTTCTGTTGAGCCGCTACAGTGCATGTCCCTTCCTCATTTTGAGGATGCAGTTGGGAATCTGGCACCCGCTGGAGTCAGTCTCAAACAGATTGATATCCAGTCCAGCCCAACACCGGGCCTTGTAGAAGTTTTTTATGTGATGCTTAGGGTGATGTTATTTCCCATATAATCCTTTCAAATGTGATTAAAAAATAATCCTTTCAAATACGTGTGATAATTGTAGACTAAATCACGTCATTCTCAACGCAATTATTCAGTTAGGGAATCCTTCTCATCGATGACTGACAAAAATGACCCCAAAATCTTCCAAACAGGTCTTAAAATACAATGTTTGTTTGCTTGCTATAAATCCTACTTATAGTCTTCTAACAAATCATCTGGACAACTTTCTGATTTGAAATTTATTATTTTTATATCTCACAAACGAAGTTGAGTTTGAAAGAAAAGAAATTTTAGAAAGTTGTGTATCATCATATCATCTACATGGTGATTTTTTTATGAATTTAGACGATTTTTTGTTGTGATTTGCACAAGTTTTACGAAGCTTGTCGTTTCCACTAGATACGTTCACATCTTATTTTGGTATTTGACTAAAAAACCTCAGGGCCGGGAGAGATAGGGAGAGAGGGAGACGAAGGAAGAGGGAGGGTTAGAACATCTCCAAGAGTGTCTAATTTTTTTCCTCCTAAAAACATGAAGTTTTACAACTCCTAAAAAAGTGTTGGAAGGAATAAAGAAGGTCATCTTCAAGAGTTCATAATAATTATCTCCTAAAATATAGAAGACAATTTTACATCAAGAATCTTATACTATTTCTAAATTATTCTAACCGCTTTTATATATATTTTCTCTCTTGTACATTTACATTTATATCCTATAAAATTTAGGAGGATATATTAGGAGTTGTTGGAGAGGGATTTTTCTAATCTTACTAAAAATCAAGGATTAATAAAGGGTTTAGGATACTCTTGGAGATTCTCTTACATACAATATTACACTATATCGAGATAATGACTCCTTCGACTTTTAAATATATGATTCAGAGACAAACTAATTAGTTCGAAAATAAATTAACTAGTTGTTCCTAAACATCATATAATTAAAAATGGAAGGAGTATATAAGTAGTGTAGTTAGAAATTTTTATTTTTTCTAGTTTATAGTACTTTTCGCACATGGGGATCAAAAATAGTACTGGGACATGTACTCATAAGTAGCACAGTTTGTGTTATATGATTCTTGGTTTCACAATAAAACTGGTAACTTACTGGAAGACCAAAACTAATGCCATATTGTGAGACAACCGTAGAAAAATTGGGGCTGGTACATGGATTCCTTAGCAACCTCTTTCAAGTTTTAAATGCCACAACTAACAGGGTTGAAATATGGGGGGTTATGCATGGCTTGACATTTCTGTGCCAAAGAAAAAGTGGCTTACAAAATTTCCAGTGAAAACTCCATTCCCGAGAGGGAGGGAGGGGGGCATGGCCCCCTCTGTCTTTACTCTTGCTCCACCTTCTCTACAATATGGGGTACGTGCCAGTGTGCCACAGATGGTGCTGGCCAATGGGAGCTGGCGATGACTTTTAGAAAACAATAATTGAATTGATATGCAAAATGAGAGAGTTCATTTGTTAGTCTAGCAGACTAGCACGCTACTATGTAAGGAACAACATGTTCCCGCTTATGAGTAGGGGGAGCCTCGCTTGAGCTTTGATTGGTCCATGCATGCTTGAACTTGATTGACCTGAGATGGAGGCGGCAGCAATTGATGGAGGTTAATTGGGGATGACGCGTTGAGGAGAGTAGCAATGCTAGCGGCATCAAGGTGAAGCAATGATGGTGCGTGGAGGAGAGAAGGGTGATGGAGATGATTGGTGATAACTTGACCTCTAGAAATATACAATATCATCTTATCACATTGTTTTTTTTAAAAATAAATCTTATCACATTCTGCATCCATCCAAACGTGTGCATAGCAAACCAGAATATTTTTAGCAAGTCAAACATGAGCATGGCAAACCAGACTATATTTAGCCAACCAACCAAATATAAGCAATTTTGCATTGATTTAACTTGATCGAAATTGGCATGGGTTAGGATTGTCCTAGCTACAAACTAGTGCAACCTATTAATTTTTTTTGAGGGAATCAACGGGGTCAAGAAGACCCACCTGAACAAATTTCATATTCCATCAAAGTACGCTTACAAGATCAGACATACGTCTCTCAAAAATGAGAGACGGTGATTATGATACATAAGGACGCAGAAAAAGAAAGGGGGCCACAAAGGATTACATCGCAGCACACCCCCTCGACACGTAAACAAAACTAGAGAAGATCTTGTTCAGGGAAACACAATTTATCGCCAAGCAAACTAAGGGGTCGACAAGAATCAACACAGAGCAACCAACGCGCGAAGACATCTAATTCACCTTGATTGGCCTTGACCACCCGCATAAAGCCGTAAGAACAACATTCCATTTTGCCACACCATACAAGAGACCATCAACGCACGCTAGGGGAAGGATGCCCCAGGGGGAGATCACTGAAGTTAGCGGCCATGAGCAAACCCGGACGAAGAGGAGGACGACGACGCAGGAGCAAGCGGAGAAAGCTTGCCAAACCATGGAGCAGCTGCAAATAAAGAACAGTAGGCGAAGAATCGGAGACCAAGAGAAGTTGCAGATGCTAAAGAAGGAGGGCAAGGGCCCATCGGGTTGTGCGAGGTGGAGCACCTCCCTGCGCACCGGGCGCGGCGCTCTCGCTGCATAAACACCGACAACATAGCCAAGATCAGGTGGAACAGAGGCTAGAATTCTTCTGTTGAGGCCACACACACACACATGTAATGAAGTCATACAAACAAGCATAACAAGATTCGCTTCAATGAAAAATTGACACTTGGAACAAGCCATGCAAACTCAACGAACAATACATTACATTGTTGATGAAGAACATAAATTAATATACAAACTCGCGGAACATGAAAACATACTGCAAATTAAACGAAATATAAATTTTAATATATATAGAGAATAAATCGTATAATTATATTGATTCTTATATAGGTAACAAATAGGAAGAAGGTAGTACGGCCGGACGGGCGGGACGGCCCTCTGTGTACAGGACAAGCAGGTAATGCCCACGCCGGAACAAACCGGCATGGTAGCTGGCCCACAAGGCAGTGACATGGTCCGTTGACCACACAGCACCTCGCGGGCGCGGCCTCGCCCGTGCAGCCACTCCCCCGCATGCTGCCGCCTCCGGTGAGCCACGCCTCGGAGCACGCGCGCATTAGTAGCTATGCGCCCCGCCGCGGGTGCCAACCGCGCCAAGCTGTCGGCCAGAAAACCATGGCCACGCTGACCACGACACCGCGGCGGAGGCACACGGCGGCGGGCGGGGCCGCGGCGGGGGAGTGGGCGGTGGTCTCCGCCGCCGCCGATGCCGCCTGCGGCGCGGGGCGGGTGGAGACAATCGGGAAGCACCAGCTGATGCGGCGGACGGGGCTGCCGGCGCGGGATCTCCGCGCGCTCGACCCGGCGCTGTCGTGCCCGTCTGGCGTCGTGGGCCAGGACCGCGCCGTCGTCGTCAACCTGGAGCGCGTCCGCGCCGTCATCACCGCGTCCGAGGTGCTCGTCCCCGGGCCCTGGGACCCTGCCATCGCGCCGCTCGTCGGCGATCTCCGCGCGCGCCTCGCCGCCGCCAACGCCTCTCCCGCGCCACCACCGCAGGAGGACGTGGGGGGACTAGCCTCGCCGCCAGGCGCCGGCAAGGCTCTGCCGTTTGAGTTCAGGGCGCTCGAGGTGTGCCTCGAGTTCGCGTGCAAGTCCCTCGAACACGAGGTGCGATCGATCTGTTTGCCTTGTCAGTAATGTTCCCATTGCACGCACTGCTAAACTGCTTATATATGTTCATGCTGCTTTGATTTGATCGAGTATAAATATATGTGCTAAAGATTCATCATTCCTGGAATTATTTTTTGCTTGATGCAACGACGCATTTCTCATCAGGCTTCCATGCTGGAGAAAGAGGCGTACCCAGCGTTGGATGCACTCACATCCAAAGTCAGCACTCTGAATCTCGAGCATGTCAGGAAACTAAAGAGCCGGTTAGTTGCGATTTCTGGTGGAGTTCATAAGGTCAGGGGTGAACTGGAGCACCTGCTAGACGACGATGCAGACATGGCAGCCATGCACCTGTCGGAGAAGCTCGTGTACCAAGCAGCTGGCCACTCGTCGAGATTCGACATCGCAAAGGAAGTCGGAGAGTCTGACGAAGAGATCAGGTACTGAATTCTGACCGGCGATCACCTTCAGAGTTCAGACAAGCTAGCAATTCCTGGAAATGGCACTCTTCAGTCTTCAGTCTAGGGTCCTGATTTTCGCTTTGCATGATGAGCAGGGAAGATGACGAGGCCGAACAAGACGAGGACGATGGCGACCAAGGATCCATAGCCTTCACGCCCAAGATCGACGAACTGGAGAACTTGCTGGAAGCCTACTTCGTACGGATCGACGGCACCCTGAACAAGCTCTCCACTGTACGGCCCCGCAGTTTGCATTGATCGACGACGATGCAGTACTGAGAAGTGTTTGTTTAAATTTCTAGATCGACGGCGGATTAATTAATGGAGTCGATTTTTGTTGACGAACTGAAGCTGCGGGTGTACGTGGAGGACACGGAGGACTACATCAACATCATGCTGGACGACAAGCAGAACCAGCTGCTGCAGATGGGGGTGGTGCTGTCCACCGCCACGCTCATGATCACCGGCGCCATCGTCGTCACCGGAGTCTTGGGCATGAACATTCACATCGCGCTCTTCAGGATCACCGACACCTCCGTCTTCTGGAAGGCCACCGGCGGCATGCTCGCCGGAGCGGCCGCGCTGTTCGCCGCCGCCATGGTCTACTACCGGAAGAACGGGATACTGCGGTGAGCCGGCGACCGCCCGGCTCTCTTCTTTCTTCGGCGCTAATGTGTCCTCAATGGTTGACTCTGGTTGTGTGTGTATATATACATCTGTTGCTCGCACAGTTTCCAAATATTGCATTTCGAAATTCCTTTGAGGATTGTTTGCGTCTGAACTTCCAAATTTACCACAAATGCTTGCCGAGAAGAAGGCTCGAAAAGTTTATTCATACCAAAACTGGCCGCTGCGAGGTGGGGCTCGCGTCGACGTGGACGAACGCCTGCAGGCTTGGCGGGCAGGCAGCGAGTGGTGGTTGATAGTGGAAGCCGCGAACTTTCTATCCATCCACTGTTTTTTTTTTTGAAATTAATCCATCCACTGTTTTGACTCTTCTTCAGTTCTTCCCCCTCGCCCCCCGCCTTCCCCTGCTCGCTCCTCTCCTCTTCCCGTCCATGGCGGCCGCAGCGACGTCCTCGCCCGCTGCTCCTCCCTTCCGGTCCGTACGCCGCCACCCTTTCCGCGCGCGCACAGCTTCCTTTCCCTCGTTGTGACCGTCCGTACCCTGACGGAATGTGTGTGCCGCTTGCTTGTACGCAGGGCCGAGTCGTGCCGCGGCGTCGTGGGCGTGGCTTCGAGGCGGCAGCGCGTCCAGGAGCAGTGCGCCGTGCTGCTGCAAGGCCGCCGCTGGCGGAAGCGCGGGGCAACTGACGATTTCGCGATCGGTGGTGGGAGCAGTGCTACCAGGAGGGGGCTGCTAGGGGTGTCCCTGCCTTGGGGCTGGCCGCGTTCGATGCCGTCGCCGCCGGGTTGCCACCGGAGGAGAAGCCCAAGCTCTGCGACGCCGCCTGCGAAAGCGAGCTCGAAAATCACCGGTAGAGTTCAGGACCTTTGATACGCCCCTTTTCCCGGTTGAACTTTGGAATTGGGACTAAATGGTTTTCGTCGACGTGACCCAAAATAGATGCTAGAGCCGCCTATTCTTTTGTCCCGGTTGGTATTACCAACCGTTACCAACCGGGACAAAATGGGGAGCGTCCTGATTATCTTGAGATAATGATTGCCACCCACATTTAGTCCCGAGACAAAAAGGCCGCACTCCACCGCCAGCCGCTTCTTATCCTCTCTCCACCTCCATGCACCACACAGCCACTCCTTCTCCTTCCTATCTTCTTTTTTTCTTCTCAATCCTCATCCTTTTCCCTCTTCTCTCTTCGGCAGGGAACACCACGAAGGACGCCGCAACAGTGGTGGCGGCTACCGCCCGCCGATGGCGTGGTTCGACAGCGCGTGGTCCCATGGGCGTGGCCCGGCGGTGAGGCTCAGGGTGCGGTCCGACACGGCCTCCTCCGTGAACGCCGCCGGGCGCGGAGCTGAGCAGGTCGGTCCGGCCTGCGGCCGTGGCGGCGGCACGCAGTGGGACGGGCGCGGCTGCCAACCCTGCCATGTGAGTTTTTTTATTTTTGTGTAAATCTTTTGTGTGTGAATGAATCAAACTCATGGAGATGTATTGAATCAAACTATGTCTATTCTATGTATATGTTGTGAATTGAGCGGTGTGATTTTACAAGATGAACTTGTGGAAAAACTTGTGTTAATTGAGTAAGAGCTCTAATGGAAGTGGAGCTCCAATGGAGGTTTGAACATGTTGGTGGAATTGAACATGTCTTAGTGAAATTGAACTTGTTCATGTTGGAGGTGAAATTGAACTTGTTCATGTTGAGTCGAATCGAACCCTTGTCGGAGCTGCCAGAAAGGCCGACGTGTGCGGGAGTTTTTAAAAACAAATACCAACCGAGACTAAAGGGGCTGCGTGCTGGGTTGGCGTGCCCCCTAGTCTCGGTTGATAATACCAACTGGGCCTAAAGGATCCCCTTTAGTCTGGTTCGTTCACCCAGGACTAAAGAATCTTTTTTGTCTCTCATCAATAGTCCCGGTTGAACTTTAGGTTTCTATGCACCTTACCAATCGGGACCGAAGCCCTTGACTCTACCGCTGAATGTAGGTTGAGTAGCGCCGTCCTCGGGGCAGTGTGCCCCTGCTCATCTCGTGCCCTTGCTCAGCCGCGCCTATGTCTGTTTGCCAGCGACCCCCCGACACCCCCGAGGTTGAGCCTAGGCGGGCGCAGGCCTTGCAGCTGACAGCGCAACCCCACGACGCCATCCGCCACCGAGCGCTTCGCTGCAAGCCCCCTGTCTGTGACGCTGCATGCCGGAGGCCACCTTCACGTAGTGCCACCATCAGGAAACCTCGACGCTGTCGTAAAGGAAAACAGAGCATGGAGGAGAGCAACCTGCTGGTGTCAGTTTTCGGTATCAAAGCTGGACAGTATATCATTTTATTTAGCCTCAAGATGACTTTAAATGAAAAAAGTTTGAACTACAAAGTTGTAGATCTCGTCGAAATCTACAAGTTTCGTATAAAGTTCATCTCCATCCGAGTTCACACAAAAAAGTTATGATTTTTGAAAGCGGCGATTGCAGGTGCTTTATGTCGTACCCACAGCGATTTGTCATTGTAGCACCTGCAACCGCCGTGGCCCATGACGGTTTGGCCCTACCGCCATGGGCCACGGCGGTGGTAGGTTAGTTTTGCTAAATTTTGAATCGTATATTTTTTCCAAAATGAATAAAAAATAAATTAAAAAATTAAAATTCTCTAATGAGAAGCCGCTTGTCCGCAAGCAGGCGCACAAGGAAACAACTGACGCAGAGCCACGATATCTTCCCAGGTAGACATTTCTAGAGGCCAATTAGATCATTGCACCAAAACTTGTTGCACCGGTTGTACTCCTTTGGTGATGAGACGTGTATTAGTTAATGCCTGTTACCGAAAATATTTGTGCAACTGACCACATGAATGTCCGTTACCATTGCGGGTTCCCGGACCGGAATTTTCATTTCAATTATGTTTACTCCCACTCGCGTCCGCCCAACCCTAGCGCCTCGCCGGTAGGGTTAAGACCGCCCCACGGTTTCCATGAAGAGAAGGGAATCGAATCCCGGTTTGGAAAACCTTCGAACCCAGATTTCACCAGCGAGGGCATTTTCCTATTCTAGCTGAAGCTGCATCCTGCAGAGTGTGACAGGAGCCTTACCAATAACTTGTACAGAGCACTTTCGGTGTATTCAAATATTCAGGAATGTAGATAAGAGAAGTTGTACAAGCTCGGTGAGGCTGGAGTTAGTTAATCCACTGAAATGAGTAAACACAGACAACCATTATTTTACAGAATACATCAAGTAGGCATAAGTAGTTACAAGCATCTTCATTCTGGTTCAGTAGGCATAAGTAATTACAAGAATCTTCATCTTGAAGTGCTTACAATAAAATACATGAGGACACTTTCAGAGCAATTCAGGGTTACAGTTACTGCTACCTACCAGCCTACACATGGTTGTTTCACAGTTTCTGAATCATATGTCAATTGCTTGACCCTCAATTTTCTTAGCAATGCATCAGCTACCTGATGGCGAAGACTTGCAACTCTTCTAGATCTCAACAAAGAAACTAGCCCACAACTAGTCATTCCCTTAAGAACAATTTCAAGTTTCATCTGAAATCAACCGCTGATTTACATACCAAAACGTACGTATGAATTACTGAATTAGGTGAAAGCATAGAAAACACTTCAGATCTGAATCAAAAAAATAGGAACCCTAGCTCACATGCAAGCAAGCATACATGCAGCAAAATAGCACATACCCAAACAGATCGGAAGTGTGTGATGCTCACCTCTGCCATTCGCAGAGGAGGAAGCCCTCCTCCAGGCCCATTTCGGTTGACGGCGACAGGATTGGGCAATCGCCGCTGTTGGGCTCGAGGTCGGGGGAGAAGGGCGGCTAGCCCACGGAGACATGGCGGATCCGGACCCACCAGACTCGAGGTGATCTTCTCGTCCACCTCCTGCACTCCATCGTACCCACAGGCGTTGTCGCCGCGCCGGATCGGCCGCGAAGTCGTCGGAATCGATGGGGTGGGAGGTGGTGTGCGGGAGCTCATTGATGAAGAAGGGGGGCCCTGGTGGAGGGGAGATGCGGAGATTGTGAGCGGTGCCGGCCTGGTGGACTGGTGGTGGTGGTGCTGTGCAGGTGCGGGACAGCGAGCGCTTGGAGGTGGCGCGTGGGATCTCGAAGGCGGCGGAGGTGGCGGATCTCAAAGTCGGCGTGGAAGAGACGAGAGGAATGAGAGAGAGAGAGAGAGAGAGAGAGCGGGGGGGATGACCGGATGAGAGAGTCGCGGTAGATGTGAGTGCGGGCGTGAGGCCACGACCTAAAACTGAATTCGATGATTTGTTCGAGTCCGAGATTCATCCCAGTAGACATGTCTCGACGGATGTCCATGGGAGACGCTTTTTATAATCCCGCGTCTCCTTTTACTCTTCGCAAAGGAGACATGTTTTGTGAACTCGCGTCTCTAATGACTAGAGAACTTAAAGGAGACGCGGATTGATAAAACGCGTCTTCTATGTGTGTGCATAGGAGACGTGAGTTAAAACTGTCAATTTCATAGAGTTATAGAAGACCCTTGTCAAGAATACGCGTCTCCTGTGAGTTATTGGAGACGCGTTTTAAAACCGCGTCGCCAATTGTGACAACCCCATCCGAGATAATTCCGTACTATCGCCTAAACCACTCCATTTGGTCATTAAGCGATAATAAAGAATCATCCCGTTGAGTGTTGCCGGGTTTACGCCCGGTAAATCACTTGAAACACACAGAGAGGATCGAACGTATGCATTAAAACTCCCACGAAGGAGAGTCCAGAGTGCCTTACAAATTAACATCAAATTCCCCGTAGGGTCCATTATTACAAACCCTGGTTCTTGACATGAAAATAAATGGTTCAGAGTTTATTAAAACAGCGGAAGGTAACTAAACGGTTCGATAAACATCATAGGAGGCCTGTCCATGATGCAATCACTCGTCATCATCCACCCATTCCAGCTCCCGGTGGAATCTACAGCCACACATCACATGCATTACCTGGAAACAACATTCAGATAGCAAGGCTGAGTATACTAATACTCAGTAAGGCTTACCCGTCTAAAAGAAAGACTTTACCTCTAATCATGCAAGGCTTTTGGCTAGTGGGTTTGTTTGCCAAAAAGCTACTAAGTAGTGAATCCTTACTTTCACATTTTAGCTCAAGTTCTAGTAGAGATAATCATTACTAGATAAGCAACTATTGCAACCATAGTTGTACAATACAATTAATCAATAGTAATCTTCACAAAGTTCCATCATAAAGGGATATCATGGCCAGTAGATTAAGTAGTCTCAGATAACGGTGAGAGGCCGACAATCGATTGATTCAAACCTTGCAAGGTGGACCTAAACACACGGGAGGTGCCCTCACTAAGAGTTCACCAACCAGGCGGTTCCCGTCATTCCTCGGATTGGGATCAGATGTTACAGTCTCAAGTACAAGGTTTACTGGGCTACGCCACCAAGGTCACTGACCTCACGAAGTGCACTGGGTGGCGAGCAGGCCGCAACCCTAAGATTAGTAGCGCAAAGTTCCGTCTGAGTCTCATTTTAGGTACTAGGCTTACCGTGCCCATTTCTGACAAGTGCTTAGTACTTTCAAACACTTAACCCACGAAGCCACTGGACCGGAGCCCAAATCCCATGCTCTTACCACATGAGCAATCCATTTATAAATATGGTGATTCCATAAAGGAGATCCTATTCTCGCGAGTGACGAACATCACTCGACTTGTACCGGATCCTTAGAGCATAGCAACTAGCGACCTAGCATGCTAGTAAAAGATCATAGGTACTTAGGGATCATGCAACTAGGGTTTCAACCAACTCCTGAACGTAAATGCACATAAAATAATAATGATAAATTCCGAAGTTTAAAAGAAACACATAGGTTAATGATTAAACCGGGACTTGCCTTCGTCAGCACAAGCAGACACACAAACTTCCGGACTTTGGTCCGGGTCTTGCTCTGGACACGTAGTGCACGTCTCCTCTGCTCCCTCGTCCTCGTCGGTAAGACGGCGTGTAGCTACCGTCGGGAACTTCTACACGGAGGATGCAATGCAGTAGTTAGGAGTGTAATTAATTTAATTTAATTAAAACTGCAACAAACAGTCCACAAGGAGCATATGGTTGACCATATTCACCTTGACAACAATATTTATCACTTTTCCTTTTAAAGATTATTATGAAGGCTTATTTATTCTTCTCTTTATGGTGTTGTGCACACATCTAAAATAATTTTATTTGCACAAACAGCAAGGAGGGGTTTTCCACTCTGAAACTATCTTTAAAACACATTCATGGGGTTCAAGAATATACAAGGAAAGGTTTTTCTCATTTAATTTACTATCAAGCCTATAATGGTTTCTCTACTTTTATTTAACAAAAAGCTTTATAAAAAGACAAAATGGTACCCACTGGTCTCACTGACCTAAAACAAGTCATTGAACAGCAAGCACACCATTTGGAGCTTTGAAAATAAACTATACAAGGAATAACATTTCTAGCTAGCATAAATGAGATAAAATCACACAAAAATAAATATAGCACTTCTGGAGCCAAACTTTCTCCTACACCTTCTCTGGTCTAAAACAAGCCTAGGAAATGAACAAACACATCCATAGCTATTATAGATCTTGAACTACACATTTATGATTAAAAACAAGCATAAATCAGGAATAAATATTTCTAACAGTCCAAAAATCATGATTAATTCAGTCAAGGTGCATATAGGCATAATATGACTATTCCCAGAAGTAGAGCACAAAAACCTATTTACTTTTTGCTATAAAAATCATTAAGTCAGAAAAGGCATTAATACTAGATAATTCATAATAAAAGATTTAATCAGTAACTTTGTGCTAATTTTTTCACAGAGCCTACACATACTAGTACTCAAAACATATCCAAAAATCAGATCATGAACATGTGTAGGTTTTGCAGTACAACAGATCTAGGTAAAATAGATTTCAATTTTTCATGCAAAAACTATAACTCAAAAGTATATACAACCTTTACAAAAGTTGTAGGTCTACTCACAAGGAAGACATAAAAATTGGTATTGCATTTTTAGGATTTTTCTGTGATTTTATATGCATTTTACAAGACACTGGACTTAGCTGAGAGGAAACTTAGACAAAGACTATTACAGACAGGTCCCTAGTTCGCAGATTTACCCCTGGGAAGAACTCAGACCACGCAATTGGGTCCTTGGCGCAGGCAGCGGCGAGGATCGCCGGAATCCGGCCAAGGAGGGCCGGGATTGGCCGGGGAAAGTGGCCGGGATGATGAGGGACTCACCTAGGGTCGGTTTGAGGGGTTGGAGGCGGCGGAGGTGCCCGGCGAGCGAGCTCGGCGGTGCCATGGATGGGCAGCCGCGGGAGCTTCTGCTCCGGCGAGTAGGGGCGCAGGGCGAGGCAAAAGACCGCAGGGGGAGATCTATTAGGCCTTAGGGGAGATGCCTGGGTGGTCGGGTGGCTGAGAAATTAGGCCGGCAAGGGGGGGCTCAGCGGCGCCAGGCAGTGGCAGTCGCTGGAGCTTCGGCTCCGGCGAGGGGTGGCAAGGAGCGGTGCAAGGGACGGCCGGGGCAGGGTAGGTGGTTGCTAGGGGAGGGCTAGGAAGCTTGGGCGACCGAGGAGAAGAAGCACGGGCGGTGCTCCGCGGTGGTGGCGCGAATGGCGGCCGGCGGCCGGCGGTCTGTGCGTGCGCGCGTGGAAAGGAGGTCCTGCCCCTTTTATAAGCGCTCGGACGACAAAGGCGGTTCGCGCGCACGTCAAGGCGACGACGTGGTCGCGGCATGGGCACGGCATGGCCGCAAGGGGTGGCGACGTGCAGCGGGCGAGCGGCCAATGGCGGACGGCGGGCGGCGGGCACGGAGCGCCGCGTGGCACCGGCCACGGCTTGCGCGGGCGTCACCGCCTCGGCCAACAGTGCCCGTGGTGCTCGCTTCGGACCTGGGGTCGCAGCCCGGCCTCGGCGTGCGCGTACGACGCCGTACGGCGGCGGGCCGACGTGGCGTGCCGGCGACGTCGCGTGCGCGTGCTCGCGTTCCAGGCGCCGAAACAATTCAGACTAGCCCGGTTTGACCAAGTATAACTCCAAAACTTTGAACTAAAGTGCCCCATAAGGTAATAAGAAAAGTTGTAGATCTCACTACCCTCTACAATTTTTACAAAGGCTGATGGGTGTTTCAATCAACAGATTGTGCACAAAAGGCATGCCAACTTGGCAGTTTTCATGGCGCCGGTGAATAGTGCCGTGCTGCGTTGACCAATGTTTTACACCCTTTTACACTTCAAATCTCAAATGCCGCTCAACATGAAAGTTGTGTCCCTCGACAAACTGCACAACTTTTACATTGGGAGAATTTGAAGTGTTTAGGTGAAATTTGGAGAACATGGCAAAATTTCTGGAAGAGCTAGGGATGTCAAAGGGGTTTGAGTGGGGGTTTGACTAGATTTGACCAAGCTTTGACCAAGTTTGGCCATTAGTTGATCATTAGTGATTGTCGGCTAGGTTTTCGAGGTGATGGCCCAGGTTGACCTCTGTTTGACCAAAGTCAACTGGTTTGACCTGATCATTAGGGTTAATGATTCCTGATGAAAACCTAGGGCGTCACACCAATGGTGGTGTCTTCTTTCTTTGTTTCTTACATAGTGCAAAATGATGCAATTTAATACATCTCTACTTGTACACTTGTTGCTCGACACATGAACGATCTATAGTCTATACGCTGCACTTCTGATCTCCAGGCATAAAATAAGCCATACACTCCTAGTCTCCTAGGTACTTATCACTTCTTCATAAACTTGGAAATGTTAAAGAATTTTTGACGTTCGCACCAGCACCAGCGCCTACATAATTTTTGCTTCAAAAATCAGGACAAGTTCAAAGGGGAAACACACAAGTGAGTACAAGTTGGTTAAGTGGATGTATAAGTAACCTTACTTCATCTTCAAGTGAAAAGCGATCAGCTGCTTCTCCGATCAGCTGTTTCCAAGAGCCATAGGGACAACACACATCTGCGTCGTTGATCGTCAACGCAACACCGCTAGCTAGCTGCAGAAATGTGACATAGTATGATAACGGGCAACTCGAGTGCGAGGAAGGTTGGGATGAACAGCTGCCTCGTGCTTAAGCTTCTCTCTCACTCTCCCCACCACTGGGCTTGTACGATACTTATCGGATCCAGCTGCAAGGAGAACAGATACACTCCGAAGGGATGGGAGGTGGCCTATGGTCAGGTCGTCGTCAATAGTAAATTCACCACCACTGCAAAAATCCTGGAGTTCGATCCTGGAGATAAATTCTTGGAGCTTGGGCATTGCTCCTCGTGGGAACATAGATGGGACCACGCCTCGTTCGGGAATGTCAAATTCACACCAAACCAAACATGGAAAAGCATCAGGCCCAAGCACAGACCTTTCCTTCTGCTGGTCGCCTCTGTACACGTAGAATTTGAGATGACGAAGACACGGTAGCGTGCCCAGGACCTGGATGTCCTCCCTTCGCTCCAAATACACATTCATATCCAGGTAGGAGAGGGCGGGAAGCCATGCATGTAACATCCTTGAATTTGTTTGATTGTGAAAATGGAGGATTTCAAAAACTTGCTATGAATTTGTGTGCTCATGAAATCAAATAAGGATGCCTTCCTTTTTCCCTTCCCTTATTCCTAGATTTAATTTAATTCAATCAATAATTTTAGAACTTATAAAATGCTAGTGTGAGAAGTTGGATTTTCATTTGGTTTTAATTGGATTTGTTTGAGTGGATTCAAATTTGAATTTGAATTCAAATTTGAATCATATAGTTTATAGGGTTAAGGATAGATAGGAAAGCCTTTATACCTCGGGCCGCCAACCCACCGCGCCGCAGCTCGCGCCAGCTCACCTCTTCTTTTCCCCTTCCTTCCTCACCCGCCCCGTCCACGAAAGCAGGCCATGGCCATGGCCACGGATGCTCTCCACGCTCGATGCCGCATCCGCCGTCCACCCTACCTACCACCGCTTATATAAACACGCGACCCGGCTTCAAACCCAGCCTTGGGGTTTCTCCCCAATCCGCCGGTGACGCCAAGGAGGAGAAGGAGGAGGCAGGAGGAAGTCCGTCCGGGTGCCGCCGCTGCGCTGCCGGAGCCGCCCGTGGGAGGAGCCGAGCCGCACCGCCGACGCCCACGCCGCTTCGCTTCCGCTCGCCGCCGAGCCTTTCTTCCGACCGCCACCTTCCGTCGCACCATTGGTGAGCACACCGCAACCCTTCCCTTCTCGTGGCGCCCGCCTTCGAGCCGAGGTCGACGGCGAGCCTTGTGCGCCGTGATTCGCCCGAACGCCGCCGCCGCCGGTGATGCCCGCCGTGCAGGCCGGATGCCTTTTCTGCCGCCGGCTGCCGCACGCCGCGCCGCCGCCATTCTTCCTCGTCGCTTCGTTTGCTCGTGCACCGCTGCTCCGCCGCCGGGCTGTCTGACTGAGCACGCGCGCTCTCCTTCGCAAGACGCCTGCCAAGCGCCTGCACCCAAGACGCACGCGCTGCCGCGCCCGTGAAGGAAAACCCGCCTTTTTCTCGCTTTCCAACCCGGCCGAGCTCGCCGGCGTTCGCCTGGCCGTGAGCCGAGCCTGGCCGAGTAGTTCGCTCGGGAGTTGAGGCGGACCGAGCCGGTCGCACCGCACGCGCTTCACGCTCCGCTCCTCTGGCCACCCGAGCCGCCGCCCGCTAGCGCCGACTCGCCGCGCCCCGTCGGCCGAAGCGCCGGCCGCCGCGCCCCGCCGCCAGCCCGCCGCGAGATCCTCGCCTCGCCGCCACCGCCGTTGCTGCACCGTGCTGCCCGCCGCACGCAGTCGACCGCCACCGCCCTCCTTTGGGGCCACCGAGCCGCACCGCCGGCCCCACAAAACCGCCGGGTTTCCCGCGCCGCCCACACACACACCGCGCCCACGCCCGATCGCCGATCGCCGTGGATCCCGGATCCTGGCGCCACCAACGCCCTGCCGCACGCTGCCGCACCGGATC
Source organism: Cenchrus purpureus (assembly GCA_022644695.1). Classification (NCBI taxonomy): domain Eukaryota; kingdom Viridiplantae; phylum Streptophyta; class Magnoliopsida; order Poales; family Poaceae; genus Cenchrus; species Cenchrus purpureus. The sequence goes on along the minus strand of CP053457.1, from coordinate 134,256,860 downwards.
CCGGATCCCGGATCCGCGGCCACCACACGCCACGCGCCAGTCAACCGGCTTATAGGCCCACGTGACGCCACACGTCATGGAGCGCCGCAGCCACCTAGAGCCGCTTTTAAGCCCCTAAGACCAAGAGTCAGCCTAAAGTTAGTGCTATTGTGTATGCGATTTTATTTTAAAAACTATTTTATCTGGAAAATCTTAATAAATCCATTTTTGCTCGAAAAATACAAAACCTTTTCCAAAATTCTCTAAAATCTTAAACTCCGTGCTAGGCTAGTGTTTGCTCTTTTGGGTCTTAATTGTTGTTCTTTGGAGTTAATTGCATTAGGACCGTTGTTTATTTTCTTTTACGCTGCTAATAGGAGCACTGGAGCCGGGAGCCGATCCCGAGTACGACTACTACCGATGACTTCCATGAGGACTACTGACCCTGTGTTCACGATCGACTTTTGAAAACCTATTAGACATTGCAATATAGAATGCTAGCGCTTTACTTTATATGCATGTTGATGAACCTTGCACCGCCTTACTTTAAATACCGTTTGATTGTCCTACTACTATATATGTTTATAAGCTGTATATAGCTGACCTTCGCGATGCATGTGTTGGGATGGGATTAGTGGTTCTGGCGTGAGTGGGATAAACCGAGGAGAAGGCGTTTTGGGTACTTTGGGGTGAGTCAAAACAACCGATCCGGGATCGGGACGGGTGCACTCCTGGTGTATCCCCACTTTACGGTTTTGAGCCTAGGTGTTGTGGTTTTACTTGCGCTGAGGACATGAGCTCGCCTGTCCGAAACCGAGTGGATCAACTTGTCGATAGGATTTTCAGACACACCACCGCCGAGCGTGGGGTTAGGGCCGAGTTGAGCTCGGCAAGTGAACCATACCGCCAAGCAGGATAGGGTATGTGGGGAGAGGTGGGAGTGAGACCACCTTCTCAAGGGCCTGTGGTGGCCACACGGGCATGTTTCAGCTATTCCCTTGCGAGGGGACCGCTGAGGGCCGGATGCAGGATGGGACCAGAATCACCGAGAGTTCGACGGAGATGGGCTCGGCCGCAGACACCGCCGGTGCCATTCCGGTTGGGTCTGTGTACACGCACTGCAGAGTTGTTCGATCTATAGCTATAGCTGCCTCCGCATGGACAATGCCTAGAAGACATGTTGTTCCTCATGTTTTGGGATTTCTACCTTCCCCCATAGATGAGTGCATGGTGAGCCGTGGTTGCTGGGAGAGGAGAGTGGCTCCCTCACCTCATCGATCCGATTGCAATCATTGAGGTGCGAGGAGAGGAAGTTCTCGCACCTCACCCTGGAGATGGAGTAGGTTGTGGAGACGGGCCCGGTGACCGTGTGGTCCGAGCGTGTTGAGAGCTTTGGGTTGGGAACTTGATGGAGATATCTTGATATTACTCCGTCCAAGATAGGAAACCCAGCTAGCTTCCTTGTCTCTTTTTCTCCCTTAGAAGTTAGGCCACTTAAAGTCGATACAACAGGACGGACCTATCCCACCCTTGGGGATAGACTTTGGGTGTAGTTACGAGTCCGAGTACGACAACAACAACGCCGATGGATGGTACGACGAGGGATGCGCTTCGCTCAAGGATGCCTCGTGGAAGAATAAAAGATGGAGACCCTTCGAAGCTAGCCACCGCTACGTAGAATTTCACCGATTCAGCCAAGGGCTTGTAATAATGTACTCCATAATGGACATGTAATAAATTATGTACTATTGCTTTGTGTGATGCGTATGACTTTGTGATATTATCCGTGAGACACGTGCGATAGCCACCGATCCGTGGACTATCGCGATGGTATGTGGATTCGGGTTTTCTATGAAAACCGGGTTTTGCTGGTGGTATCGAGCCATACTTGACCGTAGCACGATCCCCAGAAATGGCCGATAGAAATAGGACTCTATACGCCTATTTCTATATTTATACCCTTGAACTATGTTATAAAACTTATCTCTTTTTGAAAACATCTCACTTACCTGCGCTAACTAAGATTTCTTACGTTTCACAGGAGATGGAGCTAATTGTCGAGATCACCCCGAGACGCGGGCGATCTCGCCATCGATGGAGAGGGCCCTTCTCGTGCTTGGGGTCCCTCCTACCCACGCCACGCATCGGCCGAGTACGCACTGCCGTGACGGATATGGTGCTCGCACGCCGCCTTCCTCACCCGAACCTTTCGGGTTCAAGGAGAGTCTCGCACACAAAGATCACCGACCCGCGACGCACGCGCGCGCCGCCGGCACCGGGCTGCCTTCGCCAGATCGCCACCTTTGAGTCCGGACGCCCGACTTCTACCCCGGACTATCGGCCGCATGTGGACGGAGTCCTTCGCACGAGGGGATCCAGACGACGCTGACGCCGACCTTCCGCGAGACCGACGAGACTTTGGTGGAGACAACACCTACTTGGTCGACCTCGACAAGTACGCACGCCGCTCGAGGACGAGTCACGACCCTCTTCAAGATCAGACGCCACCGCGACGCCCGCCAAGACACCACCGCTTCACCAGGAGAGAGAACATCCACGCCACTGTTCGCCAGAGCGAGCTCGACCGCCACACTCACCGCCCCTCAGCCGAGAGGGAGCGTGGTGACACACGTGAGGAGCTGCCGACGCCGTGAGGACCTCCGCAGATGACCATGAGTCGTAACAGTCAAGGACAGACTTCGTGAGCAAGGATGACTTGCTCACGGTACGCACCCACCTGCTTGGATGTGAGCGGAGCAAGGTGGAGAAGCTAGAGAAGAACAGGAGGAGAACGCCGCCAACCTCGGTGGCACGCAAGACGGCCGCTCACTCGAGGGACAAGGCCGAGAGGGAGGACTTGGGAGGACGCCGACTCTCAAGGTGGACGAGCTCACGGAGCTCAACGGAGAGCTGCCTTCGAGTCGCAGCTGAGCGATCCGCACCGAGACCTTCGAGCTGCACCAGTCCCGCCTCAAGTTACACTGTGTCCCGATGGCTCGGCCGCCGACCCCCGTCGAGACTGAGGAGGTTCGAGAGGCACACGCCTTGGTGTCCCTGGATCTTCCTCCGACTACCCCACCGAGGATCCGCCACCCTGTCTCGTACAAGAGGGCTCGCACCGAGTAGAGTGCAGAGCGAGGACATGACCCAGAGTTGAGTTGTATGATAATAGTCTCCATGAGTTGCTTCCATGCAGCCGTGAGCATGTTCTGGAGCATGAAGAGAGTCATGTCACACCTTGTAGGCACTACCCCTTTTGAGCATGTATCAGTGTATTAGAGCGTTGTTTTGAGCTGCTACCCTAAGGTCCGAGTCACCTGGAAGCATATGTACTACTCATGCTTGATGTATGCTTGGATCTTAATGGAGTTATTTGTGTCTTAATGCTTTTTCTCATTGAGTGTTGGTTATATAAATAGTCTTATTTTCATGCTTGTCTCAGACTCATATAAGTTGGTGAGTGACGTTGTGTAAAAGTCTTTTCTTCCCCGCTTGTGTTTTCAGAAGGATGTCGATCCAACGGTCCAACCGTCGCTGCGCGCGCTTGAGGAGGCCGCCGAGGAGGAAGCCCCCAGGCCGTGGTCGTGGTCGTGGCGCGCCGTGCGGACGCGGTCGCACCGCGTGCCGTGGACGCCCGCCCTACGTGGAGGAGCTTTGGGAGCTTGAGGCCGGGTGCCGAGCACCGCCACCGCCCGAGGGCCCGTGTCAAGCCGAAGGATGGAGAAGCCGAGCAAGATCGGGGAGCAAGACCAGCCGAGCCAGCCTCCGCCACCCCCACCTAACTTGGTGGATGTGATGGGTCCGACTCACCGATGCAGAGGATGGCGGTCATGGAGCACCGTGGCAACGGTGGGAACCGCGCTCACAGATGAGGACCTCACGAGGAAGATCGAGAGGTTCATCCGCCTCAAGGCCCCCACCTTCGCCTACTCGGATGACCCGCCGACGCCGACGGGCCGAGGGTGATCGAGACCAAGCTCGACCTCACCGCTCGCCTCGACGAGGAGTGCGTCGCCATCACCGGAGGGTCCCGCCAAGTCTTGGTGGGACAACAACACCGCCACCACCCGAACCCGCTTCATCACCGGGCCGGAGTTCTACGAGGTGTTCCGCGAAAGACTGCGCCAGAGCTGCTGATCCAGAAGGCACAGGAGTTCCGCACCATGACACAGGTGCGATGAGGTCGAGGAGTCACGAGGCCACTTCATGAAGATGATGCGACGCCCGACGACACCAACACCGACCGAAGGCGGCCTGTCTCGAGGCTTTCACCACGCCTTCGCCAGTGGACCAAGGCGCGAGCACAAGTCCCTTCGCCACCTCGACAACGCGCCATCGCGGCCGAGGAAGAGGAGAGGAGCCACGAGGAGCTCATGAAGGGCAAGAAGAGGACGGAGATCGGGACCACCACGACCGATCCTTCCAAGCCGAGCGGACAGAGCAACATGCCGAGGGGAGCTACCGCCTGGGCACAACCACGGCAGCCGGAGGAGGAGGGAGTCGCCCCTGAGGGAGGAACCTGCTACCCCCAGATCGAGGCTACCACCCGCCGCCATGCGCCGCGAGACCTACCATCGAGGCTTCACCGCCACCGCTCACCGTGGCAAGCCCGGCCACAAGTCCTTCGACGAGTGCCGACAAGAAGACCGCATTACACGCGAGAGCACTCGCTCCGTGAGGTCGACCTCCTCGTTGCACCACCGACCGCCGACCGTGGAGGTAACCACCTCACCGAGGAGGAGGTCCGACGCCTCACGCCGTGATCGGTGAGTTTTTGGTTTGTGGTACTACCGCTTTGGTTCTTTCGACACGTGCAACGGTCGATATTACCTCTAGATTCGTGAACAAATTCTCCTCCCTACAACCACCGATCGATTCCTATCATCACGAGTTCACCTCCTGAGATATCGATGCACCTTGCTATGAGGTGACGTGGTCATCCAAGACCACAAGTTCTTGGGGATCCGATGGTTGCCTTCCAATGGCATCGATGTGACATCGGGATGGATTGATCATCACAAGGGTGTCATCTCTACTTCACCACGACTTCAGTGACCTTGGTACATCCCGACGGGACGAGTCACCTTCGAGCCAATGAAGTCCCGAGACATACCACCGTGTACTCACACGAAAGCCATCTCAAACATGCCGGTTTGTGAGTATGAGGATGTGTTTCCAAGAGCGCCGGTCTACCACCGCATCGCGACGTGGAGTTCGTGATCAACTTGGTATCGGGACCGCACTATAGCTCGTAGTCCGTACGCATGGCGTATGTTGAGCTGAAGTCGTTGAAGGCGAGTTAGACTCACCGCTGAGAAGGGGTTCATCCGACCGAGTGCTTCACCATGGGGTTCACCAGCTCGTTTCGTCTCGAAGAAGGATGGGACTCGGCCGATCGTGTGTTGATTACCGACACCAATGCGGTAACCATCAAGAACAAGTACCACCCCCGGATCGGATCGATGACCGATGGATCGCTAAGGCAAGCCAAGTTCTTCAAAGAAGATTGATCTCGATCGGCTATCACCAGATGAAGATTCGACCGGAGGACATCTACAAGACCGCGTTTGTGACCCAAAGACGACGATGAGTACCGTCGTATCGTTTGGCCTTTACGACGCCCCGGCGTACTTCATGAACATGATGAACAAGGTGTTCATGGATGAGTTAGACAAGTGTGTCGTTGTCTTCATTGACGACATACTGGTCTTCTCCAAGACCGCAGAGGAGCATGAAGAGCACCTGAGGATAGTGTTGGGAAAGCTCGTGCAACAAAGAACATGCCAAGTTCGCAAGTGCGAGTTCGGATGGAAGAAGTCGCTTCTCGATCACGTGTTGTCAGCTGAAGGAGTGGCCGTAGATCCGAGCAAGATAGAAGCAGTGTCCAAGTGGCAACACTCAAGTCTGATGAGATCCGCAGCTTTTCGCTTAGCACTACCGGCTTTATCGAGAACTTCTCCAAGATTGCGAAGCCCATGACAGAACTGTTGAAGAGCAACACGCCGTATGTGTGGTCGGACAAGTGTGAAGCCAGCTTTCAAGAGCTCAAGACTCGCCTCACCACTACACCGGTCCTGACTCTTCCTGATGCGAGCAAGGACTTCGTGGTGTACTGTGACACATCGAGACAGGGACTCGGTTGCGTGCTGATGCAAGGAGGCAAAGTTGTTGCATATGCCTCGCGACAGCTTCGGAAACATGAGGAGAACTACCCCACACACGACCTCGAGCTAGCTGCTATCATTCACGCGTTGAAGATATGGAGGCACTACCTGATGGGCAACAAGTGCGACATTTACACCGACCACAAGAGTTTGAAGTACATCTTCACACAGTCGGAGTTGAATCTAAGGCAGAGAAGATGGCTTGAACTGATCAAGGATTATGACCTGAACATTCACTACCACCCCGGAAAAGCGAATGTCGTAGCCGATGCACTGAGCCGCAAGCATTACTGCAACAACCTGATGGTGCGTAAGAGAGCAACCCAAGACCAGATGAGGAAATGGAGAAGCTGAATTTGGAGATAGTGGAGAAAGGGCAGCTGAACGAGCTGAGGGTGAAGTACACGCTCGAAGACCAGATTCGACAAGCTCAGAAAGGATGCCCCGAAATCAAAGAAGTGAAAGACTTGATGGCTAGAGGCAAAGCAGCCGACTACCGCCTCGACGAGCAAGGCACGCTATGGTTGAAGGATCGCATCTGCGTACCCCGAAGCAAGGAGATCCGAGACTCGATCCTGAAGGAAGCTCACGACTCTCGACCGATTCACCCCAGTTGCACGAAATGTACCAAGATCTGAAGATACGGTTCTAGTGGGAGAAGATGAGGGAAGACATTGCTGAGTACGTTGCCAGATGCGACACTTGTCAGAGAGTGAAGGCGGAACATCAGAGACCCGCCGGATTGCTTCAGCCGCTGGAGATACCTATCTGGAAATGGGATGATATCAGCATGGATTTCATTGTGGGTTTGCCGCGTACACAGAAAGGTAATGACTCCATTTGGGTGATTGTCGACCGCTTGACCAAGGTAGCACACTTTGCATGAAAGCCAACTCAAAGCAGAGCCGAGCCAACTCAGAGCTCTGTGGACAACATTCGAAGCTCCATGGGGCTCCGAGGAGCATTGTGTCGAATCAGAGGACCGCAGCCACCACGCCTTCCGGAAGAGCCTACATGCTTCTATGGGCACCGAGCTGAATTACAGTACAGCTTTCCACCCGCAGACAGATGGTCAGACGGAGAGAGTGAATCAGGTTCTAGAAGACCTTCTGAGGGCTTGCGTGTTGACCTACGGGTCGGATTGGGAGAAGAGCCTGTCCTATGCCAAGTTTTCTTACAACAATGGCTACCAGGCTAGTATCCGAATGGCACCTTTTGAAGCTCTCTACGGCAGGAGGTGTCGGACCCCACTGATGTGGTCCGAGGTGGGGGAATGGACCTTCTTCGGTCCTGCCACCATTGTCGAATCTGAAGAGAATGTTGCCAAGGTCAGGGAGAATCTGAAGATAGCTCAGAGCAGGCTGAAGAGCTACGCTGACCCAAAGAGGGAAGACGTCTCGTTCGAAGTGGGAGAGCACGTCTACTTGAAGGTGTCACCCCTCCGAGGTACAAAGAGGTTCCATGTCAAAGGGAAGTTGTCCCCAAGGTATGTTGGCCCGTATCCGATTGTGAAAAGGACCGGGAAGGTGGCTTACAAGCTCGAGCTACCACCGGAGCTCGCCAGAGTACACCCGGTGTTCCACGTGTCTCAGCTCCGGAAGTGTGTGGTTGTCGAGAAGAGGGTGCCCGCTCAGGCACTCGATGTCCAGGAGACCCTGGAGTACTTGGAGTACCCAGTCCAGATCCTGGACTGGGTGGAGAAGTCAACCAGGAAGACCACCACTCGCTTCTGCAAGGTGCTCTGGAGTAATCACTCCGAGCGCGAAGCGACGTGGGAGAAGGAGTCAGTCATGAGGGAGAGATCCCCTCACCTCTTCGAACCAGAGGTAACTTCTTAATCTCGGGGACGAGATTCTTGTGAGGGGGGGGAGTTCTGTAACATCCTTGAATTTGCTTGATTGTGAACATGGAGGATTTCAAAAACTTGCTATGAATTTGTGTGCTCATGAAATCAGATAAGGATGCCTTCCTTTTTCCCGTCCCTTATTCCTAAATTTAATTTAATTCAATCAATAATTTTAGGACTTATAAAATGCTAGTGTGAGAAGTTGGATTTTCATTTGGTTTTAATTGGATTTGTTTGAGTGGATTCAAATTTGAATTTGAATTCAAATTTGAATCATATAGTTTATAGGGTTAAGGATAAATAGGAAAGCCTTTATACCTCAGTTTGGGCCGCCAACCAACGAATCGGCCCGCTCCCGCTTTCAGCCCGTGCACAGCCCACCAGCCGGCCGCATAGGACCTCACCCGTGCCCGTGCCCCTGACCAGTGGGTCCCGCGCGTCAGCCGCCACCTCAGCCTCTTCTTTTTCCCCTTTCCCCTTCCTCCCTCTCACACGCCGCGCCGCCGCCGTGGAAAGGCACGACCGTGTGGCCATGGCCGCTGCCCTGGATGCTCTCCAAGCGTCCCGATGCCGCATCCGCCGTCCACCCTACCTACCGCCGCTATATAAACACCACCGCGACCCTGGGCTTCAAACCCTAGCCAATTGGGGTTTCGTCTCCCCCAATCCGCCGCCGGTGACGTCAAGGAGGGGGAAGAGGAGGAGCAGGAGGCGGGGAAGTCCGTCCGGGGGTGCCGACCGCCGTCGCTGCCGGAGCCGCCCGTGGGGAGGAGCCGGAGCCGCGGAAGCCGCGCACGCCTACGTCCCCTGCTTCGCCGACGTCCCCTGCTTCCTCGGTTCGCCACCGCGTCGAGCCTTTCTTCACCGCCGCCTTCACCTTCTGGTCGCGCAGACCGTAGGTGAGCACACCGCAACCCCTTCCCTTCTGTGGCGCCTGGCTTTCGAGCCAAGGACGCAGCCGACCTTGTGCGCTGTGATTCGACTCGAACACCGCCGCGCCGCCGCGCCGTCGCAGCTTGTGATGCCGGCCTTCGTGCCAGGCTGGGATGCCTCTTCTTGTAGGTGCCGCTGCCGTCTCCGCCGCGCACGGAGCCCGCTCGCCGTTCTTTTCCTTGGTTCCCCGTTCGTTTGCCCGGTCGCCGTGTCGCCGCCGCCGTTCTGGCCACCGTCGCGGTCTTGACGTCGGCGTGCGCACGCACTCTCCTTCGCGCACACCCGAGTGCCCGTGCACCCGCGCACGCGCACACGTTCTCTATGAAGGAAAAAACCCAGCCTTTTTCTGTCTTTCCGACCTAGCCGAGCTCGCCGGCGTTCCGCCTGCCGTGAGCCGAGGCGTCGCCGTCGAGGTAGTTTCCGCCCGGAGTTGCGAGCGCCGGACCGACCTGGTGCACGCGCACGTCCGCGCGCCCTCTCGCGCATAGCTTTGCCGGCCTTGGCCACCCCCGGCCGCGCCGCCGACCTTCCCCTGTCCTCAGCGCGTCGCGTCGAGTTCGCTGCCGCCGCTGAGTTGGGGATCCCGGGCCAAAGGCCGCCTCTTTTCTTCGCCAAACGAAGCCTTCGGTCCATCCTCGCCTTGCCTTGGGACGTGTTGCCCAGCCACCGTTGATCCTCGCCGCCGACGAGGTCTTGACCGACCGCCGTCCCTTTGGGGAATTGCGTCGAACACCTGCCGGCTTCCCTCAAAACCCAGTGGGGTTTTTCCCTCGCATGCCGGCCCACACGCCGTGGAGGCCGCGGCTGATCTCCCGGATCCCGTGCACCCGTCCACTCCTGGCCCTTGGTGCACGAACGCACGCACTGACCCGTGCCGCAGAAGATCCCGCCGGGATCCCGTGTGAGCGGCCACACCAGCAGCCACGCAGGCTGTAGCTGGCTTATAGTCGCCCACGTGGACACCACGTGTGCCGCTGAAGCTGGCCTGCAGCCACCTAACCGCCAGCTTTAAGCCCCTAAGAGCCAGCCAGTAGTCAGCCTAGAGTCTGTGCTATTGTGTATGCGTATTTTATTTCCAGAAAACTATTTTACTTTTGGAAAATCTTAATGAATCCATTTTTGCTCTGAAAAATACAAAACTTTTTCCAGAAATTCTCTAAAATCTTAAACTCCGTGCTAGGCTAGTGTTTGCTCTCTTTTGGCTCTTAATTGTTGTTCTTTTGGAGTTAATTGCATTAGGGCCGTTGTTTATTTTCTTTTACGCGTTAATAGGAGCAGCTGGAGCCGGGGAGCTGATCCCGGAGTACGACTACGCCGACGACTTCGCTGCGGAGGACTGCACTGTGTTCACGCCTGACTTTGAAAACCTATTAGACATTGCAATATAGAATGCTAGCGCTTTACTTTATATGCATGTTGATGAACCTTGCACTGCCTACTTTAAATATCCTGTCCTTGATTGTCCTACTACTATATATGTTTATAAACGTGTATATACGCTGAGCTTCGCGATGCATGTGTTGGGATGGGATTAGTGGTTCTTGGCGTGAGTGGGATAAAACCGGCAGGAGAAGGCGTTTTGGGTACTTTGGCGGGGGTGAGCTCGAAACAACCGATCTGGGATCGGAGACGGGGGTGCACTCCTCAGTGTATCCCCACTTTTATGGTTTTCGTAGCCTAGGTGTTGTGGTTTTACTTGCGCTTGGAGGACATGAGCTCGCCTGATGCCTCGAAACCGAGTGGATCAACTTGTCGATAGGACTTTCGTACACACCACCTCGCCGAGCGTGGGGTTAGGGCCGAGTTGAGCTCGGCAAGTGCGGAACCATACCTGCCAGCAGGATAGAGGGTATCAGTGGGGGAGAGGTGGGAGTGAGACCACCTTCTCTCAAGGCCTCGCGTGTGGCCACACGGGGCATTTCACCCGGCATTCCTTTGCGAGGGGGACCGCTTTGAGGGCCGGATGCGGTGATGAGACCAGAATTCACCGAGAGTTCGCACGGTAGGATGGGCTCGGCCGTATACACCGCCGGGGTGCCATTAGGGTTGAATGCAGTGTACACACTCTGTAGAGTTGTTCGATCTATAGCTATAGCCGCGTCCTCGGTCATGGACAATGCCTAGAAGACATGTTCATTCCTCATGTTTTGGGTTTTCTACCTTCCCCCTGTAGATGAGTGCATGGTGAGCCGTGGTTGCAGTCGGTTAGAGGAGAGTGGCTCCCTCTATCTCGTCGATCCGATTGCAATCATTGAGGTGCGAGGAGAGGAAGTTCTCGCACCGACCCTAGCCGGGAGTAGGTTGTGGAGATGGGGCCCTGGGTGACCAGGTGGTTCCGAGCTGTGTTGAGAGCTTTGGGTTGGGAACTTGATGGAGATATCTTGATATTACTCTGCTGCTGCTGCATAGGAAACCCGAGCCGCTTCCTTGCCTCGTTTTCTCCCTTTAGAAGTTAGGCCACTTAAAGCTGCATACAGTTGGTGACGTGGACCTATCCCACTCCTTGGGGATAGACTTTGGGTGTGCAGGTTACGAGTCCGAGTACGACAACAACGCCGATGGATGGTACGACTGAGGGATGCGTCGCTTCGCTCAAAGATGCCTGTGGCGAGAAGAATAAAAGATGGAGACCCTTCTGAGAAGCTAGCTACCGTTGCGTAGAACTTCACTCTGATTCAGCCAAGATGCTTGTAATAATGTACTCCATAATGAACATGTAATAAATTATGTACTATTGCTTATGTGTGATGCGTTGTATGACTTTGTGATATTATCTGTGAGACGTTCTGTACGCGATAGCCACTGATCCAGGGACTATCGCGATGGTACAGGGATTCGGGTTTTCTATGAAAATCCGGGGTTTTGCGATGCAGGTCCAATCCATGTAGGCACCGTCCTGCTTTTACACCGAAACCGGGTTAGGTTGTCTAGTGACTTCAGTGAGCCATCATGATCAATAAAATTGGCATCACATTTAATATCTAGACACTCAATCTTCTTCAGTCTGCCTAGGGATTTCACCAGGGCACCAGCACATGCCCTCAAATCATCTTCATAATCATCATATGACTCATAATAACCATCTGATTTATTATATATCTTGACGTCGACCTTAAGTACCCTCAGGTGGATCAGATGGCCCAGCTCTTCGGCAATGCATTTGGATGCTACCGTTGCCTTATCTATCACTTCAAGGGACGTTAGCTTCTTCAACCCATTCGGCAGCCTTGTACTTATACCTCTACCACGTAGGCACACCAACTGTTTTAGCCCTGTAATACTTGATGGCAGTTTTGCTACCCCTGTCTCGGATAAGTCCAGTGTCTGCAAAAACTGTAGCTTCCCTACCTCTACTGGCAGATCATGTTCAAAACCTCCATTACTTGGCAGAGCCACAAACCACAGGTGACATAAGCTCCCGACAAACCCCAAGCTCGCAAAGTCGTCAAGTCGACAACCTCTTAGATCCAATACACGCAGAAGGTGATAGCGTGAAAGGGAGGGTATTGGATCAATTACTACATCTTCAGGTCTGAAGATGGTAAGGGACCTCAGCTTTGGCATCTTCATGGTAGGCCAAGTAGTAGAATTATACAGAGATAGCCTACGAACATGCATGCTTTTCACCTCATCATCTAATAAAGTGGTGGTGGTGATGAAAGATTGTTTTGTTGATAAGGAAATAATAAGATCAAGCACTGTATCATGCACACGGCAAGCCTGAGGTGTACCATCCGCATCCATGTTGGCAGGCTGGATCAAGCTTCTATTTAGAAGCTCATTTAAGTAACTCTCTCCCGTCACATGGAAACTTTGGTGTCCTTCTCCGTGTTGGACAAAACCTTCAGCTACCCACATCCATATCAACCTATCCTTTTCAATCTCGTAGTCTTCTGGAAATACGCTTAGGTGCAATAAACATGTCTTCAAATGGGAAGGTAGATCATAATAGCTGAGCATCAGTATCTTGGTCATATCATCCATGGCAGGGTTTCTCCCAAGTCCAGAACCAATTGAGTCACACACATCATACCACACCTTTATATGCTCTGAATTATTAGCAAGCAAACTAGATGTGGTAACGACAGCTAACGGGACACCTCCACATTTCTTCAAAATCTTTTTAGATATTTCATAAAATTTCTGAGGACATTTATCTACTGAGCCAAATATTCTTCCATAGAATAATATTTCAGAGCTCTCATCAGAAAGTGGTTTAAGCCTGTAGAAGCCACCGACTTCCTTAGCAACACCAATAATGCGGGTAGTTGTGATTATCCTGCTTCCAAGGTTATTCTTGATATCTAGAGCACACTGTATTACCTTCCACGGTTCTATATCCCATATATCATCGATAACAATGAGGTACCTATGCACATGTCAATGGATTAGGCGTCATGTAATCATAGTTACCAAATATTTATATGAAGAGACTATATGTAGCTATTTCAGTATTCCCTTGATAATTTGCAAAATAATTTTAAAAAGCCTGAAGCCAAGCCAACTTATATGTAGGGGACTAGTTTAAAATGCATTTACCTTCTTAAACAAGTGGTCACTATTTCAAAAGAGAAAATAAAGCAAACCTTATTGTTACTAAATGGAAGAGCCTTTTGAGTTTCCCCGTCAATTCTCATAAGATGTGCTACAAGAAAAAAGAGGCATCCTAGGAGGTCTCACGAAAAATACAAAAATATTTACAATTAGATTGTTATATTCATCAACAACAATATTCATGGGGCATGATCTATTTAAAAACTACCCATCATGTCATTAGCCTAAATTAAATCTAATACCTTGCATGGGTTAATAACCACCATGCCACTATGAAAAATTAGCCTAAATTACCCCTATATAGGATTCTAAATTATGCATAAATCCATTGCGGAAAATCAACCTAAATATTGCAATATACTATGTCATCCAAAGTCACGCTGCCTAGGTCTTCTATGGGTAGTAAAGATATTCATGGGCCACTAATGGGACATCTATACTCCCTCCGTCCCATAAAAGTGTGCAATTTTAGTTTTTTAGGACATATTAGTGGAGGAATGAAAAGACTCTAATACCCTCATTTGTTAGCAAAATGCAGTAAGTTTTGCCATGCAAATCAGATCTGATCACTTAATTAGGAAGGTAATTAGATTTATTTTCTAGGATTGCATTCTTTGTGGGATTTTTTCAAAAGTTAGGATTGCACATTTTTATGGGACGGAGGGAGTAATGATTAAACTAGGCTACGTGTCGCAAAGACCATAATTTTCTACTTCTATGCCACACTAGGAAATAACCCAAAGATCCCATGTTTGTTTCTAAAGTTATTCTTTTTTATAGACTGTGTTACGGATGAAAGCAGATATATAAGAGAAATTTTAGAGTGCTTATATATATACTCCCTCCATTTTTTAATACATGATGTTGGTTAGTTCAAAAATGAACTAAACTATCCAACGTCATGTATTTGTGGAACGAGGTAGTATTGAATTTGTCATCTGAGGGAAACAATGAAATAATTTTGCATAAGGATAACAATAGATCATAAATCATAGCCATTCCACATAAATGATATTGTAGTGTCATAAATATTGCCTAAAGTATTACTAGGAGTGCAGATACACAGGCGCACCTGCACATAGATATACTCCCTCTGTTTCTACTTATAAAGCGCAAGGGGACATGACACCCGGCCTCTCAAATTACACTTTGACAGTTTATTTCTCTTATATTATGTTACTTATGGTTATGAACTTATAATCATTGGATAGTGTATTTGATTACAAATCCAACAATATCAAATTTGCATTATAAAAATAGAAAATGATGGATAAATTAGTAGTCAAAGATTGTAAAGTTTGAATCTTCATATGCGTGCGGGCCTTATAAACTGGAATGGAGAGAGTATATATGAATCAATTAATCAGTGGATCCACTAATCCGTTAATATATATAGGAGTAGCTGCACGCGCGTGTAGCTACACACACGGGGGGAGAGAGAGAGAGAGAGAGAGCAATGTACCACAACTGATTAAAGGAAAAATCGACTTGGGTAAACACACATGATTGGATGGCAGGAACGTACCTCTGCTTCTTAACGAATTCACGGACAAGATCAATGAGTTGCTTTAAATCATCCAAATTCACACCAGGGTGATGTTCTCCCTTGTGAAGTTCATACAACATGTCCTTGAGAAGTTTCTTTGTGTCTGGATTGCGAGACATCGAAACAAAAGCCGTGCCGCCAAATCGTCCTTTGATCTCATCTTACACTGCTTTGGCAAGTGTTGTCTTGCCCAGTCCTCCAAAACCAGCAACAGAGACTATCCTTCCATGCTGGTCATCATCTTCCTTTGTCAACATGGTGATGACTTCTTCCTTTGCCTTATCAATGCCGACAAGCTCAGTCGCCTGGGTGTAGAATGCTGTTATGCGAGGATCAACAGGGGTTTTCTTGGCAGGAGCAAAATTGTTGATGACCAAAATTGTATCATCAACTCTATACCTGTCCGAGGAAATCAACGCAAAACGTACAACATGTAAGAGAAGAAATTGATTCGAAAAATATACGGTACCTGTATACAGAGGTGTTGCTTGTTGATCTCTAACCTGTCACGTCGCTCGGCTACCTCCCTGACACGCTCCTTGATGTCCTTGACCTCTCGGGCGACCTCACGTCGAGCCATGACCTTGGTGACTATATTAGCCATCTTCTTGATGAATCTTTTGGCCCTCCTTTTGCTGGGAGTAGCAGCACCCTAGACGCGCACCATGAAGGTGTCGACGATGTCATCCATGTCGTACGACAGTTCCCTAACGTCCCGGGCCCAGATCCTCTGGAGCTCCTCGAGCTGCTCTCTTGGCACCTCGCCAACTTTACGGAGGGCGGCGTGCATGGTCTCGAGCTCGCTGGTGAGGAACTCGATGTCCTGCCTGATGCCCTTGTGGAGGTTGTACTCATCCCGCAGCAGCTGAGCGAGCTTGGGAAGCAGGGTGCCCAGCGCCCCCGTCGCGAAGTCCATGGCTGGTGCGCTCACGAGGTAGCTAGCTCTCAGGTTGTATTGCTTGGGATAACACGGGCAGCAAGCTAGAGGGTGTGGTGGTGGTGGTGAATCGGAGCTATCACCTCCGATCCCCTCGTGACCTCGTCTCTATAGTTCATAGACGATGGAGGGATGAGGATGCAGACCAGCCTTCAGCTTCCTTGTATCGTCAACGGTTGGGCAGAGGATGAAGATGCCAGCTGTGACGTTAGTTGGCCGACATTAGTTTTTCTTAACGGCCCACTAGGGGCGGCAAGGTCAAGTCAAGATCTATATATATACTCCTATGTGATGATCGAAGCTGGCGGCTGCCCATGGGTCGAGCAGAGCACCATCGGCCATCGCCATTTTATTGTGCTTGAGCATTATTGTCGGACGAAGATATTAACTTCAGAAAACGAAGATACTAACGCCAGCAAGCGAAGCTTTTTTCTTTTGATAAGATGAAGCAAACAAAGTTTAACCCTTTGTCTGTGTGTCGTCGTCACATATATACTCACAATTTAGATATAAGGTAGTTTTTCCATTAGGCTCCCAAGGAATCCCCAAACCACAAGCTCTATTAGGCTGACTCCAACAAGACGAGGCAAAATACGAGAGGCATTCGCCCATTTGCCTCGCGCACAGCAACTGTGTCAAGCACGCAAAAAATCTCGTCTCCAACAAGCGGACGCAAACGGCACAAGCAAATCCATCTCCTCCCGATCCCTCCCCCTCGTCCCGCCGCCACCACTTCCCTCCCCTCCATCTGCTGCCGGCGTTGGCCCTCCTCCACCGCGCATTCCCTGCCAGCGGCCCTGCGCCCCTCGCCGCCGGGACGCGGAACCACCTCCTACGCCTGCGCGGCTCGTCACCAAGACGCGTCGCCCTCCTTGCCTGCATCCCTGCGCGCCTCGTCACCGGCGGGGCACGGTCGGAGGCAGGGGCGGCCCTTCCCTCCCCATCCGCGCCGCCGGGGAGGAGCTCGCGACAGCACGAGGCACGGGGCACGACCGGAGGCAGGGGCGGCTCCGGATCGACGCGACGCCTCTGCTCCTCCGCCGCCTTGGAGAAGGAGGGAGGCGGCGGGAAGACCGAGACGCCGTCGTTGTCCTCGAGTCGCCGCCTCCCCGGCGTGGTCTCCTCCTCCCCGCGCCCGGGTCGCCGCCGAGCGGGGCTCCCGCGATCTCGGCGCGTGAAGGCCATGGCGGATCTCCGGCGTGGTCTCCTCCTCCCTTGTGCCTAGGTCTCGTCGAGCAGGTGCACTCCTCCGCTGCCGCCTCGCGCGCGCTCCTCGCGCCGCGCCCGCTCCGCCTGACTCGTCCCGCGCCACCGCCACGCGTTGCTTGCACGCACGCTTGCCGTTTGCCTACGGAGGAGAGAGGGAGTGTATCTTTGCATCGCCTCTCCTCCGTAGGCAAAATGCCTCGCGCGATGCCTCCTCTGTTGGAGGGCGTCTCGACGCGAACAGTGGCGATTGGGGAGGCAAAAATGCTTTTGCCTCCCCTTGTTGGACTCAGTCTTATTGTCTCTTGAAACTTTTACTAGTAGCTCCTGCAAAGATCCCACCTTTGCACATGAATCCCACCCTCGCTTGTAAGCTCTATTCTTGTCTATTGAAACTTTTAGTGATAACCCCTGAAAAGATATCTCACATTTACACACAAATCTTACTCTAGATGTAAGACCTTTCTTTCAATTCACTCTTTATAGTATATATAGATTGAAAAGTAATATTTACTCGTAACATCATATGTTTGAACACATACATGAAGTATTAAATGTAGACACGAATAATTAATTATACATATTATATTAACTAACTTTGCGAGATGAAACTATTAAGATTAATTAGTTAATGACTTAACAATATTATTCTATTGTAAACATGAGTTAATGATGAATTAATATGACTAGGCACTCGGAAAAACTTGATTCCATGTACTGGAAAATTTTATTGTTCCTATTTTACATAAAAACTTTTCAATCATTCCCCTCTTAGCACTTCCGTTCCCTATTTGACACCCAAAATTTGCATGCCTTCCCATATTAACACTACCGCCTATGATCTGTTAGAATACAATGGTTGACCAAGCGAGCCGCGTCATCCCCAACACCATTGCCATCGTTGTCACCAGCTGGGTCAAAGGAGGAAGCCTGTGAGTGTGAGGAAGAGCGCAGAGAGGTGAGACCGAAGGGTGACACAGCCCCCCGCGTGATGGAGGTGGACGAGGACGAGGGCGAGGAGCACAGGCAACCGTGGCAGCGGCGGTCCTGGGTGAGCCCAGGAGCAGCCCCCGGTGGCAGTGGTACTCGCTCCTGAAAACACCTATTTGTAAAAGCGACGTCTAGGAGCGGGTCTGCTACCCGCACCTAGAAATGCTATTCCGACCGCACCTACAAATCGTTTATGTAGTAGTGTGGGGACAATAGAATTTTTCGGTGCCTTACGGGGAATAACATTTTATAATGCTACATAGGGAATTCTCTCCAAAAGATCCACCTCACAATTTCCAGATGAATTTTTGAAATTAATTTTTATAGTATCCGAACACCCCCTTCCGACATCTCATGAAACATTCCGTTGTGACACCATAATTTTTTTCACCAACAAACTAAATAAGGTATGTGATAGAGTTGAGTGTTTTTTTTGACAACTATGGAGTTTTTTTTTTGATACTTAACAGTTGAGTGTTGAGTAAGCCAGTGCCTCTATACCCCCGCCGAGAGGCCACTGTATTCCGTCATGTTCGAATATTATTTAATTATTTTTATTTCTAGCTAGTTACAGTATTGCGCTTTGGTAGCATGATGTTCTTTTATAAGAACTTGCCGTCATGTTGTGCGCTACTACTGGCGGATCCGACTCCGGATTATCTGAATCGGGACGTGAAAATTATGATCGTATTTGAACACTAGAGGCCTAAACTTTAAGTAATCCCCGTCACGTCTGATATTTGATACAAACTATTATTATTAAATATAAACTAATTACAAAACTAATTGTACGGACGAGGTTTAATTCGCGAGATGAATCTATTAAATCTAACTACTTCATGATTTGAGAATGTGGTGCTACATTAACCATTTGCTAATGATGATTTAATTAGTCTTAATACACTCATCTCAGGACTTAACCCAAAGGTTTTGCCGTTAGCTCCACAATTAACTTATGTCTAGCTTTCGTAATTAACATTCCAACATTTGATGTCACAAGGGCTAAAGAATCCGAACACGCTCAGCGGGATCCCTACATACTTCGTTTATAGACGACGATCAATGGAGGATGCAGACTGGCCTTCACCTTCCTTGGATGGTCAACGGTTGGGCAAGTATAGGATGCAGATCAAGCCAGCTGTGATCTTTTTTTCTTTTGGCAACGATCGGGCAGAAGATCTGCCTGTTATATTAATAGAGTAGAGAGACGGCCGGCCAAAAAGATACTCACTCCGTCCCATAAGAGCAACTCCAAAAGACCGCTACTCCCACCCCTAATATCTGTTTTAGGGAGGAAAAGAGAAAAAAACGCTGTCCAACCGTGTACCTAAATGTCTCCCAATATTTTGGCGACGCCAAAAACTTATGACTCAACCCGTATATTTTCGCGTGTTGCATCCGCCCCCAGTCCACCCCCGAGCTGCTCCTTTCGCTTGAGAATGCTTCTTCCTCTCTGTCACCGTGCGCCTTCTCCGTGGTGAGGTCGGGCGGTAGTGTGCTGGCTGTGCGGCCGGCCGTCGTTGCTGACTCGCTGCTATGGTGGCGGTGTCCGCCATGGGACCGCCGGACGGACCGGAGCACAAAATTTTATGGAAGCCTCTCGAGACTCTTGTGCTGATCGAGGGCCAGGCCCACCAGCCTCTCCGTGACAGGCCTCCCGTCCACGCCCGTACGTGTTGCCATTGTTGCCGGGAGCAGGGCTCCAGAGCCCGTGCTGCGACGGAGCAAGCCCGGCAGCAGGATCTTGGATGTGACGCACATGATGACGCGAATAGGAACGGCGAGCTCAGCGGCGCAGACGTGAACGGTGAACGGCATCGCTGATTCGTTGCCGTTGTTGCTGCCAGTGGAAGAGAACAAGCAAAAGCTTCAAGACTCACGGGTGTGTGCACAAGAGAAAAAAACTGAAATGTTACTTAAACGTTCAAAAGGTTGTTCTGCTTTGATCCAAGAGACACTGGAGTTTTTTTACGACAGAAGCACGAGCTCAATCAAGAATTAACGGCAATGGTGCTCCAAGCGGAGAGGTTCATGTGCTGACGTGTCTAGTTTTGAAATATTGGTAAGTTATTATTAACGATATGCTGTGGTACGACACGATTTTGGAGGAAATAAACTATTAGCAGAGCCCCAATAAGTAGTTTTAGGGGGAAATTTTTCGTTGCCCACTCTTGTAGTTGCTCCAAAGAATGCAATCCTAGCATTTGAAAAAAATCTCACAAAGATTGCAATCATAGAAAATAGATTTAATTATCTGCCTAATTAAGTAAATTAGATCTCATCTGCATGCCAAAACTTACTGCATGTGGCTAAAAATAGGGGTAAAAAATAGGGGTACCAGAGTCTTTTCGCACCACTGCTAATCTGTCTTTTTTTAGAATTACACAGTACAACGCAGACACTCACAATGCACGCACACCACCCCTATGAATACACGTACGCAAACCCTACCCATATGAGCACCTCCGAAGGACTGAGCACCAGGAGATCTGGAGATTCTCGAAGTCACCACTGGCGCCTCGTCGTCGACGGGAACGTCGCTTACCACTTAGCGCATAACGCCGGAAAATCTCGGAATAAATCCAGGAAAAGGTGCGAGCACCAGGATTTGAACACTGGTGGGTAGCATCCAACTGGACTGTCCTACCATTGTACTACAAGCCCATTCGCACTTAGAAAACTAGAATTACACTTTTTATGGGACGGAGGGAGTATACACAAAGGTCATTAGACCTCGAGATGACAGCTACTACTCACACTCTGTACAAGAGACATGCCAGATGTTTGGTCTCAGCTAGCACCCAAGTTCTTGCCTCATCTTTGATCTTTCTACACACTGCAGTGATGGGCGCCACAATTCTCTGAAAATGTGAGAATTACGCTCAAGCCACACCTCCCAGCAAATTAAAATTATTAGAGATCGACGTCCTTGCCCTGTCCTCCCACCATGCTTGTAGTGATTCAGAAGGCACCCAATTGTTTGGATGAATTTCTTGCTGAGCAAACCATGTCGAGATGTCTACCCAGATGCGCTTGGTGTATCGGCATTGGTAAAATAAGTGAGGCCCTGTTTCAGAAGTACATCGGCATAAAGCACAATGTGGGTTTTGCGACCATCCTCTTGTACTCGGTCTATCCGATGTCCAGATTATTCGATTCTGGATAGCTAGCCAACTGAAGAATTTGCATTTCGGCGGCACCCACACCGACTAGACAAGCGTGTCAAAATTTATGGTAATTGTCCCATAGAATTGTGCATGGTTAGCCGAGCTTGTGGAGTACTGTCCTGTGATGTTTAGTTTCCAACGGATTTCATCGTCTTGCTCAGGTCTCAAAATAATTTGCCGCACCACTTCCATAGTAGCTGAGCATATTCCTGAAAGCATTGCACTGAGAACGATTGGTGCCTTAGGTCTAGGTCTTTGATCCAATTGTTTCCAAGTAAGAGCGTCGTGCAGCGATCTGTTCTTTCTTTTTGAAATTTTGTATACCGAAGGGGCTAAATCCCTTGGCCGGGGACCCTGCACCCAGGCGCTACTCCAGAAGGAAGTTTTCTTCCCGTTGCCAATTGGAATTGTCGTCGTTTCCACAAATAGAAGCCGGTCTGAGGGTAGGTCATTTCTAATCCATGGCTTTTCTTCCGGGCCACTCTCTCCAGAACCAAAGCACCCGCAGTGCACGTGAAAATTTTCCCAGATGAAGGATGCTGAGCGTCCAATTAACCTTGCATTTACCCCCTGTCAGCCTATCATTTCCGGCCCAAAGGAACTGTTTCCTCTTCGCGTCGATTTCTTTGAAGACCTCATTTGGAATCTTCATAACCATTACAGCCATTGATTCCAACTTATTGAAAAGTAGACAACGTAACTTGGGGAGTGAGAAGAGACTTCACCAAGGTCAGCCGGCCAGCATGGTTTAAATTGCGACCATTACAGCCATTGTTTTTTTAACTGTCCTGTCAATAAGGGGTTGAAAATCGACACAACGCAATCTTCCGTAAGATATATAGCGGCAAGCCAAGATACTTCAATGGAAAATTGCTCTTGTGAGCTGGTAGGTTTGTTAGCATGTCGTCGAGCTGGTAGGTATGTTAGCCAGCTGTGATCTTAGGTGGCGGCCATTTTTTTCTTAACGACTCATTAGGGGCGGGCAAGGTCAAGTCAATATGAAGCTAATGGCCGTTATTAGTAGTAGTTTGATTGTTCACTGTGGGGTACTCTTAACATGTGTTTAGTTTTGGATAAGTGGGATGGGTTGGGTTCATCCCACTTTTCTAGGTTGGGATCCACCCATCTTATGTTTTTTAGATCAAAGGAAGATTGTATAGTACATGAAAGGTGAGTACATCATCATGTTACACACAACATTCATAAAGTTCTCACACACTAAGCATCTCCAAATTTGAATCTCAAACCTCTGTAAAAAAATCAAATAAAAGGCCGCACAGGCATACGCTCAACAAACAAGCTGAGAACGAGACTGATCCCGATTCAAGACTGATCACAAGCTTGGGGGACAAACGTATTCTCACAAGGCTTTCACCGTGGTTGGATCCTCACCACGACAAAATAGAGAAGTGTCCGGAGAAAATTATTCCACGATGACGGCACCATCCCCACCTCGATGTCGTCATCCGGAAACCTAATTCTTCATGTTGTCGCTCCAAGAAAGTTGTCAACGCCATAGATGCCGCCACATCCTTCACCAGAGCCGTCATGGAGAGACCAAAGTCACCCTATCTCTTCATCGTTGCCGGACAGATGTCACACCCGGTTTCCAAATAAACCAAGTGCTACCTATATGTATACCAGGATCTAGTTCCATACATATAGTGGCATCATTAGTGAATAACAGAAACAATATCACGTAAAGAAAGAGAGATTATCAGAGATTTACAGCAGAATCCTTGGAAGCAAAGGCTCCAAACTTCACAGGCAATCGACTGGGGGTTGCGTACGCCTAGCACCATCTTCTGGATATCATGCACCTTCTTCATCTTTTTCTGAGCAGCGGTTTAGCAAGGATGAGTACACTTATGGTTGGTACTTAGAAAGGCCACAAAAGTTAACCAGAAATCAATTTAAATCCATCTTTAAGTTCAATTATCATGTGAGGGTCCAAGTCGCTCTTGACCGTGAGCACGGCTGATCGATTAGCTTTACATTCTGCAGAGGTTGTACACTTTCACCACAGGTTGCATAAAAGTTCTGAAGAACTTTGAACCCAACATGCATGCGATGCTGGCCAAGCACCATACCAAACTTCCGGGGTGTGATTGCATAGGGACGCTACGAGGCCTTTACATAGATTCCCTAATAAGAAGTAGTCCACTGGAGTTTCAGAATAGAGCAGACCATAACCCTCCCTAATGGTCAGCACCTTAGCAAAGTCTGCTACCCCAAGAGGACCGGGCTATACCCCTGCAACTCAGTTCCCCCTCTTTGTCCTTTCGGTAAGACCACTTCGAACTAGAGTTTCTAATTAATTGGCCAAGACCAGAGCCATATAATACATCTCCCATGGGAGTGGACACTAACGAAAAGCAATAACAATAAGCAACATAGCCACAACAATACTCCAAATCACAATCCATACGGGTTCTAGAATGGGATTGGGATCAGAGCATCTACACGCCAGCGGAAGCATTCTGCAAAGGACCAACACCACAGGCAATGTTGGGTGCAGAAACGACCACCTACTCAACGTCCTCAGCAGCGAAGTCTGGGTCTTCCTCTAAAGCAACATAAGTAACAAGGGTGAGTACAAAAGTACTCAACAAGTACAACCACACCCACGGAGGGGGATAATACAAGAATATGCACAAGATATATAACAAGGATAAGGCTAGGGTTCATTTGCAATAAAGCTAGATTTTACCCAAGCAAGGGTGCATTTTCAAAGGATTTTCATAAAGCATTTCTTTTGTAACCGAATCAATAAGTGGGGTTGATCCTACACAAAGGATCCAAGTTTTAATGCTACCGGACTCCTTGTCTGCGGTAACTCACAGCACAACTGCCAGACACTTCCAAAAAACAACTCACACCATAAAATCACCCATCCCACAAACACTAGCTATGTGCCCAAACCGTAACTCGTCCAATACCATGAACATGGCTATTTGAATAGGTTTTACACTCTGCAGAGGTTGTACACTTTACCCACTAGTAGGGTACCACAACACGGACACCTTAGTGCCGGTGCAGATCCTGACAAAGCCATTACCCACCATAGCTAAATTAGACTAGCCAACACGGAAGCAAACCAAGGTGTTGATGCATCTCCAAGAATCTCAACCAGGACGTAAGTCACCAAGATCTTACTCCTACTCCATGATCTCCCGTTGCTCACCAACTCACCTATTGGCTAACTAACTAGCTAGTGGGATTTATGCTAAGCCGTTGCCACACACAACAATAAAATGGGTTATGCAAGATGACACATTAACTCAATCCTTACACATGACAAGATGGATATCTCCCAACCATACTCAACCACAAAGGTACGAGTTCTCCACATAAGGCATTTCACACAAGAAACACCCATCCACCACATCTAGGCATCTCTTTATTTTTCCGAAATCCCATTTATCTTTCAAAACACTCACACATTTATTGTTTCATAAATCATTTGTCATATTTAACATGGTCCTAAGCATAGTATTTCTAGCATTAATTATCATCTAAATACAGCACATCATATTCAGAAATAATTATAGGCAATCAAGGAATAGTGATATCAATCAGGGGTGCGTGGTTATCCAACCGTGTTTCACCAGTAAAACAATGCAGTTTGTAAACCAGGCTAATAGGTTGTGTCTGTAAAACATAGGATAAATATGCATCAAAGGATGAGATTGGACTTGCCGTCCTCACACAATAAATAAAAGAGAATAAGGTTTTACCTTCTGAGCTCAAGGAGTGAATGAATAGAAAATTGAGGGCAAAATATTATTTTGGGGAGTTTGGTAATTGGCTCGGCGGAAATATATCCGGGGAGGGTGTGGTGAGAGTTGGGATTAATTTGATATGAGATGGCACATGAAATGATATGACAAAGGGTGTTTAGGGGCTTGTTTAAGTGGAAAAAGGACTTGTTCGCAAAGAACTAAGAGTTCATGGGGCTCTGGTGGAAACATGATAGAGAGAGGGGGTGCTGCGGGTGGAAAGGAATTAGAGGAAGGGGCTCTGGGCAAAATGCCCTTATTCCTCAATTTCCCCACGGGAAAGCAGAGGAGCGGAACAGGGGGCGGCCTGGCTAGCGGTGGCGGCGCTCGCCGACGCCTCCGGGCACGGAGGCGGCTGGGGATATGGGAAAAACGAAGAGGGTGACGAGGGGGATCGATTTCCCTCCTCACCTCGAGCTGGCCTGGAACATCGTGTGGAGGCAGATCCTCGGCAATGGGCGGAGAGCGGCGGCGGCGGCTCTGGTGGCGGCGCAGTGGAGCAAGGGAGAGGGAGGGAGCTGACTGGGGAGGTGTACGGAGAGGCGGAGTGCGACAAGGAGGGCCTTTTATAGGCGAAGGCGAGGGGGAAGTGGCCGGCAACAGGCGGCGCACAGAGATGTTTATACATGCCATAGAGGAAGCGGAGAAGACTATCAAAGCATATGACATGACTAGAACAAGACTTCCATGCCTTTCCGGCCCAACCCAACCCTTTCTTCCTTTACGCATTGTGTACAGATTTCTAGGCATGTTGTGTCGTGACGGCATGGCACGACAAATAGGAGGACAGGAGGTAGATTCATCAGAACATTAGAGGGTGTTTGGATCCCTTTAGTCACCTGACTAAAATTTAGTCAGACTAAAAATTTTTAGTCAGCCCCAGTTTGGAGAGTGATTAAAATTAGTCAGCATTAATTACTTGTAGCATTAATTGCTCTCTCTCTCCCTCCTTTTTTCTCTCCCCTCCAGCAACTACCAGCAGGCCACCCTTGAGCCCATCGTCGGCGAGGTGGCGGTGCCAGCGAGGCGGAGCACGGCGGGGAGTGGCGGCAGAGACCTCACCCGCGGGCGCAGATGCCCCCTCGGTCGAGGCGGCGGCGCTGACGGCATCGGCGAAGGACAGGGTGGCGGCGCAGGGTGGGTGCCGACGGATCGAGAGCCTCCTCCCTTCCCCTTCCCCTTCCCTTTCCCTCCCGGTGGCGTGCGGGATCTCCCAGCCGGCGTCTTCTTCCTCGCTCCATCGCGGCCGCCGGGCGCGGCAGGCGACTCCTTCTTTCCGGTGGCGGGCGGCGTGGCGGGGCGACCAACGGTGACGACACCGAGCTCCCCCTTCTCCCTCCCCCGGCCAGCCTCGGGGCCACGCACCGGCGACGGCCTCCAGCTCCCCTCCCCACCGAATGCAGGAGGGAGCACCACGGCGCAGGAGGGAGCGTGGTGGGCCGGCGGTGGTGGAGCGGAACACGGCGGCGCAAGAGGGTGTCACACCTGTTTTTCCAAAGAAAACCAAGTGCAAGCATATATGCATGCCAGGATCAAGTTTCATGCATATAGTGACATATAAGTGAATAATGTCAAGATTATCACGTAAGAAAAAGGGAGATTATCAGAGTATTACGCTTAAATCCTGGAAAAGAAGGCTCCAAACATCACAGTTCAAGCGGGGTTGCGTACGCGCCTAGAACCGACAACATCTTCATAGCAGCTTCCTCTTTCTGAGCAACATTGTTTATAGTAAGGGTGAGCACTTGTCGTACTCATCAAGTGTGGGGAAAGGATGAATGCAAAGGCTTCATAGTGGACTGGGCTCGAGCATTTAGCATTTTAGTTGGTCAAATTTTATTAGCACCTGATTACTAATAAAGTATAAGTTTATACCAACCCACATTAAGCATAAAGGTAATATGCGCCATAAGCATATGGCTAACATAACCAGAGAGCACGATTTAAGTCCATCTTCAAGTTCAATTATCATGTGAGGGTACAGGCCGCTCTTTACCTTGAGCACGGCTAATCGATTAGTTTTACACTATGCAGAGGTTGTACACTTTCACCACAAGTCGCGTAAAAACTCGAAAGAGTTTTGGACCCAACCATGCTGTGTTTGCAAGGCACCATACCACACTACCGAGGTGTGATTGCATAGGGACGCTACGAGGCCTTTACAAAGATTCCCCAATGTGAAACAACCCGCGAAGGTTCCGAGTCGTTGCAGAGTATAAAGTCCCCTAGTAGGTACCGTGTCTTAGAAACGCCCAACTCCCTACTAGAGCGAGTCTATACCCCACTGGCGCTCCCCCTTGCCCTTATCAGGTAAGGTCATCCCAACACTAGAGTCCCTAATTACTCAGCCAAGGCAGAGCCATATGCCTTGTGGTTGTACGGTTTTCCTGGGTGGTCGCTCCATGTTCCGATTAATGCATGTGATCTTGTATTAAGCAACCAGAGATATATATCATAGAGGTAAAGCAAGTTCATCATTGTTGTTCATTAAACCGCCATAACCCAAGTATAGCAACTAAGCATAGCTACCCAACATAGACATAAACCCAGGTTGACAAGGAATGATGATAAAGACTAGGCAATCCTTAATAGGACCCATCAATATTAATGCAAGCATATGCAAACACTTGCCTTTAACCAGAGAGTAGTTGCTCATATCTTCAAACTTCTCGATTAGTGTTCCTTCTACTCGCATCAAACATCGAATACAAGCATACAAAGCAAACATACAAGCACACTAAGAACAATGCACCAATCAAAAGAAAAGCTTTAAAAGAACGCACTAAAGGATAGGCTCGATTCTATGGATCACTAGCACACAAAACCGTGTTTAGAGGAGAAAGACTTGGTTAACTTAGATGGTTGTGGAAGGTTGAGCATGAACTAGGACCGGAAAGATCACATTGAGATAGAGCTTGGTAAAGAACGTCTATCGAACGATTTACATTTATGAACATGAAAGACTATGCGAGCTGGGTTTATTTTAATTAATAAAACAAATATAAAGGATATTTCAGAAATAAAATACCCTATGTTGACATTAATGCAAGTTACATTTTATTTGCAAAAATCGGAGTAAAGAACTAGTCAAATTTTATTTATAAATGTTCATATATAAGTTATACCAATTAAACATTTAATTTGGAAAAGATAAACTATATGAATAATCTAAACGTAACTTTATGATTCGAGTGGATCATATTATTATTGAAAACATCATGGCATTGGCATTAATCAAATTAACATTTATTATAAAAGCCGATGTAAAAGCCTAATCAAATTTTAATTAGAAAAGTTAATTAATATTAAACATTAAACCAGATTAACATTTAGTTTATGAAAAACCGAAGTGTAGCACTAATTAGCTTTTATTTACAAAGTATATGAAATAAACATTACTCAAATTAATATTTATTAGAAAACGGTGTATATCTCTAAGCATCTTTTAATTAAAGAAACATGTTTAACTAAACATTAATCAAAATTAATATTAAATTAATTTTCAGAAAACAAACATGATGAAAACACACCACTGTCGTGTACTTTATTTTATTATGAACCTACCGCAACTTGAAAGGATTAAAACGGATCTAAAACATGGAAGATATGGAGAAAACAAGATTGAGGGACCTAGTTGTGATTACTGCAGGTTTCAGGGGCTAACAAGAAAGATTCTCGAGACACAGTAAATAGTGCTCGCGAAAAGATAAAAGATTAGGGTTAGATCTACAAAAGAGCTCGGTTTCTGGATCTAAACATTCTAAACTATCCAGGGGGTTTCCTGCAGTTTTTCCAAGACACATGAAAAGGATCTAAGGATTACATAATCCTTCAGGGGCTAAATGCAAAAGCGACGAGGTCTTCTCAACCTCCGGCCCATGGCGGGGCTCTGGCCAAAATTGCCGGCGGCTGGGGTGTCCAAGGGCTCGGGCAAGGCACGGAATTGAAAGAAGAAATCGATGGGGTCGCAGGGGTGTGCTCACCTCATGGAGAAGACGGAGCTACTGAATCGGAGAAAGGCGGCCGACGGTGGTGCTTTGGAGGCGGCCGGTCCTCATGGTGACGGCGACGCTCCAGTGCATCCCAAGCGACGGGCGGGGCGGCGGACGTGCAGCTCGGCGTCGCGAACTTCATGGCGGCTCGGCGGCCCCGGCGTCCCAACGCGCGAATCGGCTGGCGAGCTCCGGCGGCGAGCTTGGCATGGCGGCGCAGGGCGCTAGGAAGGAGGCGGCGGGGTTCCGCAGGGGCGGCAAGGGCACACGGCGAGGTGGCGCTCGGCCTTTATAGGGGGGCGCAGGGCTTGGCGCGCACGCCAAGGATTGGCGGCGGCGCGGCCGTGTCCGCCATGGACACTGCAGCAGCAGCTTGGCTTCGCCTCGGCTGGCTCGGCGGGCTCGGGTACCGGGCCGGGTGGGTCGGTGGGCCTTGGGCGGAAGGACGTCATGCGAGCGAGGGTGAAAAACTCAGGGGCGTCCTCCAGACTTTCGTAGGCTGCTGCTGTCGACCGAGCTGGGCCTCTGCTGGGCCACAAGCAACTGCTACGCGAACTTAAGGGAGGAATCTAAGGGGTGGCGGCGGACTTCGACTGTTGAGCTGAAAGCAGCTACGGGCCAAAAGTGAAAGAAGGAAAGGGGAAAAGAAAATAATTTCTTTTCATTTTCAGAAGTTATTTTCGTGAAGAGAATAATCTAGAAATAGCTAGATAATTCGTTTAAGCTACGAAAAATACTCCGAAAATTTTACAAATTCCAGGAAAATTCCCAGAGATCGATTGAGACACGAACAACCCAAATAAAATATTTGGAGCTCATGAAAAAGATTTTAGAGCCTTCTAATAAATAGAAATAGATCGAGGAAAGTGAGAATAAATTCCAAAAAAGTCCGGAAAATTCTCGGAAGGATTTGGACAGCACCTAAACGCATTTTTGAAACCTTTAGCACTCAAGAAGCACCAAGATGCATCGACATGAATGCAACACACACATAATCTTTTTATTTAATTTAGAAAATCAAACAAGGGTTTTTCCTATGCTATATTTCCTGTAAAGAAAATAAATGTTGGAAAAGTTTTACAATGATGAGAAAATTGTTATTTAATTATTCTTTCTATTCACATCCTAAAATGAAATGGGCGGAGGAGGGGAGCACCGTGGCGGCGGCGGGGAGCGCGGCGACCCGGCGGAGGAGGTAGGGAGCGTCGCGGGAGGAGATGGAGCCGAGCGAGCGTGGCGGGCGGTTGGATAAGGAGCGGTCGGCATTTAATGAGGAGAGAGATGAGACTTTTAGTCCCTTTTAGCTGGGTCAGGGGTGACTAGCCTCTCAAGGTGACTAAAATTAGTCTAGTCACCTGGATCCAAACACCCTCAAGTCAACCTGAAGTGGACATAAACAACTTGTATGGTCTAATAATAGTGCCAGTCACTTCACTCTTGTAGAATTCATGCAAGATCCAAACAGAAGCCTATCATGCTACAGTGTTTTACGTCAGTGTCTTCCATTGATCCATTCATATAATATTTTTTTCCTTCTAATGACTGATTTATTACAATCAACTTTTGGCTACCATCCACCAGATGATAACTATGCACCCGGTAAACCAAGGAGTACGTCAGCGAGATAAGATAGGACACTTGCTCTCCATGATGTGACAAGGGCCTTGTATTAGTCTCGCATATAGCATCGACAAAATATGGTATCAGTATCATTGTATCAATCAAATATGAAAGAAAAACACATGTGTGTGTGTGGTTTATCCTACGTCTCCTATTGCATTATCTCCTGCGTATCGTCTTTTTTTTTAAAAAAAAGGGATAAATTTCCAGCCTCCGGGAGAGCACACAGCCTTTTTGTGGCCTGGAAGTAACCAGCGAGCACCTAAGCAATTAAAAGCACACGCATCTACAAGCAAATAGTAAACATCCACACTGAATCTACAAGCACATGAACCAGCAAACACTTAAGAAATTTTCTGCAGAAGAAGAAGTAAAATAACTAACCAGTAGGAATTTACAAGCATAATATATAAATCGGCTGTGCTAGCGCCCGGACATCCGATGGGAACATTTCCCATCAGACGCTTCACAACATTCAAAATTATGTTCGCAACATAGAAATGTATCTTTGCAACATTCAAATTAAACATTTACAACATAAAAAAAGTATTCAGGGGTTATGTTGCGAGCATGTTGCGATCCGTGTGGCGTGCAACATCCAAACATCAGGGGCCCTCCTCCCTCCCCTCTCGACACAACACTCAACATCACGTGTCTGCAACATCGAAGGTCGACATCCACAACATCGAAAATCAATGTTGGCAACATCAAAAATTGTTGATAATAAACTGTCGATAATTGGGGAATTGAAAACCCCGCCGCAACATCTACTTCATGCCAACATTCAAATGAAACACATGCAACACGCGCGTGAAACATTCACAACATCATGATTCTCTCTGCATCATCCATACAAAAACATTTGAAACATTCACATAAAACGTCCCGGAACACTGGAACTCTAAGTTTGCAACATGCAGATAACCAGCAAAAATGGGAAAGTCAACAGGGAGGAGCACGTCTCGTTGATCCCCGCCGCCGCCCCATGCCCCCGCCTCCTCTACCCCATGCGGCCACTAGCTGCCGCGCCCGCCGCCTCAGCCCGCGCGCCGCTGCGCTCCGCCTCATTCTGCGCCCGCTGCCTCAGTCCGCCCTCGATCTGGCCCGTGGAGGGAGCTCATCCTCGAGCTTGCAGGAGCGGCGGCGCCCTGCGACGTGCTTGCCCATCCCCAGGCCGCGGGGAGCGACGGCACACCCTCCCACCGCGCCCGCGAGGCGGGAGCGGCAAGAAGCACCGACGGGAGGCGTGGGGAGTGGCGGCGCGTCCGACACGGCTGCCCTACCCTCCCGAGGCAGGGAACGCTCACCGTGGGGTGCGTCCACGCGTGGGGGAGGTGGGCGACGGGATAAGGATGAACGGGGCCCACGTCGGATTTTTTCCCCTCTAGATGTGGACCGGCTTGCGCCACGTCCACCGTGCGGAAAACGGACGCGCGTCCAGACGTCCTGTGCATTATCGTATATAAATTCTAGACCAATTAATCTTGTCAAATGAAACTCCGATCAGATTAAGTGAACAGAATGAAGGCAAATCTCAGATGTACAAGCCGACAAACACCTTGTGTACACAATATATAAACTGAAGCAAATTTAATCAAACCATGGATGCACACCAATAATTCAACCATGCTACAGTACTCGCCACAAATCCAATCACAGGCCGGAGGATCAGTAGAACGGGGGAAAGTAGGGAAGACGGGTGAGCTCTCCCTCCCTCCCTATCAGGATTCAGGACACATGACATCAGTACATCACACCGCTGTAGTAGACGCTGTCCCTGACAGGACTGTCGTATGGGAGGTCGTAGTCCTCCATGGAGTCCTCTGGCAGCCGCAACGTATTCACCCTAGCACACCTGGCCCGCATCTCGTCGTCCATCAAGATATTGAAGCAGTGCCGGATGTCGAGGGATTCGAGCTGCTGGCAGCCGTCGACGATGGCCGCCAAATCTCCGTTGCTGATGCTGTTGGCAAAGAGCTGCAGAGAGCGCAGCCCGTGCATCCTCGCCACCTCTGTGGATTTGCAATAGCAGCAGCCGCCCAGGAAGCCCGACCTGATGTAGTAGAAGCGGTCATGGTTCAGCCGGAGGTGTTTCAGGAGCGGGCATGACTCGCTGACGCCGTCGAGGCAATCGTCGACGGAGCCCCGGTGATAGAGTGACAGCTCCAACTCCTCCAGCAAAGGGCAATTCCTTATCACTTGGTTTATTGTGTGTGGGAAAATTCGGTTGCAAGAGATGAGCCGCAGACTCTTCAGCATGGGCACCCTGCAAGACGCAGACCTTTGCAAAGTGAACAGTGAGCTAAGTGAAGTTTTCGAAAGATAACTGGCTGTGAAACGACATTCCTTTAATTTAGGGTCCGTTCGTTTCCACCGGATTGGATTCCGGTCGGAATTGATTGATGAATATAATAAGAAAACCATGATAGGTACTATAAGAGATTCGAATTTATTTCTGGTCACAAACTATTTTACTCATGATAAGTACGCCAATAGATTTGGATTGATTCCACACCTCTCGACTAATAAATTGATTCCAGGTGTGGAAACAAACGCCTATCATGAGTAAATTAGTTCCCAACGCAGAATAAATTCGAATCTTTTATAGTATCTATCATGATTTTCTTGTAATACCTATCCACTCGGGCAGAAATCTAATAGGATGGAAACGAATGAGGCCTAATCGAACAATGTCCAGCTCTAATATCATTAATTCTTCATACCCGTGTTTGGATAGGGTGAAAAAAATTTCACCCAAAAAGAATCTTGCACGCATGAAGTGATAAATAAAGTCTATTTGCAAAACTTTTTCACATATAAGTGCAACTTTGCGCGGCGAATCTAACGAGCCGAATTAATCTACGATTTGCTACAGTAATACTACAGTAACCATCTTCTAATAATGGGTCAAAAGTCTTGTTAGATTCCTCTCGTAATTAGTCCAGCATGTTCATTTGGCTGGTGCCTGATTACTGGTGCTGATTTATTCTGAGAGAAATGTGCTATTGGCTGGTGGCTGATGGTTGGTTTGTTATGAGAGAAAAGTAATGTTGACTGGTGGATGATAAGCCAGACGAATAGAGTGAGTTTTGTAAATTGCCTTTATTTAATATCCCTAATTAGCGGTCAAAGTTGTGAACAGTAAAGTGAAAATTTTTTCACCCTCCTTCCAAACACATAACATATATATATCATTCCCAAGAATACTAGGTAGTGGGAAATAATTGTGAGACGCCTAGCATGATCTTGTTGGTAAATTTACCAATATAAATTTTAGTGATCAACCAGACCTTTGTTTTTTTTAGCCAAGTGATCAACCAGACCTTTGGAGATGGCTTATAACTAAAAGTCTAACAATGAACAGTACACAATACAGTCTTTGTAGAAGCACGTACTTAATTGATTTCTAGTGTGATGTGAGCGTACATAATCGAATTATCGGGTGACTCAATTGAGGGATATCAGTAAATTGAGAGATTTGCTCGGCATCGATGAAGGTTTATCCGTAGATTATCAATTGAGGGATATCTGTTTTAAAGCATCTTCTTCTTTATATGAAGCACTGCATGTGTTTTCCTTTTTGTTATTGGCTAAGGCTTCTTACCGTGCAGAGACTGGGATGTTTTATTCCATTATTTCAGAAAAAAT
Source organism: Cenchrus purpureus (assembly GCA_022644695.1). Classification (NCBI taxonomy): domain Eukaryota; kingdom Viridiplantae; phylum Streptophyta; class Magnoliopsida; order Poales; family Poaceae; genus Cenchrus; species Cenchrus purpureus. Next base: position 134,222,499 of record CP053457.1, on the reverse strand, counting down.
ACCTCTGCAGCATCCGTGTTTAATTTATAGTTTGGTGAAGAAGAGAAGAACTTGCTCACGCGTCCGCCAGGAAGTGGAAGAAGTCATCGTCCCCGAGGTTCTCAGCCAAGAAGGCCTCGCACCGGCCCGCGCTGCGCCTCACGGCGGCACGCGCGGCGGCCTGGAGGTTGATGGCGGCAGTTAGACCGGCACCGGCACGGCGGCGCATGCTGACGCGGCGCCACAGCTCGGGCTCCTCCCGCGTCGCGCGGCGCCATGGCCGGCACACATGGCCGGCGCCCAAGAGGATGTCGATGCCGTCCAGCCTGCGCAGCACGGCCAGCAGCGCGTCCACCGGCAGCGCCGCCCAGTCCCTCGCCTCCTCCTCCTCCATCGACCTGATCACCTAGCTTGTCGTTGTGACCATGTCGCGTTGCGTGGGTGCCGGCTTACCTGAAAGCGACAACTTTGTAGCTAAACTGTGGATAAACAAAATGGCGAAACTTCTCAACAGCGTTTAATTTCTTGATAGCGAGTTGTTACACTGTAGTATTTTGTTTGAACAAAATACCATTCATTAAAAAAGGTTTCTTAGAGCAACTCCAACAGTTTGGCAAATCAACTTGGCATCCATCTAATTTTGGCAAAAACAAGAAAAATTGGCCTCCAACAGTTTGGCAAACCAACTTGGCAAAAATAGAAACTTGACAAAACTCACCTCCCGCCAGAGCATATGCGCAGCAGATCGTGGTTGTCATCGACGTTTCCCTGTAGGTGGGAGGGTGAAAAAAGAAATAAAGAATTGAGAAGGATTCCTGATGTAAGTTTTCAAGAGGTGGAAGGGCAAAAACATAATTTTGTTTCTCTCAGGATTCCTGATGTAAGTTAGATCTGAATTTGACAAGTGAATTATGCCAAACTGTTGGAGATGAACTCTTTTTTTACTTTGCATATCTTTTGAGAAGTTGGCAAAACACAAGATTTGCCAAGTAAAATTTGGCAAACTCTTAGAGATGCTCTTATATTATTTTTAGTATATATCTAAAACTAATTGAGAAAGCTACATCGTTGGACGATATGTACAATCGTACGTGTTTGAACCCTTGCTTACACAATTGTACCGTTGTACTAGATGTAAGTTGTCCACCTGATTACATCTGTGTACTTTCATAATTATTTTGATTGGAGAAAAAGAGAGCAAGCATTGTATTTTGTATCACCCATCTAGCTAGTTTTGTAATATAATTATTCATTTTTTCATTAACAAAAAATGATATAAAGAGATTAGAAAACACTGTGTATTTGTAGGGATGAGTGTGCAAACAATAGAAACTAAAGTTAGTAGAGTTATTAATAAACATAACAAAATGACATTTAAAAATTCTAACTATTATTTTTTTCATTGGTGGCTCGATCTCTTATATGCGACCGCCTAGATGTACATCTTGGCATCTTGCCCTGAGCAGCTGAGCTGAAAAAAAGAAAAGTAGTCGCCTCCAAACCGGCCCTAGCTGCGCGTCACGGAGGTTATTATTAATTAACACGATGTCAATGAACTAGATCGCCACATAGTGGCATATGTCACAATCGATTGGCTCCAAGCTGCTCCAAGGAGGCCTAGCACGTCCGATATGAAAATTTCAAAATTACTGTTTGTCCAAAATTCCGGTCCCTTCAACAAAATATTACTTTTTGGTTTAAATTATTTCAGTCAAAATCTCACGAAATTCAGTGTTTTTTTGGGATAAACAATTTCAAAAAGCAAAATTCCAATCGTTGGCTACACCTAGTACCTCGAGTTGCTCGAACTGGATTTCCATGTCACCGCCAGTGCGTTAATAATCTGGTATATATACGTTGTGATGGCTTATTAGCTACTTCAACAAGTTGTGGAATTAAACTGATCGCAATAGTACTATATATGATCACCTTTAAACAAATATTTCAATCCTTTTTTAAAAAAATTTGACCCTTTAAATGACATCATACTACAGTGGTGCCCACAATATATCACCCTCAAAAGGATTATTTTTTCTCTAATTTTCCTCTCCTTTTATTTTTTCTACGTACTGTTTCTCTCTCTCCTCCGTCTTCCTAATCCATTTCCTCCACCACACAACGAGAGTCAACGAAGCTCCTGTGGCGGTCCGCGCAAGCGGGCGCCGCCGTGCCTTGCGCGCGGCCTGGCTGATTTGCAGCAGCTATTCTTGTGGTGAAACTGGAAAGTGGATTTTATGAGTGAGGTCTTTTACGATACACAATACCACCCAACGGTAGTACGGTAGTATTATCGGTTTTTTCAGTTTTTTACTATGGATAAAATGGTAATTTGCTCGATGTATATTGTTTGGAAAAAATTTCTCCGCCGCCAAGGTTACGTAAAAAGACTTGATTTCATATATTACAACAATATTATTTTGTATATTTCCGATAATACCCATGTACTACCCATACCACCTATGAATACCACTCATACCACGCTAAAAAAAACCGATGGTACAGAATTAATCTCAACCATCGGATCCTTACATATAGGTCCTTTTATATTACATACGAGTCCTTTTCAACCGGTGGTACAGGGTGGTATTGTGTATCGTAAAAAACCCCGAGTGAGTACAGGGGTAGGTGTCCACACTATAACGTGGTGTACTGTCATCCATCAGATCGGCATTGGAGGGCTGAGATGTGGCTCAATCTCAGCCCTCCAATGTCGATCCGATGGGTGAGAGTGCAGGTGGACGCCTACTCCTAGACTCACAAAGTATATTCTAGACCCCGACCCCCTAGAAGTGACGTGGCTCAATCTCAGCCCTCCAATGCCGATCCGATGGGTGAGAGTGCAGGTGGACGCCTACCCCTAGACTCACAATAGTGGCGTAGCCACGAAAAAAAGCAGTTGGAGCGAACTTCTAATGACTGACTAAACCGAATCAAGGACATTGCAATTCCAATCGCAATAATGCATACATATATTGCAATTACAGAATTTTGATGCATACACAAATTTGAAAAATAAATTGATAATTCTTGCACCAACGACCATACATGGTAAAATACAAAAATAGAAATAAGAAACAGATGAACCTGCAAATTGGATAAAGACATCAATTAGAAAACAACAAGGTATAATAAAGTGATCACATGATTCAAACTCAAGTGTTGGTTAACATCATAAGAATATACATACCACTAGCAAAGTTCTAAGAACCTATGGCTCTAGGTCTAGGGCGTCTAGGGCTCTTTGGCAATTGAACTCTTCGATTTTTTATGACTTGAAACCTCTTCTTAACTTTATCAATAGCAACTCCTCTGAAGATCTCTTTCTCAATGTAACACAATAACAAGTTATTGAGCCAATCATCACCCATCTTATTGCGCAAATCTGTCTTGGATTATGTGCATAGCCGAGAAAGCTCTTTCAACTGATGATGTTGCCACAGGTAGGACCAATGCTAACTCAATAAGGCGATAGACAATTGGAAAAGTCATATGTCTCTTAGTTGCAACCATTGTTCTAGCTAAACTAGAAAGATCATGACAAGATTTGAACTCATCAACTCTCCTCACATGGAGAATATTTGTCTCAAGTTGATCTCTTATAAGATCACGATCACTATCAGAGAAATTTTCCACATAAATATCCGTTAACCGAGCAAGCTTTTCAACATCAAACCTAGAGTATTCTTCTCTTGGATCAAGGAAGGCAAAAGAAACAAGCAACTCGGATGATACCTCATTGAAGCGATGATCCATCTCCGAGAGAATAGCATCAAGTGCAGCAAGGAAAGTGTCAACACGGTAATAATGATCTTGTGTGATTAAGTTACCACCAAGCCTTGATCTGCCAAATCTTGGTATTGCCTCATCCATATTTGGTATTGGAATTTATTTTTCAACACAAAATAGTTTCACTTCTTCCAATAATGTGTCCCAACCTTCATTTCTCAATCTGATCAAACACTCTTTTACATCAATAAGCAATGACATGGCTTCAACAATGTTTTGATCTTTTCTTTGCAACAAGAGAGATAACTCATTTGTAATGCAAAATACTTTCAACATCAACTTCATATTCAAAACAAAGGAAAAGCTTTCCATTTTCCCAACCAAACCACCAGCTCGACCAGGATTACGTTCATCTTCATGAATCAAGGATAATATAAAACTTGCACCACAGAATCCCACATTGATTCAATATGAAGTAATGTTATGAAATGAGAACCCCATCTTGTATCTCCTGGTCTAGCCAAGTTTGTCATTTGGTGCTGTCCCTGACCTTTAAACATTTCACCACTCTCTAGTTTTTTTAAAATCATTTCCCGATGTTTTGCTTGTAATTTATCTTTCCTCTTGCAAGATGCACTAGTGCTTGTCACAATTTGACCAACATAGTTGAAGAAATCATCAAAAGAGGAGCAACGTTTTGCAACAGAAACAATGATCAACTATAATTGATGAGCAAAGCAATGAACATAGAAAGCATAGGGGTTCTCATCACGGATCTGTTTTTGCAAACCATTAAATTCACCTCTCATGTTTGAAGCTCCATCATATCCTTGTCCCCATAGCCTAGCAATAGGTAACCCATGAGCAGCAAGAATCTTCGTCAAAGCTTTCTTTAGTGCTTTTGATGTTGTATCGTCTACATGTTTAAGTCCAAGAAATCTTTCCACAACTTCTCCCTTTTTGTTCACAAACCTGCATAACACATAACATATGCCATAGTTTATCAGTGTGCAAAAAACAATGACATTGTATGTACTAAAATGGTAAAATTCAGAAATAACTACTAACCTCACAAGCCTGACCATTTGTTACGCAATTGAGACATCACGGGATTCATCAATTAGAACCGAGAACAGACCATCCCCAATCTCTTCCTTTATCACTTCAGTGACCTCTTCTGCAAAACTTCGTGTCATAACATGTTGAATTTCCAGATAAGTCATGCGGGCATTTTTTTGACATAACTCTTCAAATGCTTCCCTGACATCCTCATCCTTTTTTTTACCAATCAATCATTTCTAAGAAATTTCCCTTGTTCAAGGAAGTAGCAGATTCATCATGCTCACGAAAAGCATGGCCTTGTGAAATAAGAAACATTGCAACATCTAGACCGGCGGTCAAACGAATTTCATACAGCTGTTCTGATGTCTTTGTATTAGCATCCAATTTATGGGCAATACCTGCCTTTTGGTTCTTAAAATCTTCAGCACATAATCTTGCATTATTGTGGCAACTAGAAATTGAACCAACATGACCTGGCAATCCTCTATATGCACTACAAGAAACTATTTAATCCGTGACACAATCATTCTGTCGCGGATTAAATAAAATTCGCCGCAAATCAGTGTTCGCGACGATTTTAATTTTCGTGGTGGAATGAGTGTCATTGATTAAATCTGTCGACGTTCCTTAATAAACGTCGCAGACTGTGACGTCGTATCTGGATCATCACGGAGTAGCCCGAGGCCCATGCAGCCCAACCCAAAGCCGCCGCAGACGGTGCCGACATGGACGATGCGACGTGGCGCTACGTGGCGACGGCCTACATGGACGATGACGTGGTTGTTACATGGACGATGACGTGGCTGCTACGTGCATGATGACGTGGCAGGTGACTTGGCAATTGATGACATCATCATCATGGTGGGCTTTTTTTTGAACCAGCAGGACCAGCCCACTACACATACACAGCCCATGTAAAATAAAATCAGCACACCAAATATCATCCATTTTTCCATCCCAATTCATTCAACAAGAAGCAATTATAGCCCAATTTATAGCAACAATATCATCCCAATTTTACATTTAACTGTAAGCAATTCCAGCCCACAAGTAATCGGCATCAGGCATCACATATGTTCCATTTAGAATAAAAAGATCATTTGCATTTGCTAATCACTAGTAGTGCAGCATAGAAAATCAAGTCTCTTCTTTCCTTCTAACTGCTTGTTACTGGATGCAATGATCCTCATCCAATCACTTCTAGTGGCTTGCTCCTTGCTGGATCTGATCCTCGCATACGAAGAGCACATTGCCAAATACTAGTCGAGGGCAATGTTAAAGTTCTAAAATATTAAGTGTCACATTTTTAGTACTCAACTAGATTCTTGCTTTAGATGAATAAAATCGACATGGACCAAACTGGTCTATTATGACAGTAACAAACACCAATATTTCAATCATTAAATAATTGAGTATCACCATAGTACATCTGCAATAACCGCCAAAAAGCTCATGCATTAACTGATCATTACCAATTTTAAGCACATAGTCCCAAATCAACAAGATCGAATCGAACTATTAGGAAACATTTCTACTCCGAAACACCAACCGAGATAACTAGACAAACACTCAACGATATAAGGGCAATCGAATTTGTACCGATTATCACGAAATGAACAAGTGTGAAACTGCTGCTGCCGCTCTTCATCGCTTCTGCTCAAACACTAGTCTTTGTCGGCTTATGTCTTCTAGAGTGCATTTGCACTCTCTTGCTTCCGCTGAAGAGCATAAAGTGATTCAGCAATAGATTGACCATAAATACACATGCACATACAGATAGTAAACAAAAACATGGAGATTAATCTCATAGCTATGAACAGTTTCAGGTTTGCAAATAAAAAAATAGAGTACAGGTTTAGCATAGTTGAACAATTCTAAATGCATATAGTTCCTTAATTTATAGTTCCCAACATGCATTCAGGTTACCCAACATTCAAGTGAAGTAAGGTGCTCAATGTAATTCAAATTTATAGTTCCTTAATTTCATGATATGGTCATGTTTGTAATGAAATAATGCTTGGTTCTTATAGCAAGGGAAAATGGCAGAAAGCAGGACCCAAGTTAAAGAAGCAAGCAGTCCTGATTCCAGGTCTGCAGCAACCTGCAGTGAAGCATATAGAAACGAACTACTGCAGACCAACCTGAAATACACCATCTCCCAGTGAAAAACAACTAAATGTAACATGGTAGTAGTTACAGTAGAGAGGCATATCCAGACTGCCCAGTACTATTGAAATCACTACTACAAGCCTACGTTTTGCAATTAGAGCCTAGCAAATTACAACAACGACATAAATTACTTAATGACTAGTTTGCATTTAGAAAAGCAGAGCATTGGTGATTCAATTGTGCATACATCAACTTCTACTGCTATTTCCAACAAGCTAGTGAGCATAATACAATCAATTTATACACAGGCAACTCCTCTACTAGTGAGGCAACATAACACTAACCAGAACTCACGAAAGGGAGACTGAATTACTGCACGTCTGCACAGACTACAGCAAGAGTGTGGTTGATAAGGGCATATAGAATTTACCATGCTCGAACCAGCATCCCAATTACGGAATAGCTCATGAAAAATTGTGACGTGGCATAGCTTCTTCTGTAGGCATAGCACCTAGTTTAAGCCAAGCATTACTGAAACATTGAGATCACAAGTTGACACATGCTAAACTGAAGTGACTTTTCAAAATGATAATCAAACATTCAAAACTATGCAGCATGATGATCATGACACAGCAAAGCAAGGACACTGAATCAAAGTAAATCTATATGCTCAGACAACACTAGTGTGATTAGTTCACAAACAGGCTTAATCCATAACAATTATGGCTAACGAGTTACATATGAGGTAGAAGTATCAAATTACGATTGCTTGCTATGCATTGTGCCAGTGAATTTAAGTTGTCCTAACCTAAATTTTAAGCTGAACAAGTGAGAAGAGAGATCAAATCCGAAGTAAATCAGAAGAATTCAGCAAGAGAGAGGGGAGATGAGACTGGAATCTACCACTTGGCACGGGCTTGAGCTTGAGCGCGGACGGCTGCGGCACGGTGCATGGCCCCTCAGTGGGGATCTTGTAGAGCCCGTAGAGCCGCAGCTGGGCCTCCTCAGGGGTGGTGCTGCGACGAAGGCGGAGGCGGCGCTGAACTTCTTTTCGAGCGGGAGGCGGCGGGTCGATTCATGGCGGTGCGAACCCAAGCCGTCCGCGGAACCCAAGCCTGGATGGCTGCAGGCCCGATTCGTGGCAGCGCGAGGACGGAGTGACAGCGCGAGGACGGAGCTCGCCCGAGGAGAGGCCGCCTTCACCTTGTGCCGCCACGCTGGCTTGAGCTTCGGCCGGGCAGCCGCATCGGCCACAAGGAGCAGCGGCAGACGGATCTGAGGAAGGGAGAGGAGGGGAAGGTGGGCATCATAGATCTGAGGGAGGCAGAGGAGGTGAAGTTAGGCAGCGGGTGGGGAGAGGGAGATGCTGAGAGATGCGCAAGGTCACAGCGGACGGCGGGTGGGGAGGAGATGGGAGTGGCGCGCGGGGAAGGCGAGGAAGGAGGGAGAGGGCTGGCGAGGCGAGGGGATCAGGGGAGCGCGGCTGGGAGGCAAGGGGAGGCGGGGTGAGGGAGTTAGGGTTTGGCTTGGGGTTTCATCGCGGAAAACGGCGCCACAGCCGCCAGTCGGCTGGGGCAGAGGAAGAGACTGCGGTGATGGCGGAGGGAGGTCGGTGGTCGGTCTGACTCCGAGGAGGAGGAAGAAGAAAGATTTGGTAGGCCTAATTACTTGGGCCTAATTAGGCTTATAGTTTCCTTATTGATTTGTCTTCCCAACTTTCAGCGACGTAGTCACGTAGCTCATCTGGCGGCCCTTTTAAGGGCGCCGCAATTGCTGCTGAATTTTTTCTTCATCTATTTGTGAAGATTTCTCTCCTCTAAAGTGTTGCCAAGATTTGATTCTTCTTCCTCCCTTCATTTGTTGTGATTATTTTTTATATATATTTTAGAGATGGAGAAAATAGAAATCTTAAATCCTAGATGGGAGGAGCTAATAAGAGATGAGGTTATTTATATACTTTAGATTTAGAAAAAAGTGGTTGGCTAAACACTAGCATTCTATTGTTATCTTTTAAATTGATGTAGAGAAAATTGAATTTTACTTTTTGATATAATGATACATAGAACTAATTATGATTTTACATTTAGCTAATTTTTTAGAAGTTAGTTTATAAAAAATATGGTCATTAATAATGGAGATAAAAAATAGCCATCAGGTGACCTCTGTATGTCATTGTATCACAAGAAATGGCCATATGTATGTAGTTCACATAGGATGCAATGATTGTCGCGATTGTGGTACAATGACATACATACAGATGAGGTCACTTGATGGCTATTACAAGACACGACATCAATAGCAATGAGTACAAGTCCCAAGCTAAAACTAGTTAGCTTCTAGCTTTTGAACCTCTGCTTCAAACACATTTATGAATTCACGTATTGTGTTGAGATGATCAAGATGTTCAGGAAGAATGTAGGTAGGCCTCCAGTTCTCATCATCCAGATTATAACGGAACACATCATCAAACTCACCCTTCTTCATCTTTGTCTTTGTTTACTTTTTGATATAATGATACATAGAACTAATTATAATTTTGCATTTACCTAATTTTTTAGAAGTTAGTTTATAAAAAATATGGTCATTAATAATGGAGATAAAAAATAGCCATCAGGTGACCTCTGTATGTCATTGTATCACAAGAAATGGCCAGATGCAGGGACGGAGCCAGTAGGGGGGCTGGCAGGGGCCATGGCCCCCCTCATGGTTCTATTTTTTACACTAAAAACACTGTAGATCAAGAAAAATTTAAGCATATATTTCTAGTGTTTACTTCCTGATTAATCTGATTGGCCCCGCAATCCTTCGATCCTGGCTTCGTCCCTGGCCAGATGTATGTAGTTCACATAGGATGCAATGATTGTCACGGTTGTGGTACAATGACATACATACAGATGAGGTCACTTGATGGCTATTACAAGGCACGACATCAATAGCAATGAGTACAAGTCCCAAGCTAAAACTAGTCAGCTTCTAGCTTTTGAACCTCTGCTTCAAACACATTTATGAATTCACGTATTGTGTTGAGATGATCAACATGTTCGGAAGAATGTAGGTAGGCCTCGATTCTCATCATCCAGACTCATAACAGAATACATCATCAAACTCACCCTTCTTCATCTTTGTCTTTGTTATTCTGATGTAAAGGAAATAATTTTTGGACTTAATATGATGCAGATGAACCAGCAATGGATGAACGCCAATAGACGATCCCCGGAGTACATTGCTGGCATGCAAGCTTTTCTCGAAGTGGCCAAAGCCAACAAGAACCCAAAAGGGATTCATGTGTTGTCCATGCTCGTGTGCGTAAACGACAAAGACTACTACGGGAGACTCTTCACCTCCACTTGATTAAAAGCAGTTCACGGCGAACTATGTGCTTTGGACCGAGCACGGTGAAAGAGGGTTGTGATGGAAGAGAACGAAGAAGAGGAGGATGATAATAACATTCTGACCGGGTCATGGGGCAAGCTTTTGCGGATACTTTAATGGAAGATGCTTGTGAAGAAGAGATCTGGGAAGACGCCATGTTGATGATCTTGGTCAAGTTCTAAAAGATGCACAAAGGGACTGCGAAAATGATAATGAAAAGGCAAAGTTGCAGCGTATGATAGAAGATCACAGAAAACTATTGTACCCAGATTGCAAAGGGTCACAAAAAGCTTGGTTCTACACTTGAAATGTTGCAATAGAAGGCAAAATATGGTGTGTCTGATAAAGCATTTGAGGGGATGCTAAAAATTATGAAGGACAAGCTTCCGAGAACAATGAATTACCGTCAACAACATATGAAGCGAACAGATGTGCCCTCCGGAGGTTTAGAAGATCAATGCCCTAATGATTGCATCCTATATCGAGGCGAACACGAGAATTTGGAAGCTTGTCCTGTGTGCAAAGCGCTACGTTATAAGATCTGGAGAGATGATGATCTTGGTGCTCTCGAGGGGACACCTCCCAAGACAATTGCTGACATTACTAACGTCATCGACTAGAAACGGATATAAGATCCATCTCTATCGACAAAGACCATAAATGCAGATATCTTAACATGATGCTAATTTGATGTTGCATTAAACTAAAGGTGAAACGATTCATAGCACAACTCGATATATGTTGTCATTTGATGTGTGCAAACGCATGGATATGGTATTTTACATATGCCTTGGATCTCTAGAAAAGAAGATATATATAAAGAATCATAGTTTACGATATGAATATACCACAGCATTTTAATGTGGAGTAAAACCGTATCGAGATATTCTACCAAGGAAAGAAGTCTTTCTAATCCATAATAGCTAATACATGCTCATCTCTGTTATAATGTAGAGTGGCCAAAATATATCAATTGCTATAAATGTGGGTAAGTCACATAAAGATAAAGATATTGAAGCATTGTTCAAGTCATATCATGAGGACTAGAAAGTGTTATTATAGCAAGAGAAACATAGCAAAGTCTAGTTAGAGAGGATACTCCTAACTCTAAACTATATGTCAATGCAAACTATGATTAGTAAAACATTTAGCAATCATGGAAGAAGAACTATTATATTAATGCATGGGGACTATCCAGAGGATCAAGGCGAAACTTGAAACAACCCAAACAACGATAAGGATCCACTAGTCCATACTGGGTGGAGCAAAGGACTCAATAGTGTCACCACCACGATCTACCACATATACATAGGGTAATCCAGATAAATACAATATAAGCACCACATAATGCCTTTAGCTCACCCATGTTAACAAATGATCTAGGTGAGGGCTATACGACTCCACATGAATATAAAGGCAAATCAACTATGCTAAACATGTAATCATAATAAAAACAAGCATATAATGTCAATATAATCATAACATGCAGATAACAAATGTAAGGAACTAGATAAGACCTTACAAGAGCGGAGATCAAGATCAGAGACATCTGGAGACGCCTGCCTCCTAGATCTAGACTAGCTAGCTACTATGCTATATGATGTTTCTAGGCAGTATCTCCGACTTGATGACTTGATTATGCAAACTGTTTCCAGATGAATTTGATGCCTTCTGCTTATATAGTCCCGAGGGTAGACGAATCAGAGGATCAAACCGACCTAAACATGTGGTTTAGATTTATCATCATAGGCATGGAGGAACATTCCAGAAGATGAGGCTCGACGGGGACCGAGACCAAAGCCGATCGATGGGTGGCCCCTGGGATTAGTGTGGTCTTCTTTCTTCTAGATGCTTCTTTCTTGGGTGCTAAGTCACGTTGAGTTGAGCCTTGAGTCTTCTAGAGTGGTTTCTATTTTCCTAATAGTCTGAGATTCCTAGATGCACCAAAACTCGTGGAAATTGTCAATATAAACCTCATAAGGTGATCTATTTATATTTTAGTCCTTTTTCCAATGAATGTGAGGGATAAAACTTAGATAAATGTCAACAACAACGAATGTACCTTAAGGTGTGGTATTTTCCTATAATACCACGTTTGAAGCGTTGTTCGAACAAAGAACATGATAAGTTGATGACATGGCACAAAAGATCAAGCAAGACCACATGCCGAGACATCCGATGGGTCTCAATGGAGAAAGATTGATAGAAAATACAAAGATTTTGTTGGGAAGTAAGAAACATAAGATTTGATTTAAACACAGATGATTTCAATCCATTTGGTGAGTTTAGCAAAGGTCATAGCACTTGGCAGTGACTATGCATGTTCAACCTTCTTGGTTGGATGCATGAAGAAAGTTCATTATGATGGGTGCTAATCCAAGGTCCAAAACAACTGGCAGACATTGATGTATCTAAGACCATTGGTTGATGAACTATTACGCTATGGAAGAAAGAAGGTATATATGTGGGATGAGAATAAGCAAGAGAACTTCAACTACGAGCATTGTTATTCATTACCATCAACGATTGCTAAGTAACCTATCTGACACTCAAACAAGGGATATCGCACCCATGTTATATAAAAAGATGGTATTCATCCAAAAATTGCAAGAAGGTTGTGTATATGGGTCACCGCTTTCTTCCCGAGCCTTAAGGAAGAAAGGTATGCATTGGAAAGGAAAGGCCGATCATCATACAAAGCCTCCCCATTTTAAAGGAGAGGAGATATTTGAGATGGTAAAGGATCTAAGGGTAGTCTTTGGAAAGGGTGACTAGGAACTGTGCACATGATGCTAACAAGGCACCAATATGGAAGAAATCTATATTTTGGGAGTTACCTTATTGGGAAATTCTTGAGGTCAATGCAATTGACGTGATGCACTTGACAAGAATCTTTGTTTGAATGAGCTATTTGGGTTGTTACGGTAACTCTAAGGATACATTGGAAGCAACGAGACCGAAAATATCCATAGGATTGAAGCACCTCCGATAGAGGTTGATGAAGCGGATCCTCAAGAGGTTGAGGAGGAAGAACAAGATTACTTAGGTCCTGCTAATTACACTCGAGCAAGGAAGAGAAGGACATCATGTTTGATTGCCTAAATAGTATGAAGGTTCCATCCGCTACCGTCTATATGGATCATAAATATGAATGATAAGAAGTTCACAAATCTAAAGGCCCACAACGCCACATATTTATGACACTATTTCATTGCTTGAGGGGTGTTCTACCGAGAAAGTACGATTAGCGCCGTAAAGCTTTCATCTTAATGCTTTCATGAAGGCAATCGATCCAAGGAACCTAGTGAAGCTACAAATGATGTTGTGCAATGTCTTGTCACTTTGAGTTGGCATTTCCACCTTCATTCTTCGATATTATGACTCACCTCCTAGTGCACCTTGTGAAAGAGATTACTTCTTGGTCCAAGATTCGCACAACATGTGGCCTTTGAGAGGTTCATGTCACACAAGAAATATGTTCTCACAAGCGCCCTAAGGAAGCATCACCAAAGGATATGTCCGAGAGGTCATTGAGTTTGTGTTGACTTTGTCGACTCAATTGACTGATCTTCGATCACGAAGGAGGCTACTAGGAAAGCACCATTGGAAGGAAAGCATGTTTGAGCAATGATAACGATTTGTTCAATAAAGCACACCTAGCTTTGCACAATCAACCTTGGTGACTCATATAGAGGAACACAAGCAGATTATTTTCACAAAATCTAACCAAAAATCAAGCATTGGTTACACGCTCACTTAAAATTTTCCCTCATGGTTGAGTGATGTCACAGAATTTCCAATTTGTGTGAATAGAGAATAATTAAATAAAAAATTTTCTCATAATTTTAAACTTTCAACATTTATTTTATTTTCAAAGTATAGTATAGGAAAAGTCTTGTTTTTCTAGATTAAATAAATAAATGAGTCGATGTGTGTTGCATTCATGCCGATGCATCTTGGTGTTTCAAATGCAAAAGCTTTAAAATATGTTTGATGTCAAAATCCAGAATTTTTTCGGACTTTAAATTTATTCTCACTTCAATTAATTTATATTAGAAGACTCTAAAATCTCATGAGTTCAAATACTATTTGAATTGTTCATGTCTCAATCTAGCTTTGTGATTTTCCTAGAATTTTTGAATCATTTTGACTTTATGTAATTATCTAGAATTTTTCTAGATTTTTCTTGCACGAGAAATTATTTCAAATGATATATTTATTTTATAATTTAAAGCCGAGAAAAGAGTGGCCTACTGTAGTTTCCGAGTCCTCAGGAGTGATTGCTAGCGGCGTGACGAAGGCTGTATCTAAAGGGCAGCCTCGAAGTCAGGTTGGCGGTATGCATCTTGTCCAAGGCCTGAGCGGCCTTTGGTGCACAGCCGCCGCCGCTAGTCAGCAATTCACCAGGCTCTATCAGTCCGATCTCTAACGAGCTCGTCCACGGCCCTGCTGCAAGTTTCATCTGGTACATCACGAAGGCCATCCCGAGGTCGCCGTCGCCGAGTTGTTTGTTTGAGGAGCACGTGCGTCGTCCGCTGAAGGTCGAACTCATTAGCATCCGTCGTCAATCCCATCGAGTTTGGTCTCCAACGTCACGTTCGTTGCCGTCGCGTCGTCCATCGCTTGTCTTATTAGGTGAGAACACCAGCACGTTGGCAATCTGTCTCGTTTTACCTCATCTCTGCATCGATCTATAGGTATACCACCCGTGGTCAAATACCTGCGTTGCCGAGCCAGCGTCGAGCCCGGCCGTCGTCGTCGTTGGTGAGATGACCTGCGCATGCACATGCCTCTGTCGTTCATCATTTTCTCTAATCCCTGCAGCTTTGCAATCTCGAGTGTTGCCTGGTCGTGCCATGCCGAGCTGCTGAGCGCGCTTGCCTCACGCTGCATGCGGTGCCCGCCTGTGGGAAGATGCAAAGGCCATGCACGCCTCGCCTGAATGCAAGCAATGAGAAGGTGACAATCAATTTGTTTATTCCTTAAATACAGTGTTGTACATCATGCTTAGCAATGATGACGCCTTGTCTCCATGAGGGCACCAGACAAGTAACTGTATCAGAGTGAGCTCTTGTTTGATGCCGCCGGCGACGCCAACAGCAGAGCTGGTGCTACTAATCGAACAGATAGAAGGTGCTTTTTAGATTCCCTAGAAATTGAATAGTGACATTTATGGCGATCTTTTCAAGAATAGAATTTAGACCAATAGATCCATATGCTCTTTTTTCAGTATAAATTTGACTAACATTAGATGTTTTGGAGAATCTTCTTAGTCAAGCATATTAAGAATGTTTTACTTGTTTAATATAGATCTTTGTTTTGTGAATTGTTGTTATTCATAATGCATGAAGAATTGAATTTCATGTTTGTTTTCTAAAAAAAATATTAATTTTGATTAATCTATAAAAGTTTTCAAATAAAAGACTATGATCTTTTCATAAAAGAATGAAAAGATTATTTTACATGCTTTTGTGAATAAAACAATTAGATCTTTAGGTTTTTCATAAAAAAGAATTTGTTTAAAATTAATTCTTCAATTAAAATGATTAGTTTTCATTTTCATAAATTTGAATTTGATTTCCAAATTTGTTGCAAGAATAAAATATGTCCTTGTCAAAAGACCTTAGTGATTCTAGTTTACTTTTCAAATTATTTTAAGGAAATCAAAGAATTTTTGAACAAATCGACATCACAATGTATAAATAAAAGAAGCAACCAATTTTATTTTCTATAAAACACACAATTCCAATTAAAATAAAAAGAAGTGGTGATTTTATGCTCTATGTTCCTTTATGTTAATTTTAATTATAAGACCACCTTGCTATGTTAAGAACATGGAGAACACCCAGAAAATAGTGAACCACAAGGACTAAAGCATCAAAATAATTAGGACTTAGCTTGGGGTGACCTGATAAGGACAAGATCGGATCAAGGGTATGGACTCGCCCACATTGGGTGAGTTATTTTCATGGTGGGGTATTGACCTGCTAGGGGACTTTACCTTGCTAAGATACCTTGTGGTCACATTGTGAGAACCTTGTAAAGGCCTTGAAGGATGCAACCACATGTGCGGTATGGTGCTATCAAGAGTTGTTGGGTTCAAAGTTCTTGACTTTTAATACTTGTGGTGAAAGTGTACAACCTCCGCAGAGTGTAAACTAATCGAATGCTCACACAAGATGTCACCTCACATGATAATTGAACTTGAAGATGGACTTAAATCATATTATGCTTGCCATATGCTTATGAGATCTTATCTATCTCTTTATGCTAATTGTGGGAGGTTTGATACTCTAGAAATATGTTTAATAAAACGACCAAATAAAAATGCTAAACGCTTGTGAGAATATAAAGCCTTTGCATTCATTTACATTGGAGGAGTGCTCACTATAAACAATGTTGCTGAAAGAGGAACTGAGGAAGATGAGGAAGATGTTGTGAGTTCAACGCAAATGAAGTATGGTGTTCCGCTTCGTATTCGTAAACTGGTGATCTCCTTTTCTTAGGAACCAAGTTATTCATTATATGTCACTATAGCATGAAACTTGATCCATGCATAATTTGCACTTGGTTTTCTTTGGGTGAACAAGTTATTGGTGATTCCACGATTCACCCACAACTCGCTTTGTTAGCTAGGGGACCTTCTAGCACAATTGTGAAATTCCAAGCTTACGATATAAATGGTTATACTTTTACACAAGAGACCAAGATCGAAAACCACACACCAAAATAGCGGTGTCCAGATAGACGCCATGGACAGCAACAATAACAAGAACTCCTATTATGGTGTCATAGAAGAGATATGGGAGCTTGAGTACGGGCCACTTAACATCCCTCTGTTTCTTTGCCAATGGGTAAAAATAACTGGAGGTGGCATAAGGAAAGATCAATATGGAATGACAATAGTGGACCTGACCAAGATTGGTTTCAAAGATGAACCATTCGTCCTTGCCAAAAATGTGCATCAAGTTTTCTATGTCAAGGATATGACTAGCAAACCGAAGAATAAAAATCCCCAAGAAGGACCACAAGAGCCAAAGCGACACATTGTTCTTCCGTAAAAGAGTAATCGTGGAGTCGAGGATGTAATGCATAAATCGGATGACTATGATCAGTTCGATGGCATGCCTCCATTCGCTGTCGAAGTTGACCCAAGCATACCGCTTGGAAATGAAGAGACACCATACTTACGTCACGACCATGACCAAGGAACTTTCGTCAAGAAAAGGAACTTCAATACTGTACTGTAATGATTAATGTTCAAATCATTTGTGTAATGTTGTATGAGTGTATTCCTTTATGTATTTGAACTAAAACTTGTTAAAGCCTTTCAGATCTGAGAAGTAACCAAAAGTTTGAGATTTTTCTGAATTAGTTGAGCATTTTTCTTATGTCTTAGGAGACAAATATTCTCGAGTCCGATGTATAATTATTGTTTTTAAAATTTATATGAAATGAAATTAGCATTTTTATCACTAAAAATTGGGATAAGTGGATATAAACGGAAAAGAAGACGTAATTATTTCAACTATTAAATTATTTTTTAATAGGAAAGTGAAGGTTGTGAATACTTAACGAAATATAATTTTGCATGAGTCAAATATTAAACTTACCATTTTTAAAAATTGTTGCAAAGAGAAAGAATGAGAAAATGAGAAGGGAAAATGGGAAAAAAATCAAAGTCCCGTGCAAAATAGCCCTTTAGTCCCGGGTGGTGTTACGACCCGAGACAAAGGGGCCTTTGTCTCGGTGGTAACACCACCGGGACTAAAGAGAAATTTTCCTTTTGGGGCTCCTCATGAAATCACCCTTTAGTCCCGGGTCGTCTCACCAACCGTGACAAAAGGGGCCTTTTGTCACGGTTGGTTACACGACCCGGGACTAAAGGGGGGTCTATATAAAAGCTGACCCTCCCAAAGACTTGCTCACTTTTTTCGCCCCCGATCCGCCCATCGCCGCTGCTGCCTCCTCCTCCTCCGCCACCACCGCTATCCTCCCCAACCACCGCCCCGCAACGCCTGCCTCGCCCCCGAATTTCTCCACCGCTGGCCTCCCGAACTCCGCCCACCGACCCACCGACACTGCCGCCCGCCACGCCGGCCCCCGAACGCAGCTGGCTTCCTCCCCGACCGCCTCGCCTGCCCGGCCTCGCCTCTCCGCCGGCCTCCTTCCTCCCATCCTCCTCCTCCCGCCGCCCTGCCGCCGCCGACTCGCCGCTGCCGCCGCCCGCCCGCACATCAACATCGCCATCCCACTCACAAGATTTTTTAATTTCATATGAAGATTAAATTTAAGTATAAAATTGTACTAAATATGTGTATAATAATTCTAATTAAATATGTGATTGCCGACCGCCATCTCCCCCGCCTCCCCACGCCTCCCTCGACACACCAGATCCCGTCTGCCTCGCCTGCCCTCGCCGACCCTAGGCGACACTACCAATAAAATCGTGGTTATTTTAGAAATTGATAGAAATTATTATGAATTATTGTAGAAAATTAGTGTATATTCTTGTCGATTCTAGAAATAGATAGAAATGATTGTATATTCTCATAAATTCATGTCGATTCATAGAAAATTACTGTTTATTCTAGATGGATACTAGAAATAGATAGAAATTATTGTATATTCTCATAAATTTGTGTCGATTCATAGAAAATTAGTGTTTATTCTTGTTTATTCTAGAAATAGATAGAAATTATTGTATATTCTCATAAATTCGTGTCGATTCATAGAAAATTACTGTTTATTCTTGTTGATTCTAGAAATAGATAGAAATTATTGTATATTCTCATAAATTCGTGTCGATTCATAGAAAATTATTGTTTATTCTAGATGGATAACAGTGACAACGATGAAAGGATTATGGAGGACATTATTGCTCGCGGTGCAAATACCGTTGCAACCTACACGAACGAGGAGTGTAGCCAGGCAGACATGTTCCTCAACATAAATATGATCGGTGAAGGAGGCGTCGCCGCCGATGACTTTGCAAATAACGAGGAAGACATAGCCGCTGACTCAGAAAATAATGAGGACCTTGAGGACACTAATGCAGAAGGTTCCAACGAGGTATACATATCATGCATTAAGTTCATTAGTATTAATTCGATAACCCCATTTATTACATAAATAAATAACGAATATGCATGGTACTTGTAGGCTTCTGGATCGGCGACGAAAAAATCTAATAGAGGTCGTACACAACTAATCGTCGGCAATGTGATGTATCGTAACACGGAGGTGTCAGAGCTTGGCCAGCCTTGTGCTCCAAAAAAAATCAAGGACAAGTTCGTGTTTCAATGCGGGGCCATTGTAAGGGACAACGTGTCCATCAAGTATAAAGAATGAAAGGGAAAACCAAGTAATCCATACGTGGTTCCGGACTCAGTAAAAGACCAGCTGTGGAATGATGTGCTAAAACACTTCACACTTTCTGAAGGCGTCGACGCAAACCTTGTTAAGGGTTGGAATCTAGCGAAGATGGCAACTCAATTTCAGTATTTCAAGAAGAAGTTGACTAGAGATTTTATCAAGAACAACACGAACTCCAAATTGGGATGAATATCCGAAGATAAAAGATCACTAGAAGTCCTTTGTTGAATACAAGAAAAGTGAAATTTTTGCCCAAAAAAGTGCGGTAGGGAAGAACAGGCAGAAGAAAGGAGTACAACCATCGTCTTGGTCGAGGTGGTTACGCGGTAGCAATTCCCAAGTGGCGGAAGATGGAATAAGACCTTATCGCCAAAGGTATCATATCAGCGGTCTTTCACTGGCTCGATCGATCGAAGAATTGGTATTATGCACATGGAGGCAGATTGAACCCAGATGATGGTACCCTTGAATTCCCGCCCACATTACGAGAGAAGGCACATGAGATAATGAAAAAAATAAAAGATGTCAGAGTTGGTAGATTGAAGGTTGACAGAGAAATG
The DNA here is from genome assembly GCA_022644695.1 of Cenchrus purpureus. Taxonomy (NCBI): domain Eukaryota; kingdom Viridiplantae; phylum Streptophyta; class Magnoliopsida; order Poales; family Poaceae; genus Cenchrus; species Cenchrus purpureus. Next base: position 134,202,316 of record CP053457.1, on the reverse strand, counting down.
GATGAGCTCACTATGGCGCCAGAATCCATAACACCGGGACGCGTTGCAGGGCTACGGGTGGTGCGGAAGTATGCTTTCAAGGAAACCTCGATAGCTATAAAAGTCGCAAAAGAAGAAGAGAGCGCGAAGGAGCATTGGCGTAAATGATGGAGCAAAGACTTAAATAACAAGAAGAAAAGATGCGGTAGAGATTGAAGCGGTCGTAGAACGATATCTCAAATAGCCCAACTGCACCTGCCGTACCGCTAGATCCCGTCATTAGCCCTTCCGCTCGCAAAAGCAGTTGTGCTTCTACCGAGGTTGCAGGAGGTGCTTGCATAGAGGTCGCACTGTGCTTGCATGAGAGGGCCTCAAGAGCCGAGGGCAATTGAAGGAGTTCCAGTGGATGACAACCAACAATACCACTCAGATTTTCTCCGTTGCACCCCATGTGAGCTGCGCACAAGCCATTCAACATCACAATGCAGGTATATATAAATATAATTATTACATGCAATTAGCTCAACTTTTGATGCATCACTTAGAAAATGTAATGAATTCCTTATTTCTCTACATATATAGGTGGCGTACGGAAGTGCTTTTGCGCATTTTCCTGGACAGACTAGCCACGGCATGCTGATTCCACTCAGCTACGCCTCGGTTTCTGTGGAGGAGATTTGTCAGCCACAATTTGAAGATCTAGAGCTAGACATCCCAGGAGGTGACGGCGAAAGGACACTCAAGGATGTGGTTCACGGTATCATATTGTGGCCCAAACGTTACATTATAATCCACCAGACGGAGGGATCAATCCCTCCTACAGATCCCCTGCAGCTGCGACCATCGTCATCTCCGAGGCCGTCCTCACGACCTTCAATATCACCTCGCTCACCGTCTACACAAGAACCATTATTCAATTCCGGAGGTGCGAGCTCCAGCCATGATATTGACATCAATCCCGAATCACCTCCAAAAAAGCAGAAAAAACCAATGGCGGAAAAGCAAGCGCCATCAAAAGCAGAAAAAACACCAAAGCACCGCAGAAAAAACCGCCCAGCCACCAAAGCACATCAGAAAAAACCGCGAAACCACCGCAGAAGAAACCACCGCAGAAAAAACCACCTAGCCACGAAAGCACAACCAAAAACCGTCGAGCACACGCCTTCCAACCCAAAGGCAACCACCAAAGCTGAAAAACAACCAACGATAAAGAAAATGGTTGAGCCCATCATCAAAACGAAGCTAGCATGGGAGACGACAGAAGAAGAAGGAAAAACGACGATCGGTGCCCAACATGTGCATGAATATTTCAACAATCAATACAAAACAGCAACGGAGGGAGCTCGAGAAGACCAAAAAGTAGATCCGCAAACTTGGGTTTTCAAACTAATGAGTGAAAACAGAAAGCGATGCCCATCTTTGGCGTCGGCGTCGTCTTGAAGATACTCGTGCAAAGCGGAGCGTAAAAGCAGATCGTTGATGAGCAAACATACTTACGTTGCCTCCGGCCTCAATGCACATGAGCGAGCTCTAGCAATGCCTACACAACAAGTAGTGCAGGTCCTTGATTTCATGGAACAATCGGGGATGCCTATAAGTGTTGCACTCGCCATGAAGAACCACCGGGATCAAGTTTCGAGTATAGATGGCCCTTTCAGCTAGGAAAACCTCTTATCCGGCCAGGCGGTACTTAAGCTCTCACCTAAGATGTACAAATTTCATGAGTGGTACATGCAAGATTCGTGAAAGGCGTAGATACCATAGGTATACTTGCTAGACCGGAAGATTTTGCCACTGAAGGCAACAAGGTGGTCTGGCTGGAATTTAGAGATATTTATGAAGTTTACCATCTAGACGCCCCGAATACCGATCTTATCATCGCTTGGTGTCTGTAAGTGGCGTATTTTTTATGTTTATTAATAAATTTATTACGTATGTGGATCTACTAATTAACTTTGTATTTCATTTTTGGTAGCCTGCAAAAACAAGAGATGCAAAAAAAAAGAAAATTGCCAACAGAATTGGTTTCATGAACCCATCAAAAGTCAACAAGTTTGAGGTCAAGCATCAAACAGACACAACAATCGCGACAATCTATAGGACCTTGTCTAAGTTTCATGACAAGGATCTCATACTACTACCTTACAGCTGCAAGTATGTGCGATTGCCATCTAATTGTCCTTGACAATTCTATTTAGTTCTAATTTGTATGAGTATTATGACCATGTATATACAGTTTCCACTGGATTCTTATGATCATTCAAGTCGACAATAGCAGCGTCATGGTGTGGGATTCATTGAGAAAAAACCCCGCAAGTTAACAAGACCTTCAAAATATGTTTCAAGAGTAATAATTCTATCTAAGACGTTCTTTTTAATGCAATATATATATATACATATATATATATACATATATATATATACATATATATATATTGCTTTTACTAACACATTATCTTTCATTAATTTTCCTCAGAGCTTGGGAAAAATTCATTGCAGAGAAAGAAGGTAAATTTAACCCAACAATTACATTCTATCTTGATTATCCAAGACGTAATCCAAATAACAACTTCAGATTGAGAAAATTTAAATTTTATCACACTTATATTTCATAACATTTTCTCCTATCCACTTTAGTGTTTGAGACAGAAACAAGGAAATAATTTATGTGGATACTATGCGTGAGCACATACGATGCTTGGCAAGTGCAAACTCGAGTATAATGTAAGTTAATTAAACAAACCTATTAATAATACATCATTTCCTAACCGCTTCTATATTTAATTGTTGGGTGTAATATATTAACATATTTGCACATTGCGAGATGGATATGGTTAAGGGCGAGGTCATTCGGAAGGATCGTCTTTGATTCAAGAAAGTCTCTTGGGATTCCTCTTGGAGGAGGTGGTTAATCCAAACAGGAAAACATCATTATGATGGATCTAAAAATCCAATAGAGACTAGAAATTTGAAGTGAACGATATTTTGATGTAGAAATACTATCTATTTTGATGTGTATATTTCTAAGTTTATGTAGATATATAAGTTTATATATAAGTCTAAGTGCGTATATGGTATATATGAGCAGTATACATATATACAAGTGCGAATACGTATACGTACATATACGGGTTAGACAACAATTAGAATATACGCTCAAATCGAAAATAACAAAAAAGAGAGACGAGACCCTTTAGTCACGGTTGGTATTACCAAACGAGACTAAAGGGGTGTCAGTGTCTTGGCGTGCCCCTTTAGTCTCGGTTCGTAATACGAACCAGGACTAAAGGACCCCTTTAGTCCAGGTTGGTTCACCCGGGACCAGGGTTCCCCAAACTGTTCCCACGCCGGTTCCCACGAACCAAAAAAACCGGCTGGTAAACCGGTGAAACCAGCCGGTTCGGTGGGGATAGAAAATTGTAGGCACGGTTTGGGGGTGGGAACCAGACCGGTTCGTGTACCGGGCCGGACCGGTTCCACCGGGAACCGGTCGAACCGGACCGGTTCCCACCGGTTTTGCGAACCCTGCCCGGGACTAAAGGGAGGGGGCTTTTGTCTCTCATCATTAGTCCCGGTTGGACTTGAGAGACCTATATCCCTTACCAACCGGGACTAAAGCCCCTCTCCCTACCAGTGGGGGGGGGCTTTTCCTCTGCTATCTTCGCCGCCTCCCCCCTCCGCCCCTGCTTCGGCCGGCCGTCGTCGGCATCTGCGATCCGCGGGCCGCCGCCACCTCCGACCTATGGGCTGGCAGAGGCGGTGTCTGCTGGCGCCCCATCCTCTCTATCGGCGGTGGTTCCCCGCCGCCGCACTCATGGATTTTGGGTAACCCTAGATCTGGCGGGCCCTGGCCTCCGCCGTCGGCACCTGCAGGGTGTTAGCCTATGTGCCCCCTCCTTCTTCATTCGCGCTGTCGACGTCTATGCGGTTGGGCGGAGGTGCAGGGCCGCGCCAGTGGCCACGGCTACCTCTCAACAACGTCCGTGACTCCCCCTCTCTCCCAGTCTGCAGCTGCGCCCCGACGGCAGCTTTGGTTTCGTGGTCTCCCTCCCCCTCGTCGTCGACCGCGACCTTCTCCGCCTCGCCATCGGCCGCGATTGCCTCCCTCAGCAGCCGGCCCGCTCACCCTCTCCGCCACAGCCAGCCCCTTCTCCCCGCTGGCGGTCGCGGCTCCCTCTCTCCCGGCGCCCCTTCACTTTGTGTGACCCAACCCCTGCCAGTTGTCGTTCCCTCCCTCTGGCGCTGGAGCAGACGTGGACTCAATCCCACTCGGCGGGCTCGAGCTGGCCTCAGAGGGCTTCCGGGGCTCTTCGTGGTGCTGCTGGCCCCTACCTCCGCCGACGACTCTTCCTGGGGCCCTGTCGCCGCCGGCCGCCAGCCCTTCGTCTCTGCCTCATCGCCAGCACTGCCGACCGCCAGTTTCATCTTCGCCGCCTCCGCCCAACCACTGGCCGCCGGCCCCGGTCCCCGGCCGTTGCTGTTTGGTCCTTCTCTTTGGGCCGCTTCCTTCCGTTGCCGTCTTGCATTTATCTCCGCTCACCGGCTAGCTTATGCTCCCTGTTGTTGTCGCCTTGGCTCTCTTGCAACCTTTCCACCGGTCCGATTACTGTCCAAGTTTCGTGGGTCGGCTGCGAGGAGTTGGTTTTGGGGCTTGGCGAAAGCCTTGCACTACTTCGGTCGGTGTTGACAACAGCTGCACTTGTTATTGTAGCTTACCTTGCTGGAGGGCGTTGTCGTTACGGCCCCAATTCCATTTGGTCTGCTGGGTGAAAACCTGGTCTGCCTCTTCTTGGACAGACGGACAATGGCGGCGTTCACGTCGTTCCCTCCGTGGTGGCATCGTCCCGCTTGACATCTTCGCTCGCCTTTCGTCGGCTGTGGGTTGTTAGTTTGCCGGTGATGAGCTTGGGTCCTTGGTGCTCCTTCTTGCAGGCTAGGTGTCGCCTTTAGTTCCTTGCTTGGTGTTGTGGTGGTGGGTGTAGAAGCATCTTTCTTTCAAGTTGTTTCATCTCGCTTTGTATCTTTGTTGTTTCTTGTACTTATCGCTTTGGGTTCATCCCTTAGCGCTTCGTTGTAACTTATTCTCATCTCTTAATGAAAAATGTATTTCACACGTCTTGAAAAAACCATCCGGTCTGTGTATCGTGAGAGAGGATGAGGATCTCATTTTCTGACCAGACCGATACGTCACTGTTGACTTGACTTAGAAGTCTCGATAGATGACTTAAAGTTAGTGGTCTTGATATGTTTACCAACACTTCACGGCACACGAGAATACTGCCAATCTTCCATTTCCAAATCTATAACTCCTATATAGGAGCTCCCCACTAGCTCTCCTTAAGGAGTTCTCAGGCCTCTGATTGGTCCTGGGAGTAGTAACTGAAACGTAGGCAAGGTACCTTCGAGCGCGTCGTGGGCTCGGCGCTTTCTCCGTCCGGCCTAGCAGCGCGGCATCCAACCTGTGCTCTCCATCCAGGCGGCCTCTTCCCCTCCCCCGCGGGAGCCTCTTTCCCTCCCCGCGGCCTCTTCCACTGCCTATTACCGCCTCCCCGCTCCCCTTCTCCACTCAAACCCTAGCCACGGGCCATTCCCTCCTGCCCCCTGCGCCGGATGCGGCGTCGACGGCCACCAGGAGGCCCTCTGCCTCGCCCTCAAGGCGCTCACAAGGACGCGCGCGGCCGACCTCGGCAAGCACGCGGGCGCAGCGTCCTTCTCGGCATCATCGCCAGGCACATCCTGCTCGCCCACCGGCGGCGCTCTCCCCTGGCGCTCCACCGGAGGCAGGAGGCGTCGGCTCTCCATCCGCGGGCGCTTCCGATCCCGACGCCCCTCTCGGCGGCCACCGACGAGCTCCTGCTCAAGATCCCCGCGCCTCCCTCGCGTCGCTCTCCTGTGCACCCGCGGGGACCGGGACAGCGCTGCGGCTCGCGTGGTGCCTCCCGGCGGTGGTGCTAGGCACCGATGGAGAGGGAGGGGATGGAGGAGCGCGGGGCGTCGACGGGTGGAGGCACTGCTCGACGATGTCGGCCGCGACGCAAGCGCGAGCACCACCGGATGCACCACTTCGCATCCACTCATATCCAGGTATTGCCGCCTCTCCCTTCCTCTGCTCTGTCATAATCTACTAGCTCGGTGCATGCGTTATCTGCCTGACTGTTCATCTGAGGCTGCCTCGATGCTTATGAAGTATGACAAATCGTTTCAATCGATTTGTAATTTATTTAACTATGCTCCACTGCTCCAGTCGGTCAATAGTTCTTAAAAGAGCTTTTCAACGTTATTAAATTTCCTTGCCTAACCATGTAATAAACGTCTGGTGACCTATATTGCTATCCAATTTGCATCATAACAGGGAAATGTGCATAGATGTGGTTGCGTCTATATTCTTATTGGTGTTTGAATTCAGAGGTCCAGTTCGGTTTCCTGTGAATTCAAACCGAAATGATATCATGAAATTTCCTCTTATGATCGTTCAATTTTCTTAATTCCCGCAGCAACGCGCGGGGGAGTTCCCCTAGTAAAGGTGAAAGCTAAGCCAGCCACAATGTTACAACCATGGCCTTCAAGTTGATTGCGAGACCACTGAATTAAAAACCAGTCCTAAAAAGTCTCTAAATATTGAAAAATCCCGCTATCAATTTGGTCTGTTAGATTCTGATTACTAACGATAATATGTACCAAATCTATCTGTTTTTAAAAAGGTTACCCGCCTCAGGTATTAAGAAAAATAGTCTAATGTGATCATGTGAATGATATTATATCCTATGCGATTATAAAATAATTTAAGCTAACCCCCTTATTTTCATCTAAATGACACATGAGAAGATAGAGGGTGAAGAGGGAAGAGAAATCGTTGTTTCGCAAACAACCACTTCATAAGCTAAACTTTTAGGACTATGACACGATATTGTACTATTAGTTAGTCATCTCAAGATTAGTACGTACCAACGCCGTGAGACCATTTATAGGCAACACAATCCCTAATTACTAGCAGACCCCACTCAAGTGTCATGCGCCATACAAATTAATTTATTTCTCGGTACCAATAATTCAAGATTGCATGATGTGCATGATACAGCTCGCAAAGGAAAGGGATATGGGAGTAAGGTTGATGCAACGCTAGCTGTCACTTATCCTGTTGCCACCAGGGTTTTTTTTACCAACCGGTTTGAATAAACCGCTCGATAGCGGTAGCGGTTTACCCAGTGGTTTAAGCGGTTTACCGCTCGGTACCGCTCGAATTCAAATTCCAAATGAAAATGGACAATACAAACGGTTTCCCGCGGCTTACCGCGGTATAAATAATTTATACCGCACCGGTTTGGATTAAAACCGCTACGGATTGCATTAAAACCGTTCCAATGAAAAAAGGTCTCCGGCTTGAAAGAAATCCGGCGGCCGCGCGGTAAGCCGTTCAAACCGAGCGGTAAACCGCTCCTGGTGAGCGGTTCCGTGGCGGCGGCGAAGCGCCGGCGGCACGCGCCTTGGCGTGCTGTGGACGGGAGAGAGGAGGTTTGAGAGAAGCGGATAGGGCTGCCGACGGGGTGCCTCTGCAGATATTTTGACCTACACAAGCGTTGGGCCGACGTGGGCCTTAATGGGCCGGCCGATTTTTTTCTTTTTCTTTTTCTGATTTAACTTCTAATTATCGAAACAAATGGTAAATGAAAGAATTTTTGAACAAATTTGACACCATTAGCATCGTCGCAACTTGAAGGATTTATTAGGATTTTTTTGAGAATTTTTTTTTAATTTGAACATTTCAAAATCCTAGCGGTTCAAACCGCTCCAAACCGAAATCGTGCCGCGGCGGTTTTTACGATAACCGCGGTATAAATCCCGGTTTCGGTCACATAAAATAACCCTGGTTGCCACTACAGTAAGCTTCCAGAGCTTTCATTTCACCATCATCCACACAATAATGTGCAACATGCCGTCGCGTAGTCGCGACAATCGACGACTTGGAAGTTTCAACAAGACTTTTTTTTTGAACGAACAACAAGAATTGGACTTCAAGAATATTGTATTGTTCTTGGACAACAATATAATATTCTCCTATATAAGTGAACGTCATTGGAGCTTTGAGCACAGCCTATTCCTTCTTCGTACCCTTTTGTTACCAGGCAGTTAGCACATGGCTTCCATTGGTTGGGCATTGCTGCTCTGTCTTGTACAGTTCCACCCACTCGTCGCCTCCGGCATCCATGCTGACGGCAATCTCACTCACCACTTTACTCCTTCCTTATGCCGTCCATATCAGGCTAATGCATGCTCTGCTTAAACTCAAGAAGTCTTTCAAGTTCCACCACTTGGACTCCATGCACAACTCACTAGATTCCATCACCACTCTTCCGTCTTGGCGAGCTGGTACAGACTGTTGTCTCTGGGAGGGCGTCGGCTGCAGCAACTCCTCGGGCCTTGTCACCGCTCTCAACCTCGGTGGGATTGGCTTGCACAGCAAAGGCATTGATCCGGTGCTCTTTAATCTCACCTCCCTCAGGCTGCTTGACTTGAGCATGAATAACTTTGGTGACCTGATCTACGAGATTCCGTCAGTTGGTTTTGAGAGGCTCGCTTTGCTTACCCACCTCAACCTCTCAAATTCAGGCTTCAGAGGTCAGGTACCTGTTGGCATTAGCAAACTCACGAACCTTGTCTCCTTAGATCTTTCCAGTCGTTATTCTGATTCTTTTACTAATGACTTACCTAATGGCGGCCTATCAGTCACGGAACCCTCTTTCCAGACCCTAGTCGCGATTCTCAGCAATTTGAGAGAGCTGTACCTTGATTATGCGAGTATATCATCTTCTACTGCAGAAGGCTTCAAAGCTCTAGTTAAATCTGTGCCACAGCTGCGGGTTCTTAGCTTGGAGGGCTGCGGCCTCCAAGGTCATATACATCACTCTCTTTCGAGGCTGCAATCTCTGGTCGTCATCAACCTCAGCGGCAATGATATCACCCCGGGGCCATTCCCTGAGTTCCTCATAAACTTTCTAGATCTCAGGGTACTCCGACTGTCTTATATTAATCTTGAAGGGATGTTCCCTGAAGGAATGTTTCAATCAAAAAATCTAAGGGTGCTGGACTTGTCCTGGAATCTAAATCTCTCAGGGCACATGCCAAACTTTTCTGATCCCACTTCTTTAGAGACACTGAGCATAGAGTCGACCAACTTATCCTATATTAAATCAAGCTACTGTAGCAATTTCAAGGCATTAACGGAAATAGGTCTTGATGGAAAGATTGTTTCCAGGGATTTCCTCTCTTCATCATTTGGTATGCTTCCATCCTTGCACAAATTGGTCCTGACACGACTGCGTTTGCCAAGAGAACTGGAGTCAATTTTTTCTTGGTTTGATGGCACCAAGAACCTGAGAAGCTTGAAATTCTATGATTGTGACTTATTTACCACAATACCTTCCTCCATTGGAAATTTGAAAAACTTGACAAGGTTGGTGATTGATTATAGCAACATCACAACACAAACGTTATCAGCAATTGCCAACACAAGGAACTTGGAATATTTGACCATTGATAGCTGTGGTTGCTCAGTGGGGCAACTGCCATCCACAATTGGGAATATGACTAGCTTGAAAAGATTGGCCATCTTCAGGTGTCAGCTCTCTGGGTCAATACCACAAGAAATTGGTGCATTAAAGAAGTTGACATCACTGGTACTACCAGACACCGGTCTTTCTGGGAGAATACCAAGTTCAATTGGTAATTTGACTGAGCTGACTGAGCTGCTGCTTGGCCAAAATTATCTCAGCGGTAAGTTTAGCTCTCTCATAAATAATGTTTAAACTAATTTATGTGAAAACTCCCACGAAATCTCATCCAGTGCTACTAGTAAACTTATAATAGTTGTAGTGTTTTGTCTGTTGTTTGTATTTCTGTACATAGTCCTGTCAATTAACAAACAACACTAACGGAACCAGTGCATCGCCTGCAGGATCAATGGCCCGTAGAAGAGGGGTTGAATATGGGCCTTCTTTTGAATTTCTAAAGCATTAAAAGAAACTTTAGTCTACTAGCTAGTGTTGCCCATCTACAAAGGTTTTTCTCTACTACTAAGCACATAAAGAGAGTTTCCTTAGCAAATATCACACTAAGAGATATGGAACACCCTAGTCAAGATAAGAGGCAAACAAGCAACTTAAAGATAACTAGAGCAAGTAAACTTAAATGCGGAAAGTAAGTGCTGAAAATAAATGCGAGGAAGTAGATAGAGAGGCACAAGAGACAACCGGATTTTTTATCGTGGTATCGAGAAGTTGATGCTTCCCCCTAATCCACATTGGAGCACTCACTAAGAGTATTGCTCCCTCTCAAGTCACCAAGACTCAAGTGCTCACTAAGAGTACTCGTTCTCCATCTCCGGAACGGTGGGTCTCGAACCGTGTACATCAAGCTTTCTTGAGGCTCCCACAATCTCCAAGAGCTCACCAAGAACCCCCAAAGCACCAAGACCGTCTAGGATCCGTCAAACTCCAAGAGTAACAAGCCCACACACCTCCACTTGACCTGAGCACTCAGCTAAGCTATGTATGCACCTTAAAACCTTTGATCACTAAGAAAGAGCTCCTCAAACAAGAGGAAGAGAATCCCAAATGACCAAGAACACTATCTCCTTCTCTCTTTGGCTGTTATAGATCTTCAGAGTGGCAAAGGCAGCTCAAAAGACGCAGGGGGGTCATTTATATAGACCTAGCAAAGGAGGCTAGCTGTTGGAAAAGTCCCCTGAAAAGTTGCACCGTCGGATGAACCGACGGTTCCCCCTGCGCAAGCGTTGGATCATCCGGTCACTCACAAGTCCCTGAAATAGCTGTTGAACCAGCTGACGCGGACAATACATTGACGCTATGTTCTTTCGGATGGATGGTTGGGTATTTATGTTTTTTTGGGAATTTCAAGGGTTTTTTCTAGAGCGCCTAGTGAGTACTAAGGTGGATGCTCTAAAAGGAGTGTCTAATTAGTCTCCAACTGGTATAGTACCTTTTTATTTGATCTAAGTTTTGTTGTCCATTTTTGGTTTATTTGTGCACCACTTTATACTATAATACAAAACTTAAATAAGATAAGCATTTGCAAACCATAAAACCAAATCAAATGGTTGAGACAACTTTAGATGAAGCAAAACCTTATTTCTCTTCGAGTAAAGTGCATTTGACCCTGTGACACCTGACCCAACTTTGGATGGCCCATTAGTGGCCCACGAGCGCAGGTGCGCATGTTTAGTACCATATTTCTAGTTGAGGAAGATTGTAGCCAACTTATAAGCATTTGTCTTTCAGCCATAGCACCTTCAGGTTAACTCGTTTTACACGAAGTGGTGTGGCCTTAGATGATGTGGTGTTACAAATGGTATCAAAATCGACTCTCGCGGTTGTGCGTACAAGTCATTGTATGGACATATGGCTCATGACTCATGACGCATGTGGGCTCTCGATGGGACACTGCATGGCATATGGCGCTGGCGCTAGACATACGATCGTGCACGAAGAGGGAACAATCCTCGTTGAAGTATGCTTGACCCAACATTGGTTGGCCTAGTAGTAGCCAATAGCCAATGAGCATAGGTGTGCATTAATTTGTAGTACCACATTGCTAGTTGAGCAAGGGTGGATCCAACTTAGAGCAACTCCAAGAGCCTCTTTAAAATCACTAGCTAAAAATCCCGATTTAGCTAGTATGTAAAATGAAATAGCTAGCAAAAAGTTGTTGACATCCAACGACCTCTGCAGTGAACTCTCTATATGCTCCACCGCCTGTGGATCCCGCCTGTCATACTCATGAAAATCAGGATAACTAGTCACTAGCCACTAGCCAAAGATAGCTAGCGGGGCAACGAATTTAGCTAGTCAGTATAGCTAGTTGGGCAGATAGCTAGTCTGTTGGAAGAGTGTTTTTGAGATTTTTTCCAAAATTTAGCTAGCCAAGTCATTTTAGCTAGTCTCTTGGAGTTGCTCTTATAAGCATGTGTCTTGAAGCTATAGCACATTCAGGTTAACTTTTTACGCGTAACGAGGATGAAAGTGTAAGCAGGGTATTATGTGTACGCATGCCCGCCCATCGGAAGGACTTGACGGTGCGATTTTGGATGGGTATTATAAAGTCCTTAACTTTTTTTTCTAGATTTTGGTTAGCTCCATGAATTCTCATAGGGACCATCTAGATCCGTAAAGTCTTACGTGATTCATTCCTAGTGAGAATCTAGGTCCATAATTAGACCCAAAGTGAATGTGGAGAGAACCACTTGAAATGTTCAAATACTCAAATGTCCCAATGATGGAGCCAACAAATGGTTGGAGCCTAGGCTGAACAAGTGTGTGAGATTCGGCAATTTATATGAAAAGAAAAATTGACAATGTCTATATGGGCCACCTAGTAGCTTTACAAGTCTAAGTGTGGTATTCTTTCAAAAAAACCCTTTATGGGTCTATTTGATAATTTGGGGAGAGTTTAAGGGATCTTGATATAGTTTATTCCTATAATAAGCCATAGAAAGGGATAAAGGATTATGCCCTCAGCTATTGTTGAGACTAGGTGATACCCTGCATGTTGCTGCAGGAATTTTTTAAATAAAATTCTAAGGTGAAATGTAAAAGTAGAAACACCAAAGTAATTGCATGGCATCACTCGTTTGTAAACAACATTATATATAAAAGCATGTTATTTTGTTGAGAGTGAATCATTCTAAAATGATTGATCCGACATGTATTTCAATTGCGGAAATTTTGTGGTGTGCTACTCACAAATATATGATATTAGCCACAGAAAATCGATTGAAGACATAAATAGATGGTTTGGTGGATGATGACATGACGTATAGTGGATGGTGACATGACGTATAGTGGGTTATGATGTGAAATGCTTGCATGTTGAGAGAAATGGGGTAGGACTTGTAGTGGATACCGATTAATAGTTGTTTATGATTCATTGTTTTAGCAGCGTCAAGCTCTACATTAACCACTATAGCCAATTAATACTAATATAAATACATCTTTCTTATCCTTTCTAATTTGAACCTCTAAATAATAAAGGTTCTTTTTAGGGAACCATAAAGGAACTTAACACTACATGGTTTCTATACTAGTGGCCTGAAAGCTTGTGCGGCGGTTGGATTACTAACTTTTAATGGTTATGTAAAAGTCGTACCATGGTGCCAGTGTGCAAGACTTTTTGTCTCATCATCCACTCTCAACTTTATATAAAGCAACACCATTTTTTTGTGCAAAATATAAAGCATAAACTTTCTGGTGCTCAAGTTTATCTTCTTTGTGCAGGAGAAATCCCAACATCTCTTTTCACCCTTCCAGCGCTACAATACTTGGATCTATACCTTAATCAACTTTGTGGTCCTGTACTTGAATTCGATGGGGTATCTTCACACTTGAAGAAAGTATTCTTAAATATGAATGAATTGACAGGACAGATTCCCCCATCATTGCTCACTGGTAGAGTGGGAGGCTTTGGTTCGGGCCTTTAGTCCCGGTTCAACTTTGGAGCCGGGACTAAAGGCCTTTCGTCGACGTGGTCCGAAATAGCTGCTGTAGCCGGCCCCCCTTTAGTCCCGGTTCGTATTACCAACCGTGACAAAAGGGGACGCTCCCAACGGCTCCATCCGGCAATAATTGCCCCCGGTCTTTAGTCCCGGCTGGTGTTACGAGCCGAGACTAAAGGGGACCCTAGTCTCGGCTCGTAACACCGGAACTAATGGCATTCATATAAGCACTGTACCTCCTTCTTCCTCCTGCCACCCGAGCCATTCACCATACTCACCATGAGCTCAAGCTCCTCCGTCCATGGCGACTCAAGCCTAGGGTGGTGCTGCGATTTTTCTTCATTAGTTTGTGAAGATTTCTCTCCTAAGGTGTTGTCAAGGTTGGAACCTTCATCCTCCCTTCATTTGTTGTGATTAAATTTTGTTTTATGGTTTAGAGATGGAGAAAATAGAAATGTTAATTTGTAGCTAGGTAGGAGGAGCTTAAATTAATTAGAGATGAGATTTTCTATATACACGTGAAAATGTAGTTAGGATGGTACTTGCATTGTTCCTTCTTTCATTAAATTTGTATTAATAAGCATTCTCTTATTTTTCTTGTTTTTCATAATATTGAATTTTTCTTGTACATATATATATAGTTTATAAAATATATGCTCATAAAAGAAGACAGAAAATGTACTAGGTATTTCCATTCTTTCATTGTTTAGAAATGATTTTATTCTAGGTAGCCATTTGAGAAATAGAAGATTAAATTCTTTTGTTAAGTATGTTTTTTATTTTTATATAGAATAAATGTAAGCATTCTCTTATTTTCTTGTTTTTCATAAATTTGAATTTTACTTGTACATATAGTTTATAAAATATATGCTCATAAAGAAAATAATAGACATACAGAAAATGTACTAGGTATGTATTTCCATTCTTTCATTGTTTAGAAATGCTTTTATTTCTAGGTAGCTATAGGAGGAAGTAGAAGATTAAATTCTTTTATTAAGTTTTTTTTATTTTTACATAGAATAAATGTAAGTATTTTCTTATTTTCTTGTTTTGATACTGAGCCCCATCGCTAATTAGCTACGCTTTGACCTCACGGCCACGGGGACCGCCTCAGACTCCGTGAGGTGGGACCGTAGCTAGATAGGAGGTGTAGCGCATGTGTAGTACTGTAAGTGGGAGAGTCAGGTGTATATGATGATGAGGTGAGACTGCTGGTAGTTCCGAGCATCTAGGTCTTCTGAGTCGTTGGTTCGTAAAGGTTATGTACAGTAATAATAGTGTTGAATTCTATCCCCTTTTGTTTTTCTATTTATGCATATATTGAATCCAATCTATATATGCAAACTAATCCTATTTATTGTGAATAATGTGTGTTATTTTGATTTGGATATAGTTTGAGCTAACAATGTCGTCGTCAAGTGGTGTTGGTAATGGCGCCCGTGGCTGTGGCATAGTCCATCGCCGTGGCGGGCGTGGTGGCCGTGGCATTGGCCGTGGAGGTCTTGGTGGCCGTGGAGGTGTTTTGGAGGACTGTTGCCTCTCGTGATTGCACTTTCACCGCGAGATTACCTTGCCAATGGGTGATATGGGACGTGTAGCTAACGTGGTAATATATAGGAATTGAAATTAATTTGCTTTACATAGAACTTTTTTCATTTCACATGGAAAATCTGTAATTTTAGTTACATATATAATTATTGTAGGTTCTCAACAATATCAGATGGCTCAGAGACATTATCGGGGATATGAATGGTACTCCTCCTATAGTGCAAACTGAGCACGTTGATGAGCACATGGCAAGAGTGTATAGCTCTTTCACCGTACACCTTTCGATATGTAGGCCGATTGCGATGAGGCGCACCACACCCGATGGTTGCCATTGCAACAGTTGGCTCAACATCACCTATTCGGTTAACCCGAGAGGACTGCCGTGGAGAATTGTCTACAACAGCTCCAGAATAATGTTGGGTGCTTCGTGCCGGACCTTTCCTATTTTAAATTAAGGCAACTCGAGGCGGGTGAAGGAAATGTGATTGAGACTACGGTGAGGCTTTGCAGGGCTCATCAAGATGTGGTATAATATACATTTATATATAAATGAATTTTTATTCATTCTTAATTAATTTGTTTCTGGTACATATATATTTTGAACTTTCATAAGGTTATTATATCTCATCATCATCTGATTGTGTGCAGGATCACTCTGGTTCTACCTATGCTTCAATTAGCTTCCGTGCGATTCTTAATCAAGTCTTGGAAAGAGTTGGGGTGGATTACTATGGTGGGAGCCGTTTTCACCAACAATTGGAAGAGTCAAGCAATTCTAACTTTCTACAAACCAGAACCCGAGGCTCCATTGTTTGATGTCTGCGGTGTTGTTTGTGACACTCCTAAGCGGAGGAGAGTGCACTAATCGCGCTCTAGCTTATTTTGAGGGAGTTCTAGTTTGGAGGATTGCGAGACATTAACCATATTTCATATCTACAAGCGTCTTTGCCAAGAACATTATGCATGCATGGATCGGGGCTTTGTACCGTACCATATTATGTGAACTTGTATTAATTAGCTAGCTATGTGAACCTTTATGAACTTATTATCAATTATTGTTAATTAGGTACTTTATTATGAATTCATGTATTGTCTTCAACATGTTTAGTAAGCATGTTTATTTAGCATATATATATATATATATATTAGAATTCATCTGTGAATTCATAAATGTGTTTGAAGCGAGAGGTTCAAAAGCTAGAAGTGACCGACTTCAAAAGCTAGAAGTGACCAGCTTGAGCATGTTGATCATTCGAATACAATACGAATTCATAAATGTGTTTGAAGCAGAGATTTTACGAGTTGGTTTACTAATATTTTCAATTTAATTTATTTTCCCTTCAAATTGTAAACAAAATTAGTAATAACTGTTTCAACTCTTGAAATAATATGTGCATAGAAAAGTAGGTATTTTTTGGTGTTAACATAATATAATTTTGCATGGCACAAATATTTTAACTAATGATTTTTTTAAATGTTCAAAGCAAAAAGGAATGAGATAAATGAGCAAGGAAAAGAGAAATGTTAACTTCACAGAAAATTGCCCTTTAGTCCGGGTGGTGTTACCACCGAGACAAGGACCCCTTTGTCTCGGTGGTAACACCACCCGGGACTAAAGGGTGAAAATTCGCCTGCAGAGGGATCCCGCGCGAAATACCCCTTTTGTCACGGGTGGTCTCACGACCCGTGACAAAGGGGGCCTAGTCTCGGTTGGGAATCGACCCGTGACAAAGGTGGGGTTCTATAAGCCGTCGCCTTCAGATCGGCACTTAGCCGTTTTCCCCCAAATCGCCGCCTCGCCTCTCTTCCTCCGTCGTCGTCGCCGCCGCCTCTCCTCGCCGCGCCCGTCCCCGATGTGCCCCTCCACGACGCGCCGCCCTTCTCGACACGCCGCTCCTTCCGACGCGACGCCCTCCCCGACACCGCGCGCAGTCTCCACGCCGGGCGAGCTCGAGCGGCCGACGTCCTCACCGACGCGCATCTCCCCGACGCGGCACCCCTCCCCGACGCGCATCTCCTCCCCGACTCGCCACCCTCTCCCACGACGTGCATCTCCTCCCTGACTCGCCGGCCCCGCCGGCCCCCGACCCTCCTCCTCCTGCAGGACCGTGCAGTAGGTTTACGATTTACACCTGATTTGCGACGATTTCTCCACGATTTGACTCATTGAAGTAGTGTAGAGGTTAGTTACTTCATCCTACCTTCATTTACGGTTGCCATTTTAAGTAATATGCCTTGTACTTAGAGTATTTAATTAATTACATTCCCAAATGAGATAAGAATGGTGGTTTTTATTATTTAGATGCATATTGGTCTATGTTTTAATAGAAAAGAAAGTGTTATGATAGATGTATGAGATGTTGTGTGTTATGATAGATGAAGTTTAGTTCTTCACATTTTTAGCATGTGTACAAATAAGCGGTGGGAGTTGGGATGGTTGTTTAGGTAGAAATTATTAAATATAATTCAATGCATATTTTAGGTAAAACAATGGCAAGTCACTTTTTTGGTCGTGGTGGCGGTCGTCGAGGTGGCGGTCGTCGAGGTGGCAGCCGTCAAGGTGGCCTTGGTCCTCCTCCTCCAGGGATACACTTCACTCATGGCGTCATTAACTTGCCTATCGGTGATCGATGTCAAGGATCTGCTCCAAACATAGTAATATTCTTTCCTCTGTAAATAGGAATTTTATTACAAGAATAATAATTTTCATTTCATAACATGCAGAATATCGATCATATGAAGTGGTTCCGACATGTTCTCGATAATATTGGTGGTACCCCTCCTGTTGTACAATGTGCGATTGTCGGTCCAAACAACGCCATTCAATTAAAAATCTCTTTTGACATACCTGTTCGAGGACCATTTCGCTCCTCGATGTCATCAGAACCCCCCACTCCAATGCTATCGATTGTTGAGTGGGGTAGCCCTTCACCATTTAAGAGGACTTATGAAAGGACCGCCGTTCAGAAGTGCTTAGAACAACAAGCTAATGGGTATTTTCTGCAGGATTACTCTTATTTTCTAATCAAGGCACTTTCGAGGAGGGAGAAAGTGTGACCACGACCATGAGAGAGACTTTGTCGCCTGAATCGTAATGACATGGTATGGAGCATAGAAATGTAATTGAGCATTTTTTAATTTACTTGTGCTACATTTTTTAACATTCGTATTTTTCTTAACTTTAGAATATCTTTGGTGAAACCTTCGCGGCAATGAGTTTTCATGCAATTCTAGAGCAAGCGTGTGATGTTTTGGGATTTTCTTACGTGGAACCAAATCCGGATGTCACAAGAGATGGGAAGTTCCAGGCTCATCTTTCATTTTGCCCGCCGTATCAATGCAACTCTCCACTGTTTGAGATTTATGGAAGTCCATGTGACCGTGAGTGTGAAGCTAAGGAGAGTGCACTAATTCATGCTCTAGCATATATTAGTGAAGTTCTGGACTTCAAGATTGGAGACTTCAACTATATGGTTTACATTTAAGAAAATGGAGGATCAGTATGAAACATGTGTTGTGCGTGGATGTACCTTATGTTAAGACTTAAGTATTGATGTACCTTTTAATTTATGTGGTTTTGATGAACTTGTTGTCTTTGTTAATTTAGACTTAAGTATTGATGTGTATATACTAGTTTAAGAAAATATTATTTATTTTCATGTGTATAAATTATTATGTGTATATACATTTATAAGTTTATATATGTAGATATATAGGGTTTAATTTATATATAAGTCTAATCTAACTGCGTATATGGTATATATAGACAGGTATATACATATATACAAGTTCAAATACGTATACATGCATATACGGGTTAGACAACAATTAGAATATACGCTCAAATCGAAAATAGCAAAAAAAAAAGAGAACGAGATCCTTTAGTCTCGGTTGGTATTACCAACCGAGACTAAAAGGGGTGGGCACAGGTGCTGGCGTGCCCCCCCTTTAGTCTCGGTTCGTAATACCACCCGGGACTAAAGGACCCTTTAGTCGGTTCACCGGGACTAAAGGAGGCCTTTGTCTCTCATCATTAGTCCCGGTTGGACTTGAGAGACCTATACCCCTTACCAACCGGGACTAAAGCCCCTCTCCCTACCAGTGGCTGGTACTCCCAAATTTGACACATCTCGACCTACAGGGGAACAACTTGGTGGGCTCGGTGGATCTTGCATCATCACTATGGAGGTTAGAGAACCTCGTTTATTTAGTTCTTTCATACAATAAGCTGACTGTAACGGAAGGGGATGGTAGTAACTCCTCATCTGCTTATCCCTCATCACGGCTTGACACACTCGGACTTGCTGGTTGTAATATGACAAATATACCAAACTTATTGAGACGTCTTAACCACATTTCTTCTTTGGACCTTTCCAGTAATAAAATAAGCGGGGATATACCAAACTGGATATGGGAGAGAAGTCTCACGTCATTAAATCTTTCATGCAACATGTTCACCGGTATAGAGCTCAATTCATATATTATCCCATTCACTAAACCCTTGCTCATTTTCGATCTTAGCTCCAATAGGATCGAGGGACGGATTCCTATGCCAAGCTTGTTAGCTCAGTTCTTGGATTACTCAAATAATTTATTCACTTCTCTTATTCCAAACTTCACATTATACCTTAGCTTTACTCAATATCTTCGGTTGTCCAACAATAGTATAAGTGGTCATTTACCACATTCAATTTGCGATTCACCCTTGCAAATCCTTGACCTGTCGTATAACAATTTTAGTGGATTATTACCATCATGCCTGATGGAATATGAGTTTTTGAGTATATTAAATTTGAGGGAGAATCAATTCAAAGGAATGTTACCTTCCAATATTTTAAGTGGATGCTCTATTGAGACAATAGATTTGCATGGCAATAAGATTGAAGGTCAGCTTCCTAGGGCATTACGTAATTGCACTGACTTGGAGATTCTTGACCTTGGAATGAATCAAATTGCAGATACATTTCCATCTTGGATAGGAAAGCTTCTGAATCTTCGTGTACTTGTCTTGAGATCTAACCGGTTCCATGGTTCAATAGGTTATCTAGAAGATGAAAGATCTGGAGAATACTTCTCAAGCTTGCAAATAATTGATCTAGCCTCAAACAATTTATCTGGCACTTTGCATCCACAATGGTTTGAAAATTTGAAATCAATGCAGAAGTATAACAATACAGGACAACTCCTGGGCCATCAAACCATAACACAATATGGTAGATTTTACCAAGACTCAGTCACAATATCATACAAAGGTTCCTTCATAACATTTGAAAGAATCTTAACTACCTTAACAGCAATAGACATATCTGACAATGCATTGGAAGGTACCATTCCTGCATCGATTGGAAATCTTGTTTCTCTACATGTACTAAACATGTCTCACAATGCCTTCAGTGGAGAAATTGCATCCCATCTTGGCGGCATCGCTGCTTTGGAGTCCCTGGACCTGTCTTCGAACATGCTATCAGGTGAAATTCCACAAGAGCTAACGAATCTCAGCTTCCTTAGCACCTTGAACCTGAGCAACAACCAATTGGATGGAAGGATACCGCAATCGCAACAATTCGTGACGTTCGGCAATAGCTCATTTGATGGCAATACAGGGCTCTGTGGATCTCCTCTATCCAAACAATGTGGCACTCCGGATACTCAAACTGAAACAAATATGAAGAGGTCTGGTAGTGTCGATGTTGTTTTGTTTCTCTTCGTTGGTGTGGGCTTTGGAGTGGGATTTTCAGTGGCTATTCTAGTGGTGAAACTGGATTGGATCATCAGTAGGTGGTTCTGTATTTTGAGGATCCTAAGAACTTGATCAGAATGTGCCCTGTTGTTTGCAAGTGTGATTATTGCCAGAAGGTGATATAAAGGAGGTGCAACATATGCCATGCACGCACAACATGGCACTTCATGTTCTACAAGGTTGCTGCTCGATCATACAGTATGGTTATGTTTTTTTTTGCTCAAAAAACATAAGGTGATATAAAGGAGGTGCAACATATGCCATGCACGCACAACATGGCACTTCATGTTCTACACGGTTGCTGCTCGATCATACAGTATGGTTATGCTATCCTTAGCACATAAAAAAAAGTGTTGTTGTTTTGTGTATGTAATAATCTTGCAGAATTGAACCTTGTTATTTAGGGGTGGACATTTTTTCACCGAAAACCGAACCGAGTCGAACCGAAATGTCGGTTTTTTCGGTTTTTCGGTTCGGCTTCGGTTTTCAGTTCTGCATACTTCGGTCTTCGGTTTTCACCCCAAACCGAACCCCCTAGTCAACGATCCGCATGATGACGTCGACAACATCATGGCCGTTGCGCATTCACGGTGCCCGGTGACGAGGATGAGGACAAGCAGGAGGCACAGAGCGGCACGGCAAGATCCCGACCTCATAGTGCCCGCGCCTCGCCGACCTGACACTCGAGGCCTATGGCGACCTGATTGAGCTCTCTGTCCTCAGCGCGCGACTCCACAGGCTGGTGCTGCGATATTGCCGTGAGCTCACCGTCGTCGTTTGTGTGCAAACAGGGCTGCAGTGTTGGAGGGGAGGCGACTTGAGAAAGACGAAAGAATAGATTACCATAATGTTCTTTCTTTAATTAATTTATTTTAATTAAGTGGTGGAAAAATCAAATCACTTGATACTTCCAAATACTACACGCACAAGCACACCAATAATACTATATTATTCAAGACAACTTGCCCGGCAAAATACATTATGACTGAACAAAGGTAGGCAAGTATTTAATTATTTTGCACGTTCTTTTTTTCAGTGTCTCTCATTCCTTCACCGTGTCATACTGTCATGGATGTGCGCCCTTGGTGTCGCTGATGCTGCGTGAGAGTCCTCTTGGTGGAACAATGTAGCCTGAAAATTAACACCGAAGTATAACCCATTGTCAATTATCATCCATTTGCCTAGCGGATGTTGTGCACAAACTGATTAAGAGTTTCTTATATTAGTCGATAAAAGAATAGCACTAGACCTCTTTAACTTACTTGCACATTTGGTTCCTGATGGCACCGGCTTGTGGCATTCATCTGCAAGGCAGACAAGCTTGGGCATGCTTATTTTTCTCTCATCATTGGTGTCCATGTGAGCACAGATGTAGGTCATATCAGAGTTTGTACAAGCCATAAGGCAGGAGTGATCCGCAGGACGGTAGGCGCCACCAATTTTTATGAAATTGAAGCATCTCTTCACAAGATATTGTTTGGCCGTCGCACCGCGTACCTGATGTACCCTACACATGGTACAAACTGAAGTGAAAACCAGGAGCAGAACGATCACTTTCATGGTCGTCATGGACACTACCACGTTGATTCTTCCAGGACCAACTACAAAATATGGCTGGAATCGATCCGTTTGTATACTGTGAAGTTATGCTTCTTTTTATAGCAGACGGTAAGCATAGCCTGACAACTATTTAATTTCCAAGAATCAAGAAAGGGATATATCTGCATTAAATATCTGTATCCTAAAGAAAAGCTCAGAATAAATGCTGACATATCCGTGAATAAATCTGGGTTATTACCACAGCAAAATTAAATGATTAAAAATCTTTGAATTGACATTGATGCCTCAACGTACTTCTAAAGATATCAACTCGCAGTTCATTAATTATGGTATCCAACGCAGAACTCACTTAATTTCGATATCTTAGCACTCTGGACAGACTATAGAGCTTGAAGCTACCAATCGGCTTGTTGAAAGCAAGTCTGTATGACGTGGAGCTACCTTGTTTGCTATTGTTTTCTCGAATTTAATTGATAACTAGCACATGATACGGACTTACACAATTATTTATAATTTTAGTGTTGACGTGAAAGCGGTCATACCAAATACTTAGCACCGAACCATTACTAGTACTCAGTACTGGACCTCAAAAAAAATAGGGCAAGTAGGAAAAGGTAAAAAAATATAAAAATAATAGATTTATTTGCATTTGATCAATTGGATAACTCTCAGATGGCGGTGGTCCTTTATATTTAGAAGGGAAGGTGTGCTCAATTAGGAGCCAAAATACTTGCAATGCAAATCCTGTACCAAAATATAAATCTTAACTTGATTCACACAAGAAAAACTGGTATGGCCTCCCGAGTAAGCTCTGGGCCATTTTTTAGATGTAGATCTCCCGCGGAAACCATAACTCCCTCGTTCGAATTCAGAATGGTATGTTCAATATGAATTTTGATCTTGACGAGATCTATACAATTGTGACGTCCAATTTATATTTTGAACATTACCTAAACCATTCTTGGCAAACTGGTGAGAGACCGGTTGTGAAGAACCGTCAGTTTTGATCATCAACATTTAGTCCTCGACAAAACATCATCTAGCACCTCAGTCCATTGCATATTTGATCGATTTTTTTTTCGAATCATATTTGATCGATTCTGCACCCTTGAAAGTTACCATGCTGATGGAGAGGTTCCAATTTCATAAATGGTTATGATATTTTCTTGACATTTACTTCATGGGAGTCTGCCTGCAAGGGTGAATAAATTTGATCATGGTCTAGTTGTGTTTGTCAAGTATGTGGCAGAGAGAGGGAGGATGAGTTCCATGATGTTACTAGATGTAGTCTGACAGTCATCTTGCATCAGGCAACGTGGGCTATCAGGGTGCCACGGCCAAATAAAGGAAGGAAACCTCATGTAGTTGGGTCTTAAATGGTTATGAAATCTGTTAAGCATATAAGATGAAAGATGTATTCTTGGCATGTCGTGTGGAAAAGATATGCCAACAATGCAAATGCCCCACCGCCATATATGCATATTTTGTTTCCGGTCCATTTCAGCCTTGTTTGCTTTATCTAATTTGATTGAAAAAATTTGAACTGCTGTAACCCATATGCGAATTTCATTTGAAGACAGAGTTCATGCATGCATGTTCGGCCGATTGAGCCAACCACAATGCATGATCTAGCCTCTAGATCATGGTGTATTCGTGCCTACCTAACCACCCCTCACTATACATAGCTGTTGGGTTGTGTTTGTGCTACGGCACAACCAATCTAATAGAATAGTAATGCCCTCCAATGATCCAAATCCATATATGCATATTTCTTTTCCGATCAATTTCAGATATCGGAGGAAAACAATATGCCAACAACGCAAAGGCCGCCACGCATAGGATTAAGCAAACCTCCGCCCGTGCAGATCTTCCCCAGATAGCCAAAGCAGTCGTGAACGCGGATGATGCGAAGGCGTCATGAGGATGACGGGGAGGGAGGGAGTGATCTGATGACAATTAAGCCTAACGTTCCAAGATTGTTCAGTTCGGTTCATTCTTATGGGCGATATAGTTTCTGAATTGCAAAGCTATACCATCTTGGATTTCATCTTGTTTTCAAACTCGTATGAATTTCTGGCAACACACATGCTGTGTGATGATAAGTTTGTCGAAAAAGATATGAGTGAGGTTTGGATAGTGGTCAAAAGCTTGAATATATATCTTGAGGTCTTTTCCGGTGCCTTATATACTACTGCTTAGTAGTATATGGTATAGAGAAGATCCAGCCGTTCATTAGCATGGGTAATTAAGTAATTATTAGTATGGGTAATTAAGTAATTATCACATAGTATTATTATTCTATCGGTACAGAGTCTTTCTTCTCTTAATGAAAACCGTGGGGGTGGTCTTACCCCACCAGGTTTTTTTTATTGTTCAGGACACAAGCTGAGGGCATGCTGCTGATTCTGAACTACACTCAACAGCATATCAGTGTTGCCGGGTTAGATTTCTGAAGTTATTTTGCTCTGCTCAGGTTTTCGTGGTAGTCACCGGTTTGTATGATTGCTAATCTAGTGATCTTTATAATATGCAGATGCACTGGACAGTCTGAATTCTTTTGCAAAATGAGTGAATGGCAGTATGGCTTTCTCTATCTCTATTCAATTGGGATTAATAGGATTTGTTATTTTATTGCTTCAGTGACCTGCTTGCATGAAACTCAACACAGTATTGCTTACAACCGATGGAATAACAATTTGCACATTTCTTAAACATGTAACAATTTGCATGTGTTACCTCATATCTGGGTTGTCTAATCACTGCACCGTTGTTAGGAATAAGCACGCCATGGTACGTTCCTGGTGATGCAAGTGTGTGTTGCGTCATGTTCGCGTGCGTGTGTGCTCGCCTGCAGGGCAGCTGCAGGGATGCAAGGCCACGAACCTGATGCGTTCCATGTCTAGTCAGGTTAGTTTGTTAGGCAGTTAGGATACGTATGCGTGCGGGAGTGTTGTGCATTGCATTCGAGTTTGTTAGGAGTCATGAGCGTGGCGCGGGTCCTGCGAAGAGGTGGCCGCCATGATCAGGAGCGTGGGCGCAGAAGTCGCGCAGTCATGGTCGAGCACGTGGAGGGGAGCTCCCCGGCCTACAAGAAGCCCCAGTGCTCCTCCTTGTACCCTGCCGGTTCCATTTTATCGTGAAGAGGGCCAAGATACGGGAGCAATCAGCTCCGCGGCGTTCCTCACCATTGCTAATGTTCATCTTCCTCCTTGAGCTCCCTGTGTGTGCGCGAGCAGTAGAGATCAAGGTGAGGGGAGAGCTTCGGGAACGTGTGTTCCCGGCTATTTCCAACACGTGGCATCAGAGCCGGGCCGTGAGATGAAGATCGGCGACTCTCCGATCAAGGGCAATAGTTCGAGCTCGGGCGCCACCGTGGAGCGCGTCGTGCCGACTCGTATGAACCGCCCAAAATAATTAGTATTATCGCTAAGCTCGCCCACGTGGCCATTAAGCAATAATAAAGAACTATTATGTCGCCTCTGTCGGGTCATGCCCGGTGAATCACTTACAACATGATCGCTGATATGCGCAAAGCCGCGCCGCCGTTCTGCGCCGCCGTTTTGCATCACCGGAGCATCCTCCGACCTCCGGACCGCCTCAAATGGGACCCTAAGTGAGCCTACACCACTTACCCACCCTTTCCCGGCTAAGCCCGGCCTTCTCCTCGCCGGAATCCGGCCATCTCCGCCACTGGTCGCGCCAGGGACCACATTGCAATTGGAGTTTTCGTTCTAGGGGCCTACCTGCAATATCCAGGGACTTGGTTGTAATAAGATTCTTTAGGGTTTCGGATGCAACTTAGAAAAATCATTAAAAATCGTAGAAAAATTAGAAAAATGCAAATCAAATTTTGTTGGTTTCCTGGTGACGAAATCTACCTTTTATGGAAAGGTTATATAGGGTTGTTCTGTGTAGATTTTGAATTAAAAATTCAAATTCAGTTTGAAGTGTTTTTGTTATAATTTAAAATATACTCATGCTATGGAGTTGAAATTTGGATATGTTGTTCTTTGTGCCATGTATAGCTTTGTGACAAAAGATGACATATGTTTGATGTGTAGATATTTAATTGTGATTTATGAAAGCTTATTGTTAGATTTAATCTTGATGCTTTTTATAGCCCTTTTAATAAACTTTTTTTAAGCACAAGTGCACCCTAGGGCTTTGTATTGATGAATAGTACCTTTGGTGGGATGGATATGATTTTAGGATGTGTGTTAGTATGTGTTCTGGATTTAATCTTGTGTAGGAGTTTAAATTCAAAATTTGAAACATCATTTGAATCTGCACCTATGCTTTTGCCAGAGGCTTAGATTTGACATATATGAGTTGTAGTAGAAAGTGGAGATCAAAAAGATTAGTAAATCTTTTTATAAAATTTAATTAAGTGAATCTAGGCTGAATTTCATTTTTTTCATATACATTAATTTATAGGTGATCTAGAGCTAAATTTTGGTATGTGAGCTTAGTTTAGGTATATGTTGCTGTGTACCAAAATTTAGGACCAATATATGTGTATTTAATTTTTATATATGATTTTTTGATGAGAGGCTACTAGTTTTAAAGTAAATAACAAACTGTCATCGTTTTGTTTTATTTTTGAAATATAGTGATGTGGATCTGTTCAAAATCATTAGGACACACCCCTTGCTATTTTGTGAAGTTAAATAATTTAATTTGCTTAAATATGTACACAGTCACCATCAAAGTTAACATTTAATTAACCTCTCACACCCTCACCATAACCTAATGCATATGCATATGAACGTGTAGATTTACCAGACGGGACTTATACGCTCACTCAGGAGGAGGAAGGAGAAGCTAGTGGAGAGGTGAACCAGCTTGGTGTGCAGCAAGACCTGGACCAAAGTCCAGAAGAGCCCAAGGCTAGTGCTAAAGTAGAAGAAGGCACACTACGTGAAAAACTCACTTTGGTAACGGGCATAGATCGCCTTTAGTCACGCAGCGCGCGTTGCCGATCAAGTGTTACAAATGAGCCAAGAAAGGTAGCAGTAGATGCCGTTCTCGATAACACATATTAAATAACGGACATAAAACAACAACTGTTACCACAACTAACCACCGGTCACGTGAAATGGTTGTTTCTCTGGGCTCACAGAGAACTTTGGTAACGGGCACCAAAACAAAGCCCGTTACGAGACTCAACATCGACAGCGTTTATGAAACTTCATCTCCGATGTCTCGACGAAATGAGGCGTCTATTTCACACGTCTCGGCAACTAGGATTTAACGGGCATCAACAACAACCTTACCACAACTAGTCACCGTCACGTGAAAATGGCTGTTTCTCTGGGCCCAGGGAACTTTGTAACGGGCACCAAAAGCAGGCGTTCTTGTGAAATCAATATCGGAGGCAGCGTGTGGTGAACCTCGTCTCCGTCTCGACGAACGGGCCATGTTGTGGGGCCACGGTCGATCGTAGCAGGCTTTATGGTGCCCGCTTTGTTGGCATGTTTGTAACGGGTGTTCCAATTGAAGCTACATTACTGGGTGATCGATGTTTGTAACGAGCTTTAATTAACGCCCATTACCACGTAGGCCACCCCTACTTGCCCGGTGCACGAACCCGGGATTTGGCGACCATCGGGCGCATCCTCGAACCGCCGATATGACTAAATTCACAAAAATTAGATCCACATCCAAATTCACAATCCACATAATTCACATACATCATATGACAAAATTCAGCATCATCATCTCACAAAGAGGAAATGCATCTCACAAGGAGGAATGCAACAATATCACAAAATTCATGGACAAGGAGGAATGCAAAATTTCCTATTCACCATATTTAATATTAGCCCACACAGTTTAAATCGACATGAAATTTTCCTCATTGTGATCACTGTTCCACGAGGAATGTAGCAATTCTTTCACGAACATTGACCAGCTTTTATTTGTCGAGAGGATGCTCATCTAGCCCTAATCTCTGGATATAACAATGTCACCGGTCGACACATATATAGGTGGTTACCAAACATGTGCGTGCTAATAAGCAAGAAGCTGATTAGATTGCGAGTTTTACAAATGAAGATCCCAAGAAAGTACCTCCATATGTGGGCGCTATCTTTTTTAAGCATGTGATAGGCACAATAGAAGCCGCAGAGTTTGGATCCGAGGTTGTTGGTGGCACGCAATAAATGTACAAAGAAAAATAGTGGTGATCGAGAAGAAATAAACTCAAGCTTTAGTACTAGCTTCCACAGGAAGGAAATAAGTGGTATGTACCTTAACATCTTTGACGTGTTCCAAGGTGCCAAGGTGCAACAACTTCTTTGCCGATGATAACGTTCCCAACCCCTACAAAACAAGCAACAATGGTTAGGACACTATTAATTAATATACTGCAGTTTGTTGAGGAACGTCCCGGAGTTAAGAAAGAAATAACTTACTCATTAATGATTCGCTCGAAAGGGTCAGTATCAGTATTAATTGTCTTCAATGAATCAAGATAGTAGACCTTCCGCTGCTTCGGAACGATCGCCACGCAATCCGGTGGTTCCCTCTTGAGATAAGCGGTAAGCATCAAATTCTTTTAGCATATAGTTTGAAGGCATTGCACATATAGGACACAGAAAGCAAGAGTGTTATCCTTGCTGTTGTTCAGCGTTGCAAAGGCATTCGGGATCAAGGAAGCCAATGCAGTAGTCTTCTCAACTTCTACAGTCATATTCCTATTAGTAAGAAAAAACAAAGTGTAAGGAGGCAAAATACATGGTAAAGATGATGTGAGGCAAAAAGCACATTTCGATAGAGGATGTGATTAGTGAGAAGCAGATTAAATTTTCAAGCAACTTACAAGATGAAGCGGCGAGAAGTCGATCCAAAGCATCCAAGTTGAAGAGATCGTACAAATCACTGAGTTGCACAGGTAGCTGCTGGAGTCCGTTTGACAATCTCGGAGGCCATGCACTGGTCCCGGGCCGAAGTGCGACCATAATGTCAGAATCATCATCTGACTTACCACGTTACATGTAGAATTTGTGGAGCTTTCTGGTACAAGGAGCAGCCTTTTTGAGATCACCATCACTGAGAAGGCTCTTTCCGAATTTGTAATTTGGGTTAACCATAGCCCAAGGATTCTTCTCGGTGTCTCTCTCAGATTGCTTTGGGTTAGTCATATACCAAGGATTCTCCTTGGTGTTTCTCTTAGATCGCTTTCTAGTAGGCCTCTTAGAGGTTTTATTTACAACAATTTCTTTTCCGCTTTGAGATGGTTGAAGAAGGTTTCTTAAGGGCTTGCTTGCCCGTGAGGTGGTGTAGAGCTTTTATTTTTGGCAAGTTTCTCTTCTTGCACTTTGAAATGGCTGAAGGTTTCTCAAGGGCTTTCTTGCTGTACGTGGTGTAGAGATTTTATTTTCGGCAAGTTTCTTTCCTTGCTAATTTGAAATGGTGAAGGTTTCTCAAGGGCTTTCTTGCCTAGTGGTGTCTCACCGGGAGCTATTACAGAGGTATTGGGCCCGGATGTACCTGACTTTCTTTCTTGAAATGTCGCCGATATGATGCACCGACCAACACATCACCGTTGACCGGTAATGATGGTGTCTCACGACCTATTCTACAGGTATTAGGCCCGGATGTCGCTTTGGCATGATTGTTTTGAGCACTTCGTTTGGGGTGTAGGTTTTGTTGTTTCATGAGGAGGAGAAGGAGGAGGAGGAGGTGGTGGGCGTGGTGGTGGGGATGGAATATTTGGTGTCTCTTGCGGATGTGGGGATGCAAATTTTTCTTTTTGAGGACTAGGAGTAGGTGGGGATGGAATATTTGGTGTATCTTGCGGATGTGGGATGCAAAGTTTTTCTGTTTTCGGGATGATGAGGAGGTGGATGCAAGTTTTTAGGGATGAGGAGGAGGTCCGAATGGAACGTCTTGTGGATGTGGGGATTGAGGAGGAGGAGGAGGAGGATGTGGGGAACCATGTGAGGAAGGAACACATCGTCTCATGTGAACTACAAGGAATCTGCATCAGTAGCATGTGAAGGAGATTTACATGTTGGTGCTCGCTTGATGTCAATCCAACACCTTCTCCCGTAACCTCTGTCCTTGACTTGTCGAGTTTCATCACCTCGTCATTAGGAGGGTATTCCAACAGTTCATCCGCAAAGATAGTATATACAGTGAGCACTTCAACCACAACACAGTCTTCATGAATTGGGATTTGTTTGTAGCGTAAGTCTCCTGGATGAACAAGACCAATTGCAGCCTCACATTGAAGACCCCTCCACGTGATCCATAGGCCACAGTGTGTGGGTTCAGTCAACATGCCTATAAGGTCTTCGTGTGTACGATCGTCACAGCGCACCTCCGTCGCCAACTCTGCAGTGCCATCGATCAAACCTACATTATCTGCAGACGCACAGCTGCTCTTCTTGAGTGTGGCGGGTGAAGGGCTTGCGATTGGACATTGGTGACAACACCATCTGGTGACAACACCACCTCTGCATCTGCATGTTCTGCATCTCAGCCACCAGTTCTTGCTTGATTTGTTCTCTTATCTTTTCCGTATCAACTGATGCGTCGGTCTTCGTCCTCTTCCTCTTCCTGTACATCTCGATGTCTTTGAGGCCATCCATACTTCCAGCCACTGATAGGAGACACCATGCACACGACACGGTTGTTGTATGCCCAAGCGACTTAGCACATCATACTCCCTACGCCATTCAAGATTACGCACATGCAATCTTCTCCTTGATGTCCGCAGCCAATTTTTCTGCCTCTTTGTTGTTGAACACTATCACGGCAACACGGTCTTTAATCACTAGCTTACTCCTTGCTCGTGACCAATTCTTGGAGCGATCGTCGGTGGGTTGGGGATTAGGGATAGCGGCTAATTGTCTGTCCTCTTCCTCCTATTGTTCTAGTTTCACATATAACCATTTGGACCCATGTTATGCTCGCTTGTGTTCTTAACTTGACACTAGCAGATGAGGCTTGCTCGGTTTCCTCTGTTTCATGAACTCCTTCCACTTTGTTAGGGACAATAAACGGGTGCCTTGTAAATGGCTCAAGTCCTTTTCTCGATAAAATCTACGCCTAAGTTGAAATCTGAATTGTCTCCATGCCTTGGCTGCCGTCTTTCAAAAAGCTTGAATGCATGCGGTTTCGTGTCTTCACGAACTTCAAGTGTTTACGCACATGCTTATCAAACAAGTCCCACTTTTCATCATTGCTTAGTTCTTTGAATTCTAGCAAGTTCAAAGGTATCTTTTGTCTAGCAATGAGCCCCTAGCACGAACCTCGCTTTTGAGTCAATGGTCTTGGCATCCCCACTATGTCGACCTCGGTGACTATCATTGTGTCACTTGGCCACTTTGTGGATGTCCTTGGCGCTGCGCCTCGATGAGCCCCACCCACCGGTCTTGTTGTGTACTAGTGCCATAACCCTCTTCTTCATCTTGTGGCCCGGTCTATAGTCCTCGTCGGTTATCACGTGAATTAATAGTCAAGGGAATTACATAACTACTTTAGCCTCTTGTAATATCATTGGTTCTTGGTAGACCATTAACATAAATGGAAAATTCAAGTAACCAAAAAATTAGTTCGAGCAAAGTGACCATACCATTTTAAAGAGCAAGATGCGCTGCCTCTGTTCGATGAGGTACTTATTCAACTTGGAGAGAATGTGCATGTACATAGGAACAAGAGCAAAACCAAATATAAGAGTCAATCTAAAGGAAATGCTAAGTATGTATACCATCAACAGCTAAGTATGTCCACATGTACTTATACAAAGGAGCCACGGCATACCACCTGCAATTCCCACAAGTACAAGTATATTTATACGTATTTATATAAAAGAAAACCATACAGCATATGTTGTATACTTGATTATATGTGGGCCTAATTCCATAAACTCGAGCAAATATACCAAATTGCGTTATTACTTGAATTGTTGTTAATTTTACAATTATTACCGAGTTGGTAGAATGCATTTACCGAATTGTATAAGACATTTTTAGAGCGGCATACCATAAACTCAAATCCTAGATTCGCCACCTTGACCTTTGCGGAGCGGAGGGATCTCTACTCCTCGTCGCACGCCACCGCCACATCCTCGTCCTCGCGTCGACCTCGTGGCTGGATCCTCCTCCTCCTCCTAGTCGTTGTCGTCCGCCGTGGTGGATCCCTCCTCTGGTGTCGTCGTCGTTGCCATGCCGCCGCCGGGTCCCTCCTCCTCCGATCTCGTGTCGGAGGTGTGGTGCATGTCGCCGGCGTGGTGTGGCGTGTCTCGGCAAGGGGTGTAGCGTGCGTCGCGGTGTGGGGAGGTGAGGGATGAGCGAGGCGGCGCGAGGGAGAGTGGGAGGAGGCTGCGTGAGGGAGGCGACCTTCCCTACTAACCTAAGCGAGTGGGCTTGTGTGGGCCTTAAAAGCGAGTAATGTAGTCAAGTACTACTGCTACTAGTATAGTATATCATAAACATGAGATAAAAAATCTAATTTTAAGAAATTTGGTTAAACAAGTGTGGCTGTTGATATAGCATCACATGTTCACATATGACATGCATCACAAGTTCACATCACCAAGCAAACTAACTCATAACAAACATATTCACATCTGACATGCATCAAGGCACATCACCAAAATAAGAGTGCATCGGTGGGCGCATCACCAAACTAGATTGTTGTAAGGGAACTAGTTAGCTAGCTAGATGGCTTCTTTTGTGCTGCCTCAAGTTCAGCTAGCCTTGTCTCTAGTTTTGCAACTCTTTCTGCCAGCTCAGCATTCTTCTTTAGAAGTTCAATCTCCTACCTCTTTTGTGCGGCTTTAAGCTGCTCATGCTTGTCGATTCCTTTCGGATGTAGTCAATGTCATCCCGAGTAACGTGTTCCTAAAACAAAGGAAAAATTATATTGATGCAAGCTTCATAGCAGTTGTAATTTACAAGAAAGTTGTTTTAGCTCTAATCGGTTTCAAAACTTGCACCTTCTCTTCAGCCGATTCCTTGAGCTTGTTGATTTCAGTCCAAATCCTGTCAATGTCATGTGCAACAACTTCCTACAACAAATGGAAATTGATGCATTAGAACAATTGATCAGTGAAGATGTGAAGGTACAAGGACAAATAAATGCGTGATGGTTTCGAACTTGCCTCATGGTCTTGGAATCGTCATGGAGTTGTTGCAGTCGTCGGAGTTGTTGCCGGAGTCGTCGCCGGAGGAGATGAGGTCTACCACCACTCTTACGCCCGGTCGTCCATGGAGGAGTCCGCGCTCACCTCAATGCGCGTGGACCGCTTCTTCCTTCGCGTTGAGGAAAAACCCCTGCCTCTCCATGGCGGGCGTCGCTCGAGTCCGCCAACTTAGCCCTTGGCGTGTACGGCTTCCTCCCCCGGGCCGACGAAGAACCGGCCTCTTCCATGGAGCGCCGAGGAAGACGCCGACGGGCGGCGGCTGGGAGCTCCTCTTCGTCAGGACCTCACTCTCTTGGCGGGGCGGCGGCGACCGAGGAAGCAGACGGGGGCGTGGCGGGGCCTCCTCCTGCGAGAACCTCCCCTAGAGTCGCGGGCCATACCCTGCGAGAGGCAGGCTGCGGCGGAGGCGAGGCGGAAGGCGAGAGAAGGGGATAGAAGGCGGAAGGCGGGCGGGCGTTTATTAAAAAGGTTCGGATGCGCAAATGATCGATGATTAACAACCACCGTCGCCAATGAAGGGCGTGGCCAGTCTATTCGAATGAAGAACAGTTTGCTTTTCCCCTTTTTATCTGCAATCAAATTTTGTATCACGTATTTCTCCGTCATTCGTAATCCAAATTTGATGATATTTGTTTCTGAATTTTTCTAAAATCAACATCTATTCATTTATGACATTTTTTTCGTATGTAATTCCATTTCTTGGATGTTGTTTATACACCTTATATTGTTCCTTATAAGTACAACATATAAATAATATTTGTTTTACACAACCATTACTAATGAAACTTTGCATTTCGTAATCTTATGGTGAACATAAGGTTATGTTAAAATTTCAAATGCATATGAGTTCGAACATGTTTTAAAGTGTGGAAAACTTCAATGTTGAAGTAACATTCTAAGAAACTATGTGAGAGATGTAGACATTTGTACACAAGTATAATCTTCCGTTTGAAACCATTTGAATTTTGTAGACAAGCTTAGGGACTTAAATTATGTTGCCAAGTCAATTTGTAGAATTTTTAGAACACACTAAGACGTTATTATAATTATTATATCATAAACAAGAGATAACAAATCTAATTTTAAGAAATTTGGTTAAACAAGTGTGGCTGTTGATATTTTATTCAAATACTAAATTACCAACTATGAATTGTTTGTATTTTTATGAATTTTTTGGTGCTGTTTATGGGGTATAATATTTGAGGAAGCAAGTTTCAATTCAGAAAAAAATAGTGTGTCGCCCACGCAACGTCGTGTGGCCTATATAAAAAGATAAACGTATGCACCCAAAGCGCCAACAAGTGCTCCATTGTCCTAATGCCCCGGCCGAATGAATATGCATCCGCCCGCCGACGGTGGTACACTAACCATCGCCGCCAACAAGTGCTCCATTGTCGAAATGCCCTTGCCGAATGAATATGCATCCGCCCGGATGGTGGTACACTAACCATCGCCAACAAAGTACTCCATTGTCGAAATGCTCCTTGCCGAATGAATATGCATCCGCTTACGACCGCCCCTTCTTCTTCCCGATTTGAGCTCCACCGCCCGCCTTCCGTCCTTCCCCGTCACGCACATGTCGCACTACACCGATTCGTCGAGCCGCACGCGAGCAGGGTTCAAGGTTGCCGCGCAATCACTCCATCGGCTTGGATCCGGTCGGTGAGCTAAGCGGCTTTCCACGGTCCCTTGCGACCGTGGTATGGCTCGGGTGGTGGAGGGGCGGGCCGAAGGAAGGTGAAAACCACGGTCGTCTTTATTTCAAGTGTGCAAGGAACTCGGTGAGTAGTCTTGTGTCTCCCAAATCGAGTTAGGGTTCTTATGTGCTTTTGATTTGCGGTACACTAAGAATTGTGGATTTTATCGTTTCCACAAGGAGTATCTCCGAATCTTTGAAGGATCTTTGGCGTCATTGTTTTTCGACCTGACGAAGCAGGCGCGGTCGATGAAGTAGTTGATTCGATGGAATGTCAAATTGGGAGTGGCGGCGAGGAGGCAAGCACGAGGACAAGCGGAGGAAGAAAGCAATCGGAGGAAGATGGACAATGTGATCCGGAAGATGAACTTGATTATTGTGGCTGTTGTTTGTGTAGTATTTGGATGTTTCGGGATGTATGCTGCAAAGAAGTAATTCGATGTTAAAAGTGGTGCTTTTGCTTCATCCGTGTGGATGAAGAATGAAAAATTTGTCACATATGACAAACTTAAATGTATGAATGAAGAATGGATGGAATGACAATTGGGTCACAAATCTTAATGTGTCACACATCACAAAATTCATCAATTCATCTGTCTTGACATTTCATTGCAGCACGAGGCAAAGGAAAGCGCGGATTATTAACACAAGCGAGTAACAAACTTCGGCATAACTCGGCATATATACACATTGCAATTCATTGTGAACTGCTGCCATATAATGACACAAACAAAGTAACAAACTTGGCATACACATTGCAATTCATTGTAAGTGCTGCCATAGACATTGCAATGCCTTCCAAAATAGGAGACATGGATTGATCTACCGTCTCTTAGATCTACTAGTTCATCAAAAGTTCAACATACACACGGAGGAACATATTGAGGATCTACTAGTCCATCACAAGTTCAACAAGCACCAAGAACACATTAACAGAGGAACAAATTAATTAGCGGAGTAGTCGCCACGAGGAGCCCCACCGTCGAGTCGGAGCCGGAGCCGAGGCCGAGAGAGACGCCGAGGTCCGCCATCGTCGCCGCCGTGCCGTCGTCGACGGGCGAGCACTCCTCTCTCCAGGTCCCCAACCAAGATATTGATCTTGAAGGCGTAATCCTTCACGGTCATCTGCAGCGGATCCCTGGGTGCCGACCCCGAGATGAACGGCCACCAAGCTTCACGAAGCCTCATGAACAAGTTCACGACCAAGTGGCTTCACAAGATTTAGTGGAGGAGCACGCACGACCGCCACGGGCTGCAGCACCACCTTGGGCCGGGACGGCTTCACCTCCTTGGGCGAGGGCGGCTTCACCTCCTCGGGCGGGGGCGGCTTCACCTCGGCGGGCGGGCAGCACTCCTCCTGCTCGGCGGGGGCGCCTCCTGCCTCGGGCTCGGGCGGGCGTGCACTTCCTGCTCGGCGGTGGGGCGGCACCTCCTCCCTCCCCGCTTCCTGGATGGCTCGCTTGACGATGCCATGCGCGCGCTTGAGGAAGAAGAAGCTCTTGGATTCACTTTTGGTGACCGGAGACAGTGGTCTGGGGTTTTCTTGGTGTCGCATGATTGACCAAGTTCTTGGCCGGCGGGATTTATATTGACAAGATGGCGAACCGTCAGGCGGCCGGTCATGCGCCTCGGAACCCGTGTCCGCTCAGGAGAGCTCTTGGCCACAAAAAGAGTCATGTGGTCACAAGGATACGTGTATTTGTTCATATTTTATTCAAAATACCAAATGCCCAACTACTCCTATGAGTTGTTGATTCTTAAAAACTATTAATTGTTCATATTTTATTAATTTTTAGGTGCTGCTTTATGGGCCCTAATTTTGAGGAAGCAATTAAGTGTCATTTCAAAAGTGTCGGCCACGCGTCGGCCAGCGACCTAGTATAAAGAAGGTAACCATTGCCCGCGCACCAGCCAACAACAAAGCGACGCTGGTTTGCTAACCCAGCGTCGGCATTGACTATCCATTTGCAAAATGAATATTCAACCGCCCCTTCTTCTTTCCGAATGGATAAGCGCACTTTCCTTGAAAAAAGTGCGAGGAGGCATGGGAGGAGGGTGGAGGCAGAGGCGGCGATGGCGCGCGAGGGGCCAGCGGACGACCCCACGCACCCGGATCGAGGAGAACCTAACGCGAGCGGTGCCGCAATCGATCAGCGTGCGGGTGAGATGGCGGCGAAGAGGGAGACGGCGATGAGCGCCGGAGAGGGCCAAGCGGCGGTGGAGTGAACCCTAATGCCGAGGCGATGGTCTCGATGGATCCTCTCGGATTCGACGGGCCAAGCAATGCAAGGAGGAGCGTGTCGGCGAGGGGCAGCAGTGGGCAAGGGGCCTGCCTCACGCTTTGCGAGCACAAGTGTCTGCAACTACGAAGGGTGTCGAGGCGGCGAAGAAGGTGTAGAGGACCTCATCTCGACTCGGCAGCGACCACGGCGGCCAGAGGCAAGTTTCTCAATCTCACCGCCTTTTACTTGTTCTATAGATGGAGCTTAAGCTAGCTTGAGCTTGAGCTTCATAAAGTTAATTAGTGCCTACGATGATGTCTTCCATGCTTGTCATTATCTTATACCAAGTTCGAGGCAAATCGATTACGAACTAAGTTACGCTTTTACTTGTCACACCCTGCTATGAAGCCTAGGATAATTTTCAAGTTCTTATATAATTTTCTTATGACTGTTCTATCTTTGCGCCAAGTTACGAGGCAAATTAGTTCTGAATTAACTATGTTATTCTTATACCATGTTTAACCTGCTTTGAGCAAAACTCTTTGAGTTGCGAGCAGAGCTTGAGTTACTTCTAAACCTTAATGTCCGGGATTATGTGAAACCCGAGTTTGAAAAATCACGAAAGAAGTGAACATCCTCATCAAAAGGCTAAGCACATAAGGAGGTACAAGTATACTCGAACAAAATCTCGAGCCCATTGAAGGTGCGCTCAAGGGCTTCAAGAATCCTTGGTTGCTTACGAAGAGGTTGCAAAAGAGCCAATCTTGATGGGGCATGATCTAGTTCAAGCTTGTTGATGTGCGGTGGTCGATAGCCATACTTTTGTGGATGTTCGAGGGCATGCCTTTGTTGATGTGTATGGTCGAGATAGCACGACCATAGTAAATAATGTGATGGACAAGTTAAGTCCTAGCACGATGGACAAGTTAACCTTTTGTAATAATTATCTTTATTCACGTGGACAAGTTATCTTCATCTTTGTGGACAAGTTATCTCTCTTATGATGTCTTTTGTCTCAAGATATGTGTGTTGATTGTGCGTATGTCGAAATGGAAGAAATGAGAGATCGAGTTGACTGTCAATGAGGGACAGACTCAAAGGAGACGATGATTAACAAACCTCCGTCTCATTTGTTCACGCGCGCTCCGCTTCACGGCGGTGAAGAGTGCTCTCGAGACTTTAATTATTGGGCTCTCGGACTAGTAACGACGTCAAATGCTCATCGGTAATGCGACTTTATAGCACGTTACCAATACGGTAGTGATCGATGCCGGACTTAAAGCTGTTACCGATAGGGCATTGATCAAGACGGACTTACGAGCTCGTTACCGATAGGTTTAACTTGTGTAACGGGCTCGATTTAACGTCGTTACAAAGAATGCATGTAACAAGCGTTTAAGAAGACCGCTACAGTCCACATTGGTAGCAGGCGTTGAGGCCAACCCGGGTCGGCTGCGCTTATATCTGTGCGCCAAGTAACAACTGGTACAGATGTGGGTGCATGTAACGAGTGTTAAGGGCCCGTTACAAATGCTGCGTGATCTATTTGAGGTTTTCACGTAGTGGCAAGCACCGGAGTGCATATAACTTTTTGGGATAAATCATACTTTTAAGTATTTATGTTGTGTTTTGTGCATTTAAGTTTCAGGAGTTGTTTTTGAAACCTAGATGCATGATCCTTAGGTTCCTATGCTCTTATACTAGTATGATAGGCTCGATAGATGCCATGCTTTAAGAACACGGTAGAAGTCGAGTGATGTCTCATTGCTCACGAGATATAGGGTTCTTAAGTTGGAATCATAAGATATGATTAAATGGACTCGCTCATGTGGTAAGATCAAAGGGATCGGTCTCGACCGAGTAGTATGTGCTGGTTAAGCTTTTGAACATATCAAGCACTTGTTGGGAATGGGATCGGTAAGCCTAGTACCCTCTGAACCGGGGTGGGATCTTTCGAGCTACCCGCTTAGGTTGCGTCTCTGGGCTAGCTACCCGTGGTATAGTGTGTGAGTTCCGGACTGGTCGGGATAGACCCTCCGGTTAACCGTGTACCAGAGTTTGTAGCGTCTGATCCCAAACTGTGGGACGCTGGGAACCGCCTAGTCGAGGTATACCCCGCATTCGATTTTATTTGGCTTCTTGGGGTGCACCTTCTTCCGTGTGTTTGGGTTTGACTTGCAAGGATTTAATCAATCGATCGTCGGTCTCTCGCCGTTACATGAGACTGCTTAACCACTGGCTACCCCATCTTGTATTATGGAACAACAGGTTAAATTTTGATGCTTGAATAATAATATTGTTTGCACAAATGCTTAATTAGTTTAGGTGCTTACCTAGAATGGATAATATACTAGAATTGGAGCTAAAATTTGGAAATAAGGATCAACTCTTAGTCGCTTTTAGCAAAACAAACCCAATAGCCGAAAAGCCTTGCATGTCTAGTCTTATTTTATTTTTGTCGGGTAAGTCTTGCTGAGTATTAGTATACTCAGCCTTGCATTTGTTGTTGTTTTCAGGTAATCCCATCTGGCCTGGCTCTATTCCAGATGGTTGGGAACTTGAGTGGGAGAACGATGTTGATGAGTGATACACTATGGATGGCCTCCCATGTGTATCTTCAGCTTAGTTTTATTTCCGTTGTCAATCTCTGAAACACTTTACTTTTATGTATGAAAACCTGGTTTGTAATAATGTAACTTTGTGAACTTTTATGTAATGTTGAACTTGTACTCTGGTCCCACCTTCGTGTGGGCTTTATGCATATCAGCAATCATGTTGTAAGTGATTCACCGGGCATGACCCGGCAGAGGCGACAGAATAGTTCTTTATTATTGCTTAATGACCACGTGGACCGGCTTAGGCGATAATACGGAATTATTTTGGGCGGTTCTGTCACAGGCTTCGGCGTGGTGGAGCTGCTGATGCTGACCAAAGGGGGCTACCAGGAGTGATCCCTTGTTATGTAGGTGTCACTGGAGGCGTTGGAGCTGTGGGAAGTCGTCGAGCAGGAGAGCAAGGACCGCCAGGATCGGATCGGGCCGGACGCGATCCTTCGTGGCGTTCCGCCGGAGATGAAAGTCGGGCTCGCCGTGAAGAAGACGGCGAAGGAGGCTTGGGACTCTGTGAAGAAGATGCGTGGCGGCGACGAGCGCGTGAAGGCGGCCAACGTGCAGAGGTTGATGAAGGAGTTCGAGCTCCTGAGCTTCCGCGACAGCGAGGTGGTGGCGGACTTCGCTCTGCGCATCGATCGTCTGACCGCGTGCCTAAGAGATCACGGGGAGGTGCTGGGCGACTCTTGCGTGGTCAGAAAGGTGTTGCACGCCATCCAGAGGCGGATGAAGCAGGTGGCGGTCTCCATCGAGCTCCATGGCGACCTCGAGGCCATGACTCTGGACGAGCTCATCGGCTAGCTCTAGGTCGCGGAGGAAGCGGACGTCGAGGACGAGCCGGTGGCCAAGACGGGAGGTGGTGACCAGTTGATGCTCACCCGTGCTCAGTGGGAGGCGCGTTCACGCCAGCATGGAGGCGACGGGCGTCGTGGCAACGGCGAACACGGTGGCGGTCGCGGCGGCGACGATGACGACGGTGGCAGCAACACGAGCTCGGGGGGGAGCCGCTAACTTGGGACCAAGAGTCGAGAGGCCGAGATTATCAAACGGTGGTGGCTTGACATGTGCCTGCAATTTGATGTGAATTAAGTTGCATTCTGATATCTCAAGTTGTAATCCTATATATATTACTCGTGGACTTTGTAAAAGTGGCATGTCTCACAATTTTTCCCGTGAATCGTTCATATATTCCGTTATGAACTGGATGATGAGAACTGGAGGTCTACCTACATTCTTCCTAAACATGTTGATCATCTCAACACAATACGTGAATTCATAAATGTGTTTGAAGCAGAGGTTCAAAAGCTAGAAGCTGACTAGTTTTAGCTTGGGACTTGTACTCATTGCTATTGATGTCGTGCCTTGTAATAGCCATCAAGTGACCTCATCTATATGTATGTCATTGTACCACAACCGTGACAATCATTACATCCTATGTGAACTACATACATCTGGCCATTTCGTGTGATACAATGACATACAGAGGTCACCTTATGGCTACTTTTTATCTCCATTATTAATGACCATATTTTTTATAAACTAACTTCTTAAAAAATTAGCTAAATGCAAAATTATAATTAGTTCTATGTTTCATTATATCAAAAAGTAAACAAAGACAAAGATGAAGAAGGGTGAGTTTGATGATGTATTCCGTTATGAACTGGATGACGAGGCGGAGGTCTACCACATTCTTCCCGAACATGTTGATCATCTCAACACAATACGTGAATTCATAAATGTGTTTGAAGCAGAGGTTCAAAAGCTAGAAGCTGACTAGTTTTAGCTTGGGACTTCTACTCATTACTATTGATGTTGTGTCTTGTAATAGCCATCAATTGACCTCATCTGTATGTATGTCATTGTACCACAATCACGACAATCATTGCATCCTATGTGAACTACATACATCTAGCCATTTCTTGTGATACAATGACATACGAGGTCACCGATGGCTATTTTTATCTCCATTATTAATGACCATATTTTTATAAACTAACTTCTAAAAATTAGCTAAATGCAAAATTATAATTAGTTCTATGTTTCATTATATCAAAAAGTAAACAAAGACAAAGATGAAGAAGGGTGAGTTTCATGATGTATTTCGTTATGAACTGGATGATGAGAACTGGAGGCCTACCTACATTCTTCGAACATGTTGATCATCTCAACACAACGTGAATTCATAAATGTGTTTGAAGCAGATTCAAAAGCTAGAAGTCGACTAGTTTTAGCTTGGGACTTGTACTCATTGCTATTGATGTCGTGCCTTGTAATAGCCATCAAGTGACATCATCTGTATGTATGTCATTGTACCACAACCGCGACAATCATTGCATCCTATGTGAACTACATACATCTGGCTATTTCTTTTGATACAATGACATACAGAGGTCACCTGATGGCCATTTTTTATCTCCATTATTAATGACTATATTTTTTATAAACTAACTTCTAAAAAATTAGCTAAATGTAAAATCATAATTAGTTCTATGTATCATTATATCAAAAAGTAAAATTCAATTTTCTCTACATCAATATAAAAGATAACAAGACAATGCTAGTGTTTAGCCAACCACTTTTTTCTAAATCTAAAGTATATAAATAACCTCATCTCTTATTAGCTCCTCCCACCTAGGATTTAAGATTTCTATTTTCTCCATTTCTAAAATATATAAAAACAATTAATCACAACAAATAATGGGAGGAAGAAGAATCAAATCTTGACAACACTTTAGAGGAGAGAAGTCTTCACAAATACATGAAGAAAAAATTCAGCAGCACCTCTCTAAGGTTGAGGCGCCATGGAGGAGGAGCTTGAGCTCTTAGTGAAGAATGGCTCGGGCAACAGAAAGAGGAAGAAGAAGCTGGATTTATAGGGTGCGGGCTTTTAGTCCCGGGTGGAGTTACCAACCGAGACTAAAGGGTACCCTTTAGTCTCGGTTGGTAACTCCACCCGGGACTAAAGCATTAGCACCGGGTGGAGTTACCAACCGAGACTAAAGGGGGACCCTTTAGTCTCAGTTGGTAACTCCAACCGGTGCTAAAAGTCCGCGTCAATCATTGCGGGAAAGTGACTAAAGGGGGTGTCTCCAACTAGCATTTCGGGCCACGTCGACGAAAGGCCTTTAGTCCCGGCTCCAAAGTTGAACCGGGACTAAAGGCCCGAACCAAAGCCTCCCTCTCTACCTGTGTATGTATTATTGGTATTCAAATGTTTGGTTCAATTCACTCACGCTCTTCGGTAATTCTGAAACTGGTCCATTTGTTGAGATGTGGCAACAGTGAAGTTTGAGTAGGAGCTGTCAACATATTTAGGAGCAACAAATGACTTCACTGGCTGATAACAACCATCGTCAGACATGTAGACTCCACCTACAAATTTTATTGT
The DNA here is from genome assembly GCA_022644695.1 of Cenchrus purpureus. Classification (NCBI taxonomy): domain Eukaryota; kingdom Viridiplantae; phylum Streptophyta; class Magnoliopsida; order Poales; family Poaceae; genus Cenchrus; species Cenchrus purpureus. The sequence continues at coordinate 134,158,918 of CP053457.1, read as the reverse complement.
AGATGCTTTAACCCTCGATGTTATTCATATGGATATGGAATTGCAGAGTGAGCTTCTCCAATTTTTTGTTCCATATTTAAAATAAATAAATATTGATTACCATTCAGATAAGCTTATTTTAACAATGGAAACCTCTCGAACGCAAATATACAGTCTTGAACTAATGGTATCTCACCAAATTGCTCATCATTTATCTGTCGCTGGTGATCCGGTCACCCACCTCTGTGAAGTTTCTATGTGAAAGCAAAACTTAATGAAAACAGGAAATGATTCTCAACGATAGATGAAGAAATCGTTGCCATGACCAAGTTGCTTGCTGCATGCTTGCTGCATGCATGAAGTAGTTCAAGAAGCCACTCGCCATCTTATCGACGAGCAGAGCGCTAAGCCAGAGGAGGCATACCCAGCAAACGGATCCGGCCGCTCCAACCCACGCATCCACCACTCGCCGCACGTCCCCGCAGTTGGTCGCCGTTCGTACGAGGAAGCTCGTCGGCGCCCACGCGGTCTGCACTGCCGTCGCCGCCGCCCGCCGCCGGTTGTCACTGTTCGTGCGGGCTCGAGCGCTGCCGCCATCCGTCGGACGGCTCCCCACCGCCGAGGATGAGAGAGGAGAGGGAGAGACAGGATCCAGTGAGTACAGAGAATACGATTTCCAAATGAATCCTTTAAATTTTTTTATTGTAATAACTAATAAGTGGGATTCCAATTCACAGATTATACAAGGTTGTAATTATAAAAGTTCTTTAATTCTTTTATTCCGGTAATACCCTTGTACCACCTTATACTACCCATCCATACAACCTCATGATGAGTTTTACGAAGTATACAATTAATCTGAGTCGTTGGATGTCTGTATACCAGTCCTTTTTTTAGTGATAGTATAGTCTTAGTGCCCTAGTATAAGGCACCGGAAAAGAGCTAAACTTGCGAAAGAGCCTGTAGCTTAGTGGTTACAAGAGCCCCGGTAGCACCTCAGGTCCTGGGTTCGACTCCCCGTGGGAGCGAATTTCTCAGGATTTAACGGCGTATGTGCTTTCAGTGGTAGGCGACGTTCCCGTCGACAGCGAGGCGCCTGTCAATATACCCTTTCAGCTTTCAAACCTTTTAACGATGCAGTTTCTTAGTCGGTCAAATTCAGAACTCAAACACGCAGATCATACTCAAACACGCTGCTCGATCAGACAGTATGGTTATGTTGTCCTTTATATTAGCATGTAAAGATTCGTTTTGTGTGTGTAATCATGCAGAATTGAACCTTGTTATATTGATTGGCACTAGCTAGTACATACTTGCCGGTCATGTATGCCATTATCGTTGACCAGAAATATTCTTCATCAGAGTGGCATCCTCGAGATGACGAGTACACAAATTTTGTCTTGCAAAAATGGTAATAAAAACGCCCCTGAAAGCCACTATGATATATTGGATTTCGGCTAGTTTCGATCATATTAGTGATTCATTCAGATTGAAGCGCCTGAGGGAACTGCTGCCATTTTCTGCTCGATTATTTGTGCATGCTAAAAAAAGGAACAGATCAATTCCATGAGCTAGCTGCTGTTAGAGAGCAGTAGGTTGATCATTTCCTGCTCATGCGTGTAGTACAACCCCCTTTCCCTTGATGATGCACATGCATCATGCAGAATATAATGCATGATGTGTATGGGTAATGTGTGCCTAGCTAACCTCTATGTAATAATCCATCCATTTAAGATTATAGATCATTTTAGCTTTTTTTAGATTCATAGAATTTTGTTATGCACTTATATATACTATATGTCTAGACGTATAATAATATTTATGCATCTAGAAAACTCAAAATGACCTATTATTTGGGATGGATATAACAAAAGTCTCGATAAATTCCGAAAGTATTTTTAGTTTGGTTTACACCAAAACTATATCATTTGTTCTTTACCCCTTCACTGTGTACCTTTTTGTTTCTCCATGTACAAATGAAGTGTTAAGTTCAAATTTTGCAAGAAGATAGAAGATATCATAAGACATGTTAGCAAAAAAAATAATGATTTATTATTATTATTTTGATAGCGTAGGATATTTAATAATAAAAGTTACCATTGAGATACAAATTATGTAATGATAAAAAATTATAAAATATTTTTAAAATGTAGATTATGATGTCCACTATCATTCTACAAAGTCTGAAATTAAATTTTATCCTATGTATGGAGAAAAAGGATAAATTGTATTATGGGGGTAAGTGGAATCAAATAGATATTGGAGGGAAACGATATGCCAATAATGCAAATGACACGCCTCCATATATGCATATTTAGTTTCTTCTGATCCATTTCAGCCTTGTTTGCTTTATGTACTTTGATTGAAAAGAGAATTGAACTGTTGTACTACCCATATGTGAATTTTATTTGAAGACAGTTGATGCATGCATGTTCTAGACCGGCCGATTGAGCCGACCACAATGCATAGCTAGCGAGTAGTAGGTTGATCATGGTGTATACATGCCTAGCTAGTTGCCTACCTATCCACTCGCTATATATAACTATTGACGAGTTCTGTTTGAGCTATGGGACAATAATCTAAGAGAATAATAATGCCCTCGGATGATCCAAATCCATATACGCCTATTTCGTTCCCAATCAATTTCAGATATAGGAGGAAAACGATATGCCAATAGCGCAAATGCGTTGAAGGTGGGAGAATCAATTTCAGATATAGGAGGAGCCAATCAATTTCAGATATAGGAGGAAAATGATATGCCAACAGCGCAAATGCGTTGAAGGTGGGAGAGGAGGTCTGATCACAAGCCTCACATGTTCAGTTCGGTACAGTTGTATGGTCGATATGGTTTCTGAATTGCAAAGCTATATCATCTTGAACACAAAACTGTATTTAATCTTGTATTCAAACTCGTAGGGTGGGCATTCGGTCATTTTGGTTCGGTCTATTCGGTGTTTGGGAATTTCGGGTTCTGTAAAAGTGAGTACCGAAGTTCTAAAAAGCATAATAGGAACCGAACCCGAATAGAGTGATTATTGCGGTTCGGTCTATCCGCTCCACTGAATTATCCGAATTTTCATAGGTATCCTTGTCACCTCTCAAAACTCTATGGTAGAAATTCAAATTCCCAACTCACTTCAAGTAAGGACTACTCACGGAAGCAAGTAACTAACAAGTTCATGAAAATAACTAAAATAGTTCAAAACACAAATTTGTAACATTCATAGTCGAATCAAATTATGCAACTACTCCGATTATTGAATTTCGGGTTATTTGGTCTATTCTGATTGTAGACCATAGGAACCGAAATCGAACCCGAACCCCAAATTATAAAATTATCTAGACTGAATCCGAACTTTGAAACCTGAATATACCGACAATTTGGGTATTTTGGGTTCGGTTTGGTTTTTAAGTTTTGAGTTCAAAGTGTCCACCCACTACAAACGCGTACGAATTTTTGGTAACACACATGCGGAGTGATGATAAGTTTGCCGAAAAAAGGTTGGGTGTGTCCAAAGCTTGAGTAAATATCTTTTGACTTGTTATTATGACAGACTATTTTTTTTTTATTTTTCAGGGACTTTTTAGAAAAATATATCTGATGCATTCAAGTAGTGTGCATCACGTGATTGCAACTAATTTGCAACATCTTTCAGATTTCAACCCTTGACATCCAGACCAACAACTCAACACACTATTTCGATCAAAGGCATCCAACCAACTTTATAGAAAGCTTAATAATAATACAAATGATCAGAATGTCGGGGTTACCAACTTACAAATTAGTACTCTCTCCATTGATCTAACTCTACTAATCAAACTAACTATTCTAAATAACTCACATATCTCTACTAACAAACACCACTGGCGGAGAAGATGAACACGACTGCAGCGAATCAAAATGAATTTCCAGGAACGTTTTCAAGGTGGTCATGGCGCAGGTAGCGCCATCGTCGCTCGTCCAAGAAATAGACAATGTTTTCACCTCTAGAAGGCAGTCGTCGTAGTCGCACCGCCCACATCCACCAGGTGCGGTGCGCAGCGCGCCGACCGCAGATTGGACTATTGGAGCCCAGCTGCGCAGCAGCCATCCCCTCAACACACTAGCAAAGGATTAGCCCGTTTCCATCGCAGAATTACATACACATCTTGAGAGACTTAAGTTCAGGAAGCTACTAGAATTTCGATACATAAACTGCCAGTAATGACTCGTAACTCGTCTTCACCTGTGTGATCAAATTCTGCGTTCTATGGAATATGCATCCAGATACAAGTGCAAATAAAACAGTGCGCATCTCATGATTGTTTGACAGGAAAGCAAAACAATCAAAAGCACAGCTTCATGCTAGTCTTTGCAGCATTACGTTGGACCTACGTATGATATAAGCACCATGTAGTGTTCAGAGGATAGTTAGTGTGATATGCGAACAGATGCAGCTACTCAACAGCTCAAGGGTTCGGTCCATCAGAGCGAGCCGCCTTCTTCATAGCCTCCACGGCTTCCCTGCAAATTCCAACAGTCAAAAGGGGAGTTCATGTTCCCATGGACGATGGACCCAACTATGGTTAATAGCTGGGTGCAGCGAAAATAGGGAACAAATGCACTTGCCTTAACGCTTTCTTGATCTCGTCACTCGTAGGATCGAGTTTTAGTGCTTCCATGAAAGCGTCAACAGCTCCTCTGTAATTCTGGGCATAGAGATACAAACCACCAGGGGGAGATACAGTACAATTTGAGATTAGATTAGATTGCCAGGCTAAGTCTGATGGAGCTGCTATATTGCCTACCATACCTTAATCAAACTGAGAGCTGCGCCCTCACGGTACCATGCCTTCGACCAATCAGGGCGCAACATTCTACATTGTAAAGCATCTGCCAGAGCTTGCTTTCCATCCCCCACCCGCAGCCAGCATAAGCTAAGGTTAGCAAACAGGGTGGCATCAAGTGGGTCCATATTTGATGCCTACATTAATAATGAGCAAGAACTCTGTTGATATCACACAATAGATTTAACAGGTTCTTTGGAATTAATTAAACATCTGTTGTGAGCAAACCACATGATTCAGACAGTAGCTATAGATACAAGAAAAACTAAGGTCCATTATTCATATCTCATGAGCAGATATTCTGGAACGTTGTCATGCAACAGTTTTGTATGGTTGCAATTAAGTAGGCACTTTAGATTGTGTAGAGCTTACCCTGCCATAGGAGTATATTGCTGAAAGGTATTCCCCGTTTGCAAAGAATTCCTTTCCTTTCGCCTTCATGTTGATGATATCATCTTCCATCGAAATTTCATCCTAAGCAAATTAACATGTTAGGTAACACAAATAACCTGGCGCATGAAAGATCATAAAATAAAAACTGCCAGACCCCACAGTATTTCACTAAGAAGAGCTCAACCCCAGAGCCTGGCCAAGAAATACACATCCTAAAGAGCCCTGCTGCGTTAGTACTACTAGAAGCACCAGTTACAACAGAATGGATTAGGAAGTTAAAAGAAAATTATCAAACATGGAGAAAGAAGCATGACAACCTAATGAACTACTGCAGTCCAAATCATAGTCACAAAGTTTTCGGGTCGAATGGGTCGAGGAACGGGGTCGTGGATCGAGGGTCGATACTTTTGAGTGAGTTTTACAAGGCGGGGACGAAAATGACCCCGCGTTCCCGGGTCGGGATCGACGTTCTCGGGTCGAGGGTCGATGCCATCGACCCCGTTTTATGTGACTGTGGTCCAAATTAGCAAACATAGAGAAGCATAAACTATTGACAACTGCATAGTGAACTACTGCAGTCTAATTTAGCAAACATGGACCAAACAATAAACTCCAGTACAGTAAGGGTTATGCTGAAATCCATTACATTACATACCACAGCCCTGAAAGGCATATATTTCGTGGTTTCAATAATCCCATCAACGCTCCAATCTGGCAGAGATGGGACTGGTCTTGTATGAGGAAAGAGAATTTCAACAAGCTCACGTCGTCCGCACTCTGCTGCGTGAATGATTGGAATTTTCCCGTGCTGCATTGTAAAGATAAAAATGGAAGAGGCAAACACAATCCCACATGTAGATAAAAGCAATTCAAGGCATTTTCTCTTACAGAAAATCAAATAAAGTCCTTGATATTATTAAGCAAATGTAGTGGAAATTTGAATTCTAATTGGAGTGACCTAATGCAGGAAATCATGTTAGGTGCCTAAACTAACACTTTGACCGTAGATTACAAAAGGTCCCTCGGAACCTACAGGCTACCAGTACCAAGATTCTGAGATGCAATCGGTCCAAAAAAAAAATTTTCTGGATGCAAATGACACACGGTAACGTATCACTAGAGCAGCCAACCACTGGATATCTCAAGAGATTACCGCAATTGGATGCAAACCCCAAGATGCAGTTGAACACCGACCTACATGCTGTACACTACTTGCATGAGACATGAACAGTCTATATTTTAGACAGCGCACTTCTGCTCTCAAGTGACCTTGATTTTATAGTGCTACCCAGATATCAAATGTGCGATGGGCTAAGAGATTATAACCCTCACAATGTCAAGTAAAGAAAGAGCAGAGTTAAAGACAGCCATACTTACAAGGTCAGGAATGTTAGGGTCAGCTCCAACCTCTAGCAAAAACTTCACAATGTCGGTAAAACCATCATGAACAGCATACATTAAAGCAGATGGCCCAGAGGAACTTCTAAAGTTCACATCAGCACCAGCCTACACAATGGAAAATAGTTAGGTAGATTTTGAGAGGATTTTGAATGTAACCATGATAAAGGTTCAAAGTTAGTACCAAGGCTATTTTATCTCTTCTCAACAGCTCCCTTAAAAAATAAGGACATATTCAAAGCAGAACAACACAAGAGAATACACACAGTCTCATCGAACCTGAAGCAGTAGCTTCATGCATTTCATGGATTCCACGCTGCATGCCAGCACAAGCGGTGAAAAGAGATGGTGGACAACTCTGTTGATCTGCAAAGAGAAACAGTTTCAATAAAGAACTTCACCACAGATCCTTTTTTCTCTTATAGGTGCCAACTAAACTACCAACTCACATCAGCACCATGCTCCAGCAGGATCTGCATAGTCTGATCCTGGTCCTTGATTGCGGCCAAGTGCAGCGGCGTTCCACGGTGGTGATCAATAGGGTCCACGGGAACACCTTTGGACAGCAACACCCTCACAGCCTCACAATGCCCTGGAGGCAGAAAGGCGCAGCACATACTCCAAATCAAAAACAGCCAGAAGAGTTTATGTGCAAGACAGAGTCTTCCATGGAACTCCTGAGGTTTGGCTTACACGAACTCTGCCGCATTGTGAGCGGCATGGTGCCCTGGAGGTGGGCACCGCTGGGTCACCGCCACGGCTCAGAAGGTACTGCAGGACGGTGACATTCCCATTGATGGAGGCCAGGAGCATCGGTGTAACACCTACATGAGAATCGAGAAGCATGCATCTCAGTTGGAGTTTACCAGCCGCCCACGCAATATTAAAAATCACGGCACACGAACGTTCAGCGGATGTGGAGTTAACATGGAGCCCCAATTCATCCACCAGGAACTTGCAAACCTCAAGGTGCCCCATGCGAGCAGCAGCGTGGAGCACATTTGCCCCTCATCATCCTTCACACCCGCAAGTCCACCTTTTCCGCCATCTCTAACCAGAAGCAAGCCAACAGTCATATAAATAAAATCAACTTGAACTACTGATCGCACAAACTGGAAAGCGAAAACATAGCTAAGAAATTTGCGGGGATGAGAGCCCAAATCAGTTTAGAGCGCGACCAAACCAATCTTAGTGAGCAATTTCGTCCTGAACCAGCATCTCCGCATTGACTGATGAGGAAATGGGAGTAAACTGACATCGCTAATTAACCATGATTAATTAAATCGCACAAGCAACAATTTAGTAAAACCAAATAGCACAATACTGCGGTAGATCGCGCAAACTGAAGACAGGGGGAATTTTGAAGTGGCGTTGCAGTCATGAGAACCCAAATCTGGGCGCGACCAAATCAATCCTGCAGGTAAACCCGTTTGGTCCCGATGCCGTACCAGCCTCTCCCGGGGAGTAAATCAAGGTAAACTAGCATCTAATTGCCTACACCTAAGCCATGCTGAGCATCGGATTCCAAACCACCGGCCCCAAATCCGTGATACACTACCATACACGCGACTGCTACACGAGCGTTCAAACAAACGGGCGAAACGCGCGCGCGGGGAGGAGGGAAGGTAGCGGCGGGCGGGGGCGCTTACTCTTGAGGAGGCGGAGGTTGCCTTCGAGCGCGGCCCGAAGGGCGACCGTGGAGACGGAGGGGGCGGGGGCCATGGCCGCTGCCCGCGGCGGCGGCGGCAGGTTCGGGAATGGTGGTCGGTGGGTTAGGGTTTTGGTTTGGAGTCGGAAAACGGAGAGTGGGGAACGGAAAGGTTCCCGTTTGGAGGCGGTTGGCGGGAACTTGGTGAGGGGCGTAGCGTACAGTAGAAGGAGCCGAAGCGGAAGAGGCCCAGCCCAGCCCAGCCCAACTTTTCATCATTCCCCCCTGGGCCGGTTGTGTTCTCCACAAAGAAAAACGAAAGGACCTGCCAGTTGGACAATAATTTGTTGTATTTCTTTAGTTGAACCAGAGTTTGTACTTTTTTGAATTGGAACAGAAATTTGGTATTTCCTTTAATTGGATTAGACCAGAATTTGTATTTTTTTAATGCATGACAAAACTGACATTGTGCTGTTGCCCATCAGCTCGTCACAACCCTTGTATGCAGGTCTCGTTGCTCCCCGCCTCATCCTTGCTGGACCAGAATTTGCTGTTTTCTTTAATATATATATGACCGGTATTATCTGTAGGCTAACGGACCAGAAATCAAAATCGATTTAGGATGATAGATCGAGAATCCATCAAGGAGTTATTCATGAAGACGATCATTTCTTTGAAGATGGTAGCTTTAGAACTGTTTGGAAATCATGAATGGAAGTATAATGATAAACTTTGTCAGACTTAATTTTGCTTTTCCATTATCCTTTTTATTCAGCGATTGAAGCTCAGAGGATGTAATAATTGAAGGTTGTGTACACTAAACCGTAGAGGCCTGCAAATCTACAGCATCATACTATCATGAGTTCAATTAGCCAGTTCATTGATATGCTTACTGCTCAAGTTCAACCATCGGCAGCCACAAGATTATCTTACAGTACGGTAGCTCATCTCAAAGGAGGAAAACTAGTCATTGCAGCAGCACATTTTTGGCAACTCAAAAGTATCAGCCAGAGGATTAATTGTGAATGCGAGACGACATGTGAAGGGATGCAGTCCGCAGCTGAGCGGCTCTCTTCTTTTATCCTGCACGCGCAGCGCTCCGCATGGCCTCTCTGCAGGTAAAATAAGAGCCAAAAGTCTGATAAGAGTTCCGTTCACGTCATGATAACATATAGAATATGGAGAAGAACATGGATTTGTTAGATGACCATTCCATTTAAGAGTAATCACTGAAAGTAACAGCAGACTGTTGAACAAGAGAGCTGCTACTACCTCAACTCTTTCTTGATCTCCTCGTTCGTCGGGTCAAGCTTCAGTGCTTCCTCAAATGCTTCAATGGCCTTTTTGTGGATCTGTGTGGAGCAAGAAATGCCAGTACAGCGAGGTACATACATACCAGATCATAGGTGTAGAGATAAGAGTGGTAGGTTCATTGTAGGGCTGAATCGGGTGTGAAAATAACGGTGAGCTATATACCTTGAGCATGCTGAGAGCCGCGCCCTCGCGGTACCATGCCTTAACCCATTGAGGAGCCAATGTGGTGCATCGCCTAGCATCTGACAGAGCTAGCTCCCCTTCTCCCAGCCGCAGCCAGCATAGGCTCCGGTTGGAGAACAAGGTGGCGTCAAGCGGGTCCATCTCTATTGCCTTCATTACCAATCAACAAGAACTCAGTATTCTCAAGGTTTGTTTGAGCATCGGCAAATTGATTCAACAGGTTATGTTAGCATTAGTTGTTAACTCTGCTATCTCATGTCAGGGGCTCATGGCAAAATGAAGGCTTCATGTGTTCTTGAGCTACATTGTGTATAATCCCAACAAGTACACTGAATATTTTGGTTCGAGTAAGCACCTGAGTATAAGAATAGATTGCAGCAACATAGTCCCCCTTTGCAAAAGCTTCCTTTCCTTCTAACTTGGCATCAACTATTTGTTTTGCCACTGACTCCTAAACACAGTAGCACATGTTCAGTTAATTCATGAGGTTCCAACATAACAGTCACCAAAATTTGCTCCTATAGCCAAATTCATAGAATCAAAATCATGCAAGTTTTCCTAACTTAGCTTTGGGAAAATGTGTAACATACCTGAGGCTCAAGACGTAGATATTTCATAGTTCTAATAATCCCATCAGTATTCCAGTCTGGAATAGATGGGATTGGTTTTGTCAAAGGAAGTAGAATATTGACAAGCTCATGTTGCTCATGAGCAGCTGCTAGCATGATTGGTAAATTCCCACACTGCATTATAACAATAAACATGGAAGTGGTGATACAGTCCAGCAAGAAAGCTATAAACAGTAGAAATTTCCCTCAGCAAAAAAGAATAGAGATTTGAAAGTTAAGATTTTTGTGAATTCATATAGATGGCATACATAGCCCCATATATTGTAAATGCATATAGATGAATTTGAAGGCAAACTAGCAAAAGTGCTCTCAGAATCTCAGACACCTTGGGTTTATTTACCACTCACCAGGAATAATCAGATTAAAGGGCAATGAAATGATACATACATCTTATACTAAACCACCAAAGTAAACAAACAGCATAGACTAAAAAAAGAGTCATTATTACCTCATCAGGAATATTAGGCTCAGCTCCAGCCTCTAGCAAAAACTTGACAATGTCAGTTAACCCCTCTTCAACTGCACAGAATAACGCAGGTCGGCCAGTTGGACCTTTCAAATTCACATCGGCACCAGCCTACAGGATTGAGAATACAAGTTAACATATTTACAAATATCAACATGCCATCAAGAAGTTAACGCAACAAGTTACTGAACCTCAACCAGTAGCTTCACGCATTTGAAGGAGTGACCATAGCATGCATACGCAAGTTGTGAAAGAATACGACTGGCAACTCTATTGGGCTGCAAAGGGAAGTGAATAACAGTTATAAGAGCTAGTCAGAAGACCGAATAATGATAAAGAAGCATTTATGCAACCATATAATATTTTGCTAAAGTTACTACAACAAACGAGAAATTTCATCACTCATCAAGCCAGACAAAAAAATTAGCTGGTTCCTATCTGAGGTGTTACTATGTGGCAAATTGTCAATGCAACAAGGCAAATGTGATACTTGTAACTTACATCAGCACCATGCTCCAGCAGGATCTTCGCAGCCTGGTCATGGTCCTTTGCTGCAGCCAAGTGCAAGGGCGTCCCACGACGGTTGATAGGATCCACAGGAACACCCTTGGATAGAAGCACCCTTACAGCCTCGTGGTGCCCTGGAGGCACAAAAGACACATAGCATGCAGAAACTTTAAATCAGACACAACCAGAGCACTTCCACAGAGCAATGATAGTTTGTATGCAAATTAGTGCCCCCTATATATCATTTCAAAAAATTCCTGGGACACAGGGTGAGGAACGCACCATGCTCCGCGGCATTGTGCAGCGGCGTGTACCCCTTGTCATCAGGCACCAGTGGGTCGCTAACACGGTCAAGGAGGTACCTCAGAACAGGGACAACGTTGTCCGTCCTGTCCTCCATGGCATCGGTGGCAAGAAGGATTGGCGACTCACCTGCAAGTGGAGAGCTTAGCTACCTCCCTACTACCCAATCTGACAGGATTCAGCGAAAGGTGGAGTATCAGTCCATCGAATTACCTTCTGCAGAAGTGTAGTTAGTGTCGAAACCTAACTCCTCAACCAGGAACTTGCAAAAGTCGAGCCGCGCCGCGGCCGCAGCACAGTGGAGCAGGTTACGGCCCTTGAAGCCCCTCACATCCCGCAAGTCTATAGTTCTTGCCATTTCTACCAAAAACAAGGGGAAGCAATCAAATAGAGGACAAGTGCAGGGGAAGAAAGAGAGCGTGAGATGTACAGGCTTACCCCTAAGGAGGCTGAGATTGCCGTCAACAACAGCCCGGATGGCTGCTTCAGAGGGGCTGGGTTCCATACCAGCAGCCTTCACAGGGGAATCTCCCGAGGTTCCGGAAATATTTTGGCATACCTCAGACTCAGACTGGAGATATTTCATAGCTCTAATAATCCCATCAACGCTCCAGTCTTGTACAGATGGAATCGGTTTTGTTCGAGGAAGTAGAAATTTGACAATTTCACGTTGTTCATGAGCAGCTGCTATCATGATTGGACTTTTTCCATCCTGCATTGTAAAGACAAAATGCAAGTGTTGATACAGTCCAGCATGAAGGTGAAAACCATATCAACAAATCATGTTTCCTTTTCTTTTAATAAAAAAACATCTTTTGAAAATAGGATATTTGTGAATTCATACCAAATGGCATTGATTAATCCTACATATTATTAAATACTTAGAGCACAATTTGAAGAACTAGCAAAATCGCACCATCTTAACATCCATCCAATGCGTAATTGCTTGAAACTATACAAAATGTGCTAGACAAGCATTTATAAAATTTGAAATGTTGTGCTCTCAGTCTACTGGCACCACTTATGTTTTTTTTAACAAGTAAAGAGCACTGTTTGATCATATACGAAGGAGAAGCATGCAGTGTTTTTACATCCACTGTGATACATAAATGGAACATGAAAACTCATGGTGCTCTAACATAGTCCTAACCCATCCACATGTCTCCACAGGCCTTTCAAGACCACAAAGCGAATGCTATCAATTAATTGTTGAAAATACATATGAACATCATAAATGGTTTTTAGAGTGGAGTGAAACTAGTTCAGAATCTGAGACCTTGGCTTTATTCTACCACCAGGCCATCGAAAATGCAAAGAGCAATGTGATTGTATGCCTCAGATATAAGCATCAAAGTAAATAAACAGCAAGGACAAAGAAAGAGCCATGATTACCCCATCATTAATGTTAGGTTCAGCTCCAGCCTCTAGCAAGAATTTTACAATGTCGGTCATGCCATCTTCAACTGCCTGGAATAAAACAGGTCTCCCTGACGGACTTTTGAAGTTCACATCAGCACCAGCCTACAAAATTAAGAATACAAGTAGCTTCAGTAAACAAACAGAAACCGCAAACAAGAAGTATAAGTCAATAAGTAACGCGACCTCAACCAATAGCTTCATGCATTTCAAAGAGTGGCCAAAACAAGCCGTCATGAGCGGTGAAATACCATGATCGACAACTCTGTTGGGCTGCAAAGGGAAATGAATTACCGTTATTATAGAAAAGCCATTCTAAATGTGCCGAATGGCCAATGCAACAAGACAGCAATGAATGATAGTTGTGACTCACATCAGCGCCATGCTCCAGCAGGATCTTCACGACCTTGTCATGGTCCATTGCCGCTGCCAAGTGCAGCGGCGTCCCACGTTTGTTGATAGGATCCACAGGAACACCCTTGGAGAGCAGAAGCCTCACAGCATCGTGGTGCCCTGGAGGGACAGAGAGATCGATACACATCATCAAGGTTCAGAGACTCTGAGTCATTCAGTCAAACACAACCAGAGCACCTCCGGAGATCAAATGACCAGAGCCACCCAAGAGATCCCCCGAGACGGGTCGAGGCAGGGAGACGCACCGAACTCCGCGGCGTTGTGCAGCGGCGTGTAACCCTTGTTGTCTGGCGCCGCCGGGTCGCAGCCGCGGGAGAGAAGGTACTGCAGCACAGGGACGATGTCAGCCTCGTCGTCGTCGGCCTCGGTGGCGACGAGGATCGGCGTCTCGCCTGCAAGAAAATCGGAGCGTCTCAGTGGTGGACTGGTGGTGGTCATCAGGCAGCGCAAGACACTAGCGGCGACATGAGGCGGCGCTAGCTGCGATTCGATTACCTTGCAAAGAGCGGGAGTTGGCGTCCAACCCGGCCTCCTCGACCAGGAACCTGCAGAACTTGAGCACCCCCGCTTTCGCCGCGAAGTGGAGCATGCTCCGGCCATTGATGCCCATCCCTCGCCGCAGGTCCATAGTCTTCGACAGTTCTATACAATGACAGAGGAAGGGATTGAAGTCAAACGCACACGCGCACACAAGAGGAGAGAGGGAGGGAGGGTATATTAGAGATTACTCTTGATGGGGCGGAGGTTGCCGGCGACGGCGGCCCGGACGGCGACCTCGAGGGGGCTGGGAGCCATGGCGGCGGCGGCCTTCACGGTAGAGAAATCTCCGGGGGATTCTAGATGGATTTCGACGCGATGGGTTTCGGAGAGGAGAAAAGGGGAACGAACAGTGAGTCAGTGACGAGATTCTCAAAAAAAAAAAAAAGTGAGTCAGTGACGAGATGGTAGGAGGAATGGGGATTTATGGGGGGACTCGTGTTTTGGGAGGAAGAGGGCGGCGTGGTGGTAAATGGCGGGAAACGCGAGGGGTTTCGCGCGGGACGGCGTCCACGTGGCGCCGGGAGACGACGGGACGGGGGATTGCCAGGTGCAAAAAAGAAAAAAAATAAAAACCCCACACACGAAGTCACCAATAAAAGAAGTGAAATTTGGATCGTACCATTAAAAGATCCCAAAGTTGGATATATACCATCACAAGTCAATGACATGTGAGGTTTACATGAGTCAATGACATGTGGGGTCAATGGTATATATCTAACTTTTGGATCTTTCAATGATATAGATCTAATTATTCCATAAAAGAAGGCGGTGAGATGAGGTTGGGCTGTACATGTGTAGGGCTCTGACCTTGTGCACATACTCCCTCCGTCTTGTAAAGAATGCAATTATATCATTTGGAAAAAAATCACACAAAGACTGTAATTTTAGAAAAAATACTTCTAATTATCTATCTAATTAAGTAATCAAATCTGATCTGCATGTCAAACTTACTACATGTGGCTAAAAAATAGGGGTACTAGAGTCTTTTCACGTTACCACTAATCTGTCTTAGAAAAAACTAAAATTGCACTTTTTATGAGACGGAGGGAGTACGGTTCGGGTTCGGAAATTCTATCTGACTTTCAAAAATCCATATGGACTTTTGGTGTTTAGGATTCATTCAAACAATATTGCTCGTTAAGTCTTATGATCAACACTAATTTCCTCCTCCACTCCATCCCAGCCTCTGCGCCGGCCCCACCAGAGTGTCGACCCGTGCGCCGTCAGAGTGCCTCACTACGTGAAAAACTCACTTTGGTAACGGGCATAAATTGCCTTTCGTAGCAGACGGCGCCCATCTGATCAAGTGTTACAAATGAGCCAAGAAAGATAGCATGCGATGCCCGATAAGACATATTCGTAACGGGCATAAAACAGCGACCGTTACCAGAACTAGCCACCGGTCACGTGAAATGGCTGTTTCTTTGTGCACACAGGGAACTTTGGTAACGGGTACCAAAACACGACGTTCTGAGCTCAATATCGGAGGCCTTACTGTACTGTGTCTCCTCTATCTTGACGAAATGAGACGCGTCTAATTCACGCGCGTCTCAGCCCATCTAGGATTCGTAACGGGTATCAAACAACGACCGTTACCACAACTAGTCACCGGTCACGTGAAATGGCTGTTTCTCTGAGCCCACAGGGAACTTTAGTAACGGGCATGAAAACAGAGCCCGTTACTGTGAAATCAACATCGGAGACGCGTACCGTGAACCTGTGTCTCCTCTGTCTCGACGAAATGAGACGCATCTGTTTCCACACGCGTCTGCTTCCTCTCGATTAAAGGAGACATGTGCTTTCAACCTGCGTCTCCTATATATCGATGAAGCGCCATGTCACAGGGCCACTGTCGGGGCCCAGTAGCAGCTTTACCTTGCCGTTACATTGTTGGCATGTTTGTAACGGGCATTAGAATGAAGCCCGTTACTCACGATCGATGTTTGTAACGAGCTTTAATTAGCTTGAACAGATCGTGCCACCCCTACAAACACCTGCCCGCTTGCCATTGCATCCTGAACCGGCCGAGATTTAGCGACCATCAGGGCTGCATCTGCCATCCCGGAACCAGCCGTGATATGGCAGCCACCACCAAGGAGACATCACAAACACATTCTCACATCACGGATATAAGCAAGCAAGATCACATTTAGAGACAAGCAAAAAGATCACATTTATAGACAAGCTAGGATCGATCACATCAAGTTTCAAGTTACTAACATCGGGGCTTGTTTGGATGGAGTCATGAGAAAACGCTGAACCAAAGACATCGACCCCAACCAAGCAAGCCAAGCGGTTTCTCGTGCAACAACACCGACTAAAAGAAGACTGAATGAGTTTCAAGTTTCGCTACAATGAACTCACGGTGCACCATTGTAGAAGTTGCCCTTTTCGATGGTCTCCTTAAGAATGTACTAGACACATCTCCGGACACGGTTTAGATCTTCTGTGGAAACATCTATAGCAGATTTGAAATTTTGCAAAATACAATCATTTATGAGAATACAAGTAGAAATCAGTTTCTAAAATCGATGGATAACATGAGCGAGACAAGGTTGAGCATTATTATCTACTTACTGACCTTCTTGATGTCGGGTATGTCATTGAGTAGTCTTAACATATGGAATGCCACATGGAATCCACACAAAGAGGACCCCCATGGTCTTTGAGCACCGCATCGAGGTACCAAAATGACAAGTTAATGCAGTACCAAATAGGTAAGAAGTGACCATAAAAAAACATCGGTCTTACAGCGAGATTTGTTTTGTGCTTGAGTGTGGCTTTTGGCTTTTTTTTTCTTTCCTTTCGTCACTCCGTCCTGTGCATGTTCACCAAAGGCCTGCATGATCAGCAATACCGATTAGAAATACTAAGAGATTGAATTTTGTGAACAAAACATACAAATCTTTAAAGGCCCTGCATGGTCAGCAATACCAATTAGAAACACTAAGAGATTGAATTTTGGTGAACAAAACGTACAAGATACTGACCAGTCCACAACAAGTTTGAGGTCTGAGAACTTTAGCGGGGGATGTTGTTTAGCGGAATCTAGATACCAAACCTCTTTGAACTTCATACGGATGATCATCTTTACCCGACTAGTGCGATGAGGCACCCACCACGTAGTCGTTGTTCATTGCATTTGAGATTGCTTTGGTAACAAGGAGAATCTTTGAGAAATATTTGTGGAAGTAAACAAATCTGGATCTAAAACCCAACACCGATCTGCATCTCCAGCTGCCTTGTCCATCATTTTCCTACAAAAATCAAATTGTTAGCATGCATGAACTTTGTGGTCAAAATTAAAGAAATATCTTTTTAGGTTTTAAAGGGACTTACAATGTCCACAACCTCAAGAAGGTAACATCCGAGAGAAGCCGTGGTTATAAGGTTATACACGCTACTAAATGCAATGTTTAACATTAAAGCACCACCACCTTTAAAGTAGTCTTGATCCACCTTTCTTTGGAAGGCAAGTTTATCCTTCGTGTTCCATGACGTAAGTATGCAACGACACAATTTGGTCCAAGCGCCTCTAAGTTTGCTTCGACAACATAGGTGCACCAGCTTGTATTTTGGTCGTTCTGTTACATCCCAATAATACGATTAAGAATCTCATCTTTAGACAGAGGTTTCTGGCACGGTTCCCCTTCTGCAGTGGAGATTGCCTGGCTCCTCCTCCTGTGCAGAGGCTGTTGTGCATGTTACATCTGCGCTTAGGGGAGATTGCTTGGGCTCGTCCTCCGCATTGGAGAGGTGCTTGTTCGTCTGTGCTTATCCTCATGTTACTCTTTGCTTAGGCGTGGTTTGCCCTGGGCTCCTCCATGTCGGCGCTCCTGCTCGTAGAGGCTTGTCATTGCTTATCCTCATGTTGCAGCGCTTAGGCGGAGTTTGTTTGGGCTCCTCCTCGGTTGTCGACGCTCTGTGTAGTTTTGCTGATCTGCTGCTGCGCTTGAGCCTTCTCTTCTTGACAATGCTGACCTACATCTAATGTTGTACCCTGCTACACTGCGGCTTCGGGGTTGGGATGTCTCGTCATGGGTGGGCGATCCTCGGCCCTTGGCCATTGGATCCTTTGAACGAGAGCCTCGCCTAGGGTTGCTATGTCACCCCCATCAATTGGTACAGTGCAGGGTAGTGACCCGCATTGGCCCACACATAAGTAGGTTGCACCACAACATACCCATCCCGCACCTGCATGAATGGCAAGCCTTTTGAAATGGAAAGACTTTCGCTAGTGCGAGCTCCACATTAATCCCGGTGCCATCCAAAAGGTGCACGCCGCTGGCTCTGCCACTTATCTATTGTGTCCAGATAGGTGATCGACTATCATCGCACTTGATTCCGTCACCATTGGCATTCCAATGATCTTGCTCTCGCCACACGCATCTTCCTCGCTGTCATGCGCTTGTTCTTCCTCGCGGTCAATGCGCATCTTCTTCCTCAGCCATGCACATCTTCTTCCTCGCTCTTGACGAGCCGGTAATTGGGAAGGAAGAAGTACATTTTCGGTATTTTGATGCCGATAGTCTTGGAGCATGGACAATTGATTTAAATGTTATGTCCATCATATCATGAGCATCGGACCTCTTGTTCCTCTTCTTCTGTACATTCCGTGAACTCTTCACCAAACCCTTTACCCCAGCCAAGTGAACTAGACACGCCTCGGACCCGACCTCGATGCTTCTGGAGTCTCAAGTCGCGATGAGGATATCATCCTCCCTAACCCCGAGAAAGAACCATCACTACCCCGAAATGCAAGTGTTTTCACCCTATCTGCTACCCCACCACCGCAGGTTATCGAATGTTATGCCTCCGCTTCCTTCACTAGTATTCTTCCTCTTCTTCCCTACCCTTGCCCGCAGATAAGGTCTCGAACGTCCGTGAAATTGGTCCCAAGGGTTCTGCTTTTCCTTCCGCAGCTAGCTTTGCATCCTCCTCCTCCCACTCTTTCCTTTTACCACGATAACCTTTTCTCGCCCATCTTGTGTGGCTTATTATGCAATGCTCTTTTGTTTCATATCCTCGCTCAATTCTTTGAAATGAAGGAGAATTGGTTTCGCACAAACATGTCTCATCTTGTTGTCTGCAAAAGGCATGCTTCACAAAGGAGTCTCCTCTTCGCTCACATATTTTTTCTTAAATGGGCCTTGAACCGCCGTTGCAAGGTTCCAATCTCGATATAGCTGCCTTAACCGCCTTCTTGCAAGATTCTTTCGCATTGGTTGGGTAATCTAGCTTTTCCTCTAAAGCGTGAGCAGATGGTCCTTCTCAATTGGTGAGAGATCATCAACCGCCTTGTTGATTGACACCCTCTCCCGAGCAATGAGACCACAGACCAATACAAATCTATCCCTCACAACATCTGGGGTAGGCCAAAAATTGGCATCAAGTCCGATCCAACTTGTCTTCTGGCCATTTGGTTTGTGGAGTGACCTGAAGAAGGTTCACCGATGATGGTGATGATGCGGAGGTAGAGGAGTTTGTTGTTGTGGGAGACTGCATAGATGATATGTCAGGTTGTCAGTAGAGCAACATAAGCAAGACTGAAAATCTAAACAAAATTCTTATTAGATAAATTCGCTTTTCTCCGAGCAAAATAGGATATTACACTAGAAATCATTACAAGTCGTAATAAAATGACAACAAAATTTTATATCAAAGCAGAATAAATTCCTTCAATCGCTTCCTTGTCCAACTTCAAAGGTGATGGATTGTGTGTTCCATGTGTACATGCAACAAGAGGATAAAGCAATGGTCATGACATTATATATGACAGTAGTGAAACAACACTCACAACACATCATGACACCAACAATAATAATATATATGATAGTAGTGAAACAATTAACACCGACAACAAAGCATAAGAGCCTAGTTATCACTACATTATAAACCATCGCGATGCAATTCTCACCGACATTATGTGGCCATCGAATTAAAGTATGCTAACAGGTCCAAAGCATAAGTCGACCGGTACATTCAAAGCATAGCGTAATTAAAGTATGCTAACATCCTTTATACTTTTCATGAATTTATGCTTATTTAGCAACAAGAGGATAAAGCAATGGTCATGACAAATTTATTCAACTTATATAACATCTCACAACACATCATGACATCCATCAAATCCACAACAATCAATTGAAGATGAACTATTAAGGCACTCACACCTTGACATGAATATATAGCAGATTGGGTGGACTACATTATAAACCATCGCGATGCAATTCCCACGACATTATGTGGCCATCGTAATTAAAATATGCTAACAGGTCCAAAGCATAACTGTCGATCCGGTACATTCAAAGCATAGCGAAATTAAAGTATGCTAACATCCTTTATGCTTTTCATGAATTTATTGTGCAAAAATTGTAGCACCAGGAACATGAAAATGAATTTCAACAGTTCATATAACTTCATCCGTTAGCAACAATTTATTCAAACAGACTTGGAGCAACAAAATCCATCCATCAAATCCACCAATCAATTGAAGATGAACTATTAAGGCATGTCTCCCTAATCCACCTTGACATGAATATATAGCAGATTGGGTGGACTACATTATAAACCACTGCGATGCAATTCCCACTGACATTATGTGGCCATCAGAATTAAAATATGCTAACAGGTCCAAAGCATAATCGTCGATCGGTACATTCAAAGCATAGCGTAATTAAAGTATGCTAACATCCTCAATGCTTTTCATGAATTTACAGCAAAAATTGTAGCACTGGGAACATGAAAATGAATTTCAACAGTTCATATAACTTCATCTGTTAGCAACAATTTATTCAAACAGACTTGGGGTAACAAAATCCATCCATCAAATCCACAGCCAATCAATTAAAGATGAACTATCAAGGCATGTCTCCCTAATCCACATTGACATGAATATATAGCAGATTTGGTGGCCGAGGAGAGAGAGGGTGCCGTTGGGGGTTCAAGCAGGACTAACCTCTGTCGCGAATGAAGTAGTTGTTCTCGTGATGGTCGGAGGGGCCGGATCCACGTCGGCTCGTGGCCTGAGGTGGCCGGCTCGTCGTCGTGGCCGAGGATGACGGATCCGCCAACCGCCTTTAGGTTGGCCGGAAGCCGTCCGCACACCAGAATCGCGTCCTCACACCGCCATCACGCAGGAGCGGGGCTGGAGAAGAGCGGTGGCTGCGGCGGGAGAGAGCGCGCGAAGGTGAGCGGGGAGAGTGGCGGCGGCAGTTGGGAGAGTGCGGGCGTTGTGGATCTGTCTAGCGAGGAGCCGAATATGAACGGCACGCGTAACTGTGTTTAAGGAAATTAATTGCGTGCCCTTAACAGCTCTGTGCTGGAATTAGAATTCCATGCGCATTATAGTCAATATAGGTGGGAAATTTTGAGCAGCCCGCGACGGTTTGTTCGCTTGACACCGACGCGGTGTCATTGGCGATGATGGTTAGTGAACCCGCATCGCCTTTGTTGGCAGTTGGGTCCGGCGGGCGGTCAGCGGTTATCTTTTTATTTTGGCCGCTGACGCTGACGCGTGGGCCAGCCACTATTTTTTTCGAATGAAACGTGCTTCCCTAAAATATTAAAGCTCATAAAACAGCACCTAAAAAATCATAAAAATACGAACAATTCGTATTTGGACATTTAGTATTTGAATAAAATATCAATAAATACACTTGTGTGCCCAAGATTCTTAGAATTGCTTTTACATCCCATGTTAATGATGTAATAATTTACTAACATCTAGTTTGCTCTAAAAAATCTACAAATTGACTTGGCAACATAATTTGGGTACCTGGACTTGTCTTCAAAATTTCAAATGGTTTCGATGAAGGAATAATATACTTGTGTACAAATATCTACATCTCTCACATAGTTTCCTAGAATGTTCCTTGAACATTGAAGTTTTCCACACTTTGCAACATGTTCGAACTCATATGCATTTGAACACTTAACAAAATCTTGTGGTTTACCTTAAGATTACAAAAATGCAAAGTTTCATTAGAGGTGTGGAAAACAAATATTATTTATATGTTGTACTTACATAGAACAAGATAAGGAATATAAACATTGTTCAAGAAACGAAATATACACTAAACAATCAAAATAATGAAAACACGGTGATTTTAGAAAACTGTAGAAAAAAATCAAATTTGGACTAATTACGACGAGAAATACATGTTACAAAATTTGATTGCGATTAAAAGAGAAATGCCGTCGACGCGGACGGATAAACTGTTCTTCATTCTCCAATAGAACAAAGGAGGAAGCGAGGGCACCGCGCACCGCCGCCGCTGGCCGTGCCCGCTTCGGGCGGTTTTGACACCCAAGAGGGCATCCCAGGCCTCGGTGGCAAATGAGACCATCGCAACCTTCGATTTGACTCACAAACGTGACAAATCAAATATTATCTATCAAAAATCGATTAAAAACTGACATCCTGATAAAATCAAATCCGTGTTTAGTAATATCTAATAATTTACATTCAAGATAGATAATGTTCATTGATGCTTGCGCCTACATCCCGATGTTCATCCTGCTGACGGCGTACTCCACGGCGGGGCGGAAGCTACGCGTCTAGAGGTCGAACTCATGACGGATGCGACACTCACCGGCTGCGAAGAGTGGATGATCTCTTTGGTATCCGGCCCGTAGCACCTACATCCCTGCCCAAATGCGAGATGGGGATCGGACGGGCAGCAACGTAATGTCGTCCGCCGTCATCAAGCCGATACCACGCAATGTTGTGGAGATCCTGGTTGACGAGGTAGCGCAGCCACCGCAGGTTGTGGTTCTTCCACCGCCCGTCAGGGGGCGACGGGCCGCCGCTGATTTCCTGGAGCAGTGCCATGGCTTCGGGGTCCGTCGGGTTGCAACGGTACTTCATCGATCGCTAAGAAGTACTTGGCACCGGAGTCTTCAGCAGCGGCATCTCCGATGAGCTTCAGACCCTTATCGGGGTTCCGCCGCCTCATCAACCTCTCCATCCCTCAAGCATAATGCCCCGGATGATTGGCCTCGCAGAAGCGCCGCTCAAAGCACGACCTGACGTAGCGATTCTTGCACACCTCACGAAGATCACGCAGCGACACGTGCAGTAGTACCTCATCGGAGTCGCAGATGCGCCGGAAGGTGCCGCAGATTTTATTGCGAAGGTTCAGAAAATGGATGACGAGCTCATCCTTGATGGAGTGGATGATGATCTGAGTGACAAGATCATTTGGCAGCGGCTGCATCAAGCACACCGCGACCATCAAGGAGAAGGGGAGGAAATAGAAAAGCGACGAGGGTTGAAGTTGAAGGCGACGAGGGTTGAAGTTGAAGGCGACGAGGGTTGAAGTTGGCGACGAGGGATGAAGTTGGCGATGATGATTGAAGTTGAAGAAGGCGACGAGGGTTGAAGTTGAAGAAGGCGCCTCGGCCATGTAAAACAATAAATGGAAATTGAAAAGGCGCCGCTGATGAGTGGGCCCGACATCATTGCCCCTGCCCCTTCTCCTTCCCACGTAATTGAAAGGCGACGCGTGGTTTTGGACGGTTTTGCGCCCGAAACGGAGCCCGATGCGCAATTGAGTGGCACGTACTGGCAGTAATGGAGTAGTGGGTGGGCGGGCGCTGACGGTTCCGCATCTTGTCAATATAACTCCCTCGCCTTCCCCTGCTTTCCCTTGCTTCTTCCATAAGCTTATCATCTCTTTCGCTTCTTCTTCCTCCTCGCGATCCACCACTACAAATCTTCGATCACCGAGAGAAAGAGGAGATGGCGTCGAGGAGCCCGCCGCCGTCGAAGCGGGGACGAAGGGAGGACGACGACGACGAAAGCCGCCGTCGGAAGAAGTTGGAGAAGGGGAAGGAGCCGGCGACCAAGGACGCCGACGAGAAACCGTTCTTCGACGACACTAAGTTCGCCATCGACCTGCTCAGGAGCGCCTTCAGAAAGCTTAAAGATGTTGGCACGACCTTCGACATTAAGGCGCATCATGATGTGTACAAGGACCCGAGCATGAAGGGTCTCGCCTTCAGGATCCACGGGTTGGTTGAGAAGCTCGAGAACCTCCCCGTGGTCAAGCGGGCTGCCCGCCGCCACTTCGTCTTCGACAACGGCAGCTCCGACGGCGACGACGGCAGCCACGGCGGCGACGACAGCTCCGACGGCAGCCACGGCGGCGACGACGGTGGGACTCCGACGGCGGCGACCGACTAAATGATAAACTCCTGCTTGGTCGAACTGCTTAGGTTGTGTGTGTGTGTTTGTGTTCGTCAGGTTGTTGAACTGCTTAGTTTGTTTCTAGATCATAAACTGCTAAGTTAATTAGTTTGGTTGTTTGATTTTGTTTGCTTAGTTAATCAGTTTGGTTGTTTGATCCATCCACGCTCCTATGATATGTGTTCTTGTGATGAACCGGAGATCTATTGAGATGAATTAGATCTTAGAGACAATGGATAGTCATTGCCGACGCGGGTTAGCCTATCGACGCCGACGCCGACGTGCGGCCAAAGGTCATTAGCGGCGATGGTTAGTGAACCCACGTGCAACAGCTTATCTTTTTATATTGGTCGCCGACGACGTTGCGGCCCGTCACTATTTTTTGAATGAAACTTGCTTTCCTAAAATATTAGAGCCCATAAAACAGCACCTAAAAAATCATAAAATACAAACAATTCATATTTGGACATTTAGTATTTGACCAAAATTCATATATTTCATTTTACACCCCATGGTAATTATATAATAATTCTAATAACATCAAATTTGCTCTAAAAAATCTACAAATTGACTTGACAACATAATTTGGGTACCTTAACTTGTCTTCAAAATTTCAAATGGTATCGATGAAGGAATAATATACTTGTGTACAAATGTCTACATCTCTCACATAGTTTCTTAGAATGTTGCTTGAACATTGAAGTTTTCCACACTTTGCAACATGTTCGAACTCATATGCATTTGAAAACTTAACAAAACCTTGTGTTCACCTTAAGCTTACGAAATGCAAAGTTTCATCACTAATGGTTGTGTAAAACAAATATTGTTTGTATGTTGTGCTTACAAAGAACAAAATAAGGCATATAAACATTATTCAACAAACGGAATATACACTAAACAATAAAATTATTGAAAAGATGGTGATTTTAGAAAAATTTAGAAAAAAACATCAAATTTGGACTAATTACGATGAAGAAATATTTATTACAACATTTGATTGCAGATTAAAAGGAGAAATGAGAACTGTTCTTCATTTGAATAGAACCGGTCCCATTATTAGCGACGCCAGGCGGATAACCCGTCGGCTTTGCTGCTCTTCCAAAATTTTACAGAGACTCGTCGAATCACTTCACCATTTCGCAGCGGAGCCTCGATCTTGCGCAAAATAGAGAAATTCAAAGCCATCCTTTATCCACGCCGCAGCAGCCGCCGTTGCCTGCGCATGGATGATCGCCAGCCACACAGGGGAGGCGGCATTGGTTCACCCCAAATGCGCCAAGTCTAGGAGTGGATCGCATGCGCGGCCTTCTCGTGCAAAGGCAGACACCCCTCGTTGCTCAGCCATCTCGACGTCGTACTGCCGCCGCCCGCGACCCGCCTCATGTACCGCTTCGTGGTGTCGTCGGCGGCGGCACCGCCATTGTCTCTGTAGAGTAAGATGGCGTATAGATAGGCCGCCGCATCGTGCCCACCCTCGGCGGCGCGCCGGAGATCATTGCATCCCCTGTTTTCCATGAAGACGGCTTTGATCCCGTAGAAGAAGCAAGCCTCCGGATTCCCGAGATCGGTCAGCATAGCAAGGAATGCTTTGTAAGCGGTGGGGTCCCACACCCAAAAATCTCATCTCGTATCCCCTCTATCGACAAACGCTGGCCGGCGTCAGTGGCACTGCACGGCGCATGGTCGAGCAAGTGCGCGTGGGCTGTGGAGGTCAGCCAAGGGCCGCTCCGAGGTCGCACCGACGCGCGCTGCAATCTCAATGCGGAGGTCTTGAGGGAGGTCCAGCAGCGACGACGACGACGGCTGGTGCCGCCTGCTTCTTCCCAGCATGCTATTCATCTCCGGCCGGGAATGGTGACGATGAGGTAGGCGATTCTGTTTTCAGCGGGTAGATGAAGGGGCAGGGGATCTAAATTATTTTGGAAGGAGAAGATACAACAGATTTGTTTCCAAACACGGTTTAAGTAAGCAATGGAGACGACGTTTGGCTAATCCGCGTATCCTTAATTCTCCATTGCAGACGACGTTTGGTTAATCTGCGTATTCCCGCCGTCCCAAAATATTTGCACTTGTTGACTTCTGCACTTCACGTTTGACCATTCGTCTTATTCGAAAAAAATATTTTGGGACAGAGGGAGTATGCTTTAATTCTACTCCCTCCGTCCCAAAAAACATGCAGTTATGGGAAACGTGCCAGTCAAACTATTACAACTTTGACCAAGTTTATAGCAAAAAAATATTAGCATTTATGTCTTGAAATAACTTTTTTATAAAAAATATACTCCTCCAGATGTGAGAATTGCATGTTTTATTTTGTAATTGTTAGTAGTTTTTTCATATAGTTTGACTCCTCGGGATGTGAGTACATTGGAGATCATATTTGGTTAATCAGCGTATCATTTAATTCTACATTGGAATCACTACTCGCTCTCACCATTGACCAACAGCTTCCCCATTGACCGGATCTTGGGAACCTTCTCGTTTCCTGTGCTCTTGATCTTATCCCTTACTCTCTTTTTTTTACAACCGATGTTATCCCTTCCTTGTTTTTGCTATAAAAGGCACCGACGCTATCGGTCCTCCTCACTTCAAGTTGCTTCCTTCTTCTCTAGATCTAGATCTAGCTATGGTTCCTTCTTGTGATACAATAAAGTGAGTCACTTGCTTCCTTAGATCTAGATCTAGCTATGGCACAAAGAATAGATCTTGTTGGGCGCAAGCTTTGCTTTTCTTTCTTCTTCCTCCTCCTCGATCTCGGTTGCTAGAAGAATTCTTATGATATGGGTGATTGGGTTGCTCATCCCTCTAGCACGGTGCTAGAAAAATCCTTGTGATATATCACCGTGTCGGGAAGGTAGCCTGAACCTCCTCGGCATCGGGAAGAACAAGCCGACGGAAAGCCGAATTAAACAACTTGCTGCAGCTTTTCCGTCATGCTTGGGCTTCCTTTTGCTTTCCTCCTCCAGAGGAGGATTTTGAAGGATATGTTTCCACCTCTCTCAGATCTTTCTCTTGTGCTCACTTGTAAGCATGAAGAAGAAGAACTGGAGCATATCTCGTCATGAAGAACAAGTCGGGCGAGCAAGATCGACCGCGAGCAAGATCGACATAGAGCAAGATCGACTGCGAGCAAGATCGATCTGTGTGTGATTTTGCATATGTCGTCATGAAGAACAAGCCGATGAGTATATCTCTTTTGCTTAGTTTAGATCTATGTTCCTCATCCTGGTAGTGCCTAGTGATGATGAACATAGATGGCCGCTTTGTAACCTTCTGATGTATCAATGATGACTGTAATATGTGTGTGTGTGATTTTGCATCTCAAAAGACATGCTTGTGTGATTATCTCATGGTACAATTTTTTGTATGATTTACCTACTCACTTGCAAGCATGAAGAAGAACAAGCCGACGGGCCGGGGGCTAATCCGTGTCTCTTTTGATGTAATCTGTGTGTGATTTCACATATCTTGCCCATAACAAAGGCGACGCAGGTTCGTTAATCCTCGTCTCTTGCCCGTAACAAAGGCGACGCGGGTTGGCTAATCCTCGTCTCTTTGATATTAACGCCTTGAATCAAGCAGACTGCAACATACTTATCGAATCAAGCGAATATAAACGAATATATATAGTATCTTAGGCGAATATATTACAAGCGATTCAAATTCCACCACATCCCATATATTACAAAAGGATTGAAATTCCACCAATACATCGCATCCTTTATATTACAAAACGGATTCCATTTCCACCAATAGACACATCCTCCGGCATTACAAAAAGGATTCAGCAGAAATCAGGCTTGCTTTTTCTTCCTTGATTTCTGTATATAGATTTTTTCACTATGGTCGCCAGCACGGTGTTTTGTTAGTTCCCAAGAGTCGGGCTTGTATGAAGTGTCAAAGGATGGAATTTCGTCAAACTGGTTGTATTCCTCCTCCTCAACAACATTTTCAACCCCAACAATCCTTTTTTTTCCAGGCATAACCACGCATCAGTTCTTCTTTGCAAGGTCAGGTACATAGAACACTTGCTCAACATCGTTGGCGAAGACAAACGGTTCGTTTTTGTAACCAAAGACCCGGAGATCAACACTAACATAACCATATTTGTCCTTGCTCACAGCTCTCTTCCCATTGGTGACCCATCTACACCGAAATAAGGCTACCTTCAATCCTACATAATCAAGCTCCCATATCTCCTCTATTTGACCATAATATGTGTCTGCTCCTGTCATCATCATCATGACCTGCCGACGACGCCCGCATACGCACACCACTATTTTGATAGACGCTCTTTTTATCCTGGGCCATGGTGTAGAACGTGTATCCATTGATATCCATTGCTTGGTATCTTGTAACAAAGGAACAATGGCCCCGCTAGATTCCTTATCTCGCTCGGTAATTACAGCATTATTGCTGCATGTCTCGACATAATCTCGGAGCCACAACCTTGCATGTGCATCTTTGCAAGCCAAGCCCTACCACGGTCGTGGTTGTCTTCACGTAGTTGTCGCTTGTGCTCATTGGCAAATGGTGTAATCAGGTGCATGTTGTATCACGGTGAAATGAGCCTTTTGGAAGGCATCCGTTCCGGAGTGTGACTTTTCCCTGTGGTCCCAACACACGAAAGCCTACCTTCATGCCATGAACGAGGCACACCAATGGGGTTTGGTGGGTCCATATAACCCATGGCCCACTCCACGCTCGATGGTCTCGTAGCCACGAACAATGGCTCCCTCGAAAATAATCGGTTATGTACCAATGATTTCAGAATCCATAGAACCTCTCATATGGAAACATCGATGAAGGTAAGATGGGCCAAGGAACCAGATTTCCCTCGAGGTGTGTCTTTGTTAGATGCAGACAAGATCAAAGAATGATGGTGGGAAGGTAGGTTCAAGCGGGCATAGGGTCTCAAAATGCCTTCTCTCTAAGTCCAATAGTTTTCCTCATCAATCACCTTCTGTTCTATTGGCATTGAAGAATAAACACAAGCTCGTGACCGCATCACGAACCGCCTGCCTTGATACCTCTAAGTGCAACAGAAGAAGAGTCTGTCATCAACACATGGCAATCATGAGATTTCATCAAGTTGAAATTCATTTTCATGTCCTTCACCGACACTAGCCTCTTGAAGTTTGATGAGTAGCCTGAAGGTACTTTCAAATCATGCAAAAAGCGGTAATTCTTTTCTCTCTGCCTTTGACAAGGTGGTTGCAGCAACGGGAAGGTTCGTCCCCGTCTCTGTTTCCTCTGCATAGAGCTCCGGCCTAATGCCCAGTTCTTTAAGATCCTCCCATGCATTTTTATGATCTTTTCCTTTGGACTTCTGTTGTAGCAATGTTCCACAAGTAGCTTCACACACATTCTTCTTGATGTGCATGTTGTCAATCGAATGACGCACATCCAACATCGGCCAATACTCTAGCTCCCATAGAATTGATTTCTTGTTCCACATTCCTTCTTCTTCTTCTTCTTCACCATCTCGTTTCTTTCTTTTGCCAAGGGTTTTTTCAGTCAGTTTGGGTAACTCCTCGATAGTTTTGACGTCCTTGACTTTCAAGTGGACCAGATCTCCAGTCACATGCAACGGCGCCTCTCGATTCTCCTTTTCCCCATTAAACTGACAATCCATGGCCCGGTATGGATGTTTCTTGCCGAGAAAATGACGGTGCCCCATAAATACGTATTTCTTTGAATGTCTTAGCCATACTACGCAAGTATCTTCCAAGCGGTGGGGCAAGCTGCACCTTTCCTTTACTCCGCCGAGAGGTTGCGATGAGCCGGGTTGTCGTTGATGGTGGTGAACAAGATGGCATGCATTGTGAATTCCTCACGCTGTACTCATCCCAAACCTCCGCACACCAAATTCAAGTCATCAACTAGTGGCCTCAAGTAGACATCAATACGGTCGCCAGGTTGCTTTGGCCCGGAGACCAATAATGTCAGCATTATATATTTCGTTTCTTGCATAGCTGTGGTGGAAGGTTGTACAACGACGACATGACGGGCCGTGCTATGTGTTGAGCTCGTTACCAAATGGGTTCACGCCATCCGTGCTCATAGCAAACCGTATGCTCCTTATCTTTGTCAAACCACGAAAGTGGTTATTAATGTTACCCCATTGTGTCAGCATCCGCGGGGTGCCTAAACTTGCCGTCTTTCTTAAGCTCCTTTCGCCTTCTCATGCCAACGCAAGAGTTGGGCCTCCTTTCGTGTTGCGAACCATCTTCTCAGGAATGATGCAAAATACCATGCCACCCTCACATGAGCCCCTCATTAGCCTTCTTCTTCTTGCCTCACGATCTCATGGGGCTCGTTCTTGTCATCAACATTATTATCATCTCCACCATCCTTTTTCCTCTTGTACCGATCATAGCCACACTTGGGGCACTTGTCAAGGTCTCATAATCTCCACAATACACAACCTGTTCTTGCATGCATGGATTTTTCAACCTCTATTCCCGGAGGAATTATCTTTTGCCTCATAGGCAGACTCGCTATTTGGTTTCCTTCAGGTAGCATGTCTTTAAGCACGTCCAATAGATGTTTGAAACTTTTGTTGCTCCAACCATGATCTTAAGCTGCGAAGTTTTAGATCACCGAGGCGAGAGTACCGGCAATCGATAGAGGGTTTATTTGAATCTTCAATGAACTGCCCTTGCTAATTCGTAAGGTGTGTACACTAGTGAAACTCAACATCCCGCAACATTTGATCAACATTGTGCACATGTTGCAACACCTCACCATCATCGAAGCCTAACTTCTTGATCAGTGATATCCTCAGGCCTCAACACATTTGGTAGGAATAATGGTTCATTTTCCTCAAAAACTCCACTGTCATCAAGGTCTTTATGGTATCGCACTTCACCTTCATTTAGGCAGCTTGAGTTCATTAAGGCCTTCCTCACCATGTTTATTCCAACACGTGTAATTTTTGTGAAACCACGTGTGACCAAATGATGAAAAATGATTTCCGTTTGAATTTCTTTTGGTTGAGACAATCTATACAGGGGCAAAGCATTGCCTGAACACCACGGTTTCTCATATCCGCCTCTGCTTGATTTAGAAAATCATTGACCCGCTTAGAAATTCTCCCAATCTTCTTGGGGTCTGTACATCCAAGCCCGAAGCGCCATCTGCATTCCATACACCAAATGAGCATAATTCATCACACAAAAATAGATAACACAAGAGGATTAGGACAGTGAAGAATTTCAATAAAGGGGCAATTAATTTCACCTTGACGAGGACTTTCTACGGCGAGGAGGAGGATCGAGGCGGTCATGGCCGCGGTGATAGGAGGAGCCGAGCCCGAGGAGAGGGACAGGCGTCGCTTTGGATGACGCCGCGATCGGCGTCCGGCCCCTTTCGCCGTCACGCCGCGCTGGCCGGCTGCCGCGCCGGCTTTCGAGAGAGAAATTAAGCGCGATCCTCGGGCGCGCAGTAGCGGCGAACAGGACAGGCGGTGGGGACATCGAGCAGATCGAGTGACCTTCCGAGGAGAGAGCGAGTGTTGTTGTCGGAATGGAGTGACCTTCTTTGGAGAGAGCGAGTGGTGTCGGATGGAGAAGGCGATCAATAATAACATGTGTCTCCGATGTGAGAAAAGCGACCGGTGGCAATCAAAGGAGACGAGTCCTAAGACACGGCGTATCCAATTGGGTCGACAAAGGAGACGCATCAACAATGCGTCTCGATGCGAAATTATCGATGCGGACTTTATAGTTACTGCGATGATCGATGCGACTTAAACAGCATCGATAGGGTGATCGGTAATGGACTTTACAAGCCCGTTACCGATAGGTTTAACATTTGTAACGGGCTCTATTTAACATCCGTTATAAAGAATTTTAACGGTGTTTAAGCCCGTGCGAATCCACATTGGTAGCGTTGTGGAGGCCGAGGTCTGGCGCTTTATGGCGGGCGCCAAACAACAACCGTTACAGATGTGGGTGGATGTAACGGCGTTAAGGGCGTTACAAATCTTATGTGACCTATTTGAAGTTTTCACGTAGTGCCTTCCGCGTGCGTTGAGGTCGCTCCTCCATGCGTCGTCGAGGTTGCACGCCGCCACTATAGAGGAAGAAGATGTTGACTTTTTTCTCAAATGTTGAATCTTGTTTGGTCATATGTTAATTCTTATTTGTTCAAATAATGAAATAGATATTGTAAAAAATGTTGAATGTTGTAAAAGAATGTTGAATGTTGAATATTTCTAAATGTTGATTTATTTACAAGAAAATGTTGAATGTATTTTCTGAAATGTTGAATTTAGTTGGATCTAGTAGTTGAGCCCTGAGTTTAAAGCCATATTACTTATCCTTATATAGGAGCCCGATTTTTTTTTATATAGGAATCTTCCATGAGTATTGAATTCTCCTCCATTTCAAAATACTTTTGGGAGCATCCGAGGTGGATGGTCGCTCCTTGGTGTGATGAGTGATTGACAACGTGGTGTGGGTGACTCTTGGCGTATTGCAGGTGCATTGCGGCTTGATTTGCGTTGGTGCGGTGAAGAGCGGGCGCGAAGGTCTTAGCGTGTGGCCTCCGAGTGGAGGGACAAGTATCGGCTCGATGGACTCTGGCAACGAGATCAAGTCACAGCGCATGGTGGCAAGAAAAGCAAGACGAAGTCAGTGCGGTTTCTTGGTTGAGCCTCAAAACTAAGGTGGAGCCGGTGTAGGGCTCACAAGTCTGCGAGGTTTGGTTGGTTTACTCACAAAACCAACACCGAGCCGGACGATGTGGCCAAGTCATGAGTTGGATTGGCGTGGAGGACAATCATGGGTTTGTGGCGGTTCACCACAAAACCGTCGAGGTTCCTTGGTTGCCAGCCAAGACAAGACTCGGCACGACGGATCCGCGCCAGAGACTTGAGCGGAGGACGCACGTCGGGATCGCAAGGCTTGCTCGAGGTGAAGCGAGGTCACGCCGCATCCGTCCGATGGTGTTACGAGAATTCCAGTGCCCTTGAGTGTGTATCCTAGTATTATGTAATAGGGTAGTTTCGTCTTTGCCTCCATATAAACTTAGAGGAAAGAGGATGGCAGCCATCACTTGGAACCCTAGCTCATTTGCTTTCTCATTTTCCTTCCTATTTTCCTTAGGTTTTTCCATAGGACTAGCTTGAGAGCTTCATGGTGAGATCTTTAGAAGGATGGATGATCGGAGGCAAGCTAGATCTTGTATGAATCTTTCTTCGCATGTATAGAAGATTCGGCGTGATTCCTCAAGGTTATTTGTTGTCTCTCCCATTTTCCCTTTTGATGATTTTAGCTCTTTCTTGGGATTTTCGTGAGAAGCTTTGGAGGTGTTTGTGCGGATTTGTTTTGGGAATCACATATGAGGTTGGTGTGCCTCTTTTCTTGATGATCTTGCCCTCAAATCCTGTAGGAAGGCCTTGATTTTGTGGTTTTCGTGTTCTTCGTGTTCTTGAGGTAGAGGCCGAGATTTGCGATTCGATAGTTAGTAAGTTAGAGGCCGTAATTTTGGGGCATATCTTCACTTTAGGGCGGTCATCATCTCCCAAAATTTCGTCTCAAGACTCCATGTGGTTTGGGAGATCCGTCGATCAGTTTGAGGTTGTTTCTTGGGTTTCTTGGCATCTGATTACAGGTGGACCGTCCGCGAGTCACGCGGACCGTCCCGAGTGCTGACCTTCATGTTCTTTGTTCGTTTCTTGGCGCCTTCCTTTTGATCCTTTTTGCTGGATTTTGGTGCATGAAGTTTGCGACGGTCCGTGCCTTGAGTGTCTTGACCGGGACAGACGGTCGCGGGTCCATCACGGATGGTCCGTTTTCTGCACTCGAGGTTGGGTACAATTTGACGGTCCGCCCCTACAGTTTTTCCTCTCGCGACTGCCCGGACATGGACATCACATGCTTTCAGTTGCCTAAGTCCCTTGCTTTTTGAGTTGTGCTTGCGTTGGATTGGTTTGGGACTTGTTCCTAGGGTTGGTAGGTCGTTGTGACTACGTGACCTTGGCAAGCTCATGTGGGTATCCTTGGTTGTGGATTTGGGGCATAGGCCGAGTTCATCCTTCGAAGAATTTTTATCGGCTCCCATTCACTCCCCTCTCAGTCGCCTAATCGGTCCTTCAATTGGTATCAAAGCTGATTCTGATCTTCGTGATTCTAACCATCTAAGATCCAAAATGACGTACTAGGAACGGTTCGGTCCTCCACACTTTGATGGTAAGAACTACGGATGTGGCGGCGGATGGCTGCTTTTCTCCATGCAAGGGTCGATCTTGAGGGATGTCACGGTGAACATAGCTTATGTTCATCCGATGAACTTCCTAGCTCGGATCGAGGATATGTTCGATGCCAACAATAAGTGATCTTATTTCGTGCTCGTGCGAATTCGATCGGGTTCAGCAGAGGACTTGGCTTGTAGATTTGGGAGCTTGAAGAATGCTCATCGAAACGCTCGAGTTCAATCGGCTTTTGCGACCTCAGTATGAGAACTTCACTCATCTCCCGGTGAGTCCATTGATGCCATGTTCCAGTTATTGTGAACAACATGAGGGCTAATGGCGTGCTCCTGAGATCATGGCTATCAAGCTCCCCGCATTCTCTAGATCTGTATGTGGAGTGGGAAGGTCGAGGCCATCCTTGAGTCGAGAAGTATGAGACCCTCACGTGACAGCTATTTTCCAAGCTCAAGTCGTCCAGGTGGACCGTGGGGCGTGCAAAGATCAAGAACCCGGACCCCATAGTCGCTCTCGTTTCCAGTTCAAGGACTAATGCTAACCCATCCTCCGGGATGTACTCCTTGTCTTCTCTTGTGTCCTTGCCGATGAGGATTTTGACGTGTTGGGCGAGGATGACCTAGGTTGTCGAGAAGATTCGAGAGGATGTCGAGCCGGATGAGCTCAAGGAGGAACTCGAGGGCGTGCTTCAAGTGTGGCAAGACGGACACTTTTTTTGAGTGTGGTTGAAGCAAGCACAAGTCCAAGGACAAGAGGAGGAAGTCCAAGAAGAAGGATCATGGACATGGGAGGAAGACACGGTCTCGAGAGAAGATGAAGAAGTTGACGTCGAATCACTCGAGGACACGTCATCAAGCTCGAGTGATGAAGAAGAAGAGGACAAGAAGAAGAAGAACCTCGGCAAGTACCTCAACGGCCTTTGTGTGATGAGTCTAAGCTCCAACGATTCTGCGGCATATTTAGCTCTAGCGCAAGAGAAGTCAGAAGGATGCCTGACTCATTCGAGGATGAGGTATGTGATGAGCTCTCTTCATGCGCAAGGAGAATGAGGAGTTGGTTGACTTGCTTGATAACCGATCACATGCTTAGAGAGGCCAAGAAGCTTAGGAAAGAGCTTAGGGCTTCGAAGATGCTAGGAATAGAGTAGGTGAGCTAGAAACCCAAAATCTTGAGGCCAAGCTTGAGATAGATTCGCTTAAGGCCAATCGTTGTTTCCAATGGTTGATTGTGGTGATTCTGTCTTCCTAGCTGATTTGGCGCTCTTAAGGAAAAGCATGCCTCAAGTGTGAGGAACTAGATGTGCTTAGGGTTGAATTGGGTCGCAATCTAGACCCACTTTGCTTGGTGCACACTTGCCCCTTTGCATGAAAAGATTCGAGTTTCGCTCGCATTGTTTCGCTTGAGGCTGATTTGAAAGTTCCTATTCCTACTTCCCTCTACTTGTGAATTGCATCGTGAAAATTTGGAACTTGGACAATGTGTTGATCCCGAGAATGATGATTTGAAACTTGTTGAGTTGGTTGTCTAGCCAAGAACCTCAACTTGGTATGATGATTGCGGCATTTAAGCGCTTTGATGGTGCGCTTGGGTCGGATAAGGTAGGGAGTGTAGTGGTGAGAGAGAAGGAAAGTTTGGGAAAACTCGCCCACCACACTACACCCCAGAACCGGTTGCCCCAAGCCAAACCGCATAAGCCGAGAGAAAACCAAGTGAAGCCGAGTGTGCAAGGCAACAAGCATGAGAAGAAACCACAACCAACACCCAAAGCAAAACCATCTGCTCCATTGTGGGCATTGTGGGAGGGATGGTCATAAGAGAGTTTTGCTCAGGAGGAGAAGGGAGGAGAGGCTTGCTAGGAGATGGCAAACAAGGACAGCCCTTCGTGGTGCAGCCTCGTGTTGTGCCTCGGGTGAGGTGTTGTGCATACGGTCCCATCTTGGAGGATCGGGCTTTCCTACCGAGGTGCTCGAGTTCCGCGGTCGTGGTGGTGATCGATTTGGTTCCTTTGTTCGTGGTGCAGGTGATGGGTATGTTGAGTCGCGGTGGTATGTGTCGGGCGCCACCTCGTGATCAATACGAGTTTGGGAGAGGTCATGTTGGGGGCCGAAAATCGGATGGGATCCCGAACACAAGATTCAACAACACGAAAGCAAGAGTGAAAGGGGACAAGGAATCCCAGTCTACACTGCCTCAAAAGTTGTGAATCCTTTACGTGCCCTCGCCCTTTTATAGGAGGAAGGGACTTTTACATTCGAGATTACCCTCGAATCTAAAGAATATTCCTAATGTGAACATGTACATGAACGTCTTTTACATCCGTGATTTGAGCTAATTTCACATATTTACAAGCCGCCATCGTTCACACTCAAACCCGGACTTTTGAGGCACGTCTTTGACTTGGTCTCCTTTGACCTTGATCTTCATTCGAAAATCATCACTCATCGATCTCGAGCTTGATCTACAAGAAGAGATTCCTCAAGCTTCCAAGCTCACTCAGTTTCCCGGTCGATTCTGTCACGAAACAAAATAGACTTGCGATCCGATGCAAGTCGGTGATTATTTCGCTGCGTTAGAAAGTCGCGAATCATGTAAAATAACGAACACCTTCATGAACATTTTCTTGCCAAAACATAGCATTGACCCGTGCGTATTCACGAATATTCACGAATTGGCTCCGTTCGAGGGTGAAAGGTTTTGCCCAATTCCCAACACTAGCCCCTCGAAGCGGGTTGACTCCGACGATCCGTTTCCACGAACAATTCTCGATTTCGGTAAAAACGTCACCCTCGGGAATGTCGGAGTGACACGCGTCCCCTAAAAACGCGGTCATCTCGGCGGTTTCTTGAAACTACCCCCTCACCCTATAAATAGAGTGGCGGTAACTTTGTTTCACGTTCTCTTTGAAGTTTCAAGACAGCTTTTCATCGCGAAGTTTTTACATCAAGTTCTGACCTCTTTTCAAGGTATTCTTCTTCTTTGTTATTCTATTTTGTAGATTTTGTTTCTAAATTGAGATGCGTTTGTTTTTCTTTGAGTGGCTCGTACTAAAATCGCTAGACCAATGACTTCGAGAGTTGGCGTGTTCGAATGAGGGGCTCCCTCGGTACAAATGATCCGTCGAAACCATTCGATTCCGTTCAGCGAAGATGGAGATAAGATCGAAAACAAATCCGGTGTGAAGAAGATCTCTCCAATGTTGATCTGATGTGAGTGAACTTGTTGTCATGAAGGCTAAATCTTATCCTCCGGCTTTGTCTTTGAATCAAAGGTTACTGACCGATCTTATCAAAGAATATGAAGAGGCTGAATTTTTTCCTGCTGGTGACAGACGTCCTCCTTCTGGTGAACAAGTCCCTGCTCACGAAGCAAATGAAGTTGTTGTTTTCGAGATTTCTTTACTGTGGACTTAGATTTCCTGATCCCATTCTACCTTCCATTCTTGAGAAGTTTTATGAAGATGCATCAATTGACACCGAACTCTTTTGGAACTTTCAAAGTTCTTTTGGATCATGAAGACTTTCAAATGTTCCTTCGGTGCTGACATATTCGCTCGTTTATTCGAGCTTGTGATTGAAGGATATTCTCAAGCTTGATGATGGAAGTACTATGAGGCGCATTATGTGTTGTACTTTCAACACCGAAGACAAAATTCAAAAGGCCTCACGAATCCAACACCCTCGAAGACCAACTTCTCCAAAGATTGGAGCTCATATTGGTTTTATGTAAAGGTTGACATGTCTAAGGTTTCGGCTATCGGGCGCCTATCTACTCACCCATGGAACCGTGAATGCTATTTGCGCTTCATAACAAGTACCTTGGTTTCAAGAATTGTGCTTTCTTCGGCTACCATTTCGGTGATGCCATTGAAGAATTGTTGCGGTGAAGTTTGGCCGATATCGATGGTGAAACCTTAATATTGTTTCTTTGTGGATTGGGCATCGAGCAAGTGCCGTTCCATGATTCAACTTGCACTTAAGGAAGGCCAAAGTCTCAAGATTTTATTGAAGTTGAAGAAAAGTTAATGCCATGGTTGGCGAATCTACTCTTAATGAGTACAAGTCTTTCAACATTGTGAAGCACAAGAAGAGAGTGAATCGTGTATTTTGAACTTGGCGAGACGCTCTTCGCTCCCGCCCTCGTGGACAAGAAGGTTCTATTGCGCCACTTGCTGTTGCCCACCCAAGGCTCCAAGAAGAAAAGCTTCAAAGAAAGGAAAAGGAAAGAGCAATCTCTACTTCCATTATTGTCTGAAGACTAAGTCTTTGGAATCCAGAAGAAAAGCTTAAAGATGACATTTCCGATCTTTGAGGTTCAAGCTCTTTGGGTCTTGAAGAGCAAGAAAAAGGCTGTGAAGGCTATTTGCGTGTTCCTTGACTTTTCGATGACGAGATGATGAACCTCGCCCAATAGGTTTCTCTTCTTGCTATGGTGTGATTTGAGATTAGGTGTTCATCGGTTTACACTCCGATCGAGAATGAATTTGTTGATGTTGAAACTTTTCGACATGTCCCAAGTTCGAAACTCACGTGATCTGCGATTGCTCTTGAAGGCTCTTCTCAAGCTCCTGCTAGATGAAGCTTCTCAAAGTTTGCAGAGTTAGCACAGTGAGCAAAGGCGGTGATTTGGTTGTGAACCCTCTTTGAGAGAATCATGAAGAAATCCCGAAGATCAAGATCCCACCCTCGCGCTACGAGTTTGGTACGTCTTTTAGAGGTGGTCATTGTTGTTAGCGGTGAGGTGATTGATGATGGTGTTCCTAAGTTTTCCTTGCTATGGACGTCCCTGAATTATGGGTGAAACGAGGAGATGCTCAAGAAACTTCGGTTGGGCGGCAGCTCTGTGAGAAGCAATCTTCTTCTTCTCCAAATCACGATCTCGATGCCGTAGTCCAAGTTCCTCTAGGACACTTAAAAGGTTTATAGTTGTTTTTCTTTTATATTCGCTGTTTCTTGTTCTCTCTTTAACTTTGTATTTCTCTTGTGGTTTCGCGGGTTTTGAAGAATAAAACTTTGTCAAGACAAGCTTCAAAAACCTATGACATGAAGGCATCCATCATTGGGAAGGTTACTGAGCGCTCCTTGAGAAGGCTTGTTGAGAAACTTGGCGAATCTAAGGCGTTAAAGCGTGAATTGAACAAAGCTCGAGCTTGGGTCTTGATTTGGAAGCGAATCGAGGTGGATTCTTTGAAAAAATGCCAAGATGAGAAAAATATTGCTGAAGGCTCTTGATTCAAGAAGATCTTGAAGCTTAACAAGACTCACGAAGATGATGAAAATGATTGAGAATCTTCAAAGAATCGATAAGAAATGCAAAATGTTGAAGACCTTTCATCGAAAAATTACATCTTGCGAAAACTTTGAGCTCAAAGAACAGATTCAAGATCTTGAGAAGGCCCTTTCGAGCGGAAGAAACTTGAGTAAGGATGTTGATGAAATCGAAACTTTTATTTGAGGAGTACAAGGAGCTGAAGCACTTTGGTGTCTCGGCCCATTCACGAGTGAAGAAATCTCCGATCTAATGGATGGATCAAGAATTCAGCTCTTCCAATGTTATCTCGGGGAGCTAGCGACTTCGCTTTTTTCGTGGAAAGTCTTGAAGCTTCTCTATGATTTGATTGCGTTGACCTTCCAAAATTCGTGCACTTTCGATTCGGATCGAACTTCAATGATTTGTCCCAATGAAGACATCGCTGTAAAGATTAGATTCTGAAGGGGAATGCAAGTGGGAAGAATTCGCGAAGAAATTGCTCGCGACAAACTTGAGGAGGTTGATACTACAACTTGCATTTTACTAGCGCCTCTTGATTTCCTTCTTCTTTTATATTTTTCGGATGATTCGAAAGAGGCGTGCTAAGGCTCGAAGTCAGAATCATCCTCTCGAGAAGATGATGATCTGATGAAGGTGGTTCGGGCGCGGTAGTGGCGGCGCGGTGATGGTCAAGGCGGATGAAGAGCTCCGATCGTCAAACTAGCTCCCGAAGGTTGATATCATTGGATGAGACGCTTGTCCGAACACTCACTCTTGATGTTGAAACTATAAACTTGTATATTTGTGGCGCTTCTAACTCTTGTCTTGTAAATTTTAACTGCGGGTCCTGCAAGGTGGGCTGCAGGATGTGATACCTTTGTGAATCCATCGGGATCAAGTAGTTAGTGGTGAAGCCTGGCGATTGTACAAAGAAGCGAATCCTGGATGCGAATTTTCTGATTTTTGGCTTGAAAGTTGCCAATATTTCTCCATGCGTAGCTTTCAACTGAGTTGGTTTTTTCTTGAACGAGATGGTTATGCTCTTACTAGCAGTGCTTCAAGTTCTCGATCCTTCGTGAAGACGGAGCCCCTTAGCCCTATAACTGGCGATTGTAGTTTTGCTTATGCTAGCGACATTGCCGAAGAAAGAGGTCGTAAACCAGGCCGTATCGTCGAACTTCCTTTTTGAACTTTTGAGCTCTTTGAAGCTATGTAATTTTATTTTTACGAAATTTTGTATGAAACTAAGGCAATAAATACGTTTTTCTTGAGAAAAAACATCACCCTCCCCACCTTGCCGTTTGCATGCGAAATTTCGTGAATGCCCGAGAATTGATAATTTCTTTTGAATGCAGGTAGACAAAATTTGTTTCACGAATTTTGTGGACTCTCGCTTGGTCGCATACTTGCAGGTTGATATCGCAACCTTCAGTTGCTTCAACCATCCCTTGCGAATACTAATCTTCGGAGATGATTGAGCCCCTTGGCCCTTGGAAGAATGTTCTCGGCTAGATCAACTTTCCTAAAAAAGTTCGTATAAATCTTCATGAATGTTCTCTACCATTCTTATGTGCTCTTTCAACCGAAGTAACTTTGACTTTTGCTCTATAACTTTTCACACATAAAATTCCGAACAAAGATGTTTGTACTTCCTGGGCCACAACCTTCAGTTGTTCCCGTACTTTTGGTAGGATGTCCCTTCAAGGTGGGATCTAGGCCACAACTTGTTGTTGTCTCAGGCCTTTCGGTAGGAAATCCCTTTTAAGGTGGGATTTAGGCCACAACTTGTTGTTGTCTCAGGCCTTTCGGTAGGAAATCACTTTAAGGTGGGATTTAGGCTTTCACGGAGCCTTTGGCTGTCAAGGAGCCTCTTTCACAGAACTTTTCTTTTGCTTCTTTAATCTCGACTATCACGGAGCCCTTTCGCGAATTCTTTTTTTTCACATGGTGGAATTCAGGCTGTAACAGAGCCCTTTTCACGAACTTTTTCTTTCTTACGATGGAATTCAGGCTGTCACGGAGCCTTTTTCACGAACTTTCTTTCTTACGATGGAATTCAGGCTATAACGGAGCCTTTTTCACGAACTTTCTTTCTTACGATGGAATTCAGGCTATAACAGAGCCTTTTTACGAACTTTTCTCATGATGGAATCTAGGCTATCACGAAGCCTTTTCACGAACTTATTCTCATGATGGAATCTCGCAAGACAAATACTTTGGGGGAAGACACTTTTTCATATATATCACAAAGAGTATTTACATAGGATCCGCCTCGTTAAAAACCTTACCCCTTGATTTAGGACCCCCTTTGCAAGGAAAAGAGTACGGTCCTTCTTATTCTAACTTAAATGTGAGAAATAAATGTTTTTGTTCCCGAAACCACTTATAGATCCGTGGTTCGGGAGTTTTACAATTTTATGGAATCTAAACTTGCGAAAAGAAAAGCTGAAAAATGAATCTAGCTACTTTCACGATTTTCAAGGGTAGTACCTTTTCAAGCTGTCTGCATTCCACGAATGCGGCAGCTCATCACCGGTTTGGTCTATTAGACGGAAAGCCCCAGGCTTGTTTGTTTCCTTTGCTAAGTATGGCCCCTCCCACGGTTCTTGGAGTTTCCCAGGGTTCTCCCAAATTTTCTTTCTTTTCAGAACCAAATCACCAGTCTTGATGTCTTTCCTAACCACTTTTCTATCCTTCCATGCCTTGGTTTCTTTTTGGTATTTCTCGATATTTTCAGCAGCTTCGAGGATTGTTAGCTCGATCATGTCTTTCTCCACTTTCATGTCAGCTTCTTCGATCTCTTTTGCTTTCTGCACTCTCATGCTCTCATTCTTGATCTCTTATGTTGTCATTGCTTCGGTGCCAAACAGTAAGCGAAAAGGTGTGAAACCTGTTGCTCTTGACACTGTGGTATTATGAGACCAAATCATTTTCGGCAATTCATCCGTCCACTTGCCTTTCTTTTGATCATATAAATACTTTTTGATTCCCGAAAATATCAGCCCGTTCGCTCTTTCAACAGCCCCATTAGACTGCGGGTGATAAACTGAAGAGAACTTCGTATGAGTGCCCAGAGTTCTGCAGTATTCCTTGAAAGAGTAACAGTTGAATTGCTTCCCATTATCAACAGTCAGCTCAATTAGGTACCCCAAATCTGCAGATTATGTTTTGCCAGAAGAATTTATGAATTGTTGGTGCTGTGATATTCACCAATGCCTTTGCTTCCACCCACTTGGTGAAGTAATCAACCGCCACCGCGAACTTGTAGTTTCCTTGAGTCGGCAATGGGTCGACCGGATCCATTCCCCACCTTTGCGAGGCCATGATGGAGGAATTAGATGAACCGGCATGGATGGCAAGTTTTCGATTCATTGCTTTCGGCATGCTTCACATTCCCGAACTAGCTTCTTTGCGTCAACATTTATCGAAGGCCAGAAAAATCCTTGCTTTATCTCTTTGCTTGCTAGAGCCCTTGTGCCTATGTGTGCACCACAAAATCCACTATGAATTTCCTTGAGGAGTTCCACACCTTTTTTGGAGGTTATGCATCTCAACCATGGTTCGGTAACCCTGGATTTATACAGCTCTCCGTCCACTACGGCATAGCCCCTTGCCCTTTGCTTTAGCCTTTTTTCCTCCAATTCATCTTGTGGTTCATAGTGACCCCTCAAGTATGCCATGATTTCGGCTCTCCAATCGCGAATTTCCACAATGTTCACAGTTTTTGGCTTTGGTTCTTTGACGGACGGTTCTTTGATGATTTCGAAGAACACGTCTGGGGGCATTGCCTGATTTTTGGCTTGCCGCCGCTTGTTCCGCTTGCTATTGTCATCTCTTGGAATGTGCTGAACTGAATAGCCCTTGAAGTGCCTTTCCATCTCTCTGACCTTCTCGAGATACTTCATCAAAACAGGATTTCTTGCTTCGCTCACTTTCTCAATGTGTTCCTGAATGACTTTAGAGTCTGTCTTGATGATAAAGGTTTGTTGACCCAGAGCTTTCATCTTCCTCAGGGCAAGAAGTAGAGCCTCATATTCGGTTGTGTTGTTTGTAGAGTGCACATCATTCGCGAAAACGAGCCGAGCAGCGTATCTTATCACGATTCCTGCCGGAGATGTTACGATTGCCGATATTCCAATTCCTCTATCGCACCAAGCCCCATCACAATGTACTACCCAAGGTTTGACTATGTCTTCGCTGGGATTATGTGTTGGCGATGTCCAGTCCACGACGAAATCTGCCAAGACTTGCGATTTGATTGCGCTTCTTCTTTCAAAATCGAGTGTATTCGATAGTTGAGCCCATTTGATGATTCGGGTTGATGCTTCTTTGTTCGTGAACAGGTCATTCAGCGGTTGGTTCGTGATAACCCTTATTCTGTGACCCTCGAAGTAGTGCCTTAGTTTTCTTGCAGCCATCACAACAGCATACGCTATCTTCTCTAATTCAGAGTAGAAGAGTTTGGATCATGAAAGAGCTTCAGAAGCAAAATATACTGAAATTTGTTTTAGCTTTCCCTCTTCCTCTTTTTCTCGTACTAGTACAGCGACTTACGAATTTGAACATAAGTACAATAGGAGTGGTGACTTTGGCTCTGGAGGGCATAGCTTAGTCATATTTGACAGGTAGTCCTTGAGCTCTTGGAAGGCTTGTTTCTAAGATTCGGACCACTGATAGTTCTTGGAACTTCGGAGAACTTGGAAGAAAGGTAAACTTCTCTCTGCAGCTCTGGGGATGAACCTGTTAAGGGCGGCCACACTCCCTGTCAACTTTTGCACATCTTTCACTGAAACAGGATCTTGCATCTCGACTAGAGCCTTGATTTTATCAGGATTTGCCTCGATGCCTTTTGTCGAAACCAGACA
This sequence comes from Cenchrus purpureus, assembly GCA_022644695.1. Lineage (NCBI taxonomy): Eukaryota > Viridiplantae > Streptophyta > Magnoliopsida > Poales > Poaceae > Cenchrus > Cenchrus purpureus. The sequence goes on along the minus strand of CP053457.1, from coordinate 134,114,387 downwards.
TCCCAGAACTTTCCCCTTGTGGATGCCAAAGACACATTTTTCAGATTCACAATATTCACGCCGAGGTTCAAGGTTTCTGCTAGATCACTGATGTGGTCTTTTCTTTGAATGCTCTTGATGACTATATCGTTGACATATGCTAGGATGTTTCTCCGAAGCTGGGGATGGAGAACTATTGCTATCATTCTTGAAAAAGTGCATCCTGCATTCTTTAGGCCTTCTGGCATTCTGACAAAGCAAAAGGTTCCGAAAGGAGTGATGAAACTTGTTTTCTCCTCGTCTTCTTTTCGCACCCTTATTTGGTGATATCCTGAGAACATGTCTAGGAGTGATAGCATTTCGCTATTCGCGACATCATCGACAACTTTGTCCACCCTTTCTAAGGGGAAGTCATCCTTCTTGCAAGCTTTATTCAGATCTGTGAAGTCCACACACATTCTCCACTTTCCGCTTTTCTTCTTAATCAGTACAAGATTAGCGACCACAGGGATACATGACTTCTCTGATCACCTTGGCGTCCTGAAGTCTCTGCACCTCAGCTTCTACTGCCTTGACTTTCTCTTCAGACATTTTCCTGAGTTTCTGTTTTTTTGGGGTTATTTTCTCATCTGTTTCCAGGGCATGCTCGATGATATCTCTATCGACACCTTGCAGGTCTTTGGCTGACCAAGCGAAGACATCTTTGTTCTTGTTCAAGAATTGCACAAGTTCTTTTTCTTCTTCGGGGCTAAGATGAGCCCCTATCACGACTGCTCTATCGGGCATATCATCTAAGTACACTTTCTTGGTTTCGCCATCAGCAGCTATCTCAATTTTTTCTTTATCCCTCTTGGCCTCAACATAGGGTTCTGCTTTCTCTTCGGTGGAGTTCAACTGATGCACGTTGGTTTGCCCTGGCGTGTGTCCCTTTTGAATGTTTCGAGCTTCTTGCTAATCGCCGAACACAGTGATGACTCCCTTTGGTGCCAGTATCTTCATGCATAGGAACTGTTGCCTTATTACAGCATCGAACTTGTTCATGAATCCTCTGCCGAAAATCGCGAGGTATGGATGATACATGTCGACCACGTCGAAAGTGAGGGTTTCGGTTCTGGTGTTGTCAAGATCTCCAAAGGATACAGGAAGATTTATTTTTCCTACTGGCTTGATTGGTTTCCCTCCGAAGCCCAGCAGTGGGTACTCTGGTGGGTGCAGCATGTGTTGACTCAAACTCATCTTCTCGAAAGTTTTCATGAATAGGATATCTGCCGAACTTCCATTATCCACGAGAACTTTTCCGATAACCCATCCGGCTATGTTCACCTCAATGACCATGGCATCGTTGTGGTTTGTTGACTTCAACTTGAAGTCTTGTTCAGTGAATGTTGTCGGCACTTTGGCCCATTCTGGTCGTGCGGCTGGGCCATCGTTGATGACTGTGTTCACAGATCTGAAGTAATTGTTCCTTTGTCTTTTTGTGTCGAACTCCATGGCTGAACCACCTGATATAGGCATGATGGTTCCAAATGAGGGCAATGCTTTCGGATTGTGGCCTCTCGAACTTGACTCAGGTCTTGATGAATTATCGGGAGGTGGCGGCAATATTTCTTGAATTGGTTGCGGCTGCTGAATGGCTTGAATTGCCTGAGACTGAGGATAGAATTGCTGAGAAGGCTGCCAGGATGACTGTGCCTGCTGGAACTGCTGCACTGTGACTGGATTTGGCTGAGGACCCATGAATTGTAGTTGCCAGAAGTTTGGACGAAATTGGTTCGACATTGTGGAGGCAATACTCATCATGGTTTTCTCTTGTTGGATTCTTGCTATGTTCTTTTTGGTTTCTGGGCACGCTTCGGTGCTATGACCTCTTCCATGATATCGGCAATAGAAATATGGATCTTTTGGGTCATGATTCTTAACTTTCGGGGGTCCTCTCCCCCTTCCTCTTCCTCTAGATGCAAAACCTCCTCTTGTACTCAGTCTGCCGTCCTGGTTGAGCTGTGGACTTTCTACATTGTTGATGTTTCATGGGTTTTGGTAATGAGGTCTCCATGCTGTTCCTCTATTACCCTGCCTTTCTTGATTTCGCTCGGCCACTCTTCTTCTATGATCTTCGTCAGACTTGATGTATTCTTCTAGTTCATGAAAGAGTTCATCAATAGTCTTGGGCCCTCTTCGGGTCAAGTGTGAAGCTGTTGGTCCTGGAGTTAGACCTTTGATTAGCGTCGATATTGTTGTCTTGTCGTGCTCGGATCGAGATCTTTGTTGCATGAATCTTCTTACTGAAGCTCGCAATGGCTCTCTATCTTTTTGCTTGCAATTGTACAGATCTGATGACTTTGCCGCGGTTTCATGGAATATCTGGAAAGCTTGGATGAACTTTGTCTTGAGGTCAATCCAAAGCATTGAGTGTGGTAGTAGTAGAGAGTACCAGTTGAGGACTGGGCCTTCACAAGAAATGATGAAGGATTTGGCCAGTGCGACATCATCTCCTCCTGCTGAATTCACGGCTGATTCATATCTCATGAGGAACTGTCTAGAGTTTCCATATCCATTATACTGAGAGATCGGTTTGAACTTCGGCAGCCACTTGCCGCTTTGCAACCCAAGTGAGAGTGGTGAATCGGATCCATGACTGCGAGATTCCGTTACCCACAAAGAAGTTTTCTCTTGAAGTTCTTCTATTCTGGCCAGAGTTCTGATGTGGTGAATCACGCCACAGTGAACTGGTTTCTTGTTCTTTCATTTCATCGATCTCTCTTTGCATTCTTTCTATTTGCTCCTTGGCCTGGTTAAGTTTCTCCAGCTTCTCCGAAGCACTTCTTTTTGCTTCCAGCTGGTTCGCGAATCTCTCCTTCTCTTTCTGAAGCTGCAGCACTTTTTGGTTCACTCTTTCTAGTTCTTTGTCAACAGCTTGATCATCATCCTCATCAGCTTCTTCTTCAGTGAATGGTTCTAGAGTATGTGCTATTTTCTCAGCTCTTGCCTTCTGGAGAGCCTCAAGTTTTGCCCTCCTTTCTTGATCTGTGATTTGTGAAGGTTCTGCAGTGAGAGAGATTCCATTGTCTTCTTCAGCGTAGTGATCTTCTTGGTCAGCTTCAGCGGGAGTGTTCTTCTTGGACATTTTCTGTGGAGGCATCGTGAGTTGTTCTTCGGCTGAGACCACGGTGGGCGCCAATGTTGGGGGCCCGAAAATCGGATGGGATCCCCGAACACAAGATTCCGAAATGAACACGCGAAAGCAAGAGTGAAAGAGGGGGCAAGGAATCCCCGAAAGTCTATACTCGCCTCAAAAGTTATGAATCCCTTTACACGTGCCCTTGCGCCCCCTTTTATAGGGAGACGAAGGGACTTTTACATTCCGAGATTACCCTTGAATCTAAAGAATATTCCTGATGTGAACATGTACATGAACGTCTTTTACATCCCGTGATTTGCAGAGCTAATTTCACATAATTACAAGCCTGCCATCAGTTCACATCTCGAACCCGGACTTTTGAGGCAACGTCTTTGACTTGGTCTTCCTTTGACCTTCGAATCTTCATTCGCGAAAATCATCACTCATCAGGATCTCCGAACTGAGCTTCACGATCTACAGCCGAAGAGAGGTTCCTCAAGCTTCCCGAAGCTCACAGCTTCACGGTTTCCCGAATTCGCCCAGTTCCAGTCATCCTGAAACAAAATACAGACTTGCGATCCGATGCCAATTCGGTGATTATTTCGCACAATCGTTAGAAAGTCAGCGAATCATGTAAGAATAACAGAACACCTTCATGAACATTTTCTTGCCACAAAAACATAGCATTGACCCCGTAATGTATTCACGAATTCGGCAACTCCGATGTTCCGAGGGTGAAAGGTTTTTGCCCAATTCCCCAACAGTCGCAGCTTTGAGTCTCAGAGGGGCTGCGGACCACATTTTCCGCTTCGTGGTGCTCGTGCTCCTCCAGCGAGACGTGAGGTGATTTCCCGTGGTGGTCATAGCTCTGATAGGATGGATTTTGCTAACCCCACTTTTGAGCAAATGGCTCGACCGGTTTGACTCTTTTGTGCTAACGCCCGGTGTTGAGTCGGTTGCTCGCCTCGCTCTTGGTTTTGATTTTGCGGGAGGCTTGGAGGACTTTTGGCAGATCGACTCCGGAGGATGGCGACCGGAGATCGAAGGTGGTCCTCAAGCCTCATCCCGGTAGTGTCAAAGGATAACATCATTTTCGGGAACGATGGACGAGAGCGAATGATCAAGGTAAGTAGTTTGGAGACTTTGAGATGTGTGGCTCTTGTTAAGCCACTTGGTCTCTTTTGCTCTTTGCCCTATCGCGTGTACTTGGGATGAGTTTTGTATGCTCTTTGATCCTAGTGCATGTATTTAGGGGGAGCTTGTAAGCTTTGTGCTCTTTGCCCTATATCATGTATTTAGGGTGAGCTTTGTTTGCTCTTTGGACCTAGTGCATGTGTTTAGGGGGAGCTTGTGAGTTTTGTGCTCTTTTGCCTTTTTGAGTTTGGGTTGGGCATCTCATGTACATATGCATGTTTCATTTTCATATCATGTTTGCATCTTTGTATCATACACTGCATTTGTATCATATGCTCTAGAGATGTGTTTCTCCTATATACTTTGATCACCATGATATGTTGGATATGAGCTTATGACTTACTAGTGATGCTCATGTAATGTATAGCTGTGCTCTTGGTAGCTTTGGGATGTATATGCTTGTGGATGGCTTTCTTCTGTAAAACTGCTACATGATCCTCTCTTGTGAGTTGAATGCCTTTCATGTTCAAATTGGGTGTTTATGGCTATATCTTGCTTAATTTGTGCTTGGAACCATGTTCTTTTCATTTGGGGTCAAAGATCCATTTATCATCATGAATGTTTAGCCTACATGCTACCTTGTGGAGAAGCCTAAGCTTCTTTTTGCCGCAAAGGCACTTCATGTACCATGCTTAATTTGTAAATCATGAATTTGGTATGTGAGATGCCTATGTTTGATAAATATGCTTCCATGTCAAATTTGTTTTAAATTCCTTATCTTGGGTGCTAAACCATTGTATGATGTTCACCAATGAGAAGTCTCATATCTAGAAGTGGACACATGGCTCGGTGGCTTTGACATGACATGAGATAGCTTGTGTCACACCCAGATTTAAGGACAAACCTGAATGCATAAGACACATGTGCGCCAGGATCAAGTTACACACATGTGTCGACTCAGTGAATACCAAAAATAGTGCCAAAAGCGTAAAGGAAGTATTAAAACTTTATTACATGACCGATAGTCTTTATTCTAACACACCGAGTAGCTAGCAGCGGAAAAAGTAAACGCGGATGTCCTCCACAGGCAGCTGACTGAAGAAACGACCGCCTAGAACTCGTCGAATCCACCAGGATAGTCCTCAAAATGTCCGTCTGAGCAGCAGCCGGGTGGTGTAGATGCAATATAAACAACAAGCATGAGCACATGTCGTACTCAACAAGGGAAAGATACTAAAACAACATGCAAGGCTTTACGGTGGAAGGTTAGTGGTTGCAAAGCGGTTAAGCATTTTAGTTGGTCAAGTTTTATTAAGCAACTATTACTAACAAGTGTAAGTGTATACCAAACCCACTTAAAAGATGCATAAGAACCATAAGATGTAATGCACAAGTTATTAAAGTCCATCTTCCATAGAGTTAATCATGTGAGGGTCCATGCCGCTCTTGACCGTGAGCACGGCTAACTAGTCAGTTTTACACTCTGCAGAGGTTGTACACTTTCACCACAAGTCGCGTAAAAACTCAAAGAGTTTTGGACCCAACCATGCTGTGCAAAAGTAGGCACAATACCACACTACCGAGGTGTGGTTGCATAGGGACGCTACGAGGCCTTTACGAAGATCCTCCATTGAGCAACAACCCACTAGGTTTCAGGACGAAGCAGAGCATAAAGCTCCCTAGCGGGTCAATACCCCACCATAAATAACAAACCCAACTCCTCGCTAGAGCAGTTCTATACTCCGTCAACGCCTCCCCATTGGTCCCTTTCAGGTAAGGTTGCTACATCACTAAAGTCTCTAGTTATTCAGCCAAGGCAGAGCCATATGCCTTGTGGTTGTACGGTTTTCCTGGGTGGTCGCTCCATGTTCCGATTAAACAGGCATAGTGTTCTTGTATGACATGAATAGCATAAAATAAATCAAGATTAAAAGTTTGTTCCATTAAACCACCCAAAGTATTCTCTAGCAAAGCTACCCAACATAAAGATAACACCCGGTTGGTCAAGGCACAAGGTAAACAACACTATTCACACCTTAGCATGGGTCCCATCACATTAATGCAAGCAAAAAGTAAATACTGTGTAATTAAAATGCATGTTGTAATAGGACAAAAGGGAATGCAGCAAGGACTTGCCTTCAACCCAAGCGTGCTGCTGCTCAAAGCCTTCTTGATCTTCAACGGCAGACTTCCACTTAATTGATCGTTCACTACGCTCCACATGATAGCATACAAGCACACAATACAAGTAATTAAGAAACAGAATACCAATCATATCAAGTAGAGACAAAAGCAACAGAAAACTAATCTACTCGTCGAGACGATCGCGTGGACATAAAGAACGCTAAAAACGGAGCTAAAACGACTAAGATACACCCTAAACAAGGTTCAGGGATCTAACTGCAAGAAAACTAAAGCTAGAAGGGCTAAACCGAAGAAACCAGGACCTAACCATAAAGAAACTTATATGGTGGGAGGACCGACTTGTGAAATCTAAAAGCTCAGGGGCTATACTGTAAAACTGTACAAGCGGCTCGGGTTGACCGGCGCTGACTAGGGCTGGATCCAATCCGATCCGTCGAATCTCGATCGGACGGCCAGGAGCACACGCAGGCGGCAGGCGGTGGCGACCCGAGCTCATGCGTCATGGGAAAACCTGTGGAGCTAAAGAGACATCGGTGCCGGGGCTCAAAGCAAAACAGCGAGAAAGGGAGAGGGTTAAGAGAAAAAGGAAAGGGTTTTCTATTTTTGAAAAGCAACAAACAAATGAATCCAAATGCAAATTTGAATTCAAACACTCAAAAACAATGCATCAGCATGTATGCAACATTAAACTCCTATGATTAATTTGTTTTATTTTGGAAATTATTAAATGCCTAAAAGAAATTTAAGAAAACCTTATAGTCCTTAAGAGCAAAATAAAGGTTGCTAACAAATTTTATTAAAATTCAAATTTTTGAAAATTAGGGTGTTACAGCTTGTAGGTGTTTGTGATGATCTTTTGATGAGAATGTGTGACCTAGCATGAAGTTTGTGGGGTATATGTTGTTCGTGCTCATTTTGACCATGTGTAGGTCCTATGCTCATGAGAGAGATATCTTTGTGAAAAATGCTTCTTTTGATCTTGGCTATGTCACATGTGTATATGTCCATATCTATCTTGTTGGCGATGCTTGTACTAAATTTGTGGCTATCTTGCTTATCTATGTCTCTTTTTAGCATGTTGTAGTGCTCTTTGTATATTTGAGAAGCACATGCTTGCATTTATAGCCTTGATTCATGCATTACCAACAAGGGGGAGAAATCTGCATCCAATTCATAACAAGGGGGAGAGATGCATTTTGTAAGGGAGAGTCTTTGCATCAAGGGGGAGAAAAAGAGGGATACTCGCCTGTGGGAGAACTTGAGTTTGCATGTATTTGTTCAGGGGGAGCTTGCATTCATGCTTTGTGTCGCCTGAATTTGCTTTGTGCTTTGCTCTTTTGCCTATGGTGTCGAGCCCTTTTGCCTCACTTTGAGGAGTCGGCAGTTTGGAGTATTTTGTCTCGGTTGTGTTGAGCCGTTGCCCTTGCCTTAGGGGACCGAGACTTGCTCTTTCAAGTGATCTTGTTTTGGCTTTTGTTTGGCTTTTGATCACTTGTTTGAGATCTTTGTTCGTTTCTTTTTTTTCTTTCTCTTATGAATTGGTGACTATGTGTGTTGTCAATGCACTCATCAAGGGGGAGATTGAGGATCGGAGCGTCCGAGGACCGGTGGATGGTCGCTCCTTGGTGTGATGCGTGATTGACAACGTGGTGTGGACTGACTCTTGGCCGAGTATTGCAGGTGCAGGTTGCGGCTTGATTTGCGTGGTGCAGTGCGGTGAAGAGCGGGCGCAAAGGTCTTAGCCTGTGTGGCCTCCGAGGAGTGGAGAGACAAGTAGGCTCGGCTCGATGGACTCGGTGGCCGAACGAGATCAAGTGCGGGCCGCATGGTGGCAAGAAAAGCAAGGCGGTGAAGTCTGCACGTTTCTTGGTTGAGCCTCAAAACCAAGGTGGAGCCGGTGCAGGGTAGCGGCTCACAACCGAAGTCTGCACGCGGGGTTTGGTTGGTTTACTCCACAAAACCAACACCGAGCCGGGACGATGTGGCGGCCAAGTCATGAGTGGGATTGGCGTGGAGGCTGCACCGAGTCCGCGGGGTTTGCGGCGGTTCACCACAAAACCGTCGATGTTCCTTGGTTGAGCCACAAAGCCAAGACCGAAGACTCGGCGGGCGGAGACGGGATCCGGGCGCGCCGAGAGACTTCGAAGCGGAGGACACGCGTCGGGATCGCAAGGCTTGCGTCGAGGTGAAGCGAGGTGCGGTCGCCGGGCATCCGTCCGATGGTGTTACGACGAGAATTCCCAAAGTGCCCTTCAGAGGCGTGTATCCTAGTATTATGTAATAGAGGTAGTTTCGTCTTTCGGTTGCCTCCATATAAACTTAGAGGAGAGAGGATGGCAGCCATCACTTGGAACCCTAGCTCATTTGCTTTCTCATTTTCCCTTCCTATTTTTCTTAGGTTTTTCCATAGGACTAGCTTGAGAGCTTCATGGTGAGATCTTTAGAGAGGGATGGATGATCGGGAGGCAAGCTAGACTTTGTATGAATCTTTCTTCGCATGTATAGAAGATTCGGCGTGATTCCTCAAGGCTATTTGTTGTCTCTCCCGTTTTCCCTTTTTGGTGATTTTCGGAGCTCTTTCTTGGGATTTTCGTGAGAAGCTTTTGGAGGTGTTTTTGTGCGGGATTTGTTTTGGAAATTACACATGAGGTTGGTGTGCCTCTTTTCTTGGTGATCTTGCCCCTCAAATCCCGTAGGAAGGCCTTCGATTTTGGTGGTTTTCGTGTTCTTCGTGTTCTTGAGGTAGAGGCACGAGATTTACGATTCCGGGAGTTGTAGTGAGTTAGAGACCGTAATTTTTGGGGCATATCTTCACTTTAGGGTGGTCATCATCTCCCCAAAATTTCGTCTCAAGACTCCATGTGGTTTGGGAGATCCGTCGATCGGAAGTTTGAGGTTGTTTCTCGGGTTTCTCGGCTGTGCTGATTCGCACTTGGTGGACCGTCCGCGAGGTCACCGCGGACCGTCCACGAGGTAGCCGCGGACCGTCCGCGAGGTGCCTGACAGCTCGGCTGTTCTTCGTGTTTGTGCGAGTTCTTGAGCGCAATCCTTTCGATCCTTTTTGTCGGTGGATTTTTGGTGCATGAAGTTTGCGGACGATCCGTACTAGAGTGTCGGACGGTCCGTGATGAGGCGGACAGTCCGCGGGTCCATCACGGACGGTTTGTTTTTCTCGGTGCACTACTGGAGGTTCGGGTAGCAATTTCGGACAGTCCGCCCCCTACCCGCGGACAGATCGCCCTCCATGGACAGTCCGTCACTTGGACACTCATGGACATCCTGGTGCTTTCTCAGTTGCCTAAGTCCCTTGCTTTTTGAGTTGTGCTTCCGCGTTGGATTGGTTTGGGACTTGTTCCTAGGGTTGGTAGGTCCGTTGTGACTACGCGACCTTGGCAAGCTCGTGTGGGTATCCTTGGTTGTGGATTTGTGGCATAGGCCGAGTTCATCCTTCGGGAAGAATTTTTATCGGCTCCCATTCACTCCCCCCTCTCTCGTCGCCTAATCGGTCCTTCATCGTTTCACTTTTTTTTGCAACTTTGACCATTCGTCTTATTCAAAAAATTATCGCAAACATGTAAAACGATAAGTCAAGCTTAAAATACATATAAGATTAAAACATACAACAAATAAAATAAATTGTACTTGCACAATTTTTTGAATAAGAGGAATGGTCAAAGTTGCAAAAGAAAGTCAATGGCGACAAGTATTTTGAAACGGAGGGAATACCTAATAAAAAAAATTGTGTTTTAACAAGTGTTTTTTTATTGTTCTAAAAAAAGTGTTTTTGGTTTCTACCTAGTTTGGCAACGTTTGTCCTATTTGTGAATGTCCCAAATTCTACTATTATTTTTAATAATTGACAAACGCCTCGAAAATTCCACGAGCAGTTTTTTAAGAGGAACCGGAAAGAAAGAGCTTTGCTGTTCACATATTAATAGAGAAAGAGTAAAATCAAAACTGTCAGCCCGAAAATTAAAACAAAAAAAGAAGTAAAAAAACACTCTAATCCATTCAATCCGTTTATTGTGCTGTCATTGTCATTTCCTTTCAAGCCGACAATCCGTCGATTGTTGCAATGAAGCGGCAATAACAACAATGGACAGATTTCATGGATGTTGTTATTTTTAAGTAGCTCATGTTTGAGAGAATTGTAGTTACCCTCAGTGCACGTCTGCACCGACACAATCTCAGTTTGATGGCTAAAAGGAGATGTTAGGTCATGATGCTCTCCAGATCCGCCAACCATCAATGTGCCATATCATATGGGCGTGGGCCGCGTGGCTGAGCCAGCGGTGGGGAGGGGGCTCAAGCCGGACACAGATCGTGTGCTGTGACAACCGTCACTGAAACTTAAGCAGTAAAGGCATCTGAGCCATCCGATTGAGGAGAAACGGCAAGGATCAGACTTCATGTTTCCTCCTTTTCTTCATCCAGGAGAGTGAGTCACTAGTTCATACATGTCTTTTGATACGAGTCACTACTTTTAAAATCTTACATGTCTTCTCCTAAACTGAGGTGCTTAATACAAAAGCTGTCAGGCACAAAAGCTTAACACAAGAACACATGCCTTCCGAGTTCATCATATACAAAAGCGTGTACCACACCCATTTTAGCATGTTATCAGTACATTTCCTGCAAAAATAAAAATAAAATAAAGATGATGTTTTTTTATTAAATCCAGCATGTATAATTCACCTAGACTTACATTTAAGAGCTCAACTAAAAATACCAGCCATCCATCCCTCCTGAAGAGTGAGGATTACTGACATCTTGAATAACACTTGAACTCTGAAAAGAGAGATAAAGAGAAAGAAACATAGATAAGAAAATAGCATTGTCAAATTTTAGAATTTTTTATACACTTGGTTAAAACATAGATAAGAGGAAAAGTGACAGCATACCATAAGAAGTTGGTTAAAACTACTTAGTGATTCATATACTTGATATCCTTCAAAAGCAGACTGTATGTTTCTCTCATATGCTTGAGAGTCTGGTGCAACACTTCCACTTTCTTCATGTTGTACAGGTTTGCTTGTTTTCTTCTTCTTTGTGTTGTTCTTCTTGCACTGTTCCTCTTTTTCTTCTTCAATTTTTCAATCCAAGTTTTCTTTCGTTTTGATCCATTGTTCTGCCTTTCTTTTTTCTTCAGACCAGCCACATTTTCAGGTAAGCTGAATGTTGCTTGAACACTAGGCTTTTCAACATCAGTGCTAGGAGTTCCTTTGATTTTTTCTTCCACCCGAAGACTCATACTATGAAGTGCCTCTTCCAGAAGCAAGTAGCAGTCTTCAAAATCAGCAGCTCGTGAGGCCAATGGAAGAAATCTATGGCAGAGATTCTTATACCGAAGTGTAGCGTCTAACTTTGGATTTTCCACTATATCCCTCCCATGCATATCTTGGATAATCCCTGACCTTACATCTCGAGTCCATCGCTTCAAAATATATCTTTCAGGCAATAGCTTAATGTTCGCCAAATCAAGACCTTTCAATGCATGCCTACATAATATACCAACTCTCTCAAAGAGTCGACAACTACACGAGACAATCTGATCAGGAGGGTTGACAATAACATTACGCTCTTCTTCAAGTGTAAATGTCTCTCCAAAAGCTCCAATTGCAATGGTAAATTCATTGGTTCCATTTGAACCTACCGTGTAGGCTGCTAGGGACTTTTCGTATTCAGCTTGGAACACTTCAAATAGTGCAGGTGTGTAAACCGTACTAGCCTGTTTCAATATAGGTGCCATCATACCAATCCTTGGTTGTTTCTTTCTAGATTCAAACTCAGCTTGTAACTCTCTCTCCCTCTTCTCTTGAACAACATGTTCCACACGCTTTAGGAATCTAATGATGTCAAGATCTGATTTCAAATGGCCTTTCATTGCATTATTCAAGCTCTCACTTAGTTGTGTACTTCGCATACCTATAGACCCCTACCACGGAACATGGAAGCTTCTCTAAAAATTTTGAAGAAAAAAGAGGAGAGAGGAGGAAGGAAGAGAAGGAGAACCCCCTACTCCAATTCTAGCTTCGTCACTGCCGGCGGAGTGAAGCAGAGTTAAATAATTGATGCAAATACTTGAGCTTATTAATTCAACGACTATATGACAACAAATAATTTATTCTCGAGTCCGATCTCCACGAAACTTGCATCTTCTTCCTCCTCCGCCCGCCCGCCGCCGCCGCCGCGTTCTTCTTCCTCCTCTGGCCGCCCGCCACCGCCGCTTACTCTTAGGCTGGAGTCGCTCGCCATTGCCAGGTGAGTGGGTTCATCACACATGCATACGAGAGGGAGGTGTTTATATAGGCGAGGGAGTTGTTGAGTTATGATCCAAATTCAGCACATATTAAAAGTCGACTTCTGACGGAGCAAAGCGAAATTCCGGTAAAAGCCGAAGCCTTAGGCCGACAAATCATATATCCTCGTCACGATTTTCCATTGGAGATCGATTCATTCTCTAATCTTCTTGTAAACCGACACCATTGGCATTATAACCTGACTCTCGACATAGTAAGTTCTTACTAACTGACGCTCGTGGTTTTCCCCTCTCGTGTTGGGAGGGTTTTCCACATTAAAATCTCGTGTCCCTTTGCGGTTTGATCTTTTACTTTCGTCATCAATTATTTCGCCATCATTTGTAACATAGGGATGAACATGAACACCACCACTGCCACAAGAAAAGACACAGGACAGATCAAAGCATATGCGACGACGACACTAGCCGCTATATGCTCGAAAGATATACGTACGTGAGGCCTCTATTCAGTGCGGCGTCTACATCTCGATTATCTCGGGTGATCAAAGCATACGTGTAAGTTGTCAATATATTTTTCTATAAACTTAGTATGAATTATAATGATATGAGTTTTGCTAAAAGAACTTGGTAGAATGCATGATCAAAACGATGAGTCGATCGCATACGTTGCACAACACGTAACAGCTAAACCAGAAAAACAGAAAGGGTGTTGCAGTAAATTTGCATTGCCCCCCAGAAACTCTGCACACACAAAAAAAAAAAATCCCCAGGATAAGATGGTGAGGTGGTCAATCAGTTCACTGCGAACAAGCAAAACAGGCAAGCTGAGATCGAAACTAGTCTTCGAGAAGTAAGTTGTGGACTTACTTACGGCTACATAGATGGATGGTAGAGGCAATTAGTAGGGTGTTAGTACAACTTTACAAGGGATGATATAAAGATCGAGCATGGATGCAGCAGGCAGCAGCTCAAGGGTTGTGTTCGCCGGAGCAACCACAATTCCTCAGAGCATCAGTGGCCTCCCTACAAGTTCCAAGAATCAAACGCATAAGAATACGTCCATAGATCGTAAAGTTGTATGGCAGGAGTTGGAATTTAGATGCACTGAGACACAGCAGTAGATGGAAAAAAAGAGCAGCATTGCGTTAACGCTTTCTTGATCTCGCCATTCGCAGGGTCAAGCTTCAGTGCTTCCGTGAAAGCATTGATCGCCCCTTCGTAGTCCTGCACATCGAGAGGTGCCACCAGGGCGAGATTCATGAGGAGAGATCAGGTTACCTGAAACCACAAGGTTGAGTTTGCAGCTGCTGTACCTTCAGCAAGCTCAGAGCTTCGCCCTCACGGTACCACGCCTTGGACCAACGCGGACGCACCCTTTTGCAATGTTGAGCATCAAACAGAGCATGCTCAGCATCTCCCAGCCGCAGCCAGCATAGGCTCCGGTTTGCAAACAAGGTTGCGTCATGCGGGTCTCTGTCCCTTGCCTGCAGTAACAGTCAGCAAGGACTCAGTTTCTCAGAAACAGAATTTGTTTGCATTAGTTCAGCATTTGTGTAAGAAAACCACAAACTGAGTGCATCATCTGAATTTCTGAAAACAGAGGTCAGTCCAAGATAAAGACTGGGTCAACCATATGGAATGGAGCATAAATGCTCTGCAATCTAGATATTGGCGATATATTAAAAAGAAGTCAACATACACTACAGACCAGCCTATCATTTTATATAGCTCTCGGTCACCTGAGAATGGTGTGTTGGAACTAACCATCCATCATGCAGCAATTTTTATTGATTCAAACAAGTTTATACTTCAGATCTGTTTGAGTGTCTACCACGCCATATAAGTAGATTGCTGAAAGGTAGTCCCCCTTTTAAACGCTGCATTTCCTCGTGCCTTTGCATCAGCTAGTTGTCCTTCTGTCATACCTGCATCCTGACACAAAGCACCATAAAATGGTAAATATTACACTTTCCCAATTCGTACTCCTATTGTTGGAATCATGTGAGGTCAATAGTATGGTAAACACAATCAATGACCGTGTAGTCCAAATTAGAAAACATGGAGCAGTAAATAAGCTCCAGTAAGTCGTGCAGGAAATTAGAAAGAAAAAAGTTAGATACCTGAGCTTTGAGAGGCAGATGTTTCATAGTATTAATAATCCCATCAATACTCCAGTTTGGCAGAGATGCAATTGGTTTTGTCCGAGTGAAAAGAATTTCGACAAGTTCACGGTGTTCAAGAGCTGCTGCTATCATGATTGGAATTCTCCCATGCTGCATTGTAGACAAAAAGGAAGAGGTAAATAATCTGGTGCTGAACTTGAAAATCGTATAACCAATTCAATTCTTTTATCTTTTACAAAAACAAAAAAAAAAGAAAGAAAGAGTTATTCATTGATTCATCCCAACGGCAGTAATGGTTGTTGATATTCTTAAGTGAATAGAGAAGGTTTGAAGTGGAGTACCAGCAAAAATACTCCCTCTTAATTGTAGTTGGGGCAACAAGTGCTGGAAATCATAATACATGTACCTCAAGTAACATTTCAAAATTAGAATATCACAGTGTGCAGGAGGTTACAATCCGCATCCGGGAGCAGAGGACGGCAAGGAAGAATATCAAACGTCTGATCGGCTATGGAACATGATTGCAAAATGCAAAATTAGATTAATATGAGTTGTGGAAATACTAGAATCCCGACAGAGTTTCAAAACTAGGAAAATCTTGCAAACAGATCACTGCACTCAAATAAACCCAAAAAGATGCACTTTGGGTCCCTTTGGAACCTTTGCCGGCGGCAAAGGTTCCAAATTGCCGGTCACTATTTAGCCTTGCTTAGCAAGGATATGGGCGGGGGCTATGCATTTGGAATGATAGCTAGCTTGTCTCGAGGTCTGTGATGGCAAGATTTCACCTTGCTGATGTGGGAGAGCCAATCCGGCTTCCTTGCGCTGACAAGAATTGCCTCGCCTGGCAAGGCAAGGCCAAGTAAAGTAGCAAAGGAACCGAACGGCCCCTTTGTATCAGATTTACTTGTACACTACTTGCTTGGCACATGAACAATCTATACTCTATATACCCATACATAAATAAGCAAGGGGCCCGGAAACTGAACCTCAGCTCATACTTACCACTTCTTCATAAATGTTGGGGTCAGCTCCAGACTTTAGCAAGAACTTGACAATGTCGGTTAAGCCCTCTTCAACTGCCCTCACTAAAACGGTTGGCCCATAGGAATTCCTTTGGTTCACATCAGCACCAGCCTACAGAATTTTTCCTTCGAAAATAAGGACACATTCAACTGGAAACACACAAGAGAATACAAGTTGCTAAGTGAATAAGTAACTATACCTCAACTAATAGTTTCATACATTTCAAGGAGCGCGCACCGCACGCCATCATAAGTGGCGAAAGGATATGGTGGACAATTCTGTTGGGCTGCAAAGCGAAATGGATCACAGTTTCAGCAATTAATCAGTTTGGATCACATGACTTTGCTAAACTTACATCAGCAAACCACTTTGGCATCAAATGCGTGAAAAATCTGGCATCAGCAGCGGAAGTAGCAACTTACATCAGCGCCATGCTCCAGCAGGATCTTGACAGCCTGATCATGGCCCCATGCTGCGGCCAAGTGTAGTGGCGTCCCACGTTGACCGAGGGGATCCACCTCGACACCCTTGGACAGCAGCAGCCTGATAGCCTCGCAATGCCCTAGCGCCGCAAAGAGAGATAGACAGCTTAAACTCCGAATCAAAAATGCAAGAAGGTGTTATCATCCTACATAGTACAGCCAGTTTCCACGCTAGTAATTGGTGCCCTCTGATTCAGCTTGTTCATAACAGTGAGGCTGAAACGCACCACGCTCCGCCGCATCGTGCAGCGGCGTGGAGCCCTTGGCGTCAGTCATCCTCACGTCGCCGCCGCGGCCGAGGAGGTACTCCAGGACGCCATTGTCGCCGCCGGCCGCGGCGAGGAGCACCGGCGACTCGCCTGGAGGTGAAGAATGTCAGTGGTACTGGTAGCACGATTACACTGCCTAGGTGGAGAATCTCATCCCAGGAAGGCGAATCGCACGCACCATCTGCGGAGGCGGAGTTGACGTCGAGCCCCAACTCCTCCACCAGGAACCTGCAGACCGACAGGTGGGCCCTGGCCGCGGCGAGGTGGAGCGCGTTCCGGCCCTGGATGTCCTTGGCTTCCCGCAGGTTCACCTTCTTCGCCATCTCTGATAACCAAGAGAGATTGCAGATACTGAAATGCGACAGTGAAAAAATTGGGGAAATGGGGAAAGAATCCGTGGGAACCGAGAGCCCAAATCGACAGACTAAGCCCCCGATTAATATTCCTGGTGATCCTATTCTCCAAATGGGAGACCTCGTGAATCGATTGAACTAATGCAATCACGCCGAATCTTAATCCGGAAATCAAAAACAGAGGGGGAGAGAGAGAGGGGTGGGCGGGAGCTTACTCTTGAGGAGGCGGAGGTTGCCGTCGATGGTGGCCTGAAGCGCGACCTGGCTGGGAGGCGGGGCCATGGCGGAGGTGGCCGGCGCCGCAAGAGCTGGGGTTTTGCTTGGGTTTTGGAGCTCCGGGACGGGAGGGGAACGAACAGGATGGATGCGGGGCTGGAGGAGGACTGGAAAAGGAGTGGTGGTGTTTGTTAATGGCGGGAAACGCGATGAGCGGACGGGACAAGACGACGGCGGCCACGTGCCACAGTAGAGGAGCGTACAGGGATGTGACGCGGCGACGCGCTCACTGACAGTGGGACTAGGGACGGGACGCGTTGGACGGTTGCTGAGACGCCTCATCACTTCACTTGCCTGCTGACTGCCATGACCATCCATTCATCTCGGCAGATACAAGAAAAAACCGTGCAAAGTACTACCTATCTTGATCTCGGGATAAAGTTTAACAAGTCAGTTCTTAAATTAATTAAGATAAATTAATGATAAAATTCATTTTTAACTCCCCTCGGCACCCTCTTCCCCTCTCCCTCACAGCCCGCATCTATCTCTCTCCTCTCTCTCTTGTATGGGTGGAGCGGTCGGCAACAAGAGGTGGACAGAGTGGCAAGTGAAGAGAGCAGCAGTGGAGGCTGAAGGCCTTATTGATTTGCGTTTTCGGACGGTGAAGTTAGGGTTTAGAGGTTGTTATGGTAGAGACCGGGGTCCATTGGTCATTAGACCTTGAAAATGAGGGGGTGAGGGCACGAAGGACGGGTGATGGTGGCGGTATGTCTGGCGACGGAGATGAGGTGGTGCGGCGGTGCCGCCGACCAACCGGGGTCAGACCATGGTTGGGCTAGTGACCGATAACGAAAGTGAGGATGTCCATGGGTTAGGAAGGGCGGAGGAGGCAGTGGGGGTGGTAGAGGGGGTGTCGGTGTGAGGAAGAACATTTGACTATGATTTATACTAAATTACAACGGGTTGTGATTTAGCTGCGTTCTTATATTATCACAATTTTTATTAAAAAAATATACCATCTATATGATGCCAAATATATGATTCAATTATAGATATTAATATTTTAAAAAACTAGAATTTTCAACAGATGAGGGAATAAAGTGAACTCCGTCCAGTCGCAATAGGTGACTTTTTAGGTTGCATTGAACTACCATTACTATATTTTTTATAATTACTTTCTAATTACTGGCAGTGGTGCAAATTTTTTTAGACGTGCATAACACGTTTTTCATTAAAAGGAGAAATACAATTGTGCTACTTTAGGAGGACCACTAAAGTGCGGAATTACAAGAGCTAACATAAATGACCTGCAACAAAGAACAACATAAAATGGAAGTCGCAACACCACTGCCAGAACATAAGCAACAACTAACACGACCAGAGAGAACAACTAACTAACCAACCAACTCCCGAAGCACAAACAACAGCTACAAACGACACGAACAGAGGGAAGCTGAGACCTGCAGAACAAAGGACACTTAGAACACCCGCACGTCATCGATTTACTACCAATCCTAAGCCAAACGGGCCAGAGCAAGAGGGACATGCAAGACGAAGCCTCCAAGGAGAACGTGACGCCGATGCCACCATCGTCTGACTGTCCATGAAGGAGCAGTCTAGGCCTTCACCTGGCGAAACCAAAAGGATTTGATAGCCGCAACAACACCCCAGGCCCCAGCAGGGTAACTACGTAGAAAGACGCAACTGTTGTCAGCACCGGCCAATGCCGTGCAAAGCTTTCACCAAAGGTTACCAAACCCGGCCAACTCCACACTGCAAGCGACCACCGATCTCAGGATTGGAGCAAAAATTGATGGTATGGCAGCGAGAGATCCAAGATTAAGATGGTGGAGATCCTCTGCAGGCGCCACACGGCAAAGAGCAACCAAGAGACGATCGAGAAAACGTTCGAACCCGCGCCGAAGAGAAAAGTAGGAGCACACTATCGTCAACCACCAACAAACTGGTGCAACATCACCCAGAGAGCACGTCGAAGAAAAGAGTGGTTGGACAAGCACTCCCAAGAACGGAATGACCAGAGGGGGACGAAGCCCCACGCCCCCAAGACGGGCGACAACACAACCTCCAGCCAGATAATAGGCACCACAACATGCAAAGAGGAGGCTCAAGCGCGTCTGACGCCTGCACGAGTGGCGCAACCAGAGATGACGGCATCGACAATGATTGACTCTCTGGGCACAATGACGAAGAAGTGGCTGCACGGGCGAAACTAGTACGAGGACCGAGAGCCCCAAGATGCGACCTTGGAGCCGCCGGAAGCATGGCGCAGTGGCTGCCTCGACATCCGTGGCACGCAAACACGGATCCGGCCATAGGCTCCAAGGAGGACCCACGCTGGAGATGGGGAGACGACCTGTGCCGGAGCGTTGGGGAGCCGTCGTCAACCGACCTCCACGGGAGCTGGGCCGCACTGCTAGGCCGCCAGGTGGATGTGCATTGCACCACCAAGCGACACCTTCAGAGGCCGATGGAGAGGAATTGGACGCGAAGTCCTCGCATAGCACCGCACCACCAGCCATTGCAGAGACGGGCAGAGGCCGACCAGACCCACGCCCCCACCAGATCCGGACGAGTCGGGCAACCAACCTGTAGATCCGGCGGCCAGGCAGCCAGACCCACCCACCTGACACCGGACATGCCCAGCCACTGCTGGAGGACAAAGCCACCATCTGAGCACCGCACAGTGTGTCCCAGCGTGAAGATCCGGCAGCAGGGAGTGTGGATCGAGGTTCGGCAGCCAGCGAAGACCTCAAGCCGCAGGGGAAGAAAAACGACCGAGGTTGGTGGAACTAGGGTTGTGGAGGTGGAGAGAGAGAGGAATGAAGAAAGGGAGGGAGGGAGGGGGAGGGCGCGGTGCAGTCGCAGGCCGCCACCACCACCAGCCGATGGCCACGAGGCGGGGAGGGCTGGGACCGGTCGTGGCGTCGCCCCCCTGAGTCACCTGAAGGACGACGCGGGAGTACAAATCGACCTACTCGGCTGGCTCAACCCCTATCCTTATTTTTTAGAAAATGGAATTGATTCAGCCTCTGCAACGGCACACAATCAAGTTCTTACAATGAATTGAGCTTCAAAGCTGCTCACCGAAATAGAAATAAAAGTTCACAAATTTTAAATTTGCAAAGTCTATTATTATTTCTCCACTCGTTCTTGGCGAAGATTTCCAAAGCAATGGCTTCCAACACTTTACTTATCGCCCGTACTGATTCCCTAGTATCTTCACACTGCAACAGAGACCAAAATCGTAGCCAATAAGCTCCCCAAGCAGTCAATTTATCCCCAACTAAAGCTCTTCTGAAAGAGATATTCCATGGCGTTTGGTTCATAACATTTGGCACTGTAGCATGAGGATAGTAGACTATATTATACATGTTAGGAAATTCCTCTTTGAGTGGTTTCGAGCCAATCCAAGTGTCTTCTCAAAATCTAGTTTGTGACACATCCTTTATCTAAAATGTCCCACAATCTAGAAAATCTTTCCCTAACGACCTAACCTTTAGCAAATGCGAGTCTCCAGGTCTAATTGTGACCTAATAAAGACATTTTGAACTCAGATATTGATTTCTAAGTAAGGTTTGCCACATGGCATCTTCATTCAGCAATTTAAATAATCATTTGCTAGAGGTTTGCTATTCCCAAACCGCGGAGGGCCACGAGAATCAGCCGGTGGACCCGCGGTGCCCTGTTCAAAATTGTTTGTCGAGAACTAAACACTACTCACGACACACCTTTGTCGTGAGCGTGAGCTTCGACTCACGGCAAAGAGCCCTTTGCCGTGAACCTGTTCGTCGTGAGTTCTTTGTCGGGAGTTACTCACGGCAAAAGGCTCGCCATGAATTTTTGACCCTTAGCCGTGAGTTCCAGGCTCACGGTGACCCCCCCCACCTCTATCCTCCTGCAATTTGAGCTCACAGCTAGGCAGCCATAAAACACTTTAAAGGTCATTGCAAAAGAATAAAACAGTCAAACATAGATCGGAACAAGTCTTTGCAGCAGTGTAGCGAACATGACCCCATATACCATTAGTTCGAGTTTGATTTTGGTGATTCATGACAACATGATCAATGGGACTAACCATATTGTTTAGCATGTCCTTGTAGACATTTCTAGGTCCCATGGATGCAAAAATACCACATGCCAAATTGAGAAGATAGCCTATTTTTCAAGGGTCAAAAACGAGAAAGAAAAGAAAAAGAAAGGACACCGTCGGATGAACCGACGGTACCTAGATAGCAAGCGTCGGTGCAATGGTCGGATGAGTTGGTACACTGGGTGAAAACCAAGGCACCGTCGGATGAACTGACAGTCCATTTTTTAGTAGCGTCGGACGAGTTGCGGAGAAGAAGAAGAGAAGACAGTAGCGTCGGATGAACCGACGGTCCATTGGAAGGAACCGTCGGTCTATCCGATGATCAAGTTCAAACAAGACAGAGACGCGCCAAGATTCATGCAGTAGCACCAGATGAACCGACGGGTCTGCAACGGTTCATCCGATGGTCGCGTGGAAGCTACCAGAGAGGTTTTGGCCGCGGGGTCTTCAGCACCGGATGATCCGACGGTGCGTCGGAGCATAGTGTCGGAACAGTTGTGTCAACGTCATGTGCGGTGGAGGCAACGGCTAGTAGCACCGGATGAACCGACGCCCGGAAAAACATAGCGTCGGATCATCCGACGGTACTACTTTCAGCAGCTTTTAGCCAACGGCTAGTTTGATGCCTTGGGCTATTTATACCTCCTCCACCCGCCCATTTGAGGAGGCTGGATTGTGTGGAAGTGCAGAGGAGTGCAAGACACCTAGAAGATCATATCCAATCCATCCAAGTGCTTAATTGCTCATCCATAGACTTGCATATGCTTAGTGTATGTGCTTAGTGCTAGGCTTAGCTTAGAGCTGAGTGAGTGCAAGGTTGTGCCAACCATGTGAGGTGATTCTTGAGTAAATCAAGGTGTACAAGGTTCGCCGGAAGCCTTGGGGCCTAAGTGGCTCACCGGCAATCGTCATCGACCCTCCGGCTTGGTGTGGAGTGGCGAGGACACTTTGTGCGGGGGACGTGGAGACCCCCTTCCTAAGTGGAGAAGCTCCTTAGTGGAGGCGGTATCAAGGTGACCAAGGGAGCTTGGCGAGTGCCTAAGTGGCTAACCTTTGTGGCGAGTCAAGTGGTGTTCTCGGGAGAGACTTGGTGACCGGGAAGCAATACTCTTGTGTGAGTGCTTCAACAACGTGGACTAGGGGTGGCTTAGTGCCTACCGATACCACGGGATAAATCGCGTGTCAAGAGTTTGCTTCCTCTCATCCCCTTTACGTTTCCGCATTCACTCTATTGCAATCTTTGCTTGCCTTTGCCTTTACTTTCCTAGAGTAGTATCTTGTTAGGATTGACTATATGTTGCAAACCTTGTTTTGGGATGGGAGTTTCACACTAGAACAACCCTAGTTGCAATCTAGATAGTATGTTCTAGTTTATTTTTGTGTAAAAGTAGTGAAGCCATAGGTTAAGGTTTTTAGATTGCCTAATTCACCCCCTCCCCCTCTTAGGCTACGAGCATCCGATTCCTTACAAGCAGTTCATTTGTCACTGGATATATTATAAGCCCTACAGGATACAGTGCTACATAGGATCGTTGATCGATCTGAGGCATACGAACAGATGCAATAGTTCGAGGGTTCTGTTCCTCGGGACGAGCACTGCACCCTAGAGCCTCAATGGCCTTCCTGCAAGTTTCATGAAACAAATGCCTAATCAGAATACCCCAACACATAATAATCTAAATTAAGGAGAGAGAACTGAAAAGTAGCATTAGATGGAAAAAATCAAACAAAAGCATTGCCTTAATGCTGTCTTGATTTCGTCACTTGTAGGGTCAAGATTCAGCGCTTCCACGAACGCATTAGCTGCTCCTTTGTAGTTCTAGGCATATAGAGAAAAAAAACAAGGCGTACGACACAAATGGAAGGATTATATTAGATTAGATTGTGAGGATAAATTTGATGTAGCTGCTACACTGCCTTGTATATGAGTACCTTCAACAAGCTGAGAGCTGCACCCTCACGGTACCATGCCTTTGGCCACCGAGGACGCATCATTTTGCATTTTTGAGCATCTAACAGAGCTTGCACTCCATCTCCAAACCTCAAAAAGCATAGGCTTCTGTTGGAAAACAAGGTAGCATCAAGTGGATCTATGGCCATCGCCTGCATTAACAATCAGCATGACCCAATTTCTCAAGATACATGGTTCCATCGTAAATCAGCATTAAAAAAAAAGAGGTCACTCTAGTTGTAATGGAGAATAAAGTACTCTGTCACAGAAGCTAGGGACTCAATGTACACAGGCAAGTGGAAAACAACTGTCTCCCAGGCATGATACATGTCACAGAACTAACAACTATCCACACGTAGTTCACATTTTTATTATTTCAAACAAGTATCTGCTTCAGATTGGTTTTAACATTTACCATGCCATAGAAGTAGCTTGCTCCAAGGTAGTCTCCTTTTGCAAAGGCTTCATTTCCTCGTAGCTTCGCATCAGCAAGTGCCTGTTCTATCTCTGCAACCTATAAGTATGGAAAAATTATTAAGCACCAGTAAAAACAGGCTATGATGAAATAGAGAGACCAGTTAAGTACGTATACCTTGGAAGGCATATATTTTACAGTAGTAATTATTCCATCTACACTCCAGTTGGGCAGAGATGCGATTGGTTTAGTATGAGGAAAGATAACTTCAACAAGATCACGTTGCCCTTCCCGTGCTGCGTGCATGATTGGAATTTCACCGAACTGCATTGTAAAAACAAAAGATAATAACATCTACAACAACGTAAAGATGCCATTGATTACAGACCCGCAATACACTAGTTGCTTGATGCTGTAGAATCTATGTTCTGTATATACAACGCATGTCCAAAGGACCTACATATACTTACCATGTCAGGAATATTAGGGTCAGCTCCAGCCTTTAGCAGGAACTTGACAATGTCAGTTGAGCCATCGACGACCGCCTTCAATAAAAGGCTTGATCCACAGGGACTTTTAAAGTTCACATCAGCACCAGCCTACAAATAGAATCAACAACGGTTTTCAGAATGTAATAATGGATGTCATGTTGAACAAACTAATAATTGAAAGCAACAAACACAAGACACAAGACACAAATAAAGTTTAAGTGAATAAGTAACTATACTACCTCAACCAATAGCTTGATGCATTTCAAGGAGCCTTTGGCAAAACTTGCCACCATAAGCGGTGAAACCATATTATTGGTAACCCTGTTGGGCTGTGCATAGGGAAACAAGGTCACAGTTTCAATACTAGTCAGATGCTAGATCAATGAAAAATTATTCACATATACAAGGTGCCAGATCACGCAGCAAACTAGCTAGGTTGTTAGTCCTCAAGTGCAATGAGATACTTCACATATATCTATCCAATTGAGTTAAATGCAGCGAGGTAAGAGGGGAAGTAACAACTTACATCGGCACCATGCTCAAGCAGGACTTTCACAACCTGATCATGGCCCTTCCCTGCAGCCATGATCAGTGGCGTTGTGTAACGATTGTTGAGGGGATCCACGTCAACACCCCTGGACAGCAGCAGTCTTACAGCCTCGTAGTGCCCTGAATCGAGGCAATCACACAGTATATAATCCTTTAACTTCAAAAAAACACAGTATATAATCCTGTGAATTGTGATCCGACATTACACACAGTATAGGATTAAATGGAATATGGAAAGGAGCTATAGGAATGCACCGCAATCCGCCGCATCGTGCAGCGGCTTGTTACCCATGGCGTCAGTCCTCCCTGGGTCGGCCGCCATGTCGAGAAGGTACCTCAGGACGCTCACTTTTCCGGCTTCCGCAGCGTGGGCAATCGGCGTCCCTCCTACAAGGGGAGTTTTTTTTTTTTTAAAAAAAAACCACAAGCGAAGAATAGTGAATACTGATGCGCAAGATTCAGTAACGCGGCGCACTCACCACTGGCGGCAGTGCAGTTGACATCAAGCCCTGATTCCTCTAGCAAGAACCTGTTGTTGGGTTTGTGATCTGTAAAGCTTAAACAGTAAGCTTATTAATTACAAACAGTGAATGAACAGTAAAATAAAGATAAAGAAGCATAAGAAGATAATGGAACGGGGTGGAAACACCCCGAACCGTCCTGATCGGGGACGGGAACCGACCCAAGTATGTCGGTCCCCCCGGTGAGCAGTGGAGATAAAAGGAACGAGTCAATACCCGTGAAAGCTACCGATCAAGCTAACACTGTCATCACTGGGAAAACGACCGATACGCACATACACAAGCACAAACAAAAGTAGCAGAACAAGATGGGTGGCTCTAATGACCAAGGTATGAAATTCATGAAGTTCTGGTGGTTCTATTTTTGAGCTAAGATCCTAGAACATCCAACAATGGCATCAGAGCCATTTAGCATCAAAATAGAACCCCTAAAGTATTCTGAGTATACAATTCATGCTAAATTAAATGTTCTTGTTCAAATTGTTCATCATGTTCATGCTTTTATGTTACTGTTAAGTCAAATTTTGCCCAAAATTATGTAATTTCGATGCTCATTTAAGTATAAAAGGTCTACAGTTTCGGATTAAGTGCTGAGAAGAAGGGGAAAAGTACAAATTAAAGCAATCCCTAAAGAAATTCCCAAATCCGAAACCCTAGCTACAGTGAAATCCCCAAATCAAGAACCCCAACCCTAAGCACTAAGAGAAGAGGCAGAGGAAGCCTACCTTAGGACCGCGGTGGCCATCGTTGGCGCCGCCATGGCCGTCACTTCCCTGTGCTGCGAGCGCACGCTCCGGGACTTGGCCCCGAGCGGCCTCAACACCTCCGTCGCCACGGCCTTCGAGCCGGCCTCCTCCAGGAGCCGGCCGACGCCGGAAGTCCGGCCACCGGCCGGATCTGGCTTCCCGCCGTCGCCGCGGATCCGATGGACCGCGCGCGCACGGCCGGTCGGGGCCTTAGGGCACCGACGAGCGATGCTCGACGGGGCTGCGTGTAACACCCCAGGTGTTTATTAAATATAAATACCTTATTTAGTTGTGTTAATCAAGTGTAATCGGCCCCTAAACATGTTTGACATGATTTGGCACATATTTGCACAAAAGACCTTGGTCAAAGTCCCAAATCACGGTCAAACCCTAGATCTCCTTTAAGGCTGAAATGGTTTTCTTGCGCGTTCTCCAAATTTCACTATAGAAGTTCAAAATCGGCCAATACGAAAGTTGTTCGCTATTTCCGGGAACACATTTTTCGTAATTGGCGGACATTCTAATTTTGAGTGCAAATTGGCCAAAAATCGGTTTGACTGAGCTGTGAACAGTAACTCGAGCCGTGGAAAAAACTGCAACTTCGGCCGACGTTCCCGGGCAAACCGTTGATCAAAACATATGTCGCCCTTTGGGAAAGTTGTAGATCTATGGCTCCTCTACAACTTTTATTTTTGTAGATTTTTCACTTAGTTGGGGTTTTCAAGAGTTATGCATTTTTGAAGATGCGTAAACAGTTTGAAAACCGCCCGCGACGCCAACACCACACCGAGCGCGCGTGCGGCGTCGGCCCCGCCACGCTGCCGAGTCGTCCGAGCGCCGGAGTACGGAGGCTATGGAATCGTCGTCGTGGACCCGCTCGACACCGTGGACCCTCCGCCCGTTCAAGACCCCGTGCGCCGCGTCTAGGCACTAGTCGCGTCTGGGCGACGGCCACGCGCCGCAGCGCGACGTGCCGCGATGCGCAGGCGCGCATGCAGCGGGCCAGCTGCCCCGCTATGCCTTGAGGCGCTGCAACCTCGTCCGCGACGCCCCCATGTTTTGGCTCGCGTGGCCGCAAGCCGCCGTCGCTCACCACCCGCCATCGCTGCTTGCCGCCGCCACTGCCAAGCGCTGAAAGCAGGTCGGTCAAGACACGCCAGGCGCCTCCTTCTTGCATCTCCCCCGGACCTCCTCGACCCGGCCAGGTCACCGCAGGCCCCCCTGAGCCGCTGCCGCCGTCATGGCGGCCGCAGGGACGCAGGAGTAGTCCGGCCACCATCTCAACGCCTCACGCCTCCACCCCGAAATTAGATCGTGGTGAGCCCTTGTCAATCCCCACCACTTTCGGTCCATCCCGGACGAGCTCGCCGGATTTTGATTTTCCCGCTGGCCGCGGCCAGGACTACATTGCAAGAGAGAAGGTATTTTCGTGGAGATTTATGCAAGTTTCAGGACCCGGCTGTAAAGGTCGTTTTAGGGTTACAGCAGCATCTTCGAAAAATCATTAAAAATCGTAGAAAAATCAGAAAATGCAAAACCAATTTTGTTGGGTTCGTGGTGAAGAAATCTATCTTTTCTAGAAAACATGTATAGGGTTTTTCTGTGTAGTTTTTGAATGAAAATTCAAATTCAGTTTGAAGTGTTTTTAGTGTGATTTAAAATATACACATGCTATGAACTTGAATTTTGGTTATGTTGCCCTTTATGGCTTGTATAGATCTGTGACAAAAATTTGCATGATTTTGATGTATATGTTTTCAGTTATGATTTATTTGAGCTTTATGCTAGAATAAGTTTTATGCTTTTTATAGCCCCTTTAATGAACTTTTCTGTAACCACATGTGCACCCTAGGGCTTTGCCTTGGTGAGTAGTACCTCTGGTAGAGTGGATTTGATTTTTAGGAATTGTTTAATAGATGTTTTGGATTTAATCTTGTGTAGGAGCTTAAATTCAAAATCTGAAAAATAATTTGAATCTGCAAGCATGCTTTGGTTAGAAACTCATTCTTGGCATACATGACCTGTAGGAGAAAGTTGAGATCAAAAAGTTTATTAAATATTTTTATATGATTTAATGTTGATTTACTAGGCTGAAATTTGTCTTTTTCGTATAAATTAATTTATAAATGATCTTAAGCTATATTTTGGTTTGAGAGCTTGAAATAGGCATATGTTGCTGTGTGCAAAGATTAGGCTCATTTGAAGTGTTTTTGATTTAATTTGGGTTTATGGTTGAAAGGCTTGTTTTAAGTAATTAAAGAAAGAAATGGAAATTAAAAGTGCTAAATTGTGAAATCATGTTTGTTTATGTTTTTATTAATTTAAACACCCCCCCTGCTGTTTGGTGTAGTTAAGTAACTTAAATTGCTTAGATGTGCACACAATCACCATCAAAGTAGTGTTTTGCTTATCATCACACACCCTAATAATCTCTGTGAGAAAATGATAATGTTTGGATGGATGTGTCCAACAAGAGTTGGTTTTGTGGTAATTCTCCCACCTCTACCATAATCTAATGCATGTGCATGTAAACGTATAGATCTTCCCGACGGGACATACACGCTCACCCAGGAGAAGGAGGGAGCACTCGAGAGTTGAATCAAGTTAGTGTGTGCAAGACTGGACCAAAGTCCGAAGAGCCCAAGGCTAGTGTTAGTGTTGAGTCGAGGAAGGCAAGCCCGGATACATCTAACCCTTTTCTAAACTCATATCTTTACTTTTTATTTATGTTATGATTTGTGCATTTAAGTTTCAGGAGTTGCTTTGAAACCTAGATGCATGATCCTTAGGACTCCTATGCTCTTTTACTAGTATGTTAGAAACGCTAGTGCCATGCTTTAATGACACGGTACAAGTCGAGTAATGACTCATTGCTCGCGAGATATAGGATGCTTATGTTGGAATCATAAGTTGGTTAAAATGACTCGCTCATGTGGTAAGAGCAATGGGTTCGGTCTCGACCGAGTAGCATTATCTTGGTTTAAGCTATTGAACGTACCAAGTGCTTGTGCGAATGGGACCGGTAAGCCTAGTACCTTCTGAACCGGGGCGGGATCTTTCTAGCTACCGGCTTGGGTTGCGTCTCCGGGCTAGCTACCCGTGGTATAATGTGTGAGTCCGGACTGGTCGGGTTAGACCCTCCGGATAACCGTGTACCAGAGTTTGTAGCGTCTGATCCCAAACTGTGGGATGTTGGGAACCGCCTGGTTGAGGTAGACACTGCACTTGGTCTACCTTCTTCCGTGTATCTTGGGTTTACCTTGCAAGGATATAAATCGATCGATCGTCGGTCACTCGCCGTTATCTGAGTCGGCTTGACCACTGGCTACCCCATGTTTATTCATGGAACATTTCGGATTAATATTGTTGGATGATTAATTTTGTTTGTACAACCATGCTTGCTTAGCTAGGTGCTTACCTAGAATGGTTAACATACTAGAACTTGAGCTAAAATTTGAAAGTAAGGATCAACTCTTAGTTGCTTTTGGCAAAACAAACCCACCAGCCAAAAAGCCTTGCATGTCTAGCTGTGTCTTTTATTTTTGTCGGGTAAGTCTTCTTTGAGTATTATTATACTCACCTTGCTTTTGTTGTTGTTTTCGTGTAATCCCATCTGGCCTGGATCTATTCCGGATGGTTGGGAACTTGAATGGGAAAACGATATTGATGAGTGATACTCTATGGATGGCCTCCCATGTGTATCTTCCGCTAGTTTTATTTCCGCTGTTTAACTCTGAATCACCTTTACTTTTATGTAGTCAAAACTTGGTTTGTAATTTTAAGTACTTATGAACTTTTATGTAATGTAATGTTGTACTCTGGTCCCGCCGTGTGGGCTTAGCGATAAATCGATCCGTAAGTGATTTACCGGGCATGCCCCGGCAGAGGCGACAGAATAGTTCTTTATTATTGCTTAATGGCCACGTGGATCGGCTTAGGCGATAATACGGAATTATTTTGGGCGGTTACATCACACGGTGGCATCGAGCGAGTTATGCACGAGTAATTAAAATAACTTAACAAACTTATTTTTGAATAAAATTTGCCAAGATTAATAATCTTGCTAAGTGAGTAGGACGTTAAGGTCTAATCTAGTCCGAGAGGCCCTAGAGGGAATTTTTGGGTTCTTTCAGGTGGCTAGTACTCTATGGTGTATTTAATCGACTTCCACATTTTATTCGTCAAAACTTACTTTCATGCACAACCATACTAGTTCGCCACGTTTTGCCATACGTGATGGTGCCACGGAAAGTCCGTGAGGGATGAGTGAGGCCTATTCCAATGGGCACTCACGTCGGCGTGCGTCTAGCCATGTTTTGCCATACATGTGCGAACCCGCAATAAGGCGGAAAGGACAACTCCATTCAAACGGAGGTGTCCGAGGTTGACGCTGTCCATGCAGCGGCTTTACGCATGGATACCGTTTCTATAGTGAACGGTAATGAATGTGGACGCTTTTGTGAGTGCTGGCACAAAAGGTCTTGAATATCTGTGATTTTTCTGCAGGTACACTAACCACGGTTGTTAGGAACGGTAATTTAAGAAACGAGTAGCTTTCGACTAGCTAGTATAAGGAGAGACGTATATGTATGCCTTGCCACCGCACTAACTTCGATTTTTAAGCTTAAAAGCTTTGTGAGGAAGTTTAGGACGCTTTTTGCATCATGTAAAAGCTATCAAACCAAAACTGAACTTAAATTATGTGTTGCTTGGTCTCTATTTAATTTGTGTTTCTTAAGGACCAATCATGCTAGTTTGATGCTTTGATGAAGTGATAAGCAAAGATTGTAACTAGATGCTGTCCAATTTTTCTAAGAATTATCTAGAAAATTTCTGACTAGATGCTCTTTAGGGAAATTGTTCATCACCTAGTTAAGATTGCTCTCTGAATTTCTCATGATTTTAGGATGCTTAAAACTGAAGTTAGGATCCAATTTGCTAGGCAAGGTCATGCTGAAAGGCTGTCAAATTCCTGAGTTAGTCTGAAAACTCGAATTTTTGCATATAGTTCCTAAATGATTTTGACAGAAAATCTATAGCAAAAATGTTCTTTATCTAGCTTAGATCATTCTGTGAAAATCTCATGGTAATTGGGTACTCAATTTTTGAGTTATGGTCTTTTTAGTGAAGCTCTGTCCTGCTGAAATTTCTGGGCAACAGCACTCTGAAAATGAACCTTTACACCCTTTTACAATCTGATTTAATTCGACCCTTGAATACCAAAAATGCTTCTTAGGTATCTATCTACCTCCTGTAGAAATCTCAAGGTCACTAGATTTTTAGTTTGGGAGATATGCCCAAAACATTAGGTCTCTGCCCTGCTGAATTTCAGAACTAGTGATCTCTGAAATTCAAATTTTTAGGTCATCTTCCTTTGAAATCCAGAGCAAACCTTGAATACCAAAGTTGTTTAGAATTTCATATTCTGCATGCTCGTAAAATTTCAGCATCATTGCAGTTTTGAGCTGAGAGATATGGAATTTTTAGTGACCCTCGGCCTGCTGTCCAACAGCCCTGACAGCAAAGCGATATCTGAATTTTCGGGCATGATAGCCTCAGTTTTATCTTTAAATTGAATACCATTATTGGAAGGTGCAAAACTTTACATCCCCTGCCTAAAGATGATGATATTTAGGTGGTGGAAGAATGCTACATATGTTTTTGAAGTTTCTATCCACAGATGAACACAATCAGTGCAAGATCCACCTACCTCCATCTTCTCTTAGAATGGTATCTAATAGAAGCATACTCATATCCTTGCCGAGTCAAGTGGAACCCCGTTGTACTCTCCTAATTGCTTATACGCTTTTTCTTCAATTTAGAGGCGATCCACCAACTTCCTATGGCTATGAAAAGGTGATCACTCCACTTTCCTTGCATCGATATTCCTACATTGATCACTATCAATTCTCAGCCCTCTTTATGCTTGCTCACAAATAAATAAATGAGAACATGGTTACAAGGCATCAAAAATCTGTTGGTAAGCACATGGGTATCATCACCGCATGCATATCTTGCAACCTTAATAACATAAATCATGAGCATCCACATGTGCACCATTCCATTATTGCACGAGTCATTTCCCATATGCATAAGCATTGTCATCCCATGACTCATCAAGTGCATGAGTTTTAGCTCAAAATCATTACACCCTGGCGTGGTGCATAAAGTTATTAAAATAATTCATTAAGATAAACCTTGAGCAAGGGTACCTTCCTCACTCTCATCCCAATATTGTTTCCAAAATCTTGTTCTTGCCATTTGACAATTTATACAGCCAAAGACAATCCCAGAGTTGAAATCCTGGTGCTCTTCTAAAAGTAGAGTTCAGAAATCTTAGTAAAGGAGCTTCACCACATGATTGTTTACCGGACTTCATCTTCAGAAACATCTTTATGGAACCTTTCGATTGGTTTTTTTTTTCCAAAATCTCAGAGTTTGCTTAATACCTAATCCAATCAAGTTAAATTGAAAGAGGATGAGCAAAGTTTTCATAAGCATTCCAGGTTCTCCATAAGTCCAGGTATGAGGAGTTTTCTATCGATCAGCGATCCATGATCCGTTTACACATTTCTTCCAAATTGAAGGAATCAAGGTTTAAGCAAGCAATAGATAGACAAAAATCCTTCGTTAATTTCTCCTCGATAAATCTCATTCCTAGGTGGCGGATACCCAATCTCTTATCGTTTACCTCAAAGTCACGATCCTTTCTGTCGAGTCGTTTGACCCCATCATCTTTACCGACCGCCGCTCGCGACATGCCACCATGGCTGCAGCCACGTCGCCGAGGCATCTCGATACCAGCCACTACTGTGCCACGTGCCAATACCACCGCATCGATCAACCGACCCTCCTCCAAGTGGCCTTGAGCACCATCGCCACCGCGCCACGGTGACGCCCATAAAGGAAGTTTTCCCCGCCACGACCGTCCACCGCAGCTTTGTCTCCATTTGAGTTTGACCTTTCCATCGCCTCCCTCCCTTCTGCTCTTAGCCTGCAAGCCACGTATGCCTTGCCTCACCGAGAAAGCTTTCCTCGCCTCCCTCGGTGTCCCAAAGAAGAAGTTTAGAAGAAGACCACAAGAAGAATCCAACCCGAGGTCGCCAAACTCGACTCATTTTACGGAGATGTTTGATTCCATCTGCTGGACTCTAGTAGGACTGTACATCTGCTTTGTGTTCCAGTTCTTGATGGTTTTAGCTTTTCATGTGTACATTCATCGCCGCTCCAGCACGAGCGACATTGATATCCTCAT
Source organism: Cenchrus purpureus (assembly GCA_022644695.1). NCBI lineage: Eukaryota > Viridiplantae > Streptophyta > Magnoliopsida > Poales > Poaceae > Cenchrus > Cenchrus purpureus. The sequence goes on along the minus strand of CP053457.1, from coordinate 134,081,244 downwards.
CAAGCCTGCTATATCCTCTGGAGCTTCCCTCTAATCTTGTTGTCAAATCTCGGGACGAGATTTCTTTTAAGGGGGGTAGATTGTAACACCCCAGGTGTTTATTAAATATAAATACCTTATTTAGTTGTGTTAATCAAGTGTAATCGGCCCCTAAACATGTTTGACATGATTTGGCACATATTTGCACAAAAGACCTTGGTCAAAGTCCCAAATCACGGTCAAACCCTAGATCTCCTTTAAGGCTGAAATGGTTTTCTTGCGCGTTCTCCAAATTTCACTATAGAAGTTCAAAATCGGCCAATACGAAAGTTGTTCGCTATTTCCGGGAACACATTTTTCGTAATTGGCGGACATTCTAATTTTGAGTGCAAATTGGCCAAAAATCGGTTTGACTGAGCTGTGAACAGTAACTCGAGCCGTGGAAAAACTGCAACTTCCGACGTTCCGGCAAACCGTTGATCAAAACATATGTCGCCCTTTGGGAAAGTTGTAGATCTATGGCTCCTCTACAACTTTTATTTTTGTAGATTTTTCACTTAGTTGGGGTTTTCAAGAGTTATGCATTTTTGAAGATGCGTAAACAGTTTGAAAAGGCGACGTCAACACCACACCCGGCGTCGGCACGTCTGCCACGCGGCCGAGTCGTCAGCGCGGAGTACGGAGGCTATGGAATCGTCGTCGTGGACCCGCTCGACACCGTGGACCCTCCGCCCGTTCAAGACCCGTGGCGCAGGCACTAGTCGCAGGCGGCGACGCGCCGCAGCGGCGACGCGTGCGTGCGCGGCGGGCGCATGCGGGCCAGCTGCCCGCTATGCCTTGAGGCGCTGCAACCTCGTCCGCGACGCCCCCATGTTTTGGCTCGCGGTGCACGCGCAAGCCGTCGTCGCCCGTTCGATCCCACCGCCATCGCCGTTGCTTCGCCGCCTGCCGCCACAACCGCCGGCAGTCGGCCTGACACCGCGCCGCGCCTCCCTTCTTGCATCTCCCCCGGACCTCCTCGACCCGGCCAGGTCACCGCAGGCCCCTGTGCAGCGCTGCCGTCACTGGCGTGTGCGACCAGGAGTAGTCCGTCCGCCATCTCAACGCTCTCCGGCCACGTCTCCACCCCGTCCAAGCCCCAAAATTAGATCGTGGTGAGCCCTTGTCAATCCCCACCACTTCCCCGGTCCATCCCGGCGACGAGCTCGCCGGATTTTGGATTTTCCCCGTCGCTGGCCGCGGCCAGGACTACATTGCAAGAGAGAAGGTATTTTCAGGGAGATTTATGCAAGTTTCCAGGGACCCGGCTGTAAAGGTCGTTTTAGGGTTACAGCAGCATCTTCGAAAAATCATTAAAAATCGTAGAAAAATCAGAAAAATGCAAAACCAATTTTGTTGGGTTCGTGGTGAAGAAATCTATCTTTTCTAGAAAACATGTATAGGGTTTTTCTGTGTAGTTTTTGAATGAAAATTCAAATTCAGTTTGAAGTGTTTTTAGTGTGATTTAAAATATACACATGCTATGAACTTGAATTTTGGTTATGTTGCCCTTTATGGCTTGTATAGATCTGTGACAAAAATTTGCATGATTTTGATGTATATGTTTTCAGTTATGATTTATTTGAGCTTTATGCTAGAATAAGTTTTATGCTTTTTATAGCCCCTTTAATGAACTTTTCTGTAACCACATGTGCACCCTAGGGCTTTGCCTTGGTGAGTAGTACCTCTGGTAGAGTGGATTTGATTTTTAGGGAATTGTTTAATAGATGTTTTGGATTTAATCTTGTGTAGGAGCTTAAATTCAAAATCTGAAAAATAATTTGAATCTGCAAGCATGCTTTGGTTAGAAACTCATTCTTGGCATACATGACCTGTAGGAGAAAGTTGAGATCAAAAAGTTTATTAAATATTTTTATATGATTTAATGTTGATTTACTAGGCTGAAATTTGTCTTTTTCGTATAAATTAATTTATAAATGATCTTAAGCTATATTTTGGTTTGAGAGCTTGAAATAGGCATATGTTGCTGTGTGCAAAAGATTAGGCTCATTTGAAGTGTTTTTGATTTAATTTGGGTTTATGGTTGAAAGGCTTGTTTTAAGTAATTAAAGAAAGAAATGGAAATTAAAAGTGCTAAATTGTGAAATCATGTTTGTTTATGTTTTTATTAATTTAAACACCCCCCCTGCTGTTTGGTGTAGTTAAGTAACTTAAATTGCTTAGATGTGCACACAATCACCATCAAAGTAGTGTTTTGCTTATCATCACACACCCTAATAATCTCTGTGAGAAAATGATAATGTTTGGATGGATGTGTCCAACAAGAGTTGGTTTTGTGGTAATTCTCCCACCTCTACCATAATCTAATGCATGTGCATGTAAACGTATAGATCTTCCCGACGGGACATACACGCTCACCGGGAGAAGGAGGGAGCGGCTCTGGAGAGTTGAATCAAGTTAGTGTGCAAAGAAGACTGGACCAAAGTCGGAAGAGCCCAAGGCTAGTGTTAGTGTTGAGTCGAGGAAGGCAAGCCCGGATACATCTAACCCTTTTTCTAAACTCATATCTTTACTTTTCGATTTATGTTATGATTTGTGCATTTAAGTTTCAGGAGTTGCTTTGAAACCTAGATGCATGATCCTTAGGACTCCTATGCTCTTTTACTAGTATGTTAGAAACGCTAGTGCCATGCTTTAATGACACGGTACAAGTCGAGTAATGACTCATTGCTCATATAGGATGCTTATGTTGGAATCATAAGTTGGTTAAAATGACTCGCTCATGTGGTAAGAGCAATGGGTTCGGTCTCGACCGAGTAGCATTGTATCTTGGTTTAAGCTATTGAGCTACCAAGTGCTTGTCGGGAATGGGACCGGTAAGCCTAGTACCTTCGAACCGGGCGGGATCTTTCTAGCTACCGGCTTGGGTTGCGTCTCGCTAGCTACCCGTGGTATAATGTGTGAGTCCGACCGGGTTAGACCCTCCGGATAACCGTGTACCGAGAGTTTGTAGCGTCCCGATCCCAAAGCGTGGGATGTTGGGAACACTTTGGTTGAGGTAGACACTGCACTTGGTCTACCTTCTTCCGTATCTTGGGTTTACCTTGCAAGGATATAAATCGCGTTATCTCGAGTCGGCTTGACCAGCAGCTACCCCATGTTTATTCATGGAACATTTCGGATTAATATTGTTGGATGATTAATTTTGTTTGTACAACCATGCTTGCTTAGCTAGGTGCTTACCTAGAATGGTTAACATACTAGAACTTGAGCTAAAATTTGAAAGTAAGGATCAACTCTTAGTTGCTTTTGGCAAAACAAACCCACCACCAAAAGCCTTGCATGTCTAGTGTCTTTTATTTTTGTTTGGGTAAGTCTTGCTGAGTATTATTATACTCACCTTGCTTTGTTGTTGTTTTCAGGTAATCCCATCCGCCCGGATCTATTCGGATGGTTGGGAACTTGAATGGGAAAACGATATTGATGAGTGATACTCTATGGATGGCCTCCCATGTGTATCTTCCGCTAGTTTTATTTCATTTGCTTAACTCGAATCACCTTTACTTTTATGTAGTCAAAACTTGGTTTGTAATTTTAAGTACTTATGAACTTTTATGTAATGTAATGTTGTACTCTGGTCCCGCCGTGTGGGCTTAGCGCATAAATCATCGATCCTGTGTAAGTGATTTACCGGGCATGCCCGAGGCGGCAGAATAGTTCTTTATTATTGCTTAATGGCCACGTGGATCGGCTTGGCGATAATACGGAATTATTTTGGGCGGTTACGTCTGCGTGCGACCACGCCGCACGCACCTCCGGCGAGCAAAGCTCGGCGGCGTCGCCACCTCCTCCGGCACGCGCCGCGTCGCCGGCGTCGTCGCCCTCTCACTCGCCTACCGCCGCCGGGTGAGGAGAGAGAAGGGGAGGGAGAAAATAAGGCTAGGGTTCCGGGAGCGGCGGCGTTTGATCCGGTGGGCGACTGGCCGTCGGATCGCAGATCCACGGCTCGAGGCGATCACCGATCGCAGCGAGCCGGGCGCTACACGCCGCGAAGGCCACCTTAGCAGCCAGGCCGGTTTCGGCCTGTTTCGAGAATTGGCGACCCAAATAACTTTTAATGCTTTTCATTTAGAATTTTTTGACATATGAGCTGCATAGTAATGAACTTAATGAGCTATTGGGCTAAAATGATGTTAAAACTTAGACTATAATTATTGTTTTACCATTTAGTATTATATTATGGTTATTATTTCATGTTTAATATTTAGAGATAATTTTGTCATTCCTTAGCAAATAATAATAAAATAATTAGAAGACTTGTTGTGCCATATTTTTCTCATGATCATTTAATTGTATTTACATTATGATTATTTCTTGAAAGTTATTATTATTTTATGTGTTATAAGTTATTTCCGCTGCAAATAAACTCTCTGATTAAGTGAAACAAATAATTGTCATTCTGGCCAAAGCTGTTTTGATTGAATTGATAAAAGAAGTTTATGAAATTCAATAAAGTGTGATTGGTATTTATTTTTCTGGCCAAAGCTGATTAATAAATACTAAGTCACAAAATTTTATTGTTTATTTCCTTTTCTGGCCAAAGCTGATTTGGATTTATTCAATAAAAGAAGATGCTTATAATGTTGATTTTCTCTAATGCAGCATCTTATGGCTCTCAAATTGCTGGAGTAATGGGCAATATTGAGCAACTTAATGGAAGCAATTATGCTTCATGGAAGGAGAAGCTGGAAATCACTCTAGCATTGTTGGATATTGATTATGCCCTACATAATGATGCTCCGGTTGAACCTAAACCGGAAGATGAAAATTATGAAGCTCTCAAAAAGGAATATGATGAAGCTAAGGCAAAATGGGATATTTCAAATCGAAAATGCCTTATGATCATTAAAAGCTCCATCATTGATACAATAAGGGGAGCAATTCCTGACACTCAGACAGCTAGTGGCTACCTCACTAAAGTGGAGGAGCAGTTTAAGGGTTCCTCTAAAGTTTATGCTACCACTCTTATCAAAAGATTGGTTGGTGAAAATATGATGCCACGAAGTGAGGGAGCATATTATGAAGAAATGTCACATGGCTACCAAACTTAAGACAATGGAAATGGAGATATCTGAGGGTTTCCTTGTCCATTTTATTATGTCATCATTGCCCCAGGAGTTCTCTCCATTTGTGATCAATTATAACTCTATGAAAATAAAGTGGAGTATTGATGAGCTAATCGCCATGTGCGTTCAAGAAGAAGAAAGGCTTAAGGCAGATAGGGTTGATCATGCAAATCAAGTCAAACACTCCGAAAAGAAAAGGTATAAGAAATTTAAGAAGGAGTATTTGAAGCCTAAGCCTGCTCAGTTTAAAGAAAAAGGACAATGTTCAAATCAATCCCAACAAAATAAGTGTGGAGGAAATCCCAATTCAGAAGAAAAGGGCAAAGAAAAGGATGGGTGCTATTTTTGTGGAAAAAGTGGACACCGTAAAGGATTGTATTGGGTTCATGAGATGGCTCAGTAAGAAAGGTACTGATGATGTTACTTTTGTTGATGAATCCCTTTATATTGATTATGCCACCGACTCTTGGTGGATTGACTCAGGTGCAACAATTCATGTTGCAAACTCTTTGCAGGGATTCGCTACGAGGAGGATCCTAAGAAAAGGGGAAAGAAGAATTAGAGTTGCTAATGGAGTTGAAACTGAAGTAAAAGCCATTGGAGACTTTGCACTTACACTTCATACTGGCTTTAAACTTTGGTTGCATGATGTTCTTTTTGTATCCTCGATGAAACGGAACTTAGTTTTTGTTTCATGTTTAGATGATGGTGGTTATCGTTGTACTTTTGGAAACAATAGATGTATAATTATGTTTGACAATAAAGAGGTTGGTCTCGCCGTTAGACGGGAACAACTTTATAAAATCTCTATGTGTGATGCCACCTACAATGTTAACTCCTCCTCAAATGCAAATATCAGTACCAAGCGTAAACATAATGATAATGAGACTTCTTCGAAATTGTGGCACTATCGTTTGGGTCACATTTCGAGGGGGAGAATTGAGCGTCTCATTAAAGAAAATATTCTCCATCCATTGGATTTCTCAGATCGCGATGCTGATCCTTTGCATTGATTGTATCAAGGGAAAATATACGAAGAAAATTAAGAAAGATGCAAATCGAAGTACGGGAGTATTGGAAATAATTCACACAGATATTTGTGGTCCTTTTAATGTGAAATCAATGGATGGTTTTGATTCATTCATCACATTCACCGATGACTACTCCTGTTATGGATATATTTATCCTATCAAAGAAAGATCTGAGGCATTAGATAAGTTTAAAATCTTCAGAGCTGAAGTTGAAAATCAACATGATCGAAAGATCAAAATTGTGAGGTCTGATCGTGGTGGTGAATACTATGGCAGACATACTTCTTATGGCCAAATCCCTGGACCTTTTGCAAGGTTTTTGGAAGAAAATGGCATAAAGGCCCAATATTCGGCACCGGGCGAACCACAGCAAAATGGTGTGGCTGAAAGGCGTAATCGTACTCTAATGGACATGGTACGAAGTTTGTTAAGTCACTCCACTTTGCCTGTGAATTTATGGATGGAAGCTCTAAAGACAGCTGCACACATTCTTAATAGAGTACCCAACAAATCACTTCCTAAGACACCTTTTGAATTATGGACTGGGAAGAAACCAACTCTAAACTATTTACATGTGTGGGGCTGCCATGCTGAAGCTCGAGTTTTCAATCCAAATATCGGAAAATTAGACCCCAAGACAATCAGTTGTCATTTCATTGGTTATCCTGATAAGTCAAAGGCATATCGTTTCTATTGTCCGAATCAGTTCACTAAGTTTATAGAAACAAGACACGCTGTGTTCTTGGAAGATGAAATGATGAGGGGGAGCATGACAACTAGGGAAATTGATTTAGAGGAGAAACGGAACTATGTTGATGCCTATGATTGAAGATCCCTTTTTCACACATGAAAATAATGCACCTCAATTGAGAGATTGTGATACAACACTGCTGAATTTCAATTGCTACGAGTAATGCATCTACCAATGAGAAATCAAATGAGGATGTTCAGCAGCCTACAATTGTGACAAATGATCAAAATAATGAACAATCTCTAAGAAGGTCACAACGAGAAAGGAGATCAGCTATTCTAATGATTATGTCACTTATTTGGTGAAGTTATGAATTATACAGGCGAAGATATGAGTGAGATATTAGAGGATGATCCCACATCATTCAAAGAGGCCATGAAAAGTGAACATTCACATGAATGGCTTAATGCTATGAAGAATGAGATGGAATCTATGAGTAATAATAAAGTATGAGAATTAGTAGAAATTCCCAAAGGAGCCAAAATAGTAGGCTGCAAGTGGGTCTACAACACTAAACGTGACTCCAAAGGAAATATTGAGAGATATAAAGCAAGGCTTGTAGCAAAGGCTTTACACAAAGGGAAGGTATTGATTATAAAGAAACCTTCTCACCTGTGTCCTCTAAAGATTCACTCAGAATCATTATGGCGCTTGTGGCTCATTATGATTTGGAATTACATCAGATGGATGTTAAAACAACATTCCTAAATGGTGACTTATATGAGGATGTTTACATGGCTCAACCCGAAGGTTTTGTTGTGAAAGGAAAAGAACATTTGGGATGTCATTTGAAGAAATCTATTTATGGATTAAAACAAGCGTCAAGACAATGGTATCAAGTTTGACGAATTATTAGACAATTTTAAAGAGAATAAGAAGGATAACTGCATCTATGCTAAGTTCAGGGGGAGCAAATTTATCTTCTTGGTCTTGTATGTTGATGACATACTTTTAGCCAGTAATGATAAGAATATGCTACTGGAAACCAAGAGATTTCTCACCTCAGTTGAAATGAAAGATCTCGGTGAAGCCTCTTATGTTCTGGGAATAGAAATTTACCGAGACAGATCCAAAGGAATTTTGGGGCTATCTCAGAAAGGATATATTGAAAAGATACTAAAGAAGTATAATATGCATAAGTGTTCAGCCTCGCCTGCTCCTAATGTCAAGGGTGATAAGTTTGGGGAATATCAATGTCCCAAGAATGAAGGAGATGAAGTCAATTCCATATGCTTCTGCTGTTGGAAGCATAATGTATGCACAAGTGTGCACTCGCCCTGATTTAGCATTCATAACCGGGATGCTTGGCAGATATCAATCGAATCCAGGACCAGATCACTGGAAATTAGCAAAGAAGACCTTGCGATATTTGCAAGGCACTAAAAATCTCATGATCACATATAGGAAATCAGCTAATCTTGAAGTTTTGCGACTATGCGGATGTGTTGATACTAAGAAATCCACGTCAGGTTATATCTTCACACTCGCAGGAGGAGCCATATCGTGGAAAAGCTCCAAACAAAGTCTTATTGCATCATCAACGATGGAAGCTGAGTATGTGGCATGTCATGAAGCAACTGGGCAGGCAATATGGCTAAAGAACTTTATCCCGGGATTGAGAGTGGTTGACAGCATTTCTAAACCACTCACAATATATTGCGACAATCAACCCGCAATAATTTATGCAAATAACAACATGTCAATGAGAGGTGCCAAGTACATTGAACTTAAGTACGATGTTGTGAAAGATAGGATCCAGGATCAGACAATAAGTGTTAAGTATATAAGCACTAAGTTGATGTTAGCGGATCCACTCACAAAAGGACTACCACCCATTGTATTTAAAGATCATGCTACCGGTATGGGTTTGGTAGAGAAGCCTTTGATCCTGGATTAGTTGGGACCAATGTGACATCGTCTCCCCATAATCCTAATGTGGACTTTCTCCAAAATTATTCAGAAACCATAGTCACTTGGTTAAGTAGTGCTTAATTGACTATTGTAACCTAGTGTCTTGGTGTACTGTTTATCAAAGAGTGAGTCTGTGAGTTTTGTATAAGTCTAATGTAATAAGTTATGGAGCTCCTAAGTTAAAGAAGTTTGTTTAGAGATGAAATAGTATGTTATAGTCACTGGGTTCAGTGGTACTTGTATTGGCTATTGTAATCCTTGCCTTGATGTACTATTTTGTTTATAAATAAACTTATAAGTTTAAGCCTTACGATCAAGGGGGAGAATGTTGGGTTTGTGATCTGTAAAGCTTAAACAGTAAGCTTATTAATTACAAACAGTGAATGAACAGTAAAATAAAGATAAAGAAGCACAAGAAGATAATGGAACGGGGTGGAAACACCCCGAACCGTCCTGATCGGGGACGGGAACCGACCCAAGTATGTCGGCCCCCCCGGTGAGCAGTGGATATAAAAGGAACGAGTCAATACCTGTGAAAGCTACCGATCAAGCTAACACTGTCATCACTGGGAAAACGACCGATACACACATACACAAGCACAAACAAAAGTAGCAGAACAAGATGGGTGGCTCTAATGACCAAGGTATGAAATTCATGAAGTTCTGGTGGTTCTATTTTTGAGCTAAGATCCTAGAACATCCAACACCTGCAGATCTCGAGGTGTCCCTTGGCCGCGGCGAAGTGCAGGACAATACGCCCCCCAATGGGATCCTTGGCTTCCCGCAGGTTAATCTTGCTCGCCATTTCTAACGAAGAGGGAGCAGATTGGAGTGGACAAGAAATTAGCTTGGGGTCCGGTAAAAATGCAATCTTGAGGAGCAACGAAGGCAACGGCGGGCGCGCTTACTCTTGAGGAGGCGGAGGTTGCCGTCGACTGCGGCCTGGATGGCGACGGCAGAGGGGTTCCAGGCCATGGCGTCGGCGCTGCAAGGGCCCTTCAGGAGTTCCGCAAGGTTCGTTCCCTTGTGGGCGGCGTGGTGTTGAGAGAGAGAAAAGAAGACGAGGGGACGACGGGCTTGACTGCTGCTGCTTTACGGCGACTAGCGTCACACGTGTTTTTTTATTTTTAATATTCTTTATTATGATTTTACAAAAATAATTCCACAAATAACTGTTCAAAATTACCCTATCGAACCGGCAGGACTTAAGAAATCACATTTGAACCGACGGCAAGTGGTATAATGCACCAACCGCCAATCGAAAGGCCGGTAGAGAACCTCGTCGACCTACCGTCGGTTCAAACGGTCGGTCCGTCTTTAAAAATTTATTATAACTTTTTTCATATGAACTCGAACAAATATAAAATTTATATGAAATTCTAGATTTCATCGAGATCTACAACTTTGCAGTTCAAACATTTTTCATTTCAAATCATTTTGATGCTCAAATATCAACCCGAGGTACACTATGGGGCACTCGGCAAAGACAAAAAAGAAAACCCTCGGCAAAGGGGTTTGCCGTGAACCGCCCTCGACAAAGGGCCCTAGACAAACTTTGGCTGGCAAACAACCGAGTGCCGTTTGTCGGGCACTCTGTAAACATTTGTCGTGTGCCAGATTTGACCCTCGGCATAGTTGCGATTAAAGAAAGTTCAAAATAAATAGCAAAAATATTTTTTATTAAGGGGAGGACCCATCAGCCAACCATCCCGCCCGTCCACATCAAGTCGCAAATTACGCCATTTTTCGCACAAAGTCACGCGCTACGCGGCCGGCTTAGCTCAAACCCACGACCTCCCCCTCGCGTGTAACCTGCTTTAGAGCAACTCCAACAGTTCTCCATCTTAAGTTGTCATTGCTATTTTTTTGGCAAAAACAGAAAAAACCTTCTCCGACAGTTCCCCATCTCAGATTGTCATTTATCCCAAGTTGGGAAAAACCAACTCCGCCCGCACATATACACGCACAGAGATCCGCGGTGCATCCTTCCGTATTAGAAGAGGTGGAAGGGTATAAAAATAATTTTATTTTTCTCAGGATTCCTGATTTAAGTTTTCAACAGGTGGAAGGATAAAAACATAATTTTGTTTCTCTCTCAGGGTTCCTGATGTAAGTTAGATCTGAATTTGGCAAGTGGATTATGCCAAACTGTTGGAGATGGACTCTTTTTTTACTTGTCATATCTTTTTACAAGTTGGCAAAACAAAGATTTGCCAAGTAAAATTTGGCAAACTGTTGGAGATGCTCTTACTACTAGACCACAGACTCACATACATCCACATCCTGTTTTCATTCTCCTCATATTATACTGCACTGAGTGTGAATTGCTTCTTTGATGCTATAAACATATTCAAATTAAAAAGTTGTCAACTGCAAAGTTACACAACTTTCTGAGATCTACCAAGTTGCAAACCCTCAACATTCCGTAGTGTGAGATCTACAACTTTCATTTTGAGAGTTTCTCCATTCGAGGTCGTTTACGAAATTTGAAGTTCAAATTTGATAGATTCAAACTTAATTTTTCATTGACAATTTGATTGAAATAAAAAAGTTGTAAACTACAAAGTTTCATAATTAGATCTACAACTTATATTTTGAATGTTTCTTCATTCGAGGTCATTTGAGAAATTCAAAATTTAAAATCTTGAGAAATCCAAACGTACTTTTCGTTGACAAAAGTGATTCAAAATAAAAAGGGTTCAACTACAAAATTGTATAACTTCTGAAGATCGACAAAATTTATTTTGGTCATTTGTTCATCCAGTATAGTGGTGGTAACATTATTCATAAATTTTATATCACTACGTGTAAAACTCACTTTGGTAACGGGCATAGATTGCCTTTAGTAACGGGCAAAGCACCCGTTACCGATCAAGTGTTACAAATGAGCCAAGAAAGGTACTGATAACACATATTCGTAACGGGTATCAAACAACGACCGTTACCACAACTAGCCACCGGTCACGTGAAATGGCTGTTTCTCTGGGCCCACAGGGAACTTTGGTAACAGGCACCAAAATAGAGCACGTTACAGTAACTCAACATCGGAGACACGTGTTGTGTACTGTTGACGGTGAATTTCCGTCAACCTAGAGTACTTGTTATACATTGGTTTCGATTATGATTTGCAACTAACCCGCCACTAGGCATACTAATGATGTAACAAGTTCACTTGTGAATGTGGTATTTGGAGTATGTTGTTTACGCAGGATTTAGGCACTAAAAGGAGCACTTCCGAGAGAAGTTCAATGAGCACTTTATGAGAAGATCATGAAGCCCGACACAAGTCAACACTCGAGGTGAACATGACTCCAAATGACCCAAGGACCACAACGTGAAGGCACAAAACTCCGGGGACTTAGACGGAAGATACAGAGACTTGGACGACAAGACCCCCTAACTATTCACGCGGATAAAGACGCGTCAAAGGCCACACAATCTATAAGGCAAAAACTCACAATTGCAAGAGAAGCTCGCCCGCGAAAGATGGGCCCGAACCGGGCTAAAAAGACCCTAGGCCGGCCGGCCTAGGCCGACCGGCCTGGCCCTTTTTTGCGGCGGTTCCTCCCCTGGACTAGGGTTGCTTCGGGTTATTAATAGTCTTCGTGCAAAATTACCAAGCATCCATCCACGTGAACTCGGCGAAACCTAGGAGAAGGCGGCGAAGGCGCAGCGGCCGCCGAGTCCTCGGTTGTCTAGGAGATGGCCTAGGCCTATCCTAGCCGCCATGGCCGCCTTGCACGGTTGAGCCATGGCGGAGTTCCGGAGCTAGTTGAGGTCATCAATGGTATCTACTCGGTGGAGATGATCTAAACGCATTTATTACGTGTGTAAAGTACTTCATGTCATCCGATCTTTTAGCGACTCGATTCCTCCTTTTATGATTTTGCTCTCGCTTGGCTATACTTTGTCTTCAATCTATTCTATAGATAGATTGCTTGGGGTGCTCTTGTAGTCATGGTGGCTAGAGGTGCATGCCGGATCGACCAAGTGTTTTCAACTTGTTCTTCTCGAACTCGCCCTAGGATAACCCGCACGAATAGGAGTGCGTTATGTGAGACGGTGGCTCAAAAGGCGGGTGTCTTGAATCGGACCGGAGGATAGTAGTTTAAAGATGGCTTTGGATGAGATGCGTGTCGCGCTTGCTCTTTTGGCTAGAACTACGACTAGAAGAGATAGGCCTTAGTTTCCCTTGCTTGCTCCTTACCTTGTTGATGTTCATGGATGCGATCAACCTTATGCTATAACTCTTATATCTTTAAGGTTTATCTTCTTATGTAATCAATGCTTCGTGTTAGGTTAGATCGATAGGTTAGACGGAGAATCCTGGGAGTTTGCTTCCGATCCTTGGATTGACAAATTTAGGGAGGACCCTCCTTGGTGAAAAAGGTACCAAGTCTCCCGTACGCTTGCGGTGAACTTCAACACGGTTTTGCACCTTCAACAAGCCCTTTTTCTGGCGCCGTTGCCGGGGATCGGTAACTCGAACCCTAGGGCGATCCATTTATCTCTTTGACTAACCCTAATTTCTATTATTGCATATATGCTTGCTTTCTTGTTTGTGTCCTTGAAAGTAGGTGAAAAGCTAGACACAAGACGTTCGAGAAGTTCACAATCCACTCCGACAAGATGATGACTACATCAAGATTCACTCTTTAGTGGTAGGTGCTAACTTTTGTTAGTGGCCCATCATCCGCTATTGAGTCCACACCCCTACACGATGATGATAAACAAGGTATGTCAATGTGTCAATTAAAGTTTTAAGACTAATGTTTCGTGGAGGTTTGTTTGTCCAAGCAATAGGTGTTGGAAGCAATCACGTTGCGAAAGAATCACTTTGGCTAAAGCAAAATCATGAAGAAGACACACCATTGCCATCATGCTACTCGCTGGTCCAGCAATGGCGATGACTTAAAGCCGAAGGAGACGCGACGTAACGCCCCGAAGACCACAAGATCAAGGTCGTCAACATCTTCGGATTGATTCTCAAGAAGTCTATGTTCGCATCAATGTCTGCACAACCTCAAGGGAGAACAAGAGGATATCTTTGGATATTTAGAAGCCCCATGAAGTTATGCTTCCAACGAACCAAGAATCAAGTCAATCGGAGGTTCCTACAAGCGGATATGGCCGAATTACCGAAGGTTGCGCGTTCTGAAATTTTCTGGACAGCATGCAAGAGCGGAAACAAAACGGCCATAGCTCCCTCATTTGGGCTCCGATTAAGATGAATGAGTACCCGTTAGAAAGGTAATTTTATAAAGTTTTCAATGGAACAATATTTTGGTATATGTTCTGTTATGTACACAGGGGAAAATCCATGAAAAAGAGGCAGCAGCAACACGATGAGAACAAGATAGTGGAGATGAGGACGACGACAACGAAGAGGAGCTTGGGCAATGCTTCCATTAGACCACACAAGATGAAATTCAGAAGTTTGGAACAAAACAAAGACCCCAAGAGCATTGGCAAAAGAAGGTACAAGTTGGCAACATCCGACGCTAGGAGATGTTAGAAGCAAATCACGATGGATTACACACAAATGATGGCATCCAATGGCGCGGATACTGGGCTCTCACACGAATGATCATGGAGTTACATGAAGATATTTGAGACATGTGTGAAGTCCTGCAAATGAATAAGAAGAGTGAGTCCACACAAGGCAACCTTGATGATGTGTGTACGAATGAAGGAATTGCGAAAAAACGATGCAAGCCACCGATCATTGAAGATTGTTTGCTTTCAACTCCGAGAGACCACTCACGATGAAAAGCTCAAGGCCAAGGTACAAATTAACCTCTCAAGATACTTTTGGAGCTGATAATATTCCTTTGATATATCTATGACTCATATCCAATAGTGAGGTTGATTCAATTCTATGCCTTGTTCTTATGACGATCATGATAGGCTGAATTTCTTAAGAGTGATAAAGACTTTGTTTTGCTTAAACTTTGTTACATGCCTAATGAACCTTTGCCTAATGAGAGCTTAGCTGAGCAAGAAAACTTATGCTACAATTAATCACAACTTACTTTGTCATAAATTGTGGTTATGGATGCGTTTGTTTGCGATATGATTTTTAAATCTTGGACTTGCTTTGTGCTCGGTCAAGCTAGTGACCTTAAAAGTGCAAATTGCGGGAGAAATCCCAAGTTTCACTAACCATGTAGGGCATTAAACATAAATTAAGAGGAGAGAAGTCATACCCAAAGGAATTGCAAACCCGTGCATCACCGTCACGAACCTCAAAACGGACGTCACTGTTTTCATCAATTTTGAGGACCTGGTCAGACATGTTCAAGGAAGAAAAGTTGAAAATCAGAAGCTCCATCAAGTGCCGGTTCCAACGCATCCAAGATCGATGAATTGGAAGACCCGTACAAGGAGATATGGCGAAAACATTGAGCGATGTGCAGTCTGAAATCAGCTTTGGACAGATTGCAGCGCCGGAGTAGAACGGACATAACTCACTCGATCGGAGTCCGTTGGGGGTGAATAAATACTTGATGGAAAGACAATTTCATGCTCCATGCATGGAAGCTATTGTTTTCTACATGGTCTGATCTGGACAAAGAGGAAAATTTGTGAAAGAAGAGGCAGCGATAAAGTGCGATGGAGAAGGTGATGATGATGATGCAAGGAGACGATTGGGCAAGCCTCTCATCGAGCATAAGTGATCGTATCAAGCATGGAGAGTGGATCAAGGCTGCATGAACACCTTCAAACCTTGCATGAAGGATCATGGCTCTGCAACAACAAGAAGGTATGTGAGAAAGTCGAGCTCTTCGACTTTAAATGAAGCGCTTTGCGGGAGGCAACCCGGTTTTTATTTGTATATATACATGACTCTAATAAAAACCACAACACCATGTTGTATGTTCTAATTGCTATTGAGGGAGCGCTTTGTTATTTGATCTTGGAAAACTTGTAGACCTTTTTGTGTGTCTATTAGAGTTTAGAGTCTTTTTCTTTTGTGTCTTTTTAGAGAGATATATGAAGTTGGCACCATCCTTTGATTCTAAACTTGTGGCTAGTTAACTTAGGCTAACTTTTGCTTTTGGTTTAGATCACCACCATATCATGTCATACCTTTTTGTTCATTCATATCATGTTGCACTTCATTCCACTTTGTTCTCCACCCTTGCATTTTGTTGCATGATGCATACCACATTTAAAACCCTTTTTGTGAAAAAATCTCATCTTTGCCTAAACCTTCCTATCAAACCACACCTAGCACCTAAGCCAACAAAGGAAGGATTGACTTATGTCAAGTCGACAAAGTCTATCTCTATCCCTATCTAATTAAAATTTTGACTAGCCTCCTATAAAACCCTTAGGAAAACTTCCCTACCTATAGACATCCTAAAACCATAGGTTTGTAGAAAGACTCTAGCACCACCTTAGATAGAATTTCTATGCTTGACTTCCCCTCTTCAAAACTCCTTTTTGAGCCAAAATATAGGATACCCATAACCTACCCTTAAACCTTGTTAGTTTGGTTGATGCCTTGCTAACGTTTGTTTGTGCTAACTCTTCCTTTGCATGATGCATCCACCTCATCGTTATCCACCTTATGATAGCTAGGTTTTGTGAAACTTTATGATTGAATGCTTTCATATCTATGTTAATGCTTGTCGACATGCGTTACTACTTTTGCAATCTTGTGTAAACATGGTGTTTAGACATGATTGGAGACCACTATCATTTAGTCTTATATCCCGAGCTATCATGTTGCATTGGTTGGTTTATAAACTTAGCAATGCGCCCAACTTTTCTTGCACTATAAAGAATTGTTGATCTTGGAATGAACATGGTGTTTTGACCTTGGTTAATAAATCTCTATGGGAATAGAAAGTTTGGCAACCACTTTGTAAGCATGGAGCTTAGAATTTGGTGTAAACATTGTTTTGTTTTTATACCATCCTATCATTTGCATGCACGATTGCACTCACGTACACCCATTAGGATTTTCGCTAGATTAACTATGCCACAAGTGAAGATCTTAGGGATGTCATGGTTTGTTGGCATAGGGTGAGTATTCCGACCGTCACCTCGGGGTACTTTGTGCATTATAGTTATTTTGCAGGCATGACGAATCACTCCCATTAGTTCGTAATAAAAGCTGAAATCAAGATCATCAACATCTCCAAAGTCCCGAAAGGAGCACTGCTGTTTTCATCAAGATTAAGCACATATTCAGAGATGTACAAAAGGGGAAAATTGGATATTCAAGTGCTCCATTAAGTCTACTTTCCAGTGCATCAAGAATCAATATTTTAGAAGACCCGTGCAAGAAGTTACAACCAAATCTTTAGGCGTCACACATTCTGAAATCAGCCCGGGACAGCTTGCACCAACAAAGTAAAAAGGGCGTAACTCTCTTGTTCGGAGTCCGATTGGGATGAATGACCACTCATTGGAAAGATAATTTCAAGCACTTTGCAATGGAGTGATGATTCAGTACATACTCAGTTCTGGAAGTAGAAGAAAAACTCGTGGAAGATGAACCAGCGATAAGGGACAACATGGAAGGAGGAGAAGATGGGATGAGAAACAATTGGGATCAAGGCTCGTGGCAAAGGGCGGACATTGAAGGATGAACAAAGGCAACAATGTGATGATGATCTCCTCGCATGGTGGTAGGACTTTGAGAATTTTAAGATGGTTCATCATCTTCCATGCCTAGCAACATGCTAAGCATGGGGGAAGACTTGGTGGACGAAGAAGACCGCATGGAGTTCAAGGATCACGGTTGCTGCGGATGCGATCTTCCTTCTTCCATGCTAGGCACAATGCTTAAGCATGGGGGAGGGCGCGCTACATCACAAGCATCAAAGGACGGTAACAATTCCTCAACCCTCTCTTTGTCCTTGTCTTTCTAAATGCTTGTATATATGTATATGCCTTCAACAACCTTAGATGCAACTTTTGTATGTCTCTCTTGTTAAATAACATGGCTTCTAGGAGTACAACCTAGTTTTTGTTTTGTTTATTGTCATCACCTTGTGCTCACCATGATAAAATAATTTTGGCTTGATCTTGCTCGTTGATATATGATGACCGTTGCCGCTTTGTTTAAACTTTGTGCTTGTTTATGCATGATTAAGCTATTGGTCTCTCTAATATAAATCTGAAATTAATTAAATGCTAGCTTAATCTTTTTGTGGAGGTCATGATAAAAATAAAGACCCATGGTTTCTTTTATGCTCTCAACTTTGGAGGGTCAAGGACATATTACTTTTTGCTTTTAAAAGTCATGCTAACCTTGTCATTAATACCTCTTGCATTTTGCTCTTCCTATCCAAATCCTTATATATTGAGTGGAACCATAGATTACAGAGTTATTGTTGGGTGAATTGATTCAAGGCTCGATTCTCGCTCGTGACTAAGAAGTGGTCATTCCATTTTTGCGTAACTTATCTTTTGCTAGCCTATTCTATCTGCATTGTGAGCTCCCACATTGGAAGTTTTGCAAACCTCGCCGATATCCACCCTTTAAACCAACATCATCTTTTGTGTTAACCTCCTTGACCTACCTATCACTTGAGTATGGAGATGACACGTCACAAGAAGGTGCTTCAAAGGAAGATTCAAGTTCCTCTCATCAAGACATCGGTACCTACCTTTAACACCACTTCCTCTTTGCTCGGGGACGAGCAAACGTCTAACATGGGGAGGAGGTAGGTACTATGCAAATTAGAGTTCTAGGGAGATAAAAAATGAATAAGATGAGAGGAGAAAAAAACCTGCACCGGTCAAAGAAAAAAAAAAAAGAAGGAAAAAGAAAAAAGAAAAAAAAGAGATAATAATCTCCCGGTTCTCTAGTTGCTTAAGGATTTTCAAGGACTTCAAGATCAAGACCCATACTCATTTTTCCAACCATGTGCAATCCGATAACGAGGACTTCGTTGGGGCCTCGGGATCATTCTTTGCCATTTGCACATGTCCACCTATCTAAAAGTGTGAGTTCTTTCTCTCCCCTCCTTGTGAACATTATTTTTCCAATGACCTTTTTGACGAGTCATGATAAGTCCATGAGAAGCTTGCCTTGTTTTGATAATAGTCTCAACTTTAACATCTTGGTAGGGATAAAAACTTTCCTATGAGCTCCAAATAAAACCCTTCCACCTACAAACATGAGAGGAAAGGATATAGATCAAGTAGGCTTGAGAGAGTTGTGAGATGAGAGAGTTCATGAGCAAGATGCAAGAAGGTTTAAATTTTTGTACTTGGTTTAGCTCTTTTATTCACCTCGTTCTTCACTTCAAAGTTTCTAAGACCTATTCAAATTTTGTGGAGCATGATTGATTACTTGTGGAAAGAGCTTAAATTATATCTACCCTCCATAGAGATGAAAGCTAGTTACATTATGGAATTTTAACAAATATAAACTTGGAGAGCATTATGCTTTCTCATGTGTGATCAAGTGCAGGGTATGAACAATGAAAGACAATCGATATCCATTGAAAACTTACTCGAGGACGAGCAAGGTTTAAGCATGGGGAGATGTTGACGGTGAATTGGTCCGACAACCTAGAGTACTTGTTATACATTGGTTTTCGATTATGATTTGCAACTAACTAGGCATACTAATGATGTAACAAGTTCACTTGTGAATGTGGTATTTGGAGTATGTTGTTTACGCAGGATTTAGGCACTAAAAGGAGCACTTCCGGGAGAAGTTCAATGAGCACTTTATGAGAAGATCATGAAGCCCGGCACAAGTCAACACTCGAGGTGATCATGACTCCAAATGACCCAAGGACCATAACGTGAAGGCACAAAACTCCGGGGACTTAGACGGAAGATACGAGACTTGACGACAAGACCCCTAACTATTCACGCGTGGAAAGAAGCGTCAAGGCCACACAATCTATAAGGCAAAAACTCACAATTGCAAGAGAAGCTCGCCCGCGAAAGATGGGCCCGAACCGGGCCAAAAAGACCCTAGGCCGGCCGGCCCAGGCGGACCGGCCCGGCCTGTGGCGTTCGGGCCCCTGACTAGGGTTGCTCCTCGTTATTAATAGTCTTTGCCTGCAAAAATTCAGCATCCATCCACGTGAACTCAGCCGAAACCTAGGAGAAGCGAAGCGACGGACGGCCGCCCGAGTCCTCGGGTTGCCTAGGAGATGGCCTAGGCTATCCTAGCCGCCATGGCCGCCTGCGTGGTGAAGCCATGGCGGAGTTCGGAGCTAGTTGAGGTCATCAATGGTATCTACTCGGTGGAGATGATCTAAATGCATTTATTATGTGAGTAAAGTACTTCATGTCATCCGATCTTTTAGCGATCGATTCCTCCTTTTATGATTTTGCTCTCGCTATGTATGTGCTTCAATCTATTCTATAGATAGATTGCTTGGGGTGCTCTTGTAGTCATGGTGGCTAGAGGTGCATCGGATCGACCAAGTGTTTTCAACTTGTTCTTCTCGAACTCGCCTTAGGCTAACCCGCACGAATAGTGCGTTGGAGACGATGATGGTGGCTCCAAAAAGGGTGTCTTCTAATCGGACGGAGGATAGTAGTTTATCAAGATGGCTTTGATGAGATGCATGTCACGCTTGCTCTTTTGGCTAGAACTACGACTAGAAGAGATAGGCCTTAGGGTTTCCCTTTGCTTGCTCCTTACCTTGTCGATGTTCATGGATGCGATCAACCTTATGCTATAACTCTTATATCTTTAAGGTTTATCTTCTTATGCAATCAATGCTTCATGTTAGGTTAGATCGATAGGTTAGATGGATAGCCTTAGGAGTTTGCTTCCGATCCTTGGATTGACAAATCTAGGGAGGACCCTCCTTGGTGAAAAAGGCACCAAGTCACCCGTGCGGCTTGCGGTGAACTTGAACACGGTTTTGCACCGTCAACATCAAACACTAAAGTGGAGCTATCTCGATGAAATGAGACACGTCTTTTCCACGCATATCTCAAAGACAACTTGGATTGGTATACGAGCATCGAACACCAACCGTTACCACAACTAGTCAATTTTTTTGAAAATGGTCCTTTCTCGGGCCCATTGGGGAACTTTGGTAACGGTCACCAAAAGAACAACCGTTACATTGTTGGTGTATGTTTGTAGCGAGTTCAATGAAGCCGTTACTCATCGATGGTGTTTGTAACGAGCTTTAATTAAACATGATCACGTAGGCCACCCCTACGAATCTCTGGCTTGCGGTGCATCCTCGAACCACCAGATTTGGCATAATCGTGGGCTACATCCTAGAACCAACCAGTGATATGACTAAATTCCGTAAATTAGATCCGATCCAAATTCTCGAATCCACATAATTCACATGCATCATATGACAAAATTCAGCATCATCATCTCAAGTAAAGAAGCATCAGCTTGATAACAATATCACACATAGTTAACTAGCTTGACAACAATATCACAAAATTCATGGGACAAGGAGGAATGCAAAATTTCCTATTCACCATATACAATATGAGCCCACATAGTTTCATCAAGATGAAATTTTTTTCGACGCAATCACTGCTCCATGAGGAATGTGGCACAATTCTATCACGAACATAGACCAGTGTTGTGGTGGAGAGGATGCTCATCTAGCCCTAATCTCTGAATATAACAATGTCACACCACACATATATAGGTGGTTACCAAACATGTGCAATAATAAGCAAGAACCGTGCTCATTGTGTTTTACAAATGAAGATCCCAAGAAAGTACCTCCATATTTGGGCCTCTATCTTTTAATTTAAGCATGTGATAGGCACAATAGAAGCCGCAGAGTTTGGATTCGCAGGTTGTTGGTGGCACTTTATAATAAATGTACAAAGAAAAATAGTGGTGATTGAGAAGAAATAAACTCAAGCTTTAGTACTAGCATCCACAGGAGGAAATAAGTGGTATGTACCTTAACATATTTGACATATTCCAAGGTGCTGCAGGGCAACTTCTTGTCGGCGCAGTAACGTTCCCAACCCCTACAACGAAACATATGCAACAATGGTTAGGGCACTATTAATTAATATACTCGCAGCTTTGTTGAGGAACGTTGCAGGTTAAGAAAGAAATAACTTACTCATTAACGATTAGTTCGAAGGGTAGTATCGGTCTTAATCCTCTTGAATGAATCAAGATAGTAGACCTTCTGCTGCTTCGGAACGATCACCACTGCAATCCAGTGGTTCGTACTGAGATAAACGGTAAGGATGAGTTTCTTTTTAGCATATAGTTTGAAGGCACTGCACATATAGGACACAGAGAAAGCAAGAGTGTCATCCATGCTGTTCAATGTTGTCGAGCAAAGGCATTCTGTGATCAAGGAAGCCTTCTCAACTTCTACAGCCATATTCCTATTAGTAAGAAAAAACAAAGTGTAAGGAGGCAAAATACATGGTAAAGATGATGTGAGGCAAAAAGCACATTTCTATAGAGAATGATTAGTGAGAAGCAGATTAAATTTTCAAGCAACTTATGGATGAAGCAATGGAGAAGTACCGGATCCAAAGCATCCAAGTTGAAGAGATCGTACAAATCCGAGTGGCACATGTATCTCGCCGAGTCCGTTTGACGATTCGTCTCCTCTCTTAGGCCATGCATTGGTCCCGGGCCAAAGTGCGACCGTAATTGGAGATTCATCATCTGACTTAGCACATTCCATGTAGAATGTGTGGAGATCTCTACAAGGAGCAGCCACCATTTTGAGATCATCATCATAGAAGGCTCTTTCCGAATTTGTAATTTGGGTTAACCATAGCCCAAGGATTCTTCTTGGTCTTTCTCTCAGATCGCTTTGGATTAGTCATAGACCAAGGATTCTTCTTGGTGTTTCTCTCTGATCGCTTTGGGTTAGTCATAGCTCAAGGATGCTTCTCGGTGTTTCTCTCAAATCGCTTTCTAGTAGGCATCTTAGAGGTTTTATTTACAGCAATTTTCTTTTCTTTTGCTTTGAGATGGTGAAGAAGGTTTCTTAAGGGCTTGCTTGCTGCTTTGTGAGGTGGTGTAGGGCTTTTACTTTTGGCAAGTTTCTTTTCTTGCAGCTTTGAAATGGTCAAGGTTTCTCAAGGGCTTTCTTGCCTCACACGTTGTAGAGATTTTATTTTTCGGCAAGTTTCTTTCCTTGTTGCTTTGAAATGGCTGAAGGTTTCTCAAGGGCTTTCTTGCCTAGTGGTGTCTCACCAGGAGCTATTACAAAGGTATTAGGCCCAGATGTACTCTGACTTTCTTGAAATGTCGTCATCAGATTTATCAAGGGCTTTCTTGACTAGTGGTGTCTCACTAGAAGCTATTCAGTAGGTATTGGGCCCGATGTACCTGGCTTTCTTGAAATGTCATCGATTTATCGGCATGAGCCAACATATCAATCTGGGCTCTGCTTTGGCATGATTGTTTTGAGCACTTTCGTTTGGGGTGGGTGGTTTTGTTGTTTCAAGGAGGAGGAGAAGGAGGAGGAGGAGGAGGATGAATATTTGGTGTATCTTGATGTGGGATGCAAGTTTTTCTATTTTTTCACGATGACGAGGAGGAGGTGGGGATGCAAGTTTTTCAGGACGAGGAGGAGGTCCGAATGGAACGCCTTATGGATGTGGGATTGAGGAGGAGGAGGAGGAGGAGGATGTGGGGAACCATGTGAGGAAGGAACCTGTCCCGTACCCTGTGAACTACAAGGAATCTGTACTATATCCTGTGAAGGAGATTTATATGTTGGTGCTCCCTTGATGTGAATCCGACACCTTCTCCACTGTAACCTCGTCCTTTAGCTTGTCCGAGTGTCATCACCTCGTCATTAGGAGGGTATTCCACCAGTTCATCCGCAAAGATATCATATACAAAGAGCACTTCAACCACAACACAGTCTTCATGAATCGGGACTGTATGTAGCGTAGTCTGCTCTAGATGAACAAGACCAATTGCATCACATTGACATTGAAGACCCCTGCCACGTGATCCATAGGCCACTGTGTGGGTTCACCAACATGCCTATAAGGTCTTGCTGTGTACGATCATCACAAGCACCTCCATCGCCAACTCGCAGTGCCATCGATCAAACCTATATTATCCGCGGATGCACCGCTCTTCGTGTGGCGGGTGAAGGGCTTGCATGAATTGGACACTGGTGACAACACCACCTGGTGACAACACAACCTCTTTAGTAAAGCTGCATCTCATGTTCGCATCCGCATCTCACCCACCGCCTTGCTTGATTTGTTCCTTTATCTTTTGTATCGACGATCGATGCGTCGGTCTTTCCTCTTCCTCTTCAGACATGGAAGCATGCCAGGCTATCCATACTTCCAGCCCTCGTAGCCGGAGACACCATGCACGCGACCTGGTTGTTCGGCGGCCCAAGCCGACTTAGCACATCATACTCCTTGCCCTTCCATTCCTCAAGATTCTCGCACATGCATTCTTCTCCTTGATGTCCGCAGCCAATTTTTTTCTTTGTTGTTGAACACTATCACGGCAACAACACGGTCTTTAATCACTAGCTTACTCCTTGCTCATGACCAATTCTTGGAACGATCGTCGTAGTAGACGTCATATGGGTTGGGGATCCCAAATGCAGCTAATTGTCATCGTCTCTTCCTCCCATTGTTCTAGTTTCACAAGATAACCACCGACCCATGCCGTGCTCGCTTGTGTTCCGCCGGAGTTCTTTGAACTTGACACTAGCAGATGAGGCTTGCTCGGTTTCCTCCTCGCTTTCATGAACTCCTTCCACTGTCCGGGACGATAAACGGGTGCCTTGTAAATGGCTCAAGTCCTTTTCTCGATAAAATCTCACCTAAGCTGAAATCTGAATTGTCTCTATGCCTTGGCTGCCGCCTTCCGTAAAAGCTTGAATGCTCCGCGGTTTCACACCTTCCTGAACGTCAAGTGTTTGCACATGCTTATCAAACAAGTCCCACTTTTCATCATTGCTTAGTTCTTTGAATTCGGCAAGTGCAAAGGTATCTTTTGTCTAGCAACGAACCCGCAAGCGCCTCGAACTGCGCTTTTGAGTCAATGGTACCGGCATCCCCCTATGTCGACGCCGTGACTATCATTGTGTCACTTGGCCACTTTGTGGATGTCCTGCCACGATCCCCACCCACCGGTCTTGTTGTGCACTAGCGTGCCATAACCCACTTCTTCATCTTGTGGCCTGTGTCTATATCCCTCGTCGATTTATCTTGTGAATTAATAGTCAAGGGATTTTGAGAAAGGTCACCGGTGTCCAAGAATAGCACAAAAGCAGACCATACCGCTAGCTCTCCCGGAGACATGCTACAACAGGAGACAAGTAGAGCACATTTTAGTTAACCATGCTTAGCGATAACGAGAAAACACATAAGAAAACAATTACAGTAACTACTTTAGCCCACTATAATATCATTGGTTCTAAGGTAAACCATTAACATAAATGCAAAATTCATTAACCAAAAATTAGTTAGTGCAATGCGACCTTACAATTTTAAAGAGGAAGATGCATGCCTCAAGGTTCGATGAGGTACTTATTCAACTTGGAGAGAATGTGCACATGTACATAGGAACAAGAGCAAAACAAAATATAAGAGTCAATTTAAAGGAAAATGCTAAGTATGTATACCATCAACAGCTAAGTATGTCCACATGTACTTATACAAAGGAGCCACAGGGTATGCCGGGTATGCACCGGCATACCCTGCAATTCCCACTGAATTGTTGTTAATTTTACAATTATTACCGAGTTGGTAGAATGGATTTACCGAATTGTATAAGACATTTTTAGAGCGGCATACCATAAACTCAAATCCTAGATTCGCCATCGACCTTGTCACCGCCGGAGCGGAGGGATCTCTACTCCTCGCCACCGCCGCCGCCGCCACGCCCTCGCCCTCGCGCCGACCTCGTGGCTGGATCCTCCTCCTCCTCGCCGCCGCCGCCGCCGCCGCCGATCCCTCCTCTAGTCGCCGCCGCCGCCGCCGCCGCCGGGTCCCTCCTCCTCCGCAGATCTCGCCGAGGTGTGGCGCTGCGCCGAGCGTGGTGTGGCGCGCCTCGAAGGGGTGTAGCGGCCGCGTGGGGGAGGTGAGGGGACGAAGGCGAGGGGAGAAAGCGGCGCGGGGCGCGAGGGGAGAGTGGGAGGAGATCACGTGAGGGAGGCGTCCTTCCCTACTAACCTAGCGCGAGTGGGCTTGTGTGGGCCTTAAAACGAGTAATGTAGTCAAGTACTACTACTACTAGTATATCATAAACATGAGATAAAAAAATCTAATTTTAAGAAATTTGGTTAAACAAGTGTGGTCATGTTGATATTTTATTCATATACTAAATTACCAACTATGAATTTTTCGTATTTTTACAATTTTTAGGTGATGTTTATGGGCTCTAATATGACATGCATCACAAGTTCACATCACCAAGCAAACAAGTGTGACTGTTGATATAGCATCACATGTTCACATATGACATGCATCACAAGTTCACATCACCAAGCAAACTAACTCATAACAAACATATTCACATCGACATGCATCGCCAGGCACATCACCAAAATAAGATGCATCAGGGCGCATCACCAAACTAGATTGTAGCTGCAAGGGAACTAGTTAGCTAGATGGCTTCTTTTGTGCTGCTGCCTCAAGTTCAGCTAGCCTTGTCTCTAGTTTTGCAACTCTTTCTGCCAGCTCAGCATTCTTCTTTAGAAGTTCAATCTCCGTCTCTTTGTGCGGCTTTAAGTCGCTCATCCCGCTTTGTCGATTCCTTTCCGGATGTAGTCAATGTCATCCCGAGTAACACGTTCCTAAAACAAAGGAAAAATTATATTGATGCAAGTTTCATAACAGTTGTAACTTACAAGAAAGTTGTTTAGTTCTAACTGGTTTCAAAACTTGCCTGCTTCTCTTCAGCCGATTCCTTGAGCTTGTTGATTTCAGTCCAAATCCTATCAATGTCATGTGCAGCAACTTCGTACAACAAATGGAAATTGATGCATTAGAACAATTGATCAATGAAGATGAGAAGGTACAAGGACAAATCGTGCGTGATGGTTTCAGAACTTACCTCATGGTCTTCAGAATCGTCGCCGGAGTTGTTGGCGGAGTCGTCACCGGAGTTGTTGCCGTAGTCGTCGCCGGAGGAGATGAGGTCTACCACCACTCTTCTGCCCGGGTGGTCGCCGGAGGAGTCCGCGCTCACCTCAATGCGCGTGGACCGCTTCTTACGTCGCGTCGAGGAAAAAAACCTGCCTCTCCATGGTGGGCGTCGCTGGAGTCCGCCAACTTGGCCCTTGCGCGTGTGTACGGCTTCCTCTCCCGGGCCGACGAAGAACCGGCCTCTTCCATGGAGCGCCGAGAAAGACGCCGCGGGCGGCGATGAGCTTCTCTTCGTCACCGCAGAACCTCACTCTCTTGGCAGGGGTGGCGGACAGCACCGAGGAAGACGGACGGGGACGTGGCCGCGGGGCCTCCTCCTTGCAGAACCTCCCCCTAGAGTCGCGGGCCATCCCTGCGACGGAGACGAGGCTGTGACGAAGACGAGGAAGGCGGAAGGCGGAGAAGGGGATAGAAGGCGGTAGGCGGGGCGGAGCATTTATTAAAAAGGTTCGGATGCGCAAATGATACGATGATTAACAACCACCGTCGCCAATGAAGGGGCGGGCCAGTCTATTCGAATGAAGAACAGTTTGCTTTTCCCCTTTTAATCTGCAATAAAATGTTTTATCACGTATTTCTCCGTCATCCGTAATCCAAATTTGATGATATTTGTTTCTGAATTTTTGTAAAATCAACATCTATTCATTTATGACATTTTTTCGTATGTAATTCCATTTCTTGGATGTTGTTTATACGCCTTATATTGTTCCTTATAAGTACAACATAGAAATAATATTTGTTTTACACAACCATTACTAATGAAACTTTGCATTTCGTAATCTTATGGTGAACATAAGGTTATGTTAAAATTTCAAATGCATATGAGTTCGAACATGTTTTAAAGTGTGGAAAACTTCAATGTTGAAGTAACATTCTAAGAAACTATGTGAGAGATGTAGACATTTGTACACAAGTATAATCTTCCGTTTTCGAAACCATTTGAATTTTTGTAGACAAGCTTAGGGACTTAAATTATGTTGCCAAGTCAATTTGTAGAATTTTTAGAACACACTAAGACGTTATTATAATTATTATATCGTAAACAAGAGATAAAAAATCTAATTTTAAGAAATTTGGTTAAACAAGTGTGGCTGTTGATATTTTATTCAAATACTAAATTACCAACTATGAATTGTTCATATTTTTTACGAATTTTTTGGTGCTGTTTATGGGCTCTAATATTTGAGGGAAGCAAGTTTCAATTCAGAAAAAATAGTGTCAGGCCCACGCGTTAGCGTCAGAAGCCTATATAAAAAAGATAACTGTTGCCTGCCCGACCGACAAAGGCGATGCGAGTAGACTAACCCTCGTCGCCAACAAGTGCTCCATTGTCCAAAATGCCCCTGGCCGAATGAATATGCATCCGCCCCGGCGACGCTGGTACACTAACCCTCATCGCCAACAAGTGCTCCATTGTCCGAAATGCCCCTGACCGAATGAATATGCATCCGCCCGGCGACGCTGGTACACTAACCCTCGTCGCCAATAAGTGCTCCATTATCCGAAATGCCCCTGGCCGAATGAATATGCACCCGCCCCGGCCCCGGCCCCCTTCTTCTTCCCCGATCTGAGCTCCACCGCCGCCGCTCGCCCGTCCTTCCCCACCATCACGCACATGTCGCACTACGCCGATTCGTCTGGAGGTGCACGTGCGAGGAGCAGGGTTCAAGGTTGCCGGAGCAGCCGCAATCACTCCATCGGCTTGGATCCAGTCGGTGAGCTAAGCGGCTTTCCACTGGTCCCTTGCCCGGACTGTGGTATGGCTCGGGTGGTGGAGGGGCGGACGCAGAAGGAAGGTGAAAACCACGGTCGTCTTTATTTCAAGTGTGCAAGAAACTCGGTGAGTAGTCTGCTGTGTCTCCCAAATCTAAGTTAGGGTTCTTATGTGCTTTTGATTCTGCAGTACACCAAGAATTGTGGATTTTATCGTTTCCACAAGGAGTATCTCCAGATCAAGGATGTCTTGGCGTCATTGTTTTTCGACCGTCGAATCGGCGCGCGCTTGATGAAGTAGTTGATTCAGTGGAATGTCAAATTGGGAGCGGCGAGCAGAGGCAAGCACTGGAGGACAAGTAGAGGAAGAAAGCACTGGAGGAGAAGATGGACAATGTGATCTGGAAGATGAACTTGATTATTGTGGCTGTTGTTTGTGTAGTATTTGGATGTTTACTGGGGATGTATGCTGCAAAGAAGTAATTCTGATGTTAAAAGTGGTGCTTTTGCTTCATCCGTGTGGATGAAGAATGAAAAATTTATCACAGATGACAAACTTAAATGTATGAATGAAGAATGGATGGAATGACAATTGGGTCACAAATCTTAATGTGTCACACATCACAAAATTCATCAATTCATCTGTGCTGATATTTCATTGCAGCACGAGGCAAAGGAGACGCGGATTAACACAAACAGAGTAACAAACTTCGCATAACTCGGCATACACATTGTAATTCATTGTGAACTCCGCCATATATGACACAAACAGAGTAACAAACTTCGCATACACATTGCAATTCATTGTAAGTGCCATAGACATTGCAATGCGTTATAGGAGAGGAACATATAGTTCAACAAACACACAGGAGGAACATATTAACAGAGGAACAAACACACAGGAGGAACACATTAACAGAGAGGAATAAATTAATTAAGCGGAGGTAGGCCGAGGAGCCCCACCGTCGAGTCGGAGCTGAGCCGAGGCTGCCATCGTCGCCTGCCGTCGTGACGGGGCGAGCACACCTCTCAAGGTCCCACCAAGATATTGATCTTGAAGGCGTAATCCTTCACGGTCCTCCGCAGAGATCATTGGGCACTGGGACCCCGAGATGAATGGCCACCCATCAAGCCTCACGAAGCATCGCGGAACAAGTTCACGACCAAGTGGCTTCACGCCAGCTAGTGGAGGAGCGTAACGGCCTCCACGGGCTGCGCGCCGCCTCGCCTCCTCGGGCTCGGGCGGGAAGCCGGCACCTCCTGGGCTCTGGGAGGCGGCACCTCCTGCTTGTTGGGTGGCGGCATCTCCTCCTCCTGCCGCTGCGCTGCCGTCCTCCTGACGAGCCGAGGCGGCTTCGTCATCCTCCTCCTCCTCCCCGCTTCGGATGGCTCGCTTGACGATGCCATGCGCTTGAGGAAGAAGAAGCTCTTGGATTCACTTCTTGGTGACCGGAGACGGTGGTCTGGGTTTTCTTGGTACCGCTGGTTGACGAAGTTCTTGGCCGGCCGGGATTTATATTGACAAGACAGAAACCGTCAGCGGCCGGTCCACACTCGGAACCCGTGTACGCTCAGAGAGCTCTTGGCCACAAAGAGACATGTGGTCACAAGGAGACGTGACTGCTCATATTTTATTCAAAATACCAAATGCCCAACTATGAGTTGTTCGATTCTTAAAAACTATGAATTGTTCGTATTTTTATTAATTTTAGGTGCTGCTTTATGGGCCCTAATTTTAGGGAAGCAAGTGTCATTCAAAAAAAGTGTCGAGCCCACGCCACGTCAGCCTCCTAGTATAAAGAAGGTAATCATGTTGCCCGCCACAAGCACTAGCCAAAAAGCGACGGGTTTGCTAACCGCGTCGGCAGTGACTATCCATTTTGCAAAATGAATATTCAACCGCCCCGGCCCATTCCGTCTCCCCTTCTTCTTTCCGAATGGATAAGCGCAGCACTTTTCTTAAAAAGCATGAGGAGGCGAGAGCAGAGATGACGATGAGCGCGGCGAGGGGCACAGCGGACGACCCTGCGCACCCGGGATCCATGAGAACCGAACGCTGCGGTACCGCGAAGCTGGATCGCGCGTGCCGGCGAGATGGCGGCGAAGAGGGAGACGACGATGAGCGCCGGAGAGGGGCCAAGCGGGCGTGGAGTGAACCTAATGCCGGAGACGAGGGTCCTCGACTGGATCCTCTCGGGTTCCGACGAGGCCAAGCGGCAAGGAGGAGCGTGCGGCGGGGCAGCGAAGTGGGCGAGGCGCCTGCCTCACGTTTGCGAGCACAAGTGTCTGGCAACGACGAAGAGGGGTCGAGGGAGCGGCGAAGGTGTAGAGGACCTCATCTCTGACTCTGGCAACGACCACGACGATGGCGAGGCAAGTTTCTCTGAATCTCACTGCCTTTTTACTTGTTCTATAGATGGAGCTTGAGCTAGCTTGAGCTTGAGCTTGATAAAGTTAGTGCCTATGATGATGTCTTCCATGCTTGTCATGATCTTATACCAAGTTATGAGGCAAATCAGTTCTGAACTAAGTTCTGTTTTTACTTGTCACACCCTGCTATGAAGCCTAGGATAATTTTCAAGTTCTTATATAATTTTCCTATGATGATTACGTGCCTATACGCATCGCTCCAAGTTCTGAGGCAAATTAGTTCTGAATTAACTATGTTATTCTTATACCATGTTTAACCCTGTTTCAGGCAAAACTCTATGAGTCGCGAGCAGAGCTTGAGTTACTTCTAAACCTTAATGTCTAGGATTATGTGAAACCTGAGTTTGAAAAAATCACGAAAGAAGTGAACATCCTCATCAAAAAGGCTAAGCACATAAGGAGGTACAAGTATACTCGAACAAAATCTCGAGCCCATTGAAGATGCGCTCGAAGGGCTTCAAGAATCCTTGGTTGCTTACGAAGAGGCTGCAAAAGGAGCCAATCTTGATGGGGCATGAGGAAGTTCAAGCTTGTTGATGTGCAGGGTCAGATAGCCATACTTTTGTGGATGTTCAAGGGCATGCTTTTGTTGATGTGTATGGTCGATAGCACCATAGTAAATAATTAATGTGATGGATAAGTTAAGTCCTAGCCTGATGGACAAGTTAAGTTAACTGTTTGTAATAATTATTCTTTATTTCCGTGTACAAGTTATCTTCATCTATGTGGACAAGTTTATCTCTCTTATGATGTTTGTTTTGTCTCAAAAGATATATGTGTTGATTGTGCCTGTATGTCGAAATGGAAGCAATGAGAGATCGAAATGACTAATGAAGACAGACTCAAAGGAGACGAGGATTCACAAACATCCATCTCCTTTCTTCACAAAGGAGATACGGATTAACAAACCTTCGTCTCATTTGTTCACTGCCGCCGCGCTCCCGTTTCACGGCAGCGAAGAGTGCTATTAGACTTTAATTATTGAGCTCTCGCCCAGTAACGCGTCAAATGGTCATCGGTAACGGACACCTAAAGCCGGTTACCGATACGCAGCGATCAATAACGGACTTAGCGTCTGCTACCGATCGATAGGGCATTGATCGGTAACGGATTTTACAAGCCCGCTTACCAATACGCTTAACTTTTGTAACGGGCTCGCTTTAAGGTCTCACATAAAGAATTAATGTAAAGGCGTTTAAGAAGCCCGCTACGAAGTCCACATTGGTAACGGGCGTTGTGGAGGCCAACACCGGGGTCGGCCTGCCGCGCTTATGGGTAACGGGCGCCAAACAACAACCGTTACAGATGTGGGTGCATGTAACGGGTGTTAAGGGCCCGTTACAAGTGCTGCGTAACCTATTTGAGGTTTTCACGTAGTGTATATCTCTCATACAATTATATGAAACTATATAAGAGATAGATTTTGTGAACAACATTACTAATATTTTGTCAAATGAAGAAATGACCCAAATAAAAGTTGTACATTTTGAGAAGTTATGAAATTTGTAGTAGAAAGATTTTTAGTTTGAATTAATTTACTGCTTTCCGAGTGTTTTTGCTTCGGCACTTGGCAAAAAGAGTTTTCGCCGTCAGCCAAAACAAATACACACGACAAAATATTGTTTTGTTGTCGGTCAAAAAAGGTACACAACAAAAAAGTTCTTTGTCGAGTGCTGAAACCAAAGCGCTTGGCAAACCTGTTTTTTTTTTTTGCCGTGTGCCTTTTTTAGACCGTCGACAAAATAGTTTTTTTGTTGTCTGACCAACAACAAGCATGCTATAACACACATTTCAAGGTTTAGTGGAGCCTCTTATGTTAGATTAGTTTAAATCACTCCGAAGCTCTTGCCTTTCCCTGACCTCCAACTCCACAGCTCCACTCACACATGGTGGATCCCGTTTAGCGTGGGAAGATGTGTAGCGACCCTCGCTAGGTTCATCGACCTTCTTTTATCTCTCTTCGTTTCTCTCTGCTCCAGCTAGGACAAATACTGACGTGGAATTGCTATCGAGAGCCTAACGGCACCTGCTGCGGGTACCCTAACCGCACCGAGCAGGTAGGTGTCAGCACAAGGGTTCCCCACCGTCATGGCCGTGAGGATAGGGGCATGCTGCCAGGGTGACCGGGTCGTGAGCCCATGTCCAGGTGACACCATATGGTTCATGGAGAGAATGAGGGGCATGAGGTTAGGGTAGGAAGAGGAAGATAAGGACAGGAGTTGAGGAGCATTAACTACGAGTTCTGCGCTAAAGAGCCTGTTCGGCTTGCTTTTCTCAACTTGTTTCGGGTTATTTCGTCTCACACAACACTATTCAATATACCATCCGAACAATATTTTTCGTACCGGCAAAACATGCTCAAAGTTTGTTATAGCACTACCTTGAACAGATAGTCTTCATAGTTTACCATATTTTACATTGGTATTCCTATAGAGATTACTTTACTGTAAACCACTGCAGGTAGCGTAACCTAGAGGAACCCACTCCATGTATAGTGTTGGCCAGTTGGAACCTTGCCGCGCCTTGGCTTGGGCGTGGCTTGGGGAACCCTTTGTGCAGTTGTGCTGACGGCTGACGCCTACCTGCTCGGTGCGGCGCCTCTGCTTCCGCCCTGCTTTCTCCAACTTGTTAGGCTTGCCAATCTGTTAGTTATCATTTGCTGCACTGATGGCGATGGCAGTGTTTGCTGTTCATCATGGAGTGGGTTCCTCTAGGTTACGCTACCTGCAGTGGTTTACAGTAAAGTAATCTCTATAGGAATACCAACGTAAAATATGGTAAACTATGAAGACTATCGGGCGGAAGCAGAGGCGCGCCGCATCGAGCAGGTAGGCGTCAGTCGTCAGCACAACTGCACAAAGGGTTCCCCAAGCCACGCCCAAGCCAAGGCGGCAAGGTTCCAACTGGCCAACACTATATATGACGACGAGCGGCAAGGGGAGCTTAACACTGATCAATCACACGTGGCTAGCTCATCAGAAAATCATGCCCACTCCCATGCTCAACAATGGCTTGGGCGCGGGTGGCAAATTTTGAAATGCCATTCTGGAACCAAACAAACAGACCAGAGCAAGTGCAACTAAAAGCTGAAAGTAATCACACTAAAGATTGGGATCAGCAAGCCTGCAAGTACTTAATAACCAAATTCATTAAACCGAGACTTAGTTTACTTTCTCATCAGAAACATTACTAGGGCTAATAATTTGACCACTTAGCTAGAAATGTATAATATAGGTAAGTACTAGTTCACTAAATTTAGTTCACAGATGTACTAATTTCCTGCCTAAGGTTACAGCAGGCAACAATAACACATTTTAAAGCTCATTGCAAGAGTAAAACAAGCTCTGCAGGGCTACATAGGATCTTTAATCCAACATATGCGAACAGATACAGCAGTTCAAGGGTTCTGTTCCTCGGAGCGAGCAGCACACCTCACAGCATCAATGGCCTCCCTGCAAGTTTCAAGAATTAAAAGATTAAGAATACCGTTGTGGAAAATAAAATTGTATTTGAAGACAGAATACCGTTGTGGAAAATAAATTTGTATTTGAAGAGAATAAATTATGAGGTCATATTACTCTCCAACAGTCCAACCGATAACATTGTCAATTGGAGAAAATAACTGAAAATGCAAGTACATGGACAATCAAATAAGATCATTGCCTTAATGCTGTCTTGATCTCGGCATTTGCAGGGTCAAGCTTCAGTGCTTCCACGAACTCATTAGCAGCTCCTTTGTAGTTCTAGACATATAGAGAAACAATAAGGGTAAGATACAAATGAAAGAATTAGTGTAGATTGCAAGGATAAATTACGCTGCTGCTACACTGCCTAGTATATACGTACCTTCAACAAGCTGAGAGCTGCACCCTCACGGTACCATGCCTTTGGCCACTGAGGACGCATCATTTTGCATTTTTGAGCATCAAACAGAGCTTGCACTCCATCTCCGAACCGCAAAAAGCATAGGCTTCTGTTAGGAAACAAGGTAGCATCAAGTGGATCTATGGCTATCGCCTGCAATAACAATCAGCATGACCCAATTTCTCAGGATACATGGTGCCATTGTAAATCAGCATTAACAAAAAAGAGGTCACTCCAGTTGTAATGGAGCATAAAGTGCTCTGTGACAAGCGGAAACAACTGTCTCCCAAGCTTGATACAAGTCACAGAACTAACTATCCATCACATAGTTAACATTTTTATTATTTCAAACAAGTATCTGTTTTTTCAGATTGGTTTAAATGTTTATTACCATGCCATAGAAGTAGATTGCTCCAAGGTAGTCTCTCTTTGCAAAGGCTTCATTTCCTTTTAGCTTCGCATCAGCTAGTGTCTGTTCTTTCTTAGCAATCTATAAACATGCATGAAAGAATAATTAAGAACCAGTAAATACGGGTTATGATGAAAGAGAGACCAGTTAACTAGTTAAGTATATACCTTAGCGCTGGAAGGCATATATTTTACAGTAGTAATTATCCCATCAACACTCCAGTTGGGCAGAGATGCGGTTGGTTTAGTATGAGGAAAGATAAGTTTGACAAGATCACGATTCCCTTCACGTGCTGCGTGTATGATTGGAATTTCACCTGACTGCGTTGTAAAGACAAAAGTAAATACATCCACAACAATGGTAAAGATGGCCTGTGTTGTTACAGACATACAGTACACTAGTTGCTTGATGTAGAATCTATGTTCCGTATAATGCACGTCCAAAGGGCCTACATATAATTACCATGTCAGGAATATTAGGGTCAGCTCCAGCCTCTAGCAGGAACTTGACAATGTCAGTCGAGCCATCTATGACTGGCTTCAATAAAGGGCTTGTTCCACAGGGACTTTTAAAGTTCACATCAGCACCTGCCTATTTATAGAATTGACGACAATGCAAAATTTAGCTTTTAGACAAGTTTTCAACATGCAAACATGGATGACGCATTCAATCAAACTAAATAATTGAAGCAACAAACACAAGACAATAAATGAAAATCTCTACTACCTCAACCAATAGCTTGATGCATTTCAAGAAACCTGCAGCACTTGCCCCCATGAGCGGTGAAGAAATATTATTGGCAACTCCGTTGGGCTGCATAGGGAAACAAGATCACAGTTTCGGTTAGTAGTCACTAGTCAGATGACAGATCAGTGAAAAATGATTCAAATAAGTTGCCAGATCACATAGCAAACTAGCTAGGTTATTACACACCTGTCAATTGTGCGTGTGTGTCAATTGAGTTACCAATGCAACAAGGAAAGAGGGGAACTAATTGTTGAATATTGCTGTTCAACATAAGTAGCACATAAACACAGGATCACATAGCCTAAATCACAATCAATCTGCTAATGCGGAATTAGGTGGGATAAACTTATACCAGTGTTAGTAGCCGCCATGGGAGCCTCCTGAGACGATGTAGTCGGTACGGGTCTCAGCCTTGAAGTAGTAGAATCGATGACGAACGCCGACTCAAGAACTTGTGATGTTCTTGATCGACAACTTGAACGTATCCCCTCTGGACGCCAACGGCACTGACCCGGACGTGGACGAGGAACTAGAGCTCCTACCTCCTCCAGCCCCTTAGAACATGTTGCTTAAATAGATTAGGTGGTGCTGCAAATTGATTTGATGCGTTAGTTAGTTCTAATTGTGTTCCTGCAGATTACGAACACGAGTTCGATCCATCAATAACAACACGATACTTAAGGTCAATGTGTTTGGAAGCACCACTTGACTTGTTGTCACGATTTTATTCCCAACATTCTCCCACTTGATCGAACGGTCTACAACTTGTTCGCATCATACTAATGTTCACACTCGGTAAAATAGTAAATACTAGACCAATGCGCCATCGCAGCATTTAATTCGCCACGGGACCCCATTACCCATAGTTTCACCGAGACACCTTGTTAGAACGCTTATACATTATTGGGAGTTCATAACGGCCCTGAACCGTGACCTAAAGACTATCCACGGCACCCATGTCTAGAACATGTTGCTTAAATAGATTAGGTGGTATGCCTTTAGTGAGCGGATCCGAGCATCTCATTAGTTCTTATGTGCTCAACATTAATAGTACGATCCTAGTCTCTTTAGTGCCTTCAATACTTAAGGTCAATGTGTTTAAGCACCACTTGACTTGTTGTTCTTTATGAAAATAATTGATTTATTATCATAGTATAACTTAAGTGGTTTTGTAATCAGTGTTATAACCTTAAGGCCCTAATAAAATTCTTAAGCCACACTGTCCTTGCCGCTTCATAACATGCTATAAACTCACACATAGTTGACGCCTAACTCTTGCTTAGAGCTTTTCCAAGAAATAGCTCCTCCTCGCTAGAGTGAAGACATATCCCGATGTAGACTTTCTACTATCTTTGCATCTCATATCTCTTAAGCATTTTATCAATATATGCCTTTTGGCAATAGCTAATGCCTTGACACCCATCCAGCTTGACCTTTCCGGATTTTGTGATATCTTCCAAACATTCCGGTTGCAAATGCCAAGTCCGGACGCCGCATGTACTTAAGCATTCAAAATGGGATGATAGAAATCTCTTTGTCTCATGTAACATTTGCTTATCGTTACTTGCTAATAGAATATCATCCACATAGAGTACTAGAATGACAAATTTTCCACCTTTTATCTTAATGTAGATACAATTGGTCTATCTCTTGAGATAATCTCAATGAGATCAAGGTTCCATTGTCTTGGCTTGCTTAAGTCCATAATCTTTCTATCATCCCATAGTTTTCCTTACCTTTCACAACATAACCTTGTCTATAGGTTCCATTGCCATTAAGGAATGCATCTTAACATCCATCGATGTAGCTCTAAATCAAAATGGATTTCTTTAATTATCCCATATTTTCCATTTACCTTTC
Source organism: Cenchrus purpureus (assembly GCA_022644695.1). Classification (NCBI taxonomy): domain Eukaryota; kingdom Viridiplantae; phylum Streptophyta; class Magnoliopsida; order Poales; family Poaceae; genus Cenchrus; species Cenchrus purpureus. Next base: position 134,043,345 of record CP053457.1, on the reverse strand, counting down.
TATTATAATCAACCCCTTCTTTTGTGTATAACCCTTTGCTACGAGCCTTGCTTTGAATTTATCGACATTCCCTTTAGAGTCACGCTTAATTTTGAAGACCCACTTACCTTGGTTTGACTCCATCGTGAATTTCAAATCCCATACATCATTAGTGCTCATAGACTTAAGCTCATCTTCCATAGCCTCAACCCACTTAGCGGAATGCTCACTTGAAATTGCCTCTTTGAATGAGACAGATCATCTACCTTTCCGACATCATACATATCTTCACTTAAGTATGTCTCATAACACAGAATGGCAGACCTCCTTGGCCGCGGATCTCCTTATAGGCTCATTCACAACCGGCTCAGAAATGGGTAGATGTTGCTCAATGTGGTTTTGCACTTCATTATTATGCACCACTTGCTCTTGCCGTGGCACAATCATCGGCCGCTGTTGTGGTGCCTCAACTTGAGTCAGCACTTGAAGTCTAAAACAGAGGGTAAGAACAATGGCATTAACTCGAGGTGTCACCGATTCTTGAGTCACCGGAATAGGAAGCTCAGCCCGGATTTCCTCAAGACTTATTTCCCTCGTTGGAAAGCTCCCACTCATTTCTGCATCCTCTAGGAACACAACTGTCTAGTCTCTACGAACTTAGTGTGGCGAGGACAAGAGAAACGGTACCCTTAGACGATCGGGATATCCAATAAAATGGCAGCTTATCGTCTTAGTATCTAATTTCTTTTGTTGTGGATTAAATAATCTAGCTTCAGCTGGACAGCCCCACACACGTAAGTAATTAAGTGTCGGTTTCCTTCCAAACCACAATTCATAAGGTGTTTTGGGCACTGACTTACTAGGAACCCGATTAAGAATGTGTGCTTTTTTAATGCTTCCATCCACAACTCCACTAGCAAACTAGAATAGCTAAGCATGCTACGCACCATGTCCATAAGTGTGTGATTACGTCGCCGCCCACCGTGATTTCACGTGGTTCGCCCGACATAGAATACTGGGCTTTAATACCATTTTCCTCAAGGTACTTAGCGAATGGTCCAGGAATCTGGCCATATGGAGCATGTCTCCCATAATACTCACCACCTCGATCTGATCTTACTATTTTAATAGTAATACTATGTTGATTTTCCACTTCAGCCTTATAAATCTTAAATTTATCTAATGCTTCAGATCGATCATGAATGGGGTAAATATGACCATAACGAGAGAAGTCATCAGTGAAAATAATGAATGAATCATAACCATCCACTGAAGTTACTAGGAATGGGCCACAAATGTCAGTGTGAATAATTTCTAAGAGGCCCGAACTCCTAGTAGCTCCTTTTTTAATTGTCTTAGCGAATTTCCCTTAATACACGATGCAATCGCTCGAGTCTGAGAAATCTAATGAATGTAGTATCTCTTCCCTAATGAGACGTTCCATTCTCCCCCTCGAAATATGGCCTAAACGACAGTGTCATAATTTGAAAGAAGTCTCATCATTTTGCTTACGCTTTTTAGACACATCACTCACATTCATCACAGAATAATCTTTATCAAGAGAGAGCATATAAAGCTTGCCTTGCAAATAACCAAGACCAACATTTATATTATGATACTTAATATTACACTTATTGTTGCCAAACTCACAAATATGTCCCGAATAATCTAATGCTAAAACTGAAATGAGGTTTCTCTTTAAGCTAGGAACATAAAGGACATCATCTAATTGAAGACTGAAGCCGCTTGGTAGCTCTAATGCGAAGTTTCCAACGCCTTCGACTTCAACTTCATTCCATCAAGAACTCTAAGATTTTGTTCCCTTCTTATAGTTTCTCATTGAATCGAAGTTCGTGAATGAATTGAAATGTGCACATGGCACCCGAGCCAATCCACCAAGTATTCTGGGAAAATCAGCCCAAGAATGATGCATCAATAAATGAAACAATATCAGCGATTCTTTGTTCTTTTTAGCCATCTCCTTGAAATACAAGACATTGTTTTTTGCAGACAATGTTTAGAGACTCACAGAATCCTTGCAAAATTTTAGCATCTTGAGCATTCTTATGTGAAGTGGTCTTTATTTCACCTTTTATTTTTCTTAAATTTCTTCTTAGGCTGTCACGGTCGCTCTCGATTCAAATTGATTTTTAGAAGGATGATTAAACCCAACAAGGTTAGCCATACATCTTTCCCTTTTTCAAATTCTTCGCCTTTCCTTCTCAACACAACAGTCGATAAGCTCACTCTATGTTCCAAGTCCCTTCGAGTGTTGTAACTTATTTTAAAAAGGACTATATTGAGGAGGCGCACCTCTAATGGCAACAGAGATCGATTGCTTAATGATCATGTTGGCTATTCTCATTGTTCCTATCCCACTTATCGACATGAGAATTGTCGATTGGGAGCAGAGAAACAATGTGCCTAGCCTCACGTAAGACCGAGTCATACTCTAAAATGCCAAGTATGACCTCGCACCTTTTCCTTCCAGCTAGGAAAGTTGGTGCCATTAAGTGGCTCAATGGTGTTTAGGTAGCCGGTCACATTGTTCACTGAAAATTATGGAAAATTATGTTTCAAAGAAATACACAATAAAGATGCACATAAAAGCATAATAATAACCTTACGATGGTCCGATTAAAATTATGCAATAAATTTCAATTTGCATCACCGATGGGCAGAAAACAAACGAAATTTATCATTAAACTCATAATTAAAACAACGATGGTCAGAATTAATTACAAGTGTACTCTAACTAAGCTTCTCGATGGTTCCACTTAATTAGAGAGCATCTTAATTGCATCTTGGTGGAAAACATAATTTTTCAAATAAAATAATGCAAACTAAACAAAGAATTAAAACAATTATATGACTTATGGAAATTAAATAAGCGGAAAACATAAAAGATAAAGGAAAACTTAAACGGGCTCAAAACCTCAAAACTTGCCCACATATGCTTTAGCCCACGTGAGCTCATCCTCTCTATTTAGCTAATCTGGCCCATCTTACGGCTGCCGCAGTCCCAACTATCGCCCATCGGCGCGCTACCGCCGCTGATCGATGATGCGCGCGATCTGGCCGTCTCGCAGACGGACGACGGAGGGAAACCCGAACCAGGTCAAAACCGCCGGCAGAGGAAATCCTAACTCCCTCGATTCCACACGCGCAGTCACCCTCCCCTTTCTCCTCCCTCGATCCCGAGCTTGCAAACGCACGCCGCCATGATCCACCGCCGACCGTAGGCTCCGCCGCGGCCCTCCGCCGGAGGACGCGTGTGACTCGGTCCGAGGCTCCGCGGTGTAACGGCGGCGGGGCGCGGTGGTGTTCCGGAGCGGGCGGCACTGCCTAGCGATGCGGCCGGCACTGGAGCCGATGGCGCGATGGCGAAGGAGTCACGAGGCGGATCGCTAGCATCGATGCCGCAGCTGTTGCTCGCGGGTGGCCCGAAGACACCCACGACAGTGTGGCGGCGGCGGCATCGATTCATGCCGCGCGCGTGCCCCTTGCCGATGCGGTGAGGGAGATGACTGTGGCGCGCGCGCGACGTCCTGATGCCGTGCGCCGCCATCAACTAGGGAAGCCCTTAATCCCTAGGGTTAGGGTTCACGATTTGGGGATTTTCAATTTAGGGATCTTTTCCGATGAATCTTTGTAATTCGATTCGATTCCCTCCTTCTTGCTTATGCACTTTCAATTTCACGAATTGATGAGTAATTTCGAGATTGAGGGCCTAATTTGGGGTTAACAGGGATGAACTAACCCTAATTACTTAACATAATCATGAACTTAAAATTAATTAGGGTCTAATTATCGTAATTAGGCATGCAATTAGGCACATGAGCATCTAACTCGGTTCTAACAGTCAAATTAAACTTAAACTTGAACTTTAATCATTAACCGAACTAGATTACATCTAATTTGCATATGATTGCACTTAATCTTACTGCATTTATCTAATAACACACTGATAAGCACAAACCAATCTAATTGCATATCTTAAACTAATCTGCAGGGCTAAAGCACATCAAATTAATCTTAAACCGACTAAAACAGGGGCAAAACCATGGCTTAGGATTAAGATTAGATCATGATAAGGCTAAGTACGGCTCTAGATGTCAATTGTTGAATATTGCTGTTCAACATAAGTAGCACATAAACACAGGATCACATAGTCTAAATCACAATCAACTAATGGAATTAGGTGGGATAAACTTATACCGGTGTTAGTAGCCGCCATGGGAGCCTCCCGAGACGATGTAGTGATGGTCTCGACCTTGAAGTAGTAGAATCGATGACGAACGCCGACTCAAGAACTTGTGATGTTCTTGATCGACGACTTGAACATATCCCCTCTGGACGCCAACGGCACTAACCCGGACGTGGACGAGGAACTAGAGCTTCTACCTCCTCCAGCTCCCTTAGCAATCGGTGTTTGGTCTTTAGGCTAAAGCAAATTGATTTGATGCGTTGGAGGCTTTGCCTTACCCTTAGTTTTATATGGAGCTGTGGAGGCAGGGCCTAGAGATCTAATAGGATTTTAATTGTGTTCCTGCCGATTACAGAACACGAATTCTGATCCATCACGTAGGGGAAAAACGTGAGGAACAAATTTCTCTCGGTTGGAGACCGAGAAGATCACGATAACAGTTTATTTCCAACACTAATATCTTACATCAGCACCATGCTCCAGCAGGATTTTCACAGCCTGATCATGGCCCTTCGACGCAGCCATGTTCACGTCAACACCCCTGGACAGCAGCAGTCTTACAGCCTCGTCGTGCCCTGAATCACAGGCACAAAGACAGTAAGAGACGGTGGCACACGATATTTAAGGCTGTAATAAGCTTGTGATCCTACATTTCACACAAATCACAGGATTAAATTAAATTTGAAAGGGAGTAACGCACCGCAATCTGCCGCATCGTGCAGCGGCGTGTTACCCATGGCGTCAGGCATCCCAGGATCGCCACCGTGGTCGAGAAGGTACCCCAGGACGCTCACTTTTCCGGCTTCCGCAGCGTGGCCAATCGGTGTCACTCCTACAAGGGAAGAATAATAAGCAGCAGCACACAACTCTATACACAGCACTACTGATTACTGAATAGTGAATGCTGATGCGCAAGCACGTACAAGCGGCCAAGCGCAAGATTTTTCAACCGAAGGCTTTCACCCAGTTTTATTCAAAGCTTAACAGTTGACGCGCAAGATTCAGTAACGCGGCACTTAATTAAATAATTACCATCGGCGGTAGCAGTGGCGGACCGTGGCCACGTCGACACCTAGGGCCAACATTAGCTACAGAATAGGAAATAGTCTCAATTTTGTGCTACAATGTTTGCTACAGTATACTACAGTGTGGAAACAGCGGGCCAGCGACTAGGGCCAGGGCCCTAGTTGCCCTACCCTTCTGTCCGCCCCTGGGCGGTAGTGCAGTTGACATGAAGCCCGGATTCCTCTACCAGGAATCTGCAGATCTCCAGGTGTCCCTTGGCCGCGGCGAAATGCAGGACATTCCACCCACCGGGGCCCTTGGCTTCACGCAGATCACTTTTGCTCGCCATTTCTAACGAAGAGGGATCAGATGGCCGATTGGACAAGAAATTAGCTTGAGAACCCAGTAAAGATGCAATCTTGAGGAGCAACGGCGGGCGCGCTTACTCTTGAGGAGGCGGAGGTTGCCGTCGACGGCGGCCTGGATGGCGACGGAGGAGGGGTTCCAGGCCATCGCGTCTGCGCTGCAAGGCCCCTTCAGGAGTTCCGCAAGGTTCGAGAAGGCCAGAAGGGTCTTGCTTTGTGGGCGGCGTGGTGTCGAGGAGAGAGATGGGAAGACGAGGGGACAACGGGCATCATCACTGGTGCTTTATGGGGACTGACTGGCGAAGAAACACGGGATGGGATAATCTGGCGGCCCATGGACGCGTTTGGAGGCAGTCTGAGCCGGCGTTGTCAGGCCCATGGACCCAGCGCCAGCCCGAGTGGGAATCCTATATAACTTCGAAGGTATATACTGAAACTTCCCATGTTTAATATTTATGCAATCATAGTTGTTCGGGAATTTTTTTATACTAGTAAAATGCACGTACGACACGCACGTGATATATAAGAAAAGCCTGAATATTTATGGATCATCAACTTATCATTCTTACATTTAAAATATTATCATTATTAAAAATACTAAACTACACTATAGTTACTTTTATTTATACATCATAGTGCGCATGAAAACCTAAATTACTAAAAAACAGCATGAACAAAAAGTAAATAATGGTCTGAATCTTTCAGGCCTCCAACTCACAGTATATATTTTTTGCTATAATAGAATACCCAAGAATAACTCTAAAACTCTAACCACACACAAAATCATTTGATTTAAGAATGATTTTAGTTCTTAGATGTAAATGTATAGGCATGAAAGTCTAGATACAGATATTTACAGATGTAAAAGTAGTCATACAGTTACGAAAATATAAGGTCAAACACATGCATGTCAGGATCTTGATCGGCGAGATCCAGTGAAGAACGCACGCGAACACGAAGTGGAAACACACGGTGTTTTGGTGCTGCGAAGCGGCAGCTTTTCTTGTATTCGATTACTGAATATAAAGCCTAATTACAAAGCTAAAAGCACGGCACGTTCGTGCACACGACGCGCCATCCCACATCGCTGGGACGTGCCGCAGAATACGCACGCATGGCGAGCTCGGCGAGCGGCTGCATGCGCGCTGGCTAAACTGAACAGCTGAAAAAACGGAGATCCTAACTGTACACTATCCGGCAACAGACTTATCCAACAAATCACCCCCTAAGTCCTGTCGCCGGTGAAGAAAACTTGGTGAGGCCGATCTTGCCGCGCAGCTCGTCGTACTTCAGTCGACCGAGGGCCTTGGTGAGCATGTCACCTAGTTGCTCTGCCGTTCCGATGAACTGAACGTCGATCAGACCTTTCTCAGCACACTCCCGGACATAGTGATACTTGACTTCAATATGCTTCGTCCGGTCGTGGTGTACTGGGTTCTTGATCAGGGAGATGGCGGACTTGTTATCCACCCGTAGCACCGGCGTGCTCGCCTTGCCGTCGAGCATATCTGCAAGAAGGCGAGCCAGCCAAACACCTTGGCAGGTCGCGGTTGCTGCCGCGATATATTCGGCCTCACATGATGAAAGGGCCACTACCTTCTGCTTGCATGACTGCCAGGAGACCGGCCCATCACCGAGGAAGCAGATAACCCCGCCGGTGCTCTTGCGATCGTTGACGTCGCCGGCGAGATCGCTGTCACTGTATCCGTGCAGCAGTGGTGGCTTCCTCCTGTCACCGCGCTTGTAGTGAATGCCCAGCGCTGTTGTCCCTGCCACATAGCGCAGTATGCGCTTGACAGCAGCCTGATGTTCTTCCGTCGGCGTCTCCATGAATCTGCTTACGTAGCCAACGCTGAATGAGAGATCTGGACGTGTGTGGAGCAGATACCTCAGGCTTCCCACAATGCTTCGGTAAGCCGTGGCATCAACAGGCGTAGCAGTGCAGTCCTTGAGAAGCTTGAGGCGAGGTTCCATTGGCGTTGAACTTGGTTTGCAGTTGAGCATGCTTGCACGTTCCAGCAGCTTCTGAGCATAATGCTCTTGGGAGATGGTGATCCCGGCCGGCCCCTGAACCACTTGAATGCCGAGATAATAGGACAGGGCGCCAAGATCACTCATCTGGAACTTCCTCTTCATGTCCTCCTTGAACCTCTGAAGCTCGCCTGAATCACCACCCGTGATGATCAAATCGTCGACATAAATGCCAACAATCAATCTTCTCTGCGCCTTGCCGCGGGTGTAGACACCATGTTCATTCTCGCTGCGCCTGAAGCCGAGGGAGATGAGCGTCGCATCAAGCTTGGTGTTCCACGCGCGCGGGGCCTGACGCAGCCCGTACAACGCCTTGTGAAGGTGCAGCACCTTGCCGGGGTGGTCCTTGTCGACGAATCCAGGAGGTTGGGCGACGTACACCTCCTCCTTGAGCTCTCCGTTGAGGAACGCGGACTTTACGTCCATGTGGTGGATTGGCCAGTTCCAGTGCGCGGCTATGGCGATCATGAGCCGTACAGACTCGAGACGCGCCACCGGCGCGAACACCTCTTCAAAGTCCACCCCCTGGCGCTGGACGTAGCCTTTTGCCACCAGACGTGCTTTGTGGCGAACGATGACGCCGCGCTGGTCCCGCTTCACCTTGTAGACCCATTTTAGACCGATTGCACGGTGTCCGACCGGGAGCTCGGTGAGACTCCAGGTCTCGTTGGTGGTGATGGCGTCCAGCTCCTGCTTCATGGCGTCCTGCCACTCGGGGGCGTGTTCACCTCGAACGCGTCGGGCCCCTCGTAATCGCATGGAGTTCATCAAATTCCAGAACCCGAGGAACATACCCAGGCAGTGTGTTCTCCCCAACAATGTTGTCGACACGGCGGTATCGCTGAGGGTCGTCGTCGTCCACATCAGCGTCGAGTGCGTCGTCGACCGACGGTGGCGTTGCAAACTCGATGCCGTCTTGTGGGGATGGCGGCTCCAGCGGGATCGGCATCGTAGGTACGGGTGGTGAAGCCGCTGGTGATGCCGTTCTTGGTACTGCCGATGCGGGGACGGAAGACGTGTGCTCCGGTTCACCGCTCTCCATGGGAGGGATCATGTACTCGACAGTGAATGGCTCGCCGCCGGCGCCTGATGTTGACGTAGCATCCCAGCTCCAGCTCGCGTTCTCGTCGAACACGACGTCGCGCGAGACATGTACACGACCACCAACCAGATCGAAGAGACGGTACGCCTTGCTCCCGTCCGCGTAGCCCAAGAAGACCATCGGTGTAGAGCGATCATCAAGCTTCGTGAGGTATGGGCGAGTGTCCTTGACATGGCCAACACAACCGAAGGTGCGAAGATGATGCACTGCGGGCTGCTTGCCATGCCAGGCCTCATATGGGCCTTCGCCGGGATCTGTCAGAGGTATACCGCAGCAGTACCGCCTCCCCGAATCTTCCTGGAACACCCTTTGCCTTCATCATGCTGCGGGCTGTGGCAACCACGGTTTGGTTTCGCCGTTCGACGACCCCATTTTGCTGCGGCGAGTAGGGGGCCGTCAGTTGTCGCTGTACACCATGGCTCGCCATGTACTCCCCGAACTCGATTGAGGTGAATTCACGCCTTCAGTTCGCCGACTCCACCGCCAGCGGGCCTTGAACTGCTTGATGGCGGTCGAAGCTTCGTCTTTGCTTGCAATCAGAGAGAGCCACATATAGCGACTCATATCATCAATCAACAGGAGGAAATACCTCTTCCCACTCGGAGTGGTAGGCTTGATCGGGCCGCAAATGTCACCGTGTACTAGCTCCAGGTGATCATCGGCGCGGTAGGAGGACTTCGAACGACGCCTCTTCGCTGGCGACGAGGCACGTCAGAGCTGGTTCACACGATCGACTTGGGGAAGACCGCGCACCATGGCTTCCTTGCTGAGGCATCGAAGTGCTTGAAAATTGAGGTGGCCAAACCTCGCATGCCAGAGCCAGGCCGGCTCGCTGCTGCACGCTGCCAGACACACTGGTCGGGCAATCTCCATGTTGAGGTAGTACAGGCGATTCGGTGCGCGTTGCACCTTGGCGAGCAGACGACGATCGGGCTCGTAGAGACGGAGCACGCCGTTCTTGATGGTCACCTCGCTCCCGGCGTCGTCTAGCTGCCCAATGCTAATTATATTAGCAGTGAGCCGCGGTATGTAGTACACGCCGGTGAGGGCGCGGTGCTCGCCAGACTTGCAGACGAATAGCACCGTGCCGCGCCCTTCGATGTTCACCAGTGAGCCATCTCCGAAGTGCACCGTCCCGTACACGCCGGGATCGAGCTCGACGAACGCGCTTCGGACGCCCGTCATGTGGTTCGTGGCTCCTGTGTCGAGGACCCACCGTCCACCGGTGTTGTCCGCCTTGCCGTCGAGGTGGACGAACACCTTGGCTTCGACCAGCTCGACGCGGCGTGTAGGCTCAACGCGACGTGTAGGCTCAGCAGGTGCGTCGACATTGACCCCCGCCTGTTCCGTCGTGGCGAGCATGAGCGTTGGCTCCTCCTCATCTGGTTCTGCCTCCGCGACGTGGACCGCCGCCTTCTTCTTGCTGCGGCAATCCTTGACCCAGTGGCCGATCTTGCCGCAATTCTTGCATCGGTCGCCGGGCGGAGGCTTGCTGGCGCCGTTGTTCTGTCCGTTGCGACCACCACGCCCACGACTGCGCGCTTGGCGCTTGCCGTGGTTCCCGGATCCGGAGGCGCCGGCGGAGTTCCCTTCTTCGCGGCGCTCCTTGCGTCGGGCCTCCCAGTCCTCCTCGCAGAGCATCAGGCGACCCATGGCGTCTGTGATCTGCTTGGGCTTCGTTCGCTCCTCGAAGACGCGCAACCGCCCGATCACATCTTCAACCTTGGCGACCTTGAGATCCATGAACATCTCGATGGAGACCGCCGCCTGGTTGAGCTTTTCCGTGACCACCTGCAGGAGCTTCTTGACGACCTCGGCCTCGAGAATGTGATCCCCGAGTTTGCGCAGGTTGGTGGCGAGTGCGTTGATGCGGATGCCGAAGTCGCTGACCGTTTCTCCTTCTTTGAAGGAGATGGAGTTGAACTCTTGGCGGAGCTGTTGCGCGTTGGCGTCGCGCGCGCCCTCGTCGCCGATGCGCAGGATCTTGACCGCGTCCCAAGCCTCTTTCACCCTGGACTTGCGGGCGAGGGTGTTCCACAGCTCGGAGGGAACTGAGCGCAGGAGACCAGACATCGCCAGCCTATCGTCGTGGTACTTGTCCTCGTCAGTGGGATCCTCCATGCCAAGGTCGACGACGTCCCAGACGCGGATCGTCTGGAAATTCACCTCCATCACCAACGCCCACTCGTAGTTCGTCCGCGTAAGCATCGGCCATTGAACGTTCGCCGTTGGCCGCTCGATGACGCGCTCGACGATCTGCTCCCCGGCGTCCCGGGGGCGTGAGGGACGGGTGGAACGGCCTCGACGGCGACGGTGTGGTGGCGAGGCTGACTTCCTTGGAGGCTTCTTCTCGCCATTCTTGTCGCCGGAGCTGTCACCAACTTCCTTCAGCTTCTCCACAGGAAGCTTCGACATGGCGACAGCTCAACCTGGCTCTGATGCCAAGTGTCAGGATCTTGATCGGCGAGATCTAGTGAAGAACGCACGCGAACACGAAGTGGAAACACACGGTGTTTTGGTGCTGCGAAGCGGCAGCTTTTCTTGTATTCGATTACTGAATATAAAGCCTAATTACAAAGCTAAAAGCACGGCACGTTCGTGCACACGACGCGCCATCCCACATCGCTGGGACGTGCCGCAGAATACGCACGCATGGCGAGCTCGGCGAGCGGCTGCATGCGCGCTGGCTAAACTGAACAGCTGAAAAAACGGAGATCCTAACTGTACACTATCCGGCAACAGACTTATCCAACAATGCATAACAGTGATCACGCATCAAGCAGCTTATAATCTAAGATTATATGACAGATTGGATTGCAAACTACTTTGGCAACCATAGCTCCACCTAGTTGAAGCTTTTGAACAGCTTGGGTTCTACAAAGAAAAAACAGTTTAAATTAAAAAATATCTGCAACCATCATGTTGGAGCAGACAAGAAATAAGGAACAGATGAATGCATATCGTAAATCAAATATGGGGATCACCCCCCACCCACCACCCCATATGTTTGTAACATAGAACAAAATAAAGTGAAGCATCCCCGGTGGGGTAAGACCGCCCCACGAGTTTTCATTAAGAAGAAGGAACCTTCTCTAGCTTAGGAAACCCTCGAACCTCGGCTTCACCGGCGAGGGGATTTTTTTAAAACCAGCTCCATAATTCGCTCCAATGAGGATTCAAACCTGGGTCTCCCAATTACGACCATACCTCTGCCCCTCTAACCAAGTAGATTATAGGAGCTTTGGTACCTCTAAGTAAGTTGAAAAGAAATGTCCTGCATGAGCATAACTGTCATATAATCTGTAAGATTTTATGCACCACCATAAGAGGTAAGATTACATACAACAAATTGTTGGGAGCTGTGGACTCTGAAAGCATTTGCATGAAGTGGTGTTCATGGAACCAACTCCCCTCTTATGAAATCCACAAAAATAAGCAATGCTTTAGCTCTCACAAATCAAGCATGACCAAGAAAGTTGTTGCTGAGAATGATGCCAATTATTAGGTGTGCAGTACATACGAATCTGATTAAAGAAAAAAATCAAACTACAGTGTGGGAAATATTTTAAGAATACACTGAAGAGCTCAAATATCAATATAGTAAGAAAGAAGCACATCCAGTCGTACCCATGTTCATGAAAAGAAAATAAATCAATTCGGAGCTCATTGTTACTCTAATTCCCATTGTTACCCTAATATGTTTTGACAGCAAGTAGCATAAGAGAGCTATATAATTTGTGGAATGATATGCATAGGTACAAACACACACGAATTCATGCATTGAGTTTAATGCTTGCTCTAAACTCCTACAATCCTAGCCATTTTTTTTCTGTTGGTCATGCTACGGAATAAATTATGCACCGGATTAAACATTACGGCATACTAAGATCGCACGGACAAGCAAATTAGCAAATACCAATGATATTGACCAGCACATGTATACATAGCAATCAAATGTAAAGGCATTCTTTGCTAGCTTGTAAGAAATATAGCTTCAGAAACCTGAATTAATTTCTTTCGCTTAAGCAACATGCTTCAATAATCAATATTGAGGACCTCAGTAGAGAGAATGAACCTGAGATTTCGATGTTGCCACCGGTGACATCGTCCTGACCTTGAGGATGAAAGTGACGTCTCCACCATGGTTGAACCAATCCTGTAAACAACGGCCAGCGAATATTGCCATGAAAGAGCAAACTAATAAAGATCCATGCACTATACATATATGCAGCAGTCAAGTCAAAGAGGCAATAGATCGAACACCTTGCATACGCCATGGTTGTTGTCCCGACACCTATCCAATTCATGCAGAAAAAGGATGCAGTCACCATCCCATCCCAGTAAGTGGAACTCAAACCTCATGGCAGCGGAGATATACAATTTTTTCCTTCACCTGCCACAGACCTGGTCATGGTCTTTCCATAGCTTGCCCTTGGACTTGATGCCATCACCGGTCGACTGCTCCACCCACGGTCATTGGTGTAGAAGGTACGGTGCTGCCGTCGCCAAAGGAGCTGAGATGCCACTCCTGCAAACCATGGTCAAATCTAAAATAAAACCAAAACAAATTTAATTCGCAAATTGATCTTGTTGTTGAAAACAAATCTTTGTACTACTAAATACTATTGTTTCCTAGTATGTGTTTTGTCCTCATAGTTTGGTGCCCAATCAGTTTAGCTAGCAGGCAAAATCTAGCAGTGCCCTCCGACGAATTAAAAGAACAGCTAGTAAAATATTAGGAGCTTTAGAAGCACCTGCTTGAAGTGATCTTCAGGAATTAACTCCCCTCACATTGACCTAAGAAACACTTAATTATGTCAGGCAATGTCATAAAATAAGAAAAAAATTCATGTGCAATTGCATGTGTTATAGACATTGTGACAAAGATCATTATTCCTACCGACAATTTGGATGTACAACATACTAATGACCACATCATAAAAGTAATGACCACACAAGTGAGAAAGAAAGCAAAGGGCCCAGAGGGAACCATAGAAAAAAAACACAGTGCAGTTCCTTATTGGCGGTGTCAAAATCCACAAGCAGATTTAAAATGAAACGTCGTATTAAGTGGCATATTACCAGTATGGGGTGTAAAATAAAATGCATCATAGAATGGTAGCAGAATCAGCTTATATGAACGATTTGTTCAAGAATAAAACCCAAGAAAGTCAATTAATTTATTTTCAAAAAAAGTTCTGGTTGACTGCTTGCTAAAACAAAAGCCTTGATACTTGCGGAAGCTACTCTTCTTCGGTAAGCAAATTACACAACACTAATAACTTAATAAATTCTACAAGTTGTCGCTGCTAAGGGAACCTCTGACTCTTCTTTCCTTTCTCATTCAAAAACCAAAATCCGTACTCATGCATTACCGGATTTAATGACCCACATAGGGGCCATTCACACTATAATCTGTGAGACATTTTTAACTCTAAGCAGTGAACCAGCATATCTGCATAAAAGATTACCATATTCTTGTAGAACGACAGAAGCATGTGATGTCCTGGAATTGCTCCTAAAGCAAGAAGCAACAAACTTAAAAGATTAGTAGTGAAAAGCAAACCACACGATTAAGCAAATCTTACACTAAATTATTGCTGGCCAATGCGAGAGGAGACCTACCTGTTGTCCCTGTGAATTAGCTCCAGAACTTTACAAGGCAAAATCCAAACCTGCATGTTTCCGAAGCCAGTAATCAGCATTACTACACTACATTAGAGTGTCTGAAGCCGCTGGAGAATCATCACTTGACGCACAAGAGCAGCAGCACCACGCAATGCAACCCTCAACAACTCCTCTAGGTACTGACTGTGCCGTTGCAATCCAATCTAATCCCATCGAACCAACACAGAAAAAAACATGATTCAGAGGACGATCAAAAAATAGGGGTAGATCCTGCACAACCGGCAGGGACGTTTGGGGCAGAGCAACCGGCGGTGAGCTCCTGGAGGGACCTTGCACGGCGAGCTCGTCGAGGGACCAAGCACGATGAAAGTAGAGGGTTGCGAGCCGGTCGGGGATGTGCTGTGCCGGTGGAGGGGACGTGCTGCGGCGGGGGAGGTACCACGTCGGCGGAGGCCGGAGGGAAGGCACCGCGCTGGCCGAATCCCACTATCGCGCGGCCTTGGCACCATTGCGACCTGCACGCTTCCTCACCACCATTGCCACCCATGCGGCCAAAGCTCGACGGTGGTGGGGGCGCACCAACGCGGATGGTGGGGGCACTACAACGGCCGACCAGCGTGGGGAAGCTGCCCTCCTGCGACCCATGGCGGGGAGCCTGGCAGCCGGCACAGGGAGGGCGGCGGGATCCATGGATGGAAAGAGAGAAAAGGGGGAAATTGAAGAGGAAGACCGGCGAGATCCAGCAGCCAGCTCTGGTACGTCTGCGGCGACCAGCAGTGGGGAGGGCGGTGGGAGGGGCAGAGAACATGGCGGTTGCCGGCGGGAGGAGTCGCGACCTCGCGGGATGGATGGGGAGAGCGCAGGGAAAGAAAAGAAGAGACGAATCATTTTTTCCAATTAAGCGAGGCACGGCGAGGGGTGCGGGTGAGTGGGCCCAATGCGGGTATAGGTGGGTGGGTAAGAAGAGATCGAGTAACAAAAGAATTATGATTTTGGCAGAAACGCTTCCCAAATTGCGATTTTTATGGTCGTTTCACCTTTTTGGTCATCACACAACCTGACAGGTGGGTCCGGCGTGAGGGGTAAGGCGGGCCCGAATTGGGTGAGAAAAGTTTTCAATTGTCTTCGCTCCTTATAGTATAGATATATATTTTAATCATTTTGCAAAATTATACGACCGAAAATTTATCAGATTTGTCCACCAACCGTCGTGCGCCACGGCGCCGTCTGTGGCCACGGCGTTTAACCAACCGCCCGTGGCCCACGGCAATTGGTGGCCGTCCACAGCGGTTGGGGAACCTCCACGACGGTTGGACCTAACCGCCGTGGGCCACGGCGGCTAGGCTCAACCGCCAAGGGCTACGGCGGCCGATCATTTTAATTTTATTAAATCTAGTAGAAAATTAAACAAGAGAAATTAAGGACTGCTGGTTCAATTATTACAAAGAAAACTAGGTGGTAATAAAGAAAAGCAAAGTGACATACTAAAAAATAGTCATGATCACATATAACAAAGGTTTCAGACAAACAATATGCGACCTAATCTAGCATCGCTCGGTCTTCTTGAGCACTGTCTTGATCATGCGGCGCGCGTCGCCGCGAGGGTACGCTAACGGGTCACGTGGGTGGATCTGCCGATGCCTAGCATTAGCAGCCGCGGTTCGCCATCGCCGCCGCCGACCACCGCAACCTCGTGGGACGACCGCAGCCCTCTCAAGACGGCCGCGCCCACGCCGCGGCGGAGACGGCCGCGCCACCGCGCGCTCGGCAACGCGAGCCTCTGGTGCCCCACCGCCGCTCGTAGCCGCGAGCCTCTGCCGCGCCCCGCTCCCTCCACGAGTCCACGTGGTGGCGCGCGCCTCCTAGCCGCGACCCTCCGAGCTCGCCCCGTGATCGCAAACCCGCAAGAAGTCGGGTCGAGGCCAACTCGTCAACCCGGACCCGGACCTCCGCCCAGTCCCCTAGGGTGGAGTCAGGAGTGCCGCCGCTGCCGACGTAAATTAGAACAAATAGTATTATTAAAGCACGTATCCTAATTAATACAATCTAGTATTTGTATATGGTTCGACATAGAGTTATGGTCATTACGGCGGAAGAACGGCCAAGGACGAGGAAGGAACCGGTCCGCCGTCAGGCCGCCGCCTGGTGGTACTGGTGCTGGTCCTAGTGTAGGTCCTCGTGGTGCCGGTCCTGGTCCTCCTGGTGCTGGTGCATGTGTAGGTGCAGGACCTCTGAGAGAAGGGCCCCCTAGAGGGCCTCTAGAGGAGACACCCTCAAGGGAGGATGCACCGAGGGCGACCGCAGAAAGCCGCACTGCGTGGCGTGACGAGGACGACGGTGCCGTGTGGGAACGACCAGTCGAGGCGGAGCTGGAGGACGACTGGGGGTACCGTGGAAACAGTGGTAGAGCCGGGTTGCCGCGGTAGTTGACCGCAAGGAACCTCGTGGTGATGGCACCCATCCTGTGGAACGTCTCCTCGATCTCCTGGTGTGACATGAGGTTCAGCCTCACCTTCGACTCCTCTATAATACGTGAAAGGTCCGCAATCACGTCGAACTGCAAAAGAAATTATTAGTAAATGCTAGAATGTAAAGTACCATAAGGAAAAAATGGTGAATTTTCAAAGTCATCGCCGTGTCGTAGTGCTGATCCCGTCGCACCACGTACGGGACACTAGAAACGAGCGTCCTCGCCGCGCCCGGAACCGGCGCTGGTGGCTGTGGTGGGACGTACATCACACGCAACCGAGTCCTGGTGTACCATCGATGTACGCCTCCCACGCCGTGTCGCCGTGGGCCGTGACGACGCTCGACGACGCGTAGCCCAACCGTCCACGTACGGCTGCACCTTCTGAACCCAAGAAACACGCCCCGCAACTCCACTCCGAGACCACCTATGACGAATTAAATATATTTATCAGCGGCTGAAATCTTCGAACGCTGCATTAAATTTAAAAATTAACGAGAACTCACCTATGGTGGGGGCTAGGAATAGTGTGCACCAGCACAGCCACTGTAGCGGCCGATCCTCAACACCCACCGTGGACGGTGTACTCCTCCACGTACATGTCGAACAGCAACGGCTTCCTCATCATCCAGTAGTGCTGGTCTCGGAAGCACAAAGACGAGAGTCCCTGTGGTGCGTGGCTCGCGACAGCCTCCTCTGAGTAGGGTGTCCACCTGATGTCCGCGTTCGTAAGAGCGTCGAATCGACCGACGAAAGTCCTTGTACGCCTCTTCTTCGGTCGTATGCGAGGTCTCATACAAACCAAATGTGAACCCTAAATGTGGATTGAACAAACTAGACAAAATGGAAAGACAAATTGAAAGTGAAAGGTAAGAAATTACCGTATGAAGGCACCACAACGAGCCCATGGTGAAACGGTCGCGCGGGTCGTGGCCCTCCGCAGGCTCAGACAGCGTGAGGGGACGATCGCCGACCAATCACAAACCGCCGTGGCACCAGAGCAAGAAGGAGAGGACAGCCGAGAAGGATCGGCTCCGCCGAACGACCCTTCAACACCCGAGCACAGCCCCCTGTACGCGCCGCAAGAAGAGAGTTGCCCCAACTAACTGGGCACGGCGTGCAAGGGCGCGTCGGCGATCCTCCGAGCGTGGGGGATCAGGTACTCGCCACTCACCACCGCGAACTGCAGAACAACACGAAGCCAAACAGCCACAACAGTACGCCCAAGAACCTCTCTCATGCTCTCGCTCGGCGTCATCTGCTAGGTAATCAGCCTGCACAAATAAAATCAAATGTTAGTTACATTGTCTCCATATCTTCAAAACGAGAGAAATATGAGGTAAAGTTACGACGCTAAACCGCCGCAACCAAGTCAAGGTGGGTCCGTGAGCGTTCGCGAACTCCTGGTACGGGGCGGGGGCGCGATCGTTCCGAGGAACGTTCGCGAACCGAGCGAGGAACTCTGTACGCCACTCAGCGGAGATGTCCGCAGCCCCCAGCGGCTCGCCCTCACAAGGAAGGCCCATCAACAGGGACGTGTCCTGAAGAGTCACCGTCATCTCGCCGACGGTGAAGTGGAACGTGTGGGTCTCCGGCCTCCAGTGGTCCAGACGCGCACTGAGGAGGGAGAAGTCGTACTGGAACGTGTCATGCGATCCTTCCGAGAAATCGCGTGCTACCGGGCCGCCCCTCGACTAACTGCCAAGGCTGTGGAGTCCCGCAGTAACTCAAACAAATAAGGTAATTTATTAGTTACAACAAAAGGATAAATGAAGGTACAAACAATAACATAGCATCAGTTCACGTACTTGGGAACCCAAAGGTCGTGGATCGGCAGCAACGTGCGCGTAGTGCGGGAACGCACGTGTCCAACATCCTCTCCGAGGACGGCGGACAGGAACGAGCGGTGTCTGCGGTCGTGCTCCCTGTCCAACAACTCAGGCGTCACCTACGCCTCAACCTCAGCACGAGCAGCCTGAGCTCGAGCTCGAGCTCGGGCCTGGGCTCGAGCTCGAGCTCGAGTCTCGGCCTCACCGAGCCCTGCATCTTGAGCACGATCCATCCATAGCCGCAATGCATACAAAAATTAAATATACAATTAAAAAAACTAGATAAGTAATTTTCTACAATTTATACAATTTCTAAAACAGCTAAACTAATTTTCTACATTTTCTAAAGGAGATGAATTAATTTTCTAGAATTTCTAAACATGCTAAAGTAATTTCTACAATTTCTAAACATGCTAAAGTAATTTCTACAATTTTTACACATGCTAAAATAATTTCTACAATATCTAGAACAGATAAATTAATTTTCTAGAATTTCTAAACAAATTAAAGTATTTTCTACAATTTCTAAAACAGATAAACTAATTTTTTATATTTTCTAAACGAGATAAATTAATTTTCTAGAATTTTTAAACAAATTAAAGTAAATTCAACAATTTCCACTGCAGATAAACTAATTTTCTAGAATTTCTACACATGGTAAAGTAATTTCTACAATTTCTAAAATAGATAAACTAATTTTCTATATTTTCTATAACAAACTAAAGTAATTTCGACAATTTTTACACATGCTAAAATAATTTCTACAATATCTAGAATAGATAAACTAATTTTCTATATTTTCTAAATAAGCTACAGTTATTTCTATAATTTCTACAATTTCTAGAACTGATAAACTAATTTTCTATATTTTCTAAATAAAAACTAATTTTCTAAATCTAAACTAATTGAATTAACTAATTTCTAAATTTTCTAATCTAAAAACTAATTTTCTAAATCTAAATCTAATTTTCTACACTAATTACACTAATTAAATTAATTTTAAAAAAAGAAAACATACCTGGAGGAAGCGGCGCCCGAAGGGAGAATAGAGGGGCAGCGGCAGCGTGGAGGACGGCCACCGTAGCCGCCTTCATATAGGCGCGCCGCTGCCCGCCGCCACGTGAAGGACCCCACGTGGCCACCGGCCGCACCTCTCCACGCCTGTGGAGCACGACGGTAAGGTGCCGCGGGGCCCACACCCTGCACCTGACCGTTGGCAGTCACCTTACCGCCGTGGGTCACGGCGGTTGCATTGATGTTTATTTTTGATAAATTTCGAAACGGTCGTATAAATTTGCAAAATGATAAAAAAAATATAAAAAAAGTCGTTGATCGATCTCATAACTAAATTCTAGTCTCACACCCTCTCCTCTTGTTGACACAAAAATCGGTGTCAACACCTCCTTCCACCTACCTCCCGCCGCTGCTGCCACCACGTGCGGGGCGCGGACTCCTGCACGCCGAGCTCCGCCTGCACCACCGCGCGCCGCCGACCTCCCCCATGCCGGCTTTTCTCCCTGCACCGCGGGCAGCTCCTCCCCGGTGCGCCTCCCCCCGGAGGCGGCGCGTGCTTCCCCTGCGTGTCACGCGGCTCCGCCCCGCGCCGCCCACACGCGCTGCCGCCTCCACCGCCACCTCGGAAGAAGGAGAAGGAGAGGAAAAAATACTGAATTTTTTTCCAAAAATGTTGGAATATTTTTAAAAAAAGTGTTGACCTATGTTGATGAAAATGTTTTGAAAAAATGTTGGATTCAACGTTTTCTCTAAACAAATGTTGGTGCAATTCTTTCTGAAAAATGTTGGTTCAACATTTTTGTTTGAAAAATGTTGTAACATTTTTTAAAATATTGTAACATTTTTTAGGTGGGATGGATGGAAACCAATAACTAGTAATTTTAGGTGGGCTTTGGTAGGATGGAAGTTTCTTTTTATGAAAAATGTTGGTTCAACTTTTTTTGTTTGAAAAACATTGTAATATTTTTTTAGAATATTGTAACATTTTTTAAATAATAGTCATGAGATGGGATGGTTGGGGACTAATAATTCACACTTTTAAGTGAGATTTGGTGGGCCGGAAGTTTCAACTCTTATCCACCTTCCGGTAGCTGTACAAGAGCCCCCCGGTCCAAGCCCTAGGTTCGCAAGATAGGGGAGATGATACTAAATTGAGACATTTCGAAATTTAACCTCAATATGTATGCCTCACACGTTATAATTCTCGGTTCCTAAGTATTTCGAAATATAACCCTTAGCACGTGAATTCTTTCGAATTGAGGGATTTTGACTTTTTTATTTCGGAATTTTCTTTTCTTTTTTCTTCTCCAAACCAATTGAATGGACATAATTGCCCCTGTCTTTATCCCTATCCCTTTCTCCTTCCACCGCTGACGTGTAAGACCCACTTGGGGTAATCGTCAACCTTTGAACAGACCACCCAGCTGTTGCTCGCAGAGCTAAGCTAACCACCAGCACCTGTGGAGGAGCGAGAGGAGCGTCGGCTCTGCGGTCGAGCTGCCCGACACACACCTACTGCCATGCCCCGTTGAGCTCCACCTTTTTAAGACGTGCATAGCACGTTTTTCATTAAGAAGAAGGGAGTTACAAATAACCAATCTTAGGAGAACCCCTAAGACGCGTCGTTACAAGTAAGCACAACAAGAAAGGTAACAACCATGACGCACACCTACGGCCATGCCCCGTCGAGCTCCCCAATGGGGACGAGCGACGGCCACAGGGACAAGGCGACAACTGGCCACGAGGGTGAGCATCAGCCATGGGGGTGAGCTGCGTCGACCCCTGGCTAGCACCGACCACGGGGCCAGCGCTTGCCGACCTCGACTAGCACCGACTGACCCCCGACAATTGCCAATGGGGGGGGGGGGGTTCATGGTCGAATCGGAGGTGGAAGATGACAAGAGGTGAGTCTCACACGTTAGTGGTAGAGGGAGGAGGAAAGAAATAGAGATAAGGGAAGGGGTAAATATGTCCATTCGGTTGGTTTGGAGAAATGAAAGGAAAAAGGAAAATTCCAAAATCATGAAAAAAGGTTGAAATCTTCCAAATCAAAAGAATTTGTGTGCGGAGGTTATATTTCAATGGACTTGCGAATTAAAGGTTATATCGCAGGCGTGCATATTTATCATCTCTCTCCGATGACAATGTATCTTGGTTGTATTTCTTCTTCTTCCTCTTTATGGAAAACATGCCAAGACACAATTGCCAAAAAAAAAAAAAAAACTCACAGGTGTGCGTATTGAGTGTCAAATTTCGAAATTTCTACGTTAAATCTGTATCCGGCGATCGATCTGAGCTCATCTGAGATTTTGTTTGTTAGCTTGTGCAAGTGTATCCGGCGATCCGAGCTCTCATCTGAGATTTCGTTTGTTAGCCTGTGCAAGTGGGTAGGATTACTTTGCATCTTGTCAATGGTGGACTTACCCGTGCGGCCACTGCTCGCTGCGCTGCACTGCCCACCGCCACGTCTTCCACGCGACGCTTGTCGTGGCAGTTCCCGAGTACGACGCTAGCACTCCCGAAGCTCGCATGAGGCCGGCACCGCAGGAGGAGGTGGAGTTGTTCTCGCTGCCGTGGAGGGCAACATGGCGTGGTGCCTCTTGGCTCTGGCTTCAATCGAGCACGCGCGACGCAGGCACAAATTGAGAAAGGAGTTGTCGACTATGGCAACAGTCGTCATGGAGAAAAATTGAGCGCACATACAAAGCAAGTTTCTTGGAGAAATCTAAAGAGGGGTGCAAAAGGGGGTAGTGAGTTGTTAATGGTAGATCCACTGGAGTTAAGGAAGATGAATGGAGCTTCTATCTTTTGTTTTTTTTGAACGGACGGCGAAAGCTTACGCTTTCTCGAATTTTTATTAGAAGAAAAGAGCATACAACTCCGGTCCGAATATCGTACAACTCAAGGGGTAGAAAACCCCGAACAACTCTAGTCCGCAGACCATACAACTCCGAGAGGTTGGATTGGGACATCAACCATCACCGCACAACTCAATTGGTGGGATGGATTGGGACATCAACACGCACCGCTCTAAACAACTCAAACAATTCTACTCGGTCGGATTGGGACGTTGACACGAGCCACCAAACACTAGTGCCACTGACAGAAAACTCTCTTCTTCTCTACTCTCTAAACTTTTTTTTTAACTGTAACAAAGAAAAGGGAAAACGGAAATAAAAGAGAAGGAAGAAAGCACTCCCAGATAGCAACCATCGCCGAAGCACCAAGTTGGAGGATCTTAGCCGCAGTCTCCCGCGCCGAAGAAGCTCAACGTCACCTTCACGAAGGGCATGACGCCAGAGGCGCCAATGACGCTGTCCCAAGAAGGGAAGGGTTTTCACCCGCTTCATCCTTGACGCAAATCAGAGAGAGACGGCCTGCGCCACGAGCCACACCTCCATGGTGCTGCTGGTGGGCCGTCGCACGGCTGCAGCCAACAAACACCACCATGGTGGCGTTGGCAAACAAACCGGGCAACAACCGCCGTCGGTCATGCCACCACGGCACCACCGACCCAACACTGCTGAAGAAGACGACATGTCGTCCGTCCACCACCAGCCACGCCACCGCGACGTCGATAGCAACCACCCAAATAGGCCGCCGCTGGCCGCGCCACCATGACGCTGCCAACACCATCCAAGGCCGAAACCACCACAACTAGCATGGTTCCACAGCCGCTTGGCCCCACCATGGCCGAGGCACGGACAAGGCTGTGCCCGTCACGACAGAGGTGAGCCACGCTGCCGCCGGAGCGAGGATGCCACCGCAGTCGAGGCGCCGAAGAAGCCACGGCCATCGGTCCTCGCCGCCGCCGCGAGCGCCGCCGCCGACGACACTGCCGCCACCCGGACGCCGCCAGGCCGAGCCCAGCCATGCGCCCGCACCGGGGCGAGGCTGGCCAGCCGCGCCCGGCGCAGGGCCAAGGCCCGCCACGCGCCGGCTGCGGAGAGGAGGAGCCCGAGCCGCCCGCACGCGCCGCCGACGCGGACCACAACGCCGGCAGATCCGGTCAGAGGGTGTGGATCCGGCGGTCCCAAGGGCGGATCCGGGCGCGGCCAGCCGGAATCGACCACCGCCGCCATGGATGCGGAGGTTGCAAGGGGGAGGGGGGCGAGTGGAAGAAGAAAGGGAGGCGGGCCCGCCACCACCTTCATTACGGCCGCATGGGCATCCGGCGGCCGCTCAGGTGGCGGCGAGGAGGAGCAACGGCGATGGAGGGGGGCGGCGGCGCCAGGGCTCGGGATCCGCCCGAGTCGCCCGAGGCGGCGACGGGGGCTGGAAGAAGGTGGGGCCGTGTACAGATGCTAAATGCCTATGGAGCTTCTATCACAACATGAATCTGACGGCAAAAGCTTAAATCGGGTGGTAAGAAATCACACAGAACGTTGTGGCCAAACAAACAGTAAGTAGTCCAGAGAAACACAAAGGATTTTGTGAAATTAATGACATCAAAGTTTGGAAGAACTGCCATGCTTGCAAAAGTTGCAACCCAACCAGAGCATCTCCAGAAGTAGTTTATAACGCTGTTAATACATAGACTGCTAGCTAGTACAATAATCCAGTCCATCGATACGCTTTCCACCTGGCAGTGGTAGGCTGGTAGCCACAAAATAAACTTACTATTATTGGTTTGAGCGGTTTTTTTTTTTTTTTGCAACTGCACTCAGAACTAGCACCAGTGGGTTTAAAGAGGGTTCTGAACAAAAGGTGATATGTGAAGCGCCGCATGGCCTCCATGGCCTCACTGCAGGTTTCAAGAATCAAAATCCTATTAAAAGTACAATTTTAATTCACACAACATAAAGCTAAGCTGTATCGAACAGTTGACTCATTAGATGTCTGACATCTACTACGAACAGAGTCGTACCTTATGGCTTTCTTGATCTCGTCGTTTGCAGGGTCAAGTCTATGTGCTTCCTCAAATGCATCAACTGCTCCTTTGTAGTTCTGTGGCTGGGATAATGCCAACAAATTAAGATCGTACATGTTAAATTTGGCTGCAAGACAGGTTTCGATGTAATGTAAGATATACCTTCAGCAGGCTGAGAGCCGCACCCTCACGGTACCATGCCTTGGCCCAACGAGGACTCAGCATTTTGCACTGTCGTGCATCTGATAGAGCTAGCTCTCCATCTCTCAGCCGCAACCAGCATAGGCTCCTGTTGGCGAATAAGGTTGCGTTGACATTGGAAGGATCTGTCAGCATTGCCTGCATTTAACGATCAGCGAGAAATCAGTATTAATTTCAGGGTTTGTGAGAAAGCGGTAAATTGATCTGGAAGGCCAGTTCTATTAGCGCACTATTAGTTCAATTGCTGTGCCACCTGATGTTAAGCAAAAATGAAGGTCCTTCATTCATGTTTCCTGAGCATGATATTTCAGAACTATGCATCTATGATTCACCCATTTTTATTTCCCAAACAAGTATATTGTACTTTGGTTCAAGGATATACCACAGAATAGTTGTAGACTGCAGCCAAGTAGTCCCCCTTTGCAAATGCTTCCTTTCCTTGTGACTTGGCATCAGCTACCCGTTTTTTCACCGACTCCTAAACAGGGTAGCACATGTTCAGTTCCACGCATGACGTAAATTCAAGGAAAATGATAGTCACAAAAAACTTTTGCAGGTAAATTCAAATTCATGAGATTATAACCATGTATGTGCTTTCCTCCATTAGTAGAAAGCTTTGGAAAAGTGTGCTAACATACCTGAGGCTCGAACTGTCGATATTTCATAGCTCTAATAATCCCATCAATGCTCCAGTCATGAAAAGATGGAATTGGTTTTGTGCGAGGAAGTAGAATCTCAACAAGCTCACGTTGTTCATGAGCAGCTGCTATCATGATTGGAAATTTGCCGTACTGCATTGTAAAGACAAAAATGGGAGTGATGAAAAAGTCCAAAATGAAGGTGAAAACTAAATCAACAGTTAGATGCTCTTTTTTCGCTTAACAACAAAGATACATTTTTTTGGGAAAAAATACAGCATTTTTAATTCATTCCAATGCATTGGTAGTCCTATATGTTGTTAAATACATAGAGCAGAATTTCAACGAAAACTAACAAAGTTCTTTCTTGAAATCTAGTCAGTGGTCAAGTTCTGGAAATTAGTAGATGTAAGGATGTGCCTAGGCAAGCATTCTATTATAGTAATTTTGCGATGTGCTCTGGATCTACTGGTACAGCTTATGCTTTCAAGACCACAAAACGCAAAACTGGGAAGTAAAAAACTTGCTCAGAATCTCAAAGGCACTGACTATATTCTACCACCCAGGCACCCAGCCAATGCAATTGTAAACCTCAAATAAAAGCACCACAATAAACAACAGAGACAAAGAATGAGAATCTTGATTACCCCATCATGAATATTAGGGTCAGCTCCAGCCTCAAGCAAGAATTTGACAATGTCGGTTGACCCAAAGTCAACTGCATTAAATAACAAATGTGGTGCAGATGGACCTCTGAAGTTCACATCAGCTCCAGCCTACAAAATTGAGAACAGAGGTAGCTCCAGTAAACATTGTTGACAAACATGAGCACCAAGAAGTTGGGACTTGGGAGTCACAAAGTAGCTGGACCTCAACCAGTAGCTTCATGCATTTCAAGGAGCAACCATAGAATGCCATCGTGAGTGGTGTGAAAACATAATTGGAAACAATATTTGGCTGCCAAGGGAAACGAATTGCAGTTATGAACTTATGCTTAATCTGGTCAGTGAAAAAACGATTATGCTTCAATAGTGAATTAAGCCAGGCCGGAACATCAAGCATTCTGCCAAACCAAAATTTGTTGTCGTCTTTCCAAATGTATGTTATCCTCTGAAACTATACGCAATGACCACTTACATCAGCACCATGCTCCAGCAGAACCTGTAGAGCCTGGTCATGGCCCTTGGCTGCAGCCACGTGCAGCGGCGTCCCAAACCCATTGAGAGGATCCACAGGGACGCCCTTGGACAGAAGCAGCCTTACAGCCTCGTGGTGCCCTGGAGGCACAAACTAAATGAGATGAACAGCACGCGATCCAGAACTCCAAACCAAACACAACAGGATGTCCTGATATATCGATCAATGTTGAAATTCTAAATCCAAAAACTACAGATTCCTGAGACGGATGAGACCGGAGGGCCAGCGAAGCGAGCGAGGAGAAAGAACGCACCATGCTCGGCCGCACGATGCAACGGCGTGCGCCCCATGGCGTCGGGCGCCGTCGGGTCGCCGCCGCGGCCGAGAAGCAGGTAGCTCAGGACAGGAACGACGGCGTCCCTGACGGCCTCGTTGGCGACGACGATCGCCGTCTCGCCTGCAAGCGAATCAGCGTCGTCGATCTCAGTGTCAGTGTCAGCCAACCGCCGCCGCTGCGCCGCGTACACAAGATCCAGAGATCGAGATGAGGATTACCTTCCGCGGAGGTGGAGTTGGCGTCGAACCCCAGCTCCTCGACCAGGAACCTGCAGAGGTCCAGCTGCCCCGTGGCCGAAGCAATGTGGAGTAGATTTCTTCCCTTTAGGCCCCTCACTTGCTGCAAGTCCATGTTCCTCGCCATTTCTAGCAAAAACCATGGATGAGAGGGAGAGAGCGAGAGAGAGAGAGAGAGAGATATGCTACCCTTGAGCAGGCTGAGGTTGCCGTCGACGGCGGCCTAGATAGCGACAGTAGCAAAATTTGGGGCCATGGCGTCGTGGGGTTCGGCAAGGTTGGAGAAGGGCCTTGGATGATGCTCGGCGTGGTGTTCCGTAGAGGAGAGAGGGGAAGACGAGAGGACGCGGGGTGTGCTGCTTTATGGCGAGTGAGGACTGAGGCGAGTGCGCGCACTCCTACAGTCACACTGCCTCTTCGTCTTCCCACGAGGCCACGACTGTTGCCACTTGCCAGTAGCGGATGACTCGCGCCTTGCTTTAGCAAGGGAATGGAAAATGCAAATCAGTTTTTCTTTTTAATTTAAATTTTCAATTAGTGTCTAAGTCTATAAAAGTAGAATACTAGAATGTGAAGTATCAATGACAATTATTCAAAGTGGTATCAATGACAATTATTAACTTAGATTGCATCCATTAGACAAAATTAGAATGTGAAGTATTAGAATAAAAAAAGTAGGAAACGTTACTTCTGTAGTAATAAGAGAAAATTAAATTTTTTCTCTTGTGAATTTGGCAAATTCTGGTTTAACTTCTCTTGATTTACCTAAAGCATAGATCATATGTTTGGGAATAAGGTTACATAATTATGATCATACCAAGAGATACGATATTGACGTGAGCATTTGCTCTGTGCTAGCTTTGGCTCGGTACATGTAAAAATGTGCTAGGTGATACCCCGCGTGTTGCTGCGGAAATTTCAACAAATTTTAGAGATAAAATTCGAAAGTAGAAACTAAAGTGATTGCTTCGCAACATTCTACTGCAAGCAACATATTGCATACATGGATGTTATTAGTCGTAGAAAATCGATAGAAGAAATAAATTGATGATTTTAGTGGATAGTGATGTGGACACCTTGCATGTTGAGAGAAGACATAGTGTATGGTGACGTGGCGCGTTGAGAGTTGAGAGAACTCCTTAGTAGGGAGCTCTTATATAGTTTTGTATGATGATGATTTGTCAAAAACTACACTAAATATGATAATCAACAAAAAAAAAAAGAGGAGCAAAGAATCAAATGCATGCTACTTGCCAGGGTTTAAAGACAACAGAATTGTATATTATTGCCCACCATATGGAAGGAGATTTAGCAAAAAGATATGTTCTTATTAGTTTTGCACACTCATCGAACTATGGCGTAATGGTGATGTTTTGCTTTCTAATATTTTCAGCACTAAAGGACTAATTTTTCATAAGATCAAAGCGGTGCAATGCTTTGGAAAAAGAAACAAAGGCTAAAAAATTTCCTACAATTGACGAGCAGAAAAACCTTCCAAATGAAGACCAGGAACAAGCTCCAGAGTCTAGTGACTCTGTTCTTGAGGGAAAACAAAATTAATCTTCGTACTCAGATTGCTGACATACATAGAAAGGGCAAACTTGTTCACTGTACATAAGAACATCTATCTGAATATTTACCCACAAACCATTACCACTTTTGGCCAGTTGATCAGAAAATCGTGCCCACTGTCATCCTGGACAGTGGCTTTGGGTGGCAAAATTTGAAATGGCGAAGAAATGAGACAGAACAAGTAACAGATCAGAGAAAGGGCAAATAAAAGCTGAAAGTAATAACATGAAAGCTAAGAAGAATTGGCAAGCTTGAAGTGTCATATGCAACCAAATTCATCAAAGAAAAATTTAGTTTACTAGGAACGCAACTTTACTAGGAATAGTAATAAGAACATTTAGAAACATAAAAATATGAATAGTACTAGTCCATTGATATGCTCCCCGCCCCACACTACCGGAATCCCGTTCGTCGCCGTGTGCCCAGACATTCGCCGTGTGTTTTATCGCACACGGCGTTTCATCGCGCCGCCGTGTGTTGCCAATGACACACGGCGAACAACTCGTTCGCCGTGTGCCTCCAGTGGACACACGGCGACCAACTCCTTCGCCGTGTGTCGTGGTTCCAACACACGGCAAAAATGGTCATGTGCGTTTCGCGTGCTCACCAGCGGTGACGGACGTGAGGATCGGAGCCGGCCGTTACTCTTCGCCGTGTGTGAAAGGAGGACACATGGCGACTATACCTATTCACCGTGTGTCAAACGAGGACACACGGCGACTATACTTATTCGCTGTGTGTTTTCTTATGGCACACGGCGAAGGAGCTCAAAAAATCTTGTAATCTATGTTAAAATCATGTTCCAACCACCAACCTCCACTCCATATGGAACATCTAGTAATCTATGTGAAAATTTGAAACATTTCTTAATTACAATTCAAGCAATTTTTGAATCACATCAATTTGATGGTTGTCACATCAAATTTGAAATTTTCAAACAATAGAAGAAAATGAGTGAAAAAATAATATTCATGTTATTTAGCCCAATTTAATGTCTTAAACATTAAATCAAAAGATAATTCGAACAATTTGACCATTAAATCATAGAGTTAAAGAAGGATGTGGTTAGGTTTTAATTGAAAGTGGTGGTCAAATTTTTTTCTCACATACTCATTTGTTGGGAAAATAAAACAAAACATACTACAAAGAGCAAAATCGTTTATACCTATATAGGAGCACCCCACTAAGGGTCATAGCTCAATTTCTCTCAACATGCAAACTATTCGAACAACTTGACCATTAAATCATAGAGTTAAAGAAGGATGTGGTTAGGTTTTAATTGAAAGTGATGGTCGAATTTTAGTTTGACTTTCAAAGTGTTTCTAATCTTCACATACACCATGTTGTACTCCATGTTAAAATTTGGTATTTTTTGTGTTTGTTTGCTATATTTAACTAATTAAATGCATTTGATAGAATTTTTGAAAAAAGAAAATAACACTGTGGGCCCATTTTTTAGCACTCGGCGAAGTATTATTGGGCCGACCGGCCCAATAGCCGGCCCAATAGCCCACCGCCACCTCTATCTAACCCTACCTATAAACTCCCTCCTCAATCCTCACACACCGCCGGCCCCCTCTCTTCTTCCTCTTATAGCCGGCGCCCACCCACTCGCCTGGCCAGCGGCGCCGCCTCTCGCAGCAACCTCCCTCCCTCCTCCCTCACTGCTGGCGCCTACGGCACTCTCCCTCCGCCCCTTTGCTGCCCTCCCTTCCTCCGCGCCCCTCACCGGCGGGGAGCATCGGCGGGAAAAGGGGCGTGGCAGCGACGGTGGGTGCGGACGCGGAGAGGCGGATCCGGTGAGGGGACCCAGCGGCGAGGTCTCGGCGGCGCGGGCGTCGCGGGGATCCAGCCCGGCATCGCTCTTCCTCCCGCCGATCCCTTCCTCCCTCCTTGTCCGGGCGGCGAGGCCAGATCCGGAGAGCGCGGCCCTAGATCTGGTGGCGCCTCGACGAGATCCGGTGAGGGATGTACGCGGCGGCGGCGGGCGCGGTGGCAACAGAGGCGGCGCAGTGGTTGCGGTGCTGGTGGCGTGGTGGTGGTGGTGGGAGCGTGGCGCAGTGGTGGTGGTGTTGGTGGCGTGGTGGTGGTTCTGGTGGGTGTGGTGGCGGCGCGGTGGTGGTGGGGGCGGCACCGGTAGTGCTGGTGCTGGGAGGAGCGGCGGCCGTGGTGTTTTTTTTATTTGTTTGCAAAATAGCTGCCGTGCGTAGGATTTGGCCACACGGCGGCCGCCTCGCCCGCCTCGCACCGCCGCCTCCGCCCTCGCTTTTCACCGTGTGTCACATATAGCACACGACGAACACTATCACCGAGTGCCTGATAGACGACACACGGCGATGAGGCCCTTCACCGGGCCTGGCTCCTCCGTGTCCTGATCGCCGTGTGTAGGGGCCTTATACACACGGTGAAGTAGTCGCCGTGTGTTTTGTGTTCTTCGCCGTGTGCCTAGGACACACGGCGACTACACAGATTCCGGTAGTGCCAGCTTACAAACAGCAAAATAGTAAAGTAGTCAAGCATAACTCGGAATATTTTTTTTAGGGTCAACGGAGGGGGAGAGTGCCCCCCACCTGCAAATTCATTTCATTTTGGCCCCAACCGGCCCGGGAGGGTATTACAACCTGTGGCGAACATGGCCCCATATGCCATTAGTTCGAGTTTGATTTTGGTGATTCATGACAACATGATCAATGGGACTAACCATATTGTTTAGCATGTCCTTGTAGACATTTCTAGGTCCCATGTATGCAAAAATACCACATGCTAAATTGAGAAGATAGTCTATTTTTCAAGGGTCAAAAACGAGAAAGGAAAGAAAAAGAAAAGACACCGTCGGATGAACCGACGGTACCTAGATAACAAGCGTCGGTGCAATGGTCGGATGAGTTGGTACACTGGTGAAAGTTAAGGCACCGCCGATGAACCGACGGACGGTCCAATTTCTAGTAGCGTCGGACGAATGGCAAGCCAGCCAGAGAAGAGCGTCGGATGATGAAGCGGTCTATTAGAGGAAGCGTCGATCTATCCGATGATCAAGTTTGAACAAGACAGAGACGCGCCAAGATCAATGCGAGCACCGGATGAACCGGCGGTCGTGACGGTTCATCCGACGGTCTCGTGGAAGCTAATAGTAAGGATCTAGCCGCGGGGTCTTCAGCACCGGATGATCCGACGTAGCGTCGGTGCATAGCGTCGGAGCAGTTCTGACAGAGAACCTCAACGGCTAAGTGACGTGGGAGGGGCACCAGATGAACCGATGCTCCTGAAAAGTAGGCGTCGGTTCATCCGACGGTCAACTTTTCGGTGAGCGCAGCCAACGGCTAGCTGAGTGCCTTGGGCTATTTATACCCCCTCCACTCACCCATTTGAGGTTGCTGGATTGTGTGAAAGTGCAGAGGAGTGCAAGACACCGAGGACACTTTGTGCGGGGGACGTGGAGACCCCCTTCCTAAGTGGAGAAGCTCCTTAGTGGAGGCAGCATCAAGGTGACCAAGGGAGCTTGACGAGTGCCTAAGTGGCGAGCCTTTGTGGCGAGTCAAGTGGTGCTCTTGGGAGAGACTTGGTGACCGGGAAGCAATACAAGCCGGAGGGTCGAAGACGATTGCCGGTGAGCCACTTAGACCCCAAGGCTTCCGGCGGACCTTGTACACCTTGATTCACTCAAGAATCACCTCACAAGGTTGGCACAACCTTGCACTCACTCAGCTCTAAGCTAAGCCTAGCACTAAGCACATACACAAAGCATATGCAAGTCTATGGATGAGCAATTAAGCACTTGGATGGATCGGATATGATCTTCTAGGTGTCTTGCACTCCTCTGCACTTCCACACAATCTAGCAACCGCAAATGGGCGGGTGGAGGAGGTATAAATAGCCCAAGGCATCAAACTAGCCGTTGGCTAAAAGCTGCTGAAAGTAGTACCGTCAGATGATCCGACGCTATGCTTTTACGGGCGTCGGTTCATCCGGTGCTACTAGCCGTTGCCCTCCACCGCTCATGACCGTTGACATAACTGCTCCGACGCTATACACCGACGCACTGCCGTCTTCGTCCGTCTTGAAGACCCCGCGGCCAAAACCTCATCGTTAGCTTCCACAAGACCATCGGATGAACCGCTGCTTCACCGACGGTTCATCCGGTGCTACTGCTCTAGTCTTGGCGCGTCTCTGTCTTGTTCAAACGTGATCATCGGATAGACCGACGGTGTCCCAACTCAGACCATCGGTTCATCCGGTGCTACTGACTTTGCTGCTTCTCCTCTGTAATTCATCCGGCGCATCTAGAAACTGGACCGTCGGATCATCCGACGGTGTCATCTTCATTTTGCACTGCGCAGCGATGTACCAAGTACTCGACGCTATACACCGATAATGCTGGTCAGTTCATCCGACGGTGTGTTTTCTTTTCCTTTCTTTGCTCGATTTTGACCCTAGAAAAATAGACTATCTTCTCAATTTGGCATGTGGTATTTTTGCATCCTTGGGACCTAGAAATGTCTACAAAGACATGCTAAACAATATGGTTAGTCCCATTGATCATGTTGTCATGAATCATCAAAATCATACTCGAACTATATGTTCGCTAAATGGTGCGACGACGAAGATTCCCAAAGTGCCCCTCGGGGGCGTGTATCCTAGTGTTAGGCCTTAGGGGTAGTTTCGTCTTTCGGTTGCCTCCATATAACCTAAGTGGTGAGAGGATGGCAGCCATCTCTTGGAATCCTAGCTCATTTTGTTTTGCTATTTTCCTCTTCCATTTTCCTTTGGAATTTCTAGGACTAGCTTGAGAGCTTCATGGTGAGATCTTGAGAGAGGGATGGATGATCGGGAGGCAAGCTAGACCTTGTATGAACCTTTATGGTATGTATAGATGATTCGGCGTGGTTCCTCAAGGCTTGATGGTGTCTCTCCCGTTTTTCCTTTTTGGTGATTTTTGGAGCCTTTTCTTGGCGATTTTCTTGTGGTGGATTTGAGACCTTTCTCTTTGGGATTTGGTGGGGGATGTATGCATGAACCCCTCGTGGTTCTTTTCCCTTTAATTCCCTCTCAAACCCGTGAGCAAAGAGGCTCGATTTTGGGGTTTTCTTCCCTCTAGGGTTAGAGGTGTTCTTGGTGGGATTTCTTCGATTCCTCTTGATTTAGCAAGTTTTGATGGACCAAATCTTGGCTATGGAGTATCCATGAGGTGTTCCTACTTTCCCCAAAGTCTTATGCGAATTCATGGAGCGAATCAGGAGATCGAGATTTAGATTTGGGGGAGTTGACCCGCGGGTTGCTGTTCATCCCGAGCTGCCCAGGCTTGACCGTCGACCGGTGCTCGGATCGTTCGACCGGTGCAAACCCTTTGTGGGATTTGCCTCGGGTGAATTACCTGGTTCGTGTGGTTTTGGCCCGTGGTGCTGCTGGTCAGTTCTTGGCAGGTTTTGAGTTGTCTTACTAGGCTTTGTGAAGGGTTTTCTTCCCGTGCAGGTTGAGTTTTGGAGGTGGTTCTTGTTCCAGGACCTAGAGGAGTCACTGAGACTTCCTGGAACTTTGCTGTGCACCTGCTGTTCTCCACCGGCCTGACCGGCAGAGTCCACCAGTCTGACCGGTGCCATCGGTCTGACCGGCGGAGCCATCGGTCGGCGACCGGTGGCACGTGACAGTTGTGCAGTTTTCAGTATGCTTGGGGTGTTTGGTTTAGTTGGTTGAGTTGTTGGTTCCTAGGACCAGTAGCACTCCAGTGGCTACGTGGTTTTGGCCAACTTAGGTAGTTGAGTCGGAGACGTGATTTGGTTAGCCGTGTTCATCTTGTTCGAGTAGCCATCTCCTTCGAGAAGAATTTTTATCGGCTCCCATTCACTCCCCCCCTCTCTGGTCGCCAGTTCGGTCCTAACCAGTCTAAGATCCAAAGATGGCGTATCAGGAACGGGGTTTGGGTCCTCCGCACTTTGATGGCAAAAACTACCTGATGTGGCAGAGGCGGATGGAGGCGTTCCTTCGCGGAAAGGGTCAGATCCTTTGGGACGTTACGGTGAACACAACTTATGTTCATCCGATTAACTTCCTAGCTCCTGGGTCGAGGGACATGCACGACGCCAACAACAAGGCGGCCGACAAACAGATGGGGCACAAGCCACCCGGTAAGAGACCCCAGCAGGAAACGACAGGAATAGGCTTGAGGTAGTCGTCGCCGTGGGGGGAGGGTGGAGCGATCATGTGGTGTCGGTGGCCACAATGCTCACCGCCGAGTCCGAGCTACAGCCCAAGCCAACGGCGGCGACCATCTTGCGCAGATCAGTGGCGTTGAACGGACCCTTGTTCCTTGTGAGGAGCTTGCGCTGCTCAACCACCGTCTTCAGCTTGGCAGAGCAGGAGGCGAGCGCATTTTGAAGCGCCTTGAGCTGCATGGCCTTGTCTGTGGAGTGGAGGAAGTTACCCCCAGCCTTCGCGGCGATGCGGGAGCGCTGGCGTTGAGGCGCAGCGATTGCCCCGACAGAGCAGGGACGGCGGCCGCGGCGCGGCGCCGCCACAGGCGCGTCCGAGACGGGCGACGAGGGCGGCGCCGGCGGCAGGGGCGCCTCCTCAGCGTCGGCGGGAACAGTGACAGGAAGGGGGCACC
Organism: Cenchrus purpureus; assembly: GCA_022644695.1. NCBI lineage: Eukaryota > Viridiplantae > Streptophyta > Magnoliopsida > Poales > Poaceae > Cenchrus > Cenchrus purpureus. The sequence continues at coordinate 134,008,126 of CP053457.1, read as the reverse complement.
GACGGCGCCCGCGCAGCGAGTTTTGAGAGGACATCAAGCGCGGCGAGCTGGAGTAGGCCGGCGTGCGGCGGCCCGTAGAGTTGAGGAGGCGGAGTGAGAAACAACGCCTGGTGCAGGCCCCCTGGCCAGGAGGCAGGGATGCTCCATGGAGCCCGAAGAGGCCCAGCAGATCGTAAGGCCCCATCGGCCTAGGTGGCGGCGGAGGGGGAGGGGCCCTGAAGACAGGGGTGAGGTTGCCGTCCTCATCCAGCTGATCCGCCCGCGGCCAAACCCTAACAGGCATGATGCTCACGATGCAGCCACCGAGAATTGGATCATCCGCATCGACCCAAAGCTCACTAGGGATCTCCAGCCGGTGATGCACCTCGAGGACGAGGCGGAGCGAGGAGAAGTCGAACATGGTGAGGCAGGCAGGGTCGATTTCGACGATGTTGCAGAAACCGGTGAAGCTGCGGGGGATGTGCTCTTCGTGCCAGTGCTCCGGAGGGTAGCCCATCACCGTCACCTGCGCAAGCCATTGTGGCTGGCGGAAGAAGCGGTTGGGGGTCTCCTTCGGCCGCTCGAGAGTCAGCTGCACGCCCTGGAAGTTGATGGGACTGAGGCCGCGGACCAGCTCGCGTTCCGCCGGCGTGGCGAACCGGAGCAGCATCTCGCCCCGCGAAGAGGGGAGCAGCTCCACAGGGACCTCTGGCAAAACTGACGCAATAGCAGAGCGAATGAACGGAGAAGTGTTGGCGCAAACCTCGGCGGGGGCAATGCAGGCGAAGGCGAGACATGCCACCACCTCAGTTTGGCCGCGCGGCAGCCATACCTCCAGGGAGTGCACACGACCTTCCCAGTCGGCCAGGTCCGTGCCAGCCGAGCTCTCCACCGTCTCCTCGCTACTGTCGCCGTCCACGGACACCTCCTCCGCGGTCCCGTCAGTGGAGGTGGCGGCGTCGCTGCGGGCCGGTGGCGCGGGGGGAGCCGGGGGTGGGGAGTCGGCCCGCGGAGGGGACCGACTGTCCTGCGCACCGACGTCATCCTCAGGGGACAGCACAGGGGCCGCCGGAGCCTTGCCACGGGGGGAGACCACATGGATGTCCACCGACCGAGGCCAGACGCGGGGCATGGCCAACTCGGAATATGTCATTCCAGCGGTACGTTATCACTGGATATATAGGATCTTCAATCGGAGAATTCAAACGGATGCAACTGTTCAAGGGTTCTTTTCTTCACGGCGAGAAGTGCATCCCACAGCCTCAATGGCCTCCCTGCAAGTTTCAAGAAACAAAGGTCTAATAATTATGCCAGCAGAAAATAAAATTGCTTCAAAAAAGAGCTGGAATTTATCTCAACAGGGGAGATAACAAAAAATAGCATTGAATGGAAACAATCGAGCAAGAGCATTGCCTTAATGCTGTTTTAATCTCGTCACTAGCAGGGTCAAGATTCAGTGCTTCCACGAACGCCTTAGCAGCTCCTTTGTAGTTCTAGGCAGACAGAGAAATAACAAGGGCAAGATACAAGTAGAAATATTATAATAGATTACAAGGATACATAACAAGCTGCGACAATATAATACCTAGTATATGTGTACCTTCAGAAAGCTGAGAGCTGCGCCCTCACGGTACCATGCCTTGGCCAACAAGCACGCAATATTCTGCACTGTTGAGCATCTAACAGAGCTCGCTTCCCATCTCCCAGCCGCAACCAGCACAGGCTTCTGTTGGAGAACAGGGTAGCATCAAGTGGAGCCATTTGCATTGCCTGCATATTAACAATCACAGAATGACCCAATTTCTCAGGATAAGTGGTGCCATGGTAAACCATCAATATAATTTAACAGGATTTGTTTTGCTTTGATTTAGCATCTGGTGCCATATCTTATGATTTACGAAAAAGATGCCGCTTGAAGATAAATTCTTGGTTTCAATCATATGTAATGGATCATATGCAAGTGATTATGCAATTAAGGGATTACAGAGCATAAATGGGCAACTGGAAAGCAATTCAGTCTCCCAGCATGCTGTTTCAGAACTAATAATCATCCATTACAAAATTAACAATATTATTGTTTCAAACAAAGACCCTCTACAGAATGGTTTAAGCATTTACCACGCCATATAAGTAGGCTGCTGCAAGCCTGCAAGGTAGTCCCCCTTTGCAAATGCTTCATTTCCCTCACGCTTCACATGAGCTAGTATATGTTCCTTAGTCAAACCTGCATCCTACAAAAACCGAATAAGCATTATGACTAGTACAGGTTATGTTGAAAGAAAAGACCAGTTAAATATATACTTTGAACTTGAGAGGCATATATTTCATCGTAGTAATTTTTTTAATTAAGGAATAAAAATACCAGCCTCTATATCCACAAGTGGATATATACGGCCAAAGTTTACACGACAACAGAGTACATAAACTCTAAACCGCACACCGAGGTAAACCAAGAAACAAGAAGAAAAATGCACAAGCAAAAAGAAAAAGGAAGACTAAGCTTCAATCTTCATCTCCGCCTAAGCTCCAATCAAACCTCCATCCGCTCGCCAAACCGTTACTCCACAATTGAAGCCGATTACTTGATTTCTAAGGCGACGCCTCCAAGAAGTATACGACGTCGAAGCCGCCGTCGCCGCCCCTTCGGTCAGCCGGAGAAAGGTTTTCACCTGGAAAATCAAAGACCAAGCAGGGAGCGTCACAACCAACGCCTTTACGGAGGTTCACGATATCCAAGACGTCGTCGTAGCTGACCCCAACACCAGCGCCGGGATAGACTTTCGCCCGAAGCTCCGTCCAATGTCCAATTGTTGACGCGAAAATAGGACGTCACTCCCGCGCGCGACACACGTGACTCCCCGGTTTGTAGCGAGGCGTGCCAGCTAATCTGACCTGTTGATTGACAATAGAAAATCTAGGAAAACATTAATCGGCTAGAGAGCCGATGTATTTTCCGATAAAATCGTAACAGCTAGGTAGCCGATACGGGGTAGAACAAATCGGCTAGATCAGCCGATATAATGACGTAGGCAGAGTGTAAGTTACCAGAGGCAACTTAAACAGAGCTACGTGAGCAACACTTGAAACAGATCTAGCCGGCTATATAATAATTAAAATAATAATAATAATACAATAAAGCCGACAGGAAGCAATCTCAAGTTGGATAATTGTGATAAAAACTAAAGTAACAAGAATTAAGATAAAACTTGCTAATCTAGCTGATATCGATAAATTGTGAATAAAGAACTAGACGAAACCTCAGTGATGCGCCCGGAGGTTAAAACCTAGGATTATTCGGTAAAACGGTGAGATCGATCGATGCAGTCCGACGAACTTGAAGAACGGCGTTGAAGAAAAAGGAAAACGCAGTGGCGAAGTCACCGAAAAGTAGATGCGGTAAAGTAGATACAAGAATCTGTAAAGGGATTTGCCCGGAGGCGGTTTTGATATTGATCATGTGATAATTGTTACAATGACCCTGGGCACATATTTATACTATGAACCTATGGCTCCTGACTAGCTAGGACTATGACTCGTACAAGACTTCCCTAATACAAAATATCTATAAAAGGAAATAATAAAATACACGGACTCCAATTCTCTTTCTTTGAAATCCTCATCAATTAAGCTTCCTTCGACGTGCATGCATAATTTTACCAGCTTTGTGTCTATGTGCAGGCCTCGCATGTACTTTCTTTATTATTTCCTCTTTGTTCTGGCCGATTTCATATATTCCATGTTTCGTACACAACCTTTGCTGAGCCAGACTTTTCTTCTCTAATTACTCTTCCTTCTCCCTTGATTATGATTCGGCCAAGACATCTAGATCAGGAAATATTATTTATTTCCAATAGCCCGAATCACCATCACACGGCTGAATAGAGCTTTAGTTCCATTAAGCTTCCATGAACATGTTAGCTTTGCCCTTGACACGTACTAGCTTCTCTTCCCTGACGTCATCTTGCCTCTTTTATCAAGAATAAAATACTCCGGCCAGGATGCTAATGATGCCGTAAACAATAACAATCTTGTATTCATACGTGACCACCACTGCTGGCCGATTCTCAACTCTGCCGATTTTCCTCTATTCTTCCTCCCTGCCGATTCTTCTTCTTTATTTAATTGCTGTGCACGTGACCCTTCCGGCCGATTGCCCTCGCCGATTATTCCAAAATAGATTTCCTTGACTTCTGCATGCAAGCACTAGCTTTTTCTTTCTGACATCACTTTGGCCTTCTTTCTTCATTCTATTTGCCTTAATCAATCAATGGACCAACCTCAGCCATGAAGCTTCACGTTCCCTTGTGTGTGCTATCCTTGTCAATATGCTCGCAGCCGATCGTTCCTTGCTGAAGTCCAGCTTCTGCCAATAGCTCTATTTCCTTTATTGAATCCATTTAATTAATCAATCCGGCCATAATCCCTTCTTTACAGTACTAGTAAAATGTACGTGCGACACGCACGTGTTTTCCAAGTGATCAGTGAACTAAAAAAATATTATATTCATAAAAATTCTAATGAACAATTTATAATTATAACAAAAATGCATATTTAAACCAAGCATAATAAAAAATCTAAAACAAATCAATTACCAATTAGTAAATTTTAAAAAGGCCAATTGTGCCGAGCAATAAATATTGCTTAAACGCATCCTCATTGACAATACTTCAGAATGCACAAACCTCATTCATAATAAAGTCAACTGCGTACATCAGATTCTAAGTGCAATGTTTCAAAATAATGGGCTACTGGAACTGCCACTAATTTATTTTGAATGAAATAACCCAAAAATGATGAAACTGGTCCAAACCAAAAATGGTTCAGTTTATCTGCTACGAACATATTTATTCCATTAGCACCAGAAGTATTTGAACATCAAGAGGACCATATGGTTTTTGCCACCACTACGACCACTCGATTGCAGTGGCAGCTCATTTTGCATATCCTCTGCGGACTGTGCTTCTTTTCCTTGGTGTGTGTTGAGACTGGATGTCAGGGTCATCCTCTTCCACTCATGAAAGTGAAATTGCAATTAGCAATTAATATATTAGGTTTGCTTTGCAAGGTAATTGTGGTCTTTGTCAATTGGGCATTTCTGAAAGAAATCATAGCAAATATACAAATGAAGTTAGTAATGTGGATATAGTTGAAGATGGTTGTCCTACAAAATGAGCTCGGATAAAAAATCATACATTCTATTGGTCCAATATACAAATAATAATGTCAAAGCAGTCTAGTTCCTCCAGATGGGAGCCATGGAGATAACAGTACAACTGTAGAAGTACTATTAAGTCTGAATAATTTGCCTTCACACAATTGGAAGCAGATTTGTCAAAATATGAAGAATTATTAGTGAAATGAAATTACAAAATATAATTAGTTACTATGGACTTTTCATGGTAAACTTGTCAAGACCAGAGTAAAGCTTTTCAACATCAAATGTTTCAAAACTCAATATGATCACTGACAACTCTAAGAGATAATTCATTCATTAAAGGTGCAGTCACAACCATCGAAGAAACATAATTCCCATGACTAATTTAAATATAGAAGTTCCCAAACATAGAGGTCCCAATACGAGCTTAAGAAACACCACTTGATATAGTGCCCCCTTGCTAACATCATGCATATATTCTGCCCTCTCCAGCATCAAGGTTTGTTAAAGCAGTTCCTTTGTCAATTGGATAAATGGCAGAAAATGAATCTCGCGAACCTAAGGATTGAGCCTTTTGCCAAACAAGCAAAAAAAAAAAAGAAGTATTACCTCCTGACACTGGAATGCAGTTCATTGGATGCAAGCATATGCACACCAATATCAAGTAGTTTCATTTTTGTGTCGAGATATATTAGTAATGGAAATTTCTATATTATGGCCATACCAGGCCTGAAATTAGAACATATAATGTAAATCTATATATCCAGGAATACACAACATCACTCAGTTGTAAACCGGATTTAGCTTCCTATTCTATCTCGTATTCTTGTTGGAATAAAGGACATGTTGCCATTGGTCATTGGATCTTACTGTAGGATAGTGAAGCACATAACATCACGCAATAACTCTTTAGCAAGAACATTTGAACAGAGCTATAATCAACAAATTATAAACAATGTAGCAGAATCTAACAATCCTCTACCTGAAATTAAGATGATTTTTTCAAGTTTCATTTGTATATGCAACTTTTCTGATAAATACTACACACAGATTCATTATCCAAGAAACACATAGTCAAGGCATTGGAAACCGTACACTGTGTACATACAGTGTGGCATCGCTGCATTGCATATGAGTTTAATTTGAGTTTAGTTGCAATTAAAAATATTTGATTACATTTTATAAGGAGATATTACAATGCCCATATAGCTGATGGGTAGGTATGAAACTTTAGATAGCGCTAAGCTTATTGAATTGTAACTAAACCATGAAATTGTAAATTTTTTTTTGAGAAGTCAACGGGGGGGACGAAGAGTCCCCACATGAATTTCATTTAGGGCTTTTGTTAAGCCAAAAAGACAGTACATACATATTTTCAGCATCAGAAAGGAGGAAAACAAATTTGATCCCCTACTCCACTAACTGGTGTACTACATGGATGAAATTAGACTACACCAGGACAGAGCGACACTACGATCTTCTTCAGGCCATCGCTGGCTCCACAAGCGGGCATCTTCCTTGCACTGAACTTTGAATCTAACTGTAGATGGCGGTGCGCGGTCGAACACCACATCATTGCAGTGCTTCCACAGCTGCCAGCAGATGAGGAGGGTGAAGCACTCAAAATATTTCAGGGGCATCGAAGGGGGGCGCTGAACTTCCCACAGCGCATCTACTGAACTGTTCGAGGTGTCAATACCCAGGGATGCCCATACCGCAGCAGCAAAGGGGCACCTGAAGATAATGTGGTTGCAGTCTTCCTCCTCAACACAGATTTCACAGAAGGCTTCGTCTAGCACATGCTTCTTCAGGAGATTCGCGCGGCACTGGATCCTTTCCTGGACAAGAAGCCAGGCGAAAAACTGGATGCGCGGAGGCACCCGGGCACCCCAGACGAACTTGGCGAACGAGCAGGACGGTGCGCCCGTTGTCGCCATCAGGAGGTTGTAGACCGGGCCGGAGCGGAGGACACCCCCTTTGCTCACCAGGGGGGAACAGCGGCGGTCATCTTGATCAGAAAGAACAACCCGGGAGAGAATCAGGCGCATCTGCTGGAGTTCTTCCATCGCCGCACGGGAGACTCTAGGCACGAGCTGGCTGTCAATGCCCTCGTGCACCACCACCGCCACAGAGACGTCCGTGCGCACCGCGTGTGTATAGAGCAGTGGGAAGGCATCACACAGGCGCCCATCAGACAGCCACCGATCCAGCCAGAAGCTCGTCGACCTCCTGTTACAGACCTCACTGACCGTGATTGCTCTATAAAGCGGGAGCAGCTCTGCCAGGTCCTTCCAATGCGAGCCCGCAATGTCACCACGCAGCGACGCCAGATCAACGCATTCACGTGCCCATCGCGCCCACGACGAGTCACCAGGGTGGTACAGCCTGTGCAGCAGTTTCAGAAGCAAGCATTTGTTGTGCGCCGCCAGATCCTTGACGCCAAGGCCCCCTTGCTCCCTGGATTGACAGGCTTTCTCCCAGGCTACCAAACATTGAGCACCACTGACCGTTTCGTTCCCGGACCAGAGGAAGCTCCGGCGCTTCCTGTCCAGCGCGTCGAGGGTCCCCTGCGGGAGTTGCAGGACGGACATGGCATGGATTAGCTGACTGTCAAGCAAATTAGGAACAACACCAGTGTCAATCAGCAACATACATGGCTCCTGCTCTTCTGCTTGTTCATTGCTGCAGCCTTTAGACTTCTCATTCCTTTCTCTCACCAGATTTGGATTCAGTAATTAAAATGCGTTGTTCCATCATCAGTTCATCAGTCATCACAGGAGTTCACATAAGCAAATCATCAATGGCAGTACGGCACATGACGTTGGGATAGAGTGAAACGAATGAGTGAAATATGAAAACAATCAGCATTGGTAGGTGCGCACCTGAGAACGAGCAGGTCGCGGCCACCGTACACGACGTGAAGGTCAAGCCGGATGACCGGGCGCCGCCGGAGAGCAGGCTGTTGCTCCCGCCGTGCACATGCGGAGGTCAAGCCGGACAACTGAGCGATGTGGCCAGAGCTGCCAACTCTGGTAGTAGACTACTACTACTCATCAAACAGTAGCACCGGTTCCGACGCCGCGCCCACGGGGCTGGCGGAGGAGCCGCAGGTGCAGCTGGAGGGCGCCGTCGGAGTCTGCGGAGGCGGGGAGCGGCTGCAGGAGGAGGGGTTGTGGAGGCAGCCAGCGAGCGGCGATGCGACCACAAGCTCTCTCGTGCTGATGGGAGCGGCAGGGAGGAGGTGAAGCAGCTCCCCGTCACTGAACTCAGCCGAGGCACACCGCGCAGTACTCGGCCCTGTCCCCCTGGACGGGCCATAACCCATGGCAGCCCCGACCTCCGTCCTTGCTCTCCTGCAATGCAGCAGCGCACGGAGGCAGTCGCGCCTCGCGCGGTGAAGGCGACGTCGTGGCATGGCGCGCGCGGGTGGGTGGGCCTTAGCCCCCGCCATTGCCTAAGGAGGCCCGAGGCTGCCGACGCGACTTTGAAGAGCAACCTCGCCACGGCGGCGGCGGCAAAGGGGATGCAATGGCGGTGCGCCTCTGCGGGCCGCGATGCTGGTGGCAACCGGCAGCGGCACCCATGGCGGCGACTGGCCTCGGCGCTGGAGATGCTGGCCATGGCGTCCGGGGCGCGCGGTAGGCCGAATCCTCGCCAGCACATCCCTACCTTAGCCACCCCTCCTCGCGCGCAGATGGCGGCCTCGCCGGCGCATCCCTACCTCCGGCACCCCTCCCCACGCGCCGGCGGCGGCGCGACACGGTGCGCCTCGCGGTGAAGGTAAGGGCGGGCATGGTGAACCTTGCTGGTTTGGGAAAAAATAAAGGTGGGGGCGCACATGGTGGGCCCGGCGGGTATGGAGGGTGGGTAGATGCGGGGTGGGTGACAAAAAGAATATGTTTTTGGCAGAAACGCTCCCCAAATTATGATTTTTATTATGGTCGTTCCACCTTTTTGGTCATCATGCAACCTGACGAGTGGGTCCGGCGTGAGGGGTAAGGCGGGCCCGAATTGGATGAGAAAAGTTTCAATTGTCTTCGCTCCTTATAGTATATAGATACAGCACGTATACAGCACCCGTCTCCATATATATTCATGCAACTTCGTGTATCATTGCTTGCAAAACCATCGGCTTCCGCCAATCACGACTCCTTTTGTGCCTCCATCAAGTCGATATCCTTTTGACTCTGGATTTGGCCAAAATCCGGTGTCAACACCAATGTCTGGCCGCAGTCGCCGGTAGCGTGAGGGGCGAGCACTTAGGCTCCCCTCGACCCGGCCCTCGACGAAAGACATGAGAGTCGTGACACCCTGCTCAGCTCACTGGCGCCCCGACACAGACTGGTGAGGCCCACCCCTTCCCACGGGGACGTTGATGAAGAAAGCAACCCGCAGCAGCCACCAGCCACCACCGCCACCGCCACCGCCACCGCGCAGCCTGCCGACGTACCTCCGCTGCACTTAGGCCTTGGGAAAAATCCGCACACTCGAACGCGACGCCGGTCGAAGCCAACGTCTCCCACATGCCACCTCCGAACTCCCTCCGGGAACGATCACCGGTGACCAAATCCTTCCCCAAAACTTAGTCTGGGTAAGGTAGGCCCCGAGAACTGCCACCCGACACCGAGCCATCGCCGCCCACGCCACCACCCACCATCATCGTAGTAATTATCCCATCAACACTCCAGTGGGAAAGAGATGCGATCCTTTTTGTCTGAGGAAAAAGAATTTCGACATGATCATGCCGCCCATCACGAGCTGCCATCGTGATTGGATTTTCCTCGAACTGCATTGTACTGATGCACAACAGCGTTAAAGACCGGGGGGAGAAAGCTCCGACGCCGCTGTCGCAGGTGCCGTCGTGGACTCGAGCTCCTCCGCTGCCACCCGACGCCTTGGGCCGCCGCCTCCTCGACCTCGCCGTCAGATTCACCGAGGAGATCAACATGGCCCCGCCCGCGCCGCACCTCCTCATCTACCCTCCACCCTGGTCGCCGCACCTCCTCGCCCGCCCTCCACTCTGGCCGTCGCGAGCGCCTGTGGGGAAGAGGAAGGTGAGATGCAGAGAAGAAGAAAGTGAGATGCCGGAGACATCAGAGGACTCTTGGGCCGGCGACGAGGACTGTGGCTCCACCTGCTAGCGAGCACCGCGGCGGGCTGCTCTGTCTCGACTGTCGTGAGCACCGCGGTGGGATGCTCCGCCTCACGAGCGCTGCGAGAAGCCGCTCCGCCCTGACCGCAGGGAAGAGGCCGTGTCCGCCGGCGCAGGGGAGTGGGCAGGAGAGCAACTGAGGAGAGGGTGGGACGGGGGGAACTGGTTCCTCTACCGTTGGGTCTCTGCCTCTGACTGGCCCAACAGCCGTGGGGTCCGGTCGGCAGAGAGACAACGGCAGAGAGGCCAATGGTAGGTGATCTCGTTCGTCCCGGGGAGCTCACGAATGTTGGCAGGGGAGAGGGCTGAATGGATAAGAGGGGAAAAATAAAAAAAGAAAAAAAAAGAAAGAGAGGAATCTTCCACCATTCAACTCTCGAAACCGCAAAACCGGGAATCTTCCACCATTCAACTCTCGAAACCGTTCATTTTTGACCCCCCGGCGGTTTTGGCAGGCGGTTTTGATGACATGGCAGCCATGTGGCAGTGGAACCCGCACTCCATCCTCATCTCTCTCCTCTCTCTTCTCTGTTATCTCCTCTCTCCTTCGACTACCGGCGGTGGATCCAAGGACGCCACCTCCCTCCTCCATACCTCTCCGGCAGTGGCCTCAAGCCCTCCTCCAGCGCGGGTGGGACTTGGCAAGCATGCGGAAGCCGTCGTGCGCGGAGGTCGGCGCGGAGCTCCCCGCGCGGCCCTCCTCCCGACGGCCATGGTCGCGCCCCTCCTCCCTTCTCCGACGCGATTGGGGAGAAACGCCCTCCCTCTGCGTGTTGGGCCAGCGAATCAACTGCGCCAGCCCAGTCCGGCGCAAGCGCTGGAGAGAGGCGACGGCGGGCCGGCTCCCCTTCGTCCTCAGGCACGGCCCGCCCCTTTTTCTCCTCCGCCGGCAAGCGCGCGTCACATTTGGTGGCAGCGGAGCGGAGTAAGGTGTGGAGGCTCCCCATCTCCACCGCACCTCCTCTGCTTCTCCGCCGGCTCAAACCCAAGTCGGCCGCACCCTTCCCCGCGGCGGCGCGTCCCTCCCCTGTGTCTCAGCGCGGCCCCCTGCTACCATCTGCCGGCAAGCCGCGCGCCCCTCCTCGACGACTGGTCCGAGCGATAACTCACCATGGATGCGGCAGCTAGAGGTCGCCGCCGCCAGCCGTTGGGAAGGAGGAGCCGGCATAGATTGAGACTGGCTCACCATCAGGGATTGGTCGCGGAGCCCTGCTCCTCCGCCGCCACGGCAAGGAGCTCCACCGGAGCCGACGGCAACAAGGAGCAGGGGGTGCACCCCACCGCAGCCGGCCGGGCAAGCCCTCCTCCGCCACAGGCCGGCGCCATCGCCGGGAGATGCAGGGGAAACCGGAGGCGTAGGGATGGCCGCCGGTAGTCGGAGGAGAGAGGAGAGAAGAGAGAGGAGATAGATTGGGCCCACTACCACATGGTCATGTCATGTCACCAAACCGCTCGCCAAAACCGCCGGGGGTCAAAAATGAACGGTTTCAATAGTTGAATGGTCGAAGATTCCCAGTTTTGCGGTTCGATGGCCAAAATCAAACTCGGGCAAGAGTTGGATGGCCAAAAATAGACTTTTTCCAAAAAAGAAAAAGAAATGAAAATAAGAAAAATAAATAAATAAATAGAAATAAAAAGAAAAATATTATAACCATCTTTCTCTTATTTATTTGTTTGATACATGTTCTATCAAATGGCCACACAATGGTATACACAATTTCATTTGTAGTTGATCTTAAGATTCATGCAAAGCATTAAATAGTTTACAGACAGTCTCTCTGTCTATAGGTTGTATGAGCTGTAAATCTATCTGTATGCTAAGTTCGAGATTTTGCAGATGACCTGCTATAAGGGCATGTACAACAGTGTAGAAAACTATTGTCTATTTAACATACACAGACATCTGAACAGATAGCTTATACAATGGGTTGTCTACTTAGCTGTCCGCAAGTCATTTAATCTAGATATGGGCACATGAATCATGGCGATCAACTAAAAAGTTGATCTTTGTAGCCTTATTTGTGTTACATAATAAGATACATGATATATTTAAATAAGTACATGAAAAGAGTTGAAAATCACATGTTGAAAATCACATTCTAAAATCAAACAAAAATGCTGTTGTTAAAAACAAAATAACCATGCATCCTACTCCTTCCAATGCCAATCAAACAAAACGAACTGAATCCAACATGCGTATCAGATATTGGTAGCAATTAACAGAGAAATGCCAAATCTCAAATCATGACTTCAGTTCACACATGGCTACTGTCATTCCCATCAGTTCACACATGGCTACTGCCAGTCTGCCATTCCCACAACCATTCAGTTCAGATTACTAATAAAAGGAGCTACAACTCTAAATGCAAATAAGAAATTGAAATGTGACAAAATAAAGTTCACAAATGGCTTCACCCACACACAACAGGATACTGCAACAGCCCTTCAATGGTTTCACCTAGCAGTTCACAAAAGCAAAATCAGTTAGTGCACAGGACAACTTATATTATCCAGAGAACTGAATAATTTGTTCTTCAAACATTTGTTCTTGTGGCTCTCCCTCCTATGCAGTTGACACAGAATTTGAATAGTTCTAACAGATCAAAGATCTCACATTTATATCAGCTCAGAGGTTACATAGACAAACAGTTTAGCATTCAGCTACAAATAGAAGAGCAGCTACAAGTAGATCCAAACATTTTAGGCATTTAGTTTAGCATTCACACAGCTAAATAGAAGAGAACCTGAAACCAGAGAATATGTCATCCATAGGAAATTTGTGTCATCCGTAGAATTTTAACTGACATTGATACGCAAGCTGATAGTTAGATGCTCACCTCAGTTGTAATCTGAAAATATGTTCAGTAAACAGTGTTCATGAATCACAAGCAGCATGCTATCTGTTCATGAATCATACACATGCTATTTCTAAATGTTCAGAACGAGGGGGTGTTGTTTCCTCCTGTGAAGTGTCAAAAGGTCGCGACGGCTTGAATGGTTTAGAATGAGAAGGCCCCCCAACTAAGTGATGATTGTGAGACATTTGTGGCTGGTTGTGGATTAAATTTGTGAATCCACCAGGTGGTGTTGGATCATTGTCCCTGTCAATTATAATTCCATGTTCAGAAAAATTCAGAAGAAAATATTTTTTACTATCTATGCTCTAATGCTACTACTGACCAAAAATCAACAGTACTAAATGGTATATATGAATCACAAGTAAAAACAGTCATATGCAAGCTGCCTCATTTTTTTTATGTTATCTACAACTAAAACAACAATTGATTGCAGAGAAATTTTATTTAAAGGCAGTCCATGAGAAGGTACAGAGTATGGCAAAGGTTTCAGAATCTAAAGATCTCCTATAAACCCTTATGCATAGATTTCTTACAGATTGCAAATGATAAAAATCTCAGAAGAGGCTACTGCTTGAGTGATAGTTGGGAATTAGCAGAGTTCAAGTTGTCTTAGTTTGGAGGTGTTCATCGCACTAGATTTCCATCTAAACTGTAGTCACCAAAACGAGAACAAAGAAATGCAGACAAAAGCCAGACGGCACATTGTTGGTGCTATGTAAGATTAAACTGTCCAATAGCTTTCCCCAAGCTTGGTTGCTTTACAAATTTTCACATCGTATGCAGATGAAATTAGTTGCCTGAAGAAATATACAGTGGTACAAACGCAATGAAGTGCTGTAGCACAGAATTGAGATTGGCAACAAGCCAAACCTATATTTGTGCTCTAATCAGAGAAACTGGTAGAAATTGAGGCTACTATCTGTGCTCTAATCAGAGAAACAGGTAGAAATTGAGTCTAAGCAAAAATCACAACTGCAGTATGTGCTCTAATCAGAGTAAAATGACAAATGAGAGAAATTAAGAGTAATTTGTTACCATGTCGATGGATCAAAAGCTTGATGATTCATCCATGGCTGACCATTCTGACTACCACCACAACCTTGGCCCCAGTGAGCTCCATTCGGACTACCACCAACGCCGGCCGCCGAAGGAAACTGGGAACTGTAGGTGGAAGCTTAGAAGCCATGTTCCCGGAACAATAGGAACGAGGAACCGGAACGTGGAACGCGGAACACTATTTTGTGAAACCACTTGGGAACGTGAGTATACTCATTTCGTATGTTCCCAACAGAGTTGAACGCGTTCCAAGTGCTCCCGGAACGATACATGCCTGTTAAATGAAAAAGAGAGGAAAAAACCATAGCATATGAACTCCAGCCCACAACTAAAGCCCATTAAGCCCACTAGGGTTTTTTTTGTCTAACCCAACCTGAAAAAACACACGCACACAGGGACACACCTACCTGCCCACACGCCGCCGCCGCCACGAGCGACAGGCCTCTCAATCTCGGTCTCACGACTGTGCTCCTCCTCTCCCTGTCCACTCTCCTTCCTCTCTGGCGATGACCAGTCTTCTTCTTCGGCAAGCTTTTCTCCTCAGCGTACTCACGGGCTCACGGTTGGGCGGCAGCCTGCCGGCGGCAACGGTGGGCAGCCCTTTGCTCCTTGACGCATTGGCTTGGTATGTCCAGGAACCTGATTTTATCCTTCTTCAATGATTTGATTCTTCTTCAATCCGTCTCTATGTCCTGGCAACCTCGGATCGATGTTCCATGCAATTTGGGGACGCTGCCTGGTCGCCCCTGCCTCGCTCCGGACGAAGTTCCCGGGACGCGGAACATGCCCACGTTCTGCGTTCCCGGCTTCTAAGGGTGGAAGCGCCGGTGAAGGACGGAGGGGAATGGAATGCACCGGTAGTACCTTTTGAAGGTGGGGGCGCCGGCGCCGTCCCCTTTGCCCCCGCCGCCATCCCCTTGTCCCCCTCCCGTCACCGTCCTCTTTGCCCCTATCGCCCCTTCCGCTCGCATGGCCTTCCTCTCCCGCGCCGCAGATGCTTGTAGCAAACCTCGCGCCGGCACCGCAGCTATCTCGTCACGCCGCATCGCTGCAGTTGTAGGGTTGGGGATGGATTTTGGGATGGAGATTCAGCACCTTCCCGCGCGGATGCCTGGCCGTGGTGAATCCCACCTCCACCGCGGATCGACGACCAGCGCCATACAACGGTGCTGGCGGCGTCTTTTTCGCGTTGGAGCACACGCCCCCGTCGTCCTCTCGCGAACAGACGTCACAGTCGTCTGCGTACGTGCGCGGGGGGTTTTCTGCAAAACCACCCATACATAGACGGTGAGGGGACGACTGTTGTACGTGCCCTAGGGGCTGTACATGCCCTTACAAAGTGGACCGCATGCAGTATAAAAGGACACTAGTGTCTTAAAATTGTGGGTTAGAGCAGTTTCAGTGTTCACAGTTTAAAACACACATGGAAACCTATTCAAAGTATGTATTTTGATCACTAAAAAAAATTAAAATGATGCACATCGATGGACAGAAGTTTGGCGTGGAGATCGGTGGTGGGACTGTGGGAGAGAAAATGACTCTTTTTTTCGGGAAATTTAGATCATACTATCAAAAGATCCCAAAGTTAGATATATACAATTGCTAAGTCAATGACATATGAGGTTCACACGAGTCAATGATACGTTGGGTCAATGATATATATCTAACTTTTAGATCTTTCAATGGTATGGATCCAATTATTCCTTTTTCCCCCAAGGAGAAAAGGAGATTGTGGGAACCTCGTTTGCCTTTTCAGACCCAACAATGGAACAAATTCAATTTTTTATGGAGATTAAGATTCATTAGTTACAATAGCATTATCATTAAAACAAACCACAAGATGTCCTTGGCAAAAGATCAACATGCTTATCAGACACATTTTTAAAGAGCATGCAAGGGAGTACATAATCCTTGAAGTTAACACTAAATCATAAAACTTGGCTTGGTAGGACACATATTGATATGCACTGCACTACCATGATAAAAGTCATCACAACCAGGGGGCTGTCGTCGTCATCAGAGAATTAAGCGACCCTCAGGGAAGAAGTGGGGATAGCTGTGATCCACGGACATCTTGATGCCAGCACACTTGGCTCGCATTGCACCATCCATGACAACATTGTAGCAACGAGTTAAGTCAAGGGACTCCAGGTGAGGGCATTTGTCAAGGATGGTAGCCATTGCCCTGTTGTTGAGTTCACCGGAAGTAATCTTCAGAGAGCGCAGCCTATGCATTGTTGCAATCCCAAATGCTTCGTCATCACCAAACTTGCCGTACTCAGTAAACTCTTTGACAAGTATGAATTGCTTGAGGTTTTCACATGCTTTGCCAACAGCCGCATAGGTTGCCCGACCACCTATACTTTTACAGGTAGAAAGGTTGAGCTCCTCAAGCTGAGGGAACTTGCTTATTGCCTCAACAAATCCTTCATTGCGGACATGGAAGCAAGATATCAGAC
The DNA here is from genome assembly GCA_022644695.1 of Cenchrus purpureus. Lineage (NCBI taxonomy): Eukaryota > Viridiplantae > Streptophyta > Magnoliopsida > Poales > Poaceae > Cenchrus > Cenchrus purpureus. The sequence continues at coordinate 133,991,467 of CP053457.1, read as the reverse complement.
GAAGAACTTTGAGAGATGGCGCCCTGCAAAATTAATAGCACTTGTATATCAAATTAAGCTCTGAAAATAGATGCAGACAAAATGTGTGCTAATTTAAATTTAACTGGCTAGAATCTTTATGTAAGGAGAACAGTTCAGGATACTAAAATGGTAAAAGCTCTTTGCCCCTGTGTTGGCCTACTTGCAACTTGGCTTGCTCTGCGCCAACTAACCCAAGGAAGCATTAGATGCGAGAAAAAACACAAAACATACCATCCATATCTCTATTTGATTACAATTGTATTTTTCTGATTAGGAACACATATGAAGCCAATGGAATTATTAAGGAGAAATGACCTTTCTTGTTTAATGCTCGCTGTCTTAATTAATATCTTCAGGGAGCTGTGTGGGTGTTACTCAAATGATGAAGGGAGCGGAAAGATAAATAGGTTACAGAGTGAAAACATCACCAACTTTCATGCATGCATGCAATCCCTATATTTTGAAACAAGATACAAAATTTATGGTCTTATAATTTCAAACAAAGGGCATGCCAAATGACCTCCCTTTAGATGCAATTTTAGTAGAGGGACTGTGTGAAACAATTTTTTTTGCAATACCTGCACTCTTATTCTTTGTAATTCACAATTATTTTGAAATATGTACGATCATCAGGAACTATTGACACGTAGCACTCCTAACATTTAGCAATCAATCTCCTGTCTGGCAGTAATTCCATGGTGTTGGTAATACAAAAACAATAATCACATTTTGTACATTCATGAACGTCTCTTCAAAACAAGTGGTTCAAATCAAGGCTAATAAGTTTCATTAGAATTTCACTAAAATGTGAACAAAATCTTTTCCATACACAATTAACCCAAACCAAAGTAGCAAACTACTGAAGCTACTCCTGAATACTGATGAAGATGGTATGTAGATAGTGTTTCAGTAGTATGTGCAAGGTTGAGATCTCAATAAACAAATACTTCGAGTAAATTAAAAAAAAAGAGATCATACTACCTGTCCCCTATGTACTTGAGGAGGTGATCGTCAACAAACTCCTCTCCGATGAACACCTCGAGCTGGCCGCCGGAGCGGTCGACGGCCTTCTTCGCCATCGCGCACAGCACACCTGTATCTCCAGACCTGCACTTGTCCTTGACGACATTGTTGTGGCTTGACATGTCGAGGTGGTGCGACAGGGAAGGCTCCTCGGCCGCGTGGAGCCACGAATGGCACACGAGCCCTGCGCCCATCAGGAGGTCCAAGGGGTCAAGATTGGCAAAGACCAACGAGATGGCGTCGACGGGCAGCTCCGACCAGTCCCTGGCCTCTCCCCCGGCCGCCATTGCCGTCCTTGGCAGATGACCGTCAGCGTACCCCTGAAGGGAAGAAGGATTTAGAGCGCTAGCGGTTGTACAGTTCTACTGGGATGTTCATGTTAAACTGAAAAGGGAAACAATATCACTCCACACGTGACCACACAACATCATATCGAACTAGTTGTTCGGTAAGTGCAATGAAATCTTTGACAGATATATAGCTATCCAATTGAGTTACCGACGCAACAAAGGTCACAAGGGAATAATTAGCAACTTACATCAGCACCATGCTCCAGCAGGACTTTTACAGCCTGATCGTGGCCCTTCCCTGCAGCCACATCCAGCGGCGTTGCAAGACGAATGTTGGGGGCATTCACATCGACACCCCTGGACAGCAGCAGTGTTATGGCCTCACAATGCCCTGAATCAGGAGGCACAACCACAAACAGATTAATTCAGAGACAGCACACCACTTACAGACACTCCACACCATCACACACAATTGTATAAACTAAGGACAGATCCTAGTACATCACACGCAGTAACTAGAATAATTGAAACGGAGGAAACACACCGCTATCCGCTGCAACGTGCAGCGGCGTGGTACCCATGGCGTCGGGCATCGCCGGATCGCCGCCTTGGTCGAGAAGGTACCTCAAGACGCTCACCTCTCCGGCTGCCGCGGCTTGGTTAACCGGAGTAGTCCCTGTTACAAGGGAATCAAGATTCAAGATTCAAAATTCAGTAACAGATACCCAATGCACGAGCAAGACTCACCATCGGCGGTGGTGGAGTTGTCGAGTTGACATCGAGCCCTGATTCCTCTACCAGGAACCTGCAGACCTCCAGGCGACCCCTGACCGCGGTGAAGTGCAGCACGTTCCAACCACTGCTGGGGTCCTTGGCTTCCCGCAGGTCGATCTTGCCCGCGATTTCTAACAAAGAGGTCAAGAAATAAATTAGCTTGAGACCCCCCAGCAGTAAAGATGCAATCTTGATCGAGGAGAAAAGATGGCGATGGCGCTTACTCTTGAGAAGGCGGAGGTTGCCGTCAACGGCGGCCTGGATGGCGACGGCGGAGGGGTGGTCCGGGGCCATGGCGTCGGCGCTGCAACTGCAAGGTTCGGGAAGGGTGGGCTTGTGGTACTGACGGAGAGGGGTGGTGCCTTTATTATGGCGAGAGACGCGAGGAGTGCCGAGTGCGCGCACTACACTACTCCTACTGCCTCTTCGTCTTCGCTGAACAGTTGCCACGAGAGGATGACTCTGCAAGTCCGCAACTGCACGCTATCGGAAAGTGCTAATCACTTTTTTTTAACAAGTATTTGTAACAAGTTGTTTCAGTAGCTCCAGTGTACTATCCAAACCGAGCAGTGTTCGGTACAAAACGATATTTGCACACAGTGACGGTCGTTGTTTATGTGTTCAGAGCGAAAATCGCATAATGTAGAAACGTCGAACAAACCAAATAAAAAAATCCAAACACGTGCAGCCAGAACGAAGAGCAGAACGAAGACAAGGGATGAACTTGGCAAATGCAGAGGCTGACCCCTGGACGAGAAATGGGGTTGTCCGCAATGACGACGAGCGGCAAGCGGGGAGCTCACTACTGATCAATCACATTAGCTAGCTCATCAGAAAATCATGCCCACTCCCATGCTCGACAATGGCTTGGGCGCGGGTGGCAACTTTTGAAATGCCATTCTGGAACCAAACAAAGAGACCAGAGCAAGTGCAAATAAAAGCTGAAAGTAATCACACTGAAGCTTACTTTCTCAATTCTCATAAGAAAACATTACTAGGGCAAATAATTGGATCTAGTTCATAGATATGCTTTCCTGACTATTGTTAGAATAAATGGGCCTAGAGACATTTATCATAATAATGAAAGAATTAAAGTCCATTCATTTAATGCTAGGGAAAAGAGATAAATACCATATGGGTATTTGAGGAGTCTCCCATCCAATTTATGAGGTAGCTATTCGGTACACCTCTTGTGAAGTTAAATAAAGGAGATAGGCGTGCCACACGTGCGCGCGCTCGCTCGCCTCGCCGAGGCCGTGACGAGTCGGACGTGAGATGTTGCGGGGTAGGAGCATCTTTTTGTTGTTGGCTGTTGGAGAGGAATGATGGCGTCTTAAACCGCGACCATTACTAGACCTTAACGACAGCACCTTAAACCGCGACCGTTACTGCCTGAGGCGCATTGTACCGGCGAGAGCAGAGCCTCCGGAACCTCGTCCTGCTGCTGAGATCCTGCTCGGGATAGGCGGACGATAAGGTTTTGGGAGCGTCTTCACGCTCGCCGCTCCCGTACGACTACTTCCTCTACATCGACTACGAACGACTACTTCGTCTACAGCCGGGAGCCGGGTCTTCACTACGATCATCTGCCTGCACCAACTTCGTACGGCTACATCGATTGAGGTCACTATACGATCAGTATGACTGATCCGAGTGATAGCGGAAAGTCGGGTGACTCCGTCACCTTACCTTCCACGGGGTACTTTCTCAAACTAGTGTTCATGTTTATTAGTTGTATAATCATGAATATTTTTATGTTTAATTGTTGTTTAAACATAAAGACTTGCACATGGATTGTTTCACTCACCGTAATATTGAAATGTCTATTTAATTATGGAATTAAAATATACCGAAACATTGCCTATCATCTAACAATCCAAAAACCTTATCATGTTGATATGAATATGTTTGGTGCAACTAGCTTTGCAAATGCAATTAAACCAAAGTCTTTTGATGGTTCCAACTTTAAGAGATGGCGTGAGTTGGCCACCCTGTGGCTCACCGCCATGAACGTGTTGTACGTCATCACCGGAAAAGCTCCCGAGGGTGTCTCGGAAGAAAAGTTCAATTCAGATGATAATCTGTTCCGGGGTGCCATCATCAGCGTTCTGGTTGATAACCTGATGGACACCTATCTCCAGAGAAAGACGGGGAAGGACATTTGGGATGCTCTTGAGGCTCGACAGCTTCCGACGCGAGAGAGCTGTAGGCGGGCGGATAGCGCTGGGGCCACGGCTGTGGCCCTAGGCGTCAGCACACGATTTGTATACTGCAGCACTACTGTAGCACACTGTAGCATAAGGCCTAGGCCCATTTCTCGAATCCGGTCCATATAGTGGCCCTAGACGTTGGGCTGACAGCGGTTCGCCACTGGCTGTAGGTAATGGAACAGTTCCTAGACTACAGGATGGTTGAAGACCGTGGTGGAACAGCCCATGAAGCATGTGGCTAAAGAGCTTGAAAACTATAGCAAAGAGGCCCCATGTGTGTTGCCCGACAAGTTTGTGGCAGGAGCAATTATCACTAAGCTACCACATTCTTGGAGGGATTTTGCTACCTCTCTAAAACAAAAGAGAAAGGAATTCACTTTTGATGACCTTATTGCGACTCTTGATGTTGAAGAGAAGGCGAGAGCAAAGGACACACGTGTAAAGGCAATAGCCGGCTCCTCAAGCGCAAACTTTGTGCAGAGGGGCAATCCCAAGTTCGAATAACGAACAAGAGGAAGAAGCCTTCACAAAACCCGCCCAAGGCTAAGGAAGCTGACGGGCCTAATAAGAAGAAGAGAAAGCCGGGGGGGTGCTTGCTATACTTGTGGCAGTTCGGATCACTTTGCTGCAAAGTGCTCGGATCGTAAAGATCGCAAGGCTCTAAAGACAGCGAACATGGTTGTTAGCGAGGGTGGAGGAACATCGGGGTATGCTAATTTCTTACCTACAGTTCTTTCGGTGTGTTCTTCACGAGTGGTGGATAGACACCGTGCTAATATTCATGTATGTGCTAACATTTCTATGTTTTCTTCTTACCAGGTCGGGGGGACTACCTCCTTTTTGATGGGGAACGGTGCCCATGCAGCGTGTTCTTGGTCTTTGGTATCACTCACGAAGTTCACTTGGAGAAGACCATACAATTGAAGAATGTGCAGCATGTACCTACCATCAAGAAGAATCTAGTCGTGGTCTCTCACGTAGAGATGGTTTTAAGTTAGTCTTTGAGTCAAATAAATGTATCATTTCTAAGTTTGGTACCTTTGTTGGAAAAGGCTATGATAGCGGAGGCTTGTTCCGCTTTTCTTTATTGTTTGATGATAACGTTGTGAACCATATGATGAATGATGAATCAAATGTTTGGCATTCGAGGTTTGTCATGTTAATTTTGGTTGTATGATGCGCTTAGCTAATTTGAGTTTAATTCCAAAGTTTACCTCATCAAAAATCTAAGTGTCACGTATGTGTTGAATCGAAACAAACTCTAAGCCACATAAGACTACCATAAGACTCTTGAGGCGAAACTTGGCACCTCTAGAATTAGTTCATTCCGATCTGAGCGAAATGAATGGTGTGTTGACAAAGGGTGGTAAAAGATATTTCATGACTTTGATAGACGATATCACTAGATTTTGTTACATCTACTTGTTAAAATCAAAAGATGAAGCGTTACATTACTTTAAGATCTATAAAGCTGAAGTAGAAAATCAACTTGAGAGAAAGATTAAACACCTAAGGTCGAATCGAGGTGGCGAATACTTCCCTAATACTTTTGATACATTCTGTGAGGAACACGGTATTGTTCATGAGAGGACACCTCCTTATTCACTCCAATCCAATGGGATTACCGAAAGAAAGAACCGCACGCTGACTGACTTGGTGAATGCCATGTTAGAAACCGCGGGACTATCTAAGGAATGGTGGGGTGAGGCGATACTGACGACCTGTCATGTCCTGAACCATGTGCCTATGAAGAATAAGGAAGTAACACCATTCGAGGAATGGGAGAAGAAGAGGCTAACTCTTTCATATTTACGCACTTGGGGTTGCTTGGCCAAAGTCAGTGTGCCAATCACTAAGAAACGTAAACTTGGACCAAAAATGGTGGACTGTGTTTTTCTGGGGTATGCTTTTCACAGCGTCAGATATAGATTTTTGGTAGTAAGATCTGGAGTGCCTAACTTGCTTGTCGGCACAATTATGGAGTCCAGAGACGCTACATTCTTTGAGAATATTTTTCCAATGAGAGATGAAACAAGTTCATCTAGACAAGAGTCTGTCGAGGAAGACGACTCCACCAAGCTGATGGAACTCAATGAGCCTACATTTATTGAGCATCCTGAGGAGGACAATGATGAGGCTCCTAGGAGGAGCAAGAGACAAAGGACAGAGAAATCCTTTGGAGATGATTTCATCATATACCTCGTGGATGACACTCCCAAGACCATTGCAGAGGCTTACTCTTCACCTGATGCTGACTATTGGAAGGAAGCAGTGAGGAGTGAAATGGACTCTATCATGTCAAATGGAACTTGGGAGGTTGTTGAATGTCCTTACGGGTGCAAACCCGTGGGATGCAAATGGGTGCTCAAAAAGAAACTTAGGCCTGATGGTACTATTGATAAGTACAAGGCTAGACTTGTGGCCAAGGGTTACACCCAAAAGGAAGGAGAAGACTTCTTCGATACTTACTCACCAGTCGCTCGATTGACCACCATAAAATACTACTTTCTCTGGCAGCCTCTCATGGTCTTCTCGTTTATCAGATGGACGTTAAGACAACTTTCCTAAATGGAGAGTTGGAAGAGGAGATCTATATGGATCAGCCGGAAGGATTTGTAGTAAAGGATCAAGAAGGAATGGTGTGTAAGCTAGTGAAGTCTCTCTATGGCCTCAAGCAAGCACCTAAGTAATGGCATGATAAGTTCGACAGAACTTTGACATCTGTTGGCTTTGTTACAAACGAAGCTGACAAATGTGTGTACTATCGCTATGGTGGGGGCGAAGGAGTGATTTTGTGTCTGTATGTAGATGACATACTTATCTTTGGCACGAGCCTTGAAGTGATCAAGGAGGCCAAAGACTTTCTATCTCAAAAGTTTGAGATGAAAGATTTGGGAGAGGCTGATGTTATCCTTAACATAAAGCTGATAAAAGGAAAAAATGGTGGGGGTGACTCTGTCACAGACTCACTATGTTGAGAAGATGCTAAGTCGATTTGGATACAGCAATTCTAAACCCGCACCAACTCCTTACGATGCCAGCTTGGTTCTAAGGAAGAACCTGAGGATAATGGTGGATCTGAGATACTCCCGGATCATTGGTTCATCGATGTATCGGCTAGCGCCACGAGACCGACATTGCATATGCAGATTAAACGAGCCGGTTTGTTTCAAACCCCGGCGAAATTTCTTGGCGTGCTCTCGAGCGGGTAATGCGTTATCTAGTGGGCACAATGAACTATGGCATTCAGTATTCCGGAGATCCCAAAGTATTGGAGGGATATAGTGATGCAAACTAGATTTCTGATGCCGATGAGTTAAATGCCACAAGTGGATATGTGTTCACACTTGGAGGTGGCGCTGTTTCACGGAAGTCTTGCAAGCGAGACCATTCTAACCAGTCAACAATGGAAGCGAACTTCATGACATTGGATCGCCAACAGAGAGGCCGAGTGGCTTCGTGAACTCTTAATGGACTTGCCGATAGTTGAAAACCGATACGGCAATTCTAATGAACGTGATAATCAAACCGTGATTGTCAAGGTGAACAGTTCAAAGGACAATATGAAGTCATCCAGGCATGTCAAGAGGCGGTTGAAGTCCGCCGAAAATTGAGAAACACCGTGTCATAGCTTTGGATTACATCCATACGTCTAAGAACCGCGGATCAATTTACAAGGGTTTATCACGTATTGTGATAGATCATGCATCTATGGGCGGGCTTGAGACCCACGTGAGTTTTTCATAGTGGAAACTGTCTTATGTGATCGGAGATCACTGTGAATTAAGATGGTGAAACAAGCTATGGTTTAGCGAGAGAGAGAACCTTTGAAAAGGCTCGGTTCATGGAAAGATGCATTTCTCTTCAAAGCGTATGGCGGTGGTATGTATACCTTAATGTGCTCCAAGTGGCTTTCATGAAACAAGGTAGTTGTTTCTCACGAAGCAAAGACATAGTCCTACGTATGTCTTGAAGGAACACACCTATATGAGTATCGACTATTGGTCATAGTCTATGAGATTTGGGTGATCTATAGAAAACTCATGAAGAGGTACGGAGTGTGACTCATAAGCTCCAACCCGCGGGGATGCTATGTGCAATCAAGTATCGATGAGGGCTCTAGCCAAGCTTAGATGCACAAACCCGACAATTCAAGGCATAGTCCATTGTTCGGGTTGCAAATAAGTGTAACTTGAGTTCCTGGTGGATGTTCAACTTAACAGTCTCCATCGTAGTACTGGTATATCGAAAACAATAGGGAAGATGAGAGCATTTCCAATGTGGCTTAAAATTCTTGGTGGGGATTGTTAGAATAAATGGGTCTAGAGCCATTTATCATAATAATGAAAGAATTAAAGCCCATTCATTTAATGCTAGGGAAAAGAGATAAATACCGTATGGGTATTTGAGGAGTCTCCCATCCAACTTATGAGGTAGCCTTTCGGTACACCTCTTGTGAAGTTGAATAAAGGAGATAGGCGTGCCACCTGCAGCTGTAGCTTCGCTCGCCTCGCCGAGCCGTGCCGAGGCCGTGGCCGTGTCGAGTCGAGGACGGACATGATGTGTTGCGGGCGGGAGCATCTTTTTGCTGTTGGCTGTTGGAGAGGAATGATGACGTCTTAAACCGCGACCATTACTAGACCTTAACGACAGCGCCTTAAACCGCGACAGTTATTGAGCCTTAACCGCGCCTTAAACCGCGACGATTCACGAGCCTTAACGCGGCATTACTGCGAGGCGCATTAACCGTGGCGTCGGGTTAGTCCCCTCGCGCCTGCTCGCCTATATAAGTCACCCTCCTCCTCCTGCTTAGGTTGCCAATTCACACTAAGGTATTCCTATTTAGGAGACCTCTCCCTCTCTCCCTCTGTTTGCTGCTTCTTTTTAGCATTCCCATCCGCACCGCGCAGCAGAGTAGCCTCCCGGAACCTCGTCCTGCTGAGATCCACGCTCGGGATAGGCGGGCGATAAGGTTTTTGGGGAGCGTCTTCACGCGACTGCTCGCTCCCGTACGACTACTTCCTCTACATCGACTACGAACAACTACTTCGTCTACAGCCGGGAGCCGGGTCTTCACTGCGGTCATCTGCCTGCACCAACTTCGTACGGCTACATCGATTAAGGTCACTATACGATCAGTATGACTGATCCGAGTGATAGCGGAAAGTCGGGTGACTCCGTCACCTTACCTTTCACCTTACCTTCCACGGGGTACTTTCTCATACTAGTGTTCATGTTTATTAGTTGTATAACCATGAATATTTTTATGTTTAATTGTTGTTTAAACATAAACACTTGCACATGGATTGTTTCACTCACCGTAACATTGAAATGTCTATTTAATTATGGAATTAAAATATACCGAAACATTGCCTATCATCTAACACGTATAAGCTTACAGCTTGCATATGAAACAATAGAACATTTTAAAGCTCATTGCAAGAGTAAACACAGACAAGCATAACTCAGAAAGTCTATGTAGCACTACATTGCCACTGGGTACATAAGCTGTGCAGCACGCCAGCACCACATTGGATCTTCAATCCAACATATGTGAATGGATACAGCAGTTCAAGGGTTCTGTTCTTCAGAGCGAGCAGCACACCTCAGAGCATCAAAGGCCTCCCTGCAAGTTTAAAGAATCAAAGACTAAGAATACCGTTAATGGAAAAAAGTTGTATTTAAAGAGCGGAAAATATGAGGTCATATTACTCTACAACAGATAACATTCTCAAAAGGGAAATAACTGAAAAAAATACAAGTACATGGTACACAATCAAATAAGATCATTGCCTTAATGCTGTCTTGATCTCATCATTTTCAGGGTCAAGCTTCAGTGCTTCCACAAACGCATTAGCTGCTCCTTTGTAGTTCTGGGCTTTGAGATTCAACATGAGGAGAGGTTAGATTAAAACTAGACTGCAAGACTAAATTTAAAGAGAGCTGCTGCACTGCCTAGTATACCTTGAGCAATTTGAGAGCTGCACCCTCACGGTACCATGCCTTCGACCAACTAGGACGAATCATTTTGCATTTTTGAGCATCTAACAAAGCCTGCTCTCCATTTGCGAGCCGCAACCAGCATAGACTCCTGTTGGCAAACAAGGTAGCATCAAGTGGATCTTTCTCCATCGCCTGCATTAACAACCAACAGGACTCAAATTCTTAGCATGTGCTTTGGTAAATCAGTATAACAACACTTTCAGAGATTTAATTTAACATCTAATGTGAGAAAACCGCATATAGATGTAATCTTATTTATTTATGGAAAAATAGTCAACTTCAAATTATGCCAGGGAATATGGACTGGAGCATAAGTGCTCTGTAACTTATGCAAGAGATTAAAGAGAAGTATATCATACAGTATCAGCAGGCGGGAAACAACTCGAGCATGGTGTTTTGGAACTAAGAATCATCTATTATATGCAATACTTTAATTATTTCAAACAAGAAAATAATTCAGATCGGGTTGGAGTTTCACCACTTTATATAAACAGGTTGCTGCAAGGAAGTCTCCTTTTGCAAATGTTATATTTCCTTGTGATTTTGCATCAGCAAGTACATGTTCTTCCATCAAACCCTCCTACAGACAATATCAAAGTTCCAAAGCATGGAACAAACATTGAGCTTCAGTAATATAAGTTATGCTGAAAGAAAAGGCCAGTTGAATATGTACCTTTGCGTTGAAAGACTTAGATTTCGTAGTAGCAATTATCCCATCAACACTCCAGTTGGGCACATATGCAATTGGTTTTGTATGTGGTAAGAGAATTTCAACAAGATCACGTCGCCCGGCACAAGCTGCACAGATGATTGGATTTTCCCCAAACTACATTGTAAAGACAAAAGGTAATGCAATCCAGTGAGAAATATGACCGGTATACCAATATGTATTCAAGATTTGCCAAATAAAAAGTTGCAATAAACTGGTATGTTCCCAGTAATAAGGATTTGAAGGAAAGATAGAGAAATGTTTTTGTTTTCTAGTAAGAGTGGTGAAAATCGGGAAATCACACTAAAAAAAGAATCCTCCACTCTTATTTACAGAACCAATTTCACACTACTTGAAGGGCATATGAACATCTATAATCCGAACAATGCACTCCCAATGTCATGAGGTAACATATTTAACATTACTTGTTAAATTAATCCTCAGCAATCAAGGTATACAAAAGGCCAAGCAATTGAACCTCAAAGCAAAAATATAAGAGCCAAACAGATCGACATAGACTTCATCAAAAATGTTAGGGTCTGCACCAGCCTCTAGCAAGAACTTGACAGTGTTGATTGAGCCATCCATGACAGCCTTCATTAAAAGGCTTGGTCCATAGGGATTTCTAAGCTTTACATCAGCACCACCCTGTATATAAAATTAACAATGCAAAGCTTAGGTAGCTATAAAGAAGTTTTTAAGGTGTGATAATGATGACAAGTTCAACCAAACCAATATCTTGTTTGATTGCAGTTTGCATGTTGTTACAGTGTGCAAGCAAAGGGGAGGGGGCAGCTAGACAATTTAGGACCTGATTGTTTAAGCTTGCACATTATAACAACATGCAAGCTATCATCCACAATCTGCAAGAAGAGCACAAGGGAAAAGTGATTGTACCTCAACTAACGCCTTCATGCATTTCAAGGAGCCTGCATAGCATGCCATCATGAGGGGCGGAAAAATACCATGGACAACTCTGTTGGGCTGCAAAGGGAAACATGATCACAGTTCAATATGTAAGATCGCTGAAAAATTATTCAAAAATCATGGTGCCCGCCAAGTATTCTAGATCGATGTGACGTGTTCTGAAATCTTTCAAGGATACTTATCCAATTAAGAGTTGCCCAGTAATGAAACAAGGTCACAGAGGAGGTAACAACTTACATCAGCACCATGCTCCAGCAGGACTTTGACAGCCTGATCCTTGCCCTTCCCTGCAGCCAAGTGCAGCGGAGTTCCACACTTCCACCACGACCATTGATGATGGGATCCACATCAACACCCCTTGACAGCAGCAGTATTACAGCTTCATTGTGCCCTGGAGGGACATGGAGATTAAGAGCCGGCATGCAAATTGTCCTCGATCTAAGCCTTTCATAGAAGGGGGGAACACACTGTTCTGTGCCGCATTGTGCAGCGGCGTGCGGCCCATGGCATTGGGCATCGCTGGGTCGCCACCGTGGTCGAGTAGCAACCGCAGGATGCTCACCTTTCCGGCTAACGCGGCTTGGGCTATCGGCGTGTCACCTACAAGGCAATCATCCATAATCATCTAAGCGGAGGTCGGATATCTTTGATAAGAATGGATAAATCATTATAAATAAACTTTGCTTGTCATTATTTCTTTTATATATTTCGTGAACTGTTATTTTTACTCTTGCTAGACCAGCTTTAAAAGCCACCAATTTAAAAGATCGGCCGGTCGCAAAGGTATGAAACAATTCTATTTTCCAAAAATACAATCATCTCAGCAAACGGTAGAAATTAATGCTCAAGACTCAGCAACGCGGCACTCACCCTCAGCAGTGGTGGAGTTGACATCGAGCCCTGATTTCTCCACCAGGAACCTACAGATCTCCAGGTGGCCATTGGCAGCGGCGAAGTGCAGCAAGTTCCAGCGTCTGGGGCCGCAGGCTCCCCGCAGGTCAATCTTGCTCGCCATTTCTAACAAAAATGGAGGAAGATTTGACAAGAAATTAGCGTGACACACCAGCTAGTGAAAGATGTACATATGCAGCGGCTCATCCGCAATCTTGAGGAGGAACGGCGGCGAGGGTGGTGGGCTCAAGCAGGGGGGGTGGTCTTTATGCGCGGCGTGGTGTTCTGTAGGGGAGGAGAGAGGGGAACGAAGACGAGGGGACGACGGGCTTTGGTACTGGCGGAGAGGGGTGGCGCTTTTAATGGCGTGAGACGCGAGGAGTGCGCGCACTACTCCTGCTGACTCTCCAAGTCCACGACGGCACGCTGCTTCGAGCCTTCCCCCAGTTGGCCAGTTCCCACACTGCTAGGGGTAGGGAGGGATTCGGATGTCTGGAAATCTGAATTATCCGTATTCGTATCCGCAAAAAAACGTTAATATGGAATTCGTATCCGTATTCATTTTTAATATGGATGTCAGATGGATGTATTCGAATCCGATTTTCATCATTATCCGTATTCGACGATATCCGCTATTATTCGACAAAAATCTGACATATTCGACAATATTATCCAAAGAATAAAGTACCCATAGAAGCCATCTAAAATTAATTTATATTACTAAATACTAGTTACAAATTATGTTAATTTTAATATTACTAATAAAATAATTATTTACACAATTTTAACTATTATATATATATATATATATGTGACAACTAACTAATTATGTTAACCTAATATTTCTAGATTATATAATGGTCTTTTATTAATTAATTTTAATGTGGCTAATCGTAGTAATTTTCAATACATCATACTATTTAGCAAATAAATAAATTATATTTCAATGTATTTATGTACTTATTTTTACTATTCAAAGATGTTTATATATTTACAAAAATTCTTATTTATATTTATTGTGATAATTTATTTATTTAATAATAGGTATATTATTTGCAATAAGATATCTATTATGTCAATGATCATAATTTACTCTCTCTTGTAATATGATTTTATCAATTATAAAACCATCGACAAATGAAATTGATACTCATTATGACTCCATGCTATAAATCAAGTAAGTATTCGAATGCGAATCCGAATTCGAAATATCCGTTTTGTATTCGTATTCGATAATATTCGTATTCGTATCCGAATTCGAATTAAAATGTGGTAAATAGTGACATCCGAATTCGTATCCGTGCGTATTCGATCCGAATCCATCCCTAGCTAGGGGAATTGTCTCTCGGTGCAAGTTTCATGGACACAGTTACCTAGACTGAAAATTAGATAATTGTGGCAGTGGAGTTTCATGGGGATGAAACTCTTCTCACATCCTATTAAACTCTCACATTCTCTCTCTTCACCACTCAACATATTTAATATCATGAAATTCTCCATGAAACTCCACTGAGGCTGGCCTAACAATGTGTAGTAGTTTTGATGGGGGTTTCATGACCATTAAATAGGCTGCCATGTGAGTACTTTTGATGATGTGACAGTGTATTAATGAAGAGAGGGGTAAAATGAGTTTCATGAGGGCAGTCCCAATGGAGGAAACTTACCAGTTTCTATAGTCTTGGAGATTGTACCAAGAGACTATCTCTTCAGAGTGCAAAAGTTTCAATCAATCATTTGGAAAAATAATTGCCATCATCTATCATATTCCTCTCTTTCATCTTCGGATCTTCTATGCATTCTCTCCTGCAAAGAAAAATACGGTCCATCCGCTGCCCTTTTTCTTTCTTACTACACTACCACACGCAATCTTATCTCTTTTCCAATTGCATTCCAGTCAGGCTCCAGTCCAGTGCGGTGGCGGGCGGCAGCGAGCTTGGCGGTCGGGCGCGGCGGCCGGGAGCGGCGGCGAGCTCGGCGTCTGGCGCGCGGCCCAAGCTCGGCGGTCGGTGCGGTGACCGGGCGTAGCGGCCCGACCTCGGAGGTCGGTGCGGCGGCCGGGCGGCAGCGGCTGGGTGCGGTGACCGAGCGGTGTCGTCTCGGCGCGATGACCCGAGCTCAGCGGCGGTGCGCGATCGGGCGCAGTTGTCAAGCGCGGCGCAGCTCGGTGTCCGTGTGACGGCCCGAGCTCGGCGGCTCGACTGCCCGCCCAGCGCGATGGCGGCGCCGAGCTTGCTGCCAAGGGCACGGCCGGCTTCGCCGGCCGCGGCGGGAGTTGCCCGAGCAGAGGCGGGAATGGAGGGGGCGCACGTGAGGGAGGGAGAGCTCAGCAGCAGCGGCGACATACGAGATCCATGGAAAACGGGTGGTTTCTCCCCAGTGCGATTTCGGTCGTTTCCTTCCGCATTGGTACTAGTGTGGACGCCGTTTCTTCATGAGGAAATCGTTTCTTCATTTTCTCTCTCTCTTCTTTAATTCCTATGCCACATCAGCAAAAAGGTGAGTTGTCTACCGAATTAAATGCACATAGAAACCATCATAAATTCCCCATTGGGATTGCCTTGAGGATGACACTCTCTATACACAGTTAACTAGACAACTTGTGTCTTGCATGCAACCTAGAAAATAACAATAGATGAAATTATGCATTGAGAGGGAGGTGTTTCATTATAGTTTTAAATATTTTTAGATGATGTGTCACTCTAGGTAATTGTGTCCATGACATCTCCACTGAGAATGGCCTAAGTAATAGGAGTAGTCTAGGTCAATCTCAATAGAGAGTTTTATAAGAGGGTGTTTGGCATGGCTCAAGCTGAACTCCAAGAACTCCGCCAATTTGTAGCCAAACACCTCAACTCCAAAACTCCATGGAGCTGTAGTGCAAATGGAGGTGGAGTTTTGGAGCACCTCCTTTGCTGCTCCAAAACCATTGAATATAGACCTAGGTGTGGAGTTGATGAGTAATTACCCACCAATGCCACTCTTAAGTGGAAAAAAACGTTTCGATTCGTTCTATTCCTCCAATCTCCCCCACGTGATTCCTCGGTCCTCACAGTCCCCAAGCCAGTGCCGCCCACTCCCTCCCTCCCACCCACCGGCACCGCCCTCCAAAGCCCACGTCGGCGCTGCATTCCCTCTCTCCCGCACAGCGGCGCCCCGCATGCGCCCCCTCTCTCCTTCCATCCCACCGGCGGCCCTCGCATCTTGCTCGCATCCCGTCGGCCGCGGCTCTCCCCTCCGCTGCTCGGAGCTCGATCCCGCCAACCACCACCATCCCATTGCCGGACGCTGTCCTCTCCGCCTCTAGATGCCTCTCTCCCCGCCGCCGGACACCGCTCTCCCTTCTTCTCTGTTCGCAGCTCGATCCCGTCTGCTGCCGCCTTCCCGCCATCAGATGCCACGCCCTCCCCTCCCCCCTCTGCTCGTAGCTCAATCCCGCCGCCCGCCGCCTTCCGCCACCACCGCCTCCCGCCGCTGGATGCCTCCCTCCCCACCGCCGGCCACCACCCTCACCTCCGCTCTGCTATGCCCTGCTGCTTTGACTACGTGAGACAAGAAAATGCAAGAAGAAAGGTGAGGCTGAGGCTAAGCGGGACCCACGTGTCATTGAATTTTAATTTGGTTGGTAGCCAACACACATTTTGAATAGCTCCAACTCTACTCGAGCTAGCTCCACCTGGAGTTTTGGAGTGGAGCAGCTCCAAGTAGAGTTGGAGCCATCCCAAACAGGCCCTAAGAATCTTAGGAGCATTAAATTGTATGTCACATCAACAATTTTGATGACTTGATAAGATCATTATGAGCAAAGAGGAGAAAGTTTCATCACAGACAAGAGAAGTTTCATCCACATAACACTCACCACTTATCAACTATGATTATCAAGTTTCAATTTTCGGTAATAGTGCAGTGAAACTATATGCTTTCAAAATGACCTAAGAACAATATGTATTCTCTTTTAACTAACTTAGACACAACTCCCTCCATTTTTAGAAATTATGGTGAATATGCAATTCTTCGGGCAGTCGGCAAACAAGCTTTTACCGAGTGCCATGCGAAAAACACTGGACAAAGTATTTACACTTGGAAAACAAGTTCTTTGTCGAGTGCTTTCTTTTTTTCACCTGGCAAACAAGATCTTTACATAGTGTAATTATTTGAGCTCTTTTTACAGCGACTCATACCATCATATACCATTGTTTGAAAAGGACTAGTGTAAAAGGATCTGACGGTTGAGATTAATTAATACCACTTAAATTTGCAGTTGTGGTATATGTGGTATACATGGGTGGTATAGATGGAGAACATATCCTGTGTTACCGAGCACATGCGTGTTATTACCGTGTTACTGTCTCGAATAACAATCGCTACAGTGTTCAAAAAATTGCAACAAAAATATGAATGGATAGCCCATATCATCTTCCACCATCATGCAAAATTTGAGATGAAACTGAATTTTGTGTAAGATGCAACAAAAAAAAGTGAAATCTACACGTCAATAGTAGTTCTTGAGGGTCCGCGATGAACAGTTGAAACCCGCTACTATTCACACGCAGATTTCACTTTTTTTTTTTGCATCTTGCACAAATTTCGGTTGCATCTCAAATTTTGCATGATGGTGAAAGATGACATGGACTATCCATTCATATTTTTGTTGCAATTTTTTAGTACTATAGCGATCGTTATTCGAAACGGTAACACACCTGTGCTCTGTAACACAGGATGTGTTCTCATATAGATGATATAGGTATTGAGAAATTTATCTTGGTGGCAAAGTGGAAAACGACGTTAAGAGTAAAAATCTGAGTACCCAAAATAACATATTTTTTATAATTACAGATTGAAATATTCAAAAAAAAGTATATCTTATATTTCTCGGTGGTATGGTGCACCCTAACAGAGTCCAATTATTTGGCACTCGGTGAAAATTTTTGAAATACATCAGAACGAATCTAGCAGGATAGGTCAACCAAAAAATTTGGGTTTGCCAACAGTGTCTCAGATCTGGCACTCAGCAAAATTTGGTTTGCTAAATGCCACTCGCCAACCCATGTTTCATAAACACCTCACAGATGCCCCTTCTACTCCTCTCTACCCTCCATCTCAAGCAACCACCCCTCCCTCCTCTTCACGGTGCCGCCACTCCCTCCTCTCCCGCTAGCGCCGCCCTCCCTAGCCGGCGAGCATGGCGAGGTGGAGAGCTTGAGCAATCGCGGCTGGTTGCGCACCTCTCCCTCTCCGGCCTTGAGCTCCCTTCCTCTCCAACAGGCCTCGAGCTGCAATGGCGCAAATCCCCACGGCGGCCCCCTACAATCAGGTGGGAGTCGCGGTGGGGCGGCCTCTCACTTCATCGCGGTCAGTGTCGAGTCCCCCACCGACCAATGGTGGTCTCGTGGTGGTGACGTCGGTGAGAGGATCAGAAGCTGGTGGCTGGTGGCAGTGGCACCGGGAGAGCCGCGGTCGGCCAAGCGGTATCGATGTTTTTTTTCAAAAGACTTTGTCGAGGTCGGCCAAGCGGTATCGATGTTTTTTTTTCAAAAGACTTTGTCGAGTGCATGACAAAAAACACTTGGCAAAGACAGCTTTGTCGAGTCCTTATGTGCCTAGTGCGTGTTGGTGAGTGTTACACTTGGCAGCACCTTTGTCAAGTGTTTTATGGGCTTCGCCTAGTGCCACAAAAATAATGGAAAATGCAATTTATTTTTGTTTCAATTGTAATTTTAATTTTCTCTCGGTAACAATGTGTTGTAAGTAAAAGTCTAAGGTCAGTCTCATATAGTATGAGAGAAGTTTCATCCCCATGACACTCACCACTAGGGGTGGCTGACGAGCCGAGAACTTGATAACAAGCTAAAAATTAAGTTTGACTTGATTCGTTAGAAAGTTCGAGCAGGCTTGTTAGGCTCACAAGACTAGTATTATGAACATTAATGTTATGATAATAATAATATTAATCAATATATAATAATTTAAGTATGCTAACAATATTTAAAAGTTCGATTTATGATTATATTATGAAATTATGTGACATAAGTCAATAGAATAGGAGAATATTTGATATTTTAGAGCTCAAATAGACTTAACTAGTACTAGATTTGACTTAAAAGTTGAAAAATAAAATTATTTTAACTAAATAATAGTAATACAACTCTATTCATGAAAAATATTTTTGATAGTTTCATCTTTATTGAGCCTAATGAGCTAATTGAACATATCACGAGCAGTTCACGAGTCGAAATTGAGACTCAGCTCGACTCATTTAAAGATCGAGCCGAGCTGAACCGAGCCAAACCTATAAACAAGCTGAGTCTATATAAAACCTATAAAGAGCTCAGCTTGTTTATAGGTTTAATTTTTATATAAACCTATAAACTTGAGTTGCAAATATATGGGGTTATTTTAATTATTTTTATATAATTGCATAAGTGTGTAATTTTGATGAAGATTAGATGATTACTTTAATTTATTTATATAACGACAAAGGTGTGTAATTAGATGTAGGGGATTAACTTAGTATATTTTCATAATGGCATTAGGGTAAATTTTGTGGAAAACATAAATGGCTATGATTTGAGTCTACCAATTGATCGATGGCTAGATATTTTGCTGTTTTGAGAATTTTTAGGATTTAGGGTGTCCCCTTAGAATTCTAGGTGGTTTCACTTAGAGGTTTCAAAAGCCTCCAATTAGCGATATGTGATGACTAGGTGATACCCGCTTTGTTGCGAAAAGAATTTAATAAAGTTTTAAGGAGAAATTTAAAAGTAGAAATTAAGGTGATTGCATGACAAATGATACTATACATGATAACATGTTCATTATGTTGAGAGAGAATATTTGTTAAACAATTAATCCTTCATGTATTTCTCATGGATTTTTATAGGGTGATATTGGCAAAGATATATGGATGCTATTAGTCAAAAAAAATCGATGGAAGACATAAATTAATGATCTAGTGGATGATAATGAGGCATATGAGGTGAATAGGTTGCATGTTGAGAAATATAGTTAATACGTCTTAGTAGGGTGCATCTATATAAATTATTATATACTAGTCCATCAACCTGTGCATCCGCACCGGTCATTGATTTTTACATGATATATAATAAATATTATAAGTTATTATTTAGTTTAGGGGAACAATCAAAAATATTTTTTACTTAAATAGTGTATAATACATTAATGAGCATTGGCTAAAGATCCTGTCACGATAGATTCTTTTTATGATTTAGATATTGGATATAGATTAAGCACAAGAGATTAGTTGCATCACACATGACCAATAGGGCAGGATAATTAGATGATTCTTATTTTATTTGATTATGTATGGTGTGATCAATGGATAATTTAGATTTAATATTTTTTATAGATACACATGTGGGTAATGTAACGACCCGGGTTTTCGGTGAGGAAAACCCGACTCCCTGTACCCTTGTGATAGTCCCGGATCGAGCTATCACGCATGCAACTCATTACGAATAATATCATTTCCATACAACGAAATCAGAGTTCAGAGTACCAAAATAGAATATTTACATCCGAAGCAACTCGGTATACGAATTTAGTACAAGCCCCTTAGGCTAAGCGACAAGTAGAAAACAGGTGTAGCGGTAGCTAGGGCTTCAAATCTTCATCTTCAATCTTCACCACGGGCATCCTTGAGCGGCGTAGCCCTGCTTCACGAATGGACTTTCACTCCAAGTCCGATCCTGCACACTCACAAACTATCCCAAGGAATGGGATAGGTTCACGTCACCGACTGTATGCAGCTTTAAGTGGCCTAATTCTAAGGGGGTAAGGAAAGAGACAAGGTAGAGGCTCGGGGTTTCCTATGCAGCAGCAGCAAAGCAACAACAAGATATCTCCATCAAGATCCCAACCCATTCTCTCAACACAGCTCGGAAACACCTGGTACCCCAGGGCCCTGTCTCCACAACCTACCTCCATCTAGGTCGATCGAGAACTTCCTCTCCTCGCACCTTAATGATTGCAATCGGATCCAGGTAGAGAGCCACTCTCCTCTCCCGATCGCAACCACGGCTCACCACACGCTCAACTACAGGGGGAAGATAGAAATCCCAAAACATGAGAACCAACAATCCACTGGGCTCGTCCATGACCGAGGATGCGGCTATAGCTATAGATCGAACAACTCAGCAGGCGTGTACACTGCATTCAACTCGAGAATGGCACCCGCCGGCACGGCCGGCCGAGCCCATCCTACCGTGCGAACTCTCCGTAGTTACGGTCCTATCCTGCATCCGGCCCTCAAACCGATCCCCCGCGAAGGGAATTGCACCGGAACTGTGAAATGCTCCCATGTGGCCACACGGGAGTCGCACTGAGAGAAGGTGGTCTCACTCCCACCTCTCCCCCACTGATACCCCGCTATCCTACTGGAGGTATGGTTCCACACTTGCCGAGCTCAACTCGGCCCTAACCCCACGCTCGGCGAGGTGGTGTGTACGTAAAGTCCCATGAAGCGGTTGGCCCACCTGCTTCGTGATCGGGCGAGCTCATGTCCTCCAAGCGTAAGTAAAACCCCAACACCTATGCTCCAAAAACCGTAAAAGTGGGGGTACACTGAGGAGTGCACCCCCATCCCCGATCCTAGATCGGTTGTTTCGAGCTCACCCCCGCCAAAGTACCCAAAATGCCTTCTCCTGCCGGTTTTTACCCCACACACGCCAAGAACCACTATTCCCATCCCCACACATGCATCGCGAAGCTCAGCGTATATACCCGCTTATATATATAGTAGTAGTAGGGCAATCAAGGACAGGGTAATTAAAGAAGGTAGTGCAAGGTTCATCATCATGCATTTAAAGTAAAGCGCTAGCCTACTACATAGCAATGCCTAATAGGTATTCAGAATTAGTCAGGCGTGAACACCTGTGCGCAAGTAGTCGTCGTAGTTTCCGTAGTTGTTCTCGATCTTCTGGCATGACTCCTCGGCTCCGAGAATTTCTAGATTCACAAACATAAATAAACGCAGTATCTAGATGCAAATAACTCCAAAGAGAAGCAATAAGAACCAAATAACTCCAAAAAGCTAACCTAACGGGTGCTTCATGATTTTAGAAGAATAAAGAAACCGATTTCATATTTTTCTAAGCTAGAATCAATTTATTATAGATTTTCGAATAAAGAAATATATTATGAATTTAATTAATTGCGATAAGGCACAGAAAATACAAGTTAGCAAGTTAGAGAACCATAAGCTAGGTTTTGGGTTGGTCTGCGTGGTAAGTTGGCTAGTCAGCTATCAGTGTTGACCAGGTCAAAAAGGAAGGTCAGAGGTCAACCGGACCTCACAAGTCACCCTGTGGGTCCCGTATGTCAGATGGGACCAGGTTGGACAGTTAGCGGCCTCTCATGTTAGTGGGACCCAGCGGTAAGTCCGTAGGCCCCTTTTGGTTAGATTAGAGGGGTTTATGATGGATCACCGCTCAAGGTCACAAAGATTCGGTCTCACCAGCTAGAGCTTGGCTAAGGATTGGAAGAGCTTTTGTGCCACGGTTGCTAGCCGATGTAAAGGATTTGGTGGAATAGGGAACAAGCTAGCATGTCCATGGCCCACAGGAACACATGCATTAGGTGCTGCTCGAAAGGCTGAGATCAAGCACTTGCAAGGTTTAAGCTCACAAAGGGTCAAAGCGGTAGCTCAAAGGATGACGGTAGCAAATCGAGACAAAGATAAACTAGAAAAGGCATTACCATGCCAATATATGCGGCAACAGCTCAAAGAAGATGAAAAGGGTCAACTTGTGACCGATATCGGGTGGCGATGAGGTAAGACGTGCTTAAGAGCGCCACGAGGCCTGTACTAGCGATGCGGCAACGACCATGGCGACGCAGCTAGGTTTGCCTGTGTTACCGCGTGAAGCGAGGCCCTCGCCACGACACGGCCATCACGTGCGGCATCCTCGGTTTCAAGCACATGGCACGCAGACACGCTTCACAACACGTAGCAACATACGAGGGGAGCGGGTTATGCTGCGGCACAAAGCGGAGGCAGCGGGGTAGGAAAGGTAAGCAATGCGAACTTGGGGAAGGATTCCTGTGGCACGCCATTGGCTAGTTGTAGGGCTCCGGCGTCCCAGACCCACAAAAGCGTAGTGGCGGGCAGTGGCCACGAATTCTACACCAAGAACGTGGGGCAAAAAGGGCTTGGTTCAAGGGCAAGAGCAGAGAAGGACAGGATAGCGGCGAGCGTCTCGGAATTATGAAACCAACGCAATTGGTTTCATATTTTTTTGGAGCTCCCGTGAACTAGTTATGAATTTATAAAGACTAAAAGTATTTTTGAAATTAAAACCTGCATATACAACAGGGATAACTAAATGTTAACTATAAGTTAGCTCTAGGTGGCTATAGGTTAGCTCATGGTCAGAGGCCACCGTAGTGTCCCACGTGGCTGCCATGCAGGTAGCTGAAGCTAGCTGAAAGGGGGCAGCAGGGTGAGGTGGCAGCCCATGTGGCGGCTTGGGTGGATGTGGCCACAGGGTCCTAGGGTGGATCCACTGCGGCATGGGAAGGTGCAGGATGCGTGTGGTTCGACTGGGAGTGGAGAGCCACACGGAATCCAGCGATCGGTTGCGCGCAAGGTGTGTGGTCCTGGTGTGCGGTTGTGAGTAGCCGGGTGCAAAAGATCCCGTAGGATCGGGTGTGGCTGCGGCTGGTGTGCTCCTTTGCGTGCAATGAAACCACAACTGGGTTTTCAAGGCAGCCGGAAGGTGTTCGACGAAATGCCCCAAAGAGTGATGGGGTAGCAAAGGCTCGCCGGCGGTGAGGTTCGGCGCGGTGGCGGTGTGTGTTCTCAGAGAGGACACCATGACACGAAGGCCGGTTCACAGCACGACGACGATCACGGGCCTGGCGAGTTTTGGCGGTGCGACGACGCGTCACGGATCAGTGCGGCGGCACACGGCTCCTGCAAAGCGGCTCGACGGCCGGGCACACATCGACGCCTACGTGGTGCGAAGACCGAACATAGACGGGGTGGTTCGGGTTGGCTTGATGGGAAAAAGGAAAAGAGCGACGGCGCGCTCTAGGACACGGTGGTGAGCTCCATCTCGGCGGCTCAAGGCAACACGAACACAAAGGCGGCGTCTATGGACGGTGCAAGGGAGGGAAAACGAAAGCCTGTACATGAGGCTCATGGCTCATACACAAAACGTCGAACAGGTTGTCGGCGTGTGTGGTTCCTACCATGGTCAAGCCATCCAAGGTCACTGATGTTTGAGGATAACGAAACAAGCAAAGCCAAAGATGAAGGTCGGCGTCAAGCATGCAGGGTGGAAAGGAGGTGGCTTGGTCAGGCGGCTCACCAACGGGCTCGTGGACAGGAAGGCAAAGCAAGGAGAGGTTGTGGCCGCAGCGGCTTGGTGCAGTGCAGGCTCGTTGTCGCGGTTCACGCGATCGTCGTCGTCCGGCAAAAGATCTTCATCCGCCGCGGTTGTTGTCTATGGCATCTTCCTCAGCACGACGTCGGTGCATCTCCCTCGAATGGCAGCTCCGGCTCCTCCCGAGGCACGGCGCGGCGTGGTCGTCGGCGATCGACGGCCAGTCGGTCTTAGTGTCGACAGTGAAGATGGCGCCATGGCAAGGCTGCACCCGACGGCGGCCTCCACGGCGTCCTTCCTGGCACCATGTCCCCCCCGGCGTAGCTCCTCTTCCCTCTTCTTCTGTTCTTCCTTCACCTCACCTCCCTCTCTTCTTCTCGAAATTGGCGGCGCAATGGGGAAGGAGTCCCGGTGGCGGCTAGGGTTGGAGAGGTCGTGGGCCTCCTATTTGTGGGCGAGGCGAGGCGTCATAGGGCAAAACTCGACCACCATCCATCCATGGCGCCCGAGTCCTGATGGTGGCGTGGCAGCCATCCAAAGGTGCGACGCTAGGGTTTTGGAGGAGCGGGCGAGGGTAGGATGGGGTTTTCTCCACAGGAAGATTCCGAGGTCTCATGGGTGGGCGCCAAAGACGTTTGGACCGTGAACCCATCCCATCCGCCACGCCACGCCATGGGTGCGTCACGGTCGGGAGGAGGAAGAAAAGGGAACAGAGTCGGGCTGACTGGTGGGCCCGGTGCGTCAGCGAAAGAAAGGAGAGGGCTGGATCCGGTGTTAGCTGGCCCGGTTGGTGGGTTGAACGCAAGATGGTGAGGTGGGTCGGCCTGGTTAGCCTTGCGGGCTTGTGTTAGATTGTTAGGGTGCGATCTGGTGGGAGATTAGGGTGGTCTCCGGTTTGGTGCTAGAGAGATGAGGGGCCTCCGATAGACTTTGGTTATAGAGTTAGCGCCCAAGTTAGTTTGTTAGCTTTAGAAATAGGTTTTGAAAATAGTTTGAGTTATAGTTTGAATTTGAATTACGTTCAAATTCAAACTCCACACAATTGAACTCCAAATTAAAATCCAAAAGATCCAACTCATATTTAAACCATAATTTGAAAATATATTTTATATGGTTTTATTTTATAGGGAATTTGAGATGAGAAGCTAGCAAATTGGGATCAAATTTGGTAGCACACAAGTTCAAACAAAAAGTTTTAAATTTTTGCAAAAATTCACACATGGGAAAACAATCAAATTTCGGTATATTCAGACTTCCCCCTCACAAGAATCTCGTCCTCGAGATTAAGCTCGTATCGGGTGTGATGGGGTCTTCTCTTTTCTTCTTTAGCTTTAGCTTCAAGATGTTGATGATCTTAATAACGTAAGTCTTTATCTTATCTTAGCTTGTTCCCATGTGAAGGCTTCCGAAGTTAAGTGCCAAAGTGTGTCCTCTTCTGTTAGCATCCTTAAGCACTCTCCAAATAATCCATATATCTCACGACTATACTCTAGTTCAAGCACGTGAGCAATTCCAACTACGGGCTAGATTTCCCTTAACACAATCCATCTTATCTAGCCGTGTTACCCTCACTTGGTCAGCTTAGGGTTAAATCTCATGTGGTAGAATATGATATTCTCATGCTATTCCAATCCTCCTGCTCAAGGTCACATCCTTCTTATCAATTTAGCTCATTCCAAAATTGTTTATGAACTTGGTCATACTCTCATGACATCCATTAAGTACTTTTAATCCAAATAGGCACGATTCTCCCACTTCCTTCCATATGAGGGAGTCATATACATTATGCCTAGCAGAGTTCTGCAAATTCCGGTATATCTCACCTATCTCGTGGCATGTATATAGTTGGAAGGCATATGGCAAGCTCTTATCCAAGTTGTCTCCATATGTCAAGCTTGCATTCTTAGCGTACTCAAAAGATTATCTTTGCCCAAATCCGACTACTTATCCAAGAGTGGTACACTGAGAAGCTGAGTCCAATTCCAAAGGTTGCATAGGCACTTCCAGGGGCCGATGTCCATTGTGGCGGTTCATGGCATTCCCCATGATAATCGGTAGAGTGGGTAGCTTTATCTTATACCCTTGGTTACCAAATCCCCGCCTTATTCATCCATGTTTTCTTATATATACTCTAGGTTTCCCTAGTTCATTCAAGGAATCTTCTTGAAGCCATATCCATCTGGGATATGTTGAAGATATAAAATATTATCTCCTGACCCGTAGGTAGAAATCCTGGTTTTCCAACGTATTAGTGTAGTCGCACCTCTTATGGCGTGTACTCTCAGCAACTAGCTGAACCTAGGTGAACATAACTTCCTTCCAACTTCCTTCCTCTGAGGGTCCAATATTCCTTACCAACTTCGTATGTCACTCATGTTGTAATCCATATGTTGGTTTAGCACGTCTGCAATAACTCTCTTCAGAGTGCTAGCAATACCTAACATGAGCGATTAGCTTCCGATCGAAGACACTATGAATGGTTACTTCCCATTCAGGATAGTCCATGTTAAGAGGGGTCGTCTGCAACACCCTCGACTATGTGAGTGGCGCTATCCATTCAAAATCTCACACTAGTCCTTTTTATTCCAACTTCTTCAGATGGACCTTCTCGACGAAGTCACATCTATTTTACTCATGCACGTTTAGCAAACTCAGGGTACATGGTTGATGACATCCCTTAGGATTACCATCAAAGCTTAATTAATTCCTTAGAACGTCCGTAGTTATCGTAACCTTGAGGAAGGATCCATTCACTTGTGCAACCTTAGGGTAGACCTTGATCCTTTACCATTCCTTTGACTTACTCCTCATGATGGTATTCTCACCTTTAGGTATCCTGGAAATATTCATAGCTTCATGGCTTTGCCATGGTTATTCAATAATTCCACATAATGACACCCATTTAGGTGCGCAGTATTCCTCAATTATGCTCACCAACTCTTATTACCTATTTCCCAATAGGGTGGTAGGTTCCACTGCAAGGTCGAACGGATCACTTGAATCCAATAGTCGTCGGAGAAATCCTCCTTTCCACTGATCCAAAAGGTAGTGTCCCGTAGAGTTTCTTTATTACTTGTTTATTCCGAAAGTGGGATCGACTGATCTTCTCATCTTACTCCAATTATCGACCTCGTAATTCCTTTAGATACCCTTCAGGTATCCTATTCCAGAAGCACATCTTGTGGTGCGTAGCATCGCTTACGTAATTTCCCAAACAACTGCTTAGGGGTGTAGGTGGGATTAATCCAAAATGCGTCACTAACACCTTAGGGTACTCAATTGATCTTAACCCATATATGCTTCCATAGAGGTACATGCACTTCCAAGCTTCAAAAGTTGCAAATTCTTGAGGTACTCATTTTCCGGTTTACGAACTTGAGCCCATTGATCATAGGGCAACTCATCCCCAGTCTTGGTCTGATTTGCCGAGGTTGCAAGAAATCCTTCACTTCTTGTGGAGCATGTCCTTGTTAATATGCTCGACATGTCGGTCTCCATTCTACTAGCTTGATCTTACAGGAGGGAAGCTAAGGCCTCTAAAGGAGTCATCTAAAGATCTAGCAAGCATAAGCACTCAATACAATTTCACACAATCATGAAGAGGCATAACAACCATAAAACCATAAAAGATCCAATCACTCAAGCAATGCACCAAACAAATGTGTATCTCGAGGCTGACTCCTAAGACCTTCAAGAATACACCGGCGTAAGCATACTAGTATATCGTGGGCACTTGGGGGACTTTTCCTAGTGTTAGTGATACAACACTTGAAAGGTTGCATTCCAAATGATGTTTCGGTACTGAACTTTCCGAAACAAGCTGGTGAAATTCTTCTCCATCCTGGCTCTCAAGGAGTTATCCATGTAGAAGAGGGTGCTTTCTGTCCAATTCATTCCATGCCCCCATGTTTCTCATCTGTTCACCTTTAGTCCAAAACAACACCCTTGTAGGGGAAAAAAGGGGTTCCATAGCAAGCATTCTCATCCCACACTTCATACTGGGGGAAAGTCCCATAGGGTCAATTACCAAGCTGTTATTCCAAGTATGTGATGCTTGCTTGTAGGGTAATCTTAACTTAACTGTTCGATCCATCCTTTGCCTCATGTAGCTTCAGCTTGTTATAATATCTTAATCCTCTGCGACTCGGCTATTCGTATAGCTTCGAGTCTTTGGGTCTTCATCCAACTGCTGAGCTACGGCATCTCAGGAGTCTACAACTCTGGTATCCAAACTTATGTGTGCCGGTTCCATATAGTAAGTCTCCAATTCCTTATACTGGCACACTTGGAGTTAAGATGCATCTTAACTGCTCATTATCTTCCGAGTGGGCACCCTGTGTTATCCAAGCTTCATGTTGAGCAAAAGAGGTGGAAGGGTGCATCCCATCGTTAGCCCGAATTCCTCCTTGATAGACTAAGTTCCAAAGTAGGGACAACCATGTTGGCATAAATTCGCACTGAAGAGTCACAAGGGATAATTTGAGTGAGTCATGTAGATTTAGCTTCATCCCTTCACCATACTCTGTCTTCATAGTTGTCACTATCGTAGTTGTCTTTCCCTTATATCAGACGTCGTTCTGTAGAGTTGCAGGGTCTTGAAGCACGTGACATCTGTTGTTCTCCTTTGGTCACCAACCGCGTAGAGGGGTGGTTAGTAAGTCAGTTAGTGAGAATTCAAGGATGTAATAGTAGAATTCAAGGGGGTTTATATAAAAGTCAAGGAGTATATACTCAATCAAGGATGTTTAGGTTGTTCTAAACTATCGACCATTTGCTAGGGCTCGTCCTACGGTCATTGGCACGGCTCGATACATACCACACGACCGGGTTTTCGTGAGGAAAACCCGACTCCACTACCCTTGTGATAGTCCCGGATCGGTAGCTATCACGCATGGACTCATTACAGAATAATATCATTTCCATACAACGAAATCAGAGTTCAGAGTACCAAAACAGAATATTTACATCCGAAGCAACTCGGTATACGAATTTAGTACAAGCCCCTTGGGCTAAGCGACAAGTAGAAAACATGCGTAGCGGTAGCTAGGGCTTCAAATGTTCATCTTCAATCTTCACCACAGGCATCCTTGAGCAAAGCGACGCAGCCCTTGCTTCACGAATGGACTTCCACTCCAAGTCCGATCCTGCACACTCACAAACTATCCCCAAGGAATGGGATAGGTTCACATCACCGACTGTATGCAGCTTCAAGTGGCCTAATTCTAAGGGGGTAAGTAAAGAGACAAGGTAGAGGCTCAGGTTTCCTATGCAGCAGCAGCAAAGCAACAACAAGATATCTCTATCAAGATCCCAACCCATTCTCTCAACAGCTCAAACACTGGTACCCCAGGGCCCCGTCTCCACAACCTACCTCCATCTAGGGTCGATGCGAGAACTTCCTCTCCTCGCACCTCAATGATTGCAATCGGATCCGCGAGGTAGAGGGAGACACTCTCCTCTCCCCGACTGCAACCACGGTTCACCACACGCTCAACTACAGGGAGAAGGTAGAAATCCCAAAACATGAGAACCAACAATCCACTAGGCTCGTCCATGATCGAGGACGCGGCTATAGCTATAGATCGAACAACTCTGCAGAGCGTGTACACTGCATCCAACTCGGAATGGCACCCGGCGGTGTATGCGGCCGAGCCCATCCTACCGTGCAAACTCTCGGTAGTTATGGTCCCATCCTGCATCCGGCCCTCAAAGCGATCCCCCGCGAAGGGAATTGTACCAGAACTGTGAAATGCTCCTGTGTGGCCACACTGGAGTCGCACTGAGAGAAGGTGGTCTCACTCCCACCTCTCCCCACCGATACCCCACTATCCTGGCCGGCGGTATGGTTCCGCACTTGCCGAGCTCAACTCGGCCCTAACCCCACGATCGACGAGGTGGTGTGTACTTAAAGTCCCGTGAAGCGGTTGGCCCACTCGGTTTCAGGCCGGGGCGAGCTCATGTCCTCCAAGCGTAAGTAAAACCCCAACATATGTGCTCCAAAAACCATAAAAGTGGGGATACACTGAGGAGTGCACCCCCATCCCTGATCCCAGATCGGTTGTTTCGAGCTCACCCCCACCAAAGTACCCAAAACGCCTTCTCCTGCCGGTTTTTACCCCACACACACCAAGAACCACTATTCCCATCCCCACACATGCATCGTGAAGCTCAGCGTATATACCCGCTTATATATATATAGTAGTAGTAGGGCAATCAAGGATAGGGTAATTAAAGTAAAGCGCTGACCTACTACATAGCAATGCCTAATAGGTATTTAGAATCAGTCGAGTGTGAAAACCTGTGCGCAAGTAGTCGTCGTAGTTTCCGTAGTTGTTCTCGATCTTCTGGCTTGACTCCTCGGCTCCGGGAATTCCTAGATTTGCAAACATAAATAAACACGGTGTCTAGATGCAAATAACTCCAAAGAGAAGCAATAAGAGCCAAATAACTCCAAAAAGCTAACCTAACGGGTGCTTCATGATTCTAGAAGAATAAAGAAACCGATTTCATATTTTTCTAAGCTAAAATCAATTTATTATGGATTTTCGAATAAAGAAATATTTTATGAATTTAATTAATTGTGATAAGGCACAGAAAATACAAATTAGCAAGTTAGAGAACCATAAGCTAGGTTTTGGGTTGGTCAGCGTGGTAAGTTGGCTAGTCAACTATCAGTGTTGACTAGGTCAAAAAGGAAGGTCAGAGGTCAACCGGACCCCACAAGTCACCCTGTGGGTCCCGTATGTCAGATGGTACCAGGTTGGACTAGTTAGCGGCCTCTCATGTTAGTGGGACCCAGCGGTAAGTCCGTAGGCTCCTTTTGGTTAGATTAGAGGGGTTTTGCAGGATGGATCAGCTGCTCAAGGACACAGCATTCGGTCTCACCAGCTAGAGCTTGGCTAAGGATTGGAAGAGCTTTTGTGCCACAGTTGCTAGCTTTCTGGACTGAAAGGATTTGGTGGAATAGGGAACAAGATAGCATGTCCATGGGCCACAGGAACACATGCATTAGGTGCTGCTTGAAAGGCTGAGATCAAGCACTTGCAAGGTTTAAGCTCACAAAGGGTCAAAGCGGTAGCTCAAAGGATGACAGTAGCAAACCGAGACAAAGATAAACTAGAAAAGGCATCACCATGCCAATATATGCGGCAACAGCTCAAAGGAGATAAAAAAGGGTCAACTTGTGACCGATATCGGGTGGCGATGAGGTAAGACGTGCTTAAGAGCACCACGAGGCTTGTACTAGCGATGCGTCAACGACCATAGCGAGGCAGCTAGGCTGCGGCTCGGGGTTACCGTGCGTGAAGTAGAGGCCTCTGCTCATGACATGGCCGTCCATCACGTGCGGCATCCTGGTTTCAAGCACATGGCACGGTACACGCTTCACAACACATAGCAACGTAGAGCGGGAGCGGGTTATGCGCGAAGCAGCACAAAGTGGAGGCAGCGGGGTAGGAAAGGTAAGCAATGCGAACTTGGGGAAGGATTCCTGTCATGCACGCCATTGGCTAGTTGCAGGGCTCCGTGCCCCAGCCCACAAAAGCGTAGTGGCGGGCAGTGGCCATGAATTCTACACCAAGAACGCGGGGCAAAAAGGGCTCGGTTCAAGGGCAAGAGCAGAGAAGGACAGGATAGCGGTGAGCGTCTCGAAATTATGAAACCAACGCAATTGGTTTCATATTTTTTTGGAGCTCCCGTTAACTAGTTATGAATTTATAAAGACTAAAAGTATTTTTGAAATTAAAACCTGCATATACAACAGGGATAACTAAATGTTAACTATAAGTTAGCTCTAGGTGGCTATAGGTTAGCTCATGGCCGGCTGTATGACAGCTGTAGCCATCCATGTGGCTGCCATGCAGGTAGGTGAAGCTACCTGAAAGGGGGCTGCAGGGTGAGGTGGCAGCCCATGTGGCGCTTGGGTGGATGTGGCCACACAGGATCCTAGGGTGGATCCACTGTGGCATGGGAAGGTGCAGGATGGCGTGTGGTTCGACTGGTAGTGGAGAGCCACACGGAATCCAAGTGAAGAGGGGAGAAACCGGGGGTAATCATCTTAACCCCTAAACTCCCGAAATCAGGAAGGCTAACGATGGGCCACATCAGTAAAGGCCCAACACCGACCGCCGACAAGGCCAGACCCAGTTCCCTTCTCTTAAGGACGGCGCTCCAGCCTCATTCCGCGGAACCACCTCCGACTCAAGCAACCAACCCAGTTACCTCGATGGGCGGCTCCATCTCGCACGACCTAAGGCTCCTTATGCCGTAATTCGACGCCGGGGTCCCCCCAGGGGCGGGCCACAACGTGGCGGAAGCCGCCCGCCGCCGACGCGGTGCACCGCAGCGGCACGCGGATCTGCTCTGTCAGAAGGTCAGGTAATGATGAGATTTTCCCCGGCGTGGGAGGCGGACTGCCCCGGCGTCCCATCACCTGATACTGAACAGTGGCCAAGGACATGCGAATCATTCGCCTGTAAGACATCGAACAACGTGACCCGACCCAGCAAGTATCAAAGGGAAGGTTGAGGCTTGCACGGGAAGCCCCGACCTAACGTGACCAGCAGGCTCCTGGGTCGGAGGGAAGCCGCCTCGGGATGGAGGCCGAAGCTACGCCGCCCTACGATGGCTACCAAGCCGGGCGGTGTACGGGCCCAACGGAGACGGCCCCACGCGTAGCACTATCGCTCGCACTATTGCAAAGACCAGAAAGCGTAATCGGTTTTACCATCTTAGCCCTTGTACGCCGGCCCTCCTTGAACTATAAAAGGGGAGGTCGGCATCATGGACGGGCAACGACGAACAGGATATACGAACACGGCAAGACGAAAAACAACACACCACACCCATCGAGCACCAGCTGCTCTCGCGGTCCCAGCCCGACATGCCTCGACCACCTCGAGCCGCCGCTGAGGAGCCGCGGTGAAGTCTCACCGACCGGTCGGGACCTGGTCGGCCGCAACATGGCGGTCGCTGGGCCGAACCCGTCCAGAGCTCTTCCGCTTCGCGGCGTTCACCACCTCCATGCTCGTGTTCGGGCTACAGGAGGAGGAGACGCTGACCTGGGACGAATTCAGGCTCTGCTACGACTCCGTGTACCCAGAGGGACAGACGTGGCTCCCCTACGGCGGAGCGAAAGCTCCCGCCGCCATGGGAAACGCACGGCCTGTCCCCTCGGGGGCCTCTCAGTGCAAGCTGCGACGAGGCCGAGAGAGCGCCTCCTGGCGAGAAGGCGCCGACGCCCCACGACCTGAGGCGCGAGTGTCTCGTCCTCCAGCAGCAGCCCGACACGGTCCACTCCACCAACTCCGTCGACAGCTCCACGGAAGGTGAGCCCACATCGCCTGACGATTCTTCTAGCGGCGAACCCGCGGACGAGTACGACCCGCAGCAGCACAGCACGCCTCGACGAGCTTGACGAGGCTCAGAAGGCTCTCGAGGATGAGTAGGTGAGGCTCCACCATGCGCTCGGCGCGGAGGCCGTGGGAACACCCGTGCGCGAGCGCGCACAAGAGGTACGCCGCTGCATCGTCGGCGACGTTCACAGGACTCCCGTCGCCAAAGCCAGGCGTCCCAACCTCGCCCGCGATCTCCTCGGTTGTGTAACACCCTAAAATTCTATCATTAAAATAATATAAGCAACATGGTGTTTTAGTTTTTGTTTTCTAAGGAATAAATAAATTATCAATTAAATTTGGCTCTAAAATATTTAAATATCACTTTTGAATAATTTTAGAAACAATAAGTGCTTGTGCATCATATTTTGAAATGCATGACTTATGTTTGCTAGTGTGAAGTTTTAAAAGTCTTTAAAATGATTTGAAAATTTTGAAAAGTGTTTGAAGTGTTTAAAGTTTGGAAAGAGTTTAATTTTGAAAAGGGTTTTAAAAGAAAAAGGTTTTGAAAAAAAAACAAACCCCAAACCTCTCTCACCTCTCCTTTTCGGCCCGAGCGGCCCAGCTCTCCCCGCCAGCCCACCTTCTGTCCCCGCGGCCCAGCTCACCTCTCCCTCTCTCTTTCACTCGCTGCCATGCGGGCCCTGCTCGTCAGGTCGTCTTCCACCTCCAGCAGATCCCCCCCTTTCCCTCCTCGCTGCTTACGTTTAGCACCACCGCCGTTTCCCGGCCTTCCCGCCTCCTCCTCCTTCATTCTAGCATTCAAGGAGCAGTGAAGCCCTGGCCCACCCCTCCGCCTTAACTCTCTCCTTCCGTTACTTCCCTTCCTCAATTTCGAAGTTGAAACCGTTGCCACGCGCCTCCCTTGCCATTGATGGCCAATTGGCACGGTCTCTCCTCCTTCCTCCCTTATAAGAGCCAAGCACGAGTCCTTGCGCCTTTCCCTCTCCCGCATGCCCGCATCCTCTCTTCTCACCTTCACGCGCCGCCGCCTTTGAAGCTCCGTGCCGATCCATTGCCGGTCGTCCGGCGCTCCTTGTCGCCGGTGGACGCCTTTCCGGGTCTCTTCGTCCTCGCCGACGTCCGCGCCGCGAAGACCCGACGCCCGAACCTTCTTCTCCCCGCCAACCGAGCCAAGACGAGTACACCGCCGCCGAGGACTACGAGGACCTCACCGCGACGCCCAGAGCACCAAACCGAGGTCGAACCCTCCCTCGCGAAGCGTCGAGCGCCGTCCACCTCCGGCCCGCGTCATCTCCGCCTCCGCCAACGACGAGTCCTCGTGAGCTCGCTGTCCTCTTTCTCTCGGTTCAAACCACGCCGCAAATGGTGCACGAGCTCGAGAACGCCTTCTCCGTCGATGCTCGTGAAGCTTCCCGCCGGCGCCGCGCCGCCGTGCGCATTGTCTCTCGCGCGTGTCCGCGCAACCGCCGACGCCGATGGGACGGCCCGATCGATCGGGCGCACTTTCTGGTTGGTTCACGGTGGACCCATGGACCGTGGTCCACGGCGCTGATCTATGGCCCGTCGGCCACGTGGTAAGCCCCGGCCACGAGCACGCCGTGGAGCCTTGTCAAGCATCCATCCTCTGCTGTTGCTGGAAAAGCCCCTGTAGTTTCTAATATCACAACGATGCCCTTCCACCTATAGGAATCCTTTCAATCGGTCCCTGCTTCTTTGTTTAAGCCCTAATCTTCTCTTTTCTAGCAACCGAGGCCCTTAATAGGTTCTTTTGCGCATAAACCCTTCGGTTTATATGCATAATCATGTTTTAGCCCCTGGTTTCTTGCAGTTAGGTCCCTGGAAGCCCTGTTTCTTCACAGAAAAGCCCCTGAACCTTGTTTTAGCCATATCTTTTGCATCTTTTATCCGTTTTAAGCGTTCTTGATGTCCACGCGACCGCCTTTTCAAGCCCGCCAGTTTTAGAACCTTGTTTTGGCTATATCTTTTGCGTTTTAGCTCCGTTTCCACTGTTTCAAGTTGCGTTAGGTTCATATCAACTCAAACTACGTGATAGGACCAATGTTGAACATGTTCTTTGTCTTATAATTTATTTAAATATTAAATATGATTAAATCCTTATATACATATGCTTTTCTAATTAAAATTTAATTAGAGTTCAACACGTGTTTTCATAAGAAAGTTAATATGATTAATACTAGTTAAATATTTCTTATAATTAAAAGCTAATTAGATGTATACCTCGGTTTTCATAATCAAATTTAAATTGATTAATGATTATGCAATTTGCTTTCTAAATAAAAGCAAACATAGGCTATATCTCGAGTTTTCATAATTAAATATTAACTTGATTAATATGAACATAAATATGTTTTTGAGTTATAATTTGATTAGTTGAACTCGAAATATAAAGTTATACGCTTAGATGCTTTTACATGCTTCTTTTAAATTAAATGTTTAATTTGCATAAATCATACTTGAATATTTATAAATAAAATTGGACTAAGTTTACATCGTCTTTTTAATACAAATATAACTTGCTTAATTATTAAATAGGGTATTTCTCTGAAATAACCTATGCACATGATTTTACTTAATTAAAAGATACCTAGCACATAGCTAGCTCTTGTATGTGATCATCCAAAGCTCCCGATAGTTCCGAGTGTTTTGAGTTCGTGTTCTAGAGCTAAACCTTGTTCTCTTTTAAGCTTTTCATGCTTGGTGTATTGTTTTGTTTATTGAATGTCTTTATGTGTGCTCGTAGACATCGTGTCGGGCCAAGTGAGCAACCAGTTGAAGTGGATCAAGAGCAAGTTTTGAAGAAGAACCCAATGTTTAAGCAAGGAATGCAAGTGGACTTCTCCCCCTGCATATTCTATTTTTGTCCCACACAACTTGCATGATAACTAAGTTTACTTTTAAATGTTGTATTGCATAAATTTGATGGAAATCACCTTTTTAAGGACACGACTAGAATTTTACCCCTTTACCTTGGACAACCCTTTTAAATAAATGTTTTGGGATAGATAATGCTTAGTTGCTTAACTTGGGATGGTTGAAATGGATCTTTATAAAATGTTGATCATGATAACTTTGGTGACATATGTGGTTAATTACAAGATAATATGATTTAATTGGAACATGGAGAACCACCGGAAAACAAAGGCAACCACATCCATATGGCTCGCTTAGCCAATTAATTAGGTGTGATTGTACCGGTGACCTTATCCGAAAGGAACAGGGGCTCGGGTTGCAGTGGGTATAGCCTGGTCCTCTTGGCCGCAGCCTTTGCTAAGGTGTTGTCCACTAGGAGGGTTATGGTCCGCCGAGTCAGAATCGCGTGGGTTGTTGGTGCTTTTGCATGTCTTTGTAAAGGTTCAGAAGCGTCCCTATGCAATCACACCTCCTAAGTGTGGTATGATGCTTGGCCAAGATCGCATGGTTGGGTTCAAAGTTCTCTGAACTTTACGCGAGCTGTGGATGAAAGTGTACAACCTCTCGCAGAGTTAAAATCGATCGATCACCGTGCTCACGGTCAAGAGCTACTGGACCCTCACATGATAATCAAACATAAAGATGGAATTAAATCGTGGTTTTCATATGGTTTTGAGATGAGATGCTTTCCTAAATGCTTAAGTGGGTTGGTATAAACTTACACCTAGTAAATAGATGCTTGCTAATAAAATTTGATCAACATTAAAAATGCTAACCGCTGCAAAACCCTAATCTATCCTTGATAGCCTTGCATCTTCCCCCACTTGCTGAGCTCCAACCATAAGTGTGCTCACCCTTGCTTACCCGCTGTTCGAGAGGAGAACACCGGAGAAGAGTACTTCATGACTACGATGAGTTCTCGAGAGCTATGCGTGCCCCACCATGTGCCCTGTGGAAGTCAAGACGAGTTGCTTCGTCTAGTTATCGTTTGTTCGTTTTAAAGACCTTCGAGTCTACCGTCTGAGTGTAATAAAAGATAATGTAATGGTTTAACTCTTATACATTTTTATTGATGTTTAATGATATTTCACTCATGACGTCTATCATATGTGTGTAAACTTGATCTTGGCGCACATATGAGATGCATTTGGTTTTCTTTGGAAAATCGGTGTGACAGTGGCCCGAGCCAACAACCCGGAGGAAAAGAAGCTCCGTCAGCACCTCCGACGCTCCTCAACATGGCCGTCGAGCAGCAGGTGGAAAGTTCGGCGTCCCGGCGCCGCGAGGCGCGGGCCCCGGACAAAGAACACTCGGTTCACCGTGGGTCCTTGCACCCAACGGGGCAGCCAAACCGAGCGGAGAGCATACGCTCGCCCGCCGGCCGCAAGGTCGACTCCAACCACGAGGCCCGAGGCGCATCCTCAGCACGTGGGAGGACGATGACCCGAGGCGGGTCGAGCAACGCCGCCGCGAAGCGAGTACACCGAGGCGCAGGGGCTGCTACAACAGCAGTGAGGATCGGAACCGGAGTCCGACGCCTGACCCCCGAGGTCTGTGGGCTTCGGCACCAACGTCCTCGCTGCAGCCCCCCCAGCTCGATATCGTGCTCCGACCACCGTCGCGAAGTACGATGGTGAGACCAACCTCGAGCGTATGGCTTGAGGACTATCGCCTTGCCTGCCACAAT
The DNA here is from genome assembly GCA_022644695.1 of Cenchrus purpureus. NCBI lineage: Eukaryota > Viridiplantae > Streptophyta > Magnoliopsida > Poales > Poaceae > Cenchrus > Cenchrus purpureus. The sequence goes on along the minus strand of CP053457.1, from coordinate 133,953,306 downwards.
GACGCAACCGCGATCTGTTCATCATCAAAGCATCCCATCGCATACTCGCCGACTCGGCACGCATTTACCTAGCTCGAGCACCTCCCTCGAGGGAGGATCATGCTGGGCCCAGCGGACACCTTCATAGGGCAGTTCGTGGCACCTACACGCCCGGCAATGCGTGCGAACCGCCATTGCCGGTAAGAAGGCGAGTCTCCACGACTACATTCGCCGCTTCTCCAAGCGCTGCGCTGAACTCCCCGACACGGCCGACAACCAGGTCAACACCGCTTTCCAAGATGGTACCACGTGCGAGACCCTTGTCCACCGGATAGGGAGAGTCAAGCCAAAACCATCCGCGAAGCTCCTTGACCGCCACCCACCACGCCGACGGGAAGAAGCCGCTTTCAAAGAAGAGGAAGCCCAGGAGGAGCGAGGCTCCGCTACCCACCCGAGAAGAAAAGAAGAAGGAGCGCAAGCTCCACAACAGCAACCTGGTGGCGGCGGCCGACAAATGACCGTCCAAGCCAAAGCCTGGTCCCCCGAGGGATTACTTCGAGAAGATGCTTGAGGCACCTTGTCCTTACCACGAGACCCCGGTCAAGCACGCTATGAAGGACTGCAACCTCATGAAGAGATACCTCGGCGGGAAGAATAAGCCGCAAGACGCGGCCAACACCGGCGCTACCAAGAGCGTCGAGCGCGACAATTTCCCCAAGGAAGATGGCGCTGTCATGATGATCTTCAGTGGGACGCCCGCTCGCCCTCCGAGGCGTAAGCATAAGCGCATCCTACAGGAGATCTACCACACCGAGCCGACCGTGCCTTTGTACATTCGGTGGTCCGAGACGGCCATCACGTATGACCGGGCGGACCATCCCGACCACATTCCACAGCTGGGGGCTTACCCCCTCGTGGTGGCACCACTCTTCGGCACCAAGTGGGTGCACAAGGTGCTCATGGACGGAGGAAGCGGCCTCAACATCATCTACATGTCCACCCTCGACAGCATGGGGATCCAGCGGTCTCAGCTCCGTCCGTCTTCGACCTTGTTCCACGGAGTCGTTCCCGGGATGGAGGCGGTCCCGCTCGGACAAATCGACCTACCGGTCACCTTCGGCGACGAGGGGAATTTCCGCAAGGAAACGCTCACCTTCAAGGTCGTTGGCTTTGCGGGAACGTATGACGCGATCCTCGGGAGGCCGGCATACACGAAGTTCGTGGCGGTCCCCAACTACACCTACCTCAAGCTAAAGATGCCCGGACCCAAGGGAGTCATCACCATCGACACCAAGTTCCAACACGCGTTCGAGTGCGATGCTGAGTGCTTCCAGTTCGCAGAAGCCCTAATCCGCTCCGAGAAGATGGCCACAAGAACTTCGGCTGGGAATCCCAACAACGACATCACGATGGTCGAATCGACCTAGACCAGCTATGTTGTCTCTACCCTTGCAATAGTACCATGTACTGTTTTATGCTTATGGTGAATAGAAGTGCCCGCCCTTTTTCCGTTTTTCTCATCGTAAGCACGACTTTTGCAAAGGTCTCCTGATGCGAGTGATCCTAAGCAACAAACCATTTTATGGTCCTCGACCTAAAAATCCTTCGTTGCTCGGGGGCTCCATCCAGGGGTGACATGCCCTCGAAAACAAAAGTCTTTTTCCGAAAAGCCTTTTCCGAAACACTCCGCCAACTCAAAGAGCAAGAGGGAAGGAACCTGTAACTATCTGACTACGCTCGGCCGAGTACTAACGCCCCCGCGGCTATACGTGCAAGGTTCCGTGAGCTACGTCCGGGATGGTTAGGTCGATCTCCCACGCCCTAAAAGTTTGGTGGCAAATGTTACCTCGGCGCCTCTTTTCTTAAAAAGTAGCTCGATGCCCGATCTACCTGACCCTTCCAAGGATAGCTCGAGGGCTTTGGACTTAAGGGGTACCCCGACGCGACTGCCCGGTCGACGCTCTTGAGTCCCTACGCTCCAGCAGCTACGGGACGGAGCAAGACCAGCAACGTCCTAAGGGTAGCCCTATCGGCTCGGAGACCCCTAGCCTCCTGACGAAAGGGAAAGGAAAAGGAATCGAGTGTCAAACTTAAAAAGAAACTAGCCCTTCTACTTAAGGAGGAAACCTGCAAGTTATTTATAATAGTAAGCCGCCGGTGCTACTAAACTGTTTTTCTCCTGATTAGTGCTCGTCATCGAGCCATCCCAGGTCTTCCATGGCAGCGTCGGCTACCCTCCCGGCGAACTCAACACACCCCGCTAAAACTGGGGGTAACGGTGATCCTCATACCCGGGGGCCCATCCCTCTTCGAGCAGCTCACGATTCAAGTCGGGATAGTGCGAAAGGAACATGGCCACGGCTCGGTGAACCAACTACCGAGCCATAGCCACACCCCGCGTGCGCGCGACGCCACCGACCATCCCGAGGCGTTCGACCAGGGACGGCCCTTCATCAACACCAATGCCCTCCAGAAGCTCCACGACGGCCTGGGTAAGAGCCCGGTGAGTCTCTTCCCGTTGCAGGAGAGTCGCCCGGGCCGTGGCCGCAGCCGGGGATGACAGCTTGAGCGCGGCAGCCCTCTCTGCGGAAGAACAAAAGGATGAGAAAGGCACCAACAGAAGGCGCCAGCGGGACGAGTTGCAACCATAACTTACCCGTCAAGCCGTCAGCAAGCAATGACACAAGCGTCGTCAACTCCTCCTGCTTGGTGATGGCCTCGTTCATCCAGGCGGCGTCGGTCGCCCGCCGATCCCGCAATGCCTGCAGTTCCACGTAGGTAGCTACAACGACAAACAATCATGGGTAAGCACACCAACCCGCAGGTTGAGCACCCAATCTGAAAGGGCCCACCGAGCACCACCACCGTCACCTCGTCACGATCGGTGGCGATGCCAGCAGCTACCTCCGCTCGGCAACGGCAACATCAAGCTGGTCCCGCAGGGAGGTGTTCTGCTCCCGGGCGGACTCCAGGGCGCGGGCAGAGCTCACCGCGGCAGCGGTCAAGCTCGCCACCGCTCCACTCGGCTCGCTCGAGCCGCCTCCCAAAGAAAGGCGTCGGGCGGCTCGCATTCTCCGCTCGACATCGGGCCTCGGCCAGCCTCGCCGTCGCCGCCTCTCCTCCTCGACGGCCGCCAGACGCTCCGCCGACGATGCACGAAGTGACGCCAGCTCCGCCTCCTTCCGCCCCACCTCTGCCTGAAGAGCTCCGATCGCCCCCGCCTCGCTGGGCAGATGAACTGGGACCGGGCATCACAGCGCGCCGCGAACCCCTGCCCAAGAAGCAACTCAAAAAAGGACAACAATGAGAAAAGTCAAGCGTGATCAAGCGAGAAGGAAGGCGCAAGTCAAGGGGCATACCATGGCAGCGACGGCCACTTCCTCGGTCGAGGCCGCCAGGTGTCGGATCGCGCGTCTAAGCCATTCGGCCGAGGCGTGCTCCTCCTCGTCATCAATAACGAGCAGCACTCGGCCCGGGTCGTCGCGGGCGACCACTGCATGCGGATGGCCTCACCACCGAAATGCACCAACGCCCGAGCTTGTTCGGTGCGCCAACACCGTGAGCTGTGCCGGAGACGACGCAACAGCGGGAGCCGAGCCGGAATGCGGCACGAACGCCGTGACCTCCGCGTTCTCCCCCTCGCTCGGCCGGTCGCCCTCCTCCTGGTGGAGAATCCCGGCGTCAAGCCCCTTGCTCTGGGCTTCAGAGGTCGGGAGGACTCCCGCGGGGGGCGTAGCCACCACCAGATCCTCCGGCGCAGACGTCGTCAAGTTCGCTTCAGCAACGGATGCGTGCACTGCGACCTCCGAGGGCTCCGGCCCCCCGACGGAAGCAATGCCGGCGCCGTGCGCCAGGTGCTCGAGAGCGCCGCAGCAGCCCGCTCAAACACGCCAAAGATCTCCACGGACGGCGGAACACCGGACGTAGTAACGCCAAGCTGACGGAAGCCATCGCTAGAGCTGTCGCTCTTCCGCGACGCCTCCCCGGCACCCCGACCGGTGGAGTTTTTCTCCTCAGGCACCACCACGTGAGGAGTTTCGGGAGCCGCCTGCGTCATCTCCACCGCCGGCGCGATGATTTTCCGCACCGCGCGACGGAGAGACTTCTCCGGCGCCGACGGCGTCGCCGCCGAAGCGCCCTGGAAAAGCAAAGACCTCGGCGTCAAAATCTCCAACCGATCGAACACCGGGGGAAAATCAAAGCTCACCTCGTCGCAAGGACCCGAGCTTTCTTCGGTTCGATGACGGCAGCTAGAACGAAGACCGTTTGCCGCATACCGCGGCCGAGGACGGTCGTTCTGAGGAGAAATCGCCTCATCATCTCGCCGTCGCTCGGGCGCGCGCTCGCGGTGTGGCGGTAGACAACGGAGAGCGCCTCCTCGGCCAATGACATCGGCGTGGGAGGTCGGAGCATCTGGCGCTCCCGTGAAGACGACCGCAAAGACGGGAGGCCGAGCCGCGACTCCTCTCCTCCCGGGGCCGGTCGCCGCGACTGGGCGCCGCCTGGCCGGCCCGCCCTGCATCGCCCGGCGGAGAATCACGGACGGGGTCCCCATGGCGGTCGCTCCGGGAGGAAGGGTGCGGCGCCGCCACGGTGCCATCCTCCTCGACGCACCTCGGCGGCTCTGTGGCGCCGCCACCGACGGACGCGACGGAGCCCCCGAGGTCGACGCCGAGCAACCCTCCATCATTTCCCCCGTCAAGCGGACCGTGGCCACGGCCGCCTCTTCTTCTTCGTCATCCTCATCAGAGGAACTAGGTGGGGGCTCATGGCCCTCATCAGAGGAAACATCCTCATCACCGACGCGCCTCCGTCTCGCCCGGGCATCATTCCGGTTGCGCTTAGCAACCTCCGCCGCTTTCCATGCCTCGTGGCAGTCCTTCCACCTCTTGAGTCTGGCCACGGCGATGCGGTTCCGCGCCCTCTCCTCCGGCAGCAGTGCGCGGGCCACCGTCACGGGCCAGCTCCCAGCCTGCAGAAATGACAAGTCAGCTACAAGAGAGGAGAAAGAGGACGGGGCAATACCGAACAGGGCAGTCGGAAGGAAACTCACCAAGACCACTGTGCCCGCGTCCGGGAGCATAGGGAGCAAGTCGGCCGGCCATTCGAGACCACTGGACGGCTGCCGAACCTCCGGACTCGCCCACCGAGGCCAAGGGATCGGCGGTCACGGTCCCCACGAACGAGGCCCGTTCGGCGGTCATCTCAAACAGACGAAGGGAGCGCCGCCGCAAAGGCACGATCCCCCTCGTCAGGTAGCCACCGATCGGCCGCGAGGTCGATGCCGTGCCCTTGCAGCGCCTTGAGCGCTTCAAGACACCTAGAAAGCAGTTTCTAGTGGTCCTTCTTCGGGGGCCCGTCCGACCAGGCATCCGGGGTCATGTCGTAGTAGTAGCGGTGTACGCCGGCGGGCACTCGAGTCGCTTCTTGTAGAACCACTCCGAATGCTAGCCATTGTTTGAATAGGTGGGGGCCGGCCAGGTACTCGGACGACCTGTACCACTTCAGATGAAGGGCGGCGCACCCGATCATCGCCAGCCTCCCCTCGTCCTTCAGGCAGATAAACCCGAAGAAGTAACGAAAGAGGTGCCAGTGCGCCTCCACTCCAAGGTATCCCTCACACAGCGCCTCGAACGCTGCCAAAGGTTGGATGCCATTGGGGTTGAGGTGCTGGAGCTCGAGGCCAAAGGTCCACAGGATGGCGCGGATGAACCGTCCCGCCGGCACCGAGAACCTGCGTTCGTGGAAGGCAACAAATGAAACCACATACCCCGGCGGGGGCTGTGGGAAGTCCTCAAGCTTGGGCTTGACCCACTCCTGCAAGACGGGGCACGGAGTAGTCCCGCATCGCAACACCCGCACCGAGAGACGGTGGAGCGCTGCCAGTTCGACATCACTGCGCGGGGAAAAGGCCGAGGACGGTGGTGGAAGACTTGAATCAGCTAAACCGGTGGCGCGTTGGGTCGGACGGCGTGCAGGAGGAAAGGCGAAGGCGAAGGAGATGGCAAACAACCCCCGCCTCCCGACTTAAATGGGGAAATGTGGGTTGGGGCAATTCCATCGCCGGGCCCACTAAGGGGCAGCAGGGGAGCGTCCCACTCAAGCTATCTCTCTCTCTCTCTCTCTCGTACGCGAATCCTGCCGGGCCTGACATCCCAGGAAAAGCGAGCCCCACTCAGCAGTCGACGACCGAGGGCTTGTTGACAACACGACATGGGGAATCGCATCATGGAAGAAGGATTCCCTGACCTAATGCAAGATACCCAACCTATCACATGGCAGCGGTAAAAGCATGCCTCCCAGTTAGGAAGTAGCCGTGTGTCCCACCAAAGCACGCACCGGCAGGACAATGGGATGAGCGATTCGTACGCAAGACATCTGCGGTGAGGTCCGAGTGACTCATGCGCCATCCGTCACCCGCGCGAGCAAGAACAAGATGACAAGACAAAGGTACGACTTAAGAGGGCCTACGGCCAAGTTCCAAAAAAAAGGGGGGAAGATATAAGAGGGAGACGCCGATCATGAAGGATCGGCGCCCGCCTCGAGGCATACGCCTCACTCGCCGGGAGTGCCTGCCGGGGAGTTCGCCTCGAGCCACCTCCTCGACTGGACTCGCCCAGACGGCAGACCAGGTCGCCGCCGCAGTCCCCGGTTCTCGAGGAGGGCATCGATGTCCACCGACGGAGGATGGCGTTGTTGGCATTGAAGTACAAGGCGCCTCTCGACGCCTCCGTGGCCTCGTCCCCCGGGGCCACCCCACGGGGATCGTGTCGATGGAGCGGTCCAGGTCCTGGAGGTTCGCGGCGGCAAGACCGTACGTCGCCCCCTGGTGCACCCCCGTGGTAACCACCGCGCGGACGCGTCCGAGGCGTGCGGAGCTGTCATATACAGCGTCGGCTCCCAGCCGCACGCTGCCACGCAACGCTAGCAGCGTCGCAGAGGTGGCCGTGGACGACGCGAAGCTCGTCGAGCTCCTTCCGCACTTTCGCCCGCCTCCGCGGCGTGTGCACGACCTCCTCCTGATCTGCCTAGTACCAAAGAAGGGTGTCACGGACAACAACGACGACGCGAAGAAAGAAGAATATAGACAAGGCCGAGTGGCTCACCGGCAGCCCGGGCGTGCGCATCACCCTCGGCGTCCTGCACCGCCTTGAGCTCCCGTTCGTCCCCCTTGAAGGCAGCCTCAAGGCGATGATCGCCATCAGGCGAGCTCCACACCTCCAAGAATACACAATGCGCGCATCGCATCGGCTAGGCGTGGAGCTCGTGGCGAGGTTGGCCCGGCGGGGCCCCGCCCTCGACGGCCACCGGAGGAACGCCCAGCGGACAGCCCGCTGGGCACGGAGCTCGAGCCGAAGCATCGTAGCACGCCCACGCTGAGGGCCCCGATCTAGCACGCCACCGGCGCTGCCGCCCGGCCTGCGCCGCGCCGCCCGACGGCGGTGGCGCCTCGCCGAGGAGTCGAGTGAACCCTCTGCCGAGCGCTTCTCGCCAGCCATACGGACGTCAGAGGTTTGAAGAATGAGGACTCTGGCAGGATGGAGAGTGAGGGGGCAAAGTGGCAGTGCGAGAGGGAGGAAGAAGAAAGACGAGAGGTGTGTTCGCTCTGAGCCTTCCCCGGGGTTTTATAGACGCAGGCGCGGCGCAGCATTACTGGAGGTGAGGAGACGTTCTCTCTCGCTCTTCGCCTTCTCACTCTCTCTCCCTCTCTCTGCTCTTCAACTCCCCATCACTCCGCCAGTCTCGGGGCACGATGCCCACGAACCCTGGGAAACCCCAAGGGTTTTCCCCCGACTTAAAAGATGAAGGCGAGTCACTCGGCGGGATTCGAAACGGGCGTTAGGCACTCAAAAGAGGCGTCAACATTCAGAGAACAAGGGGACAGCTACATTTATATGAAACCCTGAGTTCTAAGGTACAAGAAGGCGGCCAGGCAGGCCGTGAACAAGTATCGTAACATAAAACACCACCGGCATGGCGGTGTTGCATTTCCCGGTAGGTCAGAGTTGGAGGAGCACCTCGCTGGACTCCCGCTAACATCGACGGCCGAGACTCTCACGGGGACCAGGGAGGTGGCCGGCGCCTCCACCGCAACTACCAAGACCCAGGAAGAAGACCAAGTTCCTGAAGTCGCCCCCCGAACATGCTGCCGACGAAGCATCGCTCCTCAGGGAGCAGCCTCATCGGAGAAGCTTGTCCAGGGCTAACTTGGTGCCTCGCTGCACTCGACAAAGACTCGTGTGGAAGCAACCCCGGGTGTGCCAGGACAAGTAGCAGGAAGCGGCGGTGGTGACGTGGACGCGGAGCGGTGGCTCGCCTCGGTGCCCCCTCCCCTAGCACTCGACCCCCATGTCGCCACGGGGGCACGAGACGCAGGACAGGAAAGGGCCTCCAAGAGCATGCCTCCCTATTCGCCGAACTCCCACCAACATCAGGAGGATTGAAAGACGACACCACACTCAGGGGGGCGAACCCCCCATGATCGGAGAAGTGACTGCTTTCTTTCCCTCTCCATGTGGCAACCATGGAGTCTCACCGGGGCGAAGTGGAGCTCCTTTTATAGGGCAGCAACAGCCCAACCACGTGAGGGGCACGGTGGACGCGGCTTAGCTTACAAAACAAGCTAAAACAGCCACCCACCCCACGCCAGGCGATGCATTGAAGGCTCGCTGAGCCCCACCGTCACATCGGCAGAGGACAGCCACAGTTCCCCGTGAGGCTGGGTCAAATCCACCGTCCGTCCACGTCGGCCTCTGGCTAAAAAATCACCCCGTGGCAGAGTCCTCGACTCTACCATGGGCTCAAAACACTCGGTGAGGCCGCTCGCGCCCTCACCGGACTGAGGAAGAAAAACAGAAGCTCAACCTCTCTGATCCTAAGGGAGAAATCCGTTCTTCCCCCTTAGGCTCGGGGGCTACTAAAGAGGGGAGAAACCGGGGGTAATCATCTTAACCCCTAAACCCTCGAAATCAAAAAGACTAACGATGGGCCACATCAGTAAAGGCCCAACACCGACCGCCGGCAAGGCCAGGCCTAGTTCCATTCTCTTAAGGACGGTGCTCCAGCCTCCCTCCGTGGAACCACCTCCGACTCAAGCAACCAACCCGATTACCTCAACGGGTGGCTCCGCCTCGCACGACCTAAGGCTCCTTCCACTGTAATCCGACGCCCGGGTCCCCTGTGGCCGCAACATGGCGGAAGCCGGCCGCCCGCTGCGTGACGGGATGGCAACGCATCGGGCACGCGGATCTGCTCTGTCAGAGGGTCAGGTAATGATGAGATTTTCCCCGGCGTGGGAGGAGGACTGCCCCGGCGTCCCATCACCAGATACTGAACAGTGGCCAAGCACATGCGAATCCTTCGCCTGTGAGACATCGAACAACATGACCCCACCCAGCAAGTATCAGAGGGAAGGTCGAGGCTTGCACGGGAAGCCCCAACCTAACGTGACCAGCAGGCTCCTGGGTCGGAGGAAAGCCGCCTCGGGACAGAGGCTGAAGCTACGCCCGCCACTACGAAGGCTACCGAAGTTGGGGCAGTGTACGGCGCCAACGGGAGACGAAGGCCCATGGCGTAGCAATCGCTCGCACTATTGCAAAGACTTTAGCGTAATGGGTTTACCATCTTAGCCCTTGTACGCCGGCCCTCCTTGAACTATAAAAAGGGAGGTTGGCATCATGGACGGGCAACGACGAACAGGATATACGAACACAGCAAGACGAAAAACAACACACCACACCCATCGAGCACCAGCTGCTCTCGCTCACACACAGAGACTTGGGACTTCTTCCCTCTCTCAACCTAAGCTTGTATCCCCTACTAAAAGCCCCCTGTGGGCATATAGAACACTTTCCGAATTGACGTAGGGCACCCCTTGCGAACCAAGATAATCCGGTGTCTCTAAGCCCAACCATCCTGGAGACGCACCAATCATACCAAAAATTATTTGCACGGTATCGAACCCCAAACACCGGTGATCGGTTGCGTAGCGGTGTGTGGTCTGTGGCGTGGCACGGTTGTGAGTAGTCGGGTGCAAAAGATCCCGTAGGATCGGGTGTGGCTGCGGCTGGTGTGCTCCTTTGCATGCAACAAAACCACAACTGGGTTTTCAAGGCAGCCGGAAGGTGTTCGACGAAATGCCCCAAAGGAGCGACAGGGTAGCAAAGGCTCGCCGGCGGTGAGGTTTGGCTGCGGCGGCGGTGGCGGCATGTTCTCCTGCAGAGAGGACACCACGACACGAAGGCCGGTTCACAGCACGACGACGATCACGGGCCTGGCGAGTTTTGGCGGTGCGACGGCGCCGCGGATCGGACGGCGCAAGACGGCTCTGCAAAGCGGCTCGACGGCCGAGCGCACGTCGACGCCTACGCGGTGTGAAGACCGAACATAGACGGGGTGGTCACGGGTTGGCTTGACGGCAAAAAGGAAAAGAGCGACGACGCGCTCTGGGACACGGCGGTGAGCTCCATCTCGGCTGCTCAAAGGGCGGCAACACAGGCAAGCAAGGCGGTGTTTATGGATGGTGCAAGGGAGGGAAAAAGAAAGCATGTATGTGAGGCTCATGGCTCATACACAAAACATCGAACAGGTTGTCGGCATGTGTGGTTCCTACCATGGCCAAGCCATCCAAGGTCACTGATGTTCGAGGGATAATAGAAACAAGTGGCACAGCATGAAGGCCGACGTCACAGGCAAGCATGCAGGGTGGAAAGGAGGCGGCTTGGTCAGGTGGCTCACCAACAGGCTCGTGGAAAGGAAGGCAAAGCAGGGAGAGGTCGTGGTCGTGGCAGCTTGGTGCAGTGCAGGCTCGTTTTCATGGTTCACGCGATCGTCGGCGTTGTCGTCCACGGCAGCGGCATCTTCGTTCCGGCGTCACGCGGTTGTTGTCTGTGGCATCTTCCTCAGCATGGCGTCGGTGCGTCTCCCTCGAACGGCAGCTCCGGCTCCTCCCGAGGCACGGCGCGGCGTGGTCGTCGGCCGCCGCATCTGGCAGGCTCGGCGTCTTTGTGTCAGCGTAGTGAAGATGGCGCCATGGAGAGGCTGCACCCGACGGCGGCCACCACGGCGTCCTTCCTGGCACCATGTCCCCCCCCCGGCGCAGCTCCTCATCCCTCTTCTTCTCTTCTTCCTTCACCTCCTCTGCTTTTCCCCTCTCTTCTTCTCTGAAATTGGTGGCGGCGCAAAGGGGGAAGGAGTCCCGGTGGTGACTAGGGTTGGAGAGGTTAGGACGGCCTCCTATTTGTGGGCGAGGTGAGGTGTCAGGGGCAAACTCGACCGGTCCATCCATGGCGCCCGAGTCCCGATGGTGGCGTGGCAGCCATCCATGCTAGGGTTTTGGAGGAGCGGGCGAGGGTAGGATGGGGTTTTTTCCCTGGGGAAGATTCCGGAGGTCTCATGGGTGGGCGCCAGCATGGTTTGACCGGTGAACCCATCCCATCCCCCGCGCACGCCATGGGGTGCGTACGATCGGGAGGAGGAAGAAAAGAGAACAGAGTCGGGCTGACGGGTGGGCCCGGTTCGTCATCGAAAGAAAGGAGAGGGCTGGATCCGGTGTTAGCTGGGCCGGTTGGTGGGCTGAACGCAAGATGGTGAGGTGGGTCGGCCTGGTTAGCCTTGCGGGCTTGTGTTAGATTGTCAGGGTGCGATCTGGTGGGAGATTAGGGTGGTCTCCGGTATGGTGCTAGAGAGATGAGGGGCCTCCGATAGACTTTGGTTATAGAGTTAGGGCCCAAGTTAGTTTGTTAGCTTTAGAAATAGGTTTTGAAAATAGTTTGAGTTATAGTTTGAATTTGAATTACGTTCAAATTCAAACTCCACACAATTGAACTCCAAATTAATATCCAAAAGATCCAACTCATATTTAAACCATAATTTGAAAATATATTTTATATGGTTTAATTTTATAGGGAATTTGAGATGAGAAGCTAGCAAATTGGGATCAAATTTGGTAGCACACAAGTTCAAACAAAAAGTTTTAAATTTTTGTGAAAATTCACACATGGGAAAAAAATCAAATTTCTGGTATGTTACAGGTAATTTAGACATAAATATAGGGGTTATTTTTAATGCTTCGTAATGACATAGGCTGGTAATTTATTAGAAACAAAATTGATTTTTTTTTAGAATTTCTAGGATCTCTTTTTAGAGTGTCCACCTAAGATTCCTATGTGGTTTCATATGGAGGCATATATGAGTTTTTTCTCTTTTTAGAGGGTCCTCCTAAGATTCCTAGGTGCTTCATCTGGAGGTTTCAAAAGGAGTCTCTAATTAATAGTAAGATATATAATAAGATAGTAGTAATAGATAATTATTTAATTTTAATTAGAGAAATCCACACATGATATTTTGATCCATGCATGGTACAAAGTGGACCACATGAGAGAATATAAAAGGACACCATTGTCTTAAAATCGTGGTTTGGAGCAGTTTCAGTACACTACCACGCACTAAATTGTTCACAATTTAAAACATTTAGCATAACACAAGTAAACCTATTCAAAGTATGTATTTTGATCACTCAAATAATTAAAATGATGCACATCGATGGACGGAAATTTGGCATGGAGACGGGTGGGACTGTGGGAGAGAAAATGACTCACTAGGCCATAAACGATTTGTCCTGGCACAAGCAAATTAGCGTGCTGGCGGGTGTAATTGACACCGCCAAAGACAAGCAGCAGGGCGCCGCCAGCAACCGCCAAAGATTGAAGGATTAGTCAAGGGCGACATAAGACACCCGCCAAAGACAAATGGTCCCATTGGCCGACGGTGGCTTGTCGCCCGCCAAAGATTGATCTTACTATCGCGGCTGGCATAAGCACCCGCTAGCACAGTGAATCCAGGGAAAATAGAACATGTTATTTCTGTCACTAATAGTTCAACATGGACAGCACCAACAAGTCAAATTGATTCACCAACAAGTCAAATTCAAACTGAAATATCAACACAAACAGCACCTTAGAAAGGTTTATTTCACACAAACAACATGATCGGAAATGTTTCAAAGCACACTTAACCAACACAAATTAAAGTACATTACAATAGGGGCCTCACTCACAAGTCAGAACTACAACTTGCCTCACTCAGTTCCTAGACAGTCCGCCAGTGATATAACAACCAAGCACTACACCTATTATCAAGATCACAAAAGCGAGGATGGTGCCCTGGAAGCATAATCCTTTATTTTTCTTGGGCTTCTTCTTCCCACAACCATTCTTTGTCAAATATTCAGTAAACTACCCTCGTAGATTTGCAAGGTCCATCCTCGTTTCATTTTGCGACATCTTCATATCACTAAACCCCATCTTCAAATCAGCAAAGGCAAGCTTTAGGTGATTCAATTGCGCCATAATTTCAGCCACGGGTTGCACCTGCCCGTGGATACACTACACTAGACTATGCATGGCCAGCACCACCGCTTGTGGTGCCGCGCTGGTGCAAAGCAACAATGGTGTACATCCGATGGTTTGCGGCACCAAATTTGGGTAATTTGATCTCAAATGCTGGAGGTGTTGAGCTTCCCACCAAACTTCCGGACATGAATTAGGGTCATCCTACAAGAATAATCAACAAATGCAACTATGTTATTAGGGTAACAAATGCAACTATGACAAGATTGATTTCGGATTAACATCATCTACAAGAATAAAAAACAAATCCTAAGGTGGCTGCCATTAATAAAATAGTGGATAATTATCTAGACCATGACATGGTAAAGTCTAGTGTTACTTTAGAACTACCTTAGAACTAATCATTGTTACTCGAACTACTAATATTATATCAACCGAATCAACAAGGTTTCTTCTGGTCTGGCTCGAATTAGGCGGTATGAAATCAAACCTGGTGGTTGTTGGGGCACTTGTAGATGATGTTATTTGCCTTGCTCTTGACCAAACCGGATCCGGCGTGCGCATTCCACCAGGGAGAGGCACGCATCTTGGCTAAGGTTCGGCGCGGAGCTACTCGCCATGCGGCGCTTATGGATCTCGACGTCCGTCGAGGAACTTGAGGTAGAAGATTGGGTCGACAGCTTGCCTCCGAGCTCCTCCTCCACCACAAGCAGTGACGGCAGCAGAGTCTTTGAGTGCGCGCGGTGGCGGGGCTCACGCGGCTTCTTGCGGTGGCAGCGGTGGAGGCGGCTCGGGAGGCGGCGGTGGCGCGGCTGCGGGCGGCGGGCTCACGGCTGCTGCGGTGGCGGCTAGGGTTGGGAGCAAAGCAGCGAGTGTGTGAGTGAGTGTGAGCCAAACCGCGTTCCGACCGGGAGATAATTTCGACGGTGTCGGCGGGTGGCTTAAGTGCCCGCCAGAGAGATATTGGCGGGTGGCTTAAGGCGCCGGCACAAAGGCACAGTCGGCGGTCCACATAAGGCACCACACAGGCTTCTTCTTGGCGGTTGGCTTATGTCACCCGCGATTGTGCTCTATAAATATCCAACAGCTCTTCTTCCATCAACCTTCCATTGGCGCTTTGCGAGAGGAGCTCGGGAAAAGCTCAAAACACCAAATCTAGGGGAAGGTTTTGCTCTTGATTTTCTTGGAGGAGGTGGCTATATAAGGTGAGTTTGTGCTATTTTAACCTTAGTTTTCTCCTTTTATCCATGATTTATATGTAGATAGAGATCTAGATCTAGACCTAGGGTTAGCTAGGAGAGAGAGGGGAGTGAAGAGACATATTGAATTAGAGATTTATTTTTTAAATAGCTTTATATTTTCATAATATAATCATTGCAATTATAGAAGCAAGTTTACATATTAAATTATTTAAAAAATGTATGGAGGAATTGTAAATTATCTATGATCAATTGTTAACAGTGAAGAATCCGGTGAGGAGGATTCCGGTGATAGTGCTATAATTGGAGACTATGAAACTCCATCTGAGTACGAACCAAGCGAACCACGACCTCGTAGGCGTCCCGATGATGATGATGTTGATTACGAACCAAGCGATAATGAGGTCTGCATGCACATTCACTCAAAATAATGTTTGTTTTTCAAATTAAGATATACTTTAAATAATGTTTTATGTGTAGAACGATGAGCGATCCCCGCCACGACGTCGTAGAGCATCTAACATTGTTGCCCAAGAGGCAGAAGTTATTTCAGCACCACAACCTTTGGGTACTACTACTTCTAGTAACCTGAAAAGGAAACGTGGTCATAGAAGAAGAAACCAGGATCCACGAAGAGGACAACTTGTGATAGAACAGTTGGGTGACAAAGGTGAGCCCGTCTAACCTAAGGGGATAGCTACTAGGTTTCGGAACATCGTTGGTGCAATTGTCAGAGACCAATTGGTGTCTTGGATCACAACTAGTAATTGGAAGAATGTGCCTAAGGCTACGAAGGATGTATTATGGGCCAAAGTGAAAGAAAAGTTTGCTTATCCGGAAGGAACAGAAAATGCAGGTAGAACTTTTGCTGAGGGCCTTTGTGGAAGAGCTCTTAGGAATTGGAGGTCTTCACTTAATACTGAATTTGTCCAACAAGGCAAGGATGCTAGGGATGTGTATGGTAACATTCCGCTAGCAGTGTGGGAAGAATTCGTAGAACAGAAGAAGACGGCAGAAGCAGTAGCTCTGAGTATCCAACAAAAGGAGAAGGCTATGAAAGCTGCTGAGAACCCCCATCACTTGGGTTCGGGAGGATATGCTACCAAAATGGCAAAATGGAGGCAGGAGGAAGAAGAAAGGAGGATAGCTGGTTTACCAGCTTTGTTTGAAGGCATGGATGAGCGTAGTAGGAATTGGTGCCTTCCTCGAGTTTCGGCTATAGCACCTGACGGTAAGGTTAAATTCCACAAGCCCACAACAAAACAAATTTATGAGAAGCTGGAAGGACTTGCGGAAATGCAAAAGAATGGTCTTTTCATGCCCGACAGGGAGAAAGATATGCTAACCGCCCCGATCGGAACGCCTGAGCACTCTGGCCGTGTTCGAGGGATTTCATCTACCTTGCCCTGGGGTAAAGCATTTCGTGAACACCAAGCAAGTTATAAGAAGCGGGACCATTATAAGAAGCAACTTGAAGACAAGATGAGAGAAATCGCCAAGCAAGAGTTGATAGGCTTCTTCATACAACAACAACAAGTTTCATGGGCCTAGTGCGTAGAATGCAATATCGTGGTTCGACAGTCCTTCCAAACTTCTTTGCCCAGATCGAACCATCCGACTCCAAGTAGTCTTTGGTTCTATTGCTAATTGCCAAGCATCCCCAGATGACATTGTAGAGGATACACCATGCAAGTTGGTTATTCCATATGGAAGAAAACAAGATAAGTTTCGAGAAGTTGGGACAACCATGGCACTAACGGGTCATGTGTTTCCGAATCCACCACCGCCAGAGTACGCATGGGTTCAAGTTGTTTAGGTGTCTGATGAGTCGTGCGAGATTGATATCCCTACTGAGGATGGGATCGAGCTTCTCGGTGATGCGAGGAACCAATACATATTGTGGCATCGTCGAGATATCATTCTTAATGCATCACCAAATCCCTTACAACCTAGCCAAGAACGAGTACCCCCCCCAAGATTCAGATGCTGCAGTGGTCGAGTACACGGAACAACCTACGATGGGTGGGGAGCATGGAGGTAACAATGACAACAACATGCCCCTCCAAGATGTTGCAGTGGTCGAGAACACGGAACAACCTACAATGGGTGGGGAGCAGGGAGTTAACAATAATGACAACAACATGCCACAAGCACCCCTCCAAGTAGTCGTTGAGAACATTGAACAACCTACGATGGGTGGGGAGCAGGGAGATAACAATGAGAACAAATCACCCGTCCAACAAACTCTCGATGAAGAGGCATCAGCACCGAAATCTGTTCCAAGACCACCATCTCCTCCGCCGTCTCCACCAACCAAGACACCAGCAATACACTGGATGATAAACTCATATGAACCAAAGACGAAATCATCTGATGTTGAATTGTTCTTGAAAGTACTGAAGATTAAACCTAAACGGGCTCCGATCCCAGAAAGAATCATCTGATGTTCAAGTACTCAAGAAGGTACCAGATGAAAAATCTTTAACCCACACCTCTTTTCGAAAGCAAAAGGAGGAGCAAATAAATATGTTTTCATTGGATGAGGTGCCCGACAAGTATGAGCATGGCAACTGTTATTGGTGGCAACTGAACGAAGGGCCGTCAGAATTGATGAGGCTGCATGGATGGATCATGCACGCCATGAAGCAAGGCATTCACACTTTCACCGTGAATGTCCCGACATGGGTGTTCACTAGCGCTTTACCAAAGAAGATTGTAATCGATTTTGACGATTTGCATGTGATGTACCGTCGTGAAAAACTCGACGTCAATCTCGTCACCATTTGGTCCATGTAAGTCAACATCCCTATACCACATACAAATCTATTCAAATCCATATGTATTGTTATTACCATCCTAATTAAGTAAAAATTTTTGCAGGATGCAAGCGTTGGATGAAAGGAAGACAAACGGGAGGTGGAAGGTAGCATACATGGACCCGCAACAAGTAAGCAAGCCGCAACACACGTTCATAATGACGGATCAACTAAGAAAGCAAATAGACGAACAAGCAAAGACACCACAGGAGAAAGCTGAATTAACAAAGAATTACGAGAAAGCTAAACATCATGAGGTGGTATACATTGCAAGGGTAATGAAGAAAACCAAGATAAGGATTCTATCAAGTGTGCTTACAATTTTGAGTAAGATCCTTTAAATAACTATATATATATATTATGTGGTCTATTTATATTAATTATTTTAATTTTATGCAGCGACCATTTCATTTGCTTTCACATGTGTCCAAGTATGGAACTATGGGGTCTACGACTCATTACACTATTTAGAATTCGTAGCGGAAAATCATTGACATTATAAAAAAGTAAGACAACTCAGTGCAATATATAATCACTATTGCGTGTATCGGCTATAGTTTAAATTGTATTACTAACTTATGTCTTTGTATCCTTAAAGTGCGTATAGGCTATACACAGTCAATGGTGGACAACACCCTCCAAAGAAGAAAAAAATGGTGGTACGACATGCCAAATGGGTAAGAACATACATTAATAAGTACCGATCATTTTTATCAGAGTTGTACACTTATGTTAATAAGTACTGATCATTTTTTATTTGTTTGCAATGCTATAAACAACCTCCTGACAGTGTGCTATGTGGATATTATGTGTGCGAGGTTTTGAGAAATAATTACGAATCCTGAAGACGTAAGCCTCTTGTTTGTACACAATCTTCATTTATTGTGTTTACGTGCAGATGCCTACCATTGAGGGATCGTGGGGGCAACTTGGTGACAAGGAAATCACTAACATTTGTGCAGACATGGCAAGATTCATCCTACGTGAGATTTGCCACGAGGATGGAGAATTCTTCGATAAAGAAGGAGTCTTGACATTAGACGATGCGGAAAGGTTACGTAGATGGGTGTCCTAGGGTTATCTATTATGTACGATGTTTTTTTAATGTGACTTATGTATACATTTTTATATTTTAGTTTGGATTATGTATTTGTCAGACATATTTGGATTTGGCGGTTAAATACAAATTACAATAAATTAAAGTGAATTTGGCCTACAAATGCAAATATGAAAAAAATACGAGCGAATATAGCGGCCAAATACAAATAATAAACGAAAATGACAAATTATATACAAATAATACAATTATGGGGAATTATATAGCAAATGGGGAAAATGCTTTCTGTGGCGGGCGGCCTAAGCAACCGCCAGCACAGATGACCTTTGTGCTTGCGGGCTGCTTAAGGAACCGCTAGCCCTGACGGCCTTTGTGCTGGCGGGCTGCTTAAGGAACCGCCAGCACTGATGGCCCTTTGTGCTGGTGGACGTTTAAGCCACCCGCCAGCACAAATGCCTCTGTGCTGGCGGGCGGGGCACCCGCCAACACAAAAGGCCATTTCTACTGGCTCAAAGTTGCTGGCGGGTGATGCGCCCGCCAGCAAAGACCGGTTTTAGCCGCCAGGACAAATCGTTTATGGCCTAGTGACTCCTTTTTCCCAAAGAGATTGCGTAGAACCTAATTGGCCTTTCCTAAAGAGAAATTAAACTCGTTGCTCTTTTCCCAAAGAGATTTTTGGCCCGCCCAAAAATGGTTTTTATGGGGATTAAGATCAACATGATTATCAGATCCATTTAAAAGAGCACGCATGGGAGTACATAGTCCTTGAAGTTAACACTAAATCATAAAACTTGGCTAGGTAGGATAGATTGATAAGCAGTGCCATGATAAAAATCATCACAGCCAGGTGCTCTCGTCGTCATCAGAGAATTAAGCGGCCACCAGGGAAGATGTTGCTATAGCTGTGATCCACGGACATCTTGATGCCAGCACACTTGGCTCGCATTGCACCATCCATGACAACGTTGTAGCAACGAGTTAAGTCAAGGGACTCCAGGTGAGGGCACTTGTCAAGGATGGTAGCCATTGCCTTGTTGTTGAGTTCACCACAAGTAATCTTCAGAGAGTGTAGCCCATACATTGTTGCAATCCATATGCTTGGTCATTGTTGGGGTGCGCCTTAGGAGGCCTAAGGCTAGAACCCCTTGTGTTTAAAAGAGGCTAAAAAGGGTTTGAGGGCGTCAATGTAAAAATTGAAGACCAATTTGTAATTTAAGATTTCGTCGGTGGAAATAATGTAAAGACTCACCTCCTCCCTGTACAAAAGGAAAAAAGACTCGGAGGAGGGGGAGGTTCCTTTTCTACACACATTGTCTCTCTTCTCCTGTTGGGATTAGAGATCCCAACAGTGGCGCCCACCGTGCGAGAGAAAAATCCACGATGACCTCTTCCTCCGATGGCTGATGGCGCGAGTCGCGGGTGACCCTTTGCTGCTTCAAGCCGCGCCGCCGTCCCATGCTCCACCGCCACCCTGCGAGCGCTGGTCTCCTGCGCGCTCATCCGCCGCCCCAACCCCGGCGCGGCGCCGCTGCACGGTATGAACCCCGCGCCTTGTCGCCCCCATCCATCGAGTCGGCGGCGCCAGATGGAGGACGAACCGCAGCCGCCTGCCACAGACTACACCCTCGACACCAACACCTCCACCATGGACACCAAGCTCCAGGCCACCGCTGCCCTGTTCCTCCACTCCACATCGTCATGAACCACGCCGACGATGCTGCCGCGGTCGAGGACACCAAGCCGCTCCCGTCCACATGCTGCTTCCCGGCATCAGATACCTGCAAGGAGCTGAGGAGACCATGCGCTGCTGAGCAGAACCCTATCTGGACCGAACCGCGAGCATGGTGGTGCCGACATCGTCGCCTCCGAGCTAGCGCTGCATCAACTTGCTGCATCCACCTTTGTTCCTATCAGGCACGACTGCCACCTACCTCGCCCACAATCTGCTCGATGTTGTGACTGACCGCAAGCTACTGCCTAAGCCTACAACGTGTTCGACAAAATGCCTGAACCACTGGCTGCCTCTGTTCTGCTTCCTCTCCGTCAAGTCGTGGCTGCTGTGGACAACGATGACAATGAATTAGAGCTGCTGCGTCAACAACATTGGGTACAACTACGTCGAGCTGAACCGCGAGCTCGCCATGAACCGTTCTGCTTCCCCTTCATCCAGCCTTGGTCACGCCTACAACCTGTTTGACGGAATGCCCGACAGTGACAGCGAGCCCGTAACATGCGGCGGCCTTCCCAATCCACCTAAGTGGCTGCTCGGGAGAGTCGTCGGCTCATCAAGGTGCCCAGTATGCTCCTTCCTCTAGATTAAATTGCACTCCTCCTTTTTGGAGCTCATCAGGTAACCAGAGACCTATGCATTACCTCCTATGTTTGACTTTCTTGTCCAATCTCATTTTGGGTGCTAGATTAACATGAAGTAAACATACCACATTGTTAGTTTATTTGTTTAAGCCTTGACAATGATGATATTGTCTGATATTTGAATCTATTTCCTTAACCATGTGCATTAATTTGTGTATTGAACTAGTATAGTTTATACCAGAGAGCTTATTTTTGAAGTGCATGTATTTACTTAACTGCTTTTGCCCAACCACTTGCATCACACCAGCTCCTGGTGATGGGTGTTATTTGCCTCCCATGTACTCCAATTTTTAAAGATGTTTGGTGTATTAAGCATCATGCCAAGTTTGATTGGACGAGTACCAATTTTGCATCAGTTGCATCAAGTTTGTACTCGAGTCACTTTGAGGCAAATGAATTGGAGTCGGTATATGTAAACCCAAGATTGTGCGTGCTCTTTTCTCCATACTCTTTTTTCTCATTGGGTTTTTGGGATGGAGTTCTTAGCGAGGCGCACATGGGTAGGTTGCCAAGGGCGTTCCTTGCAGCCAAAGTTGGAGTTGTATTTGGGTCTCTTTTAAACATGAGCAACTATTAGGTCTTGTTGTGCCAACCAAGACCGAATAGTTGAGGGGCTACTGTTGGGGGTGCGCCTTAGGAGGCTAAGGCTAGGACCCCTTTGTGTTTAAAAGAGGCTAAAAAGGGGTCTGAGGGCGTCGATGTAAAAATTGAGGACATATTTGTAATTTAAGATTTCGTCGGTGGAAATAATATAAAGACCCATCTCCTCCTATACAAAAGGAAAAAGGCTTGGAGGAGGGGGAGAGGTTCCTTTTCTACACACATTGTCTCTCCTCTTCCTGCTGGGATCAGAGATCCCAACAGTCATCACAAAACTTGCTGTACTCAGTAAATTCTTTGACAAGTATGAATTGCTTGAGGTTTTCACATGCTTTGCCAACAGCCGCATAGGTTGCCCGACCACCTATACTTTTACAGGTAGAAAGGTCGAGTTCTCAAGCTGAGGGAACTTGCTTATTGCCTCAACAAATCATTCATTGCAGACACTACGGGAAACTCCATATTTGTCGTGTGCCCGGATGTTTGCCGTGCGCATTTTTTCGGGCGCACGGCAAAGAGGTGCTTTGCCATGCGTTTTTTCTAAGACGCACGGCGAAACGCTCGGCAAAAAAAAATGTTTGCCGTGCGTTTTTTCATGGCGCACGGCAAACACAAACTTTACCGTGCGTTTTTGCATTGGCGCACGGCAAACTTTTTCCCCCCGCCGGCCGTTACCACCTTCTCCTACCGTTGGGCCTAGATTTTTTTTGTTACCTTTGCCGTGCGCTAGGACAAGGCGCACGGCAAACATATGTGTTTGCCGTGCGATATGTTTGCCGTGCGTTTTCCTACGGCGCACGGCAAAGTGTTTTTAAAAAAGTTGATTTTTGTACTTCTTTTTATTTCTCCACTACAAAAATATTATTTTGTACTCTATATTTCAATTTTATACATGTCTCGATAAATTTACTATTTTTAACAATTACGTGTCACTTAAAGAATTTTTCCCATATACGTCAAATTTGAACTGCAAGTGCATAAAGTAATGAAGTAAAGTATGTGGAAAAATGATATTCATCTAATTTAATTAATTTTAAGACCTTATCCATGAAATTGGATGAAACTTTGATCATTTTGTTCACGAATCATGAAATTCCACATGCGGTTGCAATGTTTTTAATTGTATAAAATGCAAACAAAGTTTGAAAATCATGAGATTCGTCGAGAGCTCATGATATCGTATGTGAAGCTTGTGATAAATCATATAAAGTGTTTTGAACAAGTTGTCATGGATAGTGTTTAGAAACTGAAGTATCTCATTAGAAGTTTCAGAGTGTTGAGAGCCACTTGATAGGTTTGTAGTCGTAGGAAAGTTCAAATTTGAATTTGAATTCAAAATTTTTATGTAGGCAATATACAACATAGATTGTCACATCCTAATTTATGGTAATATTTCAGATCCATTTGATAATTTTAGTACATTAACTCTAATTATGAGGTTAAAGAAGAGGTAAATGAAAAGGGAGGCTGCGGCGCCAAGGGTCCTCGGCGCGGCAAAGAATGTTTGCCGTCGCCTCGGAGACCCGCAGCAAAGTCGAATCGGGCCTCAAATGTCGAAATTGGGCCGGCTGGCCTATCAGCCCCGCCCTCCCCATTACCCCTAACCCTAACTATAAACCCCTCAACCCCGCCCCTCCATGTACCGCCCCAGCCGCCTCCTCCTTCCCCGGATCCGCCCGCCGCCCCTCCTCCTCGGCCGCCTCCTTCTATCCCGGCGACGGCGGACGGTGGCGCGCCCGTCCTCCCCTCCCTCCTCACTCACGGGCGACCACCTTCCTCTCCGACGGGGTCGACTCCTCCTCCATGGCGTGGATGCCGGATCCGGCCGTCCCCTCCCCGGCGGCCGGCCAGGATGTCGGATCTGGCCCCTCCCTGCGGCCTCCTCCCCATGGCAGCGGCCTTCATCTCCGGCGACGGCAGATCCGGCGGTGCTCGTGGACCCACGGCGAGATCCGACGGCGCTCGTGGATCCGGCGGCGGGTGGGGCGAGGTGCGGCCACCCCGGGCCCTCTCCTCCGTCTCCTGCACCTCCTCCTTCCCGGCGGATGCTCACCAGTGATGGCGTCGTGGCGGCGCCGGCCTCCTTCCTCCCTCACGGCGGACGGCGACGACGCCCGTCATCCTTCCCTTCCCTCGACGGCCGGCGCGGTGGTGGCTCCCTCGACGGCCGGCGCCTCCCCCGACGGCGCGGCATGTCCTGGTGTTGCCGTGTTGGGGGTGGCGGCATGTCCTGGTGGTGATCCCGGCGGCGGCGGCGGCTCCTGGTGGTGAGCCGGCGGCGGCTTGGTGGGCCGGCGGCGGCGGCTCTCAGCCTTTTTTTTGTTTTTTGAAAAAATGTTTGCCGTGCGTGTGAATAGGGCGCACGGCAAACAGGACCTAACTTCCTGTCGTGAACGTGCCTGACCATCCGTTACCTTTTCTTTGCCGTGCGCTGTTAGAAAAGCACGGCAAAGATTTTTCACCGTGCGTGGTTAGAGAAGGCGCACGGCAATGCGACTTTACCGCAAATAATCTGTGCGGCGCCTTTGCCGTGGCGCCGATAAAAACGCACGGCAAAGGCTTTGCCGTGCGTTTTCTAGCCTTTGCCGTGCGCTCGAGGCGCACGGCAAACCCCAGTTTTCCCGTAGTGAGACATGGAAGCAAGATATCAGACGAAGAACTTTGAGAGATTAAATTGAACTAAATAGCATAGTTTAAAGTGTATGAAGTTATTCAGATCTTTTATATACATCAGGGAATTAAAATGGACTTTTCTAAAAACAATGACTGCCACTGAGGCGTTACTAGACTAATGAGGGAGCAGGCCGTGTTGGTCTATTTGTTGAAAATGAAAATAAAAAAAGGAACGGATGTGGGTTACATCTGAAATTCAATGAATTTGAAAGGTTTTATTTGTTTTAGATCCAAATATTCAAACAGAAATGTAACAAATGACATCGAAGCTTGCAAAAGCTGACCCAACTATATATATAAAAGTATCTATAGCAGTTAATAACGCTGTTAATACATATATAGATTGCTAGTTCAATAATCCACTCCATGATACGCTGCCCACCTGGTACCGGTAGTCACAAGATAGTTTTATTGTTTTTGCAACTGCATATAAAATCAGCCCCGGAAGGTTTATGATCGATGAATGCGAGGCGATATGTGATGGGATGTGCAGCCGCTCAAGGGCTCTGGTCTTCAGAGCATGCAGAGCTGCTCCCGCTCGCCATGGCCTCCATGGTCTCGCTGCAGGTTTCAAGAATCAAAATCCTAATAAAATACCATTCACAGATCATGAAGCTAAGCTGTACGTATGGAAGAGTTGGCTCATTAGATATTTAGATGTCCATGCATGCTCCCATGGACATCTAACAAGAGTAGAGCAGGTACCTTATTGCCTTTTTTATCTCATGGTTCCCAGGGTTAAGGCTCGGTCCTTCCTCAAACGCATCAACTGCCCCTTTGTAGCTCTGTGGATAGGGAAATGGCAGCACTGTATAAGATCGATAAATCCGAGCCATTCGAATATTAGGAGAGATGAAATAATTAAATTAAAAAAAGAAATAACCACCTTATCTCAATTATAGGTCATTTTGGTTTTTCTAGATTCATAGATTTTGCTATGGATGTACACATAGCGTTTATTGAAGTGCATTGCAAAAGCTATGGACATAAAAATACCAAAACAGCATATAATTTGGGACAATACATGTGCTAGCTATTTCCATGGATATAGGTGGACCATGCATGTTTGCATACATGCACATTAGGATTCGTCTGCCCACAAGTTTGTTACATAGTACAAGTGTGAAAATGCATGGTTATTATGTGCAGATTGTGCATGAGAACAAGTGCATATGGCGAGTCATACCATGTATTTGCTTTCCTCTATTGACTTAGAAGCTTTGGAAAACTGTGCTAACATATATACCTGAGTCTCCAATTGTTGATATTTTATAGTTCTAATTATCCCATCAATGCTCCAGTCTGGAATAGATGGAATTTGCTTTGTCCTAGCAAGTAGAATTTCGACAAGCTCACGTCGTTCATCAGCAGCTGCTATCATGATTGGGATTTTACCATACTGCATTGTAAAGGAAAAATGGGAGTGGTGAAAAGTCTATATGAAAGGTGAAATGAATATAAAAAGTTAGATATTTTCCTCTTAATGATAAAGTTTTCAGAAAACAAATATGACATTTTAATTCATTCCAATGCATATACAGACCTATATACCATTAAATACATAAAGCAGAATTTGAAGGAAAATTAGCAATATTGCTCTCTTAAAATACAGCTGGGCATCATCAAGTGCTGGAAATTAGTAGATGTACGGATCGGATGTGCCTAACACATGGGTTTTATTAGTAAATAATTTGAATAATATGACTGGACCTACTGGCACAAATTATGCTTTCAAGATCACAATACAAAAGCTAAATGACTAAGTTTGCTATGAAAAGAAAAGGCTGATGACTAATTACTGAAAATACAAAAAAACAGCATAAAAGATATTCACAGGAGTGAAAATTGCTCAGAATCTCAGAGATTTTGACTTTATTCTAACACCCAGGCATCAGATATGTAAAGGGGCGAGGTTGTACATCTCAAATTAAAGCACAAAAGGAGATTGTACATCTCAAATTAAAGCACAAAAGTAATAAAGAGCAGAGAGAAAGAAATATCCATGATTACCCCATCATCAATATTAGGATCAGCTCCAGCCTCTAGCAAGAACTTGACAATGTCGATTAAACCATACTGAACTGCAGCGAATAACACGGGTTGCACATATGGACCTCTCAAGTTCACATCAGCACCAGCCTACAAAAAAATTATAATACAAGTAGCTCAAGTGAACATTACCACAAGCATGAGGATGCTATCAATAAGTTCAACTCATTAAATAACTGCACCTCAACCAGTAGCTTCATGCATTTCAAGGAGCATGCAGTGACCTGGGAGCATCCAAAGAATGCTATCACGAGCGGTGGAAGAAAATGAGGGACAACTCTATTAGGCTGCCAAGGGAAATGAAAAGTAGTTATTATAGCTAATCAGGCCAGTAGTGGAAAATGGTGCTTTAAATACACGACCATCTGAGTGTTATGCCAAACCGATTTTTGGAGCTGGTTCTCCTATGTACATGTTACCCTTAAGGGCATCAGGAGTGTATGAGGTCGACACCACTCTTAACGTGGGACCTGCTGCCAGTTAGGACCGGCTCCCTTCTATATGAGGCCGGGACTTGTGTTAAGGTGTGGAGCCCACTATGTTTCCAAATAAATAAAATAAAATTTTTATCCTTGGCCTCCAGCCTCCTTTCCAACTCTCCATGTGCCTCTTGTCTATCTACCTGCTCACAGCTTTTTACTTAGGAAATCATTTTTTTATCCTTGAGGCTAGGTCATAAGCTTGAGATTGACCTCATGTCTTTTCTTCTTAAGGCCCCTCTTAAGGTCGATGCTAACGTATGAGTAGGTCGACCTTAAAGCCCTTACGAACCCCTCATCTACAACATTCTGGATGCTCTAATTGATATATAGTGAAACAACACAACAACAGTACTCACACTTACATCAGCACCGTGCTCCAGTAGAATCTTCACAGCCTGGTCATGGCCCTTGAGTGCAGCCAAGTGTAGTGGCGTCCCACAGCGATTGAGAGGATCCACAGGAACGCCCTTAGACAGCAGCAGTCGTATAGCCTCGCAGTGCCCTGAAGGCACAAATGAGATGCACAACATGCAAAAACTCCAAATCAAACACACAGAAGTCCTATAAGTGCGTTTGGTTGTGGTATATGCTGGGAATGGGAGATTTAGTGGAGTCTGGGGATTTAACACACACCAATCACTTAGGTGGTAATTAGATATGAATTGTGGTTTAAAGGGAAGATCGTACATCTTGACCATTCGTCGTGATCTATGATACGATTTCCAATCTCAGATTCATCAACTAAGCATGGGATCACAACTATATCTTAAAAGTGCCCTCTTAATTCCCATCATAAACCAAATTTAAGGGACTAATTAAGACTAAAATTCCAACTTCTAGTCTCCTGCACAAATCCCCTCTCTCAATCATGCACCTGCAATTACCAAGTCCTCTCCCTTCGCTTCCTAGTTAGTAGTATACATATCGATCTATGCCAAAATTCCAAAAAGATTCATGAGTTGGATCAAATCGAGGGCAGCAGAGGAACGTACCATGCTCCACAGCATTATGCAATGGTGTTTTGCCATTGGTGTCAGGCGTCGCCGGATTGCCGCCGTGGTCAAGAAGGTACCTTAGGATAGAGATGATGCCATCGGTCCCACACTTCTTCGCCCCAATGGCAACAAGGATCGGCGTCTCACCTGTGAGAGAAAGAGCAAGCATTTCAGTAGTGGTTCATCCATCCAACAAAAGATCTAGCGAGATGCGTACTACCTTCCGTGGAGGTGGCGTTAGTGTCAAATCCTAACTCCTCTACCAGAAACTTGCATAGTTCCAGCCTCCCTGCGGCCACCATGAAATGGAGCAGATTTTGGCCATTGGAGCCCCTTACTTGCAGCAAGTCCATATTGCTCGCCATTTCTAGCAAAAACATCGATGAGAGAGAAATAGAGGAAGGGACCGAGAGAGTGAGATTGAGAGATAGTGGTTACCTTTGAGCATGCGCAGGTTGCCATCGATGGCAGCACGGGTAGCGACCTCGAAGGGGTTGTCGACCATGGAGGTCGTCGTCATGGGGAATTTTTGTATCGAGAAATCAAGAGAGCTTACACGAGTTTCTTGTTGACATTTAAAGAGGGGGTGCAATTAATAAAAAGGGTGGAAGGTGGGTAGTGAGTTGTTACGGATAGATCCAAAAATACAATCACGCATGATTTTTTTATACTATTTATTATCTTGCCATGTAAGGATTTAGCTATTGACGAGAGATAGAGAACTTGTTTCTTTGCCAGAAAACAAATTTCTCCAATGGGCCAAAAGCCCAAAATCCTACTGTTTCCGCATGGGAGCGGTGGCCTCATTTCCATCGCCTCACTTGCCTATAGTTCCTACTTGAAATGGGGGCAATGCCCTTTAGTTTAATTCCGTTCAAAATTTGTTATACTATGTAATGTAAATGAAATGAAATTTATTGCGTAAAATGAAATTTCAATAAAACAAAAAAGGAGTCTTCATGTCCCGTTATTGAGGGTTTTATTTTAAAAATTACGTTGTCTGGGAGCTTTGCCAGGACTCCCTAGAAAAATGCCTAAATTCGAAAGTAATCAGAAAAGGAAATTCAATTCTAGGAAAAAAGAGCAATATCATATTCGTCTTCAAGAAAAATAGAAATTGCATTTTCATTATGGTCTGAACGAACGCCAATTACTTAGATATACACATATCATTGGAGAAGCAAAAAGATCCACATGTCAGGTTTTACTAAAATTACTTGAAATTTGACAATATCTTTTTTCGATTGGATATGGCTTCCATAGACATATTTTATCAGCTCGTCAACGCCAATATCAATCCCAACTCTTACCCCATCCTAGCTCCACCCAAATCCCAACACGATATTTTTTGCATTGTGTTGTGCCTCAAACCTCAACACGATGGGAGGCATGAAATGACACAAATTTTAGGTCATGCTTGGGTGGCACGGTACTAAAATAGCCTATTGGCATGCCTGCAGCCCGTTGTTAAAAAATTATTCAACTTGACTCCCATACTGGTTGGTATAACTAGGCATGCAGGAAAATCATCAACATTTGTGTGAATCATGGTATTAGTTGGAATTAATACTACAAAATGAGATCCAATATGACCATGTTTTGTTGTATTTTAAACACCAACATTTTAAATGAACTATTTCAACATTTTTTAAATTGGTGAATGTCAAAGAAAATATTAGAGCAAAAAAATGTTGGTGAATGTGAAAAATTGATGAATGCCAAAAAAAAAACTTCCCCCATCCTAAAATGTAAGGCATTTTGGTTTGTCCTAAGTCAAACTAGTCTAAGTTTGACCAATTTTTATAGTGAAAAGTATTAACAACTACTATATGAAATAAGTAAACTATAAAAATATACTTCATAGTGGATGTAATGATATTCATCTCACATTGTAAATGTTATTGCTCTTTTTTCTATATAGTTGGTCAAAGTTAGACTGGTTTGACTTGGGACAAACGAAAGTGCCTTATATTTCAGGAGAGAGGGAGTAGTTCATGTAAAAAAATTTTGAGCAATAATGTTGGTGAATATAAATTAGTTAAGAAAAAAAGTGTTGGGTAACAACAAGAAATGTTGATGACAATTGATCTAGATTTTTTTTTAAAATGTTAATGAATATAAAAAATATCAATAGATGTAAGAAATGTTATGGAAAATATTGTACATGAGGTTAATTTGGACTTCCAGAAGGGATATCTAAGATTCTAAGGATCCCACGGTCTGCTCCTGCTCTTGCTGTCGCGCTAAAGGCACTCCAGCGGTCCAGCCGCGGGTTCAGGATGCCCTGCCCCATCCGAGCATGCAAGGACTTGCCGACGGCAGACAAGAGAACCGGCATGATGCTAGAGATTGGGAATTCAGGATCAGACATGGCCACAGTTCATCATCGATGGCTCATCAACTCGTTCCAGTCCAGCATAGCGGGCAGGTCAGAGTCAGCGCCACCGTAGGAGCCACCTCAGGTCAGTGCAGGCTCTTCGTTTGACTGCCAAGGGCCTTACATAACCATAACTGATACACTGACATGTGTTGCTCAATGATATATATCAAACTTTGCAATCTTTCAATGGTATGAATCCATTTTTTCCTAATTTATATGGTTCCCGTCTAATCTTACAGCAGGATGCCATGGCATTTTAAAAAGTTCATAGCAAAGGAGCAAATACAGCCTAACAGCCATACAGGCAAGCACATATATAGCTCCAAACAAGTCTTGTTCTTTAATCCTACACTGTCACTACATATATGTACTTAGTCCTATATAGGACGATCTTTAATTAATCTGAGATATGCGAGTGCTGAACTAGCTCAAGCGTTCTGTTCTTCGGAGGGAGCAGCACACCTCAGGACCTCAGTCGCCTCCCTGCAAGTTTGAAAAATCGAAGGCCTAAGAATCACGTCAATAGATAATAAAGTTGTATGGAAAGAGATATCTGAAAAATAGAATTAGATAAACAAGTGCATTGCCTTAACGCTGTCTTGATCTCGTCACTTGCAGGGTCAAGCTTCAGTGCTTCACCGAACGCATCAGCTGCTCCTTTGTAGTTCTGGAATATAACAATACAGGAAGGGTGAGATACAATTGGAAGATTACACTGCAAGGCTAAATTTGATGTAGCTGCTAAAATGCCTAGTATACCTTAAGTATCTGTAGAGCTGCTCCCTCACGGTACCATGCCTTCGACCAAAGAGGACGGATCATTCTGCATTTTTGAGCATCTGACAGAGCATTCTTTCCATCTCCGAGCCGCAACCAGGAGAGGCTCCTGTTGGCAAACAAGGTAGCATCAAGTGGACGCATGAACATCGCCTGCATGAACAATCACTCAATCAGCAAGACTCAAATTCTCAGGACACATGGTGCCAGGGTAAATTGGCATATATAATAGAAACTCTTTTTGCTCCAATTTTACATTTGATGTGAGCAAACTGCATATAAGATTACAGTATTCCTTTATGAAAAAAATATTTGTTCAAGAAAACCAGCCAATGGAATGGAACATATAATAAGTGCTTCCCAACTTATGCAAGGCACATAGACAAACGAAAACAACTAGCTCCCCAATGCAAAGGATGATGTTTCAGTCTTTCAGAACAAGGAGTCAAGGACACTGCACACATATAGTGTGCAACACTCATTGTTTTAAACAAGTATAAGCTTCAGGTCAATTTAAGAGATTACCATGCCATAGAAGTATATTGCTCCAGCGTAATCCCCCTTTGCAAACGCTTCATTTCCTTGTATCTTTGCATCAGCTCCAGAAGCTGAACCCTATAAATAGATTATCCAAATTCAAAAACATGAAACAATCATTAAGCTCCAGAAATACAAGTTACAGACACTGAAAGAAGAGACCTGCTGAAATATATATACCTGAGCTATGGAAGGTACATGTTTCATACTAGAAATTATCCCATCTACACTCCAATTGGATACAGATGCGATTGGTTTTGTATTTGGAAAGAGAATTTCAACAAGATCACGTCGCCCATCTTCTGCTGCATGCATGATCGGATTTTTCCCAAACTGCATTGTAGAGTTGAAAGGTACAATCTAGTGACGAACTTTGACAGGTGATTATATTTTTTTTTACCAAACAAGAATTTCGAGAAAATGAGATATCCCCAAACTTCACATTTGTGGCAGTGCTAGTCTAGTTAAGTAGATAGATCAGGATTTGAATAAGATATAAAACAAAAGTACAACTCATTTCATTCCAAGTAAGAGTGATCTGAGTGCTGGAAACAATAATAGGCACGGTGTACCCAAACTAGCATTTTTAACAGTATTCCCCTGTTCAAACAAAATGGTATCTTTTATTTCAACAGTTCAACCTTTCCATTATTTTCACACATGATGTAAAGTTTGAAACTGTAATGCAAAAGCTCTTTAAAAAATGGACCTAGGTGAAAACATACTTTTATTGATTAATTGTTCTCAAAGCATATAATATTTAACTCTTCCTAACAAGTATACGCCTTGTACTGGACTTTGTGCATAGACTACCAAAGATCTGTACCGGGCCTAATAATGGCTGCCGGCACTATGATTCTGACATATCAAACCTATCCACATGACTTGTCAAAACATTGAAAATTCCAAACACAATATATAGTCTTGAACTGCAAACAATATCTTGGAACCTCTTATACAAGATCACTACTGTCTGAAACAAACCCAAAATGGTGCAGTTGATGACAGACATACAGCACACTACTTTCTTGACATACATTCCATATAAAGCACTTCCTGTGTCAAGAGACCTTGGTTCTCCATTACTGCTGAGCCATAATGTTTATACAAGGGGCCAAGCAATATAACCTAAAAACAAAAATTATTGGAAGAGCCAAGAGCAACATACTTACATTGTCAAAAATGTTAGGATCTGCACCAGCCTCTAGCAAGAACTTGACAATATCTGTTAATCCCTTTGTGGTTGCCTCAATTAAAGCGCTTGGTCCATAGGGATTTATAAAGTTCACATTGGCACCAGCCTAAAACATTTTGACAAGCAAAGCTTAATTAGGTAGCTCTATAGAGGTTTTCTTGGTGTAATCATGATGACAAGTTCAACCAACTAGCAAAGCTGTTCAGTTATTTGCCTGTGACCCCCTCTCAACAAGTTTTCATTTAAAAATCAGTGTACATTATTCAAGCAGAAGAACATCAACGAATTAACGGAAGGAAATTTAAGTGAACAAGTAACTGTGCGTCGTACCTCAACCAATAGCTCCACACATTTCAAGGAGCGTGATTCTAATGTCAACAGGAGTGGTGACATAACACCAAGGAAAATTCTGTCGGGCTGCAAAGTGGAAACAAGAAAACAGTTTTGGCACTGGTCAAATGTCAGAAGTCAGATTACTGGAAAGATGATTCATAAGGGGTGTGCCACCAAATTATTCGGTGCTACAGCGAATGAAAACCAGCTAGTTTGCTGTCCAGTGGCATAAAACCTTTCACCGGCCTATTCTTAAGCGTTGCAACAAGGTCACAGCGCAAGTAATAACTTACGTCAGCACCACGCTCCAGCAGGAGTTTCACAATCTGACTGTAGCCCTTCGACGCTGCCGTGTGCAGCGGGGACACCAGACGATTGTTGAGGGGATCTGCATCAACACCCTCGGACAACAGCAGCCTTATAACCTCAAGAGTAAAATGCGCTAGCGGTCTCTAAACTTGTTGCGTTGTGTCAAGCCGGTCCCAAAACTCACAAAACGACCAACCAGACCCCTAAACTCCGTTCGGGTCTCATTTTGGTCCAATCGGGAGACGCATATCTCTCTTCCTTGTCACTTACACGTGGGACTCGCGAGTAAGGTTGTCTTCAACCTCTGGCCACCTTCCGGGATGATGTTGTGCCGCGCGACAGAGCTTGGCGAGGTCAGAGCTACGTCGCCACGGTGGTGGGAGCCGCGTGCAGTGGTGGCGGGAGGCCGCAGCTCGCAGAGCAGGGAATCCGGCGGTGCAGCGGGATCCTGCTGCCCTCCCCTCCCGCTTGGCCTCTCCCTGCATGCAGCCAGCCCACGCGGCCGAGCTCGCGATCCCGCCCGGGGGGCGGGGAGCCGAAGGGGCTCGAGGCGGAGGTGGCGGGGGCCGACGGCGGGCACGTCAGAGGCCAGCCGGCCGGCGCGTTGAGGCGTCGTCCTGCACGAGGATGCTCGGCGTCGAAGACCAAGGACGATGGGGAGTTGCCGCCCGCCGCGGCCGAGAGGAGCTGCTGCAGTGCAGCTCGCACCCTAGAGCTCTTCTCGCCGGATCGAGGCGGTGCCGGGTCGGACGCGGGTCCAAACCCATTTGGGACCAAAATGAGACCCGAACGGAGTTTAGGGACCTAGTTGGTCGTTTTGCGAGTTCGGGGATCGGCTTGACACAGCGCAACAAGTTGAAGGACCGCTAGCGCATTTTACTCTAACCTCAATAATGCCCTGAATTAGAGGCACAAAGAGGTTCAGAGAGATAGCAGTATAGCACATATACACTCCACATCAAACACAACAAAAGCTAGGGATCCATAAAGAGGGGCGGGCACCGTTCTCCGCCGCAATGTGCAGCGGCATGAAGCCCATGGCGTCGGGGATCGCCGGGTCGCCGCCATGGTCAAGGAGATACCTCAGGACGCTCACCTCTCCGGCGGCCGCGGCGCGGAAGGTCGGCGTCATGCCTACAATGCAATCATGCCGACAGTAATCTGACAAGAACCAACGCTTGGCACCAACAGACCAGAATGCCAGATCGATGCCCAAGATTCAGATAGCAATCGGCACTCACCATCCGCGTTGGGGCAGTTGACATCGAGCCCTGATTCCTCCACCAGGAACCTGCAGACCTCCAGGTGACCCTCGGCCGCGGCGAAGTACAGCACGCTCCCCATCGGAGTCCTTGGCTTCACGCAGATCCATCTCGCTCGCCAATTCTAGCAAAGAAACAGAGAGAACGGAGATTAACTGATTTAGGCGGCGTGATCGAGCACAAAACTAATAAAGATGCAATCTTGAGGAGGAGCAATGGAGAAGGCGGGTGGGCGGGCGCTTACTCTTGAGGAGGCGGAGGTTGCCCTTTAAGGCGGCCCGGATGGCGACGGCGGAGGGGTTGGAGGCCATGGCGTCGGCGTCTCAAGGAGCTTGAGCAAGAAGGAAAGACGAGGGCGACGGCTATTGCTTTCACACTAGTACAATGGAGAATGCAAATCAGTTTTTATTTTATTTATTTTTCTCTTAACAACATGGTGCTCTAAGGAATATGTGGTAGGTTCCTCGCAAGAAAACGAAAGTATGTGCTAGGTCACTCTCCATGAAAAACTCTCTAGATTATTTAGATGGTGTGCACATGACTTGAAATCAAGCTTCAATGGTAGAGTTTAAAGGTTTATGGAAAAAAATCCAAATTACTCTCTCAAGTACAAGTAAAGTATGGGAGAGCGTTTGGCTTGCTTATTTCGACTTCTTCTACAGTAGTTTTCTCTCAGAACAAATCAGCCTACTTAACCAAGACATGATTTTCTTCTCACAATAAAAATGCCGGCTTCTCTTCTTCAAGACCTGCCGAACGCAAACTGGATAACTTTCGTTCAGTGTACCTCCTAAACTACGACATGTTCAATTTACCCCTTAATAACATTTTTATCACTATTTTGGTAGGCTAGGATATTTAATAATAAAACTTATCCTTACAAGAATTATATAAAAATAATGATGAAAATTATAAAACATTTTTAATATAGATTATGATGTCCACTACTACCCTTAAAAGTCTCAAATTAAAATTCAATGTGTGTATGGAGAAAAAATAACAAATTATATTATAAGGTGTGTAGAACCATAATATATTTTAGGAAGTAAATTGAACCAAAACATATTTGAAAGTTATCTGGAGTTTCATTATGCTTGAAGGGAGCAATTTAACATTTTCCCAAGATTTAAGTAGTTTATGTTGTTGGACAAATTTATGCTAGCACCGTAGCACATATTTGCTTGTTTCTTGTGTTTTGTTGCTTGATCATATTTGCGAAGACCTTAACACGCTACTAAGGTCAGTCTCAAATGGAGTTTCATAAGAGAGTTTCATGTATTAATTTTTGCTGATGTGACGATGAGAGAGAATGATAGAGTTTCATGACTCATGGGATGTGAGGAGAGTTTCATCACCATAAAACTCTACTGGCACGGTTACATAGTTTTCCAGTTCAGGTAACTGTGTAATGAAACTTGCACTGAGACTGGCCTAAGACATCATTTTCAGTCAACCATAAATATACCGGTCAAAGTTGACCCCGGTACTAAAGCTAACAATCTTGGCCGGTATATTTGTTGCGGATGGTAGACCTTGAAGGTTGTTGGGAAACCTAATTAAAGAATTGAATATAATGCTTGGCTTGTATACGGCAGATTTATTTTGGCAAAATAGTCAAAATAGTCCTCAATCTCTTAGCAAAGGGTCAACTTCATCCCCGTACTTTCGGTCTGGCTAATTTAGCCCTCAAACTTTACTTATTGGATTCAGTTACGTCAAACCTTTCCACGCCGTTAAAGAAATGCGTCACGATGTCCGTTTCACCGTCTCCCCGTCCTACACCTTGCCGAGACCGCACACCAACTACGCAATGCTGCAGTGCTCATATGCCAGGATGTCATCGAGGGCGACCACTCGCGCCCTGCCACGCACCGGTGGCTCCCGCGCGAGCACGTAGATGCCGCCGCCGCCCTGTCCTCACACCACGAACTGCAGCAACGCGCCCGCAGCGCCGGCGCCGCTGCTGCTCCGGTGGCGCCGTAGTACGGAACCAGCGACCGCGCGCGCACCGGCATGGCAGGCCGAGGAGCCACGCGGCGGCACGCAGTGGCAGGGCGAGGACGCATGTCCTCCTTCTACGTGCACATCAGACCGTCGCTGTCGTCGGCGAGCGCTGTGTCAACTGTCAAGGGTCACCAAGCCAATGCTGTCAGTACTCAGTAGCACCCGTCCAAGGTTGCTTCTCCACTTTCCTGCTATCTTCTGACGTGATCAACAGAGCAGGAGGAAGTCCAGCATCCTGATCTTCGAACAGATGATTGTGAGTGGCTCGTGATTCTCACTAGCTGACAACCGGAAGAGTCCATGAAGGAACCGGTTCTTGGTGATGATTGTGAGTGGCTCGTGATTCTCACTAGCTGACAACCGGAAGAGTCCATTAAGGAACCGGTTCTTGGTGATGCTGACACTGAGGTAGAAGATCCAGATCCCCCTGGGGAGCAGCTCCGGCGGTGGTGGGCATAGATGGCCAAATGGGCGGGCTTAACGGGCGGCACGAGGCCCGGCCCACGAACGGCCTGGCACGAAACAGCCACAGGCCGGGCTGGCACGGCCTGACATTGCAGGCCGGACCTAGGCCGGAGGTGCGCCCTGTCGAGCGGCACGCGGCCCGGCCTGTATAAGAGGTGGCCCGCATAACGGCCCGCATAAGAGCAACGGCTCTTAGCCCCGGCGTGCATATATAATCCACCCCACCCAGCGCGTCAACCCTAATCCCTAATCGACTCTCTTGTCTCTTCCCCCTCCCCCTCATTTCCCCCTGCCGCCGCTGCTGCAACCCTAGATCCACCACTCTCATCTCCGCCGCCGCCGCCAGACTCGCCCATACGACGGATCCGCCGGTCGCCGCGACGAACAGCCCTCCCCCAGTCCCCCTCCTTCGTTCCTTCACCGGATCTTGGCGCCGGGTGCTCGGCGGTCTGAGAGTACCCCTACCCATCACGGCCTACTGACTCTGTGCGGTTGTTCTCGTTTCTCATCTCCGAATCTTCATTTCTTCTTCTGATTTATGAATCCGTTCGACCCTTCCCTTTGTTCGTCTTGTTCTTGTAGGTCATTGGCCGAGGATGATGATATCGTAGTGTCGTCCTCGTGCGTGTGTGGCGCGCGCCGTTGAGGAACCTGAGCCGCCGGGGTCGTCGGAGATGGATACCGACACACCTACCTCTGACACGCCTTTGACCTCAAAGGAGGATGCTGGTCGGCGGGCTCGGGTTGGCGCTGTCACCGGTGTCATCGACCTTTCCGGTGGCGGCGATGCTACTGCTGATGGTGATGGTGCTGGTCTGCCCGCCGCGGCTGCCGACGCCGACCGGTGAGCCGTCGCCCCATCTCTGTCGGCATGGCGAAGAGGAAGAGCACCTCAAAGGTATGGCTAGACTTCGATGAGATGTTCACCATGAGGAACGGTAAGAAGGTCAGGTATGGTGCTAAGTGCAAATCGTGGTCGAATACTCGCAAATCTTCTAGTGGTACCGGCCATTTGAAAAGGCATGCTCTTGTTTGTGGGAAGAAACATCAAACTAATCGCATGGCTCAATCTCTTTTGAAGTACAACCCTGATGGTTCCATCCATCATTGGGAGTATAAGGAGTCTGTTGCTCGTATTGAACTTTGTCGTTTGATAGCTAAAATGGATCTACCTTTAGGTTTTGGTGAATCTAATGCTTTTGAAGAGTATATAACATGTGCTCATAATCCTAGGTTCTCTAAATCCTCTAGGCAAACCACCACGAGATTTTGTGAAACATTTTAGTGAGTGCTGCATAAGCTTGAGGAAACCTTGTTGTCTTCTGTTTCCTCTGTTTGTCTTACTTCTGATATTTGGTCGGGAAATGCTAAGGAAGATTATATTAGTGTGGTTGCTCACTTTGTTAATGCTGATTGGGAGTTAGAAAAAAGATTGCTAGCTCTGAGATTGATTGATGAATCACATACTGGTGCTAACATTGCAGAGCGTGTATCCATGGTGGTTGATGAGTATGGTTTAACTGATAAGATCTTTGCTGTTACTCTTGATAATGCTTCTTCTAACTCTACAACCATGGATATATTGTCTCCTATTTTTTCTGGTTACATACTAGCTGCTTTACCTCCTGATGCAACTGAAGATGAGGTAAAAGAAGAGCGTTCTCTTTTCATGCATCAACGTTGTGCTTGCCATATTATAAATCTTATTGTTAAATCTGACATGAAACGTTTGAAGCCTTACATTGAAGATTTTAGAACTGCTATATCATTCTTGAATTCATCTAACCAACGCATTGCAGCATTCAAAAGTTTTTGCATGAGCATGGGTGTACGTCCTCGTAAGTTTGGTTTGGACATGGATGTTAGATGGAACTCTACCTACATCATGCTCAAGCATGTTGTTCCATATTGTAGTACCTTTTCTACCTTTATCCAAACTCATCATCCTTTTCGTAATGGCTTGCCATTACTAACTGATAACCACTGGTATGTTGCTGAAAAGGTATTGGAATTCCTTGAAACCTTTTATGACTCAACTGTTGCTTTATCTGGTGTTTATTATCCTACATCTTCTCTAATGTTGCATCATATTCTTGAAATTGCTGGTCATCTTGATGCATATGAGGATGATGAATTGCTTAGACATGTTGTTGTTCCTATGAAGGATAAGTTTCTAAAATACTAGAGAAACATACCTATGCTATATGCCTTTGCTTTTATATTGGATCCTAGAGCTAAGATGAAAGGCTTTCATAATGTTCTTCGATTGTTATCTGACTATACTAGTGTGCATTACTCCGATTCCCAAAGGTGCGTGGTAAGTTAACAAAGGTCTTTGAAAGGTATGAAACTAAGTTTGGTGATGCTCGCTTGCATCGACCCCAACAGTCAGCAAGTGTAAGTTCTGGTAAGAAGAAAATGGCTTAGAATAAAATCTTTGCTTCTGATGTGTCTTCTAGTTCTGGTCCTTCTCAACTGGGAAGGAGGACAAGTACTGCTTCTTTACCACATACAAATCTATTCAAATCCATATGTATTGTTATTACCATCCTAATTAAGTAAAATTTTTTGCAGGATGCAAGCGTTGGATGAAAGGAAGACAAACGGGAGGTGGAAGGTAGCATACATGGACCCGCAACAAGTAAGCAAGCCGCAACACACGTTCATAATGACGGATCAACTAAGAAAGCAAGTAGACGAACAAGCAAAGACACCACAGGAGAAAGCTGAATTAACAAAGAATTACGAAAGCTAAACATCATGAGGTGGTCAGTATACATTGCAAGGGTAATGAAGAAAAACCAAGATAAGGATTCTATCAAGTGTGCTTACAATTTTGAGTAAGATCCTTTAAATAACTATATATATATATTATGTGGTCTATTTATATTAATTATTTTAATTTTATGCAGCGACCATTTCATTTGCTTTCACATGTGTCCAGTATGGAACTATGGGGTCTCTCGACTCATTACACTATTCGGAGAATTGCATCGGAAAATCATTGACATTATAAAAAGTAAGACAACTCGTGCAATATATAATCACTATTATGTATCGGCTATAGTTTAAATTGTATTACTAACTTATGTCTTTGTATCCTTAAAGTGCGTATAGGCTATACACAGTCAATGGTGGGCAACACCCTCCAAAGAACAAAAAAATGGTGGTACGACATGCCAAATGGGTAAGAACACTTCTGTTAATAAGTACCGATCATTTTTATCGGAGTTGTACACTTATGTTAATAAGTACTGATCATTTTTTATTTGTTTGCAATGCTACAAACAACCTCCTGACAGTGTGCTATGTGGATATTATGTGTGCGAGGTTTTGAGAAATAATGGGAGGTCTGAATCCTGAAGACGTAAGCCTCTTGTTTGTACACAACCATGTATGTGCTAATTATGGTCCTGATGGTAATGCATAACAATCTTTATTTATTGTGTTTACGTGCAGATGCCTACCATTGAGGGATCGTGGGGGCAACTTGGTGACAAGGAAATCACCAACATTTGTGTGGACATGACAAGATTCATCCTACGTGAGATTTGCCACGAGGATGGAGAATTCTTCGATAAAGAAGGAGTCTTGACATTAGACGATGCGGAAAGGTTACGTAGATGGGTGTCCTAGGGTTATCTATTATGTACGATGTTTTTTTGTAATGTGACTTATGTATACATTTTTATATTTTAGTTTGGATTATGTATTTGTCAGACATATTTGGATTTGGCGGTTAAATACAAATTACAATAAATTAAAGTGATTTTGGCCTACAAATGCAAATATGAAAAAAAATACGAGCGAATATAGCGGCCAAATACAAATAATAAACGAAAATGACAAATTATATACAAATAATACAATTATGGGGAATTATATAGCAAATGGGGAAAATGCTTTCTGTGGCGGGCGGCCTAAGCAACCGCCAGCACAGATGACCTTTGTGCTTGCAGGCTGCTTAAGGAACCACTAGCACTGACGGCCTTTGTGCTGGCGGGCTGCTTAAGGAACCGCCAGCACTGATGGCCCTTTGTGCTGGTGGACGTTTAAGCCACCCGCCAGCACAAATGCCTCTGTGCTGGCGGGCGGGGCACCCGCCAACACAAAAGGCCATTTCTACTGGCTCAAAGTTGCTGGCGGGTGATGCGCCGCCAAAGAAAGACCGGTTTTAGCCGCCAGGACAAATCGTTTATGGCCTAGTGACTCCTTTTTCCCAAAGAGATTGCGAGAACCTAGTTGGCCTTTCCCAAAGAGAAAATTAAACTCGTTGCTCTTTTTCCCAAAGAGATTTTTGGCCCGCCCAAAAATGGTTTTTATGGGGATTAAGATCAACATGATTATCAGATCCATTTAAAAGAGCACGCATGGGAGTACATAGTCCTTGAAGTTAACACTAAATCATAAAACTTGGCTAGGTAGGATAGATTGATAAGCAGTGCCATGATAAAAATCATCACAGCCAGGTGCTCTCGTCGTCATCAGAGAATTAAGCGGCCACCAGGGAAGATGTTGCTATAGCTGTGATCCACGGACATCTTGATGCCAGCACACTTGGCTCGCATTGCACCATCCATGACAACGTTGTAGCAACGAGTTAAGTCAAGGGACTCCAGGTGAGGGCACTTGTCAAGGATGGTAGCCATTGCCTTGTTGTTGAGTTCACCACAAGTAATCTTCAGAGAGTGTAGCCCATACATTGTTGCAATCCATATGCTTGGTCATTGTTGGGTGCGCCTTAGGAGGCCTAAGGCTAGAACCCCTTGTGTTTAAAAGAGGCTAAAAAGGATCTGAGGGCGTCAATGTAAAAATTGAGGATCTATTTGTAATTTAAGATTTCGTCGGTGGAAATAATGTAAAGACTCACCTCCTCCCTGTACAAAAGGAAAAAAGACTTGGAGGAGGGGGGAGGTTCCTTTTCTACACACATTGTCTCTCTTCTCCTGTTGGGATTAGAGATCCCAACAGTGGCGCCCACCGTGCTTGCGGCGCGAGAGAAAAATCCACGATGACCTCTTCCTCCGATGGCTGATGGCGCGAGTCGCGGGTGACCCTTTGCTGCTTCAAGCCGCGCCGCCGTCCCATGCTCCACCGCCACCCTGCGAGCCTCGCCTCCTGGTCTGGTCTCCATCCGCATCCGCCGCCCACCCCGGCGCGGCGCCGCTGCACGGTATGAACCCCGCGCCTTGTCGCCCCCATCCATCGAGTCGGCGGCGCCAGATGGAGGACGAACCGCAGCCGCCTGCCACAGACTACACCCTTGACACCAACACCTCCACCATGGACACCAAGCTCCAGGCCACCGCTGCCTGTTCCTCCACTCCACATCGTCATGAACCACGCCGCCAGTCGAGGACACCAAGCCGCTCCGTCCACATGCTGCTTCCCGGCATCGAGATACCTGCAAGGAGCTGAGGAGACCATGCGCTGCTGAGCAGAACCCTATCTCGACCGAACCGCGAGCATGGTGGTGCCGACATCGTCGCCTCCGAGCTAGCGCTGCATCCACCTTTGTTCCTATCGTGCACGATCACCTACCTCGCCCACAATCGCTCGATGTTGTGACTGACCGCAGCTACCGCTTAAGCCTGGCGTGTTCGACAAAATGCCCGAACCACTGGCTGCCTCGCTTCCGCTTCCTCCGTCAAGTCGTGGCTGCTGTGGACAACGATGACAATGAATTAGAGCTGCTGCGTCAACAACATTGGGTACAACTACGTCGAGCTGAACTGCGAGCTCGCCATGAACCGTTCTGCTTCCTTCATCCAGCCTTGGTCACGCCTACAACCTGTTTGACGGAATGCCCGACGGTGACATCGAGCCCGTAACATGCGGCGGCCTTCCCAATCCACCTAAGTGGCTGCTCGGGAGAGTCGTCGGCTCATCAAGGTGCCCAGTATGCTCCTTCCTCTAGATTAAATCGCACTCCTCCTTTTGGAGCTCATCGTAACCGAGACCTATGCATTACCTCCTATGTTTGACTTTCTTGTCCAATCTCATTTTGGGTGCTAGATTAACATGAAGTAAACATACCACATTGTTAGTTTATTTGTTTAAGCCTTGACAATGATGATATTGTCTGATATTTGAATCTATTTCCTTAACCATGTGCATTAATTTGTGTATTGAACTAGTATAGTTTATACCAGAGAGCTTATTTTTGAAGTGCATGTATTTACTTAACTGCTTTTGCCCAACCACTTGCATCACACCAGCTCCTGGTGATGGGTGTTATTTGCCTCCCATGTACTCCAATTTTTAAAGATGTTTGGTGTATTAAGCATCATGCCAAGTTTGATTGGACGAGTACCAATTTTGCATCAGTTGCATCAAGTTTGTACTCGAGTCACTTTGAGGCAAATGAATTGGAGTCGGTATATGTAAACCCGAGATTGTGCGTACTCTTTTCTCCATACTCTTTTTTCTCATTGGGTTTTTGGGATGGAGTTCTTAGCGAGGCACATGGGTAGGTTGCCAAGGCGTTCCTTGCAGCGACGAGTTGGAGTTGTATTTGGGTCTCTTTTAAACATGAGCAACTATTAGGTCTTGTTGTGCCAACCAAGACCGAATAGTTGAGGGGCTATCTTGTTGGGGTGCGCCTTTAGGAGGCTAAGGCTAGGACCCCTTTGTGTTTAAAAGAGGCTAAAAAGGGGTCTGAGGGCGTCGATGTAAAAATTGAGGACATATTTGTAATTTAAGATTTCGTCGGTGGAAATAATATAAAGACCCACCTCCTCCCTATACAAAAGGAAAAAGGCTTGGAGGAGGGGGAGAGGTTCCTTTTCTACACACATTGTCTCTCCTCTTCTTGGGATCGGAGATCCCAACAGTCATCACAAAACTTGCTGTACTCGTGAAATTCTTTGACAAGTATGAATTGCTTGAGGTTTTCACATGCTTTGCCAACAGCCGCATAGGTTGCCCGACCACCTATACTTTTACAGGTAGAAAGGTCGAGTTCTCAAGCTGAGGGAACTTGCTTATTGCCTCAACAAATCATTCATTGCAGACACTACGGGAAACTCCATATTTGCCGCATGTTTGCCGGATGCCGCCGCGGCGATGCTTTGCCATGCGTTTTCTAAGATACGGCGAAAAGCGCCGCAAAAAATGTTTGCCGTGCGTTTTTTCCGTGGCGCACGGCAAACACACACTTTGCCGTGCGTTTTTTCATGACGCACGGCAAACACAAACTTTACCGTGCGTTTTTGCATTGGCGCACGGCAAACTTTTTCCCCCCGCCGGCCGTTACC
Source organism: Cenchrus purpureus (assembly GCA_022644695.1). Classification (NCBI taxonomy): domain Eukaryota; kingdom Viridiplantae; phylum Streptophyta; class Magnoliopsida; order Poales; family Poaceae; genus Cenchrus; species Cenchrus purpureus. Next base: position 133,909,216 of record CP053457.1, on the reverse strand, counting down.
ACCTTCTACCGTTGGGCCTAGATTTTTTTTGTTACCTTTGCCGTGCGCTAGGACAAGGCGCACGGCAAACATATGTGTTTGCCGTGCGTTTTCCCTAGGCGCACGGCAAACATATGTGTTTGCCGTTTCATGACGCACGGCAAACATATGTGTTTGTCGATAGGTTTGCCATGCTTTTCCTACTACGACGGCAAAGTGTTTTAAAAGTTGATTTTGTACTTCTTTATTTCTCCACTACAAAATATTATTTTGTACTCTATATTTCAATTTTATACATGTCTCGATAAATTTACTATTTTTAACAACTACGTGTCACTTAAAGAATTTTTCCCGTATACGTCAAATTTGAACTGCAAGTGCATAAAGTAATGAAGTAAAGTATGTGGAAAAATGATATTCATCTAATTTAATTAATTTTAAGTCCGCCCTACCGCCGACGAACAGCCTCCCCCTCCTTCGCTCCTTCACCGGATCTTGGTCACGGTGCAAGACAGGTGTAAGAGTACCCCTACCCCATCTACGGGCCTACAGCTCTCTGTCGGCCGGTTGTTCTCGTTTCTCATCTCCGAATCTTCATTTCTTCTTCTGATTTATGGCGAACTGCTCGACCCTTCCCTTTGTTCGTCTTGTTCTTGTAGGTCATTGGCCGAGGATGATGATATCGTAGTGTCGTCCTCGTGCGTGTGTGGCGCGCGCCGTTGAGGAACCTGAGCCGCCGGGGTCGTCGGAGATGGATACCGACACACCTACCTCTGACACGCCTTTGACCTCAAAGGAGGATGCTGGTCGGCGGGCTCGGGTTGGCGCTGTCACCGGTGTCATCGACCTTTCCGGTGGCGGCGATGCTACTGCTGATGGTGATGGTGCTGGTGCCGCTGCTGCCGCTGCCGGCGCCGGCGCACCGGTGGAGCCGTCGCCCACTACTGTCGGCATGGCCGTCGGCAGGAAGAGGAAGAGCACCTCAAAGGTATGGCTAGACTTCGATGAGATGTTCACCATGAGGAACGGTAAGAAGGTCAGGTATGGTGCTAAGTGCAAATACTGTGGTCAGGAATACTCTGGCAAATCTTCTAGTGGTACTGGCCATTTGAAAAGGCATGCTCTTGTTTGTGGGAAGAAACATCAAACTAATCGCATGGCTCAATCTCTTTTGAAGTACAACCCTGATGGTTCCATCCATCATTGGGAGTATAAGGAGTCTGTTGCTCGTATTGAACTTTGTCGTTTGATAGCTAAAATGGATCTACCTTTAGGTTTTGGTGAATCTAATGCTTTTGAAGAGTATATAACATGTGCTCATAATCCTAGGTTCTCTAAATCCTCTAGGCAAACCACCACCAGAGATTTTGTGAAACATTTTAGTGAGTGCCGTGCTAAGCTTAAGGAAACCTTGTTGTCTTCTGTTTCCTCTGTTTGTCTTACTTCTGATATTTGGTCGGGAAATGCTAAGGAAGATTATATTAGTGTGGTTGCTCACTTTGTTAATGCTGATTGGGAGTTAGAAAAAAGATTGCTAGCTCTGAGATTGATTGATGAATCACATACTGGTGCTAACATTGCAGAGCGTGTATCCATGGTGGTTGATGAGTATGGTTTAACTGATAAGATCTTTCTTTGTACTCTTGATAATGCTTCTTCTAACTCTACAACCATGGATATATTGTCTCCTATTTTTCGGTTACATACTAGCCGCTTTACCTCCGATGCAACGAAGATGAGGTAAAGAAGAGCGTTCTCTTTTCATGCATCAACGTTGTGCTTGCCATATTATAAATCTTATTGTTAACCGACATGAAACGCTTTGAAGCCTTACATTGAAGATTTTAGAACTGCTATATCATTCTTGAATTCATCTAACCAACGCATTGCGACATTCAAAAGTTTTGCATGAGCATGGGTGTACGTCCTCGTAAGTTTGGTTTGGACATGGATGTTAGATGGAACTCTACCTACATCATGCTCAAGCATGTTGTTCCATTGTAGTACCTTTTCTACCTTTATCCAAACTCATCATCCTTTTCGTAATGGCTTGCCATTACTAATCGATAACCAATCGGTATGTTGCTGAAAAGGTATTGGAATTCCTTGAAACCTTTTATGACTCAACTGTTGCTTTATCTGGTGTTTATTATCCTACATCTTCTCTAATGTTGCATCATATTCTTGAAATTGCTGGTCATCTTGATGCATATGAGGATGATGAATTGCTTAGACATGTTGTTGTTCCTATGAAGGATAAGTTTCTAAAATACTGGAGAAACATACCTATGCTATATGCCTTTGCTTTTATATTGGATCCTAGAGCTAAGATGAAAGGTTTTCATAATGTTCTTTGATTGTTATCTGACTATACTAGTGCAGATTACTCCAGATTCCCAACTGAGGTGCGTGGTAAGTTAACAAAGGTCTTTGAAAGGTATGAAACTAAGTTTGGTGATGCTCGCTCAGCGATCGACAAGTGTAAGTTCTGGTAAGACGAAAATGGCTTAGAATAAAATCTTTGCTTCTGATGTGTCTTCTAGTTCTGGTCCTTCTCAACTGGGAAGGAGGACAAGTACTGCTTCTTTACCATCTTCTGCAGCTCTTTCAGAGCTTTCCTCATACCTTGACAGTGATTGCGTCGTCCAATACGACGAGGACTTCAACATTCTGAATTGGTGGCATGAGCATAAGCGAACTTACCCTATTCTTTCTATACTTGCTAAAGATGTGCTAATTGTACCTGCTTCCACAATATCATCTGAGTCTACTTTTAGTCTTGCTGGCAGGGTGCTTGAAGAGCGGTGACGGCGGTTGACAAGTGAGATGGTGGAGATGCTGTCTTGCTTGAAGGACTGGGAGCTTGCTGATGGTCATCTGCAGCACAATGTGGAGGAGACCAAGGAGTTGGAGCTGGCCTTTGAGGACATGTACCTGGATGAAGATGCTGCTGCTCAAGCTCAAGCTGGATGATGATGATGCACTGCTGCTGGTTGAAGGAAGTCACGCCACCGGCTGTCTATCTTATCTGTTTAGTTTTCCTGCAATATTTTTGTAATGGACATTGACCGTAACCTTAAGACATTAAGAACTACGAACTCTAAAGTGTGTACTTTTTCCTTTCTAGGGTTTTCCTCACGAGGTGTGAGTTTTACCTAGAAAGGTTTTTAATGAGGCAGCCAATAAATAAAACAGCTCATAAAATTTATCTTTGATACTCTGATGTCTTTGTGGATGTTTGATGAATGATGAGTATCAGAGTGTGTTTTGATTTATGTATCTTTGAGAAATAATATTGTGTTCTTTGCATTCTCGGTGGTTTTCTCGCAATGTGTGTTGGTATTATCTATTGCGGGCGGTGGCGCCGCCGCCTAGCCCTGGCAGTGCAGTGGGCCTACCGACCGCATAAGAATTAAGGAGGTCGCCCGGGCCGGAGGTCGCCCGTCGGAAGGTCGGCCGGGCGTCTACCGCACGATTATTAGATCGGGCCTATACAGCGGGCAGTCCAGCCGCGGGCAGCCGACCACCCGCTTGGCCATGTATAGTGGTGGGACTGGGAGCGGGGCTCGGGTGGGTGATGGCGCGCGTCCCCTTCGTGCGTAATGGAGATGAGCGACGATGAGGCCGCGGCACTGGCGGTGGCCGGGTGCCACCGCCGGGCACGTGGCGACGCCTTTCAAGGTGTGGGCGCAAGCTGTTGGGACGCCGACACCGCCAGACGCAGGACTTCGTGCACGACCCGTCACCTATGCGCAAAAACTCAACAACGGCGAGGCTCGACAAAGGATGTGGAGGAGATCGAGCCGCCATGGCCGGCGGTGCTGTGGTTCTCTTCCCCACGCCATCCGTCGATCGCGCGACAAGCGGCCGGGTGGTGCAACGCAGTGCGCGCAGGTCTCTGAGGAGGAGACAAGAAGCGGACATTGTGACGCGTTATGCGAGCGTGACAATCAAGGTCATAACTGAATCGAATAGGCAGAGTTTGAGGACTAAATTGGCCCAACAGAAAGTATAGGGACGAAACTGACCTTTTTGGCAAGAGTTTGAGGATCATATTACCTATTTTGCCATTTATTTTAAGAGAAAAATATTATTTGTACGGCAGATTTGTTAAGAGAAAAGCACCGCACTAGTCCAAGAAAAAGAAATCAAACGCAGCAATGATGGGATGGCTGAGCCACTTGGATAGTTTATTATCAGGTGACTCAAGGAAGCAAATTCTAGAAGAGCTCCTTTCCGGTGCCCTATACTAAGCTATACTACCATTAAAAAAGGACAAGTATACAGACATCTAACGGTTCAAATGAATTGTATACTTCGTAAACCTAAATGGTAGTATGAGGTGGTATGAATGGGTAGTATAAGGTGGTATAGGGTATTATGGGAAATTAAACAACTTTTACAATTACAACCTCGTATTATGAGTTAATTACAATCCCACTAATTATAATCAAAAATTTTATAACAAACGATTCATTTGGTCTTCTCCTCGTCCGTCACTGTCTCGCACTCTCTCTCCTCTTGCAATGTTCGTCCGCCGGTGTACCTGCTGCCGGCCGGAGGACGGCGACTCCTCCTGGGCCCGCGCAAGCAGTGAGGACCGGCCGGGAGAGCGGGTCCGTGTTGGATACATTTTATAGCCAAGTGAGGTATACAGATAAAGTTGAGTTAAAAATTGGTTGGAGATAAAGATTTGCACAACTAACTGTTGCACGCATCCATCACGTAAAGTATAACAAAAACCTAGACACATCATCTGAACTTTCACATGGGCTTTTGGGCCTTGCAACAGATACCGTGATGCAGTACTCCTTTTGCCACCATAGTATGCGGCATAATTAAGATAACTGTATTACAAAGAATGCCAACAGTACAAAGCATGCTGGAATACTAAACCAAGGTTATCTGGTACAGGTGGATGCGTACAGGTCGCCCAAAAGCAATACAAAGCAGAAAATGTCTGGCCCACAAATGAAACAAAGACGAACACATGCTTCTAATCAAATTCCAAGGCACACAGCGACGGGGCCTTGGCTGTTACCCAAAATCAGAACAGGTAGATGACACCTCATCTTGCCTTTCCCCTCTTGTGTGCTCAGAGATCCATTTGCAGTACTTGGCGTAAATTGAGCTTTCGATCCATCCAACACTGTGCTGCAAAAGATGACGATTTCAGACTTAAACATGTCTCCACACATAGCTATCAAATTGAGAAAGAATGAATCTGTTTGGGTCAGTTGAAACTAGAGAATGAAGATCTAACTGCTAGAAAAGAAACCATATTACAAAGCCAAATGATGGTGATTATCCTACCTGAGGCAAATATAAAGTATGACTAAACAATGCAAGCTGATATAGCTGTGATTACTACAGCTCTATGGTTTTATTTTTCAAAAACAAAGTCCTACAGTATTGATTGGTTCATTCCTGGTGGACTCTTCAGAATGCACACTCTTGCCATATTGGTTCTCTGGAGTATCCAAGGCAAACTATGCTATCCAGACCTTCATGTCAGCATTGTTTGGAACTTTTTTTTTGAAAAATCAACATAGCTAAAGGGGTTCCAGCTATTTGCATGAACATACCAATTAATATAATGGCATAGTTGATTATGCCATTAAAACAGACCACTGAAAAAGTAGTTTATAAACTGCATTTATATTGTTGTCACCCAATAAATCACCAAAACAGTTATCTTCATCTGTATTACTACTCAGGCACTACATATCAGCTGAAAATTGTAATAGTTTGCAATTTCCACATAATCGGGATGCCGCTTGCCTGGCTATACATGATTGTAGAAGCATAGCTTTGCTTAAGTGCTTTGCTTAAGTTTGACTATTCCTTCAGTACTCAACTATTTTTAAAATTATTAATTCAAAGCAAAAGCAAAGAAAATAAGTCTGGAAGTTAATTTAATTGCAGAACGTAAAAAGTTTGTATCTCGTTTGCATATTTAAACTTGCAGGTTGCAACCCACCCAAATGATCTTGACCCATGGGGCAACATATTGAAATTTTAATTGCCAGTAATAACTAAAGTTTGACTAATGTGAAAGGAAAATATCAGACCAATCTCACTTAAACTTGAAGATCATGCGTATGGACAGCCACGAATCCTTCACATACCAAATGCCACTCCCTTCATTCCGCTCAACGTCAAGCCTAGCCACATCAGGTGAGGGCATGTGGCTGCTTTTTCTGATCTGTCCTTTCAAAGTGCTTCACTGCTCTGTATCCTTCACACGAGCACACATACCTCCTCCATTTCACACAAATAAACTATATGTCAAATCAAAACATCATTGAATCAATATATATACTTCCCTCATTGTCATTTAAAATTAGTTCTATTTGAAGTTTTGGACCCGTCCCTTCTCAGCCCCCAAGCCCAACCCCTCATTCAAACCGTATGGTCATCAAGCATTTGTAGGTACCAGATGACTAGATGAGTGTTCAGACTAGTGATTCCTATTTGCAAGTGGCTTATTTTTTTTTTCTTGAGTATAAGTCACAGTTTTGTCCATTGTTCAATATCCAGTTAAACAATACTACCTCCGTCCATATATTATGTTAAGGACAAGCTAGTTAGTTTAAAAATGAACTAATTTGGTTCTAAACATCATATATTTAAGAACGGGGGAAGTAATTCACTAATTTTCATATAAATTCATTGGTCATAACATGACACCGTGATGTGCTCAACATTCCTGACAAATATTAGTTGCTGTTATGGTGGCTTACTTTGCATTTTTCTTAATCAGATGCCTACAGTGTTGTTGATGATCAACTTGTGGTTTTATTCTTCACTGCTACCCAAGTTCTTACTATCAGGAAATATCTAAATTACTACAAAGAGGTGTACTATTGCTGACATGAGAAATAATGAATAATAGAGGCAATAACCATCATCCATTCACAACATTTTAATCTGTTCCTAATTTATGCCAAAAGTTAACACAAAATTGTTAATTTCAACATTTTGCACAAAAAATTGTTAATTTCAACATCATATACCCACAAAACATGTTTCTAATACAACCAAGAATAGCACACCAGGATCTATCAAAAATGTCCAGAACATCACCAACTTTACTCAATGCATGAAATCCGTGGCTAACTGACCTGTAGGCAGCGATGACGGCAACACTACGACTCTTCAATTCACCTTCAAGGGATGCCCTCCGTACTCGGCCACGCCCAGCTGTGGACCACCCGTCGCCGTCAAGGGAGGCACAGGGAGGAAGGCCCGGACCAGGATGGTGCACAGGCACTGTCGTTGCCCGGCCTGGACGGATAGATCCCACGGGGAATGGAGACGCACGGGAGATCCAGAGGAGGCGGACATGGGAGATTGGGTCACTCGCCGTAGATCAGGCGGTGGGGAGGCCGCGAACGACTCAGAGCCTCAATAGCCTCCCCGTTTCAAAAATCAACATAACAAAGTTGAATAGATACTTGGAGACAAGAGAACTGCAAAAAACATTATACGGAAACCATCAAACAACAGCATTGCCTTAAGGCTGTCTTGATCTCATCACAGGCAGGGTCGAGCTTCCGTGCTTCCACAAATGCATTAGCTGCTGCTATGTAATCCTGGGCATACAGAAAGACACAAAAAGGGTGCAGATAAAAGTGGAGACATTGGATTAGATTGGATGCTAAATTTGACACAGCTGCTACAGTGCTTGGTCCCTCACGGTCCCACGCCTTCGACCAGCAAGGTCGTATCATTTTGCATTGTTGAGCATCTTCCAGAGCGTTCTTTCCATCTCCCAGCCTCAACCAGCACAGGCTTCTGTTGGAGAACAAGGTAGCATCAAGTGGATCCAGATACATTATCGCCTGCATTAACAACCAGCGCAACCCAATTGCTCAGGATCCATGGTGCCATGGTAAATCGGTATAGCTTAACAGGGTTTTTTTCTTTAATTTTACAGCTAGTGTGAATAGACCACATATTATGTTGTGGTCTTTCTTATGAAACAAAGAGGCCACTTGATGACTTGAAGTTAAACTATTGGACAATGGTCTGTATGGAGCATAAGTGCTATATGTGCAACTTATACACAGGATTACAGAAAAGTTAACATACATGTACTGGCAGCGGAAAACAACTGTATCCCAAACATGATGTTCGGGAACCAATAAACATCCATTACATAACAATTTTATTGTTTCAAAAAAGTAAACACTTCAGATTGGTCGAAGCATTTACCATGCTATATAAGTAGCTTGCTCCAAGGTAGTCCCCCTTTGCAAGTGCTTCGTTTCCTTGTTGCTTCGGATCAAATAGTATATGTTCTTCTCTATGTTCTTTCATAAAACCTGCTTCCTTAAAAGATGGAATGATAATTAACTAAGCACCAGTTAATTTAGATTACGCAAAAAGAAGAGACCAACTAATTACTCCCTCCCTCCCCAAATATAAGCATTTCTAGTTTGTCTTAAGTCAAACATTTAGTACTTTCACTGTCAATAGCAAAACAATCGATAAAGATTACCAATGGAAAATCATATTCTAAGATTCATCATTAAACCAACTATCTTAATATGTAACCCTTTCTATTTTAAGTAATTTATGTATTTTTATATTATTGGTCAAAGTAGATTATTCAAGACCACGCCGATGCCCTAAACTTACTATGTGGACAGAGGGAGTATACAGTATACACATTAGGTTCGAAAAGCATGTATTTTATAGCAATCATTATCTTATCAACACTCCAATTGGACAGAGATGTGATTGGTTTTGATTTGTATGAAGAAAAAGAATTTAGACAAGATCACATCATCCTTCATGTGCTGCATAACTGATTGTGTGTTCCTCAAATTTTATTGTATACACACAAAAGGTAACAAGATACACAGTAACGGTAAAGATTCACTTGATTACAGACCTACAGTGCACTACTTTCTTGGTGTATGAATATAATGCACTTCCAATGCCAGGATGCATGGGACCAAGCAATTGAACCTCAGCAAAGGTAGAGGAAAATTGACCTAACACACTTACCTTGGCAAACATGTCAGGGTCAGCTCCTGCCTCCAGCAAGAACTTGACAATGTCGGTTAGGTCATCGATGGCTGCGTTCATTAAATCGCTTGGTCCATAGGGACTTTTAAAGTTGACAGCACCAGCCTATATATAGAATTGACAACGCAAAGCTTAGGTGCTTTAGAAAGGTTTTGAACATGTAAACATTGATGGCACGTTCAAGTGTTCTACCAAAACTAACAAATAAAGCTAATTTATTTAGCATGTTCCAAACAAGTTTTCATCTAGAGTTCAGTGTAAATTGAAGCAAGAGAATACGCAAAGTTTAAGCGAATAGGTAACTGTACCTCAACCAATAGCTTGACGCATTACAAAGAGCCTGAAAAGAACGCCATCCTGAGCGGTGAAAAGATCTTATGGGCAGCTCTGTTGGGCTGCAAAGGGAAACAAGATCACAGCTTTGGTACTAATCGGATGCCAGATCACTGAGACGATTTGCAGTATCTGCAGGATCTCACGCAACGAAGCTAGTTCGTCTTCAAGTGCAGTGAAATGTGAAAGCTTTGACGGCTACCTATCCAATTGAGCTACCAATGCAATGCAACAAGGTCACAGGCGAAGCATAATCTGATTACTCACATCTGCAAGGACTTTGACAGCCTGATCAAGGCCATTCCCTGCAGCCCTGTGCAGTGGTGTTACTTAGCGATTGTTGAGGGGATCCACATCAACACCCATGGACAGCAGCAGTCTTACAGCCACTTCGTGTCCTGAATCATAGACACAAAGACATTATGAGATGATAACAGCTAGTGATCACGCATACATCACAGGAACCTGCAGATTCATCGATCACCGGAGCAACGCACCGTGCTCCGCCGCAAGGTGCAGCGGCGTGTCACCGACCGCGTCGGGCGTCGCCGGGTCGCAGCCGTGGTCGAGGAGGTACCCCAGGACGCTCACCTCTCCGCCCTTGGCGGCGATGACTACAGGCGTCTCACCTATATTCCGTACAAGTGAAGAACACGGAGTCGCTCAGTAGTCAGTACTCAGTAGCAGCACACCACTCGGTGAGCAAGATTCAGCTAGCAACGCGGCACTCACCAATGGGGTTGGCGCTGTTGACATCGAGCCCCGATTGCTCCACCAGGAACCTGCAGATCTCCGCTTGACCCCTGGCCGCGGCGAGGTGCAGCAAGTTCCCGCATTGGGGTCCTTAACTTCCCGGAGGTCCACCTTGCTCGCCATTTCTAACGGAAGGGAGATTCAGGCAGGAAGAAATTTGCGTTAAAGAAGCACCAATGGGGGGGAGCATCTATCCGCAATCTTGAGAAGGAACAATGGCGGCGGCCGGGCGCTTACTCTTGAGGAGGCGGAGCTTGCCGTCCATGATGGCCTTGGCGACGACGGGAGTGTTGGGGTCCATGGCCATGGCGCCGGAGTTGCAAGGGGCTTCTTCCGCAAGGCTCGAGAAGGTCCGCGAGGGGTTGGAGGCTTGTAGTGGAAGGAAGAAATAGGGAGACGAGCTCGGCACTGGCGTGCGGGGGCGGTGGAGTGTCTTTAATGGCGGAAGCGTGCTGGAGAGGACGGACGGGACGGAGGAGGATTCAGTGACTTTCCTCTGGCAAGGCACAACGTAACTCACCTATACATCCGGACCATCTAAATCAGATCCAATGACTATCCTTCCTCCTGGTAAAAACTAAGAAAAAACAAAAGCTAAGCCCACCTGTCAGTCACCGATTTATTCTTCTTCCTCCCAACGCTCTGCCTCAGCATCTCATGTCCGACGAGCTGCAACCTGCAACGGCGGAGTTGTCGCGCGTGGTGAAGGCTCTGCTGCACACCCCATTGCCTAGCACGCATGCAGGACCTCGACCTCAGCCGCAACGAGCTCTCCGGCCCCTTCTCCGCTGTCCTGGATGCCATGTCCCCCGGCATCCGTGCGCGCCGCCAAGTCGCCAACGACCTCTCCAACCTGCTCGACGGCGCGCTGCCGGACCTCGCCGCACTCCCAGCCCTCAACACGAGCAGTAACTCGACCTTTCTACCAACAGCCTCGCCAGCGCACTACCCTCCTCCGCCACGAGGTGCAGACGGGCGGCACACGCTCTCACCTTGGCGATGCAGCGCGTGAGCCCGCGGGAGAGCTGCGCGACGCGCCGCGGCGCAGGAAGCCAGGAATAAAGTGCGGCCCCGCTGCTCCTTGGCGTGGTGAAGGCTCTGCTGCAGCAACGGGCGGAGCTGCCGGCCACTTTTCTCCAACTCCAAATCAGTAGCGTGCTGCTCTTCTCCTCCATGACATCGACGCGGATCCTTAGGCGGAGGCGGTAGGGTCTCGACACCGGTCTTCCTTTCATCAGGATGCCGACCACCTCCTTCTCTGGGCGGCGCCCATGGCGGTGCAACAGCTCGCGCAAACCACATCCGACCAGCAGGTTTCAGGCACAACGCGCTGCGTCCTTGGTCAATTCTGTGGTCTTCCCAGCTGAATAAGAGAATAATGCTGCCCCTTCCGTTGGATCGTGTTTTGACGGTGGATGGGATGCCGCCAGTTACGACGTGACTTGCTGAAGGCAAGTCACTGAATCCTCCTCCGGAGTCCGGACGGGACGGGGCAGCAGCAGAAACGCGGTTGCTTCACACTAGAGGATGGAAACCGGTTTCTTGCTTTGATTTTTTATTTATCGTAACACTATTGTGGAGTACTTCCACGTATACAAATGTCCAGGAGCAACATTGCTCCCGAGCTGATAAATAAAAGTTTAATTATTCTTTAATGTGGTCACCAACAAAAAAAATTTTCATGCTTCTATTCTAAAAGCTAAATATTACCTTGACAATACCTTATGGACAGCTTCTACTCCTCCCTCTAGATCTGTTTATTGGTCTTCCACGTCAAACATCATTTACACTCTAATGCTACATGATTACCTCATCCTTCCAATTACTAACTCACCCTTGCCAAGTTTCTTATCTTTGGTTGCTGGATACTAAACAATGGAATCAGCAACTACTATCCACAACCTTCACTCCTAATGCAGACCAGGTTACCACATCTATTCCAATGGTTCACTCTCAGCATGATGACATCTTTAGATGGACACCTGCCACAAATGGACAATGCACCTCCAAAGCCATATACTCCCATTTGTCAGGTCTCATTCAACATTTCCTCCCACCTCAAGGCTCCGAGAGTATTTCACAAGACGCCAACTCTATCCTTCAAAAGGTATGGAAAGCCAAAACCATTCTCCATTTTCTCAAAACTTTTGCTTGACGCCTCATCTAATGAGCCCTTGCAACGGCTGAGCGTGCAGGTAGATATTCCTCACATATAGATCAACATTGCTCAGCTTGTGGTCATATTTAAAATGATGTCTATCTTTTCTTCCTTTGTGATTTGCCAAAACAAGTGTGGGCTCATTCAGGCACTCCTTGTCCATCTCACTTGATCACTCTAGATGAAGATGGGGTTCAGCAGACCCTCTCGGTTGTATTGGTGCCTACACTCACAGAAGACACTCTCTGCACTACTCTCTTTCTTTTGTGGTACATTTGATAAGCTCCAAATGATCAATGCTTCCAAAGAAAATCCTGGACTTCTTTTCATGTTCACAAGGTTGCAGCAGCTCATCGACAAACCCATCTGGCCGCCTGGCAAGACCATCACCATTCCACAGCCTCTCAGGACCAAAACAACCAGCCCACAAGTCATCTGGCTGACACACACTAGGCCAACCCCTCAGGACCAAATCATCACCAACCTGTGCCGGACAGGTACCTTGTCGAGTTTCCTTCTGAGCTGCAGGGCTACAGATGCTATTCTGATGCATCCAGACCTACCGGGTGTGGGAGCAAGGCAGGCAGGAATAGGCATATTCATTGTCAACACAGATATGTCTCCTCCTTGTAGCTTCTTCATCAAGGCGTCAATGAATCAAGCTTCATCAGTTCTCATGGCGAAATCTGCAGCCTTAGACCATCCACACCGGTGCCTTTATCCGGTCCCTGGAGGAGCCGGATGGCGTTTTTTCGCCTGCAGCGGCGACGCCAAAACCGACTGCAAAATGGCGTCGGCCCCCGCCTCCTCCAGATATGGCGCGATGGAGGGCCTCCTCCAGGAGATGACGGACCCACCACGCCCCCTCCCCCAACGACTTGGCAGCGTGAGCGGCCGGCCGAGCCGCCACCGCCTCCGTCCGGCTCGAGCTCCACCCCGCGCCGCACGAGAAGGGGAGGGAGGAGGTCGGGAGGCGACGGCAAGGTGGCCCGCCTTCCTTCTTGCTCCGCCGTCGAAGCCGCAGCTCGAGCCCGCCGCCGTTCGGCCACCGGGACCTCCTCGCATGCGTGGCCGCCGAGATGAGGGGCCACCCCACCGGGACCTCTTCTGCGCGTGGACGCCGTGCGAGGACCAGGGGACGCATTCGAGGAGGGGCGGCGGGCGGCGTGAGCTCGAGGACGCGGATCCACCTGCGGCGGCGGAGACCTCGATGGCCATGCCGTGAGGAGAGCTCGAGGGCGCAGATCCCCCTGCCGTGAGGAGGGAGGCCGCCGCTGGCCTTAGATCCACGCCCGCCGGCGCCTTCCTCTCCATCGGCGCGAAGGAGGACACCCCCTTCTTCTCCGCCGGGACCACCAGCTCAGCGACCTCCATAGCCCGCGCGGATCCGCAGCGGAAAGGAAGGGCGGGGCTCCGCGGATGGGCTGGCCGACGGGCCGGGCTGCGCCTGAGCTCGCCTCGCCCCGCCGCCTCGCCCCGGCCGGCAGGTGAGGAGCTCCCCAGGATCCCGCGTCCTCCTCGCCGGCAAAGGAGGAGGGGCGCCGGGGTGCGCCGGAGAACGGGAGGCGCCTGGCGATGGAAGGGATGGGGAGGAGGTAGGAGGGCGCGCGCCGCGCGCCGCCGGCCACGGGGTGGGATTTCGAGAGAGAGGGGGGATGGGTGCGGGTGGGAGGGGTCCGGTGGGGAAGGGGGATGACGAGTGGGTCCCGCGCGTGGGTAGTTTGGATGAAAGAGAGAAATAAAGGATGATGAATGCGGGAGAAGTAAATATAAAGGTAGGAATCTCGCTGACCAGGCGAGAATATTCTGTTTTGAAGGAGGGGATAAAGGATGACGAGTGTGGATGGTCTTAGCTTTGGTTGCATCTGTCATAAATAGGATGCACGTAAGTGATGCTCATCTTCTTGTTGACAACTAGTTGCTTGTCACCTACATCAATGGGTCTGATCACTCCAATCTCGTGGATTGGAGGATCAAACCATTTAGTCAAGTTGTCAACGCTCTTCTGGCAGGTACAATACAATCACAACAGTTCACAAGATTAGAAGACAAATGTTGGGGGGTCCGAAAATCGGAAGGGGTCCCCGAACACAAGTGAAACAAGATTCCAGAACGAACACGCGAAAGTATGTAAGAGCGCGGGGATAAGGAATCCCTGAAAGTCTGTACTCACCTCAAAAGTTGTGAATCCCTTTACACGTGCCCTCGACCCCCCTTTTATAGGGAGACGAATGGACTTTTACATTCCGAGATTACCCTCGAATCTAGGGAATATTCCTAGCGTGAACATGTACATGAACGTCTTTTACATCTCGTGATTTGCGGAACTAATTTCATATATTTACAAGCCGGCCACTTGTTCACATCTTGAACCCGGACTTTTGGCACAGCTCCTTTGACTTGGTTCATTCATGATTTTCACCTGCTTCTGCGAAGATTCGATTTTGCGCTTTGTCACGAAACCTTCGCGTTGAACTTCACCGAACTTCGCAGAGATCTGGAGGCGTAATGGAGCCTTCCCGTCTTCATGGAGATATTCGCAGTTTCCATCGTCAAGGCTTCACGAAACAGCAACAACTCCCGAAATCTCTCCTGTCCTGAAATAAACAGACAGACCTGCGAATTCATAGTTATTCGGCGATTGTTTCGCCCATGGTTAGGGGATTAACGAACTCTTTTCGGAAATCATGAAAATGACTCTTTCACTTGGATCTTCTCCGCATGCTTTCACGAACTCCTTAGAGTCTTGATATTTCCGAAGTTCCGAGGGTGAAGGGTTTTTACCCAATTCCCCAACAACAAAATAATCAAATGGCTGCTTTGCTGGCAAAGCAAAGTATTTCTTCTTTACAAGCCAATCAGTTAGACTATTTAGGATTATGTGTCAATCCTAGCCATGCTCAAAGATGCCCGTTTCTGGATGCACTCCAATTTGTAACCATTAACGATGTAATGGTTCTAACAGCTTCATGATGTTAAGTTATGAATGAAGTGTTTGTTGTTAAAAAAACACACGTAGACACAATTTTCTCCATTTAGTTATTTAATTTTGATCTTGTTTATCCTCACTTTCCTCTTTATTTTTGTCATTAATGCATTATTCATTGTCACATTTAGGGGTTGTTTGGATGGAGACTGCGCCTGTGCAGCTGCGCCTGTGCAGCGATCCTAGCCCCAGTTTCACGAAATGGAGCGCCTGGATCAGCTGCCTGGCGCAGGCAGATTTCCCAGGTCTCCATCCAAACTAACCCTTAGTCACATCTTCTCTCACAGCACGTGTTTCAATGCATATTTTTTCACAACTTTTCATTCAAATCATACAAAACTATATAAGGGCACCCCACTACAGATTTCTCTTTACCTTCATCCAGCCACGGCAGCATCCAAATCATCATCCTTCCCTCCACCTAGCTTTTTTCCTTCTCTAATTACTCTGCACGCAACTCATTCTTTAATCACTCCATGTAGTAAACAACTCAACTGGCAGGCTTTCCTCACGCAGCAGGCAGCTCAACCTGCTTTCCTCCACCTGGCTTTTTTCTTCTTTAATTACCCCACGCAGCAAGCATCTCATTCTTTAACCATCTGATTGTTTTCAGGGTCATCTATCCGTTGGATCAGACTCGATCTATATGGTGTCTTTATGTCTTCTAATGTAGATGCACCCACAATGAGTCGGCTTTGAAAAAACTGAAAAAAAACCTCTTCTCCTTACCCACTAATTTACTCAGCACTTTGGCAGATCAAGGGACCACCACAGCTAATGGCACTAATCATCCACGTTTCCACTCATATCAAGCCATCAATTCATCATCCCACGCTAGCTATCTTGCATCTCCATTGTCCGAGAGTCTGATTGGCAAGGTTCTTCATGCTCGCAAGTTGTTGTGACAGGAGCAGCCAGGAGGGATTAAAGTTCAATGGTCTGGCAATTTTTTTGTCATTTTTTATGTCGCTGTTGTTGACTGTTTTTTTAATCCACAATGGATTCTGATGGTTATCGTATCACACTCCATTGGGCACCCTACCGGTAAGGTATGTAATTCAGCTCCTCCTTTGGATTCACACAGGTTCTTCAATCATATATTTGTGCATTGTTGATGTTTTAAACTTGCCCATGGTTTGATGCATCCAACCCGTTTGATCTATTGTCTCTTAGAAACTCTTGCATAAATCATTCTGAATTTTCTGTGCAAATCTGTAGGTTTAATAAATTGAGTTTCATGCACTAAAGTTTTCATTATAGGCTGCTGGGCACTTTGGTATCACCGGAATGACATCATCTTTGATGGCAGCAGACTTTCTTTTGCTTCTTGGAAAGTTTTCTTTGTTAAGGAGTTAAAGGCGTTTACGTTGAGGGTAAAGCCACAGTTAAGAGATCAAATTAATTTGTGGCTGAGTAGACCCTTATATTTTTTTTATTTTTCTCTTTGGGCCTTTGGTCTTGTAAACTGTAAATACCTATTTCCATATATATATATATATATATATATATATATATATATATATATATATATATAGGGGTAGGGGCCTCCACTACTGTTTTTGTAAAAAAAACACATTCTGTTTTTTTTATATAAATTGATCTGGCCTATGGAAATAACAAGAGCATCAGGCTTCTCGAGTCATTCAGGTAATAAACCATGCTCCAACTTTATTAGCATTTTTCAAGCGTGCAATTATACTTATTCTGTTATTTCTGGTGATTAATTGTTCCCTAGACATTTTTACTTTCGGCAATCCATCAATTTTTCCTTATTTTGTTACTTCCAATTTTTACATGACTGATCCTGGGAAGAGTAAAAATTCAATAGGTAGCCATATGACTTTTAATATAGTTTATCGAATCCTACAGCGACATGCGGGGAATCACCTAGTCATCATCATATACAACTATATAGATGGAACCCACTAAAAGACATTAACTATATTTTTCTCAACATACAAGCCACACCATCATCCATTAGATCATCAATTTATGTCTTCCACCGATTTTTTGTGACTATAACATCCATACATCTTTGCAAGTACCATGCTCCGAAATTTCAACAATAGAAATACGTGAAAAATTAATCATTTAACAACCATTTTCTCTCAATAAAATGAATATATTTTCATATATATTGTCATTTGTAAAATAATGTTGCGTAGCAATCACCACAATTATCTTAGTTTATACTTTCAAATTTTTTTGTTACAACTTTGTTTAAAAATTCCCGCAGCAACGCGCGTAGTATCACCTAGTACACTATTCATTTGTGCACATTTATGTAAGCCATGCACACGTCTTAAAATTCAAAATTCATCATTTTTGGACCAACCATTAATCCCTTGAGTTTCTAAATATGTCATATAATTAATGGTCAAAGCCAAGTAACAGCAACTCTAACTTCATCTTGCATCAAAAGAATTGGTCTTTTGGCAATGTTTAGCTGAATTTTTTTTAGAAAAGGAATCTTGTACGCATGGAGTATTAAATGAAGTTTATTTATAAAATCTTTTTACAGATGAGTCCAATTTTGCACGACAAATTTAATGAGCATAATTAATCCATAATTTGCTATAGTAATGCTACAATCACAATCCTCTAATCATGTAGTCAAAGACTTCATTAGATTTGTCTCACGAATTACCGCAGAGTTGTGAAGTTAGTTTTGTAAACTGATTTTATTTAATACTCCTAATTAGCGTTAAAAAAGTCGACTCTTGAAGGAGTTCTAGAGGGTCAGGCAGGAAAAAAAACTCGGTTCCTTTCGTGTCCAAAATTTATGTCCAAGCTCGTCCATTAACTCCAGGGGCCAACAAATCCGGTTCAGATTCGAGCTGGCCTTGGGTCGGACCACCTATCTTTTTGTGAAAACTGAATTCATCTTACTATTCAAGCGATCTTGAGTCCGTTTTTTTTTTACCGAGAAAATCGGCACCATGCTCGCCCCTAAATGAGTGCCAGGCCGAGCTTATTTTGCTCATGTCTACTCCAAATAATGTTTTTTCACATGCCACTCACAAGCCAAAAAATCTTAAGGTGCACCCTGCTTATGGTGTGGCTATAAAAATTTAAAAATATTTGTCTCCCTATCCCCACCCACCGCATCAGTTTTTTTATTTTTACCCTTTTTAATCTAAAAATTAAAAAATAGCTTAACTAAAATAAACTTTAAGAATTGGACTTTTGATCGCGCCAGGCTGCCTGACATGACTCACAAAGAAGTTCCGTCGAAGCATGTGTCGTGACTCATCTTGCCAGGTCAGCAACCGCTTGGCCACCCAGTGTGCGGCAGCGTTCTCCGCACCCACATGGACGGTTGGTCGCGCCACACAGAGGCGGAGCCCCAACTAGGGCCGGTTAGGCCGAGGCCCTAGTCGTGGCCCACGGAAGCTCACATATCTCATGTAATTTTGGCCCACGAAACGACTAGGGCACACCGCGAAGCAAAGCTCAGCACCACCCCCGCCACCGCTACACGCGCAGGCACCTTCACGCCTCGGCGGCTCGGCCTCGACGGCCGCCGAGCCCTCGGAGCTCGCCCGAGCCGGCGAGCCCCGACGCCCGACGCCGATCGCGGCTGACGACGCCTGCGCCGCGATCCGGAGTCCCGCGCGCGCGCCGACGCCGCGCCTCGCCGCCCCGCGCCGCCCGCGGACACAAGATCGCGCTCCGGCACCGCTGCTACCTGCGGACTGCGGTGGTGCGCAGGCCGTTCCCTGCCCGCCTGCGTGGTCGCCGGCCGCCGGCGCCCCGCGCGGCTCATTCTCCGCGCCGCGGCCAGCGCCTCTTCACCATCTTCAGACTTCAGAGACTGGTATTCATTTCTTCTCCCATCTTCAAGACTTCAATTGACCAATTCCCCATTAATTGAAAACATTGTGGTATTGCAAATTTGCAATTTCAGATTTGTAATTGATATTCAATGAAGAGGAGTAGAACATTGTCATCCTTGTAAGAGGGAAAAATTTTAAGTGGAAGAGGGAAAAATCAATAAACTAGCCTTGTAAGGGCAGGGGATACACGATGGGGTTCACATCACAAAACCTTGTGTCGTCTTGAACACATGTGGGATGCTGAATTTTGACCCTAGTCGTCACGAAGTTTCGCTCAGCGCCACATGCTTTGGCGTTAGGTGTTGCAGGGATGAAGCTAGAAGTTTTGGGCACCGGGGTCAAGATAGGTAATCGTGTTTCCTACGAGTTCATTTCATATGAATGAACATTGATACAAAGGAAATTACGGGTGATCGTCGGGGTCGTCGGACCCCGGTGGTTGACCGCAGCTCCGCCCCTAAGGAGTCACGCAGTCAGTGTTGCGCGACCAAAAGAAATAGTTCTTAAATTTTACTAGGTGATACCCCACGTGTTGCTACGGGAATTTTTTAAACAAAATTTTAAGGTGCAATGTGAAAGTAGGAACACTAAAGTGATTGTATGACAACATTCTTTTGTAAACAACATTATACATGGAAGCATGATAATTTTGTTGAGAGAGAACTGTTCTAAATTATTGATTCTATATTTTTCTCTTCTACGGGAATTTTGTGGCATGCTACTCACAAAGACATGATATTAACCATAGAAAATCGGTTGAAGACATAAATATATGATCTTGTGGATGGTGACGTGAAGTGTTTGCATATTGAGAGAAATCTATCCATGACTTGTAGTAGGTTCCATCTATATAGTTGTATATGATTTGACATAGGTTTTTTTTTAAGATTTTAAATTAAAAAGTTTAAAATAAAAAACAACCCCACCACCACACATTCTCAAGAAATAAACTTGCATTGGGCCTTTTCTTTAGAAACTAAGACCCACGTTATTCATCTTTTTTTATCAAACCTCTTTATGCATACTCCTTTCGTCCTGAAATATAAGATATCGTAATACTCAAAATTTATCCTCAAATACAAGATATTGTATGTACATTTGGTTGATTGTTCATTTAATCCTTCTCAGAATTGATGGAATAAAGGTGGTTGATTGGTGGATTAAGTTTTTCTGCAATGTCATTAAATTATAAAATATCTACCCCTCCGGTTTAGTATTAGAAGTCGTTTAGGACAACGACATGATCACCAAAGCACAACTTTGACTTCTTTTTTCTATAAAAAATATTTATTGAAAAGTTATATATGTATATTTTTATGAAAGTATTTTTCAAGACAAATCTATTTATATGATTTACACATTTCCAAACTCAACGACTTAAAAATTATTCATGATTTATATTCCCAATGTTTGACTCAAACTTTGTCTCTTTTCTATAAAAATATATTGGAAATTTATATATGTATATTTTTATAAAAATAATTTTCAAGACAAATCTATTTGTATATTTTCACATTTCCAAACTCAACGACTTAAAAGTTATTCATATTTATATTCCAAATGTTTGACTCAAACAGTCAAACCTTGTGTCTTTTCTATAAAAAAATATTTATTGGAAAGTTATCTATGTATATTTTTATGAACGTAATTTTCAAGACAAATTTATTTATATGATTTTCACATTTCCAAACTGAACAACTTCAAAGTTATTCCTGATTTATATTTCCAATGTTTGACTCAAACCTTGTCTCTTTTCTATATAAATATTTATTAGAAATTTATATATGTATATTTTTATGAAAGTAATTTTCAAGACAAATCTATTTATATGGTTTTCACATTTTCAAACTCAACGACTAAAAAGTTATTCATGATTTATACTTCTAATGTTTGACTCAAATCTTGTCCAAAACGACTTCTAATATTGAACCGGAGGGAGTAGGATGTAAACACAAGTCCCCACATATGCAACCTGTTCGGCTGGTAGAATGAATAGTGCTCGACTGGTAAAATGAATAGTATTATGGGAGAGGAGATAAGCCAGCCGAGCACTATTCATTGGATAAGCCGAACAGGCTGATAACTCATGGGTACATACATCTTTTGACACTTCTACTAATATGTCATGAAATATCTAGAATGACTTTATTTCAGGATGGAGGAAATACAGTAGTAATGTAATATATCTAGGATGACTTTTATTTCAGGGTGGAGGAAAATCATAAAAAAGAGCACCCCATTAGGGAATTCTCTCAACCATCATTACGCCACATCATCACTTATGTCATCCGCCATTTACTCACCCAACCCACTACAGGAATCAGGTAGCCACGTCAGCACTAGCCTCTCCACTGCAGTTCAACAGGTTCCCTAAGGGCACCCGCAATGGATGTCTATAGGCTCTCTACAAGATTCCACGTAGGAGAGAGAAGAGTTTCCACGTAGGAGAGAAGGAAGGAGAGAGAGTAGCATGTCGCCAGACCTGGCGAGAGCCGCTACGCGGCTTTTCACGTGCGGGTGGGTCCCACCACGGACGCGCTCTCCTCTCACCGCGAATCTCTCTGCTCTCTTCGGCCTTTCATTCCTTGGGGCTTCTCTCTCCGCCTCGGTTGCAACCACCAGAGCATGGCCGCCGCCGCAAGCAGAGCAGCGCAGCACGCCGGCGTGGGGATGAAGAGCGCGGCCGCCGGCGGAGGTCGGGACCAGGATTGATTGCGCGCATGGCGGCGGGCGTGGCTGCAGTGGAGGCCGGGAGCTCACCCCCGGCGCGGCGAAGGCGAGGAGGAGTGCGGCGACAGCGCATCAGCCGGGCGGAGGCAGAGGCCGCCGACATGGGCAGATGCGGCGAGGGAGGCGGGAAGCATCGCATCGACTGGGCGGAGGTAGAGGCCGCCGGCATGGTGCAAATGCGGCGGGGGAGGAGGGCAGCAGCGCAGCGCATCGGCCGGGCGGAGGAAGAGGCCGTCGACGTGCGAGGCATGAAAGGAAGCGCAAGCCGGAGGAGGTGCAGGGATGAGGCGCGGCATGGCCGCTGCTGCTGTAGGCGGCATGGCCGCCGGATCTGCCGGAGTGGGCGCGAGCGCGACGAAGGCTGGCCGCCGGTGCTGGTGGTGCTCGGCTCGGCCTCCTACGCGCATGGCAGGGTGACGAGATGGGGGAGAAGGCCGATGAGGGAGAAGTAAGATTAAAAAAATAAGGATAGCGGGTCCTACTAAATAAATGTTGTAGTCCATGCGTTGAGGGGCTCCTCTACAAGAAATGTCTATATGATGTGTACATGGTATAGAGAGTGAGCTCTCCGCAACCATTGCTGGTGCCCTAATGGCAGCAGATGCAAAAAAATTAAAGCCAACATCCTCCATAAAAAACCACTCAACGCTGCATGCGCTGTGTCCAATAACCTCCAGCAGACCGGCACCTCTTCACGTACCCAACACAAATCCATTAATAGCGTCATTATCTCTTCCTCTGCCACCAACAGCGGTTGAAATCCTTTGGACCATTAAATTAAAGTGTGTATGTCGCCTTGTTCGTCTGGTTTATCAGCCACTAGCCAGCAGACTTTTCTCTCAGAATAAATCAGTCACCAACAACCAGTCAGCAGTACTTTTCTCTCAGAACAAATCAGCACCAGCCACTAGCCAAACAAACGGGCTGTGTATTTCTAAACCATAGAGAGATGGTGTGTCTTCATTCTCCTGAAAGTTTAAAGTGTGTATGTCGCTTTGTTCGTCTGGCTTATCAGCCACTAGCCAGTAGTACTTTTCTCTCAGAACAAATCACCACCACTGCTCGTTCATTGGCTTATCACCACCAAGTAATACTTTTCTCTCGAACAAACCAGCCACCAAAGAACCAGCCGATACTTTTCTCTCGAACAAATCAGCACCCCATCAGCCACCAAACGAAACGAACAGGCCGACCAGCCAGCAGTACTTTTCTCTCAGAACAAATCAGCACTAGCCACTAACCAAACAAACGGGCTGTGTATTTCTAAACCATAGAGAGATTGTGTGTCTTCGTTCTCCTGAAAGTTTATATAAACTGCTTGCATTATTGTGCGGCAACTCATCTCCACGTCACGCCATCTCCAGGAAGTGCTGCCTCAGACCTGCAGCGGCAAGGAAGTCTCTATCGATCTTCAACGCCATGGCGCCCTACCAGCTGCATCCTTTGCGACCTTCCCCTACCACAGTTGTTGCTCGCCCCCGACAGGCGCATAGGTGGTGACAGAGTCGAAGAGAAGCATAATCCAAAAACTCCAAGATTGAAGCAATGGGGCCAACAAACTTCAGGCCGGTAGCAGATCGTCAGACTTTCATTCTATTCTACTACCAAACACAAGCTCATTATAATATCGTGGTCCACAATTATCTCAAATTATTCATATAGGTGACAAATTGATAATATTTTTATTGCAGATTATACCAATGCTATTTGTTGCTATTTTCAACATATCAATATAGATGGCATATGAACATCATAATATTTCTTTGACCGTTAAGTTTTCCTACAACTCGATATAACTTTTCAGTAAATTTTAGAGTGCTTCTTTTATTTACAAGCCGTCCATCCGACGAAATCTAACGGTAGAAGTATCAGCAAGTTCTTATTTGGAAGTACTAGGAAGTACCAATTTAGTGGGACCCACAATAAATTTTAATCATCATTTTTTTTATTTTAAAAAGACATATGAGTAATTTCACGTTTGGTATTCCCTGCTTGTCTCAGTTCATCAGTAGCGACCGGCCGTGCGCGGGGAGCTGGGCGGAGCGGCTGCGCGGGGAGGCCGGCGCGTGGGGCGGGCCGTCTGCAGCGAGTGGCTGCATGGGGAGGCCGGCGCGTGGGGCGGGCCGTCCGCGGCGAGCGGCTGCGTGGGGAGGTCGGTGCGTGGAGCGGGGCCGTCCGTGGCGGCGCGGTGGAGTCGGGCGGAGCGGCGGCGCGGGGAGGCCGGCGCGTGGGGCTTCCTCCCGGCGGCCAGGATCATGCACATCGTGGCGGGAGACGGCGTGCTCGCCAACTTCCCCGGCGACGCCTACTTCCTAGTCCCGGCGATGCACAACCTCTGCTCGCCGCTCGCGGCCGCGGGGCTCGACGGCCGCGTGAAGGTGTCCAGCGCGGTGTCCGCGGAGGCGCTGGCCGCCCCGGTGTCGTCCGGCGTCGCGGGCCACGTCCTGCGGTTCCTGCACCCGTCCCGATTGCCGTTGTTCCTCAAGTTCCCCTCGTCAAATGACAGCGACGCCAAGGCCGACGCCGCGTACGCATGCGCGCGCTAGGCGTGCCGATAGTCCCGGTCATTGCAGCGGACCCCGGAGCTACCGGCGGCGGCCAGGCAGCGCCTTACTACTACTACAGCTACAGGTACCCGAGTGGACGGGCTACGCGGCGGTCGCTGGCGACGGGGACATTCTGCGTGGCGCTGCAGAATGCGGACCTGGCGGCACCATGTCCGGCGGCACCAGCTTGACCGCTCTGTCCGCTGTCGCCGTCGCCGTTCTTCTCGTGTCCATGGATGCGATGTGAATTATCGATGCGGAATTACAGATACCGGCCGGGATTAGCTCCAGAGACTAGAGAGCTCTTTGTCGCTTCATCGCTTGGTAGTGATTATGCAGATATTAGCCACGTGTTATGATGTTCATCATTCAGGTGTTATTGGTCAGGTTAGGTGAGGTCAGACCTGTGTGTTTAGGCGCCATAAATCGGAGAAGATATGTATCAGTATATGATGAGACATGAGAGTTGTGACAGTCATGAATTCATATACGATGCTTCCTTTTCTTTTCGACAGATACAATGAATTCTTACGTGTTCTGAATTCTGAAATCAGAAATGTATGCTCGTTACGGTCAGAGTGTGTGTCCAGCAGCATGATCTCCTTGGCGATCTTCAACGGCGCCAGCGGCGGCGGTGTCGACCCTGAGCCACTTCTTGGACCCGCAGAGCTTCATGGCGTCGTGCAAGCTGACACCGAGCACCGTGAGAGCGCCAGCGAGCGAGAACACCCACCATCCGACGACCACACACACTGACACACGTATACCAGGAACGCCGATGGCACGGCGCACATCGCCGCGAGCGCAGGCAGCGGGAGCGGCACGCGGTAGGGGCGCTTGAGGTCCGACATGCGCGCGCGGAGCTAGAGGAAGGCGGCGAACTCCGGCAGGGTGCCAAGGCTGTAGACGACGGTGGTGGCGACGATGTCGTCGAACCCCAGGAAGGAGACGCCAAGGGTGACGGCGGAGGAGGCCGCGAAGGCGCCCACGGGGAGAGGCCAGTTAAAGAGGATACAAGATTACCATATTGCCCTTTTATTAATTATTTAATTTTTTAATTAACTAGGTGGTGGAAAAATCAAAATCCTTGATACTTCTTAATACTTTCATTTGCACCGTAAAAAACCTCTTCTTTCATAATGCAACAACTATATTTCTAACAAAAACATGTTGCAATAAGTTAGGCCTATCATATACAAAATATTTTTAGGAGAAAAATTCTCTCAAATACCGCAACATCGCGCGGGGAATCCCCTAGTACAGTAGTAACAAAGGCTAACATTTTGTAGGCCCTAACTATTTCGGATGTAAGCATCACCCTTGTCCTAGAATTTGTTTTACGCATGCCTTCATCTGTTTCATCAGTTTCTTCTTTAGTATTACACCTCACTACTAGTATAAGAGTATCTTTTAGGAAGATGCTGATTGGCACTTTTCTTTAATTCTGTCACCTTGTAAAAAAAATCATGGATAGCTAGTTCACCATACAACAGTACCAACCGCCATGCTGGACCGTGGCTTATGGTGGCATATTCTGAAATTGCTGAAATGGCAGAGAATGGGACACAGAGACATAGTAGAAGGAACAGGTAACAAATGAGAGAGAAGACTGAATTTAATCACATTAAAGCTTAGATGAATTGGTGGGCCTGCAAATATGCTACACAATCAAATTCTGCAGAATGAACATTAGCATATTACGCAGAAACTTTACTAGGTACGATGTCCATGTAGGTATCTAGAAGATTTACAGTACTAGTTCAATACAGTTCATAGATATGCATCCGATACCTATTACGATGCAGCCACCATATATTTCACAATTTATTGCAAAAGGGCAAATCTATTGAGCATAACTCATAACTAATCTTTGCAGCAGCATGCCATTACTACATATAGTATAAACCAATACAATGCTTAGATGGGACATTTAATCTCAGATGTGCGATCTGATGCAACAGGTCATGGTTTCTGTTCTTCAGAGCTAGTGGTGCTCGCAGCCTCAGTGGCCTCCCTGCAAAGTTTGTCAGGAAAAAAATAAAATAATCAAAGGCCTGAATTGTTGATAGACAATGAAGTTGTATGGAAAGATGTTCATGCCACCATGGGTAATAGGATCGATCAGGGAGATAACCGAAAAAGAGCAGTACAAGGAAATTAGAGCATTGCCTTAGTGATTTCTTGATTTCGTCACTTGCTGGGTCCAACTTCAGCGCTTCCGCAAATGCATGGACTGCTCCTTTGTAGTTCTAAGAAGAGGTGCCACCAGGATGTGACAAAAGTGAAGGGATCAGGTTAGGTTGGATTGCAAGGCTAAATCTGACACAACTGTTACACAGCTGGCTACTATACCTTCAGCAAGCTGAGAGCTGCACCCTGACGGTACCATGCTTTCGACCAGCGAGGACGGATATTTGTGCACAGTTGAGCATCTAACAGAGCTCGCTTCCCATCCCTTAGCCGTAGCCAGCAGAGGCTTCGGTTAGCATACACGGTAGCATCAACAGGATCTCTGCTCATTGCCTATACAAATAAATCAAAGGGCTTATTTTCTCAAGATTTGCAGGGGCATGCCAAATCAATATAAGAAGTTTAAGTTGCATTAGATTAGCGTGTAATGTGAGAAAAATGCAAGCAATCTTATAACCATCTTATCTTACGAAAACAAAGATCACTCAATGGTACACTCTTGGCCAGTCATATGGAAAGAGGAATACATAATCCTGCTGCAACTTATCAAAGGATTACAGAGACATGAACATACACTGCAGGCCGGCCTATCTCATGAACCATCATGCAACAGGTTTCATTGTTTCAAACTACTATACACTTCAGATTGGTTCGAGCATTTATTACCAAATTAAACAAGTAGACTGCTGCATTGTAGTCACCCTTTGCAAATGCTTCATTTCCTCGTTGCTTTACATCAGCTGGTATCTCTTCCGGCAAACCTAACTCCTAAACACAATATCCAAATTTGAAAACATGGAACAATCTTTTAGACTCAGTAATACAGGTTTTGATATATACCTTAATATGTTTCTTAGCATTAATTATCCCATCAACACTCCAGTCAGGCAGAGACACTATTGGTTTTGTACAAGGAAAGAGAATTTCGACAATATCACGTAGTCCGCCTTCTGCTGCATAAACGATTGCATTTTTCCCAAGCTGCATTATACAGACAAAAATGGAACAGGTAAGGTAACACAACCCGGTGTGAACCATGAATTTGGTATAAGCTACTGAGTTTTTTTCCTTTTACCAAGAAGAAAATACAATCCCTGACAGTGTGACATTCCAAAATTCATTCATATAGTAGCAGTCCTCAAATTATTAACCAAATAGAACAGGAATTGAAGGGAAGATAACAAGACTACTCCCTCTTAAGTTCTAGTTTGATCAAGTGCTGGAAATCATATTAGGTACTGTGCACACTAACCAACATTTAACAGTATAATATCAATGTCTGCTCATGACTGGTGCCACGATTCTGAGATGCAAAATCTCCACACACACACAATAACTTACACAGAGCAGCAAATCTTGTAACATCTTACCAGACCACTGCAGTCTGAGTTCTGAAACAGACCAAAAAATGCACTTGAATACGGACCTACTGTATGGTGTGTGCTTGATTTCACACATGAACAATGCACTTCTGATCTAAGAAAAACTTGATTTTATATTGCTACAGCCAAGCCATCAGATGTACAAGGGGGCAAGCAAAAATTGAACCTCAAAGCAATAAAATACAAAAGCAGAGGAAAGTCACGTTTACCTCATCCAAAATGTTAGGGTCAACGCCAGCCTCTAGCAAAAACTTAACAATGTCAGTTGAGCCAGCATGAGCTGCCTTCATTAAAACAGTTGGTACATAGGGATTTCTGAAATTCACATCAGCACCACCCTGCAGAATTGACATTGCAAAATTTAGGTAACTTTAAAGGGGTTTTCGATGTGTAGTCACAATACAAATTCACCCAAAGTAGCAGGGCTCTTTAATTATTAGTCAGGGCCTTCCTCGCGACAAGTTTTCCTTCAAAATCAGGGTACATTCATGCATAAAAAACATAAGAGATAACAGCAGGTTCAAGGTGAATAAGAAACTGTACATCTGTACCTCAACCAATAGCTTCATGCATTCCAAG
The DNA here is from genome assembly GCA_022644695.1 of Cenchrus purpureus. NCBI lineage: Eukaryota > Viridiplantae > Streptophyta > Magnoliopsida > Poales > Poaceae > Cenchrus > Cenchrus purpureus. The sequence goes on along the minus strand of CP053457.1, from coordinate 133,880,708 downwards.
GAGCGCTCGCAGAACGCAAACATGAGTGGTGTAAAAACATAATTGTAAACTCTGTTCGGCTGAGAAGGGAAACAGATCAATATCAATAAATAACTAGTCATAAAAGTGAAAAACAGTTCTGAAATTTCGGTTGCCAAAATTGCGACTGCCAACTTGCCAAGCATTCTGCTGAACACCTGAACCATTCTAACATAACCGTCCACACGGTAGCTTTAAAACAAAAGGCATTCGCTGATGCTCGTACAGACATACAGAAAACTAGTTCATCGCTACTGGAAACCAAATCTGTCACATACATATGTACATATGTCCAATTTATAAATGCAAGGTCACTGTGGAGGCTTGGCTTACATCGGCACCGTGCTCCAAGAGGAGCTTCACAACCTGATCATTGCCGCCCTTCCCAGCAGCCAAGTGCAGCGGCGTTCCACGATAGTCGATCGGATCCACATCAACACCTCTGGAAAGCAGCAGTCTTGCAGCCTCGAGATGCCCCCCTGTAGGCACAAAGAGATAGCACGCGTTCAATCACCCAGATTCACACAATAAGTCCTCTACCTCGTAGTGCCCTGGATCGGAATTAGAACATTCAGACTCCATGACGAATCAACGCACCGAAATCCGCGGCATCGTGCAGCGGCGTGGTGCCCATGGGGTCGGGCATCGCCGGGTCACCGCCGCGGTCGAGCAGGTACCTCAGGACGTCCACCTTCCCGGCGACGGCGGCGTGGGCGACCGGCGTCTTGCCTGCAAAGGAAGAGGCGCTCCCGGTCAACGACAGCACACACCACGACGAGCCGGATCGATTCAGCGATTCGGTGGCGGCGGCACGCGCGCACCTAGCGTGGTCGTGCAGTTGACGTCGAACCCGGATTCCTCCACGAGGAAGGTGCACACGTCGAGGTGGCCGTTGACGCCGGCGAAGTGCAGCACGTTGCGGCCGTTGTGGTCCGAGACCTCCCGCAGGTCCACCTTGCAGGCCATCTCTAACCAAGAGGAAAGGGGGGATTTTTAGCGATAAAATCTGCGTGGGGCTAGCCAAATTGGGGCGAGCAACTGCGTCGGTGGGCGGCGCGCGCTTACTCTTCAGGAGGCGGAGGTTGCCGTCGATGGCGGCCTGGATGGCGATGTCGGAGGGGCTGAGGGCCATGGCGCCGCCGGTGGCCGTCCGTCCCCAATGGGCTGTAGGGCTCCGGAAGGTTCTTGCCTTCTTGGCGTGGAGAGCTAGTTGATTCGCACAGTGAGGAAGCGGAGGGGAGACGGTGTTTTGATTGCCTCTTCGCGTTCCATCACGTTTCACGTTTGCAGGTTGCTGCAAGTGCTTGAACTATGGCTTAATTAGAAGTATTAATGTAAATTAATGATAAAATAAATTCAATAATTCTAAGGGTACTCCCAATGGAGTATTAATGGTAGTTTCTATATCTCTATTAAATATCTTGTCAACTAAGTAAAATAGAGATGTGGCAACCTAATTAATAAGGAAAGAGAGCACAGATCATAGAAATGATTTCTTCATGGAGAAACCATGTTTACTCTTAAACCAATGCACAAGAAACCATGAATTTGCCATTGAAATGAAACCACTTTTTTCTATGGAGTTAATGTAATGCTCCCTATTGGTGAAATTGGGAAAGAGAAAACAATTATTACTCGAAGACACTACCACTGTGGAGAGTAGTTTCTATATATGATATATATGACTTCTTGTGCTATGAAAATCGTGTTAGTTTCCTCTATTGGAACTGCCCTAAGTTGATTAATTAAGTTCATTAGATTCGTGAATTAATTAAGCTTGAAAAAGCCTAATACTTATGCAATTAATTATATAATTAAATCGTATTTAGTCATGTTAAATAGCTCTATCATGTGCGATGTGAAATGACTTATTATAAACCTCTGCAAACCAAACACCCACTATGTCAATGTTACAATTATTTCTAATTTGGATATTTTCATATGTAATAAGAGGTGTTCTGCCCCATTTGATTTATAAGCAAGGAAATTAGATTTTTTTTAAAAAAAATGGATCTTTTCATATGTAATAAGGTGTTATGCACATATGGATTTATAAGCAAGGAACTTCAAATGATGAATCAGGCACCTATAAAAACTCAGTAGAGTCTATAGACAAGTTAAAAGCTCAGCTAGTTAGAAGCTCCGTTTCTGATCTGGGCGGAATACAGTAAGTGCATCTGAAGCCCATTGCCACTAGTGCTGTCAGAATGCGATTGCTTGGAATCAGAAAGATGCAGCCATGCACATTTTCCACCACAATTATCTTAAGTTTGGGTAGAATTAACGGCGATCATCTCAAACATTATATATACATCCTGATAACAGTGAAAAACGAAATCTTCACCCATTTAAACACATCAGGGAAAACTTTCCAGCAGACGAGTTTGAACCCAAGTCCTTCACTTACCCACATATTACGTTTTTTTCTACAGGGAAGCCAAAAGGAGCAAGCATATATATTTGTAAGAGTAGCTGTCAAGAACACTGCTATGCTTTCCTGCCTAGTAAGCACATAGGCAGGCACAAAACACCTTACATTTCGGCACAAAAGAGCCCAACACTCCAGCCACATACTGCCATGTACAGTCCATGTAGTGGCATGGTTGGTGCTATATATTCTACAAAGCCCCAATAAGTTCCCTGGAGGATTGTTAACGGTTGCTAGCAGCAGCACTCTTCATAGCGTCAATGGCTTCCCTGCAGAAAGTGTGGGATTTAGATGTCCATGTCCACGCAGATAATTGAATTGATTTAGTTATTAACTGAAAGTAGAATATAAGGGAGTGAGAATATTTGCCTCAACGCTTTCTTGATCTCATCGCTTGAAGGGTCGAGTTTCAGCGCTTGCACGAACGCATCGACTGCACCTTTGTAATCCTGCAGGGAGAGATTGTGTCAGGTTGCAATATTAAATTTGATGTGGCTGCTTACTGCCTACTATACCTTCAGTAAGCTGAGAGCGGCACCCTCACAGTACCATGCCTTGGACCAACGAGGACACATCATTGTACACTGTTGAGCATCTAACAGAGCTCGGTCCCCTTCTCCTTGCCGTAGCCAGCACAAGCTCCGGTTGGCTAACAAGGTGGCATCAAACGGGTCTTTCTCCATAGCCTGCATAAATAATCAGAAAGAGTTCAGTTTATTTGGATTCATTTGGCTTCATACTTCATTTGGCTTCATACTTCACATGACATGATGGCTTGCCTCGAGAATATGGAGAAATCAACAACCACTGTTAGCTTCCATCATTCAGGAAGTGAGGAAACAACTTAAAAGGCTACTCCTGCTACATTTTGTATTATTCCAATTTCTAAAAAAACTAGATTGGCTCGAGCATTACTTGGCAATAGAAGTAAATGGCTGCAAGGTACTCCCCCTTTGCAAAAGCTTCCTTTCCTTGTGACTTGGCATCAGCTATCTGTTCTTCCACCACAGCTGCATCCTAAATACAATAGCATGTGCAACACAAAAGGAAAACATTCAAGGGGATCAGATATAATCAATGTTACGGATAGGATAACAATGGCCTACTGCAAGGTTGGCTGAGAAAGGAGTGCCTATTAGAAACTACCTACATACCTGAGCTTCAAAACGCGGATATTTCATACTTCTAATTATCCCATCAACGCTCCAATCTGGCGCAGATGGAATTGGTCTTGTCTTGGGGAACAGAATTTCAACCAGCTCACGGTTCCCACGAATTGCTGCACACATGATTGGGATTTTCCCATCCTGCATTTTAAAGAAAAACCAAACACAGTGATGCAATCTGGCATTAGACACACAAAAAAAATCAACAGTACAAGTTTGTTGCCAACATAAATATAAATAGAAAAATGGGATATTCCTTAATTTATAAGACTCTGAATGAATGCTAGAAAAATTAGACTCTGAATGAATGCTAGAACAATACTAGTAGATCTAGTCTAGCTAACGTAAATAAGTAAAGCAGACTCTGAATGAATGCTAGAAAAATTACCCCGTGAAAAATTGTAATTGGTGATCAAGTCCTGCAAATAATTTTAGGTGTGCCAGTGTGCCTTGACTAACTTCAACAGTTGATTTTCAGTGGTCTGTTCTAGACAAGCTGGTACCATGATTTTTAGAGCAGAACCGGTTCTAAATGAACTATGAAGATATTCATAAATGTACGCAAAGGTAATTTAGATCCTGTTTGGAGAACCTAATTAAAAATTAGTTGGCTAAAAATTAGCTTAGGATCTTCAAATGGGTGGACTAAAGGGTGAACTAATTTTTAGTTGTACCCAACTAAAATTTAGCTCCTTGGTCCACCAAAGCCATCAAATTCGGGACCATGATAAGTCAAGAATACCCCAATCCCCCTCCCTCAATTCCCCACCTTTTAGACCACAAATGCAAGAGAGGGTACAATGGATTTTACATGTCTCCTAGCTGCCTTTTAGTCCAAGGATCCAAACAAGGTATCTAACTTTAGTCATCTATAAAAGCGTCAGCTCACTTTTATAGTCATCTAAACTTTAGTCCAAACTAAAATCAGTTTTAGACGATCCAAATAAAGCCTTATCAGTTATTACTAGTTAAACAAATAACAGTATGACCTAACTGCAGTCCAAAGCTAAAAAGATGGACTTACACATGAAGTGTACCAAAATTGATAGACATATGAACAATTTAAATTCCATTCAATGGCCCCCTGATCTCAAGAAACCAGGGTTTCAAATTACCACCAAATGACATCTGATGTGCAAATGCCAAGAGATTTTAGTCCTCAAAGTATCAAACTAAATAACAAAGCAAAGCCAAAACCAGAGTCATAATTACCTCGTCGGCAATGTTAGGATCAGCTCCAGCGTCTAGCAGGAACTTGACAATGTCAGTTAAGTCGTCGTCAACTGCCTCCATTAAAATGGATGGTCCAGAGGGAGCTATAAAATTCACATCAGCACCAGCCTACAGAATTGACAATACAAAGTTTAGGTAGCAATAGTGTCACTCGCCACGTGTAATCATGACAGCAAATTCAATCGAAAATAGAAAGGCTATTGAGTTAGGACACATCAAGTTAAGTCAAGAAATAACTGGACCTGAACCAGTAGCTTGATGCATTTCAAGGAATGGCCACAGCATGCCACCATGAGCGGTGAGAAGACACGATTGACAACTTTGTTAGGCTGCAGAATAAAAGGAATCACAGTTTCCATAACTAGTCAAGATCATAGAAAAGCACAACAAAAGATTCGGCCACCAAGTATTCTCTGTTCTGTGGCACACAGTAAAAAGAACAATTTGACAATAAAGGAATGCAGAGTTTGTCACGGATGCCTATCAATCTAGCCAGCAGAGTAACGAGGCAACAGCAAAACTAACAGCTTACATCAGCACCATGTTCCAGCAGGATCTTGACAACCCGATCCTTGTCATTAGAGGCAGCAAGGTGCAGCGGCGTCCCACGGTAACAGACCGGGTCCACATCAACGCCCTTGGACAGCAATAGCCTTACAGCTTCGCAGTTCCCTGAGCCGGCAAGAGCTATTAGCGCCCAAACTCCAATCCAAGGACAACATGTGCTCCTAGTTAGAGAACAAAGACAATTTAATCAGCACCTTTCTCCGCCGCATCATGCAGCGGCGTGGAGCCCTTGGAGTCAAGCGCCCCTGGGTTGCCGCCGTGGTCGAGCAGGTACCCAAGGACTCCCTCGTTCCCTCCGGAGGCGGCGAAGTGGACCGGCATCCCACCTACATATAAGAATGTCAGTGATGTGATGCTGTTACAAGTACCCTGGGAGCCTGGGACTGCTATTCATGATGTGATGCTGTTACTAGTACGCTCGGAGCCTGGGATTGCTACTCCAAATGAAGCGAAAGGTTCGGGACGCACCTTCTGTGGCTATGGAGTTGACATCGAGCCCCGATTCCTCCACCAGGAACTTGCAGACCTCCAGGTGGCCCCTGGCCGCGGCGAAGTGGAGCGCGTTCCGGCCGTTGTCGTCCTTGGCTTCCCGCAGGTTCACCTTGCCCGCCATCTCTAAACCAAGAGAAATTGCAAATCGTTGGGGATATCGAAATCGAAAATCGTTGAGATTGATTGAAACCAGGACAAGATCCTGGTGAGCCGGCCGATTAGTAGTCTCGAGACGGGCAACGAATCGGAGGAAATCGACAACGGATTTTTGTAGAGGGATACTATAAGCGCGGCTGATGTTTAAACCTTAAACCAAATGGAAACGAGAGGGATAGGTAAATGGGGGGAGGTTACTCTTGAGGAGGCGGAGGTTGCCGTCGAGGGCGGCCTGGAGCGCGACGTCGGAGTCGGAGCGCTTGGAGCCCGGGGCCATCGCGGCGGCGGCGGCGGCGGACGCGGGGGATTCCGATCCGGAAGGTTCCGGCCAGCTGGGGTTTTGGAGAGGATGGAGGATTGGATTCCGAAGGGAAGCGGCTTCGCAAGGAAGGAAGAGGGGAGAGGGAGGAGGGGGCCGGGAGGCGGCGTTGATGGCGGGAAACGCGAGGAGCGCGGACGAGACGGGACGTCGCCGGCCACGTGGGCCGGAGGGGAGCGTACCCGCGATGGGACGGGACGCCTGACGTTGGCACACTCTGCTCGACGTCATAGGCTAGCGCGCGTCGCACCTTAAGGGCATGTTTAGTTTTTTTTTTAATTTGCCAGGAGCACTCGCCCGTCACGTAAAAAAAAATTCCTCAAAATTTTGGAGCCAAAATTTTTGGATCTCTTTCGGGGTCTATTAGAGGTAGTAAACATAGACTAATTATAAAACTAATTACACGAATGGACGAGAAATTTTGAGACGAATCCATTAAGTCTAATTAATTCATCATTAGAGATTGTTTACTGTAGCACAACATTGTCTAATCAAGACATAATTAGGCTCGTTAGATTCGTCTCGAAAATTAAGGTAGGGGTTGTGAAATGGGTTTTGTCATTAATTCACATTTAATACTCCAAATTAGTGTTCGAAGTTTGATGTGACGGGTGGTTGGTGAAATTTTGGTGAACTAAACAGGGCCTTAGACCGACTCCAACAACAATGAGCAAAATCCGGATGCATTTCATTGATTTGCATTGTGCACCGTGGATATATCGCACGTGCAAAATTGGCCAGTCTCCAAAAGCAAAATGAAGCCGCAAGCATTCCTCCGGTCCTCCGCCAGAGCCCCTCCCCTGCTCCTCCTTCGCGCGACGCCAAGATCCGGCCGCCCCCGCCCTCGCCGGCGGCCTTGAAGACGGCGGCAGACGAGCTCAACCTCGGGCTTCACCACCATCCTCCCCCTCCCTCATCTTCGTCGTGGCACGTGTTTCCTTCCCCGGCGAGGCAAGGTAGGGGTCGGATCCGACACCGGTTGCAGAGGAGGTGGTGGGTGACGGAGAGATTGAGGAAGACCGCGTGACCGGCCGCAGCGCGAGGTGGATGACGACCTGCTCCGGTGGCATCTTCCTCCTCTACCTGTCAGCCGGCGACATCTTCCCTCTCCTTCCCCGTCTGCTGCTTGCCGGCGGGCCTGGCCGCGTGCGGACGGCCTTCCCACCCGCCCGTCCGCGGAGGTCGATTCGATGGGCGGCAAGGCCGGGTTCGATGGACGACGGCGGGCGGGACCTCGACTTGAGGAGGCTGGGGGCGCGGCGGGTGGGCGGGACCTCGATTCGATGAGGCGGCGACGCGGGCCTACTTCCTCCGCCGCGTCGATCTCGGCGCTCTCTCCCGGACGCCGGAGCTCCGCCTCCATCCCCGCGCCGGCCGTCAGAGGCCACCTCCCATCTCCTCCCTCTCCCACCGCGCGCGCAGCCTTCTTCTCCTTGGCCGCCGTCGCCTCCTCCTCCTCTCTACGGCGGATGCCTTCGAGGAGAGAGGCGATGCAATTTTGCATCCCCTCTCTCCTCCGTAGGCAGTTTGCCTCGTGCACTGCCTCCTTTGTTGGACGGCTTTCCAGGCAGGCACAGTAGCGAGCGGGAGGCAAAATGCTTTGCCTCCGCCGTTGACTCAATCTTAGTCGGTCGCATAAACGCCGCATTAGCCGGGCTAGTGGACGGACGCCGACCTTTTTACAACGGCAAAGTATTATACTCCCTCCGTATCAAAATATTTTTCGCAGTTGACTTTTTCTTACAACTTTGACCATTCGTCTTATTCAAAAAATTATCGTAAACATGTAAAACGACAAGTCAAGTTTAAAGTACATAAAACAATAAATCATATAGCAAACAAAATAAATTGTACTTGCAAAATTTTTTGAATAAGACGAATGGTTAAAGTTGCAGAAAAAAGTCAATGGCGACAAGTATTTCGATACGGAGGGAGTATTAAGCAGTCAGTTTTACAAAGAAGCCCTCCAAGGAGGACCGAATTACAACTTGGTCCAAAGACCAGATAAGAAGAACAATAGCTACGAGAGGCGGACGGCGGCGACCTCGCCGGCGGAAGGCGATGAAGCTACTCTTTGGATGGAAGGTCGTGCATCAAGCATCGGTTTGCGGCGGGCGGAGAGCTGCAAGGATGCGTACACCGAGCGATTGAAAAAATCTTGTATTGCCGTCGCCGGAGATTGAATCGTAGTCTGTCCGTGGGGATGACGAGGATGGTGTCACCATGTAGAGCCTGATGTAGGAGTGTTGCTTGAACTGTAGATCTGCAAAACATGGGAGTGCTTGAACCGAGGGAGAGGCGTAGGTGGACGACGGTGAAGGCGGGTCGGAGGAGCTCGGATCTTGAAGGCGTGAAGTGGTCGACGGAGAGAGGCGAGGGAAGATCCGAGGAGAAGGGGGATATTATTTTATTACCACACACCTTGGGGAGGCGGCGCGGCGAAGGCACGAGGAGGCCTCGGCAACGAGAACCCCGACGGCGATCAGGAGCACAGTGCCATATGGCCATATAGCGGCACAAGCACATAGGCTACTGGATTGAAAGTAAAGGGAAAACCTAGCTAAGTAGTAGATCTACCGATTTTGGGGGACCCTACCCCTCTCGTCGCCGGTGAGGCCGCCGACGGGGAGAAAGGGAGGGGCCCTGGTTGAGAAGGGAGGAGGGAGCCGAGAGGGGAGGAACGGGGTCAGTGTGTAGATTTGCAGAAAGTTTGGGGTCTTTTGCTTAGAAGTCTGTGGATCATGTGTTATTTTTTAAAGCTCTGGTTTGTGGGCGGTGCATGGATCGTGAGTTTATTATCGTAAATTTGGTGCCTCGATTGAGGGAGATGACATCAAATTGTCCGAGACGTGGCTTAAATAAATAGTAGTTATGTAAAGCCTGAGGGGGCTTCATCAAATTATCGGAGCAGTGGTTGGAATATAATTTAATTTTGATAAAGTTGGAGGGGGATTTCCTAAAATTGACCGTCATCTTGGCATTTCTTTGAAGCTTGAGGGGGTTTCCAAAAACTTTCTGAGAGGTGGCTTGTGCAAATGTTATTTCTGCAAAGTTCAAGGGGTTCTCATAAAATTACCTAGGTGTGGGTTGGAGTACATTTTAATTTCGATAAAGTGTGAGAGTTTTTTTTAAATTGTTGAGCTTCCCGGATGGATCCTAGCCATCAACACGCGATTGAACGGCCCCCGATTTACGGGTGATGTGGCGCAATGGGAGGGCAAAAATTGCCCTTCATTTACGTCTTGTAAAGATTCCGCAAAGTGAGAAGATGTTGCATCTTGCACTATTTGAGATTAATGTAACTAATCAAAGCCTTTTGATCTCACGTGCAAACCCTAGATCACCCATCTCCTCGCGCGTCTTGGCCGCCGCGGCTCCGTGCTGCCCGCCTCACGCGCCGCTGCCGCTAGCCTCGCTGCGCAGGCGTGCCCGATGTCACCAACCCGCCCCGCGCCGCTCGTGGCCATCTAGCATCCGCCGCGCCATGCTCCTGCGGTAGCTGGTCGGTCCGCGCTCCCTGCGTGAGCTCTCGGGCGTCAGCCCCACCGGCCCTATGGAAGAAGAGGGGGAAAATGTTGGAACATTTTGAGAAAATGTTGGTCAACATTTTTTTATGAAAAGTGTTGAAAATGTATTGATGAAACGTTTTAGAAAAATGTTGAATCTAATGTTTTCTCCCAACAAATGTTGCTGCAACTCTTTCCGAAAAATGTTGGTTCAACTTTTATGCAAAATGTTGGCTCAACATTTTATTTGAAAAATGTTGTAATATTTTTTAAAAATATTGCAACATTTTGTAATTAATAGTCATGAGGTGGGCTGGTGAAAAAATAATAAACATGAAGTTTAGATGAGCTTTAGTGGGTTAGAAGTTGCAACCCTTGTCCACCTTCCACAAGATATATAGAAGCCCTCGCTTTGTTCGGCTTGTTTTATTTCGATTTTTAGGCAGTGTTTGGTTGGAAAGAGGAAAAATTTTCCCCTCTCTTTGACCACTAATTAAGGGTATTAAACAAATTCAATTTCAAAACTACCTCCACAACCCCGGGTAAAATCGCGAGACGAATCTGATAAGGTATTTAACCCAACATTTTGTAATTAATAGTCATGAGGTGGGCTGGTGGAAAAATAATAAACAGGAAGTTTAGATGGGTTTTAGTGGGCTAGAACTTGCAACCTTATCCACCTTCCACAAGATATATAGAAGCCCCCGCTTTGTTCGGTTTGTTTTATTTCGTTTTCGGCAGTGTTTGGTTGGGGAGAGGAAAAATTCCCCTCTTTGACCACTAATTAAGGGTATTAAACAAATTTAGTTTTCAAAACTACCTCCACAACCCCGAGTAAAATCGCGAGACGAATCTAATAAGGTCTTTGAGCGCATGCTTAGAGGATGGTTATTGTTGCATAACTGTAGGAAATCATAGATTAATTATGCTCATTAGATTCGTCGCACAAAGTTGCACTCATCTATGAAAAGGTTTTACAAATAGACTTCATTTAGTACTTCATGCATGCAAGATTCCCTATGACACACTTTTTCCCTCCCCTACCAAACATTGCCTTACACAATATTTTTCTCCCATAATAAATATGTCGTCCAAATTTGTGTGTATTATTTTTCTCTCAGAACAAATTGGTTGTATAATTAGCAGAAGATCTGCCGAACGTAGCTTGAATAGTCCTGGAATAATGCGTTGATCTGACAAAATTCATTGCATAATTTCCCAGTCAAATTGCGAGACAAATCTATTCATCTTGTTAGATGATGACTGATGTTGATTTGTTCTGAGAGAAAAATACCGCCGGCTGAGCTGATGATTGATGTTGATTTGGTGTGAGAAAAAAATACTGCTTACGGGTGGCTAACAATCCAGGCGAACAAGATGGAGTCCAATGACTATAATTAAATAGTATCTTTCTACAATAAACATTATCTAATGATAATTAGACGTAATAAATTCGTCTCCCGATTTTCTCTTCTGTATAATTAGTTTTATAATTTACTTATGTTTAATCCTTATAATCTTCAATTTACAATTGCTATAAATTTTCTGCACGAACTAAATAATTCTTATTCAGATCCGCGAAATCAGAGTTTTGTTATTGACCACCCTATTTTTTCCCTAGCTGCAAAAGAGGAGCGTTTTTATTTCTTTAAATATAAATAAGTATGAGTATTGCTCCGTGCACTATCGAGAGTCAACCTGGTAGCAAAACGTCATTCCGATATAACTAGAAACCAAGCGCGGCTTTGCCGCGTTCTCGTTTGAGCAGCCAACCAGTCAACAGCAAAATGACTGGAGTATAATTGCATCCTCATGTAGTAATATGTCAATAAGCAACAATCCACTGGAAATGTTGGATTTGATATAAACCAATGGTCAGCTAAGAACAAGCTGTATAAAGTCATGAACGATCGAATTTAAATGGACCTTGTACCAGCATTTTTATCTTAGAATCACGGGTTATGTATATGATTATACTTTCAATAGTTTACTACTTTCAATCAATTGGAGTACAGATGTACAATTAGCTAAAATCTCCAGCACCAGATTTTGAATGTGAGGCTTCTGTGGAGTTGCTTGGACAGATTGCTTTTTATCTGTGATCCCTAAAAGTATGCATCAGTTTGAGCTTCCAGCCGTGCTTTGAAGTTTCTTCAACTTGATGAAAATATAGTTTGATACTTTGATTGATGTCAGACGTGCAGAATGCAAATTCTCTTGCTTGTGAGACTCAATGACTCATGATATAGTCCAGTACGAGCTAGATTGTTAGATTGATACAGTACTTGATAGTATGTCACCTAGGGACCTTTAGCAAGCATGACATTCTTAGTATCAGTATAGAAGATGTCGAATAGGATCCCGTCGCTTGAGCTGCAGCCGGTTCCCAGCGCCGAGCTGCCGACGGCGCACTTCGAGTTGCAACTTGCGAGCGTATGGATGTCGAGGCGACTCGTCGGTAACGCAGAGTGGTGCGCATTCTGCTCGTCGGTGTCGGCATTCATCAGATCGTCTCCTCAATTCCTCTTCAACTGTGGCTATCTTGTCTTGGTCTGTCTCTTCAGGGCACACGTCGTTCTCCATTGAGTCTTGACTGCAGCTCGGTGCGGCATTTCGTCGAACGGGTCTTGCGTAAGGCTGCGTAGAGTGGGCCTGGGCGGTGGGATACTAGGCTCGACCGCGGCGAGGAAGCCAATGGAAGGTGCAGTAGTGGAGGCTGCGAGAGGTCGGGGACGCGAGGCGCTGTCCGCCGCATCACGCTGCTGGTGAATCCGATGAACGCATCATGCTGCGCGGATCCACGAGGACGCACCGCGGTGACGATAAGTCAGGAGCACAGGCAGCAGAGCGGCATCACCACTTGCATCTCGACAGCTCAACGGGAGCGGATCAGCCAGTTTCGTGGACAGAGCCGGGGAAGTGCATGGTCGCGCCGCCGGTCGCCCGCGGCCGCAACTCCGCGAGAAGAGAACTGGCGAGGAGGAGGCTGCTGCGCCTGCCACGAAGCGTCGAGAAGATGGGCCGAGGAAACGGCCCGCGCCGTTGGACCATAGATTTATGATCCGACGGCTGATATTTGCAGGCGACGTGGCCTAATTGTGTGGCCGAGCTTGAACTCAGGATTCGGTATTTAAAGATTTCGTTGGTTCGTTGCATTCATCAAATCTCATGACCCAAAAAACAATGAGCTGGTGTGGTGAGCACAAACCTTCCAAAGTTCCATGACAACGCATGCACCCAGGTTAACAGCTTGCCTCTGAAGACAACTAGCGAATGGGATGGCAAGATAAGCAACAGTTCATAGAAGATCTTGCGGTTTCCATTTCCATGGGAGACATCTAGATTATATATACATTGGTAGTTCAATCTAGTGCAGTAGCAATTTTGCATGGTTTCCCGCCTAATTAACGGGCCGCAAAACATCTTACAGTTAGTTTTTTGTCACAAAAGGGGCAGTATTCCACCAACATTCTGCTGCGTTTAGTCTCGCACTTTAACGTCGTGGCTACGTATTATACGGAGCCCGGCCTGCCAATAGTGTTATGTTAAATTGTTTGTGCCAACATGGCAGGTACAGAAGGTCAAGGCTTTCACTCTTGTGAACGACGAGCACTCCTCATAGCCTCCATGGCCTCCCTGCAAGTTTCAGGAACCAAAAAGCCTAAGGATACCATACATGGATCATAAAGCCCTAGTATGGATGTAGGCATGAACCGATGGGCAATTGACACAATTATGCCGATAAATGTGTGTGGTAAGTTTCAGGATACAAGAGCATTTACCTTAATGCTTTCTTGATTTCATCACTCGTAGGGTCAAGTTCCTGAGCTTTCATGAACGCAATGGCTGCTCCTTTGTAGTTCTGTGCGCATAGAGAAACACCACGGAGTTGAGATGGAGTTGAGATACAGAGTGGTATGAAATCAAGTTGCAAGACTGATTTTGATGCAGCTGCTAACTGCCTAATGTACCATCAGAAAGCTGTGAGCCGCGCCCTCACGGTACCATGCTTCCGACCAACCAGGACGAATCATCTTGCATTTTTGAGCTTCTGCCAGAGCAGTCTCCCCTTCGCCCATCCGCAACCAGCAGAGGCTCCTGTTGGCAAACAGGGTAGCATCAAGCGGGTCTTTGTCCGATGCCTGCATTAAGAATCAGAGAATTCAGTTTCTTTGGTTTTTCTAGGTTTGATATAACTGGTTAAGTGATAAAAATCACTTCTTCTACTTAAAAGAATGAGTATAATGGTGGTGTTTGATTGGTTCTACAAGGGATTCCTGTGAACTGAATTATGTATGCATGAGTGTTTATGCAGTATATCCTCTGTGGACTATAATAGTACTCATTTGGTTTCCACTTTCTACATATCTTACTGATCAAGTAGAAATATGCAAATTTGTGAGCCAGCTCTTTGTTCAAGTTTATACTTCGATTCTATTATATTGAAGCTACATTGCACACATGGCTAGTAAGTTTATCCATCCTTTAAAACCGTTTATTTCAGTAACAGTTCAAATCTGGTAAGAAACTGTCATGAGGTCAGTTTTAGCAACATTTCAAAAATTCAGAAGCATTTATTTTGTTCACTTTTAAAAAGCAAGAACATTTCATTTTTCACACTTTTTAAAATGTCATTTGTTAGTTTTAGCAACATGGCTTAGAGTTCAGGTATCAAAAGTGAATGCAGTGTAAGAGAAGCTAGCATATGATTTTGGCACACACGTAATCCAGGATAATGTATTCATCAATTGTACGAATGCAGTGTAATCGTTCCACCATCTGTAAAACTGTTGGTATGTCAACATAATCCCCTGGCCTCCCTCATTCCGAAAACAACTTCAAGACTGCTCATTCTACACTATTATAAACCCCCAAACAAAAAAAAAAGAAGCACTTACAAGACCATAGTAGTGGACTGCTGCAAAGTACTCCCCCTTTGCAAAAGCTTCCTTTCCGTGTGACTTCGCATCAGCTATCCGTTGTCTCGCCAGAGCTGTGTCCTAAACACAATAGCATGTGCAGTTACACAAAAGAATGCATTAAATATTATTTCAAGGGGTTTCCTAACATAATAAATGTTACAGTTAACAAAATTGAACTGCTGTTCTTTTCTGAGAGTGCAGTGCCTATAAGAAACCACTTACATACCTGGACCTCCCAATGTAAATATTTCGTAGCTCTAAGTATCCCATCAATACTCCAGTCTGGTATAGATGGAATTGGTTTCGTCAAAGGAAATAGAATTTCAACAAGCTCGCGATTCCCACGGCTTCCTGCCCACATGATTGCGATTCTACCATCCTGCATTGTAAAGAAAAACATAGCATTAATACAATCCTCTGTGCAGGGATGGAGCTAGATATACAAAAGATTAGAGGAAGGACAGCAAGGTTATCTCATGTGTTTCTCCATCCCGATGGCAGTAATGGTTCTAAATATTATTAAATAAAATGTCTTATTTGAACGAAAGCTAGGAAAAACACCTCTAGTTAGTTATCATCAATAGAAAGAAACCATAGCTGTGTCTAGGCTCAAGACTAATACATCAACAATGGAATTGACTCTGAGATGCAGAACCTGATGTAAATGAATCGCAAAAATATTCATAATTGCATAATGCAGACAGAAAACTTATAATTAGTCACTAGAGCTGAATCACTGGATGCTTGACTAAATCACTGCAGTCTGAAGCAAATTCAAACAATAAACTTGAAAATGGACCTGCAGTACCAAACTAGTTTAACATGATCACATGAACAATCTAAATTTCATAAAATGCGCTCAACAAAACCTAGTTTTATATTAGCACCTCGTCTGATATGCAAGAGGTCATGCTATTCTAACCCTCAAAGTATAAACTAAATAACCAGCAGAGACAAAGAGAGCAATAATTACCTCATTGGCAATGTTAGGGTCAGCTCCAGATTCTAACAAGAACTTAACAATGTCAGTTAAGCCATCATCCACTGCCTCCATTAAAATGACTGGTCCCAAGGGACGTGTAAAATTTACATCAGCACCAGCCTATAAAATTGGCAAAACAAAGTTTTAGGTAGCTCTAGAGAGAGCAGCCAAGTGGAATCATCATGGCACTCAATGGAAATAGCAAGGCTATTTAGTTAGCTCAGATTCTACTCTAAACAAATTTCTTTGAACAATAAGGACAAAGCGAATTAAGTCAACAAATAACTTGACCTCAACCAGTAGCTTCGTGCATTTTAAGGATTTCCCACAGCAAGCCGCCATGAAGAGTGGTGAAAAGGCATGATTGACAATTTTGTTGGGCTGCAAAGAGAAATGGATCAGTTTAAATAGCTAGTCAGATCATAGAGATTAATGTAGAAAAAATGAGATCACCATTATTCTCCTGCATCTCCTAAACACAAACAATTCCACAATCAAGCGATTTTTTTTTGGCCAAAAATGCAATTCCAACTCATAAGCACCTGCGTAACATGGAACCGATGAAACTAACAACTTACATCAGCACCATGCTCCAGCAGGATCTTCACAGCCATATCCTGATCCTTGGAGCCGGCCAAGTGCAGTGGTGTCCCAAAATAATTGATTGGGTCCACATCAACACCCCTGGACAGCAGCAGTCTTACAACCTCGCAATGCCCTGGATGCACAACGAAACACAACAAGGTACCTCAGGAATACAAGTGATGTTTTCTAAGCCCTCCCTAAAGTTGAGGAACGCACCTTTGTCCACCGCATCGTGCAGTGGCACGGAGCGCCTGGAGTCCGGCACCATCGGGTCACCACCATGGTCGAGAAGGTACCTCATGACGCTCTCACTCCCCCCAGAAGCAGCAGAGTGGACTGGCAACCGGCCTACAATGAAAGAATCTCACTGATAGCATTCTGGCACTTCCTAGAATCTCGTTCTCAGCTAGTCGCAACTCGCACGTACGCACCATGTGGTGTGGTGGAGTTGACATCGAACCCCGATTCCTCCACCAGGAACCTGCAGACCTCCAGATGTCCCCTCCACGCAGCCAAGTGGAGCAGGTTCCGCCCCCTGGCGTCCTTGACTTCCTGCAGATTCACCTTGCTCGCCATCTCTACAAAGAGATATTGAAATGGCAGCATTCAAGATCACATTTTTAACCGGGAAACAACAGTGAAAATCGAAAGGCACGATCCATAATCAGTGGGATTAAATGCAGGAAAAAACCTGGTGAACCGATTATTCTCGAAGCGGGAATATATGTATCTAAACTGCAGAAGAAATCGAAGGAAAACAATGCCGAATAAAAGTTTGGCGCCGCTGTCCAGAGAGAGAGGGGGGGAGGGAGAGATGGGGGGCGGTTACTCTTAAGGAGGCGGAGGTTCCCATAGATGGCGGCTTGGAGCACGACGCTGGAATCCGAGGTCCTGGAGGCCATCGCGACGGC
This sequence comes from Cenchrus purpureus, assembly GCA_022644695.1. Lineage (NCBI taxonomy): Eukaryota > Viridiplantae > Streptophyta > Magnoliopsida > Poales > Poaceae > Cenchrus > Cenchrus purpureus. Next base: position 133,863,423 of record CP053457.1, on the reverse strand, counting down.
GGCTGCGAGCGGCGGGCGGCGGCGGGGGTTAGGGTTCTGGGCTTTCGGGGAATGGACTGAAGCGGATTAACGAAGAGGAAAGCGGATTAATGGCGGGAAACGCGAGGCGCGCGTACGGCGTACGGGGAGTACGGACTTCGGTCCTCCGGCTTGTTGGGCCCGAGAGTTCTATGGGCCTTGTTACAATAATGCTAACACTTCACTGACTATTTGGTAGGAACATGTCATTTTACCTTATTAATTTAAATTTAAAATTTTAGGACGACTTCTTTTTTTAAGGACGGAGGCTAATGTAGCTGTAAAAGGAGGGTTCTTATTTTTAAAAATAAATAAAGTACGAGTATTGCGTGTTTAATCGAGAGCCGAACCTGATAGCAGAAAAATGTTTTGATAGAATTTTGTTGGTTCGTTGCATTCAAACCTCATGACAAAAAAAACATATAAGACTGTCGGCAAACCAACAAAAACTGGCCAAAATGACCTGGTGGACACAAACCTTCCAAGACAACGCACGACCCAGCAACAACAGCTTTGCTTTGCCTCTGAAGATAACTAGCGAATGGAACGGCAAGATAAGCAACAGTTCATAGCAGCAGATCCTGCGGTTTCCATCTTCCTGGGAGGTATCTAAATTATATTTTTATATATACAATATAATGGTAGTTCAATCCCGTGAATTTGGAATTCAGCATGGTTCCCTCCTGATTAAGCTTAATTAGGGCCGCAAAACATCTTACGGTTTATCACAAAAGGGGCAGCATTCCACCGACATTCTGCTGCGTTTTGTTGGTGCAAACGTGATGGGTACAGAATGGCAAGGGTTTCACTCTTCTGACCCAGCAGCGCTCCTTAAAGTTTCCATGGCCTCCCTGCAAGTTTGAGGAACCAAAGGCCTACGGATCATAAAGCTGTAGTATGGATGTAGGCATGTACCCATGAGCAATTATAGGTGTACAAACGGCCCATGGGCCGACGGCACGGCCCACGGCACGGTCTTTTGGCACGGCCCATGGGCGGCACGCACGCGGCCGGCAGCGTGCCGTGCCGGCCACGAACGTCGCATGGGCATGGGCCGGCCTTAACCAGCGGCCGGCACGGCGGCACGGTCTTCACGCAGCCACCTCGCCTCCTCTCTTCGCATCCCGCCCGGATCGCTCGCCTCGCCTCCTATCCCCGCCCCTCCGCCTCGCCTCCTCCTCAAGCAGCGCGCATCTCCTTTGCCTCCACCCGCATCTTCTCCGCCTCTCTCCTCTTCTCTCCCGCATGCCGCCGCATCTCCTCCGCCTCGCCTCCTCTCCTCTCCCCGCACGCCGCCACATCTCCTCCGCCTCGCCTCCTCTCTCCTCTCCCCGCCGCGCGCCGCATCTCCTCCGCCTCGCCATGCGGTGCCTCCTCCTCGACTCGGCCGGCGTGGCGGGGTGGCTCCGATTCCGGCCGTCACCGCCCACCTCCGCCCTCGGCGAGCCCATCCTCGACCGGATCTGCGCGGCGGCGTGCGTAGCGAGGATGGAGGGCGGCGGACAGCGGCACGGCGGCAGCGGCTGCTCTCTCCTTCACGGCCCGCGCCGAGCTCGCACGCGTGCACCGTGGCCCATGGGCGGCACGGGCGGCACGACACGGGTAAACGGCCCATGTGCCGTGTCATGGGCTGAAGGCCTGGCCCATAGCACGGTCTGGCACGGCGGCACGGCGCAGCACGTCGCCGTGCCGTGCCAGTGTCGTGCCGGCACGGCACGGTGGCCACCTATATGAGCAATTAACACAATTATGCCGATAAATGCACATGGCAAGTATTAGGATACAAGAGCATTTACCTAAACGCTCGCTCGATTTCATCACTCGTAGGGTCAAGTTTCTGTGCTTGCAGGAACGCAATGACCGCTTCTTTGTAGTTCTGTGCCCATAGAGAAACACCATGGAGTTGAGATACATAGGGATATGATATGAGGTTGCAAGACTGAATTTGACACAGCTGCTAACTGCCTAACGTACCATCAGAAAGCTGTGAGCCGCACCCTCACGGTACCATGCTTTCGACCAACCGGGACGCATCGTCTTGCATTTTCGAGCATCTGCCAGAGCATGCTCCCCTTCGCCCATCCTCAGCCAGCAAAGGCTCATGTTTGCATACAAAGTAGCATCAAGCGGGTCTTTGTCCAATGCCTGCATTAAGAATCAGAGAGAATTCAGTTTTTTGGATTTTCTAGGTTTTCATATAACTGGTTGTGTGGAGCATATCATTGCCCCCTTGAATTAGTTTAAGTAAAAAAGAATCACATTTGTTACTTACTTAAAAAAGTTGAGTATATTGATGGTGGCTGATTGGTTCTAAAAAGGGATTTCTGTGAACTAAACTATGTACGCATGAGTGTTATGCAGTATATCCTCTGTGGACAGTAGTACCCATTTGGTTTCTACTTTCTACATGTCTTACTGATCAAGTAGAAAATAGTAATTTGTGAGCTTTGGCTCTTGGTTCAAGTTTATACTTTGATTTTCTTATATTGAAGGTCCGTGCACACATGGCTAGTAAGACTTTAAAACCGTTCATTTAAGTAACAGTTCAAATCTGGTATGAAACTGTCATGAGGTCAGTTTTAGCAACATTGCAGCTTTAAAAAATTCAGATCTTTTTAACACTTCTTAAATGTAGTTGATATTTTCATTAATAGTAAATTGAATTTAGCATTTCCAAAAAAATATTAATCTGAAGTAATGACCGCATTAGCCAAAACTCCCACTGAACCTTATTCGAACTGGTGTTGAAGATCGAAATGACCACTTTTTCAGCACATTAAATAAACCCGGCCAAATCAAATGGACAAGTACCAAAAGTGAACGCAGTGTAGGAGAAGATAGCATATGATTTACGCACACAGGTGTAATCCAGGAGAACTTATTCATCAACTGTAAGAATGCAGTGTAATTGCTCCACCATCATAAACGACTGTAGGTATGTCAACGCAATCTGCTAGCCTCCATCATTCAGAAAACAACTCCAAGACTGCTCACAAGTATAGGTTCAAGAACTTACCAGACCATAATAGTGAACTGCCGCAAAGTACTCCCCCTTTGCAAAAGCTTCCTTTCCATGTGACTTGGCATCGGCTATCCGTTTTCTCACCAGAGCTGCATCCTAAACACAATAGCATGTGCAGTTACACAAAAGAACATTGCATTAAACAGGCATTCGAGGGGTTTCCTAACATAATAAATGTTAACAGTTAACAAAATTGAATTCATGCAGTCTTTTCAGAGAGTGCAGTGACCATAAGAAACCACTTACATACCTGAACCTCCAAATGTAGATATTTCATAGATCTAAGTATCCCATCAACACTCCAGTCTGGTATAGATGGAATTGGTTTTGTCCAAGGAAACAGCATTTCAACAAGCTCACGATTCCCATGACCTCCAGCCCACATGATTGGGATTTTGCCATCCTGCATTGTAAAGAAAAACATACCAGTAATACAATTCGCCGTGCAGGATCGAATTTAGATATAAAAGATTAGAGGAAGGGTAGCAAAGTTAACTCGTGTGTTTCTCCATCCCTACAGAAGTAATGGTTCTAAATATTATTAAACAAAAAAGGATAGTTTGAAGGAAAGCTAGGAAAATTACCTCTAGTTAGTGATCATCAATTGAAAGAAAGCATAGGTTTGTCTAGACTAATACATCAACATTGGAATTGACTCTAAAATGCAGAGCCTGATCTAAATGAGTTATAAAAGTAATCATAATTGCAGAATGCAGACAGATAACTTATCACTAGAGCTGAATGACTGGATGTTTGACCAAAGCACTGCAGTCTAAAGCAAATTCAAACAACAAACATGAACATGGACCTACATTACCAAACTAGTTTGATATACGAACAATCTAAATTCCATAAAATGTGCTCAAGAAACCCTAATTTTATATTAGCACCTCATCTGATATGCAAGAGGCGATGAGATTCTAACCCACCTTCAAGTATGAATTAAATAAATAGCAGTGGCAAAGAGAGCAATAATTACCTCATTGGCAAGGTTAGGGTCAGCTCCAGACTCTAACAAGAACTCGACAATGTCAGTTAAGCCATCATCTACTGCCTCCATTAAAATGACTGGTCCCCAGGGACATGTAAAATTCACATCAGCACCAGCCTATAAAATTGGCAATACAGAGTTTTATGTAGCTATAGAGAGAGCAGCCAAGTGGAATCAAGATGACATTCAATGGAAATAGCAAGGCTCTTTAGTTAGTTTGGATTCTACTCAAAAATAATTCTTTGAACAAAAAGGGCAAATCGAATTAAGTTAAGAAATAACTTGACCTCAACTAGTAGCTTCGTGCATTTAAAGGATTGCCCAATGCATGCCGCCATGAAGAGTGGTGAAAAGATATGATTGACAACTCTGTTGGGCTGCAAAGAGAAATGGATCACAGTTTGGATAGCTAGTCAGATCAGATAAATTAATGTAAAAAATGAGAACACTAATTATTATGCTGCACCTCCTAAACGCAAACAATTTCACATTCAAGCAAAACAAATTTTTGCCAAAGATGTAATTCGGCAATTCCAATTCACAAGCACCTGTGAACATGGAACCGATGAAACTAACAACTTACGTCAGCACCATGCTCCAGTAAGATCTTCACAGCCAGATCCTGGTCCTTGGAGGCAGCCAAGTGTAGTGGTGTCCCGGTATAATTGATTAGGTCCACATCAACACCCCTGGACAGCAGCAATCTTACAACCTCACAATGCCCTGGATGTACAGCAAAACACAACAAGGTACCTCAGGAGTCAGGACATACAAGCGACATTTTCTAAACCCTCCATAAAGTTCAGGAACGCACCTCCCTCCGCCGCATCGTGCAGTGGCACGGAGCGCCTGCAGTCCGGCACCGCTGGGTCACCGCCGTGGTCGAGAAGGTAACTCAGGACGCTCTCATTTCCCATGGCAGCAGCAGAGTGGAGTGGCGACCGGCCTACAAAGGAAAGAATCTCACTCACAGCACTCTGGCACTTCCTAGTTCCTACATACATGGGGATGGGGGGCATCTGATTCTCAGCTAGTCGCACGCACCATGTGGGGTGGTGGAGTTGACATCGAACCCCGATTCCTCCACCAGAAACATGCAGACCTCCAGATGCCCGTTGGCCGCGGCGAAGTGGAGCGCGTTCCGCCCCTTGGCGTCCTTGGCTTCCAGCAGGTTCACCTTGCTCGCCATCTCTATAAATAGATATTAAAATCGCAACAATCAAGATCATGATTTCGACGCGGAAAACAACAGTGAAAACCGAAAAGCACGATCGATAATCGGTGTGATTAAACGCAGGACAAAAGAAAATTATGGGCCGATTAGTCTCAAAGCCAGCATCTCTGGTTAACTACTGATTATTGAAAAAATCGAAGGAAAATGACGACAAACCAAAGCTTGGCGCCACTGTGGTCCAAGGGAGACGCAAGGGCTCATCCGAAACGAGGGAGAGAGATTGGGGGGCGGGGGCGGTTACCCTTAAGGAGGTGGAGGTCGCCGTCGATGGCGGCCTGGAGCGCGACGGCTGTGTCCGAGTTCCTGTAGGCCATAGGGACGGCAACGGCGGCGGCGGGCGGCGTGGGTTAGGGTTCTGGGCTTTTGATCGAAGCGGCTAAAGAAGAGGAAAGTGGTGGCGGCATTTAATGGCGGGAAACGCGAGGGGGCGGAGGGAGGAAGATAACGGGAAAGACGCTGGGCCTCCGGCTTCTTGATAGGCCCAGGAGTTACATGGGCCTTGATACAATGCTTCCTTCCACTTCACTAGCATTTTTTTTACTAAAGCTATGTTTAGCTCGTGAGGTGAAACTTTTGGGTTCTCGAAACTATTAAACGTAGACTATTTACAAAAATAATTACGCAAATGGATTGAAAATTGCGAGACGAATTCATTAAGTCTAATTAATCCGTCATTAGATATTGATTATTGTAGCACAACGTTATCTAATTAAGGCATAATTAGACTCGTTAGATTCGTCGCGAAAGTTAAGGTAGGGGTTGTGAAACAGATTTTGTCATTAATCTACATTTAATACTCCTAATTAGTGTCCAGATATTAATGTAAGGGTAGTTGGTGAAATTTTGGGGACTTAAATTGGGCCTAAAATGTTCAACGAGCAAATTTGAAGCAAACATAAGTCGAACTAGGGGAACCTCACCTGTTGTCATGTAAAATTAAGAAAGTGCAATGATTTTAAAATTTACCATGATATCATCTCTCGACGATAAGGACACGAGCATATTATGTAAAGTTGAAATACCCGGGTAATGAGTATCACTATTTATTTAAACCAAAGTCTTGTCCGTTCTCCATGTTTTATGTTGAGAATAATTTCCAAGGGTTACCTGTATGAATAGTGAGTATATTATAGATGTCAGATATTATACTTGATTGAATATTTAGAGCTTTATTGAGTATAATATTTTATGAAGTACCTCTCAATGGGTCTTCTGTTGTTTTGCTAGAGGATCAGCTGGAGCCTATTTGTTGAATTCCAACCTTCGTTTAGCCTGTGAGTCGCTGCAAAATATATGGAATGCGAAGATGTTAGAATTGTCTTTTCCGTTCTCCAGGTTCGCTGACCGAAATATTGAGATCTTTCAAAGCTCTTTCAGACATTTTTAGGACTTAGAGTGACCGGCACACTCAAGATATAGCGGGCACAAATGTTTGGAATTTTAGAACCTAAGCAAACCACACACGCAACACACAAATCCAGAATGCGTCAGGCTACAGGAACAGAACAAAGGGAACGATACAACTGAAGAATCTTGGCGAGAACGCGACGCACCTGAGCGGCCTGCATCTGGCGCTGCGAGACAAGGTGCGCCAGCGGGTGGTAGTACCCGCCGGCTGCGGCCTTCGCGGCGGGCGGAGGCGACGACTTCCTCGCCGGCGGCGCGAACCCACCATGACCGTTGAACCCGTACCCGTTGGTCGGTACGGGGATGCTGTTGGCCACCGCCCGCATGCGGGCAACCTGCCCGGCCGCCTCGTAGAGGAGCTCCCACGGGTCCGCCGGCTGCTGCTCCAGCGGCGATGACGGCGGTGAGGTCCCCTTGGACGCCACGCCGTTCGGGCTCTCCTGGCCAGACTTGGGCAGCCCGCACAACGTCGACTGCGGCGACCCAACCATCACCTCGGCCCGCAGAACAATAATAAATCGCAATCAGTAACTCCGGCGTGCGCCCAGAAAGAGAAAGAGAAAGAACAGCAAAGAAAGAGCCAAACAACACCATGCATGCAACCACGAAACCAACCTTGGCAGGCGTCTTCCTCTCGCCGTCATCCCCGAGGAGCCCCGCGAGGCAGCGCGATAGACCGCCGAGGCTGTCCTCCTCATCGCCTGCTCCTCGCGGCCACCGTTGCCTTCTCCTCCTCGGAGAAGAAGTCGTCGTCCAGGAACTCCTCCGGGAGCCAGAACTCCTCCCCGAGGTCCGAGCACTCCGTCGACATTTCCTCCACCCTCGAACCGGTCGGAGAAACCACAAGAATCCACCTCCGGCGGCCGAAATCCCCGAACACCGCTCCGCGAAGCCGAGCAGCAGGGAAAGCAGAGGCGAGGAGCGGCGTGCTTGTCACCGAAAAGGTGTGGCACAGCGAGAAAGAGATTGGGGCAGGGAAGGAGGGGCGGAATGGAATGTCGACGTATATAGGAGCGTGTGATGGCAGGGAAGATGTAGGAGTGCATGCAACATTCAGTGGACAGTTTGTGTTCTCATTTGCTCCCTCCGGTCCGATATAAGTGGCGCACGAAGGGAGATTACAGAGACCAAAGTGCCAATTAATACCTCTATTATTGACTGTCCATGTGATAAAACACCAATGCATGCACACATGCAGCCACCCCCTTGAGTGGCGTAGTAATGACTAATCCCCTCGGTTCCCCTCGGTTTAAGGTCACGGATGAATAAGTAGGGGAAGAGGCCACCATGATAGGCACACATGTGGATGACGTGGACCAATCACAGCCCTGAGAACTCCCAAAGAAGTCCCTAGTGGGGAGCTAGTTATAGATTTCAAGGGCGTAGAAACAACGTCCAGATTCTATAGCTGGAAATCAAAACGAACCTTCATAGCATATGCATGAAAGATGACCCCACACATTACAACAATGTGGATCACCAGAAAAAAAAAACAATGTGGAGATCACCAGAACCAAGCAAAGATAAAGTGCCAAAATAACTACCCAGATATAGCAGCTGTTTCACCGAGACCTATCCACAGTAGCATGTTCAGTTACATAAGGACATGGCATTCAAGAAGTTCTAATAACATATACAAATGCAACGTCCTGAATTACTTCAATCGTGGCATTCTCTCCCTCTATTAAATTTGCAAGCTTGGCTGGGAAAGTGTCCCTATAAGAAACAACCAACATACCTCAGAAATGAAAAGAAAGTCTTTCGCAGTTCTAATAATTCCATCCACAGATCCGAGGGGCGAGAGGAAGAGGAGCGGGTTTATTACTAACCAGGGCGGCGAAATCGGCGGCGACGAAAGGGCCGACAAGGGGCGACGACGACGGTAATGGTTCCCAGAGGGCAGTTACCATTTAGGCACAAACTATACTGCTAAAACGGAAAGTAGTAGTAAATCTAAAGGTTGGGGGGCTCCCTTTCCCCTTCTCGCCGCCGGCGAAGACGCCGGAGGGGAGGAAGGGAGGGGCCCGAGCGGGGTGGCGCAGGGGAACCGAGGGAGAGGAGGAGGCTTAGAGGAGAAGGAAAAGCGTGGCAGTGAAAAGTTTTTTGTTGGGGTTGGAACATATCAACCAGCAAGTGATGAGCAAACCGTCGTCAACCAGATGGATGCAGTCAGTGCAAACCGAATGGCATGTGCTTCCCTTGACCTTCGCCTTTCAGAACCTGAAGTTGTCGTGGAAGGGATCGAGGCATGGAAAAGGACTTGATGCGGCGGAGGAACGGACGCGCTGAGACGACGCGGCGGAAGGACGTGCATGCGGTGGATGCGCAGGCGAAGTCGGCGCGGATGAAGATCTCCTCCCATAGTCTGCCGGGGAGGGCAGGCAGCGGCGGCCGAGCGGAGGCAATCACTGATAGACCAAGGCTATTGATTTGCTTCTGGATCATGCGTGTTGGTAAAGCTGGGCTGTTCTCGTTCCAGATATTAGCTCTGCAGTTTGACGTGGTGGGATGGGGATTGGAATGTCGGACCGAATTTCCTCAGGCCGCGAAGCGTGCATGCAGAGTCCGGAACTCTCGTAGGCGGCGATGGAAGCTGCTAGGCATCGCTTCGGCAACAAAAAGACATGTTGTCGCTGAAGGCCTTACATGTCGCGGTAGCATCTGGGGGTTGAGGTGCATGCATGCAAAAAGAAAACAAAATTGATGACATCAGGTACATGTAACATTGATTGAAACTAAAAAATCTATATATCACAAACCAAACATCAAAATTAAATTCCGATCACACCATTGAATTTCTGACAATAAAAACTTCGAAACAAGATAACAAGATCTCACTTGACTATATTTTGACAAACATTATTTATTCGTATTTTTTAATTAAGGTTATATATTCTGTTATCGCTAGAACAAAACGAATGGAGTGCCAGAACAAACGAAAACAACTATCAGAACAAGTTTATATGTCATCCCGAACAACAAATATGGTATCAGAACATGTTATTATTATAGACAGAATAAGATTTTGCTACAGCCAGAACAAGATATTACTATAGCCAGAACAACTTATTATTATAGTCAGAACAAGTTCGTATGTCATCTCGAAAAAAAAAGTGTCAGAACAAATGAGAACAACTGTTAGAACAAAATTCTATTATAGTTGGAACAATTTTGTGTGTCATCTCGAACAAAAACAAATGTAGTGTCAGAACAAATCAGAACAAGGGTCAGAACAAGTTGTTATTATAGTCCGAACAAGATACTTATAGCCAGAACAACTTATTATTATAGCGAGAACAAATTTACATGTCATCTCAAACAATAAAAATATTAATGGAGGAAAAAATATTAAAAAGGAAAGAATATAAAAATGGAAATAGAAACAAAATAAAAAAGTAGAAAGTAAAAAATAAATAAAAAGAAAAGAGAATAAAAAGTGAAATAAGAAAAATAAAAGAAATAGAATAAAAAGAAAGAAGAATAAAAAGAAAGAAAAAATAAACAGAAAAATTAATATTAGAAAGGAAATATAAATAAAAAAGAAAAACAAGAAGAAAAAATAAAAAACAAAAACAAAAAAGCGTTCCATAAAAATATGAATAAAAAATAAAAAACAAAAAAGGAAAAAATAGAAAAGGAAAAGAAAAGAATAATAAAAAGAAACAAAAAAGAAAGAAAAAAAGAAAGCACCGCCCCAGCCTCGCGGCCCCGTGGCCTTCAGTGACGAGAGGCCGTTTTGTCGCTTAAGCGACACATAGTAAAACGCGGCGGCGATCCGGCCGACCGGCCATGGTTCGGGGATTTGTACGGTAGTGGTGGTGAAAGATTGAGTTGGGTCCATAAGATATAACTCTACACTTGAATTGTGCATGCAGAGTTCCTATAGGCCTAAGAAATTGCGAGACAACCATTCGTTAAAAGAGCTCATCCACTGAAAGTGTATTTTTTAGAGAGAGACATCCAAAAGGGTGTACTCATATCTGATTCATATCAAGGAAAATAATTGTCAGTACAAGGAAATGACAGCTTGACACACAACGACGTAAAGAAAATAAAATTACATTGAAGAGCACCCTAGTCGTCTTCTTCCTTCCAAAGTTCGTCATCCACCGGAACTTGGAAAATGCATTGGAAAGGTAACAAGGGAAAGGAGCACTTGCAAACGCCATCGTCACACAAGGCTTTGAAGACCGCAAAAACCACCCGCTGCTTACAACGAGATCTAGCAAACGCTGAAAGAACATCGGCTGGGGCAACACCCCCAAGCAACGCAGGCTTCAATCCGTCATCACCAAACCAACGGGTTGAAGAAACCGGAACTTGATGAAGAATAGATCGAAGAAAGAGATCGAAACCGTCCCAACAAAGAACAACCAACTGCAGCTCCTGACGAACACACCAACTGCAAAGATCTGAAAATAATCTACAGATCTGACAGAACCAACTCTCATTGGCCCTTCGTCGGCGCCGGAAAGAACGTCGTCGAGGTAGGGAGAGGCCGGAGAGACCTTATTCCATAGCGTCATCTTCACCACCACCTTGTTGATGTCGCTGGAGACCAAATCTAGAAGGAAAAAACTAGACCTACGAAGGAAACGGGTCCTCGCTCCTCTCCCTACCGGCGCTGGCGAGGCCACCGGAGGGCAGAGGAGGGGAGGCGTCGAGGACGGGACGTGAGTGGCGAGGGTAGCGGCATTTTTTTTAGTGCTAATATAAAGTGAAAGTAAAAAACAACTGCAGCATGAACCACGAACAATACCCGTTTCTTACAACTAAGCAGAAAATACCGTGCATCTATTATTGCCCCAAAGAGAATTGCAGCTAGCAGGGATTAGGGACAATAAAAAGACTCAGGCGCAAGCAGCAAAAAGATAAGAGCCAATTACACATAGCCATATGAGGCATTTTCCCTTCAGAGGAGCCATGACGAGGGTTCACAAAAAACGCTACCAAAACGGTTTTTCGACCCCAAAAATCGAGCCGGTTAACCGGCAAAACTGACCAGTTACCGAGGTAGGTTTTTTTAGTTCGATCATACACGGTAAAACCCTGGTTAGCCAGTCGATTTTGCTACCGGGCCGGACCGATTTTTACGATAACCGCAGTTAACCGGCCCGGTAGCAATGGTTTTGCGAACCCTGGCCATGATTACGAAGGAGCCAAGAGACTGCCACAAGCCAGTGAAAAGACCTCGTGTACCTCAAATGCGGATCATATAATTCCATAATACAGAACAAGACCAAAAGCGATGAATAAGTCTTCAGAACTAATAATAAACTGCTAGTCTGCTACCGATACATGTCACAAGTACTACCTTTCTTCTGTCTTGTGCACGACATTATTGTTAATCCATCAGACAGATCTATATTGCCAACTCCGCTGCTTTAATTTGCTACGGTGAGAAACCCTGCACTGTGAACTGTCCCTGCAAACAAGTGACAAGGAAAACACTGTTGTCAAATAACCACACACACCTACCATCTCAGAGTGACGACTCTGTTGAAACATGGCAAACAATAGTAAGAAACTACTTACGAAAAAAACACAACAAGAAACGCGTGCTTCGCCAACAGCGCTAAGCTGTTGGCGAAGACTCCAACCCTGTTGGCGAAGGCTTTCCCAACAGGGTTTCCGAGTTCCTGTTGGGAAAGAACCGTTGGCGTTTTAAGTGATGGGAAAGAGCTCTTCGCCAACAGGAACGCGGGCCCTGTTGGGAAAGCTTCGCCAACAGCCATGTGTACCGTTGGCGAAGGGGGGACGCCGTCAGCTCGGATGCCGTTACCTTCGCCAACAGGGAAGCGACGGCTGTTGGCAAAGGGAACGGCTTTCCCCCAGAAGCGCGTGTCGGCTTTGCCAACAGCTTTTGCCCATGCTGTTGGCAAAACTGGGAATTTTTTCCCCCTTTTCTTTTGCTCTTTTCTAGCATTTATGGCCAATCCCAAGAAGTACATACACCTGCTTCAGAAGAGAAAACCTTGACAGCATAAACAGTTTTCTATCCGGAAATACTGGACTTCTGTGTGCTCAGTATTGTTTCACAACTAATTTCAAGCACATTATCTGTACGATCCACATTCATTCATGACCAAACCGAAATAGTCAGTACATACAGCTTACCATACAAACATTGAGCATCCATGAGGACAAGTCCATTCTGTCACTCCACATGAAACTAACTAGTATTCTTCCTAGCTGCACATAGCTCATAGTCTCTACATTGGGTGGCTTCCTACCAACAAAATGGCTACTTCAAGCAAGTCAACTTATTAAACTAAGTGACTATACACTAGAAAACAAAATGTATGAACCCAGCAGCAGGTAGTACCATGATCCACCAATTAAGCTCGCGAGTAGCTTGTTGCACCATCACTTCCTAAAAAATAAAATAAAAATACCACAGTAAGCTGCAGACAGGGAACGCTGTGTCAAATTGAAGTACAAAAAAGCTTGTCCTCTCCTTAAGTCCTTTCATAGAAAGTAATAGTAAGCCATTTCATAGTACGTACACAATGAAACTAGCTTATATCTATCATGAATGATAGAAACCACATCAACTTATTCAAGGTGTTCTACAAATCATGTTAAACTTATCACCATTGTTCTAGCAACAAGAAGGAAGAATCTAAGTTTGCTACAAAATAGCAGTGTGGCCAATCTGAATCCATGTACCTACGTGACTACCACAAGCTTAAGATTTAATCATTTTCACATACATCAGTAACTCGTAGCTCAAATGAATGAATTATTACAGTAAGACATTTGTACTAGGCACGTCATACATACAGCAAACTTTAATAGAGCAAAACAGGCCTAGCACTACCTCGAGACTTATTGTTCTGAAGCACAATAAATTCTTAGCTACAGCTGCTATGAGCAGTAGCAAGCGAGGACCTCCTGTAAAGAGGCAATCTAGTATCAATGTCAGGCAAACATCTCAGCAGATTCAGAAAGAAACAACATTGAAAAATAAACTTGGAATAAACAAATCAGATTTAGAATAGAGTTCTCAGCCAGTTTCACCGGACAAGAAATTTGTACCATGGCAGGAAATGACATCAACTTTTTCTCCAACACGAAATGGCATCAACATATTATTGGTTGTACGGTAAAAAGGGAGAATTCCATGACATTGTTCAACATATTTGTACAAGACATGCAGCAAGGAGCATCGATTAACAAACAGGTCACATACATCCTGTGGAACCAAAATCTTCAGGCAACAGAGAGCATTGCCAACTCAAACACAAAGCATGCTGCAGAAATTTAAAGAGACAGCAAGCAGAGCTAAGGTATACCTCCAATTGTCAGGCATACAGCAGATTGATCTTTAGTGAAATTTCAATAACTATTATCACCAATGCCAGGCCACAGATTTGGATGCCTTGTCACTAACCTTCAGCTGCCACAAGAAGCACCAATAAGAAGCCACTTTAAATCAGCCTTGAACTCCTTCCATTATAGGATATTTACATTCTTGATCACGTGTTCAGATCTAGAATCTAACTCCAACTGCCCAGACATTAACTTTTAAGTTTGGAATATTTATAACTGAATTGGAAGCAAATTTTTTGTTTGACATCTAAGGAACATTTGAGGTCCATATTTACATTTCAAATTAGTATGCAAAGCAAAGTGGATTAAATAGTATGCTGGAACCAAATTCAAGATTAATGTAGCTTAACTGATCTGCATACAAATTGACTTCAAGATTAAAACAGGTCAAACATGCACATGGGGCTACTCCCACACTACAGCCTACAGGTGCTATCTCATACCACAGCCTGTGGCAATTCAACACTACTCCCTTGTGCCACAATCTGCATCACATAACGAAGTTCAAAACACAAGTTCTAGCAAATTATTTCAATGACAATGCTGGACCAACTACACTGTAATTTCCCAAGTCAGGTAATTAACGAACAGATCAGAAGGAACAATCACTTGCCTTGCCGCTTGGACTTTTCACCAATCCATGCAGATCTGGTTGGGGATGATAGATCGAGGTTACTGCGTGAGGGAGGGGCAGTAGAGGAAGAAGGGGCCGTCGGGGAGCTTGAGGGGCTCCTACACCCGGCGGTCGCGCTCCCCACCGTGCTCGCTGGAGGGGAGGAGAGGCAGCAGGGAAGAAGACCGTGCTCCCCGTGCACTCATCGCACGGCCGCCACCAAGGAGGAAGGGGAGGAAGGGCCGCCAAGGAAGGAGGGAGAAGGCGAATGAAGGACGGGCGGGCGGGCCGCACGTGGGGCGGATCCGCCGACGGGGGGCGGGCTGGCGGGCGGGCGGATCCGCCGGGCGCGGATCACGGCCGTGGCGGATTCGGCGGCGGCTGGGCGGGCGGCGCGCGGGCGGCGCGCGGGTGGGCGCGGGGGCGGATCCGCCGACGGGCCGGGCGGGCGGGCGGGCGGATTTGCCGGCGGCGGGGCGGGCGTCTGCAGTGGGGAGGGAGGGCACGATAGGTTTTAGGGTTAAAGTTCTTTGCCAACAGCCTATAGGTGCGGCTGTTGGCAAAGCCTTTTTTAATTTTTTACTGCGCTTCGCCAACAGCTGCGGTATTAAAACTGCTATGGCGAAGACACCTTGCCAACAAAGACATCAAATTTGGGGAAAGAATTTTGCATTTTTGTTTTTTTTCCTTTCAACTTTTTTGTGGGTCCTTCCTACTATAACTACATCTCAACTTCAAAACTTGGGGATGTTTTGAGTTATTTAGCTATATTTCGTTAATTATTTTCGTTCACTTGAATTTTCCGGCATAATTCAAATTTGAACTGCAGGTGCGTGAAATAATGAAACTTAGGCGTTCGAAAAATGATATTCATGTTAGAGTGTGAGGCCGTGTCCCAAACCTCACCGAAATTTGAAGTCCTGTTCACGTAACACGACGGTCAGTGGTACAGCTTTTTTAATTATATAAAATCAACAGTTCCGAAACGCGAAGTGTCTTGACGCATGTGGAGCTACGATAAACATTTGAGAAAGTTTGGAGCGTTATCGTCGGATGCTCAACCCAGACATCTCCAGTGCTCGTGATCACATGGTAGAGATGTCTAGGTTTTGAGCATTTGACGCGGTAACTTGCTCCAAACTTTCTCAAATGTTTATCGTAGCCTCCACATGCGATAACAAGACACCCCGACAAGTTTCGTGATTTTTCGACTTCGTTTGGATTTTATATAATTAAAAACAGTTACCACGCTGACCATCGTGTTACGTGGACAAGGACTTCAAATTTTGGTGAGCTTTGGGACACGGCCTCAAAACACACTCCCATCATGAATATCATTTTTCGAACGCCTAAGTTTCATTATTTCATGCACCTGCAGTTCAAATTTGGATTATGCCGGAAAATTCAAGTGAACGAAAATAATTAACGAAATATAGCTAAATGTTGCAAAAAGGGCCCACATTTAACCATGTGCTTGTAAACAATGTAGCAAGGCTACCAAAAAAGTTTGAATTCAAAATTCGAAAAAAATGAAATTCTTTGCCAAGATGCACATGCCGTGGCGAAGAATCATCGCCATCGCCCTACACAAGGCTGTTGGGAAAGACTCTTCGCCAACAGCATGGTAGCCCTGATTGGCGAAGGGCTGCCCGTTGCCAACGGCTAACGGCGGCTGGCATGGCGGCGGATGGCGTCGCACCGCTTGTCGCGCCGGGCCAACAGCTGTTCTTTCCCAACAGCATTCCTGTTGGGAAAGAACTCCTTCGCCAACAGCCGAACTTTGCCATCAGTCTTTGGATTTTGGGCTGTTGGCGAAGATTTCTTTCCCGACATCGGAGTTTTCCTGTTGGGAAAGAGTTTCTTCGCCAACAGCTCAGGTCTTGGCTGTTGGGAAAGCTCTGGACTGTTGGCGAAGCCACAGTTTCCTGTTGTGAAACTAGTGAAAAAGAAGAAATTAAAGCAACACGTGAAAAATATGAAATTCATCCATAACTTGAATAAACACTACTGGACTACTGGGAATTGGTGGATGCAAGATATATAAGTTGGATGTCCCTTATATAAAAAAAAAGATAAGTTGGATGTCCCATCTGTAAGTGAACTATGGCAACAAGTTGGAGCAGAGCAAACCAACCACAAGCTATTTCTCAATGGCTGAATTTTATCAAGGGTGAATCTAGGTTTATTTGTACCGTTTTCATATACTTGACGGTGTCAACACAGCGGCGGCGGAAACCTTGCATAAATGTAAGTATATAACGTTCCATCATCCGACACACAAAGCCTCTCGAGAACCAATGTCTTGAGCTCCAATGTGTGATACTGCACAGAGCTCTTCTTCAACTCACGCCTGCTGGCCATGATATATTCATGAGCTGCGCTTACACTGGGCCAGCCATAGCGATGAGAACACTCGGACGACGAGCTCTCCAACTCACGCCTGACCATGAGTATGTGGGTTTCATTAGCTGCGCCTGTACTGGACCAGCCATAGTCTTTCCCATTATTAGAATCTTTGGGCAAAGAGGCCGTCTTGTAAGGCTGCCAGCAGCTCTCTTCTACACCGCCATTGTTCGGCCAAATCCTGCGGCAGAGCTCTACTGTGCTTTCATTGATGGTTAGCAGCCCAAGCATGCCTTCCCCGGCCTCCACGATGGCACAATGTGAGCCATTCGTGATCTCGGGCGGGAGGTCAATGATGGAGAATTTCATCTCACGTACATCGAGAACGAGTGAATAGGGCTTCGAATAAGCATTGTTCCAGTAGCGCTTCGAAGAATCAACCATCCAGAAGAAGCAGCCGTGCGCGTAGGAGCGCTGATTGCATCCTTGATGACCTAACAGCCCATGAGGCAAAATTCTGGAGCCATGGTACGTGATGCACTGCCACTTCCCGTCGCCGGAAGAGAAGACGAAGGCCACGGCCTTATTGCTGGTATATGTGGCCGCTGTGCCTGATGTGACGCTGCAGATCACGGAGAATAATGGCGGCCATCTCTCCTCGCCAGCATCTAGAGCTGGGCCCAGAAAGGGGATGAATCTCGCACTGTGTTGTTTTCGCGGTACGGAGGACGCTAGGTCGTCGGGGATGGCCGGAACATAGACGTACCGGCGGCGGACGGGATCGCACACCACGAGCACGAGGTCGTAGTCGGTGTCGCGCTTCCAGGAGAGGAGGACGAGTCCATCGTGCGCGTCGCTGATGGTGAAGACCCGGCGCCGCCTCTCGGGTAGGAAGGAGAAGGTGAAGTCGGCGGCAAGCGTGAGGGCGCGGGCGGCCCGGGCGGAGCGGTGGGGCGGCTCGGCGGGGTGGAAGCGATAGGTGCTGATGAACCCTAGCACGGGCGTGACGTGGAGGGACCTGAAGCGGCGGAGGAACGGGCGCGCGGTGATGACGCGGCGGAAGGACGTGCAGGAGGCGCATGCGCGGGCGAGGTCGGCGACGTCGTCGAGGCCGAGGAAGATGTCCTCCCATAGCTCGTCGGGGAGGTCCGGCAGCGGCGCCGTGGCGGGGACGACGATCGCGTCGGAAGCCATCGTAGTTTTTTTTAGTTCGCGTGTGCTGCCAGAGCGCTGGGCCGATATCTCGTTATTATTAGATAAAGTACCTACTCCCTTATGTTCCGTATTAGAAGTCGTTTAGGACACCGACACAGTCACCGAAGCACAACTTTAACTTCTTTTTTTATAAAAGTATTTATTGGAAAATTATATATGTATTTTCTTATGAAAGTAATTTTCAAGACATATCTATTTGTACGATTTTCACATTTTCAAACTCAACGACTTAAAAGTTATTCATAATTTATATTTCCAATGTTTGACTCAAATCTTGTCCAAAACGACTTCTAATAGTGAATCGGAGGGATATCGACCCATCATTGAGCGCATCAAAGATATTCACAGCCCCTCCAGCTAGTTATAAAGAACAATATCGGCCCAAAATATCATGTGTTTCATAGGTAACATCAAAATTCTAAACTTGAATGATTTGGACTTTACAGAAATTGGACTACAAATGGGATCTGGTTTTGGTCACAAGAAAGTGTGACTGCTGCTCTATTTTTTTTAAGAAAAGTGCTTCTCTTATAGCTACTATGATAAAAATCTTCTTCTCTTATCGTTCACACATTTTGTTTACATACATATTAGTAGCATTTTAACGTCCTACTTTGATTTGTCTGTGATATATATTTGGTACGTGAGCATAACTGAAGCAATGAATTTGATCTATGTTTTCTGGATACAAAGTGTTGCACCTCTCTGGATGACACGATAATTTGGAGCTTCAAGAATTCCAATGACTCATTCATGGTGCAATATGAAGAACGCACAACAAAACTGTGATCAGCTGTTAGATTCTACATGTCAGTAACAGTGCGATCGAACATTTCCAATGACTTATTAATTGAAAATTAGTTGTAGCTCTTTCAAGGAAAGAATTGTTGCTGTTGATGCACGTAGGTAATCAAAGTTCTGTGGCATTTGTCATTCAAAATTATTCGTCTGTAGTGAAGTGAGGAGCGTGTGCTTCTCGATTGGTAGTTAGATGGCTGGCTGGAAGGTTTCATTTCAACGTAGGTAAGTTTGTTGAACCTGCCAACAGACCAAAATGTAAACCATGAATCCATAACACAACAAACATGTGTATATCATGCATGTTGCCTTGGATTTTTTAGTTAGTGGAAAATGATGTCCCCTTATCAATTGATATCCTGCTCGAAAAGATTTCGGTGGGTGCAGTGTGATGGACTAATGAACGGATATTAACTTGGCAAATTCAGTTTTTTCTTGTTGAAACGGTTGGTGCCGATGTTAGTCAACAAAAATATAACTTCTAAAAACACGTGTGTGCCGCACGTGCACTTTACTAGTATAGATAAACCAAGACGGAAAACAAGGCTTGGTACTGACTGCATCCATCGTCAACCAATGATATGTCCTTCCCCTAACCTTCGCCTTTCAGAACCAGAAGCAAAAGATAAGACCACAAAAAGCAGCAAAGATCAACCAAGACCGACATTACTACAAGTTCTAGGGAACATGCAGGATTCTACAAGCTGAGCCAGACTGACACCATTGCAGGTTTTCAAGGTCTTCCTACCGAGCCCATTCAGGCCCGCTGATGCGCACGTTGGGCTGCCTTGTTCTGGTGGACCTGCGCAGCAGTAGCCTCCCTTGGACGCTACACGCAAGTATGAAAAGGAAGTGGCATTAGCATAGTTGTGTAACAGAGCATTCATAGCAATAGCATGCAAAGCAAGTTCAGTAATCAGTGTTGATTGTAATGCAAATAAGCAGAAACCCACGGTCCAGCAGTCTCTAGATCAGTGACACGCTCTCCAAAAGGCAAACAAGAAGGAAAGAGTAAAACCCAGAGGATAGAGGGTCATGTACCGCGATGCTTTGTCAGCTGGGTCTTCAGGACCCAAGTTCAAATCAGACAATAGCGATTCTATTCCTCCGCCGTGTTCCTAAGGATGAAAATGTGGACACGTATGAGCAGGGCACTTGACACAGTGAACATGAAACCATTTGATGATCTTGCTGTTTGCTAGCACAGCTCACCTCCGCCATTGTCAAAGCTATTCCTTTATGAGAGGATGATTCTGGTAAATCTGGCAGTGTATCTTGTTGATATTAGCATCAAGAATAGCATTATCTTTATCATCCGAATCCAACGCCTGCAACCATGAAGAGTTTAATAACTGGGTCACTGATGTAGAAATTATCATATTGAAGGAACCTATAACCCGGGATGGAGAGCTAACTGGTATCATAATCTTCTAGAATTTAGCATATTTTGGGAAATCTACAATGCCATATGCTTGTGCATTTAGAAAATTAGATCACACACAACAGAGGAAGCTGAACAAATTGCATAATCCATATGTGCATGAAAAGAGCAGTAGGGTCTTTCAAAGGATATACTTTAGAGGTCTGCATAGCAGCTACAAACATGAACCCAATTGCCATTCAGTTGAAAAAAGGGGGGAAATAATTCCTAATGTGCATCAGAAGTTTTGAACTCATAGTTTTCTCATGCTGAATTATTCAATCAATGCTCCAGTTTGCATACTGAGCCACATGGGTCGTCACTGGGAAAAGAAGCTTAACACATTCCTTCCAACCTTGGTGTGCAGCAATTTGTACTGGCAGTTTACCATTCTGTTAAGAAGACACATTAATGACAATATTTAACATACATGAGGGGCTTAAGGAATAACAAATTAAGTTTTCAATCTGGAGCACAATGAGTACAACAGAATGTGGGCAAGCCATTATAACACCACAAGCATACCACTAATTAATATCACATATGAGCACTAAGGCTATCTGCAGCAGTACACCCTAAATGGTACATGACCATTTAGGGTGTACTGCTGCGGATAGCCAAAGGATTGTAGGCATATGTATTACTTATTATAGCAGAATAAGGCAGTAACAGTATATGTGACCCAACTATTATACCCTGAATTCATGGGAATAAATAGGTGTACTTGAATATACTGGCTCTTTCAATTCCTTTGTTCTTTTATTTACTGTGTGCAAGGATCATATCAACTTCAGTATTAGCTAGACGTGGAACATTCATGAGCTAAAATATTGTACTTCAGACCTAAAGATGGGGGAAATTTTACCCAAAATTACATTTGATCTAGCTAAGAAAGAGTTCCATTAATTAACAAAGTTTCATGATACTTAAGAAAACACTATTTTGGGTCATCTAGCATTAAACATGCTAGGGGTTTAGGAAAACTGTGACAATAAAAACCAACTAGCAACGACTTACATCATTGAAGAAATTTTGCTAATTGACCTAAATTTACTTGTTTGTCAAGCAGTGTTTGTAAGTACACTCCAAAGAAGCATGTTAATTTCTGAGCACCTTTTAGCTGGTATAATAGACAGAAAACCCAGAAGCTAGATAGCAGTTACAACTAACAAGCTAAAATGCAAGATAAAACTCACTTCATCAGGAGTATTAGCATCCGCACTAGCCTCCTCCAGCAAACATTTGATACAGTCAGTTAAACCTTTCCCGGCAGCTATCACTAATGGAGTTAAACTGTTAAAGGGCTGCCAGCATTGACATCAGCACCAGCCTGCAATGTCATACAGAGTGCTGAAGACAAGTTTTCTAAAGCATGCTGCAACTGGTGCACAGCACAGGAATGACATAATCAATTTGGTTCAGTTCCATTGGTAAGAAGTCTCTTGGAGTCTTGGATGAGTAACAGAAACAAAAGGACAGGATACCAGTTTACCACACCTCAATGAGTATCTCCAAGCAGTGGCGGAGCTGGCCCAGCCCATCGACTAAGGCCCAGCCCAGGTACAGTGCAGAAACTGGGCCTATTTTTGCAACAGTAACTGCTACAGTAACAGCCCATCGACCACTGAGGGATGCAGCCACTGGCGTATTGAATGAAGTGAATGCCTATTGTACTGGAGAAAAGAAAAGAAAAGGAACACATTATGATACTGGAGTAGAAAAATATGTAACTATGTAACATGCAATTAATCATAAGGATTACAAAAGGCAGCACTTAATCATGCTCAATTTCCCCTGCAAAATTAAATAAAGATGAAAATGGGAAGCCAGGAATCTGCAATACCGTACCATCTCGTATGGATGCAATTGGACAAAAAGATATGCCTGATAAATGATTTGCAAAAGGATATTCAAACTTTCAACAACTGAGCCCCCTCGATTACTATTTTCTCCATATAGATTAAACAAACACTATAACAATGTAGCAAAAACCGAGATTGTTTAAGGCTACAGGATGTTGACCCATTGTCATCCATCCTAAATTGTCCCGACATAAGAGTGTCAGTATGGTCAGACACACTGCACATTGCCCATGTATAGAATGCCAGTAAATAAGCAGTTGTGGGATAAGGTGCAAATGAAAGTGGGGAGCAAATGAAAGTTAAATCACAAGAGCAGTATGCTAGGCTAGATGTTGGCAAAAGAAGAGACACATACCATTTAAAAGTGCCACATAAAAGAAAACAAGATCTATTATTAGATTGACTTGTTTAATGAAACATGAGTCTCATGTTGGCCCAGTCAAACAAGCAAAATTAGCATTCTACCCACTGTGTCTGGACTAAGTCTATTTAGCTTCCAAGGTTTTTTTTTAATACTTAGCTTCCAAGGTTAAGAAATGGGAAAGACCCTCAAGGGCAAAAACAACAAACACTGGAGCATTTACAAGGCAGAAACAATGATAGAACACTAACTCCAGCACACAATATTGACAAAAAGAGCAAATTATAGCTGCGAAGAATGAACTTATTACATCTGCTTTATGCTGCAACAACAACTTCAACACTTTTGCGTGTCCATTTTCAGCGGACACATGTATTGGTGCTCCACCATTTTCACATATGGGGTCAACCTCAGCTTCCTTGGACAGTAATAGCTCTGCTACTTTATAGAAACCTGGATGAAATGCAGGAAACTGATCATGACACAGTACCACCCATCATATTTTTAAAATGTATTTTGTAACTTAAATCCATTCATTGCGAAAGCTTATTACTTTAAAATCTACATAACATCATTTCTATAAAACTACAACTATACAAGGTGTTTTGCAATGCAGTATGAATCGGGAAGATTACAACATTGTGGTGTCTTGTTAACCAATGCTTAAGCCTAGGCAATAAACTTAATTCAAATGGTAATATTCTATCCAGTCTTAGAATATAGCATTTTTCACACACAAGGAATGCAATTAAGTATAACATCCAGACCTCATTTACTGCATCTGCTCCTACGATGAATTACCAGTATCCATGCTATGGTAATGCCAGGTTTAAGTAACCAAAACAAGTTATACACTTCTATACCCTTTTTTTATCCAGTAAGTATAGATCAAGCATACATATCTTGTTCAAAAGTAAACACCACAAGTTTATGCAGTTGTCAACACTATCCAACATGTTTTGTGATGAATTAACACCTGTTTTAATAAGTTTTGATGGACTGCACTACTGGATATTAGCACCAAAAGTGGATCACAATGGTGAAAGTGTTTACACAATACCACATTTAGCCACCCAAAAAGAATCCTATGTTGTGGAAAACATATTCTGATCAGATACTGCAAACTATCTAGAACTGAAAAAACAGACAACACAGATTTGGCCAGATAAATCTAAAACAGAGCTCAAAGAACAGCTAAAAAAACTACACAACACATATATGAATGCAAGGGAAAGAACCTCTTCCTGCAGCAATATGGAGAGGAGTGACCCCAACGCTGTCTGTTTGGTTTGGATCAACTCCACGGCAGAGCAGGGTTAAAAAAACCGTTGGTAACCGGCCGGTTTACCGTGGTAACCGGTGCTACCGGTTCGGCCCGGTAGCAAAACCGGCCGGTTTACCGTCCACCAACCGAACCTAAAAAATGCAGAACTCGATTAACTGGTTCGGTTCACCGGTTAACCGATCTGGTTTTTCGGGCAAAAAAACCGGACTGGTAATGGGTTTTTTAACCCTGCGGCTGAGTAGGAGCTTTATAGTTCCTGTGGATCCCACACCTTGTACTGCTAAAATTAACGTCGTCGCATCTAAAACGATCATAAGAAATAAAAACACTTCATATGCATGTTCAATGATTCCAACTTTTTTGTGTGACTTTCCAATGATTCCAACTTTTGAGTTCTGACAGAATAGATGATACATAATCAATAATCTTAGCATCCAGAGGCGGAGCTGCGACTAGGGCCGCCCATGTGACTCGAGCTGCGACCTTGGCATGGGTGGCCGTGTCCCTAGTCGCGGTCCAGCGAAATCCACACCCCTCTTTAGTTTTTGGCCCAAAATCCATGTCTTGGAGGCCCAGCTTGAGCCAGGGCAAAGCGCACACAAGAGGCAGCCAGCAGTTCACTCGCTTCTGCTCGAGGCCGCGGCAGCGCGATCCGCAAGCGCGACGGCGCGATCTGCGAGGGGATCCCGCCAACCGCCTCCAGCTCCACCACCACCACCTGTGAGGCCGTGATCCCTGCCGCCCGCCCAATCCGCCCGTGAGCTCGTCGCCGGCCAATTCTTGGCCCTTACCCGCCCGATTGCTCCCTGCCGACCTGCCCTTTGGTTCCCTAGCATTCTCCAGCTGGATTGCTTGGATTTCTAGTTACTTCTCGTTCCTTGGTTCCTCCGGTCCTCCCCACTCGTTGGCGTGCGAGCTGCCCAGCTGCGGTGCTCGGCGCCCAGCCGATTGCTGGAAGAAGATACGAGCCACCCACCGGCCTCCCCATTCTCAGCAACTTTAGGTTATTCTTTGTAATAGTTCTGGTTTCTATTCAACTCATCATTAATTGGTAATTTTGATTGAAAGTTGCATCTTCTATGCTCTGAAATTTTAGAATTAGACATGGAATTCGTTGGAACTTTAGCATTTTTCTTCACTAGTTTTTTTTTACATACATGCTGTTAAATTGAACCATTTTCAGTGTTGTTGTTATTACTCTCTATGCAATATGCATGTCAGTTGTTGAATGGTAGTTTTGGTTCTCAAATTTTGGCCCTAGTCGTCGCCAAAAGCTGGCTCCGCCACTGTTAGCAGCCTAGCATTTATTACTTCCACCTAACGTATTTGATTTCAGTATGACCAGATAAGGAACAGGCAATCTGAAAACATAATCGCTACATTGTCGAGAGATAACAACAGAAAGGATGCGAACGAACGAGTAATACTTCTGACAACCAAAAACCATTTTCTAAGCCCAATTGGCGAAAATCATTTTCTAGCCCCAATTGGGGGAATAAATGGGATCTCGTTTGGGTGCGAGCCTCAGATCCCAACTGCTAAGCCCACCAATTGATAGACCACGAATTTAGGCCTTCCCCTCCACAACAGATTGTAGAACACAAACTTAAAACCTCGCACAGATCCCACAAAACGCAGATGAGAACAACAGCGGTAACGAAATACCATCAGCATCCGCGGCGTCGACGTCGACGTCACATGAACTGATCAGGAACTTGCACACCTCCACCTCCCCGTTCGCCGCGGCCAGGTGCAGCGGCCCGCGACGCTTGATCCCCGTCACGCCGATAGATGCGGCCGCCACCGCCTCGTCAAGGCTCGCCCCCGCCTCGCTCATCAGCTGCTTCGCCAGCTCTGCTCCAATTCAAACAAAACCCAACCCCACAGTCAGATCGAGACCCAAACCCTAACGAATCGCGAGCGGGGGGGGGACCGATCGAAGGGGCTTACTCTTCGAGCGGGCGAGATCCCCCTCCAGCGCCGCGTCGAGGAGCTCCGCGACCGCCCGATCATCGTCGTCGTCGGCATCCTCGGGCAGGAGCGGGGGCTTGAGGTCCAGCGGCGGCCGCTAGGAGGAGGACCACCCGGAGCCGGCGAGTGGGAGCGGACAGCTGAGGAGGAATGGAAACGAGCGGGAAGGGAGCCTGCCGTACTAAAAAGAGAGGGAGCTGGGAGAGAGTGGATGAGCACGCCAGCCTGGAGGAGCGCTGTCAGACCCGAAATGGGCCAGATGGTCGTGGCTTATGGGCTGGGCCGATTCATAGTTGGGCTTGTCTTTGCCATCTTGTGTGATTGGTCTTCTCAGTTTCGATTTTCGAAAATGTCTGAAGCTCACTATTTCACGTTGAATTTGTAAGACAAAGGTAGTAGATTTGATGGATTTAAAACTCGATCTCATATCAGTAGCCTAGATTACGTCTATCTTCAGTCACTTTCAATAATCTCCCTTCATCTTGTGCTTAAAGCACAAGTGAAAGGCCAACAAATCCTAATCCAAACACGGGTGCCCTTGCAGGTGGGAAGTTCACCTAAAGAAGACGATAACCTTTCGCACCACCAAAAAAAAAAGGGTCTAACCGTGTAACACAGTGAGGGCAGTAATCAACTCCCAGAACACGCATACCATCGAGGCAAACTGCACCATCTTAGCTCAGTACAACTCAAGCATTACAACTCCCAGGTTTCCATCACTGTTTATGCTTGGTCTTTACAACCCAAGCAGAGAGGCCAACTTCGGACCGTTTTGGCGTCTCAATGCAGCACGAGTATGTTATTAACTAGGTAAGTAGGTATAATAGGTACTAAATCTCCAGTGGCTTTGGTTTATCATCTACAGAACGTGGACATAATCCAAGAAAAAACAGACCCACTGGTTCCATGGACGCCCGGCAACGGCATGTCACCACCATCTTCGTCTGTGCAATAACAACTGATCCACCTCACTTCACGGATGCTCCTCCTGGATGCAAAGTATGGTTGAAAGGTTACATCAGCACCATAGTGTCAGAACTCACAAAGCATGCATGGTAATCCATTATATCAAATAAGCAGCAAATCATTGGCACTATCTTCTTTCGTTGTTGCGAAATGTTATCCAGACTGAACAGAAAGAAATCGCAGAAAGCGGAACTAACATGAAAGTACAGCATTGACGGATTGAATAAAATCACAGCACAGACTATTCAAAAGGCATCCCCACCATCCGTCCAAAGATCCCCAAATCAAAGATCAAAAGCAACTAGAGCACAGGCTACAAACCTGGATGCTTCATTAGTGGTCTGTCGGATTGCATCAGGAACCAGGCTTGGGTTTATTCCACTTCTCACCAAACTCCTAAAGAAGACACCGTCAAACACATGAACAGTGAACATGACAGTGTACAGTTGCTACTTGCTAGCATAACTCACCCGCACCAATTCCTTAGCATCTTCCTCATCTAAAGGTTTTGATGGATCTGGCTTCATTCTTTCCAAGTAGGAAGTAGCGTCATCCAAATATCTCTCTAGATTATCATTTTTCAGATGGCAAAGGCTCCTCTTTGCAAACAAGTCTGCATCGTTGCGGCCAAGCCTAAATGCCTGCGATCATCCGATGATACCAAACCAAACATTAATTTAATGACTAGATTTTTCATTCTCCACAGATCCAGGTAAATGTATTGATTCTTCTACAAGAAAGTTGGCATTTGAAAGGATGTAAAGCAGGGTCTAACAATAAGACACCCATTGGATAGTGTGTCTGAAGGAAACTTTTGTGTACTTCCTTGTGAACTCTAATGTGTGAGAGCACATTGTTAAAGAGAAGGAAAATCATAATATGTAAGATAAACCAGCACTAATTATCAAATTCATCAGGATTCACCGAAATGCAGCTGCTTGACAATAGACATAAGCTGAAGAATATATTGACGACTATAAATGCATGTTGAATATAATTGGAGATATGCAAAAAATTACTTTAGTGTAGCATGTCACTGCACCAGCATATTCGTTCTCCCAGTATCTAGCATCTCCATCTTCAATAGCCCTACTTGCTTCAAGCTTGAATGCCTACAGCTCATGCACAACCAGAAGTCAAATAAAAACCATATCACAAAATCAGTAGCGTATAAACATCTATATTGCAGTCTTCATAACGTTTACCAACATCAATCCAACCATCATATTCAGTAGAAAAATGGGAAATATTTCCAAATTGTGTCTCTGAACTCACAATTTTTTCTCTTTTAAGCATGTAATCAGTGTTCCAGTTTGCATATTTTTCCAAAGGGATTGTCACAACCATAAGAATATCAACGCATTCCCTGAATCCTCTGGATGCAGCAATTTGTATTGGCAATTTACCATCCTGTTAAGAAACCACACAAGAAAATTAGAAATAAACATCGGAGAGGAAAAATAACAAAACTAGAGGCCTTCTGTTGCGCAATGAGGACATAATACAGGCAATACAGGAACTACAGGTGCAGGGCATGCATTATGGTACTTGTGTATGCTTTTATATTTGTATAGCACAGTGACAGTCTAAACTGGGTATATGTACTCAAACTCCTATTATTCACTGGGGTGAACAAGTGCATGAGCATTTACATCGATCCCTTTTACTGTTGCATGAAGGAATCATTTCGACTTCAGCATTAGCAAGATATGCCAACATTCACAAATTCGTTAAGAAATATAAATTTAGGTAAGATCCCCACATTTAAGAATAAATTCCTATGCCTTATCTCATGACAGTATGGCACTCATAAAATTCAATATCTGGAAACCACAGACAGCTTTCCTTAAAGAGTGAAATTTCACCACATGTAATAGCCATGGCTATACCCTACATTTGTTGGAATACCAATCAGGTTATGTGACAAAACCTTTGCTGCAATAATATTCGAGGTGAATAGACATAAAGCCCAGAAGCAGGACAAGAGTGACAACTAACAAGTGAAAATGATAAACTCCAGCTTAAAAAAATGATAAAACTCACTATATCAGGCTGATTAGGATTAGCGGCTTGGCCCACCAAACAGTTGATGCAGTCAAGTAAGCCATTACGAGCAGCTACGGATAATGGAGTTACAGGACTATCATTATTGACATCAGCGCCAGCCTGCAATTTGGAATACATGACATAGGGTGTTGAAGAAAGCTTTTCAAAAGCGTCATGCAACTCATGCTCATCTTAGGGATGAAAATATCAATTTTGTTCTGCCCGAGTGGCAAGAAATCTTCTGGAACGAACAGCAGCTCTGAAGGGACAAGTTACTGCACCTGAATCAATGTCTGCAAGCATTTCAATGAAGAACCATGGAGGGATGCCACCAGTGGCGTGATGAGTTCATGCGTTTGTCTGTTAAGCTGGGGAAAAGGAAGAGAACACATTATGGCACTCGAGCAGAAAGGAAAGATCAAGCAGTTGTGCAAGTTATTATAATATAAAAGGTTACAGATGGGAGCACCTGATCACTTTATGCAACTTAATGTACAAAATAAAATAAAATAAAATAAAATAAAATATGCAAATGGATCGCATGAACATGGGAGGCCACTATGCCATGTCATCTCCTTTTCCAATGTACCACTCAACAAAAAACTTACGTCCAAACATTTCAGACAGAAACTCCCACTTTCATCAAGAAGGCTCCCTATGTGACAGTTCCTTCCTTCTAAATCAAATGAGCAATCCACAATTGTAGCAGCAAAACCAGGATAATTTAAGGTTATTGTTATGGACCTAGAGGGCCCACGGGGTGTTAAGGGCCAAAGGGGCCCAACTAGGCCAGTAGGCCCTATGCGCCAGAGAGCCACGAGCGACGCCCCCTGCGGCTGCCCTGTGTCTTGCATAATAGGTCAGGAATTAGGAAGGGTCAAGATATTAGGATGGCTTGCAAGCCAAGTAGATCAGGGTTCCTTGAGAGCCATGTCATGTCCCCTCTATATTATAGAGGCCCCATGCACCAAATTAATCAAGTAAAGAATTAAGGGTAAACCCTAAAGCTCTCAGGCTTCAGCTCTCTCCCCTCTCCTGCACCTCCTGTGCCCCGCCTCCATTGCAGCCGGCCACCTTCCCCTACCTCTCTAGTGCCCTAGGCCCAAGAGATAGCCTAAAACCCTAATAGTTATATAGGATTTTTTACCCATTCTGACTCTATGCAACTATGCAGAAACAATAGGACCATATACAAACTGCCCATTGGAGTGCCAACATGGAAGCAATGGGACAAGGTGGAAAGAAGCAGGGATGTAATGCAACTTTCATCAAACAAGAACAGTAGATTATCTTGGTCTGAACATGACTTACCTTTTTTGGGAATGAACATGACTTACCTTAGGATGGTTATGAAAGAAACAATTATTTTACTTTACTACATGGATATGTGGTACAAAGGCATCAATTGTAGGCAAGGTAAGAGCCAAACCAGAGAACAAATAACACATGATAGGAGAACAAAGTAAAAAGGGCATATGATTGAGGCAGTTAATAAAAAGAAGTTTTAGCTCAGCTCGGTTAAGCAATAAAATAGTACTCAACCCACCCAGGCCGGACCTGGTATACTGAGCTTACGGGGTTGGGACGTGAAAAGAGCCCTCAAGAAAATTAAAAGCAGTGGCAAGCTGATTTCACCCAGACAAGAATTTGATGCCCGTTACCATGGATATAGTACTGAACTCCAACAAAGATAATATTGATGAGAACGAGGAAAGTAGAGCACGAGAGAAATTATTACATTTGCTCTTTTCTCAATCAATAATGTCACTATTCCTGCATGCCCATGGCCAGCAGCAACATGTAGTGGCGCTTCACCATTTTTATCAATGGGATCAACATTATCTCCTATGGACAACAGATACTCTGCTATTTTATAGTAACCTGGATGAAATACAGGAAAATGATCACATAAAATTTATCTTTAAGGATATATCTGTAACATGTGTTTCATAGCAAAATGCAATCATCACCAAGAGCTTAATATTTTAAGAATCGATCATTTTAGTATTTTTGTATGCCTACAAGCTAAAGTTAAATTAACATTTTTGTATGAATGCAATCATGAGGCAATTTGCATTGCAGTGTAAGCCTTGGGATGGTTACTACAAATCAGGTGTCCTTTTGACCTTCTATACTAGTTCCTTTTTGTAACATTACGCTTCAAAAATGCAGGAGGCGACTGAACAAGAAAAGGTGACCTAGTAAGCAATGTTTAAGCCTAAGCAACGAACACAGCTTCATTTAGCTGGGTTCCATCCAACCTCCCAAGCACAGGCCTTCAGTTGGTCATTTGCTATTCTCTACTTACGCTGGCCTAGTGTCTGGGCTCAGTAATGCAAGGTTGAAGCAACTAAAAAGGGGTTATGCCCAATTTTAGCCACGACTCTGTGTGAATATTGCTTAAATTAACTTATGTGTCTTGTTCAAGAGGAAATATGTTAAGTTTAAGCACATGGACAATTATATACTATTGAAGAACGAACCCACTGTGTGAAAGAAAACAATAGGCCAGCATAAACCTAAAAAGCTCAATAAAGCAGCTAAAACTCCAAAACACATATATGCATGGGAAGAGAAAACCTTTTCCTGCTGCACAATGGAGAGGAGTAATCCCACGATTGTTTGCTTTCACTGGATCAGCACCATTGTTGATAAGATACTGTACAACAGCTTGAGATCCGGCTTGAGATCTGCCACCACTCATTGCCAAAAGCAGAGGTGTTGTGCCTAACACGAGCATAAAAGATAGTAAACATTTAGTAAGGATGGCCACCAATGTTTACTATCTTTAAAAGCCTTAGCAGTTGCAAAAAGCATACCAGACCAACGACAAGAAGGTACTACATGTAAATGCACCATAAGATTAAAAATTAAGAGAACTTTCACCCAAAATTACACCACTTAACTTCCATTAAGTACCGGTGAATAAAAACACAAGAGGGCATGGCAGACATACCCAAAAAACAAGGTATGGTACTGGTTGGCACGGATGCACACCATAGTCGACATAAGCTGTCCTAGAGCCTCACCTCATATCTATCTGAATGGATAGGAAGTTGCGGCTTAAAACATAAAGCTTTCCTACAGCTTGATACATTTGCAGACCTACACTACTAAACAGAAATTAAACATCAATTCCACTTGAGAAACAAAGGATGGTAGGAGCATCAGTCGTGTGATCCTGAATTTGTTCTGCTCTCATACACATTTTGTGTCAGCGAGTGGCAAAATTGCACTTGGCACAATTCAGCACAATTAAACATTAAAAGCAAGTTAAAGCTGTTGGGGACTCAAGATCTAACATTAAACAGGGAAAAGTAGCCCCTAGCAGGGACAATTCTTCTAAAGGGGCCTCGGTGCAAAGTACAGAACTACAAATTCACCAAACTGCTTCTTCCACATATGCTTTGATTTCAATGGGATACAAATATGGAGCCAAGCAGTCCAATTCCACATGCCAATAGATTAACTAACCAGACATCACATCTAACAGGGAAGGAACAAGTAAAATGCTCCTATGAAAGGTAAGAGAAAAAATGTCGGATAACCTTCATACCTCCCACCAACGGACAAGCGATTATCCGGCCGTGCCCAGGCCCGAGACCTCGCCGGACGCCGTGCACGCACTACTCTCTGGCCACGCCCGCACCGCTACCTCACCTGTCATCTATGCAGTGCCGCGCATTTGCCGCCCCCTCCTGGTCGGCCGCTTGCCACGCACCGACCCCGCGCCGCGGCGCCTCGCCCTCGCCGCCCACCAACGCGCCGCGCGCCGCCACTTCGCTGGCTGGCTCCTGCGCGGCGAGCAGCAGCAGTTGCTGCTTATCCATGGCTTAGCCCAAACCCAAATCCAAGGCGGGCCAACTTGTAAGCCCAATTGTGAAATAAATGGGCTCCCATCTGGGGCCCCAATTGCTAATCCTTCCCACACTTCACCACGAGTCCCCCCCTGGCATAGCCTATGGTTTCTTCCTCCTCACTGCAACGCCTACTTCTGCCGTCCCCCGGAGCGTAACTCCGACGATCAATCGACGCATCTGCTCTGCTCAGGTTTACCACCGAAACACCCAACCAAACTCCGCACACTCCGACGACTCGAGCAACCAAAACCTCGCCGAACCGACACAGATTGAAGTGCAACCAAACGCCGAGCAACGGAAAGCAACCGATCGATCCAAATCCCAACCAGAGATAAACGCAGGGAGGGATCGCGTAGTGGTAATACCGTCAGCATCGGTGGCGTTTGGGTTGCACTCGAAATCCTTGACCAGCATCTTGCACATCATCAGATCGTTGGTCCAGGCGGCCACGTGGAGCGGCCCGTGGCGCTTGCTCGTGGGGTTCGCGAGGGCCGCCGTCGCCTCGTCCAGGCCAATCCTCTTCTCCATCAGCTTGTTCGCGTGCCCTGCAATGCAAGCACCAACAGCAGCACAATTAGCTTAGCCAGTAATCTCGCGATCGATCAAGTTCACAACACCCTAGCTATCCCGGGAACGACCTCCCCCAAAGCGAGAATCCGAGAACGGAACCGGCCGGGGCGCGCGATCGTCAGAGATCACAAGTTCGGAACCACGCCACCGAGTTGATCGAGTCGAGTCGAGTCGAGAGGGAGAGGGACTTACTCCTCGCGCCGGAGATGTGGCCTTTGTACACCTCGAGGAGGACCTTCTCGAGCATCCGATCGTTCTCGCTTGCGTAGATCAGGGCCCTGGGCTTGGACGGCAGCACGAAGTCCCAGTACTGCGGCCGCCCGGAGCCCCTTCCCGAAGTGGAGGGTCCGTCGCCGGAGGAGGACGCCATGGTGGGCGACCTCGAGCGCAACGTACGGTCTCTGGAAGGTTCGGGAAGCAGCTTGGGTTGGGAGGGGTGGTTTGATTTGAGGCGAGGTGGAGAGGAGCGGAGGGGGAAGAGGAGCAGGGGGAGAAAAGCAACGAGCGGGAAGGGGGAGGCGGTTGCCGCCCGTACTAATGCCAGGCTGGATCCCCTTCTCCTCCACCGCGCCAGTGCCGGAGCCAGGTGGGCCGAGTCGATTAAACTTACGGGCCAAGGCAAACGTTGTTGGGGGCCGACCTAGCTTGGTTGGTAGTTTTCAGTGGCCCATCGCTAAAATGGTTTTGCTTTTTTTTTATTCTTAACATCAACAAAGCTTTCGTAGGAACTCTGAATCACAATGTCTGGAATTCTTAGGGTTACAGCAAAGGAACTCTGAATTCTTACACTGATCAACAAGGCAATAAGACATTGTTGATCTCTACTCCTAAAAAGTACGAAGTGGAGAAAAAAACCCGTTAGTACTTTCTTACGCCTCGTCGCCCGCCTCACTCCCCATCTTCCTGGCCGACGCCTCCGCCTCCCTCGGTCCACCCGACGCCTCGCATCCCTCCGCGCCTCCCCAATCGACCAATCCTATTTTCCCTAGGGTTTCCACCCCACGGTCCAATCGGTTCGGGTGCGTCCTCCTCCTCTCCAGCGTCGCCGCAGCGCCGCAAATCCCTCCTCCTCTCCTCTCCACGCGCGGCCGCTGCTGTATCCGCCTCCTCCTCCTCTCACGTGATGTCGAGTTCCTACCGGGTACCCCCACGGAGGTCAAGGTCGTTCGCCTCCGCCGCAGCTCAGACGCTGTTGAGATCCATGTCGGGGTCACCATGGTTATCGTCTAGGACCTCTCCTCCGGCGGTTCCCTTCTCTGCACTAGCACCGCCGCCACCTCCTCCGCGCCGCTCCCCCGCCTGATGGCGGCTCCTCCGGCCAGTCGCCGCTCCGCTCAGCCACCGGCCAGATCTACACCGCCGGACTCCGCCTCCTGCTGCTAGGCACCGCCTTCCCCCTGAAGAAGCCCTCAAGCTCTGGGGTCCCCTACCTGGAGGCCGACTCTAAGCCCTCATCTCTCGGCCCCTGCTCGGAAATCCCCGTCTATGTGAAGCATGGCATCTACAGGTAGCAAATCTCGTAGATCCTCTCGTTTTCCATGTATCTCGCAAATTCTCACATAAATAAGATCTTATTCTCGTTTATCTCGTGGTGCTAGGTTTTGCTGACTGCTACTAAATCCACTGCCTCCAACCAGGAACCTGTTCGTGAAAGTTGATCCATTTCTTTGTGCCTATTTTTCTTCTTATGTGCAATGTACTATTTTTTGAATAGTGATAACCATACCAAAGTTTTTGGATCTGCAATCCTTTAGGTGATTATGTCGATTTTTCCTGCAATCCTTTAGTGGTGATGTCAATTTTTTCCTCTTTGTAGACAAATCCTCATTTATACAATTTTGGGATGATTTGTGAATATCGCACTTAAACATTGCTATCGCTCCTTGCCATTCCCTTTTTGGCGGTTCTCGTATAAACTAATGCATGTTGTCAGCTGTTAAAGAAACTCAGATTTAGGAAATAAATGACTGATGCTGAATTATTTGTCTCATGCATGCTAAATTGCTTACATACTAGGATTTGTCTGGTGTAGATTTACCATTCGGGACTCGCAGGGAGGATGCTTGAATTGGCTCTTCAGATTCAAGGTAAAGCCCTTTATTTTTTTGGTTTATTTACCAATGTATATAGTGCTAGCGTTATTAGTTCACACACTCTGGTGTTGCTAGCATAATGCTCCTCTTAGAAGATGGGAGCGAGAAGCTATGCTATGCTCTTGTGAAGTTAAAGTACTTGAATACAACATCCGTGGAGTTTATTAATAGATGAGCGAAGAGTTTGATTGTTGGAATTGTAGTAAATTGCTAATTGGGCTATGCTCTTGGAATTGCTTCAGTTAAGTTCCAATATCCATTGTACATATATGCCTTTCCAACTATTACAATTGGTAATGTACATACATATGCAATTTTGAATGACCAGATGCAGTTGTGTTGTGACTATTTTTGCCCTTGTTAGTGTGCAATTTTTGGGGGCGAGTATGTACATACTGACCAGTTGTTTTTTACCCAATTAATATAGCATGACATTTGACTATTTGAGAAACTTAAATCAATTGCTTGAGATAGTCCATATGTCATGCATGCTCATGTTGGTTTACAAAGAAGTAAAAAGGCACCTGTTCATGTTGGCTTACAAAGAAACAAAAGGAACATGCTCATGTTGGCTTACAAAAAAAGTACAAGGCTCATTGACCTTGGTACCTCACCAGATGATAATTATGTATACTCAATGACAATATATTTTTCTGTTATCTGTTGATCTATTTCATCTGCCAAACTTTTGTATGACACTAGAATCTTTCTGTTTGACAAAATATGTAATATGGCTTCAATTAGAATGTTCCCATTTTTATTGTTAGATTACTATATTTTATTGCTATTTGATCTATCTGAAGCAATTGAATTAGAATACAAAGAGATTGTTCAGCTATCAAGGAGTTCCTTTTATTATTAATTCACTGATAACTCTCCAGCCTAGACAACACTTGCAGAGGATCTGTTATGTGAAAAAAATGAGATATTTGTGAATTCCATGAAGTTCATTGCAGGTTGGAGTTCTATTCCAAAATACATCATATCCAAAATAATTCAGTCTATATATGATCTTCACACACTGGATGCAGCTGTGAAGTATAATTTACTATTTGCAGTTTGTATGGGATGAATAATGAGTGCATATACAAGGTACAAGAACTTTTGGGTTTTGTCTGACTCCTTCATGATTGTTTTATCAGTAATCACTATAGCTTAAATAAGGCTACTTTCTAAACTATATATATTTGAAAGACAAGGAAGTAACTAATTCTAGATAGAATAATAATTAAATTTGGCAGCATTGAAATATAAAAAATAGATTATATATCCCTTGCTCTAGAACAATAGGTCTTACAATTTACAAAGTACCTAAACTGTAAGGTTAAATTTCTATTTTGCCTTTTGGTACAAGATTTGCAGTTTATTGGAATAAGTCAAGTTTAATACATTACTTCCAATTAAATTACTTCTTGTTGATATTTTCATTAAAGATCTAGGGTACTTTGCAAAATAATTGGTATTGTTATCGACTTAGGCATTTTTCTCATATATGATTTGATTGATTAAAATTTTACTTCCTTATAATGAGGAGTAATGAACACAGGCAAGGCATATATTTTGATTGATTAAAAATTCACATCCTTTGTAGGTCAGATATCACTTTGTGGCTTTCTTTTTCGGTTTTACAAGACTGACGGAGATGCTTATAGGATGCTTAAATGGTTGAATATAGTACTTGTGTAATTTGATCCTGTAGTAGATGTCTGTAGAAATGTAGATGTAATATAGTACTTGATTATTTAGTTAGTGCGATGGAAACCATTTCTACTCCAAATCAAGCGGTGCATTGGTGATGATTGCGGTGTATTTCATTGCACGATATAAATATATTTAGCTCTATACTGCAATTTGATTGATGATATCTTAACTTTGATGTTCTTTCCATAGATCCTGACTTGTTTCTCTGCTAAGCTATCACCAGCACTACAGGTAGGTTTTCAACATTTTGTTCCTGCTTTGTTTTGGACCTTTTTTAGTGTACCGATTAGAAGGGGCAGGAAGGAATCATGGGTGTGGTCTACACATGATCTGTTGCCAACCGTACTATGATTACTCATCGTTGAATATGAGTACTAATTGGAGCTTATCTCTTGTCGCTTGTTTATATCTTGGACACACAAATGGATAGATTTTGGTGTACGGAAACCATGAATATGTTGCCAGGTTGGTGTGTTGGCCATCTATGGTGAATTTTACGTGCAAGAAATAGATGTGTTGTTTGTACCCTTTGTACGAGATTGAAGAGGATGGGTCCCATTTCAAGCGCAAGAAATAGATGTCTGAGAAAATCTCATTATGTATGTGTTAATCTCCTGTCAAGTTCCATTTATTATAATTATTCACTACTTAAGTGGATTAGCTTGGTGTAGGCCTTGCACTCTTGTTCATATGACATCTCTTTTGAAATAGTGAAATATAATGTGGTAGTTGGACCATTAATGTGTATTGGAATGATATTTGGATTTTTTTTGTGCATAAGAAATTATTATTGATTTGGGATGTATGAATATTTAAGACATGCTACAAATACATTTTGGTGTGGTTATATTTTTGTCATTTCCTCTCAAAAGGAATTTGTTTCGCCCGTAGCAAAGCACGAGCACGATCCTAGTCTCATATACATTTGCATGATGTCCGGTACGCACAAGCCTTGTATGCTCGCGTCGGTGAGAAGCTTGCGAAACACAGTACAGATTCATCCTGCAATCACTCTTGGCTGTCTGATCGTGTTCACTGTACTGCGTTGGCTTGCTAATAATCGTCATTTTCCAAAGAGGTCCGCTGATCCGTCGTTGACTCGTTGGTCCTTTGGCTTAAGCTTTTTTTCCCTCTTTTTTGTTTCCAAAAGGTAACAGCAAGGATGAACAGCAAGCCAAACAACAATCTCATGATTCAGAAAAGATGAACAGATAGCTGTGTGTTTTTGTGTGATGCAACAAACACGATCAGTAGCTGATCACGTTTATTGATCTTGACACTCCGGCAATGTTAGGGTGTGTTTGTGTTACGTGAGGCACCAAGAAGAATCAGCAGCTGCCACATGCACGGAGGCGGCCAGCATGAGCCGCGCGCAGCACCGGCACCGACGCCACGCCGTACAGGAACCCGCACGCCTCCAGCGCGTCCCCGCGCCGCCGTGTCGACGCGCTCGTCGCGCGCCATCCTCGCCGAACTAGGTCCACGGCTATGAGGACGTGAGTGGGCGACCGTCGGTCTGGGCCCGTACTACGTCACGCCGGATCTCTGCAAGTCCGCGCTCTGCTGCGACCCTTCGTCGCCGTGCCGCGACGCGAACGCGGTGGCGGCGCACGCTGCCAGGCTCGCGGCGGCGAACGCCACCGCGGCCAGGGACAGCATCAAAGCTGCGGCGGCGGCGGCGGCGTCCAACAACAGCACCGTGAGGGCCGGCCTGCGGTCGTGCCTGCAGCTGTACACGGGCTTCGTGTCGGTGCAGGAGTGGGAGGCGGGCTTCGTGGCCGCCGGGCGGTTCGCCGGCGTCCGGGAGGTGGTGAACGCGGCGAAGTACTTGGACGAGGGATGCAGTGGCATGGCGGGGACGGCGGCGATGCCCAGGGAGAACACAGGCGCCGCCATCGTTAGTCGTTGTAACAACTAACAAGGCCATGTACTAACATGCCAACTCCACCATAAATCCATGATGATGTCATGCATGTCAATTGTTCATCGCCATTCATAAGCGATTACTCCAACCCATGCATGCCAACTTTTCGTCGCTATTCATAATGCCACGTCAGCACGGTGCGCGTGCATGCATGCAACGGCAGGGCACGCCCGCGGCCGTGTCGTCGCGCCCGCCGGTGGCCGCCGCCGCCGCCAAAGCGGCGGCGTCCGGGTCGACCTTGACCCCGCTCGCCGCGGCAAGGTCCGCGGCCATGAGGAGGTGCCCGTGCTGGTCCGCGGCGGCCGCGCCCGTGACGGCCCGCAGCTGGACCGCGCAGAAGGACACGTCGACGAATTCGCGGATCGCGTTGCACGAGTCGGACACGGCGTCGGCGGCCGCAACGTCGGAGCGGAGCGCCGCGGCGGCGGTGGCGGGAAGTGATGAGGTCCTCATCTTAGTGATGGATGATGGATCAGTGGATGGTTTTGTTGTGGGTTAGTGGGTAGGTGATCTAGAACTAGAATCGATAGCTCGTGGCCGTCCGTTCACCCTTCGCGCGTGGTGGTGTTTTTCGAGACGTGTTATTTTTAAGGTTGTGGATAGATGGATGGATGGATGGATGGAGGAAGATCGTGTAGACGATCAAAGCATGGAATATTTGGTAGATTTTTATGCATGCTTGCTGCTATTGTACTGTAGCTTCCAAAAAGAGAGCGACATCAATGCACCAACAATCTTTGTTCGTTTGCCTGCTGATAAACTAGTGTTGATTTACTGTGAGAGAGAAATATTATTGACTAGCTGGCAGTTGGTGGATAGTACTGATGAGAGACAAGTATTGTTATCCGGTGGGTGGTGATTGACGAGTCAGACGAACAAAAATCAATGACATAAACTGCGCTTATACTATGTGGAAATTTTTTCAATTTCTTTCTTTTTTTCCGAAACGAAAAATGTTCCCATTTCAATGGTCCAGCAAAAATGGATGCAAACAATGCAAACAAGTCAAGAACGGCATGGCAGAACCGAAAGGCCACGACGTACTGATGCCGTCCGGCATGCCGGACATGCGTTTTGTGAAGGCTCTCGTCGTTGAGGTTAGGTGAGCTGCCACAAATTGCATGAATAATCTAGTGTTGGGTAATGATCGAGGCGTGATGAAGGTTTGCGGGAACACACGTACGCTCAACTCCGACGCGTTAGTCGGAGGTGCTCATAAGGGTAGGATTTGCGTACGCGTGTTCATAGGGGTGAGTGTGCGTGCGTGTTGTGAGCGTTGTAATCTAAAAAAACTCCGACGCGCTAGTAGCGCCGCGCCAAACTACGACGCTTGTTTGAACTACTAGGTGGACCGACCCAAACCGCCAGCGCGATGACGGTGCTACCGCCCGACGTGGCGGCGGCGTGGGCTTTGGTTGACTCGATGACTCCAGCGGTCAATACCCGGTCGATGGGCAACGCCGACGGCTTCTTCAACTGCGACTCCCACCAAAGCCAGCGTGCGATGGGGCTTTTCCAACTCAAGGTGGAGGTCGACTTCTTCGGCGGCGGCGGCCGGCGACGAGGTCGTCGATCTCTGGTGGCTCGCGAAGGATCCAGGGGCATGGATGTGTTTTCCTTCTTTTCTAGGATCCTTTGTGTAGTTTGGCTGAGTCAGCCATCTCTGTATCCTTTGCGTACGTATCTGTACTCGTACGTCTACATGTACGTTTTCCTTACCAAGTAACAAAGATACGTACTATCAAAAAAAAAAACTCCGACGCGCTAGTAGCGCCGCGCCAAACTACGACGCTTGTTTGAACTAGGTGGACCGACCCAAACCGGGCCAGCGCACTGACTGGTGCTACCGCCGCTGACGTGGCGACTGGCGAGCTGGCATTGGTTGACTCGATGACTCCAGCGGTCAATACCACTGCCACCGTGGCACGATCACGATCACGATGGATCGGCCGGTCTGGCTGTCGCAGAGGCAGGCGGCACGCCGGCTGCTCACTCCATTCATTACTCCACCGCCGGCGCGATGCGATGCGAGCCCCGCCGGCCGCCGCATTGAATGGAGCACGCCGTCACGCCCCACCTCCGTCCGTCCTCCACCTCTCCAAAACATCCGGCCCCTGCGACCGTGACCAAGCAGCTGCAAGAAACGGATCGGACGGAAGGCAGAGGGCACAGGCCAAGCCGCCAGCGCCATGGCGTCCGGGTCCTCCTCCTCTCCCATGCTCACCACCGCAGCTTTCCTCGCGCTGCTCCTCATCTCAGTCGGCACCGCCACCCGCGCCGCACAGCAGCAGGCTCCGCCGACGGCGCCGCCAGCAGCAAAGGCGTCGTCGTCGGCGCTGGACCAGGTCTGCGGGCGGCTGGGCGGCTACTACGTCACGCCGGCCCTGTGCGCCTCCGCGCTCTGCGCCGACCCCTCCGCGCCCTGCCGCGCCGCGCGCGACGCGCCCGCCGTGGCCGCGCTCGCCGCCCACCTCGCCGCCGGCAACGCCACGGCGGCACGGGACAGCATCGCCCTCCTCCTCCTCCTCCTCCCCGCCCGCGGGCCCTGCTGCTGCTGCTGCTTCTGCCGGCGTCAACACCAGCGCCGCGGCGGCGTCCGCGGCCGCCGCGCGGTCGTGCCTGCAGCTGTACGCGGGCGCGGTCCCGGCGCTGCGGTGGGCGGCGCGTGCCGTGGCCGCGGGGCGGTACCGCGGCGCCCGCGAGGTGCTGCAGGCGGCGCAGTACGTGGCCGCCGCGTGCGAGGGCATGGCCGGGGACGCCGCCGCGCTGCCGCGCGAGAACGGCGGGTTCGGCGACATGGCCTTCGTCGCGCACGCCGTCGTGGCCTCCATGGCCGCCGACTGAGCTATGCCGGAGAACTTCGAGTCGTTGTGTTGTTGTAATAATCAATGCGCTGTTCGTTGCAGGCAGCAAACAGTCGATCCATTAACATTCCCTTTAATCCCCTGTAAATTCGATTTTCGCTTGAATTTGATCTCCTGTTGCGCGTACTAAACTCCTCAAATCCAAATTTGGTTAGAAATGGCTCTAGTATCTGTCTATCATGATTATCCATTTGCGAGAGAGAGGAAGAAATAGAAAGGGTGGAAATTCCAGGGAGTATTTAGTAGTTATTTTATTTTAATTATTACTCTTAATTAAATACTATTTTCATTATTCCGAAAATGGACACGATGCCGCATTGATTGCTACTCCAATCTCCTAGCGGTGACCGTTAAGACAGGCGGGAACACAAACCCGATGACGCACAGCACACAGGCGTCGCGTGCCGCCATTGATTAGCTCACCTACCCAACACCACCACCAAGCAGCAGCAAGTGGTGACAGGT
Organism: Cenchrus purpureus; assembly: GCA_022644695.1. Lineage (NCBI taxonomy): Eukaryota > Viridiplantae > Streptophyta > Magnoliopsida > Poales > Poaceae > Cenchrus > Cenchrus purpureus. The sequence goes on along the minus strand of CP053457.1, from coordinate 133,821,062 downwards.
GAGTGCTCCAATCCAGCGGCGGCGCAGCGCAGCGCAGACGACAGGCCAAGGCCCGCGCGCGAGTAAACCACCCCCCACCCGCCACCAACAACGAAGGACACACACTCGCAGAGCGGCGAGCGCGAGGGGAACCAGTCAACCAGCTAGCAAAGCCATGACCAGGGTCTGCCTGCTCCTCGTCGCCGCGCTCCTCTTCGTCAGCTGCCGCGGAGGCGGCACCGGCACCGGCACCGCGGCGGCGGACGCCGTGGCCGACTCGTGCGCGGCGATCCGCGACTTCGTGGACGCCGCCTTCTGCGCGTCGCGGCTGCGGTCGGTGCCGGGCGCCGCGGCGGCGGACCGGCACGGCCACCTGCTGATGGCCGCGGACCTGGCGGCCGCGAGCGGGGCCTCGGCGCGTGACGCCGCGGCAGCGGCGGCGCGCGACGCCGAGGGGACCGGCGGCGTCCCGGCCGCGCGGGACGCGCTGGAGGCGTGCGGGATCCTGTACGGGTCTGCGTCGGTGCCGGCGCTGCGGCTCCTGCGCGGGTACGCGGCGGCGCGGAGCTGGGGCGCGGCCCGCGCGCTGCTGCCGCTCACGGGGCAGGCCGGGATCGGGTGCGACGCCGCGCTCGCGGGACCGGGCACCGCGGCGGCCGCGGCCAGGATGGCCGGACCCAACCGCGAGTTCGACCAGCTGTCCACCATGTCCACCGCGCTGCTCAACAAGGTCAGCTAGGTAGGTGCCAGGCTCCGGCCGGCGGCGCGCCTCGCGCCATGCCTGCCTGCTTGGGCGCTGTACTGCTGAGTGCTGACAACTAGGATGGCATGGCGTGCGCACTGCGGTGAACTGGTGATGCGGCGGCTGCTTCACCATGGTTGGACTTGGAAGAATGGATCAATAATGTAATCAACCAATAATTCACTGCGTTCTTGACTTCTTGTTGCTGGCTTCAGTCTCTCGTTTTTGTGCAATAAGCATAATATTTTCAAGATAGCAGCTGGCTTGCTAGAAAACTTCTTGATCTCCATTTCATTGCCCGTTGTCCATGACGTAACCTATGACGCTTTTTTTGTTTTTTGCTAGAGAGCAACTGAATGTTTTCTGGTTAGTTACAACATAAAAAAGCAGTAACAATCCTCGGCCACTGCTCCTCTTCAGTTGCTCTGCAGATCGACTCCCTCCAATAAAATTTTAATAATCCCTCTGAATGCCGTCATGTACATTGATTTGGTTGAACACGTTCCAGATTTTCCCAACTACTTGATCAAGTTGTTCAGCTACCCACTGGATCTCGACAAATCAAAACAGATACAGTATGCTGTACACGGGCGCGGCGGCGGCGCTGGAGTGGGCGGCGGGGTCCGTGGCCGCGGGGCGGTACCCGGGCGCCCGGGAGGTGCTGGAGGCGGCGCGGTACGTGCCCAGCGGGTGCGACGGGATGGCCACGGCTGCCGGCGCGGCGGTGCCACCGGAGAACGGCGGCTTCGACGCGATGGTCACCGTCGCGCACGCCGTCGTCGCCTCCTTGTCCAAGGGATACTGAGTACCCATATGTCGTCTGTCACGCTGGGAAGAGACGAAAAAGTCGTTGTAACAAGGCGATGCAGCAACAACGCCATGAATGTTGTTCCCGTGCAAATAGATTAATGGCGCAGCTTGAATTTTGACAAGCTCCAGGGTGAGCTCGGCTTGTCGCTCATGGCGTGCGCGGTTGCGCGCTATCAAAGTTAACCTTATGATCGTTGGTTGAAGAAGAGGAGAAACATGGCATGCATATAGCTGGCGTAGTAGTTCCAGGTCGACATGGTCCAGCATTTTGTCGATGCAATAATTGCTGCTAAAAACCTTCTCTATTTGATTGGGTCATACTCCCTACTTTCGCGAACACTTGACGCTCCCGACCAAAATTTGTAATGCCGGCAATCTATTTTTTTTTTTGCTGAACGTCAAATAAACAAAATAGAGGTAGTAATAATCTAGGAAGGCCTCTTGGGTTGTGCTGTTTGCTTTTCACGAGTGCGTGGCCCATCGGGCCGGATAGTCGCCGGCCAGCTTAATTCGTTTGACTTATTTGCTAGCTTGAGCCGTTCGTTTTAACTCGGTCTGTTCTACTCGCATCTCACAATAATTTATCACCTGAAGGGCACCTATAATCACACACACACAAAAAAACTACCAATTCAATCCACGCTACTTAGATCATTGCCACTGGCTTAACTAGTAATATATACCAAGCCCTAGCTTACAATATAAAAAAGTCTGAAATAAGTGTAGAGACAATAGAAGATCAACGATGTTAAGCAATACTCCTTTCATTTTTATTTTTATTTTTATGGCACGCACACATATTATGGACATCAATACTCAATTTTCCAATCTCTTATCAATAATTTGACTACTAATTATCAACTGCACACCACCCTGCAGTCATGGCGCCCTCGGTGCTCGGTGGGTGCCCATGGATGCAGGATCTGCCGCAGCGGCGCAGTGGCAGCAGTTGCAGTAACAGAGCTCTGTCAGGAGCAATTCCTGAAGAGGCATGCTTCCGTATAGCTTCTAGCAGTCGTTCACTCGTTCTGGCCGATTGTGGAAGTTGCAAAATAGAAGTCGTTGTTCCTCTAGAATCTAGATGACTGAAACAGACAACTTTGCTCCTGCTTTGATTGCCGCACACATGCACGAGCTTTTACGCGCGACCCTCTCGGTTTCTTTTTTAAGATAGAAGGCCACATGGCCCGGTTTACTTAAAAGAGATAGAAATAAAAGAGGTGTTTCCCGGCCCCTTCAGCTCAGGTCAGTCTCTATCTTCATATTTCAACAAAGACAGTTGATTGTTGTCAAAAAAAAAACTAAGACAGTTGAAGTTTTAGCTTGTGTATCACCAAATCTATCCAAAGTTGCTCCTTCTCTTTGCTCAATATTTTCCAATTCTGCATGAAAGAAATTGTTAGGAACATACAAACATCAAGTGAGGGTACAACAATGTTATTGAAGATCAAATCATTTTTAATCAACCAAAGACTCCATGCTAGACAGCCAAAAATGTACACAAAATTTCCATTCACTCTGTTTGCACCCCTCTACCAGCTTTTGGTGCAGGTCATTCATATTATCTAGGGTTGCTGACCACTCTAGCACATCTCTCACCATACTCCAACAAAATTTCGCCAGCACCCAATGAACAAAGATATGTTCAGTACTCTCAACCTGGCCACATAATTTGCATTCTATAGGAACAGCCCAATTTTTCTTCTTAAGTTGCTCAGCTGATCATATTTTATCATTACAAACTTGCGAAAGGAAGATTTTAATTTTCAATGGTAATTTTGCTCTCTAGATCCTCATCATCCATTTATTCACAACACCTGGGAAAACTAGTTGATTGTATAATGAAGATGTAGAAAAGTCCCCTGATTTTTCCAGGGCCCACCTTACAGAATCTGGTATTTGAGACAAACTTATACCCTCAACAAGATTTGTGAGACCTTCCCACTCTATCTCCTCTATTATACCAAAATTTCTTCTAACAGTCAAGTTGATATTGCCATTCCTCAAGGTTTTGTATACTGACCACTCCTGATTGCAGACTTCAAAGAGTCCAGGAAAAACTATTTTCAGAGCACAATTGCCAAGCCATACATCCAGCCAAAATCTTATTTTCTTACCATTGCCTAACATATAAATCAACCCCCTAGCAACATCTTCTCTGATGGACATCAGTCCCTTCCAGAATTGAGATCCATTATGTTTTTTTTGTCACTGAAAATCCCTCCATCTCCCAAATATTTCTGTCTTAACAAGTTGCAGCACATATTATCATCTCCCCTCTCTATTTTCACAATCCATTTAGCAAGCAAACAATTTATTCATCACTCTAGTGTTGGTAAAACCAGCCCCTCCAGCTTTCTTAGGTTAGGAGTCACCATAATTTCCCACTTATTCATATGATACTTCTTCAAATGAGGACCATGGCACCATGCCAAAAGAAACGGGCTCTGGTCGTATCCATTTTCTGATGTATCTCATCCTGCAGATAATATATACCCATTGCATAATTAGGAATTGAGCTGAGACATGATTTAATAAGAATCATTTCCCCCGGCGCGCCACCTCCAGCGATGTTCGCGGCCGCGCTCCCCTTGCTACCAGTACCACACCACCCTGCAGCAGTCATGGTGCCCTCGGTGGGAGCCCATGACATGCACGATCTGCGGCAGCGGCTCAGTGGCAGCAGTAGGAGTAACAGAGCGCTGTCAGAACTCAGAAGCAATTCCTGAAGAGGCATGTGTACACTATCTTGGAAATAAAATAACCACCATTTGAGACATAACACCCTGTTCGCTTGGCTTATCAGCCACCCGCCAGCAGTATTTTTCTCTCAGAACAAACCAACCACCAAAGAACCAGCAGCACTTTTCTCATAACAAACCGGACCCCAAACGAACAGGCTGCAAGATGTACACTAGGCTTCACGGATAAGTAGCGGTAAAAAACAGAGATAACAAAATAGCTAACTGTCCCTTCCAGACTTCAAAGTTTACATTTATAAAATAAGTTTCACCATTGTGCACATATATAATGTATAAAAATATTACATTATCGCTAGTGCAAACTGTTAGTGGCTACACTGAGTAATGTCAAACTCCCTTAACATGTTGCATATAAGTAAATAGATACAACTGATGTGAGAAGCACATAAAGAACTGAAACTACAAGATTGAAATATATAATGCATAGAAAAAACTTGGCCAGGGCTGCAAGCAAGAATTAAGGAACAAAAAAAAAGAATAAGATGACAACCAATCATTTTTTTTTACCATAATCTGTCAAATAACATAATATTTTGGGATAGTGGAAACCCTTCAAATGCAAATTCAGATTTTAGAAATAAAACAAATGACCTGCCACTCTATTTTACATGTCAAACTTATAAACTTTACATGTCAAATTTCAAAAATCAAAACAATGACCTACCAATTGTATTTTACATGTCAAAAATATAAAATTTGCATTGATGGCAGTAATGTAAATAGAACCTACTAGTGATGTAAATATTAATGAGGACTATTGATACATGATCAATACAGTGTAGATGTGGAAAATCACTATAAGAGATTCATATTTGGTTAAAATATGAAATGTATAGCTTTCTTAGAATTTCATATAGTAGACTAAAAATCTAAACAAATCTACTTATCAGAACGGACAACAAACTTATTAAATTTTTTATATAGTGAATCAGAAATCCATCGGAAACTAAAACCCAAAAAGAACAGAACATTAAGACTATCTCCAGTAATCATGGGCATCTGCATCTTCAAACACCTCTGTTGAGCGAAAGAGAGAGAAGATATCGAGGTCGCAAAAGATGGAGGCTTCCAGCAGCTATCGCGCATCCCTGGTGCATCCTCTCGCGGCCGTTGCTTCCCGCGAGGAAAGAGAGAGTGGGCCGCTGCTCCCAGAGGTGCGCCGCTCCCCGGAGGCCGTCGCGCCATCGCTACCTAGAGGCCGGGCGGGTTTGTTGCCGGCACGACTGGGAGAGGCTGCCACGGGAGGCCTCTACCTCCCACGCGGAGACGGGGCGTTGACCCGCGCGCCGTGTGCCTCACCGGCCTAGGCGCACCGGCCGGGCCTCGTCGGATCTGTGTCGCGAGTGCGGGCGTGCGTCGGAGCTCGAGACGCTCGCTGTCGCCGTCGAGCCGCCGCCGCTCTACCGTGGAGCTCCTCTGCGTCGCGGCTCTCGTGGCTCTCGTGGCGAGGTCGTGCCCCTCCACCTCCACCGGTGTGCCATCCTCTGTCGCCGAGAAGAGGGGTTGGTCGAGATCCGTGGCGGGAGGGGACAACAACGACGGCTGCAGCTGCGGATCCGCCCTTCCACCTCGTCAACCACCACCAGGCCCACGGGAGGTGGAGGAGGCCCGCCGCGCCCCTGCTGGTGCGGGCTCGGGCGCGAGGGGAGAGGAGCTGGAGGCGACACGGGCGGTTGGAGCTGTGGCAGATGCAACAAGGAGAGAGAAACGCCAGAAAATCCCAGGAATGCGGTACGCGGGAGGCCTTCGCTCATTTTGCAGCAATGGGTGCGGCATCCGCTGGAGGAGGAACAGTGGTGTGTTTTTCCTCATTTTGAAGATGCAGGTGAGAATGAAGACTCACCGAGTCGATCTAAGTGCGTTGGTACAACTGTGATCGTGGATCGTGGATCTTCTGTGGTGTTGGTGGAGCAGATTCTCTAGAAAATCTGAAACCGTTTTGTGGAAACGTTTGGCAAAACAGTTTCTCTTGACTGTGTAAGGTGGATAAGAAGATGACATACCCATTATACCCTTCCATTATTTTTTCTCTTTTCGTTTTTTCTCTCTTTTCTTATTTTTTCTCTTTTCTTATTTTCCCCTCACTTTCTTATTCCTTTTCTCCTTCTCTTTCCATCTCCATTCACCGTCCTTATCCATTCACCTTCTCCCAGCTCCATCTCCTCCGCCGGCCACCCCCTGTCTTCTCCTCAAGCTTCCGCCGGCCACCCCCAGCTCCATCTCCTCCGTCGACGGGCTTCATTTCCCAGAGCTCGTCGGGAGGCTAGCGGCGACGACGCCCTCTGCGACGGGTGAATCGATGGCCGGAGCTCACAGTTGTCGCCGGCGGCGCACCTGTCCGCCCCTCCCGCGCGGCCACCACCTCCGCCGGCCTTCCACCTCACCCCGCCGGCCTCCATCTCGGGCACCTCCTGCGTCGCCACCACCTCCGTCGGCCATGAAGGAGGCACCTCCAGAGCCGCCTCCGGCCGCATCGTCAAGCCCCCCACCGGATCTGCGATTTCCGCCCGTCGGTGTGACAACCCGCCCGAGAAAATACTGTACTATCACCTAAACCAATCCACTTTGGTTATTAAGCGATAATAAAGTACCATCCCGTCGTAAGTTGCCGTGTCAAAGCCCGGTAAATCACTTGGGTAACACACAGAGGATCGAACATATGCATTAAAACTCACACGAAGGCGAGTCCAGAGTACAAACACAAATTAAATCTCATTTACCCCTGAGGGTTAATTATTACAAACCATGGTTCATGACATGATGAGTAAAGGTTCAGAGTTCAAAAACAGCGAAAAATGAACTAGCGATACGATAGGCATCACATGAGGCCATCCATGATGCCATCACTCGTCGTCATCCACCCATTCTAGCTCCCCGCCGGGTGGAATCCCTCCAGGCCAAACCACATCACCTGCAACAACATTCATATAGCAAGGCTGAGTATACTAATACTCAGCAAGACTTAACCGTTGGGTGATAACTACATCACCAAACTCTAAACATGAGAGGCTTTTTGGCAGGTGGGTCCTTTTGCTGAAAAGCAACAAAGAGTAGGTCCTTACTTTCAATATTTTAGCTCAAATTCTAATTAATTATCATTTCTAAGTGAGCCAACTATTGCAATCAAGAATTGTACAATACGATTAATCCACGCAGCAATATTCACATAGTTCCATCATTAAGGGATATTATAGCCAGCTGATTAAGCAGTCTCAGATAACGGTGAGATGTAACACCCTAATTTTCCATCACTAAATTAATGTAGCAACATGGTGTTTTAGTTTTGTTTTCTAAGGAATAAATAATCTATCAAATAAATTTGGTCTTTTAATTATTTAAATATCATTTGATTAATTTTAGAAGCAACAAGTGCTTGTGCATCATATTTTGTTTGCATGGTGTTTATATGTGATGGTGTGAAGTTTTAAAAGTATTTAAAATGATTTGAAAATTTTGAAAATGTTTGTAGTGTTTGAAGTTTGAAAAGGTTTTGAAAAGAGTTTTTTTTGAAAAGGGTTTTAAAAGGTTTGAAAAAAAAGAAAACCTAACCCCAAACCCTCCTCCCCTTTCGGCCTGCGCGGCCCAGTTCTCTCTTTCCGGCCCGAGGCCCAGCTTCCCCTCCTCCTTTCCCCGCGGCCCACCTCCTTTTCCTTCGGCCCAGCCCCGCCCACCTATCCTTCCTCTCCTTTCTTTTTCCTCATGACGACATGCCGCCCCACCAGCTTCGGCACCATCTCCTTCCTCCCGCCCCTTTTCTCTGTTCAGCCGCGCGCCCGCCGTGATCCCCGCTGCGCCTGCCCGCGCCCCCTTGCCTCTCCTTCCTTTTGACGTCTCAATTAAAGGCAATAAACCTCCACCATATCCTCTTCGCTTCTTTGTTTCCTCCCTCCTCTTGCTCCTTACGCCCGCTGGCCGCCGGCCATCAATGGCAAGTGCGCCACGCCGCCCCTTCCCGCTTCCTTCTCCTCTCTCGTCCGTATAAAACTGGGCATCACCCTCGCCCCTCCCTTTCGTGACTGCACACGCTTTCCCACGCCCGAGCTCCATTTCACCCGCCGCCTCTCTTTTTCCTCTCTGGTGATGCACCCGACGCTCATTGAGCCCTCTTGCGCCAGTCTTCATCTTCGCCGCTTCCGGAGCTCCCCTGCCTCGTCACGGAGCGCCGCCCGAGTTCGCCGTCGCCACCGATCTTCGCCGCCACTCCTTCTTCGCCCCGCTCCTCGTAGCTTCTGCAAGGTGAGGAAGCCACCAGCTCCTTTTCTTCCTTTGGTCCCGAGGGATGCGCAGCCGCGGTGAGCCATCGCCGCCGCCACCCGCCGCCATGGCCGCCTCCTCTCGCCGCGATCACGCCCATGTGGTCACGGCCGCATTTGTTATCACCCGTGCATCCTGTTAAGCCGTTCAGTGTGTTAAACAGAGGCCCGTGGCGTGTTTTGGTTCGTCGCCGCCGTCGCCGCGAGCTCCCGTCCGCCCCTTCCGCTAGCCGTGACCGCCCGAGCTTCTCTCTCGAACCCCTAGATGCGCGCGAAGCCTCCCCGCTACGCTGTGCACCCACGCGTGCACGAAATGGTGGCCGGAACCTCTCTCGAGCTCACGCCGGCCGCCGCCGCGCCATCTTCCTGTCCGGTGAACCGCCGCCGTCCCTCGCGTGCACGCCACCCCGGCCGTTCGATCTGTGATGAACGATCGGGATCGCGCACTCTTCGCTTAATGAATCGGTCCACCGTGGACCCATGGATCGAGTCCACGTTGCGGTCCACCACCCCGTCAGCCGCTGGATCTGAGATCTACGGCTCGGATCGTGTCCAGCCCGAGTCAAAGTCGAGCGTCTGCATCTGGGAAATTTTGTTTAAGAGCCCCCGGTTTCTTTGTTTTCGCAGTTTCCTTCCACCATTAAAATCCTTCACGAGTGTCCTTGTTTTTATGTTTTAGCCCCTGCTTTTCTTCCTTCATCAGAGGTCCTTTTCTTTCCTTTTTGCATATAAACCCCTCTGTTTATATGTATAATTATGTTTTAGTCCCTGGTTTCTTGCAGTTAAGCCCCTGGAAGCCCTGTTTCTTCACAGAAAAGCCCCTGAACCTTGTTTTGGCCGTATCTTTTGCGTTTTAGCTCCGTTTCCACCGTTTCAAGTTGCGTTAGGTTCATATCAACTCAAACTACGTGTTAGTGCCAATGTTGAACATGTTCTTTGTTTTATAATTTATTTAAATATTAAATATGATTAAATCCTTATACATATGCTTTTCTAATTAAAATCTAATTAGAGTTCAACACGTGTTTTCATAAGAAAGTTAATATGATTAATACTAGTTAAATATTTCTTATAATTAAAAGCTAATTAGATGCATACCTTGTTTTTCATAATCAAACTTAAATTGATTAATGTTTATGCAATTTGCTTCCTAAATAAAAGCAATATAGGTCTATCTCAAGTTTTCTTAATTAATTGTTAATTTGATTAATATGAATATAAATGTGTTTTTAAATTATAATTTGATTAGTTCAACTCGAAATATAAAGATGAACGCCTAGATGCTTTTACATGCTTCTTTTAAATTAAATGTTTATTTTGCATAAATCATACTTGAATATTTGTAAATAAAATTGGTCTAGGTTCACATCGTCTTTTTAATTCAAATATAACTTGCTTAATTATAAATAGGGTATTTCTCTGAAATAACCTATACACATGATTTTACTTAATTAAAAGATACCTAGCACATAGCTAGCTCTTGTTTGTGATCATCCAAAGCTCCCGATAGTTTCGAGTGTTTTTGAGTTCGTGTTCCTAGAGCTAAACCTTGTTCTCTTTTTTTTAAGCTTTTCATGCTTGGTGTATTGTTTTATTTATTGTATGTATACTTGTGTGCTCGTAGACATCGTGTCAGTTTCAAGTGAGCAACCAGTTGAAGTGGATCAAGAGCAAGTTTTTGAAGAAGAAGAATCCCAGTGTGTAAGCAAGGAAGGCAAGTGGACTTCTCCCTCTGCATATTCCTCTTTGACCTAGATAATTGCATGATAACTAAGTTTACTTTTAAATGTTGTATTGCATAAATTTGATGGGAAATCACCTTTTTAAGGACATGACTAGAATTTTATCCCTTTACCTTGGACAACCCTTTTAAATAAATATTTTGGGTAGATTATGCTTAGTTGCTATACCTTGGGATGGTTCAAATGAATCTTTGCAATATGATGAATGTTGATCATGATAACTTTGGTGATATATATATGTGTGTGTGCTTAATTACAAGATAATATGGTTTAATCGGAACATGGAGAACCACCCAGGAAAACAGTGCAACCACAGTCCACATGGCTCTGGCTTAGCTAATTAATTAGGTGTGCGATTGTACTAATGGCCTTATCCGAAAGGAACACAAGGGGCTCAGGGTTGCAGGGGTATAGCTTGGTCCTCTTGGCATGACCTTTGCTAAGGTCTTGTCCACTAGGGAGGTTATGGTCATACAGTCAGCTCGTGGGTTATTGGTGCTTTTGCATATCTTTGTAAAGGCTTCGTGGCGTCCTATGCAATCACACCTCGGAAGTGTGGTATTGTGCTGATCCACATGCGTGGTTGGGTTCAAAGTTCTTGAACTTTTACGCGAGTATGGTGAAAGTGTGCAACCTCTGAGTGTAAAGCGATCGATCAGCGTGCTCACGGTCAAGAGCGGCTGGACCCTCACATGATAATCAAACATAAAGATGGAATTAAATCGTGGTTTTCATATGGTTTTGAGATGAGATGCTTTCCTAAATGCTTAAGTGGGATGGTATAAACTTACACCTAGTAAATAGGTGCTTGCTAATAAAATTTAACCAACATTAAAATGCTAACTTGCATAACCTTAGCCTATCCTTGATAGCCTTGCATCTTCCGAGCTCCAACCATAAGTGTGCTCACCCTTGCTTACCCATTGTTCGAGGAGAACATCGGAGAAGAGTACTTCAGCGACTCGATGAGTTACGAGGCTTATGCGTGCCCCAGTCATGTGCACTGTGGAAGTCAAGACGGAGTTGCCGTCTAGTTATCGTTTGTTCGTTTTAAAGACCTTGAGTCTAACGTCGAGTGTAATAAAGAGATAATGTAATGGTTTAACTCTTATACGTTTTTATTCTTTGTTTAATGATATTTCACTCATGATGTCTATCATATGTGTGTAAACTTGATCTGGCGCACATATGAGATGCATTTGGTTTTCTTGGAAAATCGTGTGACATGAGAGGCGACAATCGATTGATTAAACCCTTGCAAGGTAAACCTAAACACAGGCAGTGCCCGGAGTAGTTGGCACCGACCAGGCGGTTCCGTCGATCTTGATTCGGGATAAGGATTACAATCCTGGGTACAAGGCTATCTGGTATGCCCCACACGGTACATCCACCTCACATGTACCCTCCCGGTTGCAAGTGAGGCTGGTGAACACTCAAGATTAGTAACAGCAAATCCCTTGCCGCCTCAATCGGGTACTAGGCTTACCGGTCTCATTCCCGACAAGTGCTTAGTATGTTCAAAAGCTTAGCCCACGAAAGCCACTGGACCGGAGCCCAAATCCCATGCTCTTACCACATGAGCAATCCATTTATAAAGATCTTATGATTCCAACATAAGAACCTATTCTCGCGAGTGACGAACCTCACTCGAGTTTTACCGGGTCCTATAGCATAGCAGCTATCGAGCTAGCATACTAGTAAAAGAACATAGGTACATAGGGATCATGCATCTAGGGTTTCATTCAACTCTGAAACGTAAATGCACAAACATAGCAAAGATAATTGCATAATTTTAAACGAAGGGTTAATGATTCGGGGCTTGCCTTCGTCGGCAAGGTTGGCCTTGGGCCCTTCTGGACTTTGGTCCAGGTCCTGAGCTACATCCACATACTGCAGCTCACCGTCAGCTCCCTCGTCTCCTCCTTCCGGCACGAGTGTATAGCTACCGTCGGGAAGATCTACACGAGGATGCATATGCAAGATTTAATTGGAGGTTTTAATTTAATTAATTACAAAACAACATATGACAACCATAAAGTGCATGCTTGGCCACATTCACCTAGATAATCACATATTCAGCATACTCTTCCTATAAAGGAACAACATGTGGTGCTTTATTAATTATTCTTTTTGATGGTGATTGTGTACACATTTATGCAAATAAATTAATTTAATTTCACCAAAAACAGCAAGGGTGGTCCTAGGCTCCTAGGCATGCTACCCAACACATCCATAGGGTTAACTAAGGGTGGAAGTGGGGTTTTCCAATTTAAATCTATTATGCAGCTTAATTTGGCTTCCAACGTTTTTACTTTTTATCCATAAATTAATTAATAAAATATAGTGAGTGGTGTTTACTAAGCTCTATAACTCTAAGCAAAGCCACCGAATACAAGTGCACACTTAAATGAGTTATAAATTAATCATACTAAAAATGACAATTTCTAGCTACCACAAATAAGATAAATTCATATAAAAATAAATAAACAACTTATGGATCCAAACTTTCTCACACATGACCTATGGTCCAAAACTAAGCTATGCAACCAACATATACATCAAGGGCTACTTTAGATCTTGAACTAAGGATTTACAATGAAAACTAAGCATAAATCAGGAAAAACTGTTTCTGGTAGTTATAAAATCATGATTAATTCACCAAAGGTGAGTATAGGTATATGAAGACTATATTCATAAGTTGGGCACAAAAATATATTTATTTTAAGCTATACAATTCATTTAAGAAGATATAGCATAAATACAAAATAAATCATATTAAAAGATCTACTTAGTAACTTTGTGCAATTTTTGGTTCAGAGTCTACACATGACATATCTAGTAACATATCCAAAGTTCAGCTTCATATCTTGTCAAAACTTTGAACTACAGCAAAAGTAGGTCAAAATGAATTTGAATTTTCGTTCAAAAACTACCTGTCAAAAGTATGGTCATGCTTTGCAAAAGTTGTAGATCTAGGAACAAGGAAACTAACAAAATTGGTTTGGCATTTTTCTGAATTTTTTGTGAGTTTCTATGATTTTTCTAAGATCCAGCCAAAACACACTAAAGGTTGAAGAATCTATTTGCATGGGAGTCCCCGGATAGATTTGAGTATTCACAAATATACCCTTGGTTTACAGATCGACTCCTAGAAAGAAATAGAGCTTTGCAATGTGGCCCTTGGGGGCTTGGCCTGGCGGTTGGATTCCGGAGGAGCTCATGGGGAGTGGGAAAGGGTGGAGGAAGGTTAGGAGCTCACCACGGGTCGATTTGGGACCGGAGGTGGGGCAGAAACGCAGCCAGCAAGGGGGCTCGGCGACGCCCAGCGGCGCCTGAGCCCTGGCTCGGCGAGGTGGCTGTGGCGGCAGCGGCCGGAGCTCGAGTGGGGTCTAGGGGCGGCGAAGAAACTGCTACTAGGTGGTGGAGGCGAACGGAGAGGGGAGCTCCGCTGTGGCGGCGTTTATGGCGCCCGACGGAACAAGGAGGAGCGGCGGCCTGGCTCGCTGGCGAGGAGCACGACATGCCCTTTATAGACAAGGGAATGGAGGAGGGTTCCCGCCGCCGTGAAGGAGTGCGGCGTGGGGCCGGAGGGCGCGACGCTGGGACGCGGCACGGCAGCGGCCGGCGCGGGAGCCGGCTGGCGGCGGTGGCGCCTTGCGCTGGGCCGAGGTGGTCCGGGGATCGGCATCATTACCGCCACTCGCCACGCGGCGCCCTGGCAAAGATCAACGGCGATAACGCCCAAACTCAAAATTCTCCAAAACAAACATTGTAGATGGGAGTATAGGCTACGACTTTTGTAAAGGACGACAGGTGGTTTGCTGAATGGGTTGCCCGGGAACGCGTGGCAAAGTTCAAGATTTTCTCGACCCGACAGACTGTGCAGCAGGGTTTTGCCTAAGGTTTTGGGCATCTTCCACTCAAAATTTGGAATGCCACTCAACAGCAAAGTTGTGTCCCATGAAAAACTGCACAACTTTGGTATTTGGAGATTTTGAAGTGTTTGGATGATTTTTGGAGAACGTGGCAAACGTTCTAGAAGGGTATGGACACAAAGGGGTTTTGACCAAAGTTTTGACGGGGTTGACCAAGGTTTGACTAGGGTTTTGACTACTAATGATTATTGACTTGGTCAAAGGAGGTGATTATCACTAAATAACATTAATTAAAACACAGGCGTTACTGAGCTCCTCCCCGTGGGACCTCGAGCCCCCTGTTCCTCCGCCCCTCTCACCGACTGGCCGCCGCTGCCCCGGCCCGTGATGCGCTACCGACCGCCATCTCCTCTGCACGTGCTCGACGCCCCGGGTAGGGGCAGTAAAGGCGTCTTGGAGTGAGGGGCACAGATGAGCCACTATTTTTGGCTCCGTGGCTCGCTTTCCGCTCTAGAGAGCGTGATTTTCGGCTGATTCTTGTTCGGAGTCGTTTTCTTGCCGCGTTTGGTAGGACTTCATCAAAAACAGATTCAGAAGCTACTCAAGAATCCCTACCAAATGCACCCTAAGACTGACTCTAGCAGTTTGCCGATCTTCATCTGCAAAACTAGCCTTCTGCAGAAATGAGAGAGAAGCGAACTTGCCTCAAACAAAGCGGTGGTTCCAGCAGCTTCGTGCATCTCCTCGCGCATCCACCCGGCGGTTAGTTCCCGTGACCGCGAGAAGGAAGAGGGGGCGGCGGGCGGCGCTCGGCCGCCGCCGCCGCAGACGGTCCTCCGCCTCGAGTTGGGCGCGCGTGCCTCGACCTCGCTGTTGAGCTCCACCTCGCCGCGGAGTGCGAGGACGGAACAGCCCCCACCCCGCACAAGCGCGCACGCGGCCGACGGGGGAAGCTCGCTGTCGCGGAGTGCGAGTGGAGAGCGAGGTCGCCGGCCGCCGGGTCCTCCGCCTCGAGCTAGGTCGGAGACCTCGGGAGCCAACCGCGGTGCGATTCGGCAACCTCCGCCGCGCCCCTGCCTCCAGCTTCCCTACCCTGCTAGCAGCGCCGCCAGATCGACGGCCGGCGGCGAGAGGGAGGCCGCCACCTCGCCACCCTGGATCTCCACCGCCCGTCGTCGATTCGCGCCGGTCGATTCGTCGATGGAGCGAGGAAGGGCACTCACTCGCCGCCCCGGAGCTCGGCTTCACCCTATTCCGCTGCGGTGGCCCGCCTGCCCCGCTCCGCGCTAGGAGACGCATCTCGCCTCACGCCTCGTCTTGCCGACCGCCGGGCGACGAGCGCCACGCCCGCGCCTCCTCCTCATCCGCCGAGGGCGGAGGGCCACGACGCGGATGGAGCTCCTCCGCCTCGGCAACGCGGCCTCCTCGCGTCCTCCTCGCGCGCGGTGGTAGAGCCGGCTGTGTGGGAGGAGAGGCGACGGTTGGTGGAGACGGGATGCAACGAAGAGAGAGAACCGCTAGGAATGCGCGACCGGGGGAGGGTGACTGCATTTTGCAGCAGTGGATGCAGCATCTGTTGGAAGGTGAATAGTAGCGTTTCATTCTTCATTTTGGGGATGCAGCGGTGGATGCAGATGCTGCTGGAGATAGTCTAAGGCAAACAAACAACTGCACAGAACAAGGCGCGTCACCAAAAAAGAAGCATAGCTGGCTGACATGTGAGACCATTTTGTCAGCATGCCAAATAAAAAATTCAAACCAAGCACAGATCAGATTGATAGAGATAATCAAATCACCAAAATTGATGGTCCCAAATTCAGGTGATGAGAAGCATAGAAATACTGGGGTAATATATAGCTTTTCCCTAGAAAAAAGGATAATCTAAGATAACACAACTGCACAAGTATACCAAAACAAAATATGATGACTTGAACTATATAGCAGAGCTAGCATTAGAAGCAGGATTACCTGAGATGACATACACATGGCTAAACATACAAAATGTATCTTGTGTGAGTGAAGTGATGGTCTGTGAAATGGTAGATAGTTTGGGTGATGAGTGAAACCCCTCAGATGCAAATGACAAATAGGCATATTTATACATAGTGAAAAGTTACATGGAAGAGCCGCAGGCGCCGCCCGCAGGGCCCGAGCTCCTCGCCCTGCAGACGACGCAACGTCGAAGATCGCGGACGCCGTCGTCGTCGTGGCGGCGTCGGTGTGAGGATAAGAGGAAAAAAAGAAAGGGAAAAAGCACGAACAGGGAAACGAGCTCAAGAAAACTAAGGACGGAATCACATAGAGGAGGTCAGCTTCGATTACTGCAAGGAGAAGGATTCCAAATACCAGGTTCCAGTTCGCCGGCGGTCGGAGAGACGGCGGCGGCTGGAAACTGCTACGGTCCTACCAGGGTTCAACCCTTACAATTTACTCCATGAGAGGAGGCGAAATGTTCTACTCTGCCTACATGCAGTAGAGGTAGTAACAAATTATTACAGCACAGTAAATGGCGATAAAAGGATTAAAATGACGGAGGCGATGCAGGCCGTTAAGAAGTAGATGGACGGTCATCGTCGTAGTCGTTTGACCCTTTACTCCAGCGCCGGCTTCCTTGACTGACGAAACTGAAGAAATAACAATGGTGGTTCCTGACAGTCGGCGAGCCGCCTCCTCTTGCATCCCAGGGGCCGGCGGCGTCCCGCTACTCGCCACCCAGGAGGAGGAGGTCGCGCCGGGGAGCTGCGCCCGCTCCGGCAGATCTCGGCGGCGCGGAGGAGGGCGAGGGGAGGAGGGGTCCGCAGGCGGGAGGGAATAGACACTGACATGTGGACCATAGTGTTTCAGAGCTGCATTGTGTCTCCTGCAGTTGGGACCCACACAGAGTATTCATCGTCTCCTCCCGTCCGCGTCCACAGCCCAAATCCCCTCTTCTTCTTCCATTGCACACAAGCAAATCCCCCCCGTCTTCCTCCTCGCGACAACAGCGCGCGCCGGTCGGCCCGTGCGCCGCCCCTCCACACCCCCTTGCCCAGCTGCAGCTCGAGTATTTCCCACGACTTCCTCTCCTTTCATTTCCTTTCCTTTGAGGCGACGACAGGGCGAGTTGCGCTGCCCATTGTTCGTCGAGCGACGGACGCTTCGCCGGCGACGAACATCCGACAGGGGTATGCCTTCCTATTCCCCTCCCTTCCCATCCTTCTGTGCTGCGCGAAATCATACACCCAAACACCTAACGTATGGTATTTGTATTCGGATCTGAACATGACTTCACCTGCTCAATTCGATCTTGTTGCAACAGTTAATTGGGTGTACATGTGCACACCCATGTCCTATACTGGTCCGCCCCTGACGTCACGTCACCTCACCTCACCTGGACTGTTCTCGCGAAATTGGCCGGATGCTTAGGTCCTGTTGGGTTCAATTTTCATGTTTATTTTAGGCCTTAGGATGACCAAGGTTTTTGCTAACCAAAACCAGCACTTCTTTTTCTTAGCATGCTTGTGAGTTTTGGCATGTTGTTCTGTTAACTGAGAGGTAGTAGTTTGTCGTCTCTGCTGAATAATGTGTACTATAGTAAGTAATGTGCATTTATTGGTGGTTCATAATATGCTACTGCAACTAGTTTTTCCAGCAAACTCTTATGTGTGACATGTTGCAGTCTCAGTTAATGTTCCAGTTCCCTTCAGATTTTGCATTTCAGCACAGCTTATATATGCCTCTCTGCAAATTTGGTACTCATTCAGGGATCCCAAAACAGTAGCTTATCTTAGCTAAAAAAACGTCACGGTTCACATTTCAGCCACTTACATGTGATTGCAAACAAGAACATGATTTTGGCAAATGAGGCATCATGGATGAAAATTTAGATCAATGTATAAAGTTCACAAAAGCACCAGTTGTCAACTTGTCTCAACACCTTATCATCCTTGCGTTGACTTAACATGCTAGCTTTCCTGTTTGGTATGTAACTGTTTGTTCCTCTGTATGTGTGCTGCACAATACCTTTACAATTATACTGCTACGTTTGCTTAGTAGAGGCTTTTGTTCCAGTTCATGTTTAACTCCTCCCATTTTGTTGTGCATTTGATCTCTTGCAACTGACTACCAAACCAATAATAATTGCTCTCTGCGCTTAAAAGAAAAAAACACATTGGAAAATGTATAGAGAACTTGGTGCCCAGGTTCTATGCAGGTTCCACTGTCAGGCACCTTGATAACTTTGGGTTGTTGCCAGCTGAATTCAACTAATCTGTGGGTACAACTTATGCAAATAATTATGTCCAAGTTTTGGACCTTCCTCTCATCATATCAGTGAATTTTTTTTGCTAGTCAGTGTTTAATCTTTGTTTTTTGTCCCTGATGTGGGCTTGATATAGATTAGCTTTATTGATGAATCTCCAACCAAATCCTAACCAATTTAGCAGGAAGATTATCTGATTCTCCCTCCATGGGAGGCTCTGAATCTCAACAATCTAATCTCTGCTTGCCTAACAAATCTCTCTAGCTCAGCTTATATGCTGTCGGCACCTAACAAACCTCCTAAACTGCAGCTAATGCTAATCTTATCCAACTAACCCTCCTCTAATCCTGGCCGGCAGGGCCCTTCTTCTGCGCCTGCTGTAGACACGCCCGCAGGCGTCCACAACAGCCCACATTTTGATCATGGTTTGCATGCTCCAAGAAGATTTTTGTCTAAAGGTGGTGTGGAACAGATTGTAGATTTAGTCGATATAGCACAAAATAAACAACATCATACAGTGACCACAGGTGGGGTGGTGATGGAAACTGATTCCTTGGAACTGGTCAATTTGTGGAAGAACAGGGCGACGCAACGCGTTGGAGCTCGCTCCAATTCTCTCGACATCCAGGAGATGGCTTCATCTTTTGCTTCTTTCAGTGTAGTGCATGTAAGGCGTTCAGCCAACCAAGCTGCTCATGCTTGTGCTAGTTTTGCTGTTTCTAGTGCGTTTTGAGGTTTGGGTGGAGTTCCCCTAGTTTTCTGCTGAAACCTCTGCAGAATGATTGTAACTATGTTACTGAATGAATGAAGCAGCTTGTTCTAAAAAAAAACATCATATAGATGCAGATGTGGAATTGATTTGTCCTCAGGGCACATTTTCTCTACTGACTCGAAAATCTGGAAGCTCCACAGACTGGTCTCTGATCTCTAACTGTGATTCTTTCCTTTTTTCTGTACAGAAAGATGATTAATCTTTTCAAAATAAAGGGTCAAAAGAAAGAAGAGGCGGCAAGTGCTGCTGGAAAGACCCCTGTTAAGAAGCAGTCTGCTGGGGAGCTCCGCCTCCATAAAGGTTTGTTAAGTTATAGGCGAATCTTTCTTCTACCAATCTGTTCTCTTTTCTTTTTTGAGCACATCATTTATTTATATAACCTGAACTAACTGAAAAGATGATAAATCTGTTTCATATGTGAACTGTTTGCCTCTACTTGTTCCAATATTTAAGGCCCACATAAAACAAGGCAGCATTTAATGAGTTACTTCTTACTAGTAAGGGTACATTTATAATTTCCTTACCCTCTTGCCCTACTATAGTTTGACTATAGTGTGTATACCTTTTAGACACTTAGGGCCTGTTCTTTTCCTCACAAATGAATAGTAAAAAGCACTATTCACCTGTCACATCTATCACATCTTCTCTCACAAGAAACATTATTCCAGCACTATTCATTTGCAACTTCACTATTAGGGCCTGTTCTTTTGAGTGAAAAGGAATAGTGAAGTTACAAATGAATAGTGTTAGAATAGTGTTTTTTGTGAGAGAAGATGTGATGGATGTGATAGGTAAATAGTGCTATTCACTATTCATTTCGAAGCAAAAGAACAGGCCCTTACACACATTTGTCTTAGATCCTCTCCTATCAACTCCTTTGGTTCTTTCCACCTCCCATGCTCTCTTTTCTCCCATACTTAACTTGGTCCCATACTTCATTTCCGTTCTAACTTGGTCTCGTAAAACAAGGGCATTTAATAAGTTAATTCTTGAACAAGGTGCCAGTTATCTGCTTAGTGATGTAGCTGACTAAATTTGGGGTTTCCTGTGGGTCCCAATTGAACCTTCCTTGATGATTTATTTATGAGTTTAGCTCTATCTGAACCTTGCAGATATTAGTGAGCTCAACCTACCAAAGACGACATCGATTTCTTTTCCCAATGGCAAGGATGACCTGATGAATTTTGAGATCACCATACGACCTGATGAAGGATACTACATGTAAGTGACTATCTTTAGGGTAGTCACTCTTCTGCATAATAAAGTTAAAAGAATCTGTTCCAATTGTAATTGTAGTTATTTTATAGCTCTAGAGGAGAGGTTTTCAATTCAGTTTACCCGAAAACAGTTTAAAAGTCACTGCATTGCTGACCACTACCTTAATTAATGAGTTCATTTTTTATAATTTTCTGAGCATCTCTTCCTCATTATATTTGTCAGGTAGTATCTTTGCTGCCAGCTTTGTCAATTTGCTGAACCTTCCCAATTTGATTGTATTTTCACTGCCTTTTTTTAGGGGAGGCACTTTCGTTTTCACCTTTCAAGTGTCCCCATCTTATCCTCATGAACCTCCGAAGGTCAAGTGCAAGACCAAGGTATACATATCCTGTACATCCTGGTTCCTTTCTCTTTAGCCACTGAATTCAATTTCTGATTATCAATCTCTTTGTTGTTATAACATTCGTTCAGGTGTACCATCCAAATATTGATTTGGAAGGCAATGTATGTCTGAACATTCTGCGTGAAGATTGAAGCCCGTTCTTAACATCAACACTGTTATTTATGGCCTTAATCTTCTTTTTTATTTCAGCTATCTTGATTCATCATTAATTCAAATAATATATTTAGAAAACAGGAAGATGAAAAATAGTGTTTGCAATTGTGCATGCACTGTTGTCACCATTCAAAGCAAGACCTAAGTAATCCATAAATTTTCTCCTGTATGTATACTACAGTACTAGTAGAACTGAAAATTTGATGCTTAACTGTTCTCATGAAAGGGGAGTTAAAGGGTCATTTTCTTGTAGCTATTACTCCATAACAGATATTTTGCTATTTACTCGTTAGACTGCATTAGCATATTAGCAAAACTAGACGGAGCTTGTATTCATGAGTTAAAATCATAGGTCTTGGTTCTGAACTATTTTTTTCTATTTTTTTACGATGGCATCTTGGAGATACCATGGTTACATTGGAAAAACATCCCAAAGGAAAAAAAAACTTTATCAATATTTACCCTTCATTTTTTGCGTGTTATCTAATGTTTACATTGTTATGTGTAGCAACCAAACGATGAGGATCCGTTGAATCACGAAGCTGCGGTTGTCCTTCGTGACAATCCGAAGATGTTTGAGGCAAATGTTAAAAGAGCGATGACTGGAGGCTACGTGGGCCAACACTATTTTCCAAGATGCGCTTGACTTTGGTGCCATCTGGGCTCCTTTGTATTAGCACCAGCGCATCCAGCTTTTCTGAATTTGTGCGGTTTTCAGCTCGCTGGAAGTGCTTGTTGAAGCCAAATTGAAATCGCCCATGGCGTGATGTGGCTGTTTGCCAGTCCTTGTGATGTGTTCAACACCTGTAAATTAAATTTGGTGATGCGGTGGTGGTACAGATGCCAAGGATATGTATCTGAATGAACTGTATAATTTGATAAATCCTAAATGATGAGTGGGAAATGAATTTATAAGAAAATTATTTTCTTTCTTCAACAAGCAGAACAGTTTTAGGAGGTATTTGTTAGCAAATCTCTCAGTAAAATGGTGTAATGGTGCAAACCAAAAGGCCCAAATTTTTGTACACTACTAGGTAAAAGCCCGTGCGTTGGGCACACAAATTTTGAACTGAATATGTATTATTTAAAACATTGTAAAACACACACACACACATTGAGGAAATGCTGAGGAACATGTCCGCCTGCCCCTGGCTACGCTCCTCAGTGTACCTCCGAATGCTTAGAACCATTACTGCCAGCAATAATATCCTCCATAATTCGCTGACCGTCGTCATTGCTATCCATCTCAACTAATTTATGAGAATATACATAATTTCTGTGAATATACATTAATTTCTATAAATATACACTAATTTATAAGAATAAACATGAACTTCTGAAACAAACATAAATTTTTATGAATATACATGAATTTCTCTGAATATACACAAATTTCTATGAATATACATGATTTCTATAAACATACATACATTTCTATGAATTTCTGATAATATACCTGATTCATATAAATATACATAAATTTCTATGAATTTCTGATAATATACTGTAATTTCTGATAAGATACATGAATTTTTCCAAGTGTATACTAAAACTTCTAAATTCCAAAGTGTACAAATTTCTAAAATATACGTCAAAGTGTATACTATATTTCTGAAATAAAATTTCTACTAGGTTGATGGTAACGAAAAATTTGCAATAATTTCTACTAAAATGAGGCAGCTCGATGTCAAGGAGGCAACAGGCGGAAGGTTGGAGGGCGGCGGGGAAGCGACGTGGAGTCGAGGAGGTCATGCCGCACGGGAGAAGCGTCACGACGGGAAGACGACACGAGAAAGCAATGGCGCGACGTTGAGAGAAGGCCGGTGCGGCTCTCGTCGGTGTCGGAACTATTAAATGCCTTACCAGACACTATGTTTTATCTTCCATTCTAACATTTTCAGTGTAGTACCCAGTTTTTTTTTACCTTGTTTGCAATCTGGGTACAACATTTTTTTTGTGATTTTCTATCATGCGTTGCAATTTTGCCTTTTCTTTGTCATTTACGCAGTCCCTTTATCCATCATGTAGAACTCGACCAAGATCATCAGCAGGGCCGTCTTCTGGTACCTCTTCTTCGTCAGCATCTTTCATTAAAATATCTGCAAAGGCTTGCCCTGCGGTCCAGTCCGGAATGTTGCTATCATCCTCCTCATCTTCGACATCTTCCATTACAACCCCTCTTTCACCGTGCTTGGTCTAAACCACATATTGGTATATATGAAACCGTATTTAATCAAGTGGTGGTGAAGAGTCCCCCGTCAAAGTAGTCTTTGTCGTTTCTGCATTGGGAGCATGGATAACAGATGAATCCCTTCGCTGACTTGTTGGCTCTCGTCACTTTGAGAAAAGAATGCATGCCATCAACATTATCCTGGGTTTGTTGGTTGGCATTGTACATCCATTGTCAGTTCGTCTGAATCATATTAAGTGAAAAATAGAATTACGATGACAAGAACTCAATTTTATTCCATAACAATAAAACTTTTGATAAATAAACATGACACGAGCATAAATTAAATTACAATGGTACATAAGTTCTGTTATTTCTTGAGACACACACTACTACAAAGAGAGTATTTAATTAAGCATCCTTAGGCGTAATGGTTAATAAAATAAATGAAGAAAAATAATTCAGATAGGTACTCTATTTTTCTATACCTCAAAAGAACTTTATTATTTTCTCTAAATCATAATACCGATATATGAAAGAGAAATTAAATGACCACTATTTGCACGGTACAAATCAATTTTCTTTGTCTATTATTTTTTAGTCTCATTTCTTGACCATATTTTTTATAAACGAACTTCAAATAAAACTAGCTAAATGTAAAATGAATTTTCTCTCATTCTAGCTAAAGTAAAAGTCAATTTTCTTTATATAAACAATACTTAATAAAAATAAATGAAAGAAGAAACAATGCCAGTAGCTAACTAACTACTTTTCTAAATCTAAAGTATATAACAAATTTAATCTCTTAGCTCTTACTACCTAGACATTAAAATTTATATTTTCTCTATCGCTAAACCATAAAACAATTTAATCACAACAAATGAAGCGGACGAAGAATCAAACCTTAGCAACCGTTTGGTGGAGATAAACGTCCACAAATTGATGAAAAAAAAATGGCAGTACCTCCCTAAGCTTGAGGCACCATAGTAAAAGAAATGAATTTAGAAAACCAAAACGACAAATAATATGAAACAGAGAGTAACTAGGATCGGATGACGTGTAACGGTTTCGATCATGACGTTGCCATGCTGGCACGCCTATACAGTTTTTACATTTATGCGAGAGTGTTTGGTTGGTGTGGTGAAAAATTTTGCACACTCTTTGACGTCTAATTAGAGGTATTAAATAAAGGTAGTTTATAGAACTACCTCCACAATCACTGGGTTAATTCGCGGGACGAATCTATGAAGCCTTTGACCCCATAATTAGAGGGAAAATTATGCATCTTGGTCCCTGAACTTTGCACAAAGGGTCAACTCTGTCCCTCAACTTTCAGATCGGCCAACTTAATCCCTCAACTTTCTTTTTGGGTCAAACTTGTCCTTGTACTAATATATGACTCCATATTTGTATGAAACTAACATAAAAGGTCTATTTTACCCTTAGCTCTCTTCTCTTTTCACATTTCACCTTTTAGAATCATACAAAACTTAATAAGAGCACCCCACTAGAGGACTTCTCTCCCTTCTCAACGTGCCACATCAGCAGATGACGTCATGCTTACCTCATCCTCCCTCCCCCGCGGTTCCTTCTCTTCCCTCCCCACGCGCCGATCCTTCCTTCTCCGCCGGTCCACATCCCGCCTTCAATCCGTCCGCCGCCCTCCTCGCTTCTCCACCCACTCATCGTGCGCCCCCTCGCCTCCACGCCCGTCGCCTCCCTCTGCCGCCCTCCACCCTCCCCCACCACGCTGTCTCCATAAAGCGCCACCGTGCCTCCATGGCGGACTCAAGGCCAGGACGGTGGTCACTCTCAGCACCTCAGATCCATCTGTTCATCTCCCTCCAGCACGATGGATCCGGGTGAGGAGCATGATGGCGAGATCTGCGGCTTCCTCCGTGCAGCGGGCCAGTTGCCGCTCTCGGATCTATCTGTTCATCTCCCTCCCTCGGACGACGGATCCGGGCGAGGAGCACGACGGCGATCCGGCACGGCTTCCTCCGGCGCGGCAGTCGCCCACCCTCCGCACGCCACTCCTTCCTTCCGGCGAGGCTCCTAGCTGGCCTCCTCGCCCCTCCCACACTCCGCTGCCGCCCACGGCGACAACTCCGTCTTGTGGCGAGGAGGCGGGTCTAGCCGGACCACCCTTTGCAAGCCGTGGTGCGTGGCGGCGGAGGGCCTCTTCGATCAGCGTGGGAGGCGCGGCGGCGGCTTCCGGCAGGTGGCACGGCGGCGTGCCTCACGGCGGCGACGGCGGATCACCTCCCTCCAACCTGCACTAGCGAGCAAAAGTGCAAGTCCGATTTGTGTGGCATGGTTTCGGGCCTGTGAATCTATTCTAAATACTTCCACCAATACTTCTTCAGTTGTGTTTTGCTACCCACATAGTGATTGCAAGCTTACAGAGTGTAGCGAACATGACCCCATTTGTCATTTGTTCGAGTTGATTTTGGTGATTCATGCTAACACAAGTAATGGGACTAACCACATTGTATAGCATGTCTTTGTAGGCATTCCTAGGTCCTATGGATGTTACCACAAGTTAACATACCATGCCTAAGTTAACATGTCATACCACAAGTTAACATAGCATGCACATGTTAAAATGAGGAAAAGAAGAAAAAGGGCACCGTCGGATGAACCGACGGTACATAAAAAGAAGTGTCGGTGTAGTTGGTACACTGCGCAGAAGGCCAAAATGAATTGGCACCGTCGGATGATCCGACGGTCCAGTTTCTAGTTTCAATAATGTATGATCTCAAAACGAATATGAGGATACATATGTTTGCTTAGTGAGTATGATTACATCCACGGAGCATGCATAACGCAGCACGAGTATGTGAGCACATGTTGATTTTAAAACATACACACACATTGAGTTGTATATACCACAAAAATATGAGTAAATACTTGTTTGAGTATATATTTTGCTTATCAAATTCGTATGAGCATATACATGAATTAAATAGTAAGTGTAGATACACTTTTTAGAAACATGTATGCGTTAATTAAGGGAGTATGACACATAGATGAGCCAAGGGTAAAATAGACTTTTTTTTGCATTAGTTCAATGCTAACATAGAGCACCACATCAACACAAGGACGAGTTTGACCCCAAATTAAAAGTTGGGGGAACTCCTTGGTATATGCTCATACGTGCAAAGTTCAGAGACCAAAATGGCTATATTACCTAATTAGAGGATGGTAACCGTAGCATTACTGTAGCAAATCATGGATTAATTAGGCTCATTAGATTCGTCGCGCAAAGTTGCACTCGTCTGTGAAAAGGTTCTGCAAATAGACTTTATTCAGTACTCTATGCAAGCAAGATCTCTAGGTGAAAATTTTTTCACCCAGGAACCAAACACTGCTTATATAAATCATCATGTCTGATATATTAAACTCCAACCTAACTAAGGTCTCCTTTGTTGGGATTTTTTAACCCGCGTTTGCTTTTGCAAAAGTCAAAAGCCAACCAAAAGGGACATAAGTCACAAGTTTGTTTTTACCAAAAAAGTTGTTTTTTGCTCTATGAAAAAATTGAAAGCACACCTACCCTATTTCAGCGGCTTTTGATCAAATAATTACCTAATTATCCATGTGTCACTGGTTATGATGCATACCGGTTCGTTTGTTTTTTCCATTTCCCTCGCGCAGTCGCTACTCACTTCACCTCCCCTCGCGTGTTCGATGCCCCCTCAGCTGCCGCACCCATTCAAGCCCTCTTTGACGTCCCACCGCCGACACCTCCCCCGGCGGCTGCGGGCCCTCCCCACGGCGCATTCCCGACAGCGCTATCTTAGGTTCCCGGCGAGCCAGGCCGCCACCCATAGTCTGTGCGCTCCGTCCACCTGTTCTCCCCGATGCTAGGCCGCCATTCGCCACCTTCGGCCTGTCACTGCCGCCGCCTCGTTGCGCCACCACCACCAAAAATGGCCGAACCGCTAGAGTAAGGCATCATCAGACCTCACCACTCTGTCGCTGGAGGACCACCAAAGCCAAGACAAATAGCGCCGGCAGGTGCGGGAGTTCCACCACTGTCGCATGTGTGCGCGAGCCAGCACAACATGAAGAAATCAAAGCGAGCATGCATCGTGTGGGAGATCCACAACATGAAGAAATCAAGCGAAGTGGCACGTGTGGGAGATCCACCGCCACCGCCACCGCCACACATGCCGCTTCGCTTTGATCCACCGCGGTGCGGGCCGCCGCCCCACTGGTGCCTCCTGGCCCCTGCTCCTAGGCGGCCCTTCTCGGTGTGGGCTCCACTACCAGGCGAGCTTCTCGACGGCCGGCACGACCTCCACTGCCGTCACGGGCGAGCTTCTTGATGGCCCTCCCAGCCACTTCGCCCGACACTTCGGTGATCAGGTAGAGAAGAAGATGACGTGGTGAGAAAAGAGGAAGTAGGAAGAAGATACTTGTGTCTATGATGTGTGGAGTCCGCTCGTCAACGAGATAGACTTTACCAAAAGTCACAACTGGTCAACCAAACAGGCTCAACATTCCACATCTGCTTCAAAGCCCAACCAAACACACCTGATTTAGTTTATGAGAATATAAAAATTAGCTTGAAGTATTCACATCTATCTTACAAGAGAATATATATACAAGCACGTACAGTTCAATATGTGATGACAAGAACCTGAGTCTCTCGCTGAACATATACTACGTGTGCTGCTCCTGCTGTCATATGTAGCTAGGCGTGCTGATCCAATGCATCGATAAAAAGATAAATCCATTCTCTCTTTTTTATTTTACCGTACCTTGGAAATGATGTAGTATAATCCAATTCAAACCAATTGATCTACGTCGTCGATGAGTGGCAGCAGACGACTCTACCGCCGCCGCCAGCGGATAGAGGGGCGCGACGGCGGCTGCAGGCATCATCACGGCCGCCGCATGGTAGTGGGGCAGCTGAACCATGGCCCCGAAGGGAACCATCGTCGTCGGAGCAGGGGCGAGCAGCATCGGAGCTGCTGGCAACATCGTTGGGGCAGCTGAACCATGGCCCCGAAGGGAACCACATCGTCGTCGGAGCAGGGGCGATCGAGCAGTATCGGAGCTGCTGGCAACATCGTCGACAGGGCGACCGGCGGCATCGGAGGCGCGTAGTACTGCGGCGGCACGACACAGGGACCGCCGGCGGCGGAGGGGCAGGGCCTACGCCGCCGGACATTTCCTAGACATGGTGCTGCAGCGATCGCATGTATTGGATGGTCTGGTCCAGCGTCGAGGCCTGGTTGGACTGAAAATGCCATTGCACACAAGACAGAAAAAAGCCATGTCAGAACTCAGAAGATAACACATGCATGCACCTAACGCACGACACAGCAATTTCTCTTGATCATACATGCATATAAAAGTTGAAACAGATAGAGCGACGAGATATGCATCGATCAAAATGTTAGTCTCTGCACACATGACAACATTTTTTTAGAGTTTTAGGGCATAGCCCCAGCCTTACATAAAAGACAAGAGGGTTTAACAACGTTTACAGCCCAACGCAAAGAACTCAACACAGGTGCGTTGACACCTCAACCCCATGAACACACACCTCACCGCCTCTGCTCACAGGCAGAAGCACACCATTCTGCTTAAAGACAGCTCGAGAACATCAAAACAGACTGAACAAAGAAACACAGAAACAGAACGGTAAAAACTAGCACTGGAGCAGTGGCCTAATGATCTTCCATCACGTCTCATCACCCTCAGACGACAGTTAGGCAGTGCTCCTCATCTTTCTGGGCTTGGTAGTTCTCCTGGAGCCAATCTTCCTCTAGGTCCCGCAGCTGATTCACCCAGTCTTTCATGCAAAGAAGCTTGTCACTTGTCATTGATTCTTCAACATTTCTGGCTTTTTTGCCAACCAGCTCAACTCTTTTGAATAACCCACCAGTTCTTCCTTCTTTTCGGTTGGGCACAAGATTAGCCAATTTTGCACCAACACAGCTATTTTCATCAGTAGATGTTTCATACTTTGCCAGGATAGGTTCTGAAAGCAAAGACCATTCCTTAGTTTCCACACAGCCCAAAGGGCAGCAGAACTTAAAATATTAATTGCAGCAAACTTCTTATTGCTAAGCCAGCAACTACCAATTGTTTCAAAAGAGTTGCCCAGCACTCTCCCTACTATGCCAGAGATTATATTCCACATCTCCTTAGCAACTACACATTCAAAGAAGAGATGTTGGCAAGATTCTAGCTCATCACAAAAAAGGCATCTCTTATTCTCTACTTTTTGTCTCTTAGCCAAATTATCTCTAGTTAAAGTCTTATTTTTAGAGAGCAACCACAGGAAAAAATGCACTCTTGGAGGAACCTTCAGAGCCCAAATACTAGGTGTAAAAATTGGTTTTACCCCTCTAAAATTTATGACCCTATACAAAGACTGAGAGGTGTAAACTCCATTGGTGGTAAACTTCCAAACTAAAGCATCCTCCTCCTCACTAAAATTAATGGTTGAAGCTAACTGGACAACTTCCAGCCAGATTCTTCCTAATCTCTCACTCACAGT
Organism: Cenchrus purpureus; assembly: GCA_022644695.1. Taxonomy (NCBI): domain Eukaryota; kingdom Viridiplantae; phylum Streptophyta; class Magnoliopsida; order Poales; family Poaceae; genus Cenchrus; species Cenchrus purpureus. The sequence continues at coordinate 133,791,426 of CP053457.1, read as the reverse complement.
CCTCCTAAAGGTGCATTTCAAGTTTTGGCCATCCCACAACTCTGCAACAGTACCAGTCTTCTCATTCACCAAGGTATAGAGGTCCCAGAACTGGATGGCAAGACTAGAGAGGCCTAACCAATTATCTTCCCAAAATTTGACTTTGTTACCATCCCCTATCTTCCATCTAAAACCCATACTTGCAGCCTTTGCTGCCCAAACAAAACCTTTGAAAAACTGAGAGCTATTGGTATCTATAGCAGAGAAGATATTTGGTTTGCTAGTGTTATACTTAAAGTCTATCAGATCTTTCCAAAGTTTTCCATCATCAGCTTGATACCTCTTAATCCAAGAGGCAAGCAAGCAGGTGTTTAAATCTCTTAAGCTAGGTATCCCCAAACCCCCAAACTCCTTCAACATGCTGACACTTTCCCAATTAGCTAGGTGGTATTTGTGGTTGCCTTCAGTATCACTCCATAAGCAATTTGCAAAATGTGAATTTAAAGCCGTAATTGCCCACTTGGGAAACTTAATGAAGGATAGAAGGTAGACTGGGATACTAGCCAGGCAGGATTGAATAAGTGTGACTTCCGCCGCTTGAGACAAAAGTTTTCCCCTCCAGCTAGCACCTCTTTTAAGGATCTTGTCTACCAAAGGTTGTATGTCTTCCCTTCTAAGCTTTTCATAATGCAAAGGAACTCCAAGGTATTTTATTGGGAAAGCCCCCACTGGGCACCCAAAGATGTGAGCAGCTAAATGAATCTGATCCTCACTCAGATTACAGGGAATGAGCTCACTTTTATGATAATTAATTCTCATACCTGACATCTTTTCAAACCATATAAGGGTACACTTCAGGTTTCTCAAATATTCCTCTGATGGGTCAGAAAAAACAATTGTGTCATCTGCATACTGCAGAGATACTATACCACCCTCTCTAAAGCCTGGGAGCAGGCTTCTAATTAGGCCACTTCTAGTCGCCCTCCTCCACATTTTGGTTAGCACATCTCCCACTAGATTGAATAAGAGGGGGGAGATAGGGTCCTCCTGTCTCAAACCCTTGCCAGGCTTGAAATAAGGACTCTCTTCTCCATTAAGGTTTACCCCCACAGAACCACCTTTCACTAAACATTTCATCCAGTCAACCCATCTCTCACTGAAACCTCTAGCAGAAAGGGTATCAAACAGGAAATCCCAGCTAACCCTGTCATAGGCTTTCTCATAATCTAGTTTGATGATTAAGCCTGGTTCTTTAGTCTTGTGTAAGCAGTGGACTAGTTCATGAGCTACCACTACACTCTCTAGAATATATCTGCCCTTAATAAAGGCACATTGGTTTGAGGAAATTAATCTCTGGGAAATCTTCCCTAATCTATTTGTCAAGACCTTAGAGAAGATCTTGAAACTGCAATTGATCAGGCTAATCGGCCTGAACTGTTTCATTTCTTTTGCTTCTTCTACTTTTGGGATGAGGGTTATCATAGCACAGTTTAACATGTAAAGATCCAGGTCCCCTCTATAAAAATCCTCAAATAGGGACACTAGGTCATCCTTCAGGATATCCCAAAACTTCTGATAAAAAAGAAAAGGCAGACCATCCGGGCCAGGAGCCCCATCTGAATAACTACCAAATACAGTATCCTTGATTTCCTCTACAGAGAAAGGAGCATCTAAGATATCATTCTCTGCTTGGGTTACTAAATCCTTAGTTTCCCAGAAGTCAGAGCTAAGAAAAATGTTTTCTCTCCTTTCTTCAGCAAACAAATTTTTATAATAGTCTACAGCAACTTTCACCATCCCCACCTGATCCTCTACTATACCATTTGGACCCATGAGGCTGTATACTAACTTCTTCCTATTCCTCTGATTTGCTATGGCCTGGAAATAGGTTGTGTTTCTATCCCCCTCCAAAATGTCTCTATCCCTGGATCTTTGCCTGGCCTTGATTTCCTCAAGAGCCCAGATTTTACTCAGCTCATCTGCAACTTCTTTGAGCCTCCTAAGGTCATGAGTTGGCAGCCCTCCACATTCTGCTTTCTCATCTAACTTGTTGTATTCCACAGCTAGAGCAACCTTTGTTTTGTTTAGGTTAGCTACTTCATTGGCAGCCCATCCCCTAACTTTCCTCCTAAGAGTTCTTATCTTAAACTGCCATCTATCAATAGCTCTAGGTTCCACACAAGTAGTGCTCCAGGCATTGGAGGCAACCTCTCTAAATTTTTTTTACACAACCACTACTTCTCAAACCTAAACTTCTTTTTCCCAAACTGCACATTATCCCCTGTATTTAAAAGAAGTGGATTATGGTCACTGGGTGGCCTTTCCAGAGCCTTAACCCTTGCCAGAGGAAAGGCAGCTTCCCACTCTGTAGTTACAAAAATTCTGTCTATTCTAGCCATGATTAAATTCTCCTGGTTATTAGTCCAAGTATAGGCTTTGTTTGGGGGGTCTAACTCCAGCAGACTCCATCTGCTAACCCACTCATTAAAAGAGTCGGACCACTTGTGATTGATGACCCCATTGCTTTTATCAGTAACTAATCTAACTAGGTTAAAGTCCCCTCCTATCACTGTGGGGCCTTGCCAGACTGCCATGACACTGTGAAGTTCATCTATGAAATCCTGCTTTCCATCCTCATAAGGAGATCCATACACTACTATGAGCTTCCAATTAAAGCCAGTCTTTTTATCTAGGATCATAACACTAATAGAGAATTTTAAAACCTGACCCAGTGTAGCCACAAACTGGTCAGCATTGGTACCAACTAGGATCCCCCCTGCTGAACCATTAGCAGGTTGGTGGAACCAATTAAAAGACACATTACCAGTTAGGGATCTTAAGAAACCAGGAGTAAACTTTTCTTTCTTTGTTTCTATGATACAAACAACATCTACATGGTTATCCCTAATTCCACTAACCAGAGCAGGGACTCTCCCTATCTGCCCAAGACCTCTTATATTCCAAAATAAACCTATTTCTAGAGGCTATCCAGCCACTTTGAATATTTGCCTCTA